>CM066730.1:181622447-183022373 GCA_033961575.1 Aselliscus stoliczkanus | reverse complement strand
GGATATATTAAAAGAAAATATATCCCCAAAACGCAGGTGTGGATAAGCCCAGGAGAGCGACTACACCCAAGGAAAGAAAATGTAGGATTATGTTTGAATGAGGGCCCGAAATACTCAGGGTGGAGTCACAGGTGATCCCAAGGCGAGTCATTGCTGACCACTCCTTCCCTTTGGAGGGAAGGTCAGGGGGACACAGCGGGTGGAGATGTTTCCCTCCAGGAATGCTAACCATGTTATAATCTATTTAAATTAGCTGTAGCTGCACCTTTTCTTAGGAATGATCTCATCTTCTCTCTTTTGTTTCCCCTCACATCTTCCTTCCTTTCCCCAGGCCCTGTTCTCTCTTCCTGTGGTAACAACTTCTTCTAACTAAGCTAATCAGTAAATATAACAGAATCAGATTAATAAAATCACATTTTAACATACACACATGGGGAATTCACAGACATGTAAAAGTTCCAAAGACAGTGAGTTCAGACTGGGTGCTTTGCAGGTAATTTAGGAAGAGGGTCACACTCACAGGGTAAAGTGTTGTTAGGTGACCCGGGAAATAATGGGACACAGGGGAAGGGTGGTCAGCAGGCTCCACTGGGGGTCTTCCTGCCTAGCTAAGGGGATTATGCTAAGGTTCCCCTCTTCCACCAGGTTTTTCCATCTGACTCTGAGGTGGGAAAGCGGGGGAGGGTCAAAGGCTGCTTCTGAGTCTTTTGTTTCCTAACAACCAGCTTACAGTCCATATGCCCAAAGGCTAAACTTTTCCTCCTCTCCATTCTTGCCTTTGAAACTTTAATAAAAGTTCCACATTCAGCAGTTACACTGGTAGATAGCACCCTGTTTCATTGATCTAATCATTCATTCCTCAGAATAAGTTAGTTTATTCAAATTATTGAATCTTATTTTGTGACACGATGATGTAGATATACTCCCAAATTTTACCTTTTATAAAATATCTGGAGCCGACCAAATGGCACGGCGGTTAAGCGCTGGCTTGGGAAGCCAGCGGCCCCAGTTTGGATCCCACATATGAGGGCCAGTGACACCACCCTCAAAAAAAGAAATCTGATTAGTTGCTTATGTGGGGGAGGCAGAAACTGTCCCCCACCTTGAAGCTTCCTCCAGCTGCTCTGATAATAAAATAGACCTGAGAATGGTTACCAAGAAAAAATAAGCAGATATAACACATACATAGGGAAACCCTGCACACAGGAGAGAGTCAGAGACCCCACATGAGGGAGAGGCAGGGGGATGGAAAGGGAATGTGGGTACATAGACAAGCTGAGCTAAGGATGAACTAAGGTCACTTGGGGGTTTGAAAGGGTCACTGCAGGTTGGTGACAAGAGCAGATGTTTCATGAATATCTTGAACCAAGTCAGACAGACGGATGTTCACAGAAACCAAAGGAGAAGGTCCGACAGGGACAGAAACAGATAGAATGTGGGGTGTGGGGTGCTGAGCTGCTGCCTGCCCAGGGTTGCTGACTGGGTGCGTGGCCTATGGGTTTGGGGTCTCTTGGGGTGTCTTTGGCTGACTGCACTGTTTCCCCAGGTCTTCCACATATGCCTTTACACCCCCCAGGACTGAAGTTCCCACACCAGGCCAGCCCTCTGGACCTGAGAGTGCTCCAGCCTTGAACAAGACACCTCATGCGAGGCTAAAGCTCAGGGACTCTACCTCAACCCTCTGGACAGGTCCAGCTATCACAGCGGTGCAGCGGGGAGGCTGTTCCAGCAAAGCTGCCCGAGGAACCTGGTGTTCAGCTCCCCCTGCAAATGTTGCATGTGGAGTGGAGTCCCCCAGGCCCCTTCAGAGCCAGCGCCCAGGCCAGAGCCCCGGGATCCCACTACAGCCAGCCTCCCCAGCTCTCCTGGGGGCTGCAGTCTGGCCCTGCAGGCCTCCTGTGGTCTTTCCATACCCAAGCTTTCAGCTCTCAGACCTGGGTTCCTTTGGGTCTGGTCCTAGGGGGCTGCCTCTTTTACATGCAAAATAAGTCTTTGGTTTGCACGCCACTGCCCCCAGATGTGGTGACTTACAGAGGCTCTCTAAGCACACAGTTACTTCAAAAACAGGCCTGGGGAAGGGAGGGAGGGAAGAAGGGAGGGTGGCATAAGGCAGCACAGGTAAGAGCCAGGCGAGAAGGCAGTTAATTCAGGTAGGCCATGCCCGGTGCCGGGTTTCACATCCAGGACTCCACATTCCAGCGGGCAGCTGCCAGGGCACAGATGACAGCACCTGGGGCACCACCCCGGGTCTGACCCTCGGGCTCAGAAGCATTTGGAGAAAGAGATTTTCCTGCTGACCTCCACTCAGGTGTAATTCCCATGATGCACAGCAGATGGCAGCAGAGGAGACTGTTTCCAAGCCTTAAGGACTGTGCGTGCCGATTTTCAACGTTTATTGTTCCTCAGTGTAAACGCAACAAACTAAAAAGTACTGCCCGTGCTATGTAACGTGCATGAACTTATAGGGCAGGAATACACAGGGCGGCCTGGTCCCAAAGCGCCACCTGGCTTAGCCTGAGTCCTTTCAGTTGGAGGCTGTGCTGATGGTAATGCATTTCCCTGCAGCTCTCCCTCATTCTTTGTCCTGGAAAACTAATGCCCACAAAAATAACACTTTTCCTTTTGCTCTGACGATAGATACAGCAACACCACATGTTAACGTTTGGGGAATGTGAATGGACGATATATAGGAGTTCTTTGTACCATCATGTTGTCTCTCTGAAAGGCTGTAATGATGTCAACATAAATGTTAACAAAAGTTCTCAGCGGAAGTTCTATTTATAATTAATAAGGAGACACCCTGAGCTCACTGAGGTGCTCACTGCCCTCCTTTGGAAGGCACGTTACAAACTTGGTGCAGTCACACCGTTTCTTTAGGGCAGATTATCAGAAAGCCTACAGTGGGATATTATAAAGCCTAAAAACCAGAAAGAAATCCTGCCACATGTTACAACCTGGATGGACCTTGGGGACATTATGCGATGTGCAATCGCCAGTCGGAAAAGGACGCGAATTGTATAATTCCACTTATAGGAGGAATTATGATGGGAAGAGGGAAGCAGACGGTGGTTGCCAGGGGCTGGGAAGGCAGATGGAGAATCGTTGGTTAATGGGGACAGTGTTTCAATTTTGCAAAATGAAAAAGCGCTGCAGACCTGTTACACAACAAAGGAGCATAGTTAACCCCACGGAACTGGACACTTAAACGTCGTTTAGGGGCCGGCCCAGAGTGGCGCGGTGGTTGAGAGCTAGCTTGGGAAGCCAGCGGCCCAGGTTCGGTCCCACATGTGAGGGCCAGTGTCACTGACCTCAAAAAAAAAAAATTAAAAAAAAATGCTGTTGTCTTGAACAAAGCAGACACTGGTTTGTGCTCTTAGTTCAGCGACGATCCAAAGCAGAAGTCACTCTTTTCCTCAGGGCCTTTTGAAAACCTAGACAAGGGATCGGTAAACATTTGAGATGAAAGAGCCAATCCTGTCCCTCATGAGAATTTAAAAATTATTTCAGGGACCGGCCGAGTGGCACGGTGGTTAAGCGCTGGCTTCGGAAGCCAGCAGTCCCGGTTCGGGTCCCACATATGAGGGCCAGTAACACTGCCCTCAAAAAATAAAAAAAATTAAAAAAAATAAAAAATTATTTCAGAGCCATAAAACAAACGGAATTGCCATTATGTGAATAATATTCTTTGAAATTTTTATACATACAAGTCTGATACTTTTGGTTTCATTTTCAATTTTACTTCAGAGCCACATGGACATCCATAAACGGCAGCATGTGCCTCACTCACAGCGCCCGTTTGCCGACACCCGACCCAGACAAAAAGCATGTATTATGTAAGGTTGCTTTTAAGCGGCGTGTTTTTCCTGTGTGACTGTCTAAAGAACCGTAATCTGGCTCTGCATCTGGGGTCTGGGGTTCAGACTCTGGTCCGCACTCAACACTGATATCACGAAGGAAAAATGATTTTGCACACTGCGCCCTTTCTCTGCCGAGTTTCCTGATAACCGACGCCTCTCCCCCACCCGTCAGCATAGTTCACACACCGGAAGCTTCTCCTTACCCTTTCCTTCTTTGTCCACGCCTCCCAGGGAGATACCAAGGTAAAGCAGGTACAGAAAACTGTCCCACCTTCTCTTCGAAGCTGTGGTACCTGGGGGGCAGACGGAGGTTTAACAAGTTCCCTCAAAACATAGGCCAGCACGGGATGCGAAAGGCATGATGGCGGCTCTGGGCCCTGGCTGTCAGGCGAGGCTCTGGCCCCGGCTCTCATGGGACACAGTGGCCCCTGGTACTCATGAACACTGGCTGCCTTCTGTGTTGCCAGGCTGGTCACTGGCTCTCCTGCCAGACTCACGCTTCCAGTCCACCTAGTGATCTCCAACAGTGGTACCACAGGAGTTGATCACTTAAATTTTGAATGGAGGGAGCGCACATCAGAAACTGGTTTGGAGGAAGTACTCACATTAAACCAGCCTGGACAAAATGCTCAGAACTCAAGCCGGCTGACATGCAACCCTTATCCGCGGCACATCCACTGTTCCTCACACAGTGGCTGAAGCTGGGATGGAGATACGACCTTCAAGTTTCACCTGTCCCCTTACCCTGGGCACCTCATGTGCCTCTCAGGCTGGCTCAAGCTGGGATGCGAAAATCTCATCTAGGTCTATCCTTGTTTTTTCCCCATGTACCCCCTCTCCCCTGACATGCTGCCTTGAGCCAGGATGGACACATCGCCTCCAAGGTTTCTCCTTGACTCTTGCCCAGGACCACCTTTGCCCTTCACGCCCTGGTGGAAGCCACATTTCAGATTTCCTGCAAGGTCAGCCTTTACCAATTTCTCCAGGCACCCACTCTGCTCCTCACATGCTGGATGGACCTCGGATGAAAAACTTGCCTCTGCGTTTCTCCACCACTTACCCCTCTGCCCCTCACACTCCAAACAATACACATGTGAGCTCTAACAGACAAGACACCTTCTAAGGGTTCCGGCTGTCTAACTGCTCAAAGTAAAAATACAAGCATAGGGCTAACCGAGGGGCGCCGTGGTTAAGCGCTCCTTTGGGAAGCCAGCGGCCCCAATTTAGGTCCCACATATTAGGGCCAGTGACACTGACCTCAAAAAAATAAATAAATAAATAAATAAAAATGGAAGACTAGCAGCCATTTGACGACAGCATCTCCTCATGCAAACAGCACTTCAGGGAGAAACTTGTGCTGATCCTCCTGCCACATCAGCTGAACTGCTATGGAAGATGTCTGTTGCGGGTAGAGGACAGCAGCCAGAACCAGACCAGATGGGTGCTTGTGGAGCCATGCAGACCAGTGCTGTCCAGTCAGAGAGGGAACGCGGCCCATGATGGCCTCACCCCAGGGCCCTGATGCACCATAATTGACCACTAATACTATTGATCTGCTCCCCAGCTGTGGTGTCTTCACAGCCATGCTGTATCACAATTCATCTCTTTACACTGCAAGTTTCCATCATCGATGCACCCCAATTTGGGGATTCCTGTTGGCTTGAATTGAAGACAATGGTTGTCATTTGATAGATACCAGATGCCAGGGCCACTATCAGGACCTGAGTCAAAGATCCTGGAACTGGGACTGTGGTTTTTACCATGGACCCAAAGCCAGACTACAGACCCTGGGACTTGGGCCTTGGAGCAGAACCTGGACCCTAAGCCATGCCACAGTCCCAAAGCTGAAACCTAGACCGTGGATGTCATATACCAGATGCCAGCGTCTGACATAGGCTGTCAGACCATGCATGCTAGTTTACATATAACATACCCTGGAGCCAGAGCTGGACCTCCCCCGAGACATGGACCCCAGAACTGAAGCTAGAAATGTTGTTTTGCATGTGACTGTCATGTTCCCGGCGCCATTTATATGAGTTCAATTGTGGGCTCTGTTCTGTTCCACTGATCTCTGTGTTTGGTTTTTATGCCAGTACCGCCCTGTTTTGGCTACTATAGTTTGTGGTCTAATGCTCTGGAAAATTGGAACTAAAAATCCAGCTATGTCTACCACATCCCAGGTCATCCATGTCACCCAAGGCACAGTAGCTACTAATGGTTTCCCAACAGGGCCTCTCATTACTTTCCAGTAGATTACTGCCCACTAATTTCAAAAGTCTGGAAAATTTCAATAGCAGTACATGATCTCTGCACTCAGACTCCAGGGCCCAGTCCCTAGTCGAGTTCTGCACCTGGTGTGTGGGGTTCAAGTCTGTGGGATACATCCAGCTCTGACTCCAAGCTTTGATGTCTGCAATCTACTATCCGCGGTCCAGCCTCTCATGTCAAGCTCTGGTCTGTGGTCTCTGGTATCCGTGCTTGTGTTCTAGCTTTGGGACTGGCTCTACTTGGGGTCCAGGTTCTGCTCCAACAACGATGTCCCAGGGACTATGCTCTGGGTTTGAGAGAATGGACAGGTCCGCAGTCCAGCTTCTAGAATCCAACGTTTGGGTCCCAAATCTGGCTCTGGCATCAGGCCGTAATTCAATGTGAACAAGAATCCCCAAATGGGGGTTGCAATGAAGATGGACACTTTTATTCCTCGCAGACCACTCTATTGTGATACAGCATCGCTGTGAGAATACCATAGCTGTGGGGCAACTCAGTACTGTTAAAGCCCAATTATGAAGCACCGGGCCCTTGGGAGAGGTGACCCTGGGGCGAGTTCCCTCTCTGGCTAGACACTTCTACTCTACACTGCTTCACGAGCTCCAACCTGGTCTGGTCCTGTCCGCTCTGTCCCCGATACACATCTTTCATACGCAGTGACCTCTGGGAGGTAGGCGGTTTAGTGCAAGCTTCTCCCTGAAACGTGGTTTGTGTGACAGGTGGCTGCTAGGCTCCTTTTTTAACCACTTCAGGCGTTAGCCAGACGGAACCCTTAAGGAGGTATCTGCTTTCTCAGAATGTACATGTGCGTGGTTGGGCATGTGAGTGGCACAGAAACAGATGGTAAGGAGAAACACTGACGCAATATTTCCGCCCAGCCTCGGAGACGTCCAGCGGCAAGGGTCACGCAAAGGCAGACGATTACGTGAGTCATAGCTGCCAAGGTCTCGCGTGAATGCAGGGTCCCGCAAGAGTCACGGTGGCCAGGGTCTCGCGAGAGTCATGGCAGCCAAGGTGGTGCGAGCGCAGCGGTTTGCTGGAGAGTCATGGCTGCCAGGGGCTCACAAAACCAGAAAAACCCGGTCTCGCCAGAGCAGAGGGTCACGCGAGAATCATAGCTGCCTGGTGTTAGGTCTCTGAATGTTACAGACCTTGACTTACTGTTAGGTCTCTGAGTGCTGTCAAGGCAACACGTGAAATTCATCCTCACAAGGTCCACTTCTGGATTTTATGTTTAATTATAATGATCTGACTATATATTCATTTCCCAAACTGTATAATTTTAATATTGTTTATAAGAAATTTTAATGTCCAGCGAAGGCAAGCACACCCAATTCTTTTAATGGTTTTCAAAATTTCCTTGCTATTCAAGCTTATTTATTATATATTCTTTTCATCAGCTTAAAAATTTGAATACGGCTGACAGAGTGGCGCATGGGTTAAGAGATGGCTTGGGACGCTAGTGACCCTGCTTCAGATCCCACATATGAGGGCCAGTGACACTGCCCTCTACAGCTAAGATGGTGAACAACTGCTCCACCTGGAGCTGGGCTGCTGTGAGTCCCCTTGGAAGGCATAGCTGCAGCCCCTGCTACAGTGGGCTGCCATTGGCTACAGTGAGTGGCCGGCAGACAGGGTGAGCGGCTGGCAGCCGGTGTGAGTTGCCAAGAGCTGCTATGAGCAGCCATCCAGAGGCCGGCGACCGATCTGCCTCACCCGAGAAGAGCGTAATAACGATACCAACATGGGCCAGTGAAGCGACGTCCTCCACAACTAGACTGAAGAACAAAAGGACTTGTCTGTTCCCCTTCCCTGGTTCCCCAACGCTGTTCCCCTCCCCCAATTCCCCAATAAAATATTTTTTAAAAATTTGAATAAATTAAATTATTATTTTTGTGGGAATGACAATGAAATTAACATACAAAACTGACCTATTTAGAGTACTGAGCCTTCCTACCCAGGGACATATGCCTTTCCATTTACTTATTATTTTTTGTCTATCATTAGCATTTTGCATTTTAAATTGTTTCCAAGTCTTTTATTTTGCTTTTAGGGGAATTGTGTCGTTGTTGTTTTATTTTCGTTTTCATTTTGCTATTTTATTTATTTATTTATTTATTTTTATTTATTTTTTTTAGCTGAGTCATCCTGCCACCTTTTGGCAGCTCAACGGCAACTCAGCTCGAACCGCCGTTGCACAGAGCTCAGCTCGCACTCTTGAGCGAGCTCTTAACCAACTGAGCCTCTCATTTTGCTATTTTAAATGAGTTGTTTTATTCTGTTGTATCTTATTCCACCTTTTCCGTCTTGAAGCTTTCTAGCCACACATTTTTTAAAATTATTGTTTTACTGGTTAACTGGTTGTTACAATATGCAGCATTGACTTATCAAAGTTTATTGTTACCTGATACTTTTCACCTTCCTGGACAGTGGACTTAGAACAACGCGACAACTGTTCACACTCCTCCATATTTACATGTTACTGTTCATTCACCAAACCTCAAATGCTTCGCTAGGCAGTTTAAATGTTTTCTTTTTTTGTTTCTCTTGAGGGCAGTGTCACTGGCCCTCATATGTGGGATCCGAACCGGGGCCGCTGGAGTCCCAAGCCACCGCCCAACCACCGCGCCACTCGGCTGGCCCCTTCGCTAGGCAGTTTAAAATGTCCACAAGCAGTGTGAACGGGCTTCCCTGGGCTATCCTTGGGACAACTGGGACTAGTGAGGTAGGCACCTTTTGAGGCATTGTTAATATTTCTCCACCGAGAGTGGTTCATATGTGCTATCATTTCATCAGAGGACCAATCGTTTCATGCATGTATAGTAGCAAGGAGTGGGGATCCTGGATTTTCTATTCTAGTAGGACCAGTTTGTCATTTGGCCCAAATTATTGGTTCTAATTGTATGGAACCACCAGTTACTAGATTTCCAATATTGTTTTTGTTTTCCCCTGGGGTCAATTGTTGGGCATTTCCATTTCAATAAAAACAGCCTGGTTCCAAAAACAATCAGGCCGAAGGCTATCTAGCACAGTTCCAAGAGAACAGCCTGATTTCAAGAACCACACGAAAGTGCCAACTGAGTACTTATAGACAAAACAAGGCTTTTAATCAGAAGAGGGGGATGCCTTACAATACACCCCGAATAGACTACGGAGAGCTTCCAACACAAGACAGCAGAAGATCAGATTCAGAAGAAAGACTGTCCAATTCCAGGGTCTGCAAGGAAGCAGCGGGTTCAGAGGGCTCTGTGGGCACTGCCCCTGCTTGCTCACCAGCCCCAGAGATGTCCGCGGCGGGTCTTCTCTGGATCCCTAAATGGGCCATCCAATAATGTTGACCTTAAAAAGAAAACACTTATTTTCCCAGAAAAAAAAATGGATTTTTTTTCCAGAAACAGCAAAGAATTGCAATTTGGGACAAGCAAACTAAAGCAAAAGTCATAGGCAAGTCCCACAAATCAAGGAGAGGCATGTGATTTTGAAGAGGAAAAGAAGGAAGTTGGGAGGGGTCATTATGAACAAAAACCATTGGAGAAAAGCCCCAGTTCATGCTGATGATGGTGTCTCATTGGCTGAGTTGCTGGGAGGTCAGTTTCCTGGGGAAGACTAACTGTGTATCTTTCCCGTTGAGGCCTGTAATTCATGATTTTTTCCCATGGTGGATTCCTCTGTGGGGCTCTGTCATTGACCTCGGGTGGTACTATGTGAGAAGGCCCCTTCTGGCCCCCCAACTCCACTTTAATGATATTTCCCTTTATTCGATTTCACAGTAATAATCGACAGTTACTTGGCTTGTTTTCAATACATGGAAATTATGGTATACTTCTGTGATCAAAACTAGGTAAGGGCCAGAAACACTCTTCCCATTTTATCCTGTGAAAGCCAGTAGGTGATAAACTGACCCTCTGTGGACCCCCATCTTTGTATTTGGTCTATCATTTTTATGCAAAAAACTTGTAGTTTTTTTAATTTTTTGTTTGGTGTTATCGATATCTTCTGATTTCTGAAGCCTTTTTAGACCTATATTACTTAAGCATACCGATTATTAATAATACAACTGCTTTGAGATTTAAAAATCTCCCAGTGGTTTTTCTAATACAGTTAGTATTTCATTTGTTCTGTTTGAACCTTTCAAATGTGGACACAAAATGAAATTTCATGTTGTCTCATCAGAATGTACTGAAATACAGTTTTCCCCAGAATAGAATGCAATATTCACCACAGACTAACTGGTGATACAGTTCTTGCTAAAAGTGGATTTTACTTATTACATTGCTTTGTACTCCTGAAACTAGTTCAAAAAATTAAACAATAAAAGTGGATTTTACAGGGAAGGGCACAAATGGACCTAGGAGAAAGTTTGAGATCCTAACTAAAGTCTGGTGGAACAAAGAATCTGTCAGCCACAGGATGGCCACGTCCACCCTAAACCCCTGCCTCAGGGTTGGCGCTCCAGGCTCAGCCTGGGGTGGGCGCTGGGTCCTGAGAGGCGGGCCCTGCACCAAGGCGGGCTGGGACACAAGCAGACTGTGCGTCCTCGCACAGCCCAGCTCCACGTGGAGCTGTTGTTAGCTGTAGAGGGCAGTGTCACCGGCCCTCCTATGTGGGATCCGAACCGGGGCCGCTGGCATCGCAAGCCAGCTCTTCCCAATGCGCCACTCCGCCGGCCCCTTGAAGGCTTCTTGACAGACATGCGCAGGACCAGAGCAGCCAATCCCGGGGGGTGAGGCGGGACCTTCCTTAGAGGTGTGAAGACCCGCTGAGAGTCGGGTTCTGCTCCTGACTGACAGGTAGGCTCCGCCCCATGCCCCACCCTCTTAACTTCTTCTGACCGCCAATTGGTGGACAGAGTCCTGCTATCGCAGCAGATTGGTGGCTTGTGCCTGACACGGCTATATAGGCGGGTACGTCGCCTTCGGCCGCGTCTCGCGTCTCACCTCCTGAGGGCGGGAAACACGCAGCGGCTGCGAGGCGACGCTCGGCCGGGTGGACAGAGTCCTGCTGTCGCAGCAGTGATTGGTGGCTTGTGCCTGACATGGCTACATAGGTACCTCGCCTTCCGGCCGCGTCTCACCTCCGAGGGCGGGAAACGCGCAGCGGCTGTGAGGTGGCGCTCGGCCGGGTGGACAGAGTCCTGCTGTCGCAGCAGTGATTGGCGGCCTGTGCCTGACACGGCTACATAGGTACCTCGCCTTCCGGCCGCGTCTCACCTCCGAGGGCGGGAAACGCGCAGCGGCTGCGAGGCGGCGGTCGGCCGGGTGGGCAGCGCGGCTGAGGAGCCGGGAGCCTGACAGGAAAACGGGGGCCTTTGCCATTCGAAACCCTGAGAAACCCTCAGCCTGAGGCCCTTCCAATTCCCGCCTCAGAGACCTCGCTCCCCGCACCCTGAGAGGCTCTAACTCCCGTCAGCCTCGAGGGACCCCAAATCCTGTCACCTGAGGGACCCCGAGTCCGCTTACCTGGAGGGACCTCAAATCTCCTCACCCAGAGAGATACTAAGTCCCCTGATACTTAGACCCCCAAACACCCTGAGCACCCCAATTCCCCTCAGCCTGAGAGACCCCCAAACCCCTCAGCCTGAGAGACCCCCAAACCCCTCAGCCTGAGAGACCCCCAAACCCCTCAGCCAGAGAGACCCCCAAGCCCCTCAGCCTGAGAGACCCCCAAACCCCTCAGCCTGGGACACCCCAAACCCCTCAGCCTGAGAACCCCCCAAGCCCCTCAGCCTGAGAGACCCCCAAACCCCTCACCCTGAGAGACCCCCACACCCCTCAGCCTGAGACCCCCACGCCCCTCAGCCTGAGAGACCCCCAAACCCCTCAGCCTGAGAGACCCCCAAACCCCTCAGCCTGAGAGACCCCCAAGCCCCTCAGCCTGAGAGACCCCAAACCCCTCAGCCTGAGAGACCCCCAAACCCCTCAGCCTGAGACCCCCAAACCCCTCAGCCTGAGAACCCCCCAAGCCCCTCAGCCTGAGAACCCCCCAAACCCCTCAGGCTGAGAGACCCCCAAACCCCTCAGCCTGGGAGACCCCCAAACCCCTCAGCCTGAGAGACCCCCAAGCCCCTCAGCCTGAGAGACCCCCAAACCCCTCAGCCTGAGAGACCCTAAATACAGCACCCACACGAAGATCAAGTTCCCCAACCTCAGATCCCAGATGCCCTCATCCTGGGAACTCTTCATCTCTTCAGTTTCAAAGACCCCAACTTACCTCACTGTCAGGGAACCTAGGGCCCCGCAATGAGAGAGCTCCAATTTCCTCCGCCTCCAAGATGCCCAATTCTCTCAGCTGAGCATTCTAAATTTCCTCAGCCAGAAACACCCCCACTCTTGTCCTGGGAGACCCCAAATCTCCCCCACCTGAGACCCCAAATCCCTTCACCCTGAGGCACCCAATTCCCTCAGCCTGAGAGATCGCTGTCCCTTAGGGACTGAGATTGCTTTATGCCCAGATTTTTCCAGGATCCCCAAGTGGAATTCCCAAAACCCTTCTGTGGGGAATATTCATTTCCTATCTCTGGACTATTCCCGAAGGTCAGGCAGACCCCATCCCAGCAGTCGGGGGCCTTTAAGACTCCCTGGGGCTTCCCTGGCCTCGCACCTCAGGACTCCCCTCAAACACACACAGCCACGTCCCCCCAGATGCCTTTGCCGCCTTTCCTGAGATGGGCCGAGCTGCAGGGGAGCTAAAGAAACCAAGCCCAGCTCCCAGTTGGCTGGTCCATCGTGGCTGGCGGGGACGATCGATGCCCCTCAGACATTGCCTCATGTGCTCTAATCCTTGCTGGGGTCCCCACGTCTTCCTTCTGTGGACACCCTGCCCAGATGGAGAAGACAGGCCTGGCTCTGGGCAGTGGTGGGGGCTGTCACCCTCTCTCATTACCTTCTCCCTCCACAGGCACCTTGGCCTCGGGGCTGGGACACTCAGGGGCCAGTGCCAGCCTCCGAGCCAGAGAGAGGTCTTCCTCGTGGTCCCAGCACCATGAACCCTGACAGGTCCCCAAAGGAGAGCCTGGAAGGAAACACAAGCAAAGCAGGGCAGAAGCCCAAGGTGAGAAGACAGGTCGGGAAGGCGAAGCCCGCCTCCAAGCGGAGTCTGTAGGAAGGATGGGGAGAGGGGTCTGGTGACAAGGAGCTGGTGCCCAGAGAGCCAGACTCCTCGCCTGCACTGCTGGGTGACCCTCGCTGTGAATGTCCACAGAACGGGGCGCTTGGTCCTGCCTGGGACGTGGGGGACACAGGACACTAGCATCAGCAGCTGCTGTGCTGGGAAAGCTGGTGTTCGCTCCGTTCATCAGGACACAGCGTGGGAGAGAACGTCTGTACCCTTGTTCCACAGAGACCCCCCAGGGGTCTCAGGCAATACCCTGCACTCACGGGGAGGAGAAGGCCCAGCTCAGAGTGCCGACTTGTAGTAAGTACCTGATGCGATCTATTATCTTCTCCAGGCCAACGATGCTTTCAAAGACATTTCCATGTACTTCTCCCGGGAAGAATGGACAGCGATGGGAGACTGGGAGAAGGCCCGGTACAGGAACGTGAAAAGGAACTACGAGGTGCTGCTTGCTCTAGGTAACAGGACGAGCTGGGTCCGTGAGCCTGGGAGCCCTGACACACCTGTGTTACTCTGGATCTCTCTCTCTCTCAGGTGCCCATCTGCCTGCAGCTCCCTTCTGTGTGCAGAGTGACCTGGGGGGAGTTTTGTTCTTTTGTGTGAGGGCAAGGCTGGCACTGACGGTGTCCGCTCACAGTGCCTTGTTCCAGACCCTCCCGCCCCGTCCAGTCCGCCCAGTGAGCTGTTTTGGCTCCTGGTGCTTTGTTCCTCCTTTAGGGAAGACCTCCTAAGAGGGAAGACCTCTGAGGACAGAGATTTTGCTTCGTTCCAGGTCTCAGAGCCCCTCGACCAGCTTTCATGTGTCACCGCAGGCAGGCCATGAGACCCCAGGCAGATGACACTGAGGATTCTGATGAAGAATGGACTCCAAGGAAGCAAGGTGAGAGGCCAGGAGGACTTAGACGTGCCGTCCTGACACGGACCTGGGGTAGGTCTGAGCTGCCCGTCAGGGGTTAAGGAAGCAGGTTGCTTGTTCAGCAAACAAGGAGATGCCCAGAAAACAGTATGTTACACAGGAAGGGGCTGTTCCTATCAGGCTTTTAAAATATGTAAAATAATTATACGTTTAGAGAAACGTTAATAAGCAGTAACTGTATAGCAACCTGACAGTGAATAAGAAATAACAAATTCAGAATAGTTACATCTCAAGAGAAGGAGGAAGGTCTGGTAGGTGACTTGGCTACGTCTCGGTTACTTTTTTGTTTGTTTGTTTTTGCATTTTGAAATAGAAATAAAAAGATCTGAAGCCATCGAGGCAGAATCCTGACATCAGGCTGAATGGTGGATGTATAGGTTTTCCAGTGCAATTCTCCATACTTTCCAAATGTTTACAATGTATCATGAAAAAAATTTATATTTGCTGAATATTGTTAACTAAAGGGCCATTAAAGAAAACTTAGTTAAGCTGTAAATCCACCAAAGAGCTTTCTAACACTAATCTCATAATAGTTCAGTTATGGAATTAAATTTCCTAGATGAGGAAATGATTACGATATTATGTAAAGATACATAATTTATTTATGCATATTTTATCACACCGTGATCTTCTTAACACAAAATGAACCTGATTTTTTGTCTTGATTCTGGGAGAGATTTTCAGACAGCTGCTTGGTCTCCCTGATGTCTCCCACGTGTTGCCTTGGCAGCCACCATTCTACTTCGTTTCCATGAATTTGATTACTTTAGTTAACTTCCAGGAGTGGAATCATGCAGTGTTTGTCTTTTTGTCTTTGGTCTATTTTACTCAGGGTAACATCCTCAGGCTTCATCCATGTCGTAGCGTCACAGGATTTCTTTCTTTCTTAAGGATGAATAATATTCCATGGCATGTGTACACCACATTTTCTTTATCCATTCATCCATGGATGGACACTTAGGTTGCTTTCTCAGCTTGGCTATTGTGAATAATGCTGCAGTGACCATCGGGGTGCAAATGTGTATTCAAGATCCTGTTTTCAATTGTTTTGGATATATACCCAAAATTTGGATCGAAAGATCATATGGCAGTTCTATTTATAATACTTTTTTTTTGAGGGCAGTGTCACTGGCCCTCATATGTAGGACCTGAAACGGGGCCGCTGGCTTCCCAGGCCAGCGCTTAAGCACCGCGCCACTCTGTCGGCCCATATTTATAATTTTTTGAGGAACGTTTACACTGTTTTCAATAGTGACTGACCATTTTGCATTCCCACCAACAGTGTGTAAGGATTCTAATTTCTCCACATTCCTGCCCACACTTGTTACATGACGTCTCATTGTGGCTTTAATGTGATGACTACTGATATTGATCATCTTTCATATGCTTGTTGACCATTCGTATGTCTTCTTGGGAAAAATGTCTATTCAAGTCCTTTCCCCATTGTATCAGTCAGCTCAGGCTGCCATAATGAAATACCAAAGATTGGATGGCTTAAACCACAGAAATGTGCTTTCTCACAGCTCTGGAGGCTGGGAATCAGCATGGTCAAGTTCTCTTCCGGGCTTGTAGACAGCTTCCATCTCACTGTGTGCTCACATAATGTCTTGTTTGTGTGCGCATGCTTCTGCAGAGAGAGGGAGAGAGAGGGAGAGAGAGGAAATATCCCTTCTTATTTATAAGGGCACTAATCCCATCATGACAGTCCTTGTCTCATGACCTCATCAAACCCTAATTACCTTCCAAAGGACGTATCTCCAAATATCATCACATTGGGGGGTTGGGGTTTCAGTATGAATGCGGGGGCATAATTCAGTCCATAGCACCCATTTTAATGGAGTTATTTGTTATTTTATTATTGAGTTGTAGAAGTTCTTTATGTATTCTGGATATTAGCCGTTAGCAGACAGATGTTTTACAAGTATGTTCAATTCCGTATGCTGTCTGTGTGGTTTGTTGAATTTTCCTTTGCTGCACTGAAATTTGTAAGCTTAATGTAATCCCATTTGTCTATTTTTCCTTTTGGTGCCATATCCAAGAAGCATTGCCTATTTGAAACTTTTTCTCTAAGACTTTTATAGTTTCAGGTCTTACATTTAGGTTTTCAATCCATTTTGAGTTGATTTCTGTCCATATGGTGCACGACAAGGGACTATCTTCATTCTTTTGTGGGTGGATATTCTGGTTTCCCAGCACCATTTGTTGAAGAGATTATCCTTTTCCCATTGTGTAGTCCTTGCAACCTTGATGAAGATCATTTGACCATATAGTTAAATACTCAAGAGTTTCTTTCCAGGTTCAGTATTGTGTTCCATTGGTTTATGGGTCTGACTTAATGCCAGTACCATGCTGTTTTCATTACTGTAGCTTTGTGATGTTTCAAAATTAGAAAGACCTCCAGCCTTGCTCGTCTTTCTCAAGATTATGTTTGCTTTTCAGTGTTCTTTGAGATTCCATATTAAATTTAAGATGGCCTTTTCTATTTCTGAAAAAAAAAAATGCCATTGGGATTTTGAGAAGGATTATATTAGTGGATGAGAAAGGGGTTCTACGGAAAGTCCCCTCACAGGGTGATCTGATCATAAATTCCTAACAGGGCAAGGGCAGGTCATGGTGAGTAGTCACATCCCAGGCCTATAACATTTTTAGTAAAAGGTTTATTCTTGCCTTAAGCAAGCCCTGTCCATTGTTTCTATGCATCTAGGTTAACACATCTCTGAAATGCCTCTTTTTAGACCCCTCTGAAGCTTAGCCCTCAAAGAGTGCATAACCTTGTTACCTATCCTGTAATCCACGCCCCATGTTGCTTTCTCCCACCTTCGTGTCATCTTCCTTACATTCCCCCTTAATTCCAAATGCATAAAAGAAGCTGCAAACTGTTATTCTCAGAACTATTTTTCTCAGTCTGTTGGGCCCTTGATTCCAGGAATATACTGTCTGGCTCAAATAAATTTTGATAATGATTCTATACTTTTTGGACATTTTGCATACATACGTTGAATCTTTAAGTTGTTTTAGGTAGTATGCACATCTGATTTTTGAGTGTTGGTTTTCTATCCTGGAACTTTGATGAATTGCTTTATTAGCTCTAACAGGGCTTTTTGTGGAATCTTTAGGAATTTCTACACATAAGATCATGTCATCTGCAAAGAAACATAATTTTACTTCTTGCTCTCCAAATTAGATGCCTTTTTGTTTCCTTTTAATCTAATGCTCTGACTAGGACTTCCAGTACTATGTGTGTTACATAAAATTTCCTGGGGCCCAGAGACCAAAGAAAGAAGCTGACAACTCCATCATTACATCAAGAGTTTATTAAGGGAACTTACACACAAGGCGTTTTGGTATGCAGTGAGACACCATGAATGCCCTCTGTGAAGCGTGGCAGGGGCTAAGGGGTTACACAGAACAGGGAAAGATGGGTGGGAGTATGGAGTATGACCATACCAGACAAGAGGGACTCCATTACATTCTAGCTTGGGAGGGGCAATGGCTGTTCCAGGAACCACCATGAGCCAGCATAGTGGACGGGTCGATGAGGGACTCTCTGGGGACTCTGGGGAAGCACTCTCTGTTCTGGCCTGCATCTAGCTGTTTCTAGCGTGAGGGTCCGACATCAGTCATCTCATGGTACAGTCTCTCCTCCACAGTGTTGAGTAGAAGAGGCAGGAGTGGGCATCCTTGCCTTGTTCTTGATCTTAGAGGAAAAGCTTTCAGATTTTCACTGTTAGAGGTGGACTTTTCATACATGACCTTTATTTTGAGGTAATTTCCTTCTGTTCCGAGTTTGTGGAGTATTTTTGTCGTGAAAGGCCAATTTATTTTTTAAATAACTATGACAGATACCTTATGGACATAGGATGAAACATAGATGACACTTTGTCTATTTTTAAACGTTTTAAGAAAACTAGTTGATGCCCTCTATAGAAGCATAGGCATTAATGATACCTCAGAAACCATTTCCAGTGATTTGTCTTTGTCACTCTCTGATTCAGAATTCTGTGTCCCTAATAAGAATCTCCAGATTTTGGAAACATTTACCACCCAAAACACTGCTTTCTCATCACCTTTCAGTCAAACCTTCTCGGGTGGCCTTCAGAGTGGAACAGAACAAACACCAGAAGGTGAGTATTTCCAAATCCTGTTGACAAGAAAACCTTCCTCTAATGCAGGTAAGAGTAGGCACTGTTGAGTATTCTAGGCACTGCTGCCTCGCCATTTTTAGATGAGGAAACTGAGGTTTCAGAGGTACACAAACATTTGACTATATGTCTGAGATCACATTGTCCGGTGGTGCAATGTATTCCAAAACTCCTTCTCTAAACTACTTACAAACTCATTAGAATGTTCATCAATTTAAAAAGTTTACACTGTCTCATACATGGTTACATCATTCATCTGACTGATGAGCTCAACCTCAGATCTCTCTGCCATGCTACATTGAAAGCTCCCCTGACTCAGGGAAGCTTTCTCGTGTGCAGGCAATTTGTGCAGTGGGTGGTGCCAGTTGAGGGAGGATAGAAGACCCAGCCTCAGAGCCTGCTTCTCTAATTAAAGGAAACACATCAGCCTCTGGGCTGATGACTGAGAAGCAACAGATAATACAATGACTTCAGGACTTCATGTCAGTCACTCACTATTCCACAGACACTCATCCCTCTGTAAGGACTTCGTATCGGTCACTCACTATTCCAGACACTCATCCTTAGCAGCTGATTTCAAATGCTCATTCCTGTAGGAGGAAGTAACAGCTTCTTTTTCTGAGATTAATCATGTGGTTTGGAATTGTTTGGAACCTCCCTCTGCATTGTGAGCTCTTTGAAAAACTGGTCCATGCCTGATTCTTCTCAGAAGTCCTAGGCAAGCTCAGGGCCCCTGAGGGCCCTCTGAATGTTTTCTGAATGAGTGGTTTCACATTTGAAAATTAAACTAGAAGTAAGAGGGTCAATGAATGCTGAAGATAATATCTGTGAGTTAGATTTCAAATATGGAGAGGGCAGAAGGGGTAAATTGATAGCAGTACTGTAATAGCACATGCATATTGTGTTAAATGGCTCACAAAACACTTTGGTGAACATTGTTACATGTATGGCTGCTAGCACATTAAGAATGACCATGTTGGGGCCGGCCGAGTGGCTCAGTTGGTTAAGAGCTCGCTCAAGAGTGCGAGCTGAGCTCTGAGCAATGGCCGTTCAATGCCCAGCCCAGGTTGAGCTGCCATTGAGCTGCCAACAGGTGGCAGGATGGCTCAGCTAAAAAAAAAAAAAAGATTGACCATGTTATGAATCAGGAAACTAAAGAGAACACTAGTGCATAGTACAGCCTTATTCGAACAGAATTGATAGGAACCAACTAATCGAAATTCAAATATTCTTTCCAAGATAGAGTAATTTGCAACTTTTAGCATCATTTTCTTTATTATCTGGATATGTTTCTCCCAACCATTTCTTTGTTCTAATCCCAATCTCCCTCTCTCTTACGGAGAAAGTTGGAAGGCAAAAGCTTTCAGGCATGGGTTCTAGTCTTAGACTCACTACCCACACAGGCCCTTTCTGTTCCCTCTAATATTCACACTCCCCAGGAACTTCTAGGGGTGGTTGAAGTATTAATTAAAGTCATGCCTGTGAAAACACACCACAAGCCCTAAAGCATTAAAGAAATACATGTTCTCTCTTAATATGTGGCTCTCACATTGAAGGCAACACACAGGGCACCATCAAGGAACGAACCTAGTTTGAAGGAATTGTCAGGAACAGCAAATTTGCCAAAGGAAAGTGGCTCAGAGCAGGCCCAGAAACCAGCGTCTCCTCCTGGAGAAGCAAGTACCTCTGGACAGCATTCTAGACGAAAATTGGGTAAGAGAAAATAATTTGGGGATTTTGGTTTCTCTGGAAAGCTTGTTAAGCATGGCTGAGGTATGTGGGGTAGACTTTGGGTAAGCCTGGGTTTAAGCTGGACTAAGCTGAGACCTGAGGTTAGCCCTGGGGCTGTGGGCAAATCTTATAAATTCTCTGGGCTCCTGAATGCTAATCTGTAAAGTGAAGATAAGGATACCTAGCTCATATATTGTTTGCAAGCATCGAATTACATTTAAAACAATGGACACATCCAAGTTGTTGAATAAATCCATCTGTGATAATAGGGACCATACTTTCTTGGTGTTGTATACCCAGGTCTTGGCTCAATACGTAACACATAATGTGCCCTCAACAAATATTTTCTGAATGAGTAGATATGTGAATGAACCATTTTGTAAATTGAAAGGCTGGGAAGTTAAACCTGACAAAGGGAAGAGCTAGAAACTAAAATTGAACCAGCCACCTATAGTCAGTATGGAGTCTGAGTCTCTCTGAACCAACAGTTAAGGAAGGAAACACAGAGTACTCGGAATGACAGGTGACAATTTAATAGCAGATTTCATGTTTTCTGGCAAAACAGGGACTAGCACCCCAGAGCCCACCTCGCTCACATACTCTTCTCCCACTTAGGACTCAGGAGAAAGGAGACTGAAGTGAAGGTGTACAGCCTGCGGGAAAGAAGGGGCCGTACGTACCAAGAGGTCAGCGAGCCCCAGGATGATGACTACCTGTGTAAGTGACTCTCACAAACAAGACTGTTACATCTCAGTACAATAGTTTCGGATGGTCATGTGGTCCCCAAGTCATTCCTTCCTCTCGTGGCCTGGAGTACAGCATTGAGGCTCAGGGGTGTGAGTGCCAAGGCTGTCTCTAAGCTCTCTACGTCCAGGAACACGCACCACACCTTCCCTAACTCCTGTTGCTCTCACCTCCAGATTGCGAGAAGTGTCAGGACTTCTTCATTGACAGCTGTGCTACTCATGGGCCCCCTACATTTGTAAAGGACAGTGCAGTGGACAAGGGGCACCCCAACCGCGCAGCCCTCACTCTGCCCCCTGGGCTGAGAATCAGACAGTCGGGCATCCCTGAGGCCGGGCTCGGAGTGTGGAACGAGGCGTCCGATTTGCCGCTAGGTCTGAACTTTGGCCCTTACGAGGGCCATGTCACAGAAGAGGAAGAGGCGGCCAACAGCGGATACTGCTGGCGGGTGAGAAGCAGCTACCTGTCCCCTGTCCCCTGTGAGTTGGAGGCCCCACCTACATGCTGGAGCGTGCATGGGGACAATATGGTTAGCTCTGTGTGCTGAGTGCGCTTTGTGTGAACATGGCGCCCCTGTTTGAAGACCGGAGGGTGAGTGAGAGCAAAGTGGTGCAGACACAGCAAAGGGCCTCCTCTGTGCGGGGCTCCTGCTCAGGGGACAGATCGACTCAGGCGTGTAGATGGTGAGCGAGAGGCACGTCATGTGGTCACAGCTGGGAGTGGGATCTATGCAGGCTGAAAGCGCCCGGCTGACAGTAGAGTGGGACAATTCTTCTGTTACCTCCCCACCAAAACAAGTCTTAACTTCTTTTCTTGAACCTCAGATCACCAAAGGGAGAAACCGCTATGAGTATGTGGATGGAAAGGACGAATCCCAGTCCAACTGGATGAGGTAAGGCCGGTCGGTCTCTGGGTTCCAGACAGGACACTCAATTGACCACAAGTCCCTAGTCTGCCCCTTCTCCTCAGGCCTCCCTCAATGGTCCCCCTCAAACCCCTGTTCCTTTTTTTTTCTCCACACAGTGCTCTTTCATACCAAGAGACATTAGGAAAAAAAGAGATAAAATATAGCACGTGCCCTCAAAATGTGCACCTCTGGGCTAGACAAACTTTGGGCCCTGAAAAAAGCCTTGAGAAGCCTAGAGTCCCTGGGGAACTGGATTCACACTTTAATTTACTTAATGAACACTTACTTTAAAAAGGCGAAAGATTTATGCAATCTGAAGAGAAACCAGAGTATGACGCACACTTATTTAGACAGTGGGATTCGTTACTTACACAGATCACACAATCTTGGTTCTCATAGATGACTTACTGCAGCCAGACATGAAACAATTGATTTTAGAAACATTTAGCTATAATTTTTCTACTTTAGAGAAGTTCACAGGGCCAGGATAGCCTGAAACAAGGGACCTTTCTTTGACCTGTGAGGAAGCAAAGCACCTTAGCTCCGGTTCTAAGCAGACCTGGGTCCTGAAGCCTGCGGAGCGCGAACGAGTCACAGAATGGCCATGGGCCCCTTGGCCTCACGACCCAGCCCCTTTCCTAGAGGGGCTCTCTTTCATCATGGGGCACAGAATGTGAATGAGCTTTATTGTCCTGTCTTCCTGTGCTGTGACAGAGACCCCCAAGGGCAGGGGAAGCTTTCTAGGCAGCGCCTGGCCGCAGGAGGCCACAGGACATTGTGAGAGGGGCTTAGGTAAGAACAGAAGGTCCCCCAGGAGTGCAGGGGGCAGTGGCGATGTCAGAGCCTGACGGCTTTCGGCATCAGGGAGCGGGGTGTGGATCCCACACATACCGGGAACTTATCGTCTGTGGTTTTCCTTCCTTTCGCCTGTCTCAATCCCAGGTATGTGAACTGTGCCCGGCATGACCAAGAGCAGAACCTGGTGGCCTTTCAGTATCGCGGGCAGGTTTTCTACCGAACCTGCCAGGTCGTCAGGCCGGGCTGTGAGCTGCTGGTCTGGTACGGGGACGAGTACGGCCAGGAGCTGGGCATCAAGTGGGACAGCATGTGGAAGCGAGAGCTCGGGGCAGGGACAGGTGGGCAGCTCGGCTCTTCTTCCAAATGGAAAGAAAAGAAACGGTTCCTGGAAATGCCCGTGGCCTAACTCGTAGGGTATAATCCGGCCTAAAGTCAGTAGAATTTCAAATCAGATGCTTCAGAAATGAAGGATTCCGTTCAGTCCCACATAAGAGGGCCAGTGACACTGCCCTCAAAAAAAAAAAAAAAAAGAAATGAAGGATTCATTTCATACACCTTTCAGTCTTAGGAACAATTTTGATATTTTAAAATTGTTTTCTGATGTTTTTATCCCCCCGTGGGATTTCAGATTGAAACCCATTCACAGTCAATGGGACCTGGACCCTCTGTCTTGTCCAATCTGGGTCCCACTTCCCGACAGAGACGCAGGCCCATAGGGGTCCTAAGTCAAATGCCTTTTCGAGTGGGAAACCCAGATTCAGGGCTCTGCAGATGCTCCCTTTAACCACGACTCTATCCTCCCGCCCACATTTGTGGGTCCCCAGGCTGGGTGTCTCCTAACTTCACAGATCCCTTCCCCGCTAGGGAATGATTGTCACTAAGGACAATTCCACCTAGGTCATCAAGAGTGTTCTTAGCGCTCAACAGGCTAAAATAGCTGCCAACACTGTCACAGTGATACGCTTGTTAAAAGACTAAATTCAGGAGTAGATTTGAGGTTCTAATTGACTTTATTCATGGGTCAGCAGAAAACCATGAGCAAATGTAGCTATTACCAGGGCACCCCAAAGGGTTGTGCAAAATGGACGGTTTTTAGATGAAGAAGGGTGGGCAAGGGAGCTATTAACAAAACAAAGGATTATGTGGGAGTGGGGACATCTTTGGGGGGAAGAGTTTCTATCGGATAGATTGCCTCTTCTTTCTATGGGGGTGGGATGGAGAGGGTCCACTGATAACCTTTTCTGGTATTGACCAGAAAACTCCGGAATGGTTGATGAAGACGGTGTCTGGGAGAGGTTGAGACTGCAGTTAGATCAGGTATTAAATCTAGGTTTGGTTTCATGGACTTTTAGCACGAGTGACGCCATTTAGGGCCTCTGGTTTTTCTCTTTAATGTGACTTAGAAGAGAAGGCTATGGAGAAAGGTCACTGAGGTGCCATCTATATAAGGACTGAGACTGCCTCTGATGCTTCTTCAAAGTCCCTAGTCTGGGCAGTGTGTAGAAAAGATCCTTGATAGGGGCTTTCTGGATTTCTGAAGATGTACTGCATAAAAAATGGAATGACTAAATAGACTGTAAAGCAACACTTTGTGGGAGACAGACATTGCCTCGTCAACACACTGAGAATGACCCGTGGGGCCGGTCTCAGCAGCACACAGAGCATACGGCCTAAGCAGCCTTGTCAACACCTGCACTGACCCGAACTCTCTCTTTCAGCAGGACCAAAGCCAGAGATCCATCCCTGTTCCTCCTGCTCCCTGGCCTTCTCCAGTCAGAAATTCCTCAGCCAGCATGTGGGCCGCCGTCACCCCTCTCAGGTCCTCCCAGGAACATCGGCAGGAAAACGCCTCCAATTGGAGGAATCCTGCCCTGAGAATCTGAGTCAGCAGCAGCAAGGGACTGATCCACACAGCTGGAATGACACAGCGGAAGCTCCAGAGATCAAAGAAAGGTGGAAACCTTTGCCTAAAGGCATCAGGCAGAGGAGGATCTCAAGGGCCTTTTCTGAACCACCCAACAGGCAAATGGGGAGCTGTAGGGAGCGTGAGAGAATGATGGAGGGAGAGCCCAGTACAGGTCAGAAAGTGCATCCAGAGGACACAGGCAAATTACCTGGAGGAGCAGAAATGTCAAGAGCTGTGGGAGTCAAGCAAGGCTTTGGCAATGGGTCACATCTCATTCAAAACTCAGGGGAGAAGCCCTATGTTTGCGGGGAGTGTGGGCAAGGCTTCACTCAAAAGTCACATCTCGTCAGACACCAGAGGACACACTCAGGGGAGAAGCCCTATGTTTGCGGGGAGTGTGGGCAAGGCTTCAGTCAAAAGTCATATCTCGTCACACACCAGAGGACACACTCAGGGGAGAAGCCCTATGTTTGCGGGGAGTGTGGGCGAGGCTTCAGTCAAAAGTCAGATCTCGTCAGACACCAGAGGACACACTCAGGGGAGAAGCCCTATGTTTGCGGGGAGTGTGGGCAAGGCTTCAGTCGAAAGTCACATCTCGTCAGACACCAGAGGACACACTCAGGGGAGAAGCCCTATGTTTGCGGGGAGTGTGGGCGAGGCTTCAATCAAAAGTCAAATCTCGTCACACACCAGAGGACACACTCAGGGGAGAAGCCCTATGTTTGCGGGGAGTGTGGGCAAGGCTTCACTCGAAAGTCATATCTCGTCACACACCAGAGGACACACTAAAGGGGAAGCCCTATGTTTTCGGGGAATATGAGTCCTTAGTATTAAATCACATCTCAGCAGCCACAGGACAAATGTAGCCACCACACAATTGATACCCCAGCCTGAGTTGGCTTCAGAGGGAGTCTTCTGACCCCTTTCCTTTGCAAGAGTGTAATGAGTGTTGAGGGCCGTGTAGCCCAATATTGAGGGGCATGCAGGTTGACTTTAGTGGGCTTGGTGAATCTGAAAGTACTGTTGATTAGACATGTGTTCCTCAAATTTGTATTCCCTTGAAGCCTGTGTTTTTATTACAAAATGTATGTTTTATTAAGGTTTGTGAGAACTTTAGGTACAGTTAAGCCAAAATTAAATATCAAAAGTGAGATTCTCTTTAGTATTCACACCCAGGATTACAGATTATGTAGAAACTGAGTCTGGGTCATAAAGAGATTATCATCGATGGGATTATAGAAAAGGTCACAGTGTGCCCTAAGGAGAACAATTATAGGGACTAAAGGTCTTAAGAGAAAAATACATCAAGACCATGTGGAATTTAAACTTGTAATTGTATAATGGTCAAAAGTCCCTATAAAAAGGACATGTTATTATAATAAAATGTGATACTTTTCTCTTTAACTCCCCCGGTGTCTCCACTGTCTCCCTTCTTTATTTTCCTCCCTCATTTTCTGTCTTTTACTGCAACAAACAGTTTCTGTCTTTCATTAACTGCTGACGCCATGTCCACCTTCTTGAACCCTGGTCAGCGGACTCTGGTCCCCCGCAAATGAGTATACAAATAACTGGTTAAACAAATCCTCCACTTTCATGACAAGAGATGAGATAGACAAATAGCTGCTTCAGTGCTATGTGGATGTTACACCAATCTCTCCCATGGTTTCTTTGGTCTCCTGTTCTAATAAATTTTGTCTTCACACAAATCTCAAGACCACATACTTCATCCCCCGCTTATTCCTGAAAGCAGAGGTGACCAGGAGCGCCACAGAGAACTCAGCCATAGGAGCTCAACCCCAGAACGTCATGAGTCTGGAGCTCCTGTAGTTAGTTTACTGCCCAGGGAGAGAAATCGAAGGTTTGAGGCAGACTCGCGGGGGAAGGGAATTCCCTGGACTCCTGGGAAGTGTGTCCGGGTCTCCTAACGGGCCCCACCCTCCTCCCTTGGCTTCCTTCTCTTGGCTCCTCTCCTGGTTTCCTAAACCTCTGTAGCCTCAGGGGTGAAAGCCAGGCGGGGACGTGTGCGTGTGTGTGTGTGTGCGTGTGCGTGTGTGTGTGTGTGTGTGTGTGTGCGCCTGCCTCTGTCTGGGCACTTGGTCTCCCTCACCCTTTCCTTGCTGTCCCTTCAGTGAAGTCTGATGGGACAATGCTATGAGCAGAGCAGACATGCACAGCGTTGGTCATTCCTGGCCACCCATTCACAGATAATGTCCACAGGGGCCCGGGGGTGCAGATCCCCGTGGACCCAGTGGGTGGGAGTCCAGCAAGACTCAGGTGAGAACACTGGGGGAGCCACAGCGCTGACAGCTCCAAGAGGCCACGGTTTCCTTGGAACCAGAACCGATTTCAAACACTGACAGAAGGCGAGACAGTCAGTGAGGACCCCGTCACACCCTCTCCCACGTGAGTTACCTCTGCTTCCCGGGGAGACCTGAGCCATTTCAGTCCCGTTCCTGCTTGGATGGGCTGAGGGAGGCTGAATTCCCACCCCTTAGAGGAGACACAGAGGAGTGTAGGCCACCCAGGGAGACACCCAAACCCCATGCACACCTGCAGCAATGACCCACCTGTCCCTCTCTCTGTGCCAGGTTTATGAAGAGTCTACATAAACCGTGTGGATTTTAATACGAAATACCCACTATTCTTAATTTAATGCATTTTTTTAAAAGAAGGTGTGTGTCCATGCTTTTGTTTCCCTTCCCTGTGCACTCCTCCCTCTCGGAGAGAACACTTGAAATACTCTGTGGCTTGCAACCCAGGGTCCATGGGACAGGGGCAGAGGTACGGAGTGATGCTGGCAGTGACGCTGGAGCTGAAATACAGTGGGGAGGGGGACCCAGGTGATGGCCACCTCCACTCCCACCAGGACTGACCTGGAACTCTCCTGGAAGGCTGAGCAATTCAGGGTGAGGGGAGACAGCTCTGTTCCTCTTCTGCGGGGGACCTGCCCCGCTGACCAGGGTTCGAGAAGGTGGACACGGTGTCGGCGGTCAATGAAAGACAGAAACTGTTTGTTGCAGTAAAAGACAGAAAATGGAGAGATAGATCTCCAGTTTATTTGTTGCAGGCTTTATATACATTTTTTAGGTAGGAGGTACGTGCAAGGGTACGTGTAGGAAAAATATGCATTACCTCAGTGAAAGGTAGATCATTAACTGTTTACCAATAGTCTAAAGGTCAGTGAAACCTTGGTTACTTTCTTAAGCCGTTTTCTCCCATTAACCCAGAGAGCCATCTTTCTTTTGTGTCCCAAGGATCCGACCATCCTCACCACATTCCTTAGTAAATAATAAGCACCCTCCAGGTGCAGCAAGGAAACAGTAGGAGCAGATAGACAAGTTTATGATTCACCACGCCCACTAAAGTCAGCCTGCATGCCCCTCAATATTGGGCTACACGGCCCTCAACACTGCGTGCCCCTCAATATTGGGCTACACGGCCCTCAACACTCTTCCTCTGCATTCAGCAACAAACCAGATTCCTAATGTGGCCGCCAGCCTCCAAGATACCCCCCCAAATCCACCTGTGCCACCCACACCCTTGTATGTTCCTTCCTTCAACGAACAGGGCTGACCTGTGTTGTGAGAATGATGGTGAGCGACTCCCAAAGCTGTCGTACAAAGGCATTTGGCCTTCGGCCTTGCTCGAGCTGCCTCACACGGCCTCAGATCACCGTGTGCAGGGAGCTGGGTGTTTACACGCCCCTCCCGCCCAACTGTCAGCTGCGGGCAGCCAGGCCTCGGTTTGAAGAGGAGCCTCAGAGAAGTGAGTGCTGCCTGACGTCTGCTGGATTCTCAGTCTCCTCTCCTGCCAGGCAGCTGAGAAGCCCAGAGGCTGAGACCATTGTCCTGTCCCCACGACACCTGGCAGGACTCCAAGGCCACTCCAGCTACACCTGCTGGCTTCCCAGCACCTCCACCTGACACTGATTGACCTGATGGGACAGGTCGACAGTCGTTGGGCAAAAAGGATGTCAGCAGCTCAGGCGACAGGACGGTGTGGCCAGCTGCCTCCATCACACAGTCCGCTCTGTGACCACAGTGGCCACGGGAGCTACGGTCAGCCCCACCTGCTTTCTGTTGCGCGTGTCTGTCACCCAGGTAAGGACGTTGCCGGCTTGCTTGAGCATCACACCTGGCCAGGTGAGGGCGCCACCGGACGGAATCGTCAGCCAAGAACCCACAACAGCAGAGGGTCCTCCACAGCTGGAGTCAGGCAAGCTTCCTGGGGCCTGAGCAGGTGTGAGGAGGGTAAACTGGTCTGAAACTTAGTAAATGTGACTCTGACCCTCAGACCCCGCCCCGCCTGGCCCAGACCCGCCTGCTCAAGCCTCCCCATCCTCCCCCACTCCCCCCCAGGTCCCTGCAACTCCATTTCCAGCCCCTAGAGGAGCCTCAGCGGGCCCGCAGGTCTGTTGGGCTGTTTGCCGGCCTGGGCCCCCTCCTGAACAAAGTCCCCTGGGGCCCTACTGGTGGGCCCCGAGATGGATCTACCCCACCCCTCCCCTCCCAGTTTAGTCAGATACTTGGTCGCCGGGTCCTGGAAGGTGACAGGGGAGAGACAAGGAGAGACAGGGCCCAGCTGGGGGAGGTGCCCCGAGCCACCACCCACTCTGGTGGTGGCAGGCATGCAGTGACCTCTGGCTGCCGTGAGCTGTCGCGAATTAGCCAGGCAGGAGCTGCAGGGTGGTCCTGTGGCTGCCCACGCTCCAGCGACCCCTCGGCTCCCAGAAGTAGGGATCCAGGCCGGGACCGGGGTTCCTGTCCCCTCGTCTGCCTGGGGCTAAGGTCCGGTGACCCATGAGCCAGGGGACAGAGAGCTGCGTTCTGGGAGAACAAGGAGACCCGGTCTGGCCATCCACGTCGGCACTGACCAGCTGCAAAGAGGGGTGGAAGGGGAGGCCTGTGTGCCAGAGGTACCCTTCAGTGGCTGGATGGAGGTGCGGGGAACCCAGTGGTCGGACGGGGGGACAGGTCAGCATGGTTTATGGACTGTGTTGCAGTGTGCTGACACCGCAGCCTCACATGCTGATCATTCATTCCGGCCCTCCCCTCAAAGGGACAGTTAGGGACTCTGCCCAGCTGGGGCTGTTTACGCTAAGGCTGGTGTGGACACAGCTAGGGCCCACAAGCTCATCCCTGCCCCTCTCTTGTGGCCCAGGGCAGAGGCGTGGAGCCCGTCAGCAGCCCGCTGACCACACACGTGCTGGACACTGCCTCAGGATCCCCTGCCCGGAGCCCCTGCCTCCGCCTGCACAGGCTCGAGGTCCATGGCCAGCAATGGACGGAACTGGGGAACAGGTAGGAGGGAGGGCTGGGGCTCACGCGCCCCTTTCCCCCGTGGTTTCCTAAATAGACAGTGCAGCGGGGTCCCGGGCTGCTCCAGAGCCCCAGGCCACAGCATTGGTCCCCAGCCAGGCTGCGGGGTGTGCAGACCCAGAGAGCCAGGCAGAGGTGGCACCTCATCCCCTCCCCCACCCCAGCTACCCTGACCCCGACGGCCGCTGTCCTGGGCTCCTGCCGCCTGGCCACACGAAGGCGGGCACCTACAAGCTGTTCTTCGACACCGAGGGCTCCTGGAGGAAAAGGGGGCAGGAGAGCTTCTACCCGTATGTGGAGGTGAGGGCCTCGGGCTGGCCGGAGGGTGGCCGCCTGTGGTTCACCGTGACCCCGGTGAGGTCCTGCAGTGGCCGGCGCCCCTCCCACCTCTCCCACGGTGGTGGCAGGCAGCGACTTCACCTGCCTGGGGCCCCCAGAAGGAAGGTGGCCCTGCCCTGCCTCTGGGTCAGGCTGTGGGGGCAGGGCCGAGGGTGTCGCAGACCCTGTGGACAGAGGGGCTCACCAAGCCCACCCAGCTCACTGCGCCTGACCTTACTGCCACCCGCTTCACTCGGCCCTGTTCAGGGTGCACCCCCGGGGGACCCCGCAGGCCCAGGGCCCTCAAGTAACCCGGCCCCATCCCCAGCCCTCACCAGGTTTCCAGTTCTCCACCATCGGTCTCTAGCTGGCCCCAGGGGCTCCTGTCTCCTGAGGCAGCCCCCGGCCCACAGTCTGGGCTGCGGGAGTCTCCTGGGCAGCGCTGGGACCAGGGTACTGGTGAGCTGCGTGCGGGCCCCTCGCACTCTCCCAGTGCCTCCTCGGCCCTCACAGGAAGCTTTCACCATCACCAACGAGACCCACGAGGTCCACGTTCCCCTGCTGCTGAGTCCTACACCACATACCGCAGGAGCTGACGGCCAGCTGGCCTCGAGCACCGAATTTTAATGCTTTACGTTCAGGACTCTGTAGTGTGTACCACTGTCGAAAAGCATGAGACTCAGAAAACTGCTCTTGTACTGAACAAAGCGGACGCCGGTTTGAGCTCTTAGCTCAGAGACTGTCCAAACCAGGAGTCACTCTTTTTTCTCATGGTCTTTTGAGAACCTAGACCGGGTGTTGGTAAACTTTTCAGACAAAAGGGCCGATCCTGTCCCTCACAGCAATTTAGAAATTATTCGAGAGCCATAAAACACACGAAATCGCCATTATGTGAATAATATCCTTTAAAATTTTTATAAGTGAAACTATGATACTTTTAGTTTCATTTTCAATTTTACTTCAGAGCCACATGCACGTCCACGAACGGCAGCATGTGGCTTATGCGCCCGTTTGCCGACCCCTAATCCCAGACAAAACGCCTACATTGTGGAAGGTTGCTTTTAAGCAGCGTGGTTTTTCTGTGTGACTGTCTAAAGAACCACAATCGGGCTGTGCATCTGGGGTCTGGGGTTCAGCGTCTGGTCGGCACTCAGCACTCTGATACCACAAAGAAGAAATGATTTTGCACACCGAGCCCTTTCTCTGCCGAGTTTCCTGACAACCGACGCCTCTCCCCCACCCGTCAGCATAGTTCACACACAGGAAGCTTCTCCTTACCTTTTCCTTCTTTGTCCACGCCTCCCGGGGAGATACAGAGGGAAAGCAGGTACAGAAGCATGTCCCACCTTCTCTTCGAAGCTGTGGTACCTGTGGGGCAGATACAGAAGTTTAACAAATTCCCTCAAAACATAGGCCAGCACAGGATGCGAACAGCGTGATGGCGGCTCTGGGCCCTGGCTGTCAGGCGAGGCTCTGGCCCCTGGCTCTCACGGGACACTGGCTGCCTTCTGTGTTGCCGGGCTGGCCCCCAGCTCTCATGGGACGCTGTGGCTCCCGCCTCTCATGGGACACTGGCTGCCTTCTGTGTTGCCAGGCAGGCCCCTGGCTCTCCTGCCAGACTCACGCTTCATGCTCACCCAGTGATCTCAAAAAGCGGTACCACAGGAATGGATCACTTAAATTGTGACTGGAGGAAGCGTTCATCAGAAGCAGTATGATGAATACGATTTGTATAACAAGTTCTGCTTAAAATGAAATTACTGTGCTGAGTGGAAAACTGGTTTAGAGGAAGTACTCACATAAAACCAGCCAGGAGAACATATTCGGGAGAACTCCAGCCGGCGACATGCCGCCCTTATCCCTGGCACATCCTCTGCTCCTCATGCAGTGGCTGAAGCTGGGATGGAGATATTACCTTCAAGTTTCACCTGTCCCTTTACCCTGGGCACCCATGTGCCTCTGAAGCTGCCTCAAGCTGGGATGGCAAAATCTCATCTAGGTCTATCCTTGCTCTTTTCCCCCATGCATACCATAGCTGTGGAGCAGCTCAATAGTGTTACAGCACAATTATGAAGCATCAGCATCGAAGCGCTTGGGAGAGGTGACCCTGGGGCAAGTTCCCTCTCTGGCTAGACATTTCTACTCTACACTGCTTCATGAGCTCCAACCTGGTCTGGTCCTGGCCACTCTGTCCCCGATACACGTCTTTCTTCCGCAGTAGCCTGTGGGAGGCAGGCGGTTTAGTGCAAGCTTCTCCCGGAAACGTGGTTTGTGTGAAAGTGGCTGCTAGGCTCCTTTTTTAACCATTTCAGGCGTTACCCAGCCAGAACCCTTAAGGAGGTATCTTCTTTCTCAGAATTTACATGTGCGTGGTTGGGCATGTGAGAGGCACAGGGACAAACGATAAGGAGACACATAAGTGCGACATTTCCAGCCAGTCTCGGTGGGAGCCAGGGGCCAGGGTCACGCAAAGGCAGACGGTCGTGGGAGTCACGGCTGTCAGGGTCTGGAGAGAGCAGAGAATCACGGGAGAGTCATCGCGGCCAGGGTCTCACAAACCCAGCAGTTCATGCTAGACTCATGGTGGCCAAGGTCTCGCGAGAGCAGTGGTAAAGTGCGAGAGTCATGGCTGCCAGGGGCTCGGAAGACCAGAAAAACCCACAAGTCATAGCCACTAGGGTCTTGCCGGAGCAGAGGGTTGCCCGAGAAATATGGCTGCTTGGTGTTAGGCCTCTGAATGTTAGAGACCTTGACTTAGTGTTAGGCCTCTGAATGTTATGTCTCAGAGACCTTGACGTACAGACAGAGCCATGTCTGCAAGAAAACAACAAGATGTCTTGTGGTTTTAATTTGCATTTACGTGACTGCTGATGTTTAACATCTGTTGGAGTGTCTTGACCATGTGTATGTTTTCTCTGGAGAGGGTTGTGTTCAACTATATTTTCAGCCAAAGAAAAATACATAAAGTACTGGCGGGCCAAGTGGCTCAGTTGGTTAAGAGCTCACTCAAGAGTGCCAGCTCTGAGCGACAGGATTGCCGGTTGGAATTCCGGCCCGAGCTGAGCAGCCACTGAGCTGCCAACAGGTGGCAGGGTGGCTCAGCTAAAATTTAAAGGAATAGGGCCGGCCGAGTGGCGCATTGGTTAAGCGCTGGTTTGGGGATGCCAGCGGCCCCGGTTCGGATGCCACATGAGGGCCAGTGACACTGCCCTCTACAGCTAACAACAGCTCCACCTGGAGCTGGGCTGTGCGAGCCCCGGTGATGGTGTGGGCTGCAGCCCCTGCTGCAGTGGGCTGCCATAGGCTGCAGTGAGCGGCCCGCAGCCAGCGTGAGCAGCTGGCAGCCAAGAGTGAGCTGCCAATAGCCGCGATGAGCGACATCCAGAGGCCAGCGACCGATCTGCCTCATCCGGGAAGAGCGCAATGACGATACCAACAGTGAAGCAACATCCTCCGCAACTAAAACTGAAGAACAAGAAGACGGCAACTTGTCTGTTCCCCTTCCCCGATTCCCCAACGCTGTTCCCCTCCGCCAATTCCCCAATAAAATCTTTAAAAAAAAAATAAAATAAAATAAAATAAAATTTAAAGGAATACATAAAAATAAATAAATAAAACACAGATAAAGTACTAATTACAAACATGAAATTTTTTGGTATAAGTGCCTGAAAATTACTTTTCTTTTGTTTCTTACTGTAATGTAACAGTTTGGCATTCAGCTTTTGTTTGCAGACGTATCCACTTTATAGACATCGATCTCAAATATACTTGGCCAGCTACGCAGTCACAGAGAGAGCCATGAACTTCCCCTTTAAAATGGCCCTGGTTGACCTAAAAAGCTGCTTGATGGATGGAGTGACTCAATAAAGAGTAAACCTGTGAAACCTCAAGTCTGCATGAGTGCTCCCTCTCTACCCAGGACCTTATGGTGTAGCCTGAGGCATGCCATGGGCCCTCCAGGACCTGTGAGTAATAAACTTCGTTGTTTTTCCCACAAAGTTCCACGATGGTTGTGCTGAGGCCTTTCTTGATATCACAGTAAGAGAAAGGCCGGACCGGCCCCAACATAGGTTCCGGTCAAGGAAATGCCTACAGGGGCTCAGCACAGTGGTACAGCCTGGGTGAGTGCCCCAGGCATCTGTAATCAATAGCATCATTAAGGATAAGCTCAGACCAATGCAAAGCCACCTTGAAAACATGCTAAATGAAAGCCAGATAGAAAAGACCGTATATGGTATGATTCTATTTATATAGAAATTTCCGGATTAGGTAAGTTCATAAAAACACAAAGTAGAATGAGGGTAGCCAAGGGATAGGGGAAGGAATGGAGTTACTGTGAAGTGACTGGGGACAAGGCTTCATTTTGGAGTGATGACAAATGTTCTGCAATTTTACAGTGGTGATATTTGCACAGCTGTGTGAATACTGGAGTGCCCCTTATCCATGCTTTCTCACATTCCATGCTCAACTTTGGCCCAAAAATATTACATGGAAAATGGCAAAGAATAAATCATAATTTTTAAATTGCACAGCGTTCTGAGAAGCATGATGAAATCTGGCGCCAATGTATGCTTTTCCGCCCAGCATGTAAATCGTGCCTTTCTCCAGCGTTCCCAAGCTAATACGCTCCCTGCCTAATAGTCACTTTGGTTATCAGGTAAACTGTAAAGGTACTGTAATGTTTTTGTTCAGGCAATCCTTATTTTACTTAATAATGGCTCCAAAGTGCAAGAATAGTGATGCTGCAATTCGGATACACCAAAGAAAAGCAATAAAGTTCTTCCTTTAAGTGAATACATATGTATGGTTCAGTACTATCCGAGGTTTCAGTCATCCATTGGGGGTCTTAGAATGTATCAATCAAAGATAAAGGGGAATGATTATGCTGAAAATGACTGAATGATACACTTTAAAATGATGAATTTTATGGTAGAAATTATACCTCAACGAGGCTCCTATGAAAAGAGCAATTTTTTAACTGCAATGATTTTGAGTAATTTGATAGTTTTTCAACAATCACCTCATCCAGATTTACAATATTTCCATTGCACTGGAAGACAATCTTTTAAATGTCTGGCTTCATAGAAGCCAACTGGATTCTCAGATTAGCTTCTGCATTCAATCGACATGCTGTCTTTGTGGAACTATGTAAAGGAAACCTGGACACACCCAGGTATGAGGTTGGAAAAGGACAGGGTAGTTTAATATAAGTATCAGATAATTGTGGATATTCGTGTTAGATCATACAAGCTGAACAAGGGAAAACGTAGTTGAAGTGTACAGTCTGAAATCATACAGGTATTGACCTTAAACAAAAAGTCAACTAGACATTCCTCCAACAATAAAAATGGTTTTTTTGGGGGAAAGAACCCAGAACATGCAGCTGTGGAAAGCCACCCTGCAAGTCCCCAGCACAAAGGGGAAACTCTTTTCTAGAAAGGAGTGTGGAGCTGTTATAACCAAGAGGTTCTTCCTGTGGGGCTTGGGATTTGCCCTCGATGTAGCAGTGGGAGCTCCCCATACAGGCCTTCCCCATTCCAGCCCTGGGTGAGGTCTTTATTTTTTTGACACAGGTAAACTTTCTTTTTGCTGCATTACATTAAAATCCATTGGTCTAACTTGCACTTTAAATCGTTGTTTCATGCAGGATGTTGTAACATTACGCACTGGCTGTTTGGAAAACTATAGGTTCAATGACCTATGTAGATCTTACGAAGGTTGACACGTTTCATTTTACAATATGAATAATTGTATTCATCAATATCACCCTTAGCCTTAAGTATTGGGGAGCTCTGACATTCACAGTGGCAGGTACAAGTTTTCCAAAATGCTATTTTTCATTGGAAACATAATTTTATATTGAAAAGAAATGCTGTCATTTGTTTGCATGAATTTTCTTTCATGTAAAGTGGAGCTTCCAAATCCAGTGATCACACAAGTGCTGTTTCTGGAGACAACAATGCAATTTCAATAAAAATCACAGAATATTTGTTGCACAGATATTATAACACAGGTAATCAAAAGTTGGGATTTGATAAAATTATTTTTAATGCCCCATTAAGGACATCCTAAAGTGAAATGTCACATTTTTAAAAACTGAATGTGGTGATAAAGAAGAAAATTGCTACTAATTAATAAACTCTGGAATCGTGTCCGGATGCATGATGAGTGCCCATCGTTTTATCGACCTTTACTTTTGCAGCATCGGTGCAAATCCAACAAATAATGTCTGAAATTTGTGATTGTAGTGAAAGCTGTAAAATTCTTTCAACCGTTCTGTATGTGTGACATGTTTCGTCATAAAATATTGGGGGAGGGCCCGCCGAGTGGCATGGTGGTTAAGTGCTGCCTTGGGAAGCCAGTGGCACCGGTTCGGGTCCCACATATGAGGGCCAGTGACACTGCCCTCAAAATAAACAAATAAATAAAATAAAATAAAATAAAATAAAATAAAATAAAATAAAATAAAAATATTGGGGGAAATAGAGTGGTAGGCAGCCGGATCTGGACTGTGGTCTATTGTTTCCGGCTCCAGGTGATGACACGACACCGAGACGTCACTGTCTGGTTCTTACAGCATCGCTGGGAGGCTGACAAGCAGCAGGTCAAAGCCCTTGTTACTGCTCTTCACAAGGGTCTCAGTTATTCTCACTCCTTTGGTCTTCCATGGGCATTTCAGACTTTGATAGTCCACCTCCACATGGACCACCCTTGATATATATGGTGGTTTATCTGTTAGGCTGTATCTCCATGTGCCAAGCACAGTGTCTTCACTATCCAGTAACTATCCTCTCCCCTTCCTCTTTGCTAAAAGATCACTATGTGTTTAATTATTGGCTGGCGATAAATTTATGACGCCTCCCCATCCAGATTCACTGGATGAATGTTGATTTCTTCATCGATTCATTCAACACTTGAGAAATATTTATTGAATGTCAAGTAGGAGCCAACCATGATTATTAGTAACAGAAGATACATCGGTAACTAAGATCGCTTGTGACAAATTCATTGAGGCCAGGGAGCACATAATACACAATGTAGCTACTGATTTTTTTAAAGGTGACAAGTATTATGAAAAACATAAAGATAACAAGGTTACAGGGATTGGCAGTGCCAGTGGGGTGGCTGCAATTTTACACAGGGCGGTGTCTTAGTTTCCTAGGCTGGCAGTAACCACTACCGCAGAGCGGGGGCTTACAAAACAAATTTCTTGTCTCACAGTTCTGGAGGCTACACACCCAAAATCAAGGCGTTGTGGTAGCATTTGTTCCTTCTGAGGCTGTGACCGAAGGATGTGTCATAGGACTATCTCCTTGACTTGTAGCGCTGTCTTCTATCTGTGTCTTCACATCCTCTTTACTCTATGTGTGTCTGTGTCCAAATGTCTGCTTTTAAAAAAGGAAGGAAAGGACAACAGTGATATTGAAGTGATCTCTCTAATGACTTCACTTTTACTTGATGACCTCTGTAAAGACCCTTTCTCCAAAAAGGGCCACATTCTGGTCCTGGGGGATATAACTTCAAAGCAAGAGTTTTGGGAGGATACAATTCAATGCATAACAGGCAGTCAGGGTAGAATGCATTTATTTGTAAGGTGATACACCCTAAATCTAATCCTTTTCTATGGGGCTGTGTCATAAGGGAACTTTCTCACTAAAAATATCTAAAATGTATTTCCTAGTGCCGGACAAGTGGCTCAGTTGGTAAAGACCTCGCTCAAGAGTGTGAGCTGAGGGCCGGCTGAGGGGCGCATTGGTTAAGAGCTGGTTTTGGGATGTCAGCGGCCCCAGTTTGGATCCCACATATGAGGGCCAGTGACACTGCCCTTAAAAAAATAAATAAATAGGGTCGGCTGAGTGGCGCATTGGTTAAGAGCTGGCTTGAGACGCCAGCGGCCCTGGTTTGGATCCCACATATGAGGGCCAGTGACACTGCCTTCAAAAAAATAAATAAATAGGGCCGGCTGAGTGGCGCATTGGTTAAGAGCTGGCTTGGGATGCCAGCGGCCCCGGTTTGGATCCCACATATGAGGGCCAGTGACACTGCCTTCAAAAAAATAAATAAATAGGGCCGGCTGAGTGGCGCATTGGTTAAGAGCTGGCTTGGGACACCAGCAGCCCCGGTTCGGATCCCACATATGAGGGCCAGTGACACTGCCCTCTACAGCTAACAACAGCTCCACCTGGAGCTGGGCTGTGAGAGCCTCGGTGATGGTGTAGGCTGCAGCCCTTGCTGCAGAGGGCTGCCATGGGCTACAGTGAGTGGCCGGCAGGCAGAGTGAGCAGCCAATAGCCGCGGTGAGCGACATCCAGACGCCGGCGACTCATCTGCCTCATCTGGGAAAAGCGCAATGAGGATACCAACATGGGCCAGTGAAGCAACATCCTCCGCAACTAGACTAAAGAACAAAAAGACAGCAACTTGTCTGTTTCCCTTCCCCAATTCCCCAACGCTGCTCCCCTCATCCAATTCCCCAATAAAATCTTTAAAAAACAAAAAGTGTGAGCTGAGCTCTGAGCAACAGCAGTTGGATGCCCAGCCCGAGGTGAGCTGCCGCTAAGCTGTCAACAGCTGGCAGGATGGCTCAGCTAATAAATAAATAAATAAATAAATAAATAAATAAATAAATAAAATGTACTTCCTAATGAATAGAGGCAAAAGCAGATGGGTTTTCAAACCGATCGAAGCCCCAAATCTGTAGAATCTCTATTAGACCCTTGCCATCCATCTCTTAACTTCATTTCATTCTTGGAGTAACTTGCCAATGGCAACCAATAGCTACTTACACACATCATTAATTTCATTGTTTTTACCTGATTCCCATACAGCTGCTGAGACACTAGCAATGTAGCTAAGAACACAGTTAACTGAATCAACGGTTTTCAATTCCTGCCATGTAACAGGAAAGCCAGTTCCACAGATTTCCTCAGTGTGTGCTTAATGAATGGATGAGTGTGAAGAAGACACTTGCACTCCCTGTGCCCCTAGAGCCCCTATAGCTTTGGAGACGGTGAGGATGGGATTTTTACATTCCTCCGTGCTCTCTCATTCCTCTTAGAAAACCGCCAAGATCCTTAGCCAGATGTGGAGGCAGCAAGCAGTTGCAGAAAACAGTGCAGCCTCTGGATTCTGGAGCCAAAGAGATCTGGGTTTGAACTCAGGATCCTGTTTCTTTTTGTGCAACCTGGGAAAGGTCACTTTGAGTTCATGGACTGGAAGGAAGTGAACACATATGAACAGATTTACTGTAACATTTAAATGAGACAGTGCATGTAACTCGCATGCCACATGACTCTTTAAACATAATTACTTTCTTCCCTTGAAATTCTAATTTACATTTAGTGTAAAAAATGTGTCATTTTTTAAGTTATTGCATCATCCACACAATAACAGAGACAGAGGACAGTATTTGAGTGAGGTCTGAGTGCTTTTCTCTCTGAAGAGAAAAACAATGGTAGGGCGTGTTTACCTTTTCTATTAGAATACCTGAATTTAAAAGATGCTCTGCCGTGTGCCAGGCATTATCATATTGAGATCAGCCACAGGCTTGCTAGTTATTTTATAATTGAAGCTCCATCATGACGAGCTATGTGAATTTGGACAAACTACTTAAAAATTCCAAACTCTAGTTCCCTTAACTAGAGGGGAGAGAATACTGTGCTCCTCATAGGTTATAGATAGAAATAATCTAACACATTAAAGGGCTCAGCAGATTGGGTGCCTCATATTCACCCGTCGGTAGTTGATGTCGAATAGGAACTTGGCCACAATTTAGCCGCTCCCCGTGCAGGGTGGTTGGTGCCTTGCTCCGGGGAGAGCAGCAGGGCCATGGCCAGGCCCACAGACGTGGTGTGCCCACTCACAGAGGGTGACCGCAGGGCTCACAGCAGCTCCTCGCCATCCAAGTCCATTGTTTTTTGATAAAGGGCAGACAACATGACACTGGGGAAAGAAGGGTCTTTCTAACAAATGCTGCTGGGCAACTGACCATCCACAGGAAGAGAAATGAAATTGGACCCTAACCTCACACCACATACAAAAGTTAACTCAACGTAGATAAAGGGCTTAAACATAGGAGGTAAAAGTATACACTCTCAAACAAACATGAGATCCATTTTCATGACCTTGGATTAGCAATGGTTTCTTAGATATGACACCACATACAAGCAGCAACAAAGAAATAGACAAACTGGACGTCCTCAAAATTTAAAACATAAGTGCATCATAAGGAGCTATCCAGAAAGTGAAACAATACCCCATAAAATGCAAGACAATAGGTACACATTATCAGATAAGAGTCCCTTACCAGAGTAGATAATCAACTTTCACAACTCATGAACAAAAAGACAAGCAACTACCATTTTAATATGCACTCGAATAGAACCTTCTCCAGATTAGACATACAAATGATCAACAGACACACTAAGATGTTAAACACCCTTAGTCGTGATGGAAATGCAAATTACAGCCACAGTGTGATGCCCCTTCACACACACTAGCATGGCTAGAATCCAGCAAACTAAAACTAACAAATGTCAGCAACGATGTAGAGAAATTAGAACGCTTAAACATCACTTGTGAAAAATTAAAAAGCTGTGGCCTCTGCATACAATACTTTGAAATTTACACAGCGCAAAACAAATCGCATGTGGTTCAACAAATCCACTTCTAGAGATATAACTCCCCAAATTGAAATCAGGTTTTAAAAGTGATAACTGAATCCACAGTAGCACTGTTTACAACAGCAAAGAGACAAACAAGTCAAATGTCCATCTTCGTCAGCAGTGACAACTAAGTGAGCAAGTGTGACCTGTTACACCAGGATTCTTTAGATTGATAGGATTATGAACATATTTAATAATTTCTAGAAATATATTTCCTTATAGCACACAAAAAAAATTTACTGTGGCAGAACTGTTTACTAATAATACACCCATGTTCTATAATTAGCGTTTCATTATTTTCCTATTTGGAAATGGTCTAGACATTCAATAAATATCCATCATTTAATTCACATAACAAAACTTTAAAGTTTCCAATTAACAAAGACACCTAGAAAATTTTTTCAATGTACATATACAATATAATTACCACTAAAAAATTTGCATAAATATGTTTCATTTTAGTTAAACGTAGAGATTTCAAAGTTGGTTATTACCGAAGCTATTTTCTTGACACATTTTGTAACACAGGTTACTTATTTTTATAAATTTGTTTAAGAAAATTTATTTTATGTTAATAATTTTCAAACCAAACTACAACCAGGTTTATTTTATTTATTTTATGTTTTTTTGAGGGCAGTGTCACTGCCCCTCGTATGTGGGACCGGAACCGGGGCCGCTGGCTTCCCAAGCAGCTCTTAACCACTGCGCCACTTGGCCAGCAATACAACCAGCTTTAATATCAAATAGTTTACCAGGTCTGATCCTGAAAAGCATTTAGGTTAGTTTGTATTTCATTTCTTAATTTATATAAACATGTAATCTTTTCGAGCCAAGCAAATACACTACTGTGTTGCCAGAAAAGTCATGACGGATTTTTTCTGTTTTCGTTGCAAACATGAGTCAAGATTTTCCAGATAACCCAACAGTCACACCACCCAGAGCTAGAAGCATCTTACCACAATCAAAAACCATTTCAGACAGAGATCACAAATTACAAGAATTAATAGTAACTACAGAGAACACACAAGATGTTTTACCAAGAAAACAGCTGGCTGTCACAAGAGCTCTGTAACACAGTTTAGATTTACAAGCTTTTCCCTTTCCGAGGATCCACCTTCTTCTGCACGTGGACAGAAAGGTGTCAATAGTGAGACACACCAACCTGCCTCTTTACAGCTCAGGCCAGGAAGCCGAGGTCTCTCCACACAGAGTGCAGGGGATGCAGCCCTCCCAGAGCCAAAGGGTCACAGAGACAGTCAGAGAAAGCACAGACCTTTGTCACCCAGGCGGTCAGGAGGGTGGGGTGGAGGGGGTGTCTCAGGTCTCCCACAAAATGTGAGGCATCTCCAGCCCCGAACCCACTAATTTGTGGCCCTGGCAGGTGCTACTGGACTGGGATCTGTGCAGCACTGACAGGTAAGGAAGGTGGGGAGACAAATGCCCCTTATGGGCAGAAGCCCCTCAGGACACACTCCCCTGTGACCTGACATGGCCAGGCGCACTGGGGACCCCAGTTTATCCCATTGGCCACCAGGCACACTGCGGAAAGCGCACCTGGCCCACAGCAGGGACCAGAGAGGATTAGCTTCCCCGTCCCAAATTCACTCTACCCAGGACACAGAACGAGATGGAAGGAAAAACCTCCCGCGGTTTTTAGACGGGGACCCACAGCAAAGTTTGTCCTGCAGACGCTGGTCTGGAGAGAGCTGCTTAACTCCCCACAGGTCTGGCTCTAGGGACAGGCTTCTGGGGAGCCTGTGCCTGTGTTCTGTCCCCGTGGGAGTTCCTTCTTAGGACAAAGGACACGTGAGACACAGGAAAAAACGAACACCTCTGGGAGGAAAGAATAAAGAAAACCCTAGTCTCTAGGTGGAAGAAGTTTGCTTCAGAAACATTTTTTTTCTATCAATATACATTCATTAAAGAGAAAAAGGACTCGCACCGCTTCTAACTCCTACCAAACCCCGCAGAGAGATCAGCAATCGTAATACATACACACCTGGAATTCATATAAGCATGAACTTTCCATGGACAGTGAGGAACTATTATATAAATAGGATATTTTAGACAAGGGTGGGAGTGGGTTCTTAGATTTTAGATGTAAAAATGAGAAATTTACAGGTAATTCAGGGAAAGCTGAACACACATGGCAAGTATTTTTGTGAGGCTCCTGCTTGGAGTCTTATCTCTACTGGTAGGTGATTGTGCTCAGGTTTTTATTTGTCCTTCACCACCTTTAAGGAGGCAGGGAAACGGGGAGCCAGACCACACAAGGGACGGCTACAATTTTAAAAGTGCCCCTGTTCCAATTTTCTTTTTCCTGTTTGGCTCAGCCTGGGGCAGTTGTGGGCTTTGTGGGCTGTTTAAATTTCTGATCTGCTCCGCAGAGGGCCTGGGGGAGATGCTCAGACTCTCATTTCTATCTGACAGAAAATCAGCTTCCATTTCTGATTGGTTATGAAATCCTTTAAAACCTGTTTCTACGTACCAGTTCTCAACATCTTGTATCTTCAGAGGGATTTTTTTAATTTGCACATCTGTTGATTTTCCCTTCTGCCTTTTTCCAACCTAATGTTGATATTAGCGTCTGTAAGACCCAAGGAGCTGAAGAACTCATTCAAAAACTTAAGAATAGTTAAATTTCCTTATATCCGTTTGTATTAAAAATGTGGTCTTGGCGGGATGACTAGGGGGAGGAAATTGGGGGAGGGGGGTTGTCACTTTAAGGGGTAAAAAGTATAACTAGTGCACTGTGTTGTACACCTTAAGCTAATTAAAATAAATAAATTTTTAAAAAATGTGGTCTTTCTCTAGGTACCAATAAAACAGGTGTCTGTCATGAGAGTTCTCTGACATATTTTCCAATTTAGAAGTTTTCCCCATTCCAAGGATCCACTTTCTGACCACTGATAGTAGGATTTTAATAGCTACTCAAACCAAAAAGCCTTTTTATATCTTAATCAAGGAAGCCAGAGGCTTTCTGTCCCTGTGGCATTTCCTTGTCATGACAAAGGACACAAGAGACAAAGACACACAAAAAAATGACCATCTCTGGGAAGAAACAATCAACAGAGAAAACCTGTGAATCGCTACTCACGAGAAGCTAACTTCACAAATATATTTTCCTGCCAATCTGCATGTGGAAGGCAGGAAAAGGACACGCAGCACTTCTAAATTCTACCAAACCCTGCAGAAATAGACCAGGAAGGCTGACAGAGTGAACAAAAACACCTCTTACCTTTGCAAGCAGAGGTCCACGAGCTCTCAGCTGCAGCGGTCTCCAGGGGGCTTAAAAATTCATTCTTTTGCTCTCACCCTGTAGGTGTGTTATCAGAGAGCGGGTCCTTGAGTCATCACGGGAAGGCATTCCAGGATGTAGGAACAAGCCTCATGAATAAAGGCAAGCAGGCTGAGGGTGTATTAACAGAAAGAAAATATATTCCCAAAACACAGGAGTGGATAACCCCAGGAGGAGGGCGACTGGACCCAAGCAAAGAAAATGTAGGCCAGGGCAATCCCAGGGGGTGACTTCTTCTCATTGGAGGGACTGTCATGGGTCACACAGGGTGGAGATTTTTCCTGCCTGGAATGCTAACCATGTTATAATCCATTTAAATTAGCTGTAGCTGCACATTCACGGAAGGAAAATTGTTGTTCCTCGACCCAGGAAATAACGGGACACAGGGAAAAGGGTTGCCTGCAGTCTTCCGGCCTTCCACTAAAGGGATTATGGTAAGGTTCCCCTCTAAACCACGTTTTCCCACCTACATCTCTTAGGAGAGAAAAGAGGGAGGGTCAAAGGCTTGTTTTTACTCCTTTGTTTCTTAAAAACCAGCTAAAAGTCAATATGCCCAAAGGCAAGACTTTTGTTCCTCTTCATTCCCATCTTTGACACTATAATAAAAGTTCCAGGGCCAGCCGAGTGGCGCAGTGGTTGGGCGCTGGCTTGGGAGGCCAGTGGCCCCGGTTCAGGTCCCACATATGAGGGCCAGTGACACTGCCCTCAAAAAAAAAAAAAAAAAAAAAAAAAGTTCCATATCCAGAAGTTAAACTGGTAGATTGTTCCATATTTCATTGATTTAATCACTCAGTCCTGAAAATAAGTTTAGTTCCATCGAATCCTATATCATGATGTGGTATTATAGATATACTCCCAAGTTTCACCTTCTATTGAATATGATTACCTGCTTATGTGGGGGAAGAAGAAACTGTCCTCTACTCTGACGCTGCCTCTGGCTGCTCCAATAATCAAATAGATGTGAGCAGATCAGAAAGAGAAAATAAGCAGATATAATACACACATATGGGAACCCCGCACATAGGAGAGAGTCAGAGACCCACCTGCAGGAGAGGTAGGGAGCTAGAAAGGGAACGTGGGTACATAGACATGCTGAGCTAGGGATGCTGTAAGGTCCCTTGGGGGCTTGAAAGTGATGACAACAGCAGATTTTTCCTGAATATCTTGAACCTAGTCAGACAGACACATGTTGACAGAGACCAAAGGAGAAGGTCAGACAGGGACAGAAATAGACAGAATGTGGGGTGTGGGGTGCTGAGCTACTGCCAGCCCAGGGCTGCTGACTGTGTGCATGGCCGATGGGTTTGGGGTCTCTTGTGGTGTCCTTGACTGATGCTGCACTGTTTTCCCAGGTCTTCCACATCTGCCTTTAGGCCCCCAGGACTGAAGTTCCCACACCAGGCCAGCATTCTGGACCTGAGAGTGGAGCCAGGATTAGACAAGACACCTTCTGTGAGGGTAAAGCTGAGGGACTCTACGCCAACCCACCAGACAGGTCCAGCTACCACAGCTGTGCAGGGGGGAGGCTGCTCCAGCAACGCTGCCGGAGGAGCCTGGTGTTCAGCTCCCCCTGCAAATGCTGCACCTGGAGTGGAGTCCCCAAGGCCCTTCAGCCTCAGCACCCAGGCCAGAGCCCGGGATCCCACCACAGCCCGCCTCCCCAGCTCTCCCTGGGGGCTGCAGTCTGGCCCCTGCAGGCCTCCTGTGGTCTTTCCATACCCAAGCTTTCTGCTCTCAGACCTCGGTTCCTTTTGGGCTGGTCCTCTGGCTCTTTTACATGAAAATTCTTTGGTTTGCACCCCATTGCCCCATTCCCGCCCCCCATGCGGCTACTTACAGAGGCTCTCTAAGCACAGTATGGGTTCAAAAACAGCCCTGGGGAATGTAGGCAGCCAGGAGGGGAGGGTGGCATATGGCGGCGTAGGTAAGAGCCAGGTGAGAAGGCAGTTAATTCAGGTGTGCCGAGTTTCACCTCCAGGGGTCCACATTACAGGGCACAGATAACAGCGCCTAAGGCATAGCCCCGGGTCTGACACTTTGGCTGAGAAGCCTTTGGAATGAAGAGCCTATCCTGACCTCCACTCAGGTTATTCCCGAGATGCACACGAGGTGGCAGCAAAGAATAACTTTTCCTGGTGACCTGCACCTGGTGTTATTCCGGAGATGCACACGAGGTGGCAGCAGAGAGCGTTTTCCCTCCCACCGGCCCCACAGTGAGCATCCAGGCCTCTGGGACTGAGCTCACTGTGAGATCAACCTGTTCCAGGCCCTTCACAGGCCTCGGCTCACCTACTGCTCCCATTTTCCGGATGAGGCAGAGAATATCATTATCTCCATTTCACAGGTATTTAAAACGAAGACTGATTCTAACAGGGTTCTGAGTCCAGAGCGGAGGCTGAAATGGGCCCACAGGGGCCCTCAGAGCTTGCACACACGGGATCCTGGGCAGAGTGATCCAAGCAGGCCTGCAGCGTTGGGTGGAATCCTGGTCATTCTATTTGAAGGGAATCTGCACGTGACCTCATGGTCCAGCCTGCCATGCACTCACCCAGGCTGGTTTGGGGTGGGACTTGGTCAGGCAGCTGGGGAAGGGGACAGGTGGGGAGGGAGGAGGTGGCCTGGCCCTGCACTGGAGGACAAGCAGCACCAGATCCCTAGGACAAGGACTCCCCCACTTCTGTGCCCAGCCTGTGCTCGGGGCTTTTAAATCTGTTCCTCCTCAGCCCAGAGCACGGCTGCGCTTCTGACCATGTTCCTGTCCTCTGAGGTCACAGCTTTAGACAAGAGCTTCCTGGATAGTCAGACTGGAGACTGGGGTGGCACTTTCCTTATGGGGGATGCCTGAGTCCCAGACAGGGCAGAGCTGACTCCTGTCCTCTCCAAGTGCTAACTGTGTGACTTCGGGCAAAGACATGGAAACTCAGTCTCCTGGCCTGTCAGGTGGGGATAAGCGCTCCCTCTCAGGGCGACCATGAGGGGTCAGTGAGGGGATGCAGGCCAGGTCCTGCCCAACATGGGATCGGCCCTCACTCCCGCTCCCGTTCTCCTCTTAGTCCTTTGTCTACCTTCTGTGGACTGGACAAATCATAAGTTTGGCAAATAGTGTCCTTGTGACAGGGCGAGCTCTCCTGCTGGTGTCCACACCACCAAAGTCCCCTGAGTGCTGAGTCCAGCATGTGTGCGAGCTTCATCCTCAGGACAGCGTTCTCCACAGCCCCTCCTGGCCTCCACACACCTGCTCCTCTCCAAACTCATGGTCCCCACCTCAGCTCAGGCCAGCAGGACCAGTTTATATTTGATTTTTTCACAGCACGAAAGACACTCCCACTGAAAAATAAGTAACGGGTAAGTCACAGGTGAGCACCTTGAAAAATAAGTCACAAAGTATCCAACTGAAAAATAACTCACTTTTCAGTGAAGGGTGAGCACCTTGAAAAATCAACACAGGGAGGGCCGGCCAAGTGGCGCGGTGGTTAAGCGCTGGCTTGGGAACGCCAGCGGCCCCGGTTCGGGTCCCACATATGAGTGCCAGTGACACTGCCCTCAAAAAAAAAAAAAGTCAACACAGGGGATCCCACTAAAAATAAATCAAAGTTCAGTGACAGGTGAGGACCTTGAAAAATACGTCACAGGGGTGTCCCACTGAAAAGTAACAAGTCAGTTACAGGTGAGCACGTTGAAACGTAAGTCACAGGGGTGTCACCTGAAAAATAAGTCACAGGGGTGTCACACTGAAAAATGAGTCACAAGTCACTCAGAGGTGAGCACCTTGAAAAATAAGTCACAGCGTTGTCCCACTGAAAAATAACTCACAGGTAAGCCACAGGAGAGCATCTTGAAAAATAAGTCACAGGGGTTTCACACTGAAAAACAAGTCACAGGGGTGTCACACTGAAAAATAAATCACAGGTCATTCAGAGGTGAGGACTTTGAAAAATAAGTAAATCACAGGGATTTCCCATTGAAAAATAAGTTAGGTCTGTTACAGGTGAGCACCTTGAAAATAAGTCACAGGGGTGTCCCACTGAAAAATAAGTCGCAGGTGTCAGGGGTAGAGGAGCGAATGGGCAGCTCTACCCATCTACTCAAATGGATGGCATTGGGCTCAGCACAAAGGAGACACTTTTATCATCCACCATGCTGCATGTAAGGTAGTGAGCTCCCCATCACCTCTATTACATTGTGTAGAATGCAAAGGCTGGAAGGAACCTCAAACAGTCAAGCCCCTCATTTTGCAAGTGTGACTGTCAGGGCAGCTACTCAGAGTCACAGACTGATCACAGATATCGGAATCCATCTGAGACCTACTCGTCACACCATCTGCCTGGGTGCCGAGAAAGGATCATATACAGAAGGCCTGGACGACACACACACTGCCTGCGTTCAGCTATGGGCCTGCTGGGAGCCCCATGGACTAGCTGGGAGCCCCCCGCCTTGCAGGTGTATAGGTACCTGACAGCGAATTGTCACTGTTCGGTAATCATACTTTTTGAGTGCTTCTCTGTTAGCACCACTTGGCTATGCTCCCCTCCACAGTCCAGATCCTGTATTGTGTCACCCTGATGAAGCTCCATTGAATGGATGGGCACCTCTGTGAAAATGACCACCCTTCCAGATCCCCAATTTCCCATTGGCTTCTCAAGGCCTCACTAGGCACCCCTTTTGGCTTGTGTTTCTAGGTGCAGTGTCCAATGGCATGGCAGCAGCTTGCCCCAGGACCAGGCAAGACATGGGCAACTGAGTGACTAGGTAGATAAAACATATCTTGGGCGGCCATGACAGGAACAGTGTGCAGTGGTCCACGCCTCGTTCACAAGCGAAGATGCCCAGGAACGATCCTTGTGGGCACCTGCTGTGGGCACAGCTGCACACTGTCCACCTGGGCCTCAGACAGCTCCACACTGATGCTCTCTGGCCAGAGGACCACCATGCTGACCACCACAGGGCGCCATGCTGACTTTTTAGGTGCCTTAGACCTGCCGGCTTGTATTCCTTAGGCTGGAAAGGCTGCCTGGGATGTAGAAACCACCTTATCCTGAAAGTCATCTTGTCTTGCTTTGTACTTTGTACCTGCTGGCTTGTGTGTGTCTCCTAGGGGCTTATGATCACGGACCTGGGCAGTCCAGGCGGCGGGACGTGGAACCAGAGGGCTTGGTCGTGCCCGAAACGCTTTGTTGCAAGAGCCACTGAAAAGGGCCTGCAGCGCTGCGGGGAGCCCAGCTTCACTTACCCTCCTGTCAAACTCCGTGCCCTTCCTGACCAAGGCGGTTAGGGCCTTTTCTAGCCTGACCTCTCGCGGCCCAAATACATTCTCATAGAGGAACTTTGGTCTCCAGCGACTGATTCCTCCGGCCGTGCCCAGCCGTGGGGACTGTTATCCCCGTTTGGCAGAGAAACTGAGGCTCAGAGCCGCTCTGTGTCCCGCCCACGTTGACGCGTCCGGTAAGCGGCAGGGCCGGGACTCCGCTCCGGATCCCTGACCACACAGCCCCGTCCGTGCCCACGGGGCCGCGCTGCCCGTCCTCCCGACGGGGAACCCGAGGCCTGGGGCGCGGCGGCATCGCGGCCGTGAGGGGGGCGCACGCCGCACTCCTCCTCCCCTTGGGCCGCGGGGTGTCCCTGCGGGGCGGGGCGCGCCGGGCCGCACGCGGAAACCCGGCTCAGGCGAGGGAAGCGCCTGATACCGGGCCTCAGGCACGGACGCGCGGCACCATGGCAACGGCCCGGAGGAAGTGCGTCATCGGGTGGGCGGGGCGAGCCTGCGCGCGCCCCAAAGGGAGGATCGCGCGCCCCGCCCTGAGGGAGGCGCCGAGCACGCTCTTCGCCAATGGCGCGGGCCCCTGGGCTGCTCGCGGGCGCCGCGGAGGGTCACGTGGGCGCGGGGGCGCGGGGACGGCCGGAGGGTGGGGTGAGACCCGGGCCCCGGGGGCCTCTCGTTTCCGCCGGAGGCCGGAAGCTCGTCCCTTTCCCACAGACGCTCCTCAGTCAGACCAGATCCGGGCCTCAGACTCACGAGGCTCGGTGCTCAGCCCTTTTTAGGTGGCATTGCAGCTCAGGAGCCGGGTCGTCATGTTATGGTTGGCTCCTGTCTCGCTGGCGGGGGCGCCGCAGGCCCTGGACGGGCTTCCGGAGCGCCGCCCGCACGCCCATCCCTGTGTGTCCCCTTGTGCGCTCATCTGCTCAGGGTGCTCGGTAATGCCGTGCTCTTCAGGTCCTGGTGAGGCGCTCACGAGCTGCCAGGAATACTGCCTAGCACGTGCTTACGACCGAGACGTGCAGCTTCCGCAAACTTCTGTGTCACGGGCATTCGGAGCGGCAGTGCGTGTCCATGGTCACCCTCCCCACCCAGCCCCTCTTTAGGGAGACCACTCACTTCCAGGACAAACCAAGCCTGCCTTTCACCACCCTTCCCCACGCTTCCCCCAAATTACAGCCTTCTGTACCGTTCTATACTTCATTCTTCTTAACATTTTCGCTGTTGCTTAACATATTCACGTCATTTTCTGCTTTTAAGATATGGGACATACCTATAAAAACGTGTGAAAATGAGAGTTTGAAGAATAAAAGGAACACTCACACACCCACCATGTTAGAACATTTCCATACCCTCAAAGCACCCATTGCTCCTCCCTCCAAACAGAACCACTGCTTTGAGTACCATGTTCTTCACTCTGATGTTTTCTTTATAGTTTTTTTTTTTTTTGAGGGCAGTGTCACAGGCCCTGATATGTGGGACCCGAACCCGGGCTGCTGGCTTTCCAAGCCAGCGCTTAACCACCGCGCCATTTGGCCGGCCCTTCTTTGTAGTTTTTACTGTGGATATATCGCTAATGAACACAATGCGTGGTTTGCTAGGTTTTGAATTTTATATAGATGGGATCCTAACATCTTTCATGTGACTCGATTTTTGCACATAAAACCATGTATATTAGATGCATCCATGTCCATGTGAGTAGCTATAATTCATCTTCAGTACTTTTAATTCCTTGGTCTGATTATACACTGTATATAGGCATTCTTCAGTTGATCTTCATGTATACTTTTGCCAGATTTTTGCTGCCATGTGGTGCTTTTATAAGCATATTTCCTGAGGCAAATTTGGAAAAGTTTCTGTAAGGTATATACCTAATAGTGAATTTCTGAGGATATCCAGATAAGCTAGTAATGTCAACTTGACTGAAGTCAAGCTTATAAGGGTTTACACTCTACTGGCAGTGGGTGAATGTCTCAGCCTAAGCCATCTGAAGGGTTTTTTCCTGTCTGCTGGTGGTGAAGACATTCATCAATGTGGCTTTGATACCCATTTGCCTGGTGACAGGGAGGGTGGGCATCTTTTCACGTATTTATTCATTGTGCATTTTTTTTTTTTTGCTGAGCCATCTTGCCCATCTCAGCGGCAGCTCAGCTTGGGCTGGGCATCGAACTGCTGTTGCTCAGAGCTCAGTAATTGTGCATTTTCTTTATCAATATTTCTGAATACAGTTGTCTTCCCCCAGATTTTCATAGGAGCTCTTTATATATGTTCTGAATGTGAATCTTTTGTGGTTTAAGTGTGTTTCAGATACCTTCCAGTTTGTAGCTTTTCTCTTTCACATTGTCTGGTGTTTTGGTGAACAGAGGTGTGTAATTTTAACAAGGTTGAAAAAAAAAGGCAAAATATTTTTATGATCTGAAGAGAAACCAGAATTTAACAAAGTTGAAGATATCAGTATATTCCTTTATGGTTTGTACTTTTTTTTTTTTTCTTAAGAAATACAAACTGTATGACCTTTGGGTTATACAGTTATTCTCACACACTGTTGTCACAAAGTTTCATACTCTTTCCTTTATGACCTTACTCAAGAATAGAATTTTGTGCATGCAGTGAGGTAAGGTTCCAGTTTTTCCCCCACATATGGATAACCAGTTGTTATCAGCTTTGATCTTTGTGGTTTGTGGAAAGGTAGTGTTTTAGTAGAGAACAGGAGATATAAAAATACCCTGCAGTAGTCCTACCACAACAGTTGTTTTATTAGTGATTTGGCAGAGGAGAAGGAAACTAACATTTATCAAGTGTTTAATAGCAGTTCTCTAAGCAAGGAATGTTACTCTAATTTTTTTGTGAGAAAATGGGGCCTCAGCTAAATTTATCCAAGACCATAAATCTGGTAAGCTGAACCAAGTTTCAGACCCAGAACCATCTAACAGTAAAAACAGCTAACACTTATATAGGGCTTAGTCTGTTGCCAGGCTTTTACAAGTATTAAATCATTTTATCCTCGTAGTGTTTCTTTGGAGGATGTTTCTATCGTTGTTCTTCACTTACAGCTCAGAAACTGAAACATGTGGAGGTGGTGTTTCCCAATTTCACAGCTAAGGGGAGCAGCAGGCTGTGAACACAAACGTCTGTCTAGCTCCAGAACTGACGCTTCTCACCACTGCCCAGGACTCACTGACCTAGGCCGTGGCTTGTGTCCTTTTTGTTTTTGTACTATTCAGCATGATGACCTGCATTTTAAAAACCATAACAAGTTTATATTTGTTCATGCAAGTTTGTACGAACTCTAGAACACTGCTTCGCTGCACTCGGATGTCAGGATTTCATTTACTTCTTTTTCAGTCCCTGCACCATGCAGAGTGGTACGAGGAGAGCAGGCACCATGACTGATGTCCACAGGAGATTCCTGCAGCTGCTGCTGACTCACGGCGTGCTAGAGAAGGGAGATATCAAGCGCTTGCAGAAGCACTGCTACAAGGTCTATGACTGTAAGTATCGTTTTCCTGGTCCCAGGATGCTCTGGGACCGTGATCAGGGACTAGTGATATTGGTATAATGCCATGTAACCAGTCAGCATTCAGGTCTCTCACATCTCACCTTCAACGTTTTGTTGTAAAGTAAATCTTCCACTCATCGCAGTGGTGATAACTTGGCCTCTGAAGCTGTAGTCATGGTTCACAGCAGGCCTCCATCACTTTCTCCAGTCTGAGTTTTTCACCTCTAAAATGAGGGGAATCAACAGTACTTGACACGTAGGTGGTTCAGAGGCCTAAGAGACATGGTACGCACACAACACCCAGCATAGGGAACGTGCTCACTGGGCCAATGGTAGTCAGAGGGCACAGCCTGGGCCTCCGCCAAATCTGGAGGAAGTGCCGTGCCTGCTCTGTGCCAGCTGTGGGCATTTGGAGCGTCATGTCAGTGGGTTGTTGAGACGGTAAATAAGATAATATACGTGAGACGCTGTAGACAGGACCTGGTGCAGTCTAAATTTTCAACTGCTGGAGGTAGCAGCAGAGGCAGTAGGATCAGTGGTGATAGACTGGTAAAATCAATATTGGTTGGTTTTGGGCCGGCCGAGTGACACAGCGGTTAAGCACTGGCTTTCCCACACATGAGGGCCAGTGACACTGCCTTCAAAAATATATATATATATTGGTTGGTCTTGATGAGTGAAAAGGAAAGTTGATAGATTAATACTTGTATGATGTCATTGTGTTGTGTTTTGTAAAACTTAATGATTTGTCTGTTCATGAATATTTCTGCATTTAGAAATTCTACAGTGGAGTGGAAGGAGATGCAACACACTTACAAGGTGCTTGCCTTTGGGGAGATGAGGAGTGGCATAGGTGTGTCACTTCAAAGGTCAAATCAAAGGACACTTCAGGGCTTGCCAAGTGGCTCAGTTGGTTAAGAGTTGGCTTAGAGCACATGCTCTGAGCAACAGGGTCGCCAAACAGTTTGATTCCCACATGGGCCAGTGAACGCTGCACCCTAGCTGAGCTGTCACTGAGCTGCCAACAGGTAGCAGGATGGCTCAGCTGGTGTAACAAGATTGCCTGTTCAATGGTGGCTACGCCCACCCACAACTAAGACTGAACTGGGCACCTTGAGCTTTGAGGCCACAAACTGCCAAAGGGAAGCCGGATGGCAACTGGCGCCCTCCACAATGAAAACAGAAAAACAACCTGGCTGGTCCCATCCCCCAATAAAAAGTCTTTATTAAGAAAAAATAATGCTGCCACAGGGAGAAGGGAACTTTCTAGATTTCTTAAGCCCCTCTTAAGTGCACCTTCAAGCTCAGGTGTGTTTTCTCACAAAGGGAGGGAGGGAGGAGGGGAGGGAAAGACGGGGGACTAAGGAAGAGCCAAAATCTCCATATCTCCGTAGGGTCAGACCACAAGTTCAGGCCGAGCACCTCAGTCCATCAGCGATTCTACAGAAGGAGCTGTTAGCCTGGGGAAACGCAGGATGGGATTTAGAGGCAGCTCCCTGTGACATGTGCACTAATAAGGCCCAAATCTCTTTGGTCCTTGAGAACAGTGAACTGGCATTTTGTGATGCTTGACTACAGAGTTGGGAGGACTGTGGGTGCAGCTGGGCCACCTGGTTAACTCTCTGACCCTGACTCCATGTTTAACTTGGTGATAGCTTCCAGGGGTAGGGATGATATAAATAGAAAGAGCCAACTTCAAATAGCACGCTCTTTCCGTTTGCACTACAGCGGTACTTTCTTTTTTTCTTTCCCTCCTCCAAATAAACCCTTTTCTTTTGTGCATCATTTTGGAGAGTAATTTTCGCCAGTCAACATCCTCTATAATAGGAAGTAAAAAACACATAAACCCCTGTTCAGTACTCTTCCCCCTCTCTATCCTACATCCAAACTAAAAATAATACACCCAGGATTTTCCACACCAAGCCCGTCCTCCGTGGGTCCTCTAAAGACCGCTACCCCGACCCAAGCCCTCAGCTGTTCTGGTGGGCATTAATTCACACGCTTTCCTCCTGTTTCGGTCCCTCGGCGCCACCCGGGGGGTTCCTAAGGTAAATGGGCGGCCTCAGCACCATGGTGTCCCTAGAAGCCGCCAGAATCATCTCTCTCCGGCCTCCTGAAAAGGCACTGCTGAGTCGTCGCTCATTAGAAGCCAACTCCACGGATAGCATGCACGTGCACTACGTGGAGTCACACTGGGTCATGCCAGTGGGACGTAGGGGTCACGCAGGGGGTCACGTGGGGGTCACGCAGGCTGGAGACCAGCAGTGCAGGGCGGGCCAGCCCAGGTCTGGAGTCTGGGCGACCAGAGTCTGCACTGATTGGCTAGTCGCCCCAGGACCCGCCCCTGGCTCCGCCCTGACCTTGAGCCCAGCCTGGCTCTCGGTCCTGGAGGCCTGGTCTGGCCAAGGCTGTATGGGCTGCGAGGCTGCGAGGTGCACTCCAACGTGCGGAGGGCCAGGCTGCCCCCCACCCCCCGGGGCGGAGAAGCTGGAAGGGACCCAGTTCTTTCACCCTCAGGTGTCAGCGGCCCCTCCCTCCCCAGGGAGGGCTGTGGGTCACCGCAGGATGAGGGAATTTCCACAGTGGAAGATGGCAGAAGAACGTGCTTCACCTCCCAGGGCAGGTGTTCAGGTCCTTTGAAATGTTAAGGTGACAGCAGCAAGCTTAGAAACTTCTGATTTTAGTTTCCTAAATCTCTACCTGAGCACAGACTTTTTTTTTTTTTTTAATTAGCTTCAGGTGTACAACACAGTGCACTAGTTATACTTTTTACCCCTCAAAGTGACAAACCCCCTCCCCCAATTCTCCTCCCCACTCCTCCCCCCCATATCATACTATCTATTACAATTCCTTTGACTCCCTTCCACCATATAATCCACATCCTGTGACTATCTATATATTCAACTACAGTTGGCATACAATATTATACAACATCAGTTTCAGGTATACAGTGCAGTGATCAAGCCTCTACTCCATCCATGACGTAGTCTCCCTAACAAGACATGTGACCATCTGACAGCCTACAAAATTTTTACAACATTATTATATTCCCCGAACTGTCTTTCATATCCCTGTGACAGTACTGTAGTTACCTATTTATGCTGTTTAATCCCTTCTCTTCTCCCTCATCCCCACCCCCCTCCCAACTAGCAACCCTGTTTTTCCTCTATATCTATGAGACTGTTTCTGTTTCCTTTGCTCATTCATTCAGTTTTTCAGATTGCACATATAAGTGAGATCATATGGTATTTGTCTTTCTCCAACTGACTTATTTCACCTAACGTAATAGTCTCTAGGTCCATCCATATCGTGGCAAATGGTACAATTTCATTCTTTATAGCAGAGTAATACTGCATTGTATAAATGTACCACAGTTTCTTAATCCAGTCATCTACCGATGGGCATTTCAGTTGTTTCCAAGTCTTGGCTATTGTAAATAGCGCTACAATAAACATAGGGGTGCATATATTTTTTCAAATTAGCGTCTTGGATTCCTCTGGGTAGATACCCAAGAGTGGAATTGCTGGGTCATACGGCAGTTCCATTTCCAGTTTTTTGAGATACCTCCATACTGATTTCCATAATGGCTGCACCAATCTGTAGTCCCAGCAACAGTGCACAGGGTTCCTTTTTCTCCACAACCTCCCCAGCACTTGTTGTTTATTGATTTGTTGATGATAGCCATTCTGACTGGAGTGAGGTGGTATCTCATTGTGGTTTTCATTTGCATTTCTCTGATGATTAGTGAGGTTGAACATTTTTTCATATGCCTGTTGGCCATCTGTATGTCCTCTTTAGAGAAATGCCTCCTCATATCCTCTGCCCATTTTTTAATTGGGTTGTTTGTTTTTTTGGTGTTGAGTTGCATGAGTGTTTTATCAATTTTGGATATCAATCCCTTATCAGATATATCATTGGCAAATATCTTCTCCCATTCAGTAGGCTGCCTTTTTGTTTTATTGATGATTTCCTTTGCTGTGAAAAAACTTTTAAGTTTGATTTAATCCCATATGTTCATTTTTTCTTTTATTTCCCTTGCCTGAGGGGATATATCAGTAAAAATATTACTCAGGATAATGTCTGCAAACTTACTCCCTATGTTTTCTTCTAGGAGTTTATGGTTTCAGGTCTTACATTTAAGTCTTTAATCCATTTTGAGTTTGTTCTCGTATATGGTGTAAGTAGGTGGTCCATTTTCGTTTTTTGCATATGTCAGTCCAATTTTCCCAGCATCATTTATTAAATAGACTATCTTTACTCCAGTGTAAATTCTTGCTTCCATTGTCATAGATTAAATGACCACCATATATAGATGGGTTTATTCCTGGGCTCTCTATTCTATTCCATTGGTCTATGTGTCTGTTTTTATGCTAGTACCATACTGTTTTGATTGAGCACAGACTTTTATTGTCAGAGAGGAAACAAGTATAAAAGGAAAGAAAACATTGCACCAAGGTTTAGTACAATTGCGTGACCACCACCAACCACTGACGACCAGAGAACAGAAACAGAGTTGTGCCAAATGGGACTTGAAACCTTAGTCCTCGTGAGGCCAAATCCCAGGGTCAGGGAGAAAAGTATAAACCAGGTCTCCTGACAACCAGACAAGCCACAGTCTCATTAGAAAAGACACACCCACATGTTATTCCCAAAATGCACACAAGATGGGAGCAGAGACTAGCATTTCCAAGTGACATACAAACAGGTGTTATTCCTGAAACTCAAAGGAGATGGCAGCAGAGAATAGTTTTTCCTGGCGACTACTCAGGTGTTATTCCCTACATGCACGCGAGATGTCAACAGAGAGCGATTCCCCTCCCACCCCCTTTGCAATGAGAATCCAGACCCTAGGACTAAGCCCACTGTGAGATAAATCCTGTTTTAGGCCCTTCACGGGCCTCAGCTCACCTACTGCTTCCATTTTCCAGATGAGGCAGAGACAATTATTATCTCCATTTCACAGACATTTAAAATGAAGACTGATTCTAACACAGTTCTGAGTCCAGAACCAAGGCTGAAGTGGGCCTACATGGGCCAGTAGAGTTTGCACATATGGGATCATGGACAGAGTGATCCAAATAGTCATTGCAGCATTGGGTGAATCCTGGTCATTCTATTTGAAGAAAATCTGCACATAACCTCATGGTCCAGCTTGATATGCACTCACCCAGGCTGGTTTTGGGGTGGGATTTGGGCAGGCAGCTGGGGACCGGGACAGGTGGGGAGGGAGGAGGTGGCCTGGCCCTTCACCGGAGGACAAGCAGCACCAGATCCCTAGGACAAGGACTCCCCCACTTCTGTGCCCTGCCTGTGTTCGGGCCTTTTAAAATCTGTTCCTCCTCAGCCGAGAGCACGGCTCCACTTCTGCCCGTGTTCCCTTCCTCTGAGGTCACAACTTCAGACAAGAGCTTCCTGAAAACTCAGAGTGGAGGCTGGGGTGGCACTTTCCTTATGGGGGATGCCTGAGCCCCAGACAGGGCACAGCTGACTCCTGTCCTCTCCAAGTGCTAGCTGTGTGACTTCGGGCAAAGACATGGAACCTCAGTCTCCTGGCCTGTCAGGTGGGGATAAGCACTCCCTCTCAGGGCGACCGTGAGGGGTCAGTGAGGTGATGCAGGCCAGCTCCTGCCCAACATGGGATCGGCCCTCACTCCCCCTCCCTCTTCCCCTCTTAGTCCTTTCTCTACCTTCTGTGGGCTGGACGAATCAAGAGTTTAGCAAATCGTCTCCTTGTGGCAGAGTGAGCTCTCCTGTCACTGTCCATACAGCCAAAGTCCCCCGGGGTGCTGAGTCCAGCCTCTGTGCCAGCTTTGTCCTCAGGACAGCATTCACCACAGCCCCTCCTGGCCTCCACACCCCTGGTCCTCCCCAAACTCATGGTCCCCGCCTCAGCTCAGGCCAGCAGCGCCTCTCTCAGTCTTCTCACTGCTCTCTCTGCTTCCAGTCCCTCTCTCCTCCAGTGAAACCTCCAGAATGACCTTTCTAAGATAGCGATCGAATCTTGTCACTTCCTGTGCTTAGGGACTAACAAAAGCTTCCTCTTAGGGCAGGGAATAAAGTCTCTGTCATCAGCACTGTGTTGAGATTTTAGCAGTCTTCATGTTTATTCTCCTGGTCTCATTTCCTATAACACCCCAATTCAGTCACCGGGTACCCCAGCTGTCAGCATTAACCTGTACGGTTGGGTGACCAGAGTGGGCATTAACAGACAAAGTCTCCAGCACTGAGACTGAGCATGAATGTATGCGGAAACCTGAATATAATACAGACTCTAGTGAATAATAATGCATCAACATTTGTTCATTAATTGTAAACATTCTGGGGGAAAAAAACCTAGAAAGTGAAGAGAAATTACAAGTAAAATAAGAGAAAACTATTGCATTGAAATTAGTGATTTCCTAGGGAACATTACACATTAACAAAAAAATGGACCTAAAATACAGAAAATACAAACAGATCAATTAGCCATGCAGGACCTCTTCCCCTCCTAGTTCTCATCTTCTTCTGGGGTTCCCTCTCCAGAGACAGGGAATGAACAAGGACAGAGTTTCTTGGCAGCTCCCCTAAGGTCTGAGCCCACCCAGTGTCCTCATGTCCCCCAGCTGGCCCTGCCCAGTGAGGACACCGTGCAGAGGTGTGTCTCAGGGGTTATTGATTCTGTTGTATCAGCCAGGATTTTGTTGATTGCCAGGGACTGGGCATATTTACTGAAGTAAAACAAATTAATAATAAAATTAAAATTAATTTTAATGGCAAAAATATATCAATGCTTGCAAGAGGCAAGTTTAAGAGTGGAATTGGGCCTGGCAGGTCCCGGTTCTCACACTCTGGTTGGCCTCAGTGTGAGACCACCCACTGGGAGACACAGCTGCTCCCACAGCTATGTGTGAATGTCAGAGGCTTGTTACCACCGGGAGGCCAAAGGATAGCAGGGCACGTCAGCTGTGTGGCTGTCGTGGCCAGGGTCACATTCAGCCTTTGCAGGGCTCTCACCTCTCTTGGAGGTTGAGGCTGTGAGGGAAGAGGCGCTGGTCTCTCCACATGGATACTGGAAACTGAAACCTCCCAAGGGGCTGTCTGCACTGCCCAGGGAGCTGTTCAACTGCCCAGCACTATCAGCTCAGTAACTGGCCATGGGGGCTTGACAGGGCCTGACTGGACTGATCTAGAGGAGCTCAGATGCCTATCTCGATGGTCAGAGGCCTAGGGCTGTCCTGTCTGAGACCTGACTGTCTTCTGCTGCCCACTCGGATGGGACAAAGGACCCAGACAGTCCCAGGAGGGCCCCACCAGCCCATAGGAATGCTGCACCTGGGAGCTGGCAGGTTGTTGCACCCAGTCCTGTATAAATCCACGCATATCTACTAAATGCCCTCGTGTGTCAGGGTTGAGCTGGAACCAGAGGCTGCCACCCCTTCCCTGGGGAGAAGACAGGTGGAAATCCTGTGTGACTCAGGCTCTCCATGGCCCTGGACTGAGGCTGAGTTGGATTTAATCCAGTGACCAGAGTCTAGGGCTGTGGGACAGACAACCAGCGGTCCCCTCAAACCCTGACTCATGTGTGATCCTGGGCGAGTGCTGTCCATCCTGGAAGTCTCAGAGAGATAAAAAAGAGAAGGAAGAAGTGGGCCAGCGAGGCTTCTACCGACCCTAACCTTCTAACCCTAACCCCCTAACCTCAAACCTCAAGCCTTAAATCCTAACAACCCTACCCCAGGACACCACAATACTCAACCCTGACCCTTACACTCTAAACTGTGACGCTCTGACCACGACATTCACCCTGTAACCCTGACCCTGACTCTTATTCTGACCTTTAACCCTGTTCTTTATATTGACTGACCCAAACCCTAACATTCATTTAAAAATAAAACTCTCAACATATTAGGTAAAGATGAAACACACCTCAACCAAATTTAGGACACGTGACAGCTAATATACTCAAAAGTGAAAGGTTGAAAGTTTAGCCTCTAAGATCAAGAAAAAGATGGGTCTACACTCTGACCACTTTTATTCAATGTCTTACAGGAAGTCCCAGCCAGAGCAGTTTGGCAAGAACAAGAAATAAAGGACATCCAAATCAGAAAGGAAGAATTGTCTGTTTGCAGAAGATATGATCTTATATGTAGAAAATCCTAAAGATCCTTCCAAAAAATCAGTTAGAACTGGAAAATATATTCAGTAAGGTTATAAGATACAAATACAGGGCCAGCCAAGTGGCTCAGTTGGTTAAGAGCTTGCTCAAGAGTGCAAGCTGAGGGGCCGGCCGAGTGGCGCAGTGGTTAAGAGCTGGCTTGGGGACCGGCCGAGTGGCGCAGTGGTTAAGCGCTGGCTTGGGACGCTAGCAGCCCCAGTTCGGGTCCCACATGTGAGGGCCAGTAACACTGCCCTCAAAAAAAAAAAGAGCTGGCTTGGGATGCCAGCGGCCCCGATTCGGATCCCACATGAGGGCCAGTGACACTGCCCTCTTAAAAAAAAAAAAAAAAAAGAGTGCGAGCTGAGCTCTGAGCAACAGGGTCGCTGGTTCGATTCCCACATGGGCCAGTGATGCTGCAGCTGAGCTGAGCTGCCAACAGGTAGCAGGATGGCTCAGCTGGTGAGAGCACGTGCTCCTAACAACAAGGTTGCCTGTTCGAGATGGTGGGCTACACTCGCCCACAACTAAGACTGAACTGGGCACCTTGAGCTGAACTGCCGCCCAGGTAGCTCAGGAGATAAAGCACACTTTTTATTTTTTTTTAAAGATTTTATTGGGGAATTGTGGGAGGGAACAACTAGACTGGAGAACAAAGAGACAGCAACTTGTCTGTCCCCCTCCTCCAATTCCCCAATAAAATCTTTAAAAAAAAAAAAAAGATTAAAGGAGAACAACTTAGGTGTTCCCCTTACCCAATTTCCCACCACTCCCAATTCCCCACCACTGTTCCCCTCCCCAATTCCCCCAATAAAATCTTATTAAAAAAAAAACAAGATACAAACACACAGAAAAATCAGTTGTATTTCTATACACTAACAAAGAACGATCTGAAAAAGACATAAAGAAAATAATCTTATCTACAAGAGCACCTGAAACAATAAAATACTTAGGAGTAAGTTTACCCAAGGAATTAAAATATCTGTAAATGGAAAACTATAAAATATGATGGAAGAAATTGAAAAAGACACAAATAGAGCCGGCCGAGTGGCGCAGTGGTTAAGCGCTGACTTGGGAAGCCAGCGACTCCGGTTCGGTCCTACATATAAGGGCCAGTAACACTGCCCTCAAAAACAAAAACAAAAAACACAAATAAATAGAAAGATATGACATGTTCATGAAATAAGAATTAATACTAGTAAAATATCTATACTGGGCCATCCAAGTGGCATGTTGGTTAAGAGCTGGCTTGGGAGACTTCCGGTAAAATGACGCAATAGACAGACACTGTGCTAACTGCCTCCCAGGATCACACCAAAATTACAAACAAATTATATAGCATTCAACCCTGGAGGTCCCCGGAACACTGGAGGAACAGAACCACTAAATGAAGAACTTAAAGAGGAGGCCACGTCGGGTCTGGTAGGACGGGCGGAGACGAGAGAGGGCGAGCCCCGGGAGGGAAGCCCCAGCCGTGGGAAGCTTGTCCGGTTGGGGGAGAGACCCTCCGGCCGCACCCCAAGCTCACCAGCCCAGAGCTCCTTTGCCGGGAAGAGGAGTTCTAAGACAGCCGGCAGTAAATTAGTGAGGACTCTCTGCTCAGCTCGGTGAGGCTGAGAGCGGCTGGAGAATCAGTGGGGCCGGCGCCCGGGCTTGCTCGCCGGCGAGCGCTTACCTGGTTCCTGGTGGAGGGAGTGGCTGTGTGAGCCGGGAGCCTGCGGGGACGGACTGAGCTGAGCACCTTTGGTGCAGAGGCTGGAGGTGTTTGGACTGTGGTTCCCGTGGTGCGGAGCTTGCACGCGAGTGGTGTAGAGAGGACGCCATTTTGTCGGGCTTGGGCCCTCCCACGAAGGATCAGGTCCGGGACCTCATTGGTCTGGTGGAATTGGCGCAGAAGTGCGTGTGAGCTTGCGCGTGCTGCCTGCGGCCTCGGATCCCCACCCTCCGCTTGGCTTGTGCTGCGTTGCCAGGGAAACGCCTAGTGGGAGTGATCCGGCTCCAACAGGCTGCTCACTGAGACGCGGAGCGCGCAAGCCGCCTAGGGTCTCTGCTTTCCGCATTCCGCTTGCAGAGTTGCCAGGCTGGTGATTGGTTGTCGGACTGCTCGGCCTGATCTGCGAGCGGCTGATTGGGACAGGCTGAGACGGGGAGTTTTCCTGGGAGTGTTGGGCCGTGAGCTCTGTGCCTGCGGTGATCCAGCCAGGGCTCTCCTGGTGATCTATCTAATACATCAAAGCAATCCCAGAGCGACAGCCAGAATGGGGAAACAAAGAAACACGTCACAAGTAAAAGATCAGAAGAAACCTCCAGAAATGGAACCAAATGAAACAGAGGGATCCAACCTTTCAGAGACACAGTTTAGAACACTGATGATAAGAATGTTTAAGGAACTTAGCGAGGACATAAAGAAGGATAGGGAAACTATAAAAAACAACCTGTTAGAACTAAAGAATACAATAACTGAAATGAAGAACACACTCGAAGGAATCACCAATAGAGTAGATGAAGCAGAGGAGCGGATCAGCAATTTGGAAGATAAAATAGCAGAACTCACCCAGTTGGCACAGCAAAAAGACCAAAGAATAAAAAACAATGAAAATAGTTTAAGAGCCCTATGGGACAAGGTGAAGCGCAACCACCTTAGATTCATAGGAATACCAGAAGGAGAAGAGAAGAAGCAAGGGGTTGAAAATGTATTTGAAAAAATAATGACTGAAAACTTCCCTACCCTGGTGAAGGAAATCAACATACATGCCCAGGAAGTGCAGAGGGTTCCAAACAAGCTGAACCCAAACAGGTCCACACCAAGACACATCATAGTTAAAATGGCAAAGGTTAAAGACAGAGACAGAATCCTAGAGGCTGCAAGAGAAAGACAGCAGGTTACATACAAAGGAACTCCTGTTAGACTAACAGCTGACTTGTCTACAGAAACTCTGCAGGCCAGAAGGGAGTGGCAGGAGATACTCAAAGTGACACAAAATAAAGGCCTACAACCAAGATTGCTCTACCCAGCACGGTCACTTAAAATTGAAGGAGAAATAAAGAGCTTCTCAGAAAAGAATAAGCTTAAGGAATTCATTACCACCATGCCAGCATTGCAAGAAATGTGAAAAGGGCTTTTTTAAACAAAAGAAAGGGGTAAACAAGCTAACCCAGGGAGACAATTTAAGAAGATAAAGGAAAAACTGATGGTTGCTGGCTGGGAGGGAGTGGGGAAGAGGGAGAGGGGGAAGGTTTTGGACAGTGTAGGTGGGACTATAATGTTGCCGCAGGGATATGGGGGCAGTTCTGGGAATGTAATTGATAATGTTGTGAAGAGACTATTATGTTGCGAGAAATAAGTCAGTCGGAGAAGGACAGGTACCATGTGATCTCACTTGTGTGTGGAGTCTGAAGAGCTGAGTGAATGATCAAAGTAAACAGACTCGTAGATGTAGAGGAAAAACTGAGGGTTGCTAGTTGGGAGGGAGGTGGGGGGGGAGGGAAAGGGATTCGACAGCATAAATAGACAACTACAATATTGCCACAGGGATATGAAACACAGTTTGGGGAATATAATGATGTTGTAAAAATTTTGTGGCGTGTCAGATGGTCACATGTCTTGTTAGGGAGACCACTTCATGGATGGAGTAGAGGCTTGATCACTGCACTGTACACCTGAAGCTGATGTTGTATAGTATTCAGTTGCCAACTGCAACTGAATATGTGGATGGCCACGGGATGTGGAGTATACTGTGGAGGGGAGTCAGGGGAGTTGTGATGGATATGTATGATATGGGGGGGAGTGGGGTGGCTAACTGGGGGAAGGGAGTTTTCACTTTGGGGGGTAAAGAGTATAACTATTGCATTGTGTTGTACACCTGAAACTAATAAAATAAAATTTGAAAGACCAAAAAAAAAAAAAGAGTTGGCTTGGGACGCCATCTCTGAGCAGCAGGGCCCCGGTTTGGATGCCACATATGAGGGCCAGTGATGCTGCGCCCTCTACAGCTAAGATGGTGAACAACAGCTTGACCTGGAGCTGGGCTGCCATGAGTTGTCAGAGACGGTGTAGGCTGCAGTGGGTTGCCATAAGTTGCCATAAGCTACCGTGAGTGGCTGGCAGCCGGCATTAGCAGCCGGCAGCCGACATGAGCCGCCGTGAGTGGCTATCCAGTGACAGGCAACTGATCTGCCTCACCCGGGAAGAGTATAATGATAATACCAACATGAGCCAGTGAAGCGACATCCTCCACAACTAGACTGAAGAACAAAAAGGACAGCAGCTTGTCTGTTCTTCTTCCCCAGTTCCCCAATAAAAATCTTTTTTAAAAAATGTCTAGGGCTGGCTGAGTGGCGTGGTGGTTAAGAGCTGGCTTGTGAAGACAGCGGCCCCGGTTCGGGTCCCACATATGAGGGCCAATGACACTGCCCTCCAAAAAAAAAAAAAAAGTGTCTATACTACCCAAAGCTATGAATACATTTCAATACAATCACTATAAAAATTCAAATGTCAGTCGGTGTCCCCAGGGTTGGCTGCCTCCCAGGAGGTGCCAGCTGCTGAGGGGGCCATGGCAGACACATGGGAGACTCCTCATCACCCTGGTCCTCTTATGGGGGCAGGCCTACCTGCCTAGAGAAGTCCCTGGTTTCCTTCATGGGGTGAGTCAAGGCAGGTGCTCTGCAGAACACAAGGGGTGGTGAGCTGTGGGAAGTTCCTGTGGGTCCCTCGCTTCTGGGAGAGAGGAGCTGTGAGGTGGGGAGTGGGAGCCCTGCTTGCTCTAGCCTCAGTCCTCCTCAATTTCCATGTCCCCTCCTGGGTGGGACAGATGATCAGGGAGCCAAGGGAGGCCATATGTAGGCTCCACAGAGTGATACTCAGAGCGTGGAGGATTTTAGCTCAACCCAAGGAAGGAGCCAGGGAGGAAGTGAGCTCCCACCGCTGGGACCTGAGATTCAAGGTCAGCATGCCCCTGGCAGGAGGGGCCTAGACCCTGTGCAGGGGCTCAGGCTGCAGACTTCAACCTTGGGAGCTGAGACAGGAGGACGGGTACTTCTCAAGGCTCGGGATAGGGACCCCGCTGGGCCTCCCATAGCCGCCTGGCACCTGGCTGCAGGCCCAGCACCCTGGCCCTGTCCGGGGCCATCAACACCAGTTCTTCCTGGCAGGCGGTGAGGATGCGACTGGCCACACTGTTGAACTGGGTGAAAGGGACACGGACCATGGGTGCCAGGTGCTTAAACCAGGCTTTTCCTTCAGAACCATGTAGAGCCCAGCACTGGTGGGGTGCCACCATCTTGAACAGCTTCAGAAAAGAAGGGGAGTGTCACCTGGCCCTGCCACACCCAGCTCATGTCCACAATCCCCTGCAGTCCCAGGCAGGGGTCGCTGGACAGAGCCGGAGCTCAGGAAGCTAAGGATGTGGCCTGAGCCTTATGTGAATCATAGGGATTCGTTCCCTGTCCTCCGAGGGCCCCAGCACAGAATGAACCAGGTGCCCCCAGCACTAGATGACCCAGGGCCCAGTACCGGTAGGGCCCCTAGCACCAGATGACTCAGGACCCAGTACTGACGGGCCACCCCACCCCAGCACAGGATGTCCCAGGACCCGGAACTTATGGGGGCCCCAGCACAGGATGACCCTGGGCCCAGTACTGGCAGGGACCCCCAGCACAGGATGACTCAGGGCCCAGTACTGGCGGGAAAGGGGGAGGGGCATCTGCTCCAGCCCATCCTCATTCCAAGCTGGTCTCAGGGGGCATTTTCCTGTACCTTGGTCAGCCCCCAGGTCTGACTCTCTGTTCAGATTCAACTACACCCACGGGCTGTGTTTCTCTGCCTGCCTTATGGCTGAGCACACAACCGGTACCTAAGAAGTGCTGAGCCTGCTGAGCTCCGGAGCAGATGCGCGGGGCACCCGGCTGGAGGCGCGCGGTGAGCTCCCCTGCCCCACCCCTCAGGACTGGCCCGCCCAGCTTCCTGTCTGTCCTGTCTCATCTAATGGCACAGCCACTCTGGGCTGCAGGTCCTGCGTGTCCAGTTCTGTCCGCAGGATGACAGTGAAGGCTTGGGGGCTAAGGAAATGGCCCAGGTCACATGGGTGGTAAGTGGCAGAGCTGAGCTTTGGACCCAGCTTACAAGAGTCTGGATCAAGGAATGGCAGACAGGGCAGCTGGTGGCAGAGGGACAGCCGTGCCCGCACCCTCAGAGCCCACTGCTCTGCCACCGGCCTTGGAGGAAACTCAGAAAGCTTAGGCTACTCCTCCCTCAGCAGCCTCTCGGTGGACACAGCGCTGGGGCAGCCAGGCTCTGGGGCTGGACCTGCCCTGTCGTTAGAGGTGCTGCTGGAGATGGACTTCTCACCAGAGCCGGTCGGCCAGCTGGCACTGTGAGGCTGGTGCTCGCCCCAACTCTGAAGGGGTTGACAAGGGTGACACTGGCTACAGCACTAGTGCAGCTGTTAGAAGCAGAGCTGGATGTGGCTCCGGAGCAGGATGAGGCAACAGGTTCACGCACGTGCTTTCTAAAGACAGGAACAACACCACTGCTCCCCGCAGACTGCAGTCCTCTCACCTTCCAGCTTGGCCTCAGTAGGTCTGGCTGCTCCAGCGGGACGTGGAGGAGCGCAGGGCCCTCCCTGTGGGAGGCTGACCTGCACATAGGCCAGCTCCAGCCTGAAACAAGCAAAGCACCGGGGTTGGCTGCAACCCTGCACCTGGGGGGCTGATTCCCCCAGTGGCCTTGGAGGAGGGGGGAGGGGGCAGCAGAGTCCGAGTCCTAGCCTTTCCTTCCTCAGTGACCTCCACGGCACCTTGCTTGCTGTGTCTAAGCCCCTAGGCTGGGGGACATCCCACCCCATCCTACCACCGACCCGTGTGGCTGTCCTGCTCACCCAGCAGGTTGAGCAGAGCCTGTGTGAGTCTCTTCTTCCCACTGACATTTCTCAAAGGGCCTGGACACTCCCAGCCCTCCCTGCACCTGGGCTTCTGGACTGAGGGGCGAGGCCGACCTGTGAGCAGATGCTCGCACATCTCCTGTTCTGGGCCTGGTGATGGAGGTCAGGAGGGGTGAGTGTGGAGAGAGGCAGTCAGAGAAGGACCGTGGTGGGGCTGGGACTCTGGGGGACAACTCAGCCCAGCCTCCAGCCTGGCTCCAGGGGCCTGGGACCCACCCACAGTTCTCTGCAACTCCTGGCCTCCTGGAGTGGAAGCCGCCAGGCCTCAGCCCTTCCGTGGGAACCAGATGTGTGAGATCAGCGTTCTGCCAGGCCCTCCTCACCCACAGCACCCCTACTCTTCCTCACGACATCCTCCTTATGGACCTGATGACCACTCACTTCTGTAGGCTTTCCTGTGGCCCGTCAGTCTGATCAGAATACAGGGAGAGGCCTGCACATATACAGTAGGCCATGAGGGCATCAGATCTGCTGGGTGGTGGACAGGACTTGTGAGTGACGTCTAGTGTGCCTGACTCACTGACTAGAACTGAGGCCCAGGGGTGCTGTCTGCTTCGTTCACTGAGTTATGCTAAGTGTCCCATAATTGCCTGCTTGTTGTAGGTGCTTAATACACATTGTTGAACAAATGAACTCCAACTACAACCATCCCATGTATCTGAGTGGGCCCGGGGCCCTCTGTTGTCCCCCGAGAACCCGAATCTGGCTGCACCAAGGACAAGGACAAGGACCAGTAGGTGGAATCTCAAACTGTTTGATGGGTTACTTTCCACGTGCTTTTCCAAACTAAGAAATGCCATAGGCCAGGGATGGGTGAGGGGGACTTTTCATCAGGGAGAGAGAAGTAATTGCCACAGGTAGCACAGCATGTCCAGCAGCCCTTTCTGCAGAGCTTGGATCTGGGATATGGGACCTAGAATTTAGCCCAAGGTCTCAGTGAGACAGATGTGTCTCTGGGCTAGACAGCTGCAGCGTGACTTCCCTCTGTCACAGCAATGTCACCCAAGCGGTGACAGTAACTGGACTGTGAAAAGCAGGGACTCATGGATGAGCGCTGTGCCAGCCACATGGGACGTGTGAAGCTGGGAATCCTGGTCTCATGTTTGTGATGTGAAGCAAGGCCTCCACCCTTGTGGCCCTCGTGTGCTGAGTCAGCAATCTGCTCAGGCATCCCGGCCAGGCTGTGAAGGGCCACTCCGGGTCACCACCTCTCTCCAGAGCCAGGGCCTAGAGAATAGGAGGCAGCGGTCACCTCCCACCGTCAGATCTGTGAGGTCCAAAGAGGCCCCTGCTCTCAGGAGTGTGGTGAGGCTCTAGGGACACTTGACACCAACCCACCCACCCCCACTCCCAAGGAACTGTTGCCACATCAAGCCCCTTCTGCTTACCCCCTTAAGACAGCTCAAAAAATCAGTCTGTGGAGTTTGGGGTGCTGGGCCCATGTGGTTGAGTATACCTGGGTCTTGCCTGCTCCAGCACCTGGATGACTGAGGTACGGCCCCTCCCACCCTCCGCGCATCCCTATCCTGTGCCTAGAAGCTGTGGGCCCTGGCGCAGTGGCACTGAGGCCGCCGTCCAGGTCCACAGCCCAGCCTCACAGAACACAGCTAACCCGCTCCCACCAGGGGGCGCAGCTCCCCTTGAAGGGCTGCCTCGCTGCTAAAAGGGGGTCAAGAGAGTAGAGGCAAGGAAAGAGAGGCACAAACTGGCAGATTTACCAAAAAAACAAACGTCAAACCGACGGCCAGTTTCCCAAAGTTCTGATCTTATCCTGGAGCCCAAATTCACGTACAGAGGCCGATGTTCTAAGAGGTGTTTGCCTATAGAAATTTGGTTGTGACACACGCCCTAAGTCCCCCACTTTTGGAAGGATGCCTGTGGGATTTTGTTGCCACAGGGTACAGGTATGGCCATTGGAGCTCCTCTGGGGACCAGCCTAGTTCCTAAGACCCAGCCTTTTAGGGACACCAGGAAATACGTAGGTGAGAAAGGGACTTTGGAATCAGCAAATTCTTTCCTCGGTAAGAAGCTACATGTCCCTCAGCAACTGACTCGGCCTCCTGAAGCTGTTTTGTCATAGACATAATAGTGCGTCCCCCTTAAACACACTCATTCCAGTTTTCTGTGCCTAGACACCCAGCCAGAAGGCTTGGGGAGCACTGGTTATGTGTGCCAACATGTGAAAAAGCTGGGCCCACAGAACCAACTACAGGGAGCCCCGCTTTGTGGCATCTGGTTTTCCTGTCATAAGTGAAATCTAAGGTAAGTCCCAAGGCTTTGGTCATTCTTCAGTAACTAAAGCCCTCTGATCCTCAGTCACTTTTTTTTTTTTTTGAGGGCAGTGTCACTGGCCCTCATATGTGGGACCCGAACCGGGGCCACTGGCTTCCCAAGCCAGCGCTTAACCACCGCACCACTCGGCCGGCCCCCCTCAGTCATTTTTAAAAGCCTCATTTCCGTGGTTACAACGCCTGGTCTTGCGTCAGCATTCACGCTGGCCCCTTGCAGAGTCAAGGAGGAGAGGTAGGCGGCAAGGATCTCACTTGATGATAGCTGCTGGAATCCATATTCTCATGAGACCCACAGACACCCCCACCCCCACCACTAGGGGGAATCCAGTGCCTACAGACCCTCCCTGCACAGTCTCCAGAAACCCCCAGGCCTGCTGTCTTTCCCAGGCGGTGGAAGTACGCACACCCTCTGTCCTCACCAGCAATGGGGCGCAGACCCTCCCTAACATGGTCACTCAGAGTCCCTGCACCCGTGCCTACCAAGCTCAGTCTCACCTTAGGACTTCCCAGGGCCCCTCCTTCTATCTGAAGGGGCCTCCCTCTGGCCAAGTCTCAGCTCACTGTCAACATTCAAGATAGGCGCCCAGTGAAAACCAACCACCAAAGCACTTACCTGTAACAAACTCCCATCTTAATTCTCCACATAAGAATGCCTAGTGTTTTTCTTATTTACTAATTACCCCAAGCTCCAGCCCTCAGCAGAGCCAGCACACAGTAGGAGCTCAGTAGAAGCTGGTCATGGGCATATGGGGCTGTCAGAGTTAGAGGGCAGCAGGTGGAGATGAGCTGGGTGGGGCCCCAGAACTGAGGCACTTCCTGAGTGTAGCTTACAACAGGGAGGCAGGGGGAGGGGGTCCTGGCGGTCTCCCAGCTGGTGAGGGCCGCAGGTGGGGTTCAAAAGCAGAGACAGTGAGTTCCCTGTGGACAATTCTTTAGAAGTTTTGCTGAAACTAGAAAGAGAGACAAGGTGTGGTTGAAAGGAAAGCAGGGCTTAGGACCGGTGTGTGTATTGTGTCTGTGGGGTTACAAAGAAACAAGCCTACAGATACAAGGATATTATGTATTACGAGTATGTATTATGAATATTATACATTATTATGAATATTAACCCCTTATCGATACATGGTTTGCAAATATTTTCTCCCATTCTGTCAGTTGCCTTTTTACCGTTTGTTTCGTTGCTTCAAAGAAGGTTTTAGGTTGGATATAGTCCCATTTCTATTTTTGTTTTCGTTGATTGTGTTTTTGGTGTCACATTCAAGAAGTCTTGCCCATTCCAATGCTACGAAGCTTTTCCTCTGTTTTCAACCAGGAGTTTTATAGTTCAGGTCTTGTGTTTACGTCTTTAGTTCATTTTGAGTTAATTCTTGCATGTGATGCCCGATAAGAGTTCATAGTTATTCTTTTGAGTGTGGATTTTCAGTTTTCCAAACACTATTTGTTGAAAAGACTATCGTTTCCCCATTTGTATTTTTGACACCTTTGTGGAAGATCATTTGACCATATATGTAATTGCTTATTTACATTCATATTATAATTTTAGCCCTGAGGCCAGAGACAGGATCCAGCTCGCTTCCTCCCATAATGGCTGCCTTGCCCTTGGCCTTCTGGACCTCAGTTCCCTCCTCTGTAAAGTGGGGCAATGCAACAACTGTTAGCCTCCTGATTTGCACGAGCAGCACAGCGCCTGGCACACTACTAATCCCAGTGAACATCATCACTGTTATTGGTATGCCGTTATTATTTTCCCTGGGAGGCAGAGCAGCAGGGCAGACGTGGCCGCAGAGAAACTGGTGGGCGTGGGCGAGGGAGGCCGGGAGGCATGGGGGACGGTCTCCTCAGTGGCCTGGCGAAGGCAGGCGAGGAGCTGGGCCAGAGGACCGGGCGGGGTGTTCCTGCACCTGCGGCTCGCTGGGGCTGCCCACCAGGGTCCCTGCCTGGGCCGTGTAACCAGGCTGGACACCCCGAGGTCTGGGGCCAGGCCCAAGCCCGATCCCCCTGGCTCGGCGCCAGCATCCAGGCGGATCGTCTGGGACTCCCGCGCCGCTGCGAGGGCCGGGACGGGGAGGGAAGGGTTAAACCGCCGCTGCAGCCGGGTGGGGGCTGGGTGGGGGAGCTGCAGCCGCCGGCGAGCCGCCGCGATTGGCCCGCGCGCAGGACCCGGGGGCAGCTGCGGGCGGACGGCCGCCCAGACTTCCCGGACGCGCCTGGCGCCTCGGCTGCGCCGCCGGCGGCCTCCGGGGACGCGCGGCCTGGCTGCCCGGGGACAGCTCCGCTCCCGCGCCAGCCCCCCTGCCCCCCAGTCTCCTGCCCTGGGCTCGGAGCGGCGGGGACTGTCTCTCTTGGTGCTCGTCAACCACAGTGACAGCGCGGCTGTCAGCGCCTCGGACGCGGCTGCTAGCCACGGCGCCCACCAGCCCGCCAGCACCTCTGCCCCTTAGAAGACGGGCGACAGGGTACCAGGTCTCCTGTGGGCTGTTCCTGTCTGCCCTGATGTCCAGCCATGGGGCAGCCTGCCCAGTCCCCTGGGGCCGGGGGTGGGAGGCCCTGCTTTAGCTGACCACATGGCTTTGGCTGACTACCCTGGGGGCGGGCTGGGTGTGCATGCTCCCATTACCCCTCCCGGACCGCAGGCACCTCCCCGACTGTGACCGATAGGGTTGGTCTTGCACCCTGGGCACCGTGTGCTGCCAGCACCCTGCTGATGAGCCCTCGGCAATCCTAAGGGACCTTGGCGGGGTGCACATGCCCGCACCCCCGCCCCACGACCTCTGGCAGCCGTTCAGACTAGGCTTCTGCTTGGAGCACCTGGAAGAGGCTGCAGTTGATAACATCTGCACTCTTGGTTTGAAAAGTGTAGGTCTGCTTATGCTGGTGAGATGGGCACTGTTGAAAGAAAAAAATCTCAATTCATAGAGAATTCCATTGCAAATAAAAGATGGGGTTAAGACTCCTGGAAGAAAAAAAAATTGGCAGTTTTCAGGAAAAAGTTTCTTCATTCCTTTTCTGTCTGGACCCTGGCCAAGCACCTCCCTCCCTGGCCCCGCCCCACCCCACCGCAGCCCCAGCCCCAGGTAGGACCCTCTGGACTTCATCCCTGGGCAAGATTCGAGCAGATGGGTAGGTCTGCTTCCTTACTTGGGGTGGGGGGTGGAGGTGGGGGGCTGGACTTGGTCTGTGTCCTCGGCCTCCCCTCGCACCCCATCCCCAGCCTGGCCCGGCCTGGCCTGCCACGGGGTCCCTGGCTCCTCCCTGCACCGCCTCCAGAGCATGGCTTTGCAAAGAGGCAGAGCCCCCCTTCCAGCCCCCACTCCAAGGGGTGGGAAGCAGTGAGGCCATCACCTGCCTGCTCCCTCATCTATCATCACCCTGAACTGTGTTTCACAATAAAATTACTCATCCCTGCCCAATGATAAATGAATCAGTCTAGAGGTGACCACACAGGGTGGGGGTGGGGGCTCTCCATTTATGATTTCTGGGTGTGGGTGAGGGAAACTGGGTGAATTGTGTCTCTGTTAATGCCTGGCAATAGCCACATTAGTCAGTTTCTGTGTCCTGACGTGTGCTCTTGGTAAAAAGATATGTATGTAATTGTGTGTTAGGGGGACAGCTGGGATTCGGGGTCTGACAAGGTCGCAGAGAAGAGAGGTTAGATCCCCAGGGAAAGGCGCTGCAGGAATCAGAAAAGTGGGGTGAGCCGCAGAGTGGGGTGCTGGACAGACACTAGGAGGGCCTGGATGTCTGGGAGCCTAGCAGAGGGAGGAGAGCCGGCCGGGGGGGGGCGGGGGCTGCAGGCAGGGTGACTGGTGCCCATGAGCAGGCCGGGGGGGGGGGCGGGGGCTGCAGGCAGGGTGACTGGTGCCCATGAGCAGGCCGGGGGGGGGGGGCGGGGGCTGCAGGCAGGGTGACTGGGGCCCAGGAGGCGGCCGGGGGGGGGGGGGGCGGCAGGCCGGGTGACTGGTGCCCATGAGCAGGCCGGGGGGGGGGGGCTGCAGGCAGGGTGACTGGTGCCCATGAGCAGGCCGGGGGGGGGGGGCGGGGGCTGCAGGCAGGGTGACTGGTGCCCATGCATGTGTAGGCGGGCACAGCAAAGCCCCTGTCCCTCCAGCCAGGAGTATCCAGACTTTGAAGTGCCCCAGAGGTCAGTGACCTCAGCACCAACCCTGAGCAGCAGGACGACATCCAGTGGTTCCTCTGGACCCTGCTGCTTTCAGCCCAGGAATCCCTGAGAAGCCCTTAGCTGACAACAAAGGGGTTAATTAGCCCTCAAAGTGATGAGCTGAGGAGCAAGCCTTGGCCCACAGCAGCTCTGAGCTCCTTTGATTAAGGCACACAGGTCCAGAGGACCAGGCCTCAGACCTGTTCTGCGCCTGTAAAAAGAAGGAAAAATAGCACCTACTCCCAGGTTGCTGTAAGAGCATGCTAGTGAAATGCTGAGTCAGCGATACCTGATCCCAAGGCATCCTGAGGGCAGGCTGGCCCCTGCAGAGCTGGGACCTTCTGGGGCTCACAGCTCAGGTAGGAACCTTTGACTCCTGTAAGTGGGACTGCGGGAAGTGCTGACCTGTGCTTGGAAGCTCCAGGTCGAGGGACTCATTCTGACTGGAGATCCCAGAAGCTTCAAGGAGGAAGTGGCATTTGAGTCAGAGGGGAATGCTGTCCAAGTCAGTCCTGGAAGGCGGGCAGCCCGCCCACCGCTCCTGGGTTGTGTCCCATAGAGGGTCTGCCTGCCTCTCCTGGAGGTCTGCAGGTGGCTTTTCAGACTCCCAGGGGCTGAAGGAAGGGCTGTCGCTCACCTTTGTCCCTGTGAGACTGTGCCTGGCACAGAGGCAGACTCAGTGCAGGTTGAACAAATCAGGGAGAAATAATAAATGTGTGTTCACCCTGCGGGCAGCAGAGCCATGGAGCTAATGAGTCGGGAAATGACAGGTTGACTGCTCTGGGCAGCATGGGAGAGGCCAGTGCGGGAACAGCAGGGGCCTGGGGGGGCTGCCCGTGAGGCAAGGCAAGGCGAGGCACTCAGGCGCTCACGTCTGACGCTCCAGCATGGAGTCAGTGAGGGACAAGGGCAAGGGACACCTGGGCAGAGGGGCTGTGGTGTCCGCACTGAGCTTCCCAAAGTCACTGCATCTGAGGATAGTGCCTGCTGGGGACGGAGGCCACCTCCCCGGAGTAATACTGCCCTTCAAGCTACTCTGTGGTAGCTGCAGGCAGCATCCGCCCCCCACATAGGCCTCCGATTTGGGGTTCCCAGAGGCTGCGCCCTGCTGCTGGCTGTGCTGAGGGTGCGTGGCATTTCTCTATGGGAAAGAGTGTTACCTACCACTCAAAAAATGCTTCGCCTGGGCCGGCTGAGTGGCACGGTGGTTAAGCGCTGGCCTGTGACGCCAGCGGCCCCTGTTAGGTCCCACATATGAAGGCCAGTGACACTGCCCTCAAAAAAAAAAAAAAAATGCTTCGCCCAATGAAGCCTTTAGGTCCAGCCTGTTCCCTAAACAGAAGAAACAAAACCTAATTTCAGATCAAGACCCAGTTGGATGGCACCCTCACTGCCCCTCCACTCTATCTGTCCACCAGCCCTCCACCCTGGTCTGGATGTGCAATTCCTGAGTCCATCTGCGGAGCTGGGAGCCCAGGCCCGGGTCTGCCTGCAGGTCACATGTCCCCCTCCTCCAGGTTGTGCCCTTGAGAGTTTCCCGCAAGATCCCCATGTTGGCAACACCCTGTCCTTACAGCCACAGGCTGAGATCTGAACCCACCTCTGTTTTGGACAATGTCTTCTGCAAGCCAAAGGCAGACACGGCCAGCCCTGCCTGTGCCTCATGCACAGTCATGTTGGCAAGCTGTGCCCTTGGGTGGCATGTGTGTTTCTGAGGCTGCTGCTTCTGGGCCCGCAGAGTGCACTGCAGGTAATGAACGGACCTGGTGCACTCAAGGCTGCGCTCTTTGCCCACGGGCAGCACTGTCACTTGGGCACTGGTGCCTAAGCTGCCCCACTGCGGGATGGATTCCTGGTCCCCGGAATGGACTCAGCCTCCCCTCGTGGCTCCTGCTGCTCCAGGTGTGGGGTGTGCTTTCACAGTGGACCCAGGAGACAGTGGCCCACTCCCTTCTGCTCCCATGGTAAAACCACCGGCTGCCCAGGCAGCAAGGGTTGGCCTGAGGTCCTGGAGGTACAAGTGGCCAGTGGAGGCCAGGTTTGGGGTGCTGCAGACCCTTGACCATGGCACCCCTCTGCGCCCCCTCCCTGGGCTAAAGCTTTGCCCATGGCTGCAGTGGCATGAAGGGCCGAGGGCCACGGGGCCCAGGTGGCAGGAGTAGCCCAGGCATGCTCATGAGACACTCCATGAGAGCCTTGTTTGTGCCAGATCCTGCCCCAGAGAGGAGCACACTGCGCACACTCACGGGACAGACGCTCAGACAAGACAGAGCAGCCAGACTTCCCCTCCTGCTGGAAACAGCACAGGGGCTCTCAGGACGGCAGCAGGTGACCGAGGGCCGGAGGCCCGAGAGGTGGGAACAATCGCCGTGAGCCCAGTGACCACCCAGCTCACTGCCTCGCCACGTCCCAGCCGTGGCACAGGGCGGGGACCCAGGCAGTTCAGGAGTCAGAGCTGGGAGTCGTGGGCAGCCAAGGCAACTAGATGGAGCAAGACGGAGAGGAGAGAGCCCTGGAGTCTGCAGAGCGTGGAGGAGCGCATGTGCACGAGGAAAGACCCGCCAGGTGGATCAAAGGGAGTGCCTCCAGAGTCACCCAGGGCCCCGCCCAGTGCCCTCCAGCGGCTGGGCAGGCCGGATGGCCTCCCCTCACTGGGGCAGAGGCCCAAGTGATCCCACCACAGTAATGTGGGAAAATTCACCCTAGACACAGTGCTGTTCTGTCCCCCTGCCAAGCTTCAATGCGAGACCTGCAGGGACCACACTGGTTCTAAGGAACTTCCTGGTGTCCAGAGGACACTACAGGGATAGTTATGGAAACAGTCAGCGCCCAAGGAAGCTCAGTCTGTTCACCCAGTAGTCAGCAGACACATGAGAATGCAGGAAAACATACCCCATGGTGAGAAGGAAAAGCAATCGATTGATGCTGACCCAATAATGACTTGGATGACAGGGTGACAACAAGGATATGAGAGCACCCGTTACCACTGTGTCCAGGTGTCCAAGGAGCCAGAGGACAGGGTGAGCACGCTGAGTGTGCACGTCCTAGATCACAAGTGAACCCAGGTAAGAAGATGTCAGTGGTGGGAAGAGAGCGGAGAGTATGGATGTGGACAGCCTGCGACCTCTGTGAGTGGGGCCCAGGCCCAGGGCCTGTGGGAGACCGCCCGGCACTATGCCCAGCAAGAGAGGTTGGGGCAGCGCCGAGGCATGGCGTCCACTAACACAAGGTGACGGGAGGCAGTCAGGGCCGGCCAGTGCCTCTCACACCTCTGTCCAGGACGGTGGCAGTGTGCGGCACCCGCCCCAATTTTCCACCCTTACCTCACCCTTGGTCTCTTGGGTGGCCAGGGGATGGGGTCAGGGAACCGCAGTAGGCAGGACCTGCCTGAATCTCGAGCTGCAGCCTCTGTGAGTCTCACCTGCCCTACCAGGTGCAGAAGCACAGCCCAGGGGCACAGCACCCCTGCCTCACCAGCCCTCCCAGACCCACCCTCTGTGGGTGCCTCTGGCAGTGCCAAAGTGGTGCTTGCTCCATACTTGCCCGCCTAACCCAGAGCCCAGTGCTGGCCATGGATACCGGTAGACAAAACATGCGGAGAGTGAAGGGCATGTCTACAGGTGCACTCAGGTACAGGTGAGGCCCAGACCTGCACAGACCTTTCCCTTCCCCTGGTTGGGGGTGGATGGAGGCTTCTGTGTGCCTGTGTTGCACTGATGAAAATGACCACTGCCCTTACTGAGCAAGTGCTATGGGCCAGGTGTGTGAGGTTCAGCGGCCTCTATGCTCTGGCTTCACGGACAGCAGGAGGGTCTGGGGTTCAGAGCACAACAGCTGACGCCACGGAGCTCCCTGCTCCAGAGCCAGCTGCAGTCTCACCTAGGCCCGACTCTGGGGGTCCCACCACCACTACTGAGCAGCTGGGGTGGGGATGATGCGGGGATGCACCCAGAGTGTCCAAAGGAGGCAGCCCCTGAGAGCCTGGCCTCGGCAGGCGGGACCCCGGCAGCAGGCGCGATAAGAAACTAATCATTTATGTGGCTGGCTCCCGTGGTCCTGGCGCCAGGGAAGGTTGGGCCCCAGCCTCCTCCTCACGCCAGCAGCCGCAATCCTTTATTGCACAAATTATTAACGACCAGAGAATGAACGATTCTAATGAGATCAGGGCTGCCAGCACTTTTCATTTCATTTATTTGTATAAATTCTGAAGTCAGGGTCTAGCCTGAGTTCAGAAAGCCAGCCTCACCCTGGCTGGGTGCCCAGGCCCCCGCTGCACAGAGCTCAGCCCTCCTTCACGTCACCCAGGACTCCAGGGGGTGACGAAGGCAGAGGGGTCAGAGAGGGGAGCAGGGAGGGGTGCCTGGGCTGAAGACCTGGGTTTGCTGCACCTACCGCAGTCGCCAGGGGGTCGCCAGGCGCGGTCAGCACTCTCTTTCCACCTGTTTTCAGAGCCAGGGCCTGGCCAAGGGTTTGGGGGCGGGGAAGGGCCCCTGCTCCCTCCCTTCTCTCCAGGCGCCCGCCTTGTGGCCAGCCAGCCTCCGCGGTAGGCCTGCCCTCTTCCCCCTTCTCATCACACCCCATGGGCTGGTCTTTCCTGCCTTCCCTCCTCCTGTACTGGGCCGTTGCCTCCCCTGGGTCTAGAGACTCAGACTGTGAGGTTTTCTGTGACAGCTCAGAGGCGTGAGCGGCCCATGGTCCTCTCCCGAGTCCACTTTTAATCTCATTGACCTCTCGTTATCCTACAGCACATAAATTCAGATTTGGAGAGCTTAGGTTCCATCATAAATTGGGCTGGCAGACTTCCGATCAACAAGATAAAGCTGTCTCCTGTGAGGTGGGTGTTTTATTAGTCTTGGCCTCAGTGCTGCAGGCAGTGTGGGGGGCAGGGAGCTGGGCCTCAGCTCTGCAAGGCTTCTGCGCTGTTTGGGGCCTAACGGGCCCAGGGGTCGGGGCCCCTCCTGCCAGCATGGGCAGTCACTACCCCTGGGTCCCCATCCTCACCGCACCACAGTGAGCCACCACTGCTGGCCCCCAGGCTGGCACTTGAGGGCTCCCAGGCGTGTGTTTTCACGTGCCCCTCCCTCCATAGTGGGCCTTTGTGAGCCTGGCCAGAGCCAGAATGGACTGTGGCATTTGGGGTCGGGAACCCGCCTGGGAGCCCTGGGGGCCAAAGGGCCGGAAGAGGGGGGCCCAGAGGGAGGGAGTTCAGGTCCCTGGCTGCTGAGACATGGGGTTCCTGTCCACCTCTACTTACAGCAGACGCACTGTCTCCAGAGTCCCTAGAGGCAGACAAGGGGAGGTTATGGGAGCTTGGGCCACCCTGGGCCTGGGCTCCTGCCACGCACCCAGACTGGAGTAAAGTCTGCCGGCCTTCCCTGGCCCTCCCTGGAGGTCACGTCTTGCTTCAAAAACTCAGTCACTGCCAGCGGCACCTTCCCCTGTTGCTGACACATCCAAGCCAGCTTCTGGACCAGCCTGCCAGCATCATCTGTCAGTGAGCCCCTCCCCCAAATCAGCAGCCCTAAGGGAGCTCCACCTGGCCCCTCTGAGCCACAGGTGACAGGTGCCCTGTTCCTCACCCACTCTGAGTTCCGTTCAGTTGGAGTGTCTCTAAGCACCCTCAGGTCCTCACAGGGCCTTAGCAGCATGTCAAGAAACCTTTGGTGCCAGGTTTTGTGCTGATGTGCTGGGGCCGGGGCCGGGGGCGGGGGGGGGCAACAGGACAGGGCAATCCTGGGAAGCTTCTTGGAAGAGGGGATGCTGCTGTGAGTTTTCAAGGTCAGTAGGTGGTAGCAGGGCTGACACTGCCACCAGACACAGCAGACATAGCACCTGGACCCCTAATATTTTTAGGGACCAAAAAACAAAAATTTAAGAAGGAAAAAAAGATATAGTAATAATAAGTATTGAATAATGAAGGTAACATGGATTACATTCATCTTCATACCAACATGGTTGTAAAATATCTTTTAAAAATATGTCATAGAGCGCTGGCCTGGGAAGCCAGCGGCCCTATTTGGTCCCACATATGAGGGCCAGTGACACTGCCCTCAAAACAAAAAAAAAATATGTCGCGGAGGAGGGGCCCATAAAGGCAAAAGGGTCAGAACAGTGAGACAGGAGACTGGAGCTCCTGGTAGAGGCAGCTAGTAAGGTGTGCCCACACAGAGGGAGCACAGACACCCTGAAAGCTGGGGCAGAGGCAGGGCCTGGAGGGCAGGGAGCCTAGACTGCACCCCAAGGAGACCTTGGAGAGCAGGGGGGCCAGACATGCCCATCAGGCACTGGGTAAGCTGGTGCAGGGTCTGGGTGTCATAGAAGTAATGATGGTGATGGGAGTCTAGGAGGGAGGGAGCTGCTTGGTCGGTGGGGAGGAGTCCAGGGGAGTGCCAGTTCTCTGGGTGCCTGAAAGCCAGATGGCGATGACAACACAGCAGTGGGAAAGGGACACCGGGCCATGAGGGAGACGCATAGGGCAGGCTGCAGAGTTCTGAGTGTCTACACTGAAGTTGGCAATTTGGGGCCATATTTTGTAAAGAAAAACATAGTACATATGAAAGAAAAGAGCGTCTAGGGTGGAACCCACTACCCACCCATTCACTTATCCATTCCCCCACCCCCCACCCCGTTCCCCCCTCCATGTTTGAGGAGTGAGGCACAAGAGGGCCTGAAGGAAGGAACGAGAAGTGACGGAACTGGAGGCCACTCTGAGAGTAGGGTCTCAGGGTGTGAGCAGCTCATCTCACACCCAGTAAGGCACCCCAAGGTGTGGAGGACAGAATGGGGCAGAGACAGGAAGCAGAATGTCGGCATCAAGTTCCCTGTCCTGGCTGGAGGGTGGGATGACCCAGCGCAAGTCCCAGCCTTGCCCCTCAGTCAGGAATCAACGTGCCCTGTGTCTGGGGCCCCGGGGGCACAGGAGCCCACACTCACCCGCTGGACCTCAGATAGCTACTCAGCTGCTGACTGACAAGCTCGTGTGTTTTGGCGAGGCCACCTGGTCCGGGAGGGTGGTCTGTTCTGGAAGAGGAGGCCAAGGCATCGGCATCTACATGAGCACATCGACTCTGGGGCTGTTCTGTGGGCAGAGCACTAGGGCCCCACACTCAGGGGGTCAAACCCCGAGAAGCAGAGCTAAAACCACCCTCACACCAGGCCCAGTACCACTAGTGGCCTCTTCTCCTATTTTTCAGGGGCCTCCAAACAGTCTACCCAGTTCCCCAGTTTGTAGGTGGGCCATCCCAAATGCCAGCCTGGGAGCTTGTTAAACACCTTAGGGAAAGTGCCAGGGTGTGGCCAAGGATGGTGCTGGGAATCACTGCCCTTCCCCCGCCTGTGGTAGGTTCAGGACTGGCCAGTGACATGGGCTCCCCTCCGGGTCTCCACCAACACCAGGCTGTGGCCCTCAACCCACCCACTCCTGGGGTCGCAGCGGGGCACCAGTGCATAACTCCAGAGTGCCTGCTCTCATGGCACCAAGTTCAGGGTCCCCACTGTGACACTATAGACAAAGGCACAGAAGACAAGATGGCCCCATAGATGACTCACTGGTCACAGTAAGACAGCGTCCTCATACCCAGACAGTACCCACAGACATCAGTGCACCCCACAGGACATTACTCCACCTGCCGGCAGGGGAAGGGGCCCATTGGCAGTGGAAGTCCTGAACTTGGCCTTGCGTGGGGTCAGGCTAAGCCGGTGACCTCAGAAAGCCAGCCTGGGCCAGAGCTGTGGTGGAAATGGGATAACACGCATTGTCCACCTCAGCTTGCAACTTATGAAAATCTCTGACATCACAAATCAGAGGTGACAAAGGGACTGTTGGCCCTCCAGGTGACCCTGACTGTAGGACTGTGTGTGAGAGAGAGGTAGACCACTCACTGTCCCCTGCCCCCTCCCCTAGGCCTGTAGCCCTGCTGGGCACAAGTGTGCCCACTCTAAAATATACAGCCACCTGCACAGGACACCCCTGAGAGATCGGCTGTGGTGCCACAGTCATTAAATAAAGACACATGGAGAGCTGGCCGAGTGGCGTGTTGGTTAACAGTTGGCTTGGGATGCCAGTTCTGAGCGGCAAGGTCCCAGTTCGGATCCCACATGAAGGCCAGTGATGCTGCGCCTTCTACAGCTAAGACGGTGAACAACAATTTGACCTGGAGCTGGGTTGCCATGAGTCGCCGAAGATGGCATAGGCTGCTGTGGGCTGCTGTAAGCTATGTGAATGGCTGGCAGCCGACGTGAGCTGTCAAGAGCTGCTGTGATCAGCCATCCAGTGGCCGGCTACCAATCTGCCTAAGCTGGGAAAAGCGCAATGATGACACCAACGTGGGCCCGTGAAGCGATGTCCTCCACAACTAGGCTGAAGAACAAAAGGACAGCAACTTGTCTGTTCCCTTTCCCCAATTCCCCAATGCTGTTCTGCTCCCCTAATTCCCCAATAAAATCTTAAAAAAAAGAACACACAAAAAAAAACAAGGCACATGGACAGGAACCCAGGGCTATGGGGGTTTCGTGAGCTTTGGCCCCACTCACCGGCCATGAAGCAGCAGTGGGTGCATGAGGGGTGCATGCTTCTCATCTTGTGTCCTGTGTGGACATTGCCGTTCTGTGTCACAGGCCACACTGGGGCAAGGGAAAGCGTACACGTGATGGGCTACAGATGTGTACTAGGGCCTGCGCCTGGACTCATTACCCAGGGAGCTGTCGCCAGGGAACTCTGGCTGCTTGTATTTTGAAGCTCCCCATCGGCTTCCTTTGTGCCTGAGTTCTGCCCTCTAAGGCCCCGGAGAACAAAATGCCCCATGACCCCTACATGTGGCACACAGAAGGCCTTTCGTGGGAGGGACATGGGACAGGCCTCCGGAGGCCTCCGGCAGTCACGGCTTTTACTTGGGGTGTAGGATCTGGAGACCTCTCCATGGGTCTGCATCTGTTTCTCCATGCAGGTGTGGGTGCAAGTGGGGAACCACCGTGGGGCCTCTGTTGGTTAAGAGCGTGAGGTCTTAGCAACGTGGTTTCTGGTTCAACTCCTGCATGGAATGGTGGGCTGCGCCCCCTTAACTAAGATTGAACACGGCACCTTGAGCTGAGGGGATGAGAGCTGCCGACGGGCAGCCGGATGGCAACTGGACTTGGAGCTGAGCTAGCTGTGCCCTCCACAATTAAGATTGAAGGACAAGAACTTGGCTGTTCCCCTTCCCCAACTCCCCAATAAAATCTTTAAAAATAAGTAAGTAAATAAATAAATAATTAAATAAATAAATAAAAATAAAATCTAGGGTGCCACCTTGGGCCCCACGGGTGAGTCCCCTACCCTGCTGAAGAGGATGCCAGGGGTGCTGGCAGACCAGAGACGGGCCCCATCAAGACGGCCCTGTGTGCAGCCTCAAATGCTGACATGTGCTTTGTCAGTGAACCAACGAAAGTCCTGCACAGCTTGGGCCAGGGGGCAGCGACTTCTGGCCACCCCCCATCAGCCTCTCGGCTACTGCCAGCTTTCCTCGAGGCTTTCTGCACCTAGGGTCCCCACCCAGATGTCCCCTCTTCTTCCACTGCCACCTGAGAGCCCACATGAGCACATTCCTGGGATGGACCGTCCTGGGCCTAGACACCACACTGAGGAGCATGGGTCCCCACTGCCTTCATGAGGGATCTGTGTTGAGCAGAAGCTGACATGGGCAGCAGGACTGGTTACAGGACAAAGGAAGCATAGGCGCATGAGCCGGGGCATCTTCCGACCACAGTGTGGACACACATGATGAGCACACGGGCATCCCTCCGCCTCAGGTCTGGAGCTGCTCTTCTCTCACACTGGCGCCTGGTGGCATATCCCAGGGACATGAGGTGGGAAGGGACTGACGCCCAGGTCTGTGTGCCAGGCACCAGCTCTGCTCCTTAGCTATGGTCATTTCCCTGATCTGGCATCCGAAAGAGGACGATTGTGGAGCTGCAGGGGCCTGTGCCACAAGGGATGGGGACCACACAGGCCTCAGTGCCCACATCCACCCAGCAAGGCAGCAGCCATGTCCAGGGGTCCTCCCATGCCCCATCCAGAGCGGAGATCAGGCCCAGGCTGCAGGCTGGCAGTGCCTGCAGGGAGAAGAGGCGTGGAGCCAGGCCTCATGCCCATTCACGAGACAGACTGTCTTGCTCCCAGGGCCCCTGGGAGATACGTTCCTTCCTTTTGCTTATTCCCACCCTGTAGGGGAGCCCCCATCTCCTGCATGCTGAGCCCATGTGTGGGTGAAGCATGGAAGGTGTTGTGTAAGCTTGCAAACACGCTGCGTGTTTCTGGTGATATCAGCATCTGTGCACGTCTGTCCTGTGCATCCAGCTCTTGGAGCTGCTGTCATGCACACGGGGGTGTCTAGATGTGAGCACACAGGTGGGTTGCTATGTGCTCTGAGAACACATGCATCTACTGGTGGCTGTGGGTGCTGTGTGGGCACGTGTGTGCTTCTTCACAGCTGTGTCAGCAACACACTTGTGGGGCCAGTGTGACCTGCCTCTGCATGCCATCACGTGTCTGGGCCTGCCTCCAGCCCCTTGGGTCACCCTGGATGAGCACAGGTGAGGGCCAGGCAGGCCGCCTCAGCACCTGTGATCCTAGGGATTCTCTTCCTCCACCCTCCCCTCTGGATTTCTCTTCCTCGGTTTACAGCACATCTGGTGCTCAATAAATGATTGATTGGTGAAGGAATGGATGAAAAGGGGGCTCTAGAGGTGCAGTCTAGAGAAAGGCATGGGCAGGCACTCCAGGGTGAAAAGGAGGGCTGTGGCAGGGGCGTCCGTTGTGGATGGGGTCAGGCAGCGCCAGAGGGGGTGGTCAAGCAGGACTGAGCCTGGGTCGGGGGCAGCAGGGTCTGCAGGCCGCCCCCGCGCTCCCGGGGGACGTCTCGGGTCACCGTCTGCACCGCCGGCCGCGCCGCCCCGCGGGTTATTTATGACCCCCTCCCCCTCCCTGGCGGCAGCGGCGGCTCCGGCCTCGGCCCGGCGGCGGAGGGCCCTGAGCGGGGGGATCGCGAGCAGCGACAGCGGCGCCGACGCCGGGCGAGCGGGGGCGGGGCTTCTGCAGGCGGGAGGAAGGACTGTGGCCGCAGGCCCCACCTCCTTTCCCAGCGGGGGGCCGGCCTGGGGATGATTCTAGCGCCACAATTCTGTCACGCCAGCCTCCGGCTCCAGTCTGAGAAGTGTAGAGGAACCTGTGGGCCCAGGTGCCAGACCAGGACACAGGTAGACAAGTGGGAAGAAGTGAGCAGATCCTGGTGGGTGTGATGTCCAGGAGTGAGATGGCTGGTCCCAGGGGGAAAGTGACTCGACCTCCCAGACCACAGAGGTCTCTTTCCCATGAAGAGGGGGAAACAGGTAGGGGTGAACTGCCCTGATCAGCCAGGGCCCTGGACAGCCCTGGAGGGCGTGGAGTCCAAGGAGTCAGGGAGTAGCTAACCCTTTGGGAGAGGCTCCAACACGGAGCTTTGAACTCAGTCGCACTCTTTTCAGAAAGGGATCCTGGTCCCCTAGAGAGCGGTGGAGCCAGATGCTGCCCTGGCCATTAGGCTGGGTGAGCTAGGTGAACCCCACACCTGGCCAGCTCAACTCCTCCCCTGAAAGCGGAGTTGGGCACCCGTGGTCCTCCGTAATCACTGTGGGCCTGTGCAGTGATCAGGGAGGGGGGCCTGTAGGAAGAAAGGTAGGTCCCCTCCACAGGCTCAGGTTGGAGGAGACCTGGCCTGACAGCGGAGTTGTACCTGCTCCGATCACCACGTGCTTTACCAGCCTTCCATCCCCAAACCAGCGCGAAGCTCAGAGCTGAGGATGCCCAAGGCTCAGAGGGCAGGTGCACCAAGCATGAGAAAAGCTGGGTACAGGGCACTGTCTTTTGGTAGCACAGTCAAGGCTGTGACCAGACAGTGGGCGCATGAGCCTTCCACTTGGCCCCCAGCGGAGCCCTGACAGCCTCTGCATGGACATGATGGCTCCTCTGTGGGCCTTGGCTCTAGGACAGGGACAGCCTCCTGTGGCCATTGGATATGGAGGCAGCACAGCAAGACAGGCCACAGGGGTGGCCATGGGGGGAGCTCCCAAACTGTCACACCTGGCATGTGCAGGGGTTCAGGCTGCAGATGGGGCAATGGGGCCATGGGTGGTGAAGCACGGAAGCGTCGCTCACATTTATACCCACTCTGCCAGCTGGCCTTTAAGCCCAAGCAGACAATGTATGAGGAATGCAGGGAGCAAAGGGTGGGGGCAGAGGTTGGGGTGCACTGGTTCCCACACACATTCCTGCTATGAGCCCAGACCTCGCTCCCCAGGCAGGTCTTGGAGTCAGCTGGTGCCTCAGTTGAGGAGGATGTGAGAAGCATGTGTCAGGGAGGGAAGGCAGAATGGTCACTCAGCTGGTGCCAGGAGTCTGGCAGGAAGTGTGTCCCCACTCCCTCCCTTGCACAAGGAAGCTCATGTAAGCATTCCTGTGATGTAGCCCCAGAACCTGGTCAGGAGATGCCCACACAGGAGCCCTGTCAGGGTACAGCTCAGAGGGGCAGGGGTTAGGGTCCGAGACCACTCTCTAGCTTGTCCAAAACGACACACCAGAGAAACACAGCCAGTCTCACCAAAGCCACAGGTTCCTAGGCTTCTTTTCCTCATTCCCCTACTGCATGGCTGGCATGCTGCTGATTTGCACATAAATGTGGGCTGACCTCCTGGGCACAAGACGTTCTCATTCCAGGCCTGGACGGCTCCCCCAAGGCACAGAGGTGGACATGGATGTAGCAGGTCCTTACCCAGACCAGCTCCTCCGGGGGGACCCCACATTCAGCTTCCCTCCTCCTCCGAGTGTCCCCATCCCTCACCCAGACTGGGTCCAGCCCACTTTCCTGCCCCACAACATGGCTCAGATTCTGTTTGCCGTGGAATCAGACAGCCTGGATTTGAGACAGCTGTGACATCGGGAGACTTACTTGACTTCTCTGTGTATCACCTTCCGCATCTATAAAATGGGAACGCCCTAGTGAACTAAGGTGTGTCAAGTGCACAGTAAGGTGGCAACAATCCACAGAGCTGTGATAGTTCTTATTCACGGAACACAAACCCTCCGCGGCAGATGAGCGCCGACCACACCCACACGCCACCAATTGGCCCACACCCCGGTAAGTGCAGAGACCCCCCGCGCCCTCCCCTCCGGCCTCCGGGCACAGATGACCACCACCCACCGTGCACACTCCTACCTAGAGCTGCAGGCTCACACGCACAACAGCCAAACCTGCGGGCCAGGCCTCCTCCGGAAGGAGCCCCCTCCCGGTCCTGGGCCTGCGCCGGCCCCACGTGGAATCCCGCACTCCCTCCACAACTTCGCTTTCGGGGCGCGCCACCTCTCGCTAGCCCGACCCTGGCGCTCCCTTCCTCCCAGCCTCGACCACTCAGGAATAGGGCAGCGGATGCAGCCCTGTCCTGCCTCCCGCCGTGTGAACCGGGTCGGCCGTCACGCACCCCCTGCTGGATCCCGCGCCCGCCCGCCCGCCGCGCCGGGGCCGTTTAAATGGGCCAAGTTGTGGCGGCGGCGGCGGCGGCGGCGGCGGCGGCGGCGGGAGTCTCCCAAGTCCCCGCCGGGCGGGCGCGCGGCAGTGCACGCGGGTGCGCGGCCCGGGCGGCGGGGCGGGGCGGGGCTGCGCGGGGGCCTGGGATCCCCCGGCGGGGCGCGGGGCCCGAGACTGGCCGACTCCTCACTGCCCTGCTGGGCCTGGCGGGGCAGTGAGCGGGGCCGCCCCGGGGGGCGCGGGCGCAGGTGGCCCGGCGCCCCGTGGAGCCCCAGGGCCCCGGAGTTGCGGCGCCCGGCACGTCGGTTCGGGATCGACAGCAGCACCATGTCTGGGACAACCGAGGCCCCGCCAACCGGCCGGGCAGCGGTCCGAGGGGGCCCAGCTGCCGGCTCCGGGGCGCAGTAGGGGGAAGGGCGGGCACGCGGCCAGGCGCCTCTCGGGCCCCCCGCCCTCAAGACCCAACCGCGACCCGCGCCGGGACAAGTTGCGCGCCGGCGGCAGGGAGCCAGGCTGCAGGACCAGCGACCCGCCATGCCGGCGGTCAAGAAGGAGCTCCCCGGCCGCGAAGACCTGGCCCTGGCCCTCGCCACCTTCCACCCGACCCTGGCCGCCTTGCCAGTGCCGCCGCTGCTCGGCTACCGGGCGCCACTGCCCGCGGTGGCCGCCCTGCCCCCTGCCGCCTCGCTCCCCGCCTCAGCTGCTGGCTACGAGGCACTGCTGGCCCCGCCGCTCCGGGCCCCGCGCGCCTACCTGAGCCTGCACGAGGCCGCCCCACACTTCCACCTGCCCCGGGATGCCCTGGCCCTCGAGCGCTTCTCGGCCACTGCCACCGCAGCACCGGATTTCCAGCCGCTGCTGGACAACGGCGAGCCGTGCATCGAGGTGGAGTGCGGCGCCAACCGCGCGCTGCTCTACGTGCGCAAACTCTGCCAGGGCAGCAAGGGGCCGTCCATCCGCCACCGCGGCGAGTGGCTCACGCCTAACGAGTTCCAGTTCGTCAGCGGCCGCGAAACCGCCAAGGACTGGAAACGCAGCATCCGCCACAAAGGTGCGTCTGAGGTGGGGTTGCGGGCCGCTGCCGTCCCTCCCCGCTGCTCCCGGGGGCGCGTGGGGTCGGACCCCACTCATTCTGCCCTCTGGGAGATTCCCGTCGCCGCCCGGAGAGGGCGCTGTGACTCCGGGGCTGCCGCAGGGACACGACCCACCCCCAGCCCCCCGCGCAGCGCAGCGGCCTCGGTAAAGCGGGCAGAGAGCCCTCGGCCTGCACAGTTCCCCGGCTCCAGCCGCAGAGCCTGGCTCCCTGAGGCGCACTAGCCGGCCGCTCCCACCGCCCCGAAGGGCTTTTCGGGCTTCCCGAAGCTCAGGGGAAGTTTATGGGAACTCGGGGAGCCGGGTAGGACCCCGCCCCGCACACACACATCCCGGCGTGGAGCCTCCAGTCTGGCAGGAGGGCAGGGGCACACACGCGGCCGGGCTGCCGGTGCCCACTGCTGGAGGGAAGGGCAAGGCGTGGCGCTGGCGCTGGCAGGTGGGGGCCGCGGGGGCGCGTCGGGCGGAGGCCTGGGAGCAGCCGGCTCGCGCTCCTGCGGGAGTCCGGCCCAGAGGGCGCGACGGACAGGAGCCCGAGCCGGCGCGCGAGGGCAGCGCGGCCAGCTCCAGGTCCCGCGATGCGCGTAGTTAGAAAGTTGTGGACCCGGTATCCCTCGACTTCGGGGTTCGCGGCTCCGCGGTGGCCGCCCTCTTCCCGCCGCAGGGTCAGGCGCAGCCCCAGGTCCTCAGCGCGCCTCTCGCCTGCGCCGGGCTCGACCTTACTCGGCCCTGCTCCGGGTTCCCGGGAAACGGCTGGAGACGGGGCAGCGCGAGAGGAGGGGGAGGCGGCCGCCCTTTGTCGGTTTCTGAGCTCTGCGAATCCCGGCGGCGTCCGAGAGGCTGGGGTGGGCGTCCGGGCTGGGGAGCGGTTCGCAAGTCGGACACAGGTGGGTGTTCGTACACCTGCCGGGCGGGGGCCGGCTTCGCGGCGGACTGAGCCCCCCGGAAGGGCGCCCGCACCGGGCTCTGGCCGTGCCGCCCCCTCCCTCACTGGTCCTGCCTCGACTCTCCTCGCAGGGAAAAGTCTGAAGACACTTATGTCCAAGGGGATTCTTCAGGTGCACCCTCCGATCTGCGACTGTCCGGGCTGTCGAATATCTTCCCCAGTGGTGAGAGAAAAGTGGGGACTTCGGGGTCTGTGAAACGTGTGTGTATGCTGTGGGATCCGGAGGCTTTACCCCAAGCCTGCCCCAGGAAAGGACCCTGGCGAAATAGGGGGTGGCAACCTGGGGCTCCTGGAGCCCCCTCCCTTCCCTCCGCAGCCTTGGAGCTGCTTCTGCTGAAGTCCTCCTCCCTGGAGCCATGGGGCCTGGGGACTCTGCCCTGTCACAAGGCTGGGGAGTCACCATGTCATCTGGCCCAGCTTGGAAGAGGGGCCAGTCCTAGGGCAATGCTTGTTGGGATGGGACGGTGTTGGCTGGCCTCGATGTGTGTTCTGGGGTGCCTATAGGCTTGGGTGTGAGTGACCTGCGTCTCGGTGCCCAGGGCTGGGCCCTGGATGCCCCGGAGTGTCTGGGGCAACATCTGTGCAGTGTGGGCCTGTGGTATCAAGAGAACGGAGGCTGGTTGGAGGCTGGTGTGTCCCTGGCCAGTGTAGACCCTGACTGAGCCCTTCATGACCTAGGAAAACAGGAGATTGGGAGCTTGTCCCAGTGCCTGTCTTCAGGGCAGGCTGAGCTGAGAAGGAAGCTGTATCCTGAAGGGACCAATTTTGAGCCCCTGGGTGGGGTCGGGAGGCCGTTGGAGCCGGGCTCCTGGTGGGAGGAGGTGCACTGCTATTCCTGGCACTACTCAGCAGCCCCCTGTGGCAGGAAGGGTGGGAGAGGCAGGGCCTGAGAGGACCCAGGGCCCCTGGCCTTGCCTTAAGCTTATTTTCTTTGGATTGGCAGTAGGGTGGGGGAGATGCTCTGGGTTCCGCTTGGGCCCTGCGGGCAGGTTTCCTGGGCCAGCTGGGAAGCCACAGACACAACTGTGAAGACACACATGGGTCAGACACACACGTTGGGCAGGGGGAGGGGACAGCCGCGTCCCACCCCATACATTGTCCTACACAGGCGCTCCGGAGAAAGAGTGCGCACAGGCCCACAGCCCACCATACCGGCCTGCGGCGAGAGGCCCAGCTCTCTATCCACCTCTGCTCCTTCCTGAGCAGCTGGTGCTGCGGAGGGGTCCTCTGTGCCGCTCCAGGCCATTTGGTTGGAGGATTCGGCCTGAGCCCAGCATCAGTCCCCTGGGGACACTGCTTGGATGGGGGTTTTGACAGGGGTCACAGTCTGGAGCTCCCAGGTCCCTGCCCTGCATGAGAGATGGCTCCTGCACCTGCCCCTGCACCCCTCCCTGAAGGCTCCACAGAGCCCCTTGTCTTTCCAGCCCCCTTATTCCAACCCACAGCCAGGTCCACAGGTTGTGCACACTCACAGAGTCCTGGGGCAGACTGGGGGTGCACGCGACACGGGCTGTGCAGCCATGCAAACAGCCTGTACACGCCCACCCTCACTGTCTGAGGAGCCAGCATGTGGCTGGGGGCGGAGGCTCAGCACCCAGCATTCACATCTGTGCTGCTGAGCAGGGGTGAAGGCTGAGGTCTCGGGCGTGCGTGGGAGGCATTGTGTTCCCCGTCCTTGGCCAGCATCAGTGCTTCCCATCCCAGTCCCTTATCTGGAGCCCTCCTCCCATGGGAGTATCTCCAGAGCCACCCCTGGCTAGGGTAGCTCTTCTGCTGTCATCCCAAGCGGCAGCGGCAAACACCACCTTTTCCCTCTCCCCTTCCTGTCCTGCAGATGAGAAGCAAAGGACCACGCTTCCTTTTCTTCTTCTGCGAGTGTAATGAAAGCAAAAAGGGAGGAGAGGAGGTCCTGGCGCTTGGGCCACAGCAGGCTAGAGAAGGGCAGAGTTGAGCGGGACTTCCCAGTACAGTGCACTCCTCACAGGTGGGGGGCTGTTGAGCCTAGTGGCTGGCAGGAAGAGGCACAGGGACCAGATGGGTGGTCACGTCTGCAGCCTGGACCACACTCCGCTGTTGCTGGTGTAGCAGTGCCAAGACCAGGGTCTTACAGGGACCACAGCTGGCCCACTCCTACCCTCAGACTTTGCCAGGGCTTCCCAGTCCAGCACTTGGAGTGTGTGCAGAGGAAAGGGAGTCCCAGGAGCTTCATAGGGCAAGTTCTGGGGAGACAGTGGCTCCTGGAGCTGAGGTGGGCTGTGGGTCCTTTTTCTGGAGGAAGGGATTGTGATGGCCGTACAGCTGTCCTTTAGGTCCAGGAGGACTGGTCCAGGGAGCGGTGAGTCCTTCCTTGACCCTTTGCTCCCGGAGTCCTGGCAGCAGGGCCATGGGGCTCAAAGGAGGGCCCAGTGACCGGAAAGATGGAAGAGAATCCCAAGGCCCCTGCCTCCCTGTGAGCCACTAACCTATTATTAAATGAGAAAAAGCTTCCTGCCCACCAGAAAACCATCATTAACTTTTTCTCCCCGTGGGGCAGCAGGACCTAGAGATACTGGCGGGTGCCATGGTGCGTGGGGCTCTGGCCCGTGCACAGGACACGGCTTCCCGCTCTGCTCTCCATGCCTGGGGGTCTCCCCACACACTTCACACACTCAGTGTGGGCAAAGGGAAAATCTGAGTCTCTCAGGGCTCCTGGGACAAAGGGTCTGGCTGGTCAGGGTTCCTGGGCAGGAGACCTCTAACCCTCAGCCTGCAGTTTGCAAGGAGTCAGCAGGCTCAGGCCTCAGGCTTTGAACCTCTCACCCCCACGCTCCCTGAGCTGGGCTCTGCCGGCACTAACAGAATGGAAAGGGACTTGGTCTCACTTGGGGTTTCACAGAATTTCCGTGGGATCCCCAGGCAGATGCGCACATGGCAGAGTAGGTGTTGAACAGTGAGAGGAGCTGGGCAAGTGGGGTCTGTCTCCCTGGGGGCACCCCACACTCAGGCTGGAGGGAGCCGGGCTACAGTGTGCGGCCTGGCTGGGATGTACCCCCAGCCTCAGCCCGCTCTGTAGCTCAGCGTGGGCTGAGCAGGAGGCTGGTCTGTGCAGGGCTCTGACCGAGGCCTCCCTGCTCTTGTCTTGGACACTGGTCAGCTGTGGCTCCTGCCAGCCATGGAGCCTGTCCTGGAGGCCGGAGGCCCCTGCACTCCAGGTGGGGCAGTGGGAACTATTGGCCAGTGGTTGTGCCTATTTGATCTGAGCGAAGGCTTCTGTCACCTGGACCCTGCCTGGGGGTCAGGCCTGGAGTGCCAGCCATCCAGGGCTGAGGGACCTATCCTCTCCTCTTCCCACTCTGCCCAGAACCGGGGGCGGCTGGCAGACAAGAGGACGCTTGCCCTGCCCCCTGCGAGGGTTCTGAAGGAGGAACTGACCCCCAGCTTGTCCAGTGATGGCGACAGTGACGGGAGTGTCCCGGCCTGTGGGCAGCAGCTGGGTTTGAAGCAGGAGAACGACCCTCACATTCGTATCATGAAGAGAAGGTACGTCCACTGAGGACCAGGTAGAGGGCACATGGGCTCCAGTGGGGGCGAGGACATCAAGGTAGGTCTCCAGGTGGCTGAGGGCACATCCAGGCCAGGGGGTTCCTTTGCACTGGGGCCAGGGCCTGAGTTTAGCTTGTGCCTCCGGCTGTCAGCAGCTGCCGCAGCTAAAACAAAGCCTGGACCCCCAGGGACAGCCAGCTCCCTCCACTCCGCAGGACTACAGTGAGAGCTCAAGGGCCAAGCCAGGACTCCATCGCTTTGGGGGGGGGGGCGGGCACCCCCAGTGGTGGGCCAGGGAGTGGTCCATGTAGTTCCATACGGGGAAGGGGCTGAGGGAGACAGAACTGCTGGGTGAGCAGGGCAGGGGGCTCCCCCAGGGGCTCAGAGGGAGAGCAGTCGGGGAGACTCAGGAAGGGGTGCCTGGCCCCCCCGGCAGGCGAGGCGTGGGGAGCAGCCCCCAGACGCTCCACTTGACAGCTAGCAGTTCCCCTGGCTCCTCAGTGTCCCTTTCAGGCTTGGGGCCGCCCTCCCTGACCTCACGCTCGTGCCCGTCATGGCAGAGGAACGTCCCCTGTCCACTAAGCCCTTTGTCCATCTGTGTCTGTCCACCCAGCACATGTTGTGCATCCCCAGCATTTCCAGGCCTTTTCTGTTCCCACTGAGTCTTTTAACATGTCCCAGTTTTTCCCGCCCTAGAATCTTCCCCCCCGGCCCTGCAAGCCCCCACACCCACACTTGCCTACTGCCCTACCTCAGCCCACCGGTCTTTCCAGGGACCCTGCTGTGGGCGAAGGTGTGGGCACAGGGCGCGGCTGTCTCCTGCTTGGCCTTGCGTCCTGGCATTCCTGCTGCTTCCACTATGCAGTGGTCATTTTGGGAGGCAAGTGGGCAGCAGCTGGGACCTGGGGACCTACATTCACCTGGGCTGATGCCCAACCATCCGTGCCTGACCTGGTTCCAGCCCCGCTGGGGCATCTCTGGCGACCAGGAATCTGGGTTCAGTCTCACGAGTGACATGCAGAGGAAGCTGCAGCCCCCACTCCAGCACAGTGTGGGAGCCCCTCCAGGCCCCTGCAACAAGAGAGATGGCCACCCCGGCTCAAAGCTTCCCTGTCCCTTTGTCTGCTGAGGCCAGGAGCTGGCTCCTGCCCCATGAGCCTGTCCCAGTGGCAGCTGTTAGCTGGTTGAGCTGGTACCAGATGGCGCTGGAGACAGCCTGAGCCAGCCTACTGCCTTCAGGCCTGTGCTCTGGGGAAGTTGGGGACATGCCACGCACGCTCCCTGCTGTCCAGGTGCTGGGTCCTGCGGGCCACGCTGACCCTCTGCTTCTCTCCTTGCAGAGTCCACACCCACTGGGATGTGAACATTTCCTTCCGAGAGACGGCCTGCAGGTAGGGTCCTGTGCGGGCAGGATGGTCTGTCCCCTCCCCCTTGGTCTGCTTCTAAGTCTCTCCAGCCTTCCACCCGTTCTCCCCTCTTTAGTCTGCGGTCTGTCCGTTTGTCAGCTTGTGCCCAGGTCTTCACAGCAGCACAGCTGTGGATTCTGGGCAGCCCAACCCTGGAGCCAGAGTGCACTGCCCCTTCCACACGAGACTGGCCATTTGGGCCTCTCTGCCCAAAGATGAGGCCATGACCTCCCCCTCCCACCCTCCCAGAGAACCCACCAGGAGGTGAGAATGAGAATGTGAGAGGGGTCTTGAAGGATGCATAGGAGTTCATTAGGGAACTAGTGAAGTTTCTGCAAAGATGTTGACCTCTGAGGATGGGGGTTTGGAGTGGGGAGGAGGGGGGGGAAGCGAGTGGGCACAGTGCAGTTAGGTCCAGACGCGCTTTGGATGCTGGGCATGTTGGGCATTCCTCCAGGCAGTGGGGAGCCACCGAAAGTTCTTGAGCAGGAGCATGACCAGGTAGATGTTTTGAAAAGATCCTTTGGAGGCCTGGCCTAGCAGGCTGGGAGGATGTGCCAGTCTGTGCTGATTCAAACTGTGGAAGCAGGGTGGAGGGAGATGAAAATGAGGGGACCTAATAAGGAGCTCGGGGGGCGTACCGGTTCCGGGTTCCAGAGGGGAAAAGAATGGTCAGTCATGGGTGGGGCCCAGGCTGTGGTTTCTAGCCAGGGGGATCAAGCCTTACCCCGGCCTCTGGGGAGGCGACAGGAAGAGGGCCCAGTGGGCAGCGGGCTCCCTGGGCTTGTTCTCCCCACACCAGACCTGGCTCTGTGCCAGGTGCGTCGTTATTTATGTCTGGGAGAACGCCTGGGTCCTGGAGCGAGATTACAACGAAAGGTCTTCAAACTTATTTGCACCCCATGTTGAAGCTACCCGCTTAGCTGATGGTTTTATGCATCGTCGTGAGCATTGGTGATATTTTATGAGGCTTGTGCTTGGGAAGCCCCAGGATGACTTGTCAGTGAAAGTCGTAGGGGACCAGGGGCTGTTCCTTCTGCCTGCAGCCTCGCTCCCCCAACCCCGCACAGCCTTGGCAAGTGGGAGAGGGTCCTAAGTGCCCAGACACAGGACCTAGAAATGCCACAGACGAGTTTCTGGATTTCTCCAGAGGGGAGATTGTGGTGGGGGTGTGACCAACAGGACATAGCCCATGTGCCCCGCCCCGTCTTTCCAGGGAGGCACACAGCCCAGCCTCACACTGCACACACGCTCCATGTCTGTCTCTCTGTCCTTTGGGCCCCATCTACCTGTCGGCCACCACCACTCACTCCATCTGCCTGTCCATCTCCCACCTGCCATTCTCCACTTGTCTGTTCATCTGACTCCATCATCAGTATGTCCATCATCTGTCCATTCATTCCCTGTCCCCCTGACCCTGCAGTGGACCAGTCTGCTTGCTTGGAGCTCTCTTTCAGCCCCAGGCATGGGGCCACAGGCAGGCGACGTGGTCCCTGCCCACTTGAAGATCCTGAGCTGGCCAGGAGATGGGCAAGGACTAGACAGCATGGTGGTCGCTGAGGGAGTCTGGGGGAGCCCAGGGGGCACCTCAAGGCATGTTGGGGTCTGAGGCGTTAGGTCCTTCTCCCTTCAGCCTCCCAGCACACCCTCTTCTACCCACCTCCTTCCCTGAGGCTCTGGGTCATCTGCTGTCCCACGCATCGCCCCCTCGGACAGCCTCTGAAACCCTGGTGGGCCTCCTCCCTGCCTGGGACGGTGAGGACGTTTTCATGGCTGTGGGAACCTCATGCTGGGGCGCAGGGCTCAGGCACTTTCAGTCTGGTATGTGCAGTTTCTTTGTAGTTCTTTCCGGCAGTTTGTTCAGTGCCCAGAGCAGGTTTTCCTGGGCAGGGCAAGGTAAACCCCCAAGGCAGAAAGAGCAGGGTGTCCTGATTTCACTAGGCATCACCTCCACAAGGCCACCCAGCAGGGGCCTGAATGACTGACCAGCAAGTGAAAGAGCTGGTAGGGGTGGGGACAAACTGGGCCCCTGCGTGGGGCTGGGCTGAGGGTTCATGGGGAACAAACTGAGGGGGCCTGTCCTCCGCTGCTCATCTCCCTGGAATTGGTTCACCTCCTGCAGGACTCTGGGGACACCAGAAGGGGGTCCTCTCAAGGCAGAGCTCAGGCAGTCTCGGCCAGTCTCCAGGCCAGGGCCTCCTCCAGCCTCCCCCTCCCCCACAGGGATGAGAACGAGGGGGTGGGATGGCTGCCTAGAGGACCTGCTCCGACCTCCTGGGGAGGCGGTAGGGAGGGAGCCCAGGCCTCGTGCTTGGTGCTGAAACTGATCTGCTTAGGGGCCAGCCGGATTAGCGGCAGCTGCCCAGGCCAGGGGGCTATTTAATGAGGCTTAGGGTCTTTCCCAGGTCACTCGGTGGAGGTCCCCCTGGCAGCTGCCGGAGGGCTGCTCTGTTACAGGTGGGCCAGGGAGCGAGGGGCTGGGGGGAAGGGTGCCGGGCTGTCCCTGCTTGTCCCCTGTCCTGTGCTAACTTTCTGTGGCTCCAGGCTGCAAGGTGGCAGGTGACCCTTGTCTGTGCTAAGGGAGATGCTCTCAGAACCCCCATCGTACTGGGGTTTGCTCACTTGCTCTTTTGCCTGGGGTTCTGTGATGTAGGACTGAGCTGATTTAGCAGGACCAGAAATGAGGGAACAAAGCGGTTAAATGTGTTCATTCCAAGTGGAGAGCCTTGGGGAGAGCAGTGTCAAAAGCAGACCAGGGGACCAGGCTCCCGTCTGCGTGCTTGCCTATCTGCGTCTGGGGCCCGTGTGTTCTCAAGCGTGTATCTTCCTGGCTGCTTGACTGTGGCCTGACCCTGGGGTTCCTGACTTGAAGAAGTTGGGGGTCCGCGGCTGGTTGCAAGTTTTAGCTGAAACAGCGTGGGCAGTGTTCTTACTGAAGCAGCTGGTGCAGGAGTGACGTATGACATGAACGTGACAGGTGCGCTCTCTGGGCTCCTGTTCCCCTGGTGGGTGCCTGGCTGCGCTCTGAGCAAGCGGCAGGGATGCGGTTGGTGGCTGGTGGCCTGGAGACAGTGTGGCCAGGCTGCACACAGACCCTCCCTGGGCACTGGGAGCACACACTTGGCAGGCCCTGGGGGATGAGGTGTTTCTCTTGGGACCTGCTGTGGGGATGCTCACACACATTCTGTCACAGGCCACACATAGCAGCATGCAGGAGGCATTGCCACACCAAGATGCTGTGCCCAGGTGTTACGCGCCCTACACTTGAGCTCGATCAGGCGCGTGTTCCCGTTGAGCGCATGGCCTCTCAGGGCCTCCCTTCCCTTCTCTTGTTGCTGCAGCCAGGACAGCGACCTCCCCACCCTCGTCTCCAGCCTGTGTCAGAGCGGCCGCCTCGTTATGCCCGAGCATCAGAGCCGCTGTGAGTTCCAGAGAGGCAGCGTGGACCTCAGCCTGGGGGCCACAGGTGAGGTGCCTGGGGACAGTGGCTCGGTGGACAGCCTGCCTGCATCACCCAGTGTCTCCGCTCAGTGGCTCTAGGTACTGCCACGCTCAGCAGCCTTGGCAGGCTGCCAGGGAGGGCAGAGGAGGAGGCTGGTTCTCCCCACCCCCCTCCGTGGTGGTGGTGGGTCTCTGTGTGATGGTAATTGTGTTAATCCCAGCCAGCCAGCTGGGCAGAGTGGTGGAGGCGGTGAGGCTGCTGCTCGGTGGGCTTGGCGTGGCCTAGGCTACTGCCAGCCACTCGTCATCAGGACAGAGGAAGGCAGGACAGACAGGGATGTATAGGCCTGACGTGCTCAGAAATGTGTGCTGGAATGACATGCACAGCACTCACGAAGCACGGGTCCATCACCTGAGAGAAGGGTCGGGGAGAGGAGCTCAGAGAGAGGGGCCCCGTGAGGACGGGGCCAAGTGGGGCACAGTTGAAGGGGCAGGGGGTGTGAAAGGAGCTGGCAGGGGTCCCTTGCTGTCCTGTAACCCCTGGGCAGTGGCTGCCTTCTCAGGAACGCTGGGCAGGGGTGGTCTAGTGCCTGGGCCCCCACGCCTGCCTGTGCCGTGTGGGGGTGGGGTGGGAGGCAGCTGAGCAGGCAGCTGATAAAATCTAATTGCGCCATCGATCGGGGAGCCTGATGCGGGAGGAGCCCTGCAGTGGCCGAGGTGCTCTGAGCCGGCTCTCCCCCTGTTCTCTCGCGGGTGAGCCTCAGGTGCCCAGGTACACGGTGTGTGTGCCACAGAGGCCCGTGCGCCCTGCTCCCAGTCAGAGCTCTGTATGTGCCTGGGGCCTCGGCACAGCTCCGCACCCCGTGTCTGGGTGTCCCCCCTCTCGCTTCATGCGGAGGTCCAGGGCAGGCATGGGGGCTCCTTGGGCTCATGTGCTCAGCGGGAAGTGCCCCGCGCACGCACTGGTTCCAGGTTCCCTTTGGTCCCTCTGCCCCAGGAGTGGGTCCGTGCTGGCTTCTGGTGACTGCGTCTGCTGGCTGCACAGCTGTGTCCCTCACTAAGCTCTGGTGCACCCCCAGGCCTCTGTGGCAGGACCTCACTGCAGCCCCATTCACCCCCAGCCCTACCTCCCCAGAAAGAGGGGCTTGTTCCAACCTTGAAAATGGGAAACTTCCTGGCGAAGTGCAAGCCCTGGGTCATTGTAAACCAAAAAGGGGCGTGACCCACTGCTGGATGTTGGGTCCTCCTGACTGGGGCCCTGATGCTCCGGGGCTGGTGGGGGCCGACTTGGACCTCCTCAGGGGCCTAATGCCGCCCCCCTCCTGGTGGGTCCCTGAGGTAGGGACCGGGCAAGGTATGGGGCTGGGCTGCTGGGCCCAGGCCAGTGGCAGCAAGGTGGCCAAGATCGATAAGTTATTAGCACCATTCTGTCAGCTGTAAAGTGGAGATTGATCGCGCTGCACTTCCCGGTCTGATAAAAATGACAGATTAAGGGAATGAGGAAAAGGAATTAGGCTTTGGAACTAATGGCAGGGCTTCGGGAGCGCCCCCTCACCCGGGTGTCATAGCAGGCCAGGGTCACAGAGGAGGCAGCACCCGGAAAGCCTTGTGAGGATGGAGAGGGGGCCGGTGTCTGGGGACCAACACAGGTGGGGAGCGGGAAAGCAGAACCACTGCCGAGTCCTTGGGCTCAAGGGGGAACATGGTGTCAGGGTGCCAGGGGCTGGGGTGCAGAGGGGCTGAGTAAGTGTGGTGCGGATACGGGACCAGAGAGAGGAGCGTAGGGAGGGCGGGGCCTGTGTTCCCCCCCCACTGCCCTGGGGAGGTATGGTGGGGGCTATGCACAGCTGTGGGGCTGCTCAGGTGCCCTCCGAGCTCAGCTCCCTCGGTGGGTGGGCAGGCATGTGACAGGCAAGTCCAAGTCCGGGTATTGGCTCAGGCTTTCTGGGGGCAGCGAGGGGTGCGGGGGTGCGGCAGGGGTGAGGGGCCTTGGAGTAGTGGATGCGGCAGGTGTGCCCAACCTCAGGGTCCTACAGCCAGGCGACCTTCCTGAGCAGGAAGTGTTTGGGGCACCATGGCCTGAGACCCTGTGCCGCTGGTCCTCATCTGACCTGGGAGGAGGAGATAGTAGTTCCCAGTCAAATCCGAAATCTTCCCGTACTCTCCAAGGTGCTGAGTGGGCCTCATTGTTCGCACAGACCAGTCTGGCTGGGTGGGCACAACAGGGCACCAGTGGGGTCCTGAGTTGCCACCTCAGGCTGTTACCACAAATCTGCATCTACACACACACACACACACACACACACAGCCCAGCACCCAGTGTCAGCACTGTCCCATGCCCTTGTCCTGTCCCAACTCCAGCTGGCAAGGCCTTTATGTGACCAGGCACCTGAGCAGCGATGGCTGTAGTTCTGGGCTGAGCTGGGCCTCCGGCCAGCCTGGAGCCTCCTTGTCCTTGCCAGCCTCCATCACCTCCAGGCCCTGAAACACAGGGTGGGGCTCACTCTACCCTCCCCCAGGTGACTTGCTGGGCAAGAGGCCGGGCCACTCTCCCCACATCAGCAGTGACTGCCATTTGGAAAAGAAGGCCCGAAGAAGCAAGTCCCCCCAAGGTGGGAACACTACCGGGGGTGCGGATGCAGGCCACTGGAGGAGGGAGGGTGGAACTTAAACCCCTCACCGAGTGCTCCCCCACCACAGAGACTCTGTTGCTGCCGGAACTAGGGCCCAGGATGGCCCCCGAGGACCAGTATCGCCGGCTGGTGTCCGCACTCAGTGAGGCCAGCACCTTTGAGGACCCCCAGCGTCTCTACCACCTGGGCCTCCCCAGCCATGGTATGTGCCTGGGCTCTCCCTGTTCCTGGAGGCTGCTAGTCACCCTGAAAAGAAGCCCTGGGGTCTTTGGCTGCTGACAGCAAGGCTGAGGTTGGATGCAGGTCTGTCCACCCCTCAGCTCCCACAAGCCTCTTGTAGGTGGGCAGGGAAGCAGGACTCGCCTCTTACCTCTGCCTAAAGCAGCCACTTGTATGGGTAGATCTTGGGGGGTCCCCCCTTCATGTCTCCTATGGCCCCCACACCCACTGTCTCCTACTAAGCAGGGCCACCCCCTCAGTCCCACGTGCAGGCACTGTCATTTCACAGAGGAGGAAACTGAGTCTCAGGTGAGCCCAAGTAACAGTGGGAGGTGGGGGTTGATCCAGTCCAAGCAGGCTCCCGAAGACCCCTCGTTTCTGTGCTGCTGCAGCCTTCCCACTCCAGCTGCAGGTCAGGGCACCTCCTCCAGGGAGCCCCTGGGTGTCCGGGTAGGAGGGACCAAGAGGAGAGCAGTCAGCCCCAGAAGGTCCCCTGGTGGACGCCCAGAAGGCAGGGTGGGCAGCAGTTGGGATATGACCTCTAGGACCTCCCTGGTACTCAGAGGCCCCAGGTGGAGGCGCTATCCCCACCCTGTGCACCGGCTCCAGCCATCTGTCCATCTGTCCTCTCACTTAGCAGTCCCACCCACCATCGCAGGGGCGCACTCCAGCGCCCTGCCCAACTGCACCCTGACCTCGCAGACCCCAGCCCAGTCTGGAGGGGACTTGGTTTTTCTGGCTGTAGGTGGCTGAGGGGGTGCTGAGTAAGGGGCACGATTTCCTCTCCATACACAAGGCACTGTCCCCCAGGGCAGTCAGGCACCGAGAGCCTGAATAATTCACCAAATGTTAATAATTTAAAAATCTTCCTTTTTAATTGCTTTCCCTGCCCTGCCTGGGGCCGGCTCCGCTGGCCTGCGCGGGGGAGGGGGCGCCGGCCGCCGGGGAGCAGCGCCGGGAGCTGGGCTGTCAATCACCGCTCTGCGCCGCCGCCCCCGCTGCGGAGCCGACTGTAAATAATCGAGGCCGCCCGGCGCGCGCGGGGGCGTGGAGGCCCCGCTGGGATCCAAGCAGGCGGCAGCGCCGGCTGGGCTCTGCGGGCTGGCACCCGGCCCGGGCAGGACCCACCTCCGCTTTTCGGGTAATTAATTTATAAACAGGCGGCGGCGAGAGCCTGCACAAGTGGGGGGCCGCGGGGGTACTCGGAGACCCGGCCCTGGGCAGGATGGAGGGGTCCGGATGGGCGGCAGAGCGCATCAGACCGTGGAGTGTGCGCCGTGTGTTACCTAGGAGGGGCCACCTGGGCAGCCTCAGCCCAGGGTTCGAGACCCACTCCAGCTCCTGGACTCTGGTCACACTGCGCTCCAGCAGCAGGGCTGCGCCCTTACTTGGGCGTTTGCGCGCCCCATCCCCTCAAAGCTTCAGAACGCCTGTCAGTATGGACTCTCATGCACCCCTGGCCTACCCTGACTGTGGGTTACTCCCTCCCTTGCGCTACACTGGGTACCTAACTCCCCATGTGCCTTCCAAAGGCTTCCCTGGATGGTGGTGCCTCTCGCCCCATCTCAGCATTCTCTAGCTTGTTGCACTGTGACCTGTGTCTCCTGCCCCATGGCCTTCTGCTCATCTTGCTGTCCCAGGGACACACCAGCAGGGAGGGTGTGAGGCTGGCCTCTCATGGGCTCCTCCTCGCCTTGGTGTCCTTGGCCGGTGTCCTGGGCTCACCAAGTGGGGAGAGGGAGAGCCCAGGGGGAGCCTGGCCTCTGCGTCACTACTGCTGCCCACAACGCCCCCTCCCAGATCTCCTGAGGGTCCGGCAGGAAGTGGCAACTGCAGCTGTGAGGAGCCCCAGTGGTCTGGAGGTCCACCTGCCCTCATCCACAGCGGGTCAACGTCGGAAGCAGGGCTTGGCTCAGCTCCGAGACGGCACCGCTTCAGCTGGCGCCCCGTGCTTCTCAGAGAGGTACTGGGGCACTTGCATTTCTGAGGCCCCTCTATTCCCTGTATTTGTTTCTGGGGTGGGCACACTTATCTTCCGGTTTCTGCAGCTCAGGTACACAGCCAACCCCACTTACTCGTGCACACACCTCTGCTATCACTGCCCCGCAGCCCTGCGGGTACTGAGTGCCAGGCACTGTGTGAGCTCTAGGTTCACGGCCTACTGTGCAGAAGGGACCTGACACCGCTGAGCTGGGCGGAGGCTCAGGACACTGCTCCTGGGCAGAATGTGTGGGGCGACCACCCCTCTGACAGGGTGTTAAGGGCGGTCCCTCTGCATTGAGCGACTGTGGGATTCCCCTGAATCCAGGTGCCCCTGAGACAGCAGAGGGCTTGGCTTCCCCAACAGGTAGGTGAGGGTGCGTGATACAAACAGGGGGAGTCCGTGGAGAGGGTGATGGAGAGGGGGCAGAAGGGTGGGGCAGCGAGAGGTCTGGATGCCCCAAAGTTGGAAGCTGGCGCGGGGAGGCCCCGCCCTCAAAAGCACCGCGTCAGACACGAGCCTTTGCAGCCAGGACGCGGCCTCCCGGGCTTATCTGGCCCGGAGACCCCAGGACGGGTCGGGAAGGGCGGCTGTGGTTTCCGTCGGGCAAAACCAACAACGCCGCCACCCCCAGCCCCACAGCGTGTCTGCAGCCGCCTCCCGGATCGCAGCTAATTGCGCCCCGCCCCTGGTGGTAATCGCCGCTCGTCGCCACCGCCCGCCGGGTCAGCGCCTCCGCGCCGCCGCAGAGATTAATTGGCGCCGCCAACGGGGGCCTGGCGGGGGCGGCGCGCGACCCGACGTCGCGGCGAGCGGTGCATCGACCGCCCGCCGGGCCGGCAATTAGCAGTGGGGGCGGGAATGGAGGGGACGCGCGGAGCTCACGGCCCTGCCGTCCACAGGGAGCTGTTACAGCCGCCTCCCTTGCTGTCATCTCAGAATGCCCCGCACATCGCCCTGGGCCCCCACCTCAGGCCGCCCCTTTTGGGGGTGCCCTCGGCTCTGTGCCAGACCCCAGGTGAGGAGTGGGTGGGTGTTGCGGCCTTTTGTCCTGGGGGAGGAGGGGTCGATGCCTGGGGCCGTCTGGTGCGCCCCTGCCCGAGCTGGGTGCACGAGTGCTCCCGTGGCGCCCACCCTGCGCTTGTGGATGCCAAGGCTGGACGGAGGGAGGGGGCTGGGGTGGCCCTGGACCACTCGGCCACCTGGCTTCATGTCTGTGCTCCTCACAACCAGGCTATGGCTTCCTGCCTCCCGCCCCCGCGGAGATGCTCGCCCGGCAGCAGGAGCTCCTGCGGAAGCAGAACCTAGCCAGGTAGGTGAGGCGGCTCGTGGGGAAGAGATGGCACTGCCAAGCTGGCTGACCCTCTGCTGTTGGCTCCCCGTGGCCCAGGCTGGAGATGTCCGCAGAGCTGCTGCGTCAGAAGGAGCTGGAGGACGCGCACCGGTCTCAGCTGCTGGCGCCCGAAGCCGCACCGCGCCCACCAGATGGCGCGGAGGAGCCGTCCCGTCGTGGGGCCATGCTGGTGCTGAGACACAGCTCTGCGCCACTACTGGCCCTACCCCCGCAGGGACCCCCAGGGCCTGGCCCGCCCACTCCGTCCCGGGAGCCCACCCGCCGAGCCCCACGGAAGGGGAACCCCAATCCGGCCTGCACTGGTGCCGGTGCGCCCAAAGAAACCACGGGGACTGGGCTCTGGGCACAAGATGGCTCCGAAGATGAGCGCCTCAAGGACTCAGATGGAGAGGACCGGGAGATGGTGGCTGTTGGGAGACCAGCCATGGCTGGAGAGGCCAGCTCAGAGGGGAAGGGGCTTCTCCCAGGGTCTGTGCTTCCCCCGCCACTGCCCCTGGGCCTGCCCTATGCCGTCAGCCCCTACTTCCGCACAGGTGGGCACCTCCAATGCTCTTATCCGTCCATGGGGTGGGAGGAGACCCACCCCCACCCTAGGGAGGGTATCCATGGGGAGAACAATTGATCATAGTCACCGTCCAACATCTCTGAAGTTAGAACAAAGGTCAGCAGATGATGGGGTGACAGGCCTGAGTCCTAGTAACACCCCCTCCCCACCCAGGCCACCCAGGCACCATGGGGGGATTCTTCGCTCATGGGGAGGAGGCCACAGCCCCTGAGGATGTCAGCAAGTGGACAGTGGATGATGTCTGCAGCTTTGTGGGGGGCCTGTCTGGCTGTGGAGAATATGCACCGGTGAGGGGGACACCTGCCCAAACCCCCCATCCCTCTGGGCCTCTCTTCACCCCAATTCCCCCTCCTCAAAACACGGGGTGGGGGAAGACACTGGTGCATGCTTCCCCATCCCGCTGCCACGTCAGTGCTTCTGCCTTTGATAGTCACCCAAAGGAGACTGTTCTCTCCTAGCCACACAGTCAGCCCTCCTGGCTCTGCTCTCCGGGGAGTCTTGAGCCACCCCAGGAGTGGCCCTTGCTGGGCCGGAGGGTTCCAGCAGGGTGGGCAGGTGCCATGCCTGGGTCTGACAGACTCCCTGCCTCACACCAGGTCTTCAGAGAGCAGGGCATAGACGGGGAGACCCTGCCGCTGCTGACGGAGGAGCACCTCCTGACCACCATGGGGCTGAAGCTAGGACCGGCTCTCAAGATCCGGGCCCAGGTGAGTGCTGGAGGGGGTGGCGGTTCCCAGACAAGGGAGGGCTCCCGTGGCTGTAAGCGCCACCTGGTCCGTGTCTCCACAGGTGGCCAAGCGCCTGGGCAGGGTCTTCTACATGGCCAGCTTCCCTGTGGCTTTGCCGCTGCAGCCACCAACCCTGCGGGCCCCGGAGCGGGAGCCTGCCTCCAGGGAGCGGGCCCTGTCCCCAGCAATGACCCCCTCTCCTTATGCTGGCGGAGCCTCCCCCAAGCCAGAGAATGGTGCCATGGCTCTGCTCCCAGGGCGGGCCGACCACCCCCAGCCTCTGTGCTGAGTGGGGGGGGCTCAGCCTCCGCGCGCTGCCAAACCCGCTGCTCCAGTGACAAGGACTCTCCTTCCACGGCTTATTTTTCTTTTGGTTTTGGATGCAAAAACAATTTTAAAAAGGAAAATGTGACTTAAGAGGAAAGGAACATGTGTCCAAAGACTCGGGGTGGCTGTAGAGCCCGGCGCAGATGGCTGGGGGGCTCTGTACCCTGGGCAGCTGCAGGCAAACCAAAGACAAAAGGCCACGGGGGACCTGGCCGTGTCCCTGGCTCCTCTGGAACTGGGGCTGCTGGGAGGTTTTCAGCATCCTGACATCGGGCAAGAGGTCAGGGACCCTCTCAGGATCCACCATCCTGGTAGTGATGGGCAGGCTCCATGTGCAAGTTTCAGCTCCAAGGCCACCACTTCAGGGATCAGCACAGCGCCTGGTACTTTCTGGTCATTTTGTTGTAAAAATAAAGCCCTGCCCACGATCTGCTGTCCCCCGCCCTGCATGAGTGCTGACCTCGGGGCCTCTGGGCTCAGTGCCGGTCAGGCGAGGAAGCTGCAGGCCCATGGCCGACTGCTGGCAAGACAGGAACACTGCAGTCAGCCCGGCACCCTCGGCGGGGGCCCCGCTCAGTCCTCCTCGGAGAGCTGGAGATCCTGCAGCTCATCCTGCGGCCCCTGGGCCAGCAGCCACAGCTCCGCATCTCGGCCTCCATCTGCAGGGAGGGACCAAGGCTTCATAAATCCCACTTTATCGGGAAGAAGACAGCCTTGGGGTCACTCAGCACTAGTTAATTTATCAGTACCATTGCTGGTGCTGCCAGAATCAGCAAAAATGGGGCAGCTGGCCTGGCATCCCCAGGGCCCAACTTAGAGCCGTCCTCTCACCCAGGCCCATGACAGCCGTGGGCACCCTCACCCCCAGGAGCCACTCACCCTCGGAGCCACTGACTACTTCTCCGCTGCTACTGCTGCCGTCCTCATCCTCCTCAGCGCGCTGCGGAGCTCCAGAGGGCCCAGGTGTACCTGGGGACGAAGCAGAAGCGCCCATGGCAGCAGGCCCACAGTGGCGACAACTGGGCTCACAGCACTGCACCCACCCTGTGCTGGAGCTCCTTCAAGCAGACGGAGGGTTCAGAACTGGGGACAGGTGTATCAATTTCAGGAGGCCCGCACCTCGGAGCAAGCGACGGGGCAGAGGGGGCCAGTGACAGAGGGCGTGCCAGCAGGAGCACTGAGGTGGGAGTGGGCTCCTGGAGTTCTGGGGACACCTTCCAGGCCCGCCCTCCCTTCCCCAGGAGCATGACAGGGCGTGCAGGCCCCCACCTCTCTCTGCGAAGTCCATGGTGCTCTCTTCGTCACTGTCCAGGTCAAAGAGGTCCTTGAACTCCACCCTGGCCTCGTCTTTCCTGCCCCCCAGCTTCCGCCGCTTTATCTCTGGGAAGTCCAGATCTTCTAGCTGGAGGGCCCAGAGCCAAAGCAGCAGGTGAGGGGGGCAGGCAGCCCTGAGAGCCCACCGCAGAGCCACCGCAGAGCCGTCATCGGCAGGAACCCTGACCAGGCAGGGCCCGCAGTGTCCCACTCCCACCACTCAAGGACCCTGCCGGGCCACTTTTTCTATGACTCCTAGTTAGCATCACTGGGCAGGGTTCCTGTGACGGCCACTCTGCCAGGTGGGTGAGGAGGCCCCAGTCACATCCATCAACAGCCACAGCACCTGGGCAGGGCACTGCTGAGCAGCCCCCAAATGTGACAGCCACCCTGCCAGGCGGGCGAGGAGGCCCCAGTCACATCCATCAGCAGCCACAGCACCTGGGCAGGACACTGCTGGGCAGCCCCCAAACACCCATGTGTGTCCCCGGGCCTGCTCTCTCCCCACAGCCCCTTTCCCCACTTCTTGGGCAGTGCCAGGGGCTGAATCATGCCCAGGCCCTGACCCTGACCCCATCCCCACCCGTTCTTTGCCGCTGATCTCCAGCTGGATTTCTCGGTCCCGCAGTTTCCGCCACTGGCTGTAGTACTTGGTGAGCGGAGTCCCCTCTTCTCGTGTCTGCTTCTCCCAGGCATCCTGTGGCAGGACGTGCAGGGTCATGGCCCATCTTGGCAAGCCCTCAAACCCCAGCCACACCCTGCCGTGCCCTCAGGCACCAGCTCCCCACTGACCACTGCCTGCTGGTTGGACACGCTGAAGGAGGCCCTCTGGCGCCGGCTGCAGATGTGGTCTGCGTTTTCCTGCACCTTCTCCAGCAGCTGGCGCACCTGCCGGCAGTAGTTGGCCACTTTGCACTCCCGGAGGAAGGATTTCAGCTGCAGAGGGAAGAGCCTAAGCCTCGTTCCAGACCCAGGGCGACTCTGCTCCCAGTCCCCGGCCAGGGCCTGTGAGAGCCACATGTGGCCACAGGGAGGCGGGTGTGTGGGGGCCCTGATGTATACACCTCTGTGTGTGTGTGGGGGGGGGCTGTGTAACCATCATGGCCTGGCATGAGGGTTGCACACACCCAGTGTGCCCCGCCGTGAATGAAGCTGTACAGGCACACAGCCACACACACATTTACATACTTCTGTGGGGTTCTGTACTCCAGCAAGAGAATTAAGCCACTGTGGAACCCAGAGGACTGCGAAGTCTAAAATACTTACCATATGGCTCTTTACCAAAAAAATTTGCTGACCGTTTCAGACCATAATCCTTGGGACTTGGAGCTCAGAAATAAGCCCTGCACTCTTGCACCTGTGTCTGGATGGGCCTCTAAGCCAGGTGCCCTCTGGTGTGAGAAGGCCTCTCCCCACCCCCCGCCAAGCAGGCCTGTGACTGGTTGGGGCTGATTAAGCCCCCAGGGCCGTACAGAGACACGCAACTCCCCCATGAGGCACAGGCCTCCCAGGGATGGGAAACACCTAGGCTGAAAGCAAATGGGGGCCCATGGGGGCCCAAGAAAGGGGCTTCTGAGAGGGAGGACGCCTGCGCCCTATCCGCCCCCTCCCCGTACTGCCTGGAGGAACGCTGAGGCAGGGTCTGCATTGGGACCAGCCAGGGCTGCCTGCCACCAAGCCTGCCCTGAGTACTCCCCGACACCCAGGACCCCCTGGGGAAGCATGCAGTCAGGACACCAGACAGACCCATGGCCATTTGGCTCCAACTTCCCGAGGAAAGACCTCATGGTCCAGTCTGGTCCTGGAGTCTTTGCCGAGTTGCGTGGACCAGCCGCACCCCGTAGCTTGTGTTCCTTACAGCACAGGCCCCGGGGCTTGGCCGCCAGGTGGTGCCAGCGCAGAGCTAGTAAGGTTGTGCTGCTAGCTGTGTGGCTGAGACAGGGCTGCCTCCATGTGCCCCGTGTAAATGGGGAGCTGAGTCCATTAAGGCAGTCTAGTCTGCCTTTAAACAGGCCACCAAGGGGCACGGGTGGGGGAGCTGGGCATCAGGCACACACCTGCAGGACTGCGGGCAGTGCCAGTTCCGGGAACGCGATGCTATGGGCCTGGCTGTGCAGGTACTCCAGGGTGAGGTCGTACAGCTGCTCCAGCAGGCCGTCCTGTGCAGCACGGGTAGGGACAGCGTCAGGGCACGGGCGGGGAGCGGGGGGAGGAGCTCAGACTACTTCCATCCAGGCTGACTTGTCAGCTCTGCGGGCTCTCCAGAGTAGGGCCCCAGGGGCCCCACAGGATCCCTGGAAGCCACACCCAGACTCATGGGGGTGATGGCCAAGGAGTACCTGCCCCTCGCCCCCACCTCAGGAGACCCGTGAGGGTCCACGCTTATACTCTGGAGAGTGGCAAGCCCCCTCCTGTGCAACTCATCTGCCTCCACAGTCATGTCGCAGCTAATCTCAGTGCCCTGCTACAGCCTGCCATGACCCCAGGCCCCTCCCGGGGAGACTTAGATGCCACCTCACCCGGTAGGCCTTCTCCTGCAGGTTGACCTTGGACAACTTCAGGACCACAGCAAAGTTGATGGGCTTGGAGCTCATGCGTCCGGGCCTCCTATTGAAGTCGACCTGCTGGAAAACCTGCACAGCCAGCCCCATCAGCTCAGGTGGTGGTGCCCCAAGGCCACGGCCCCCCACTGCAACCTGCCCCACCTGCACCCAATGCACCTGCCCCATCTGAACCTAGTGCACCCAGTCTGCATCCCACTCCCTGCCAGCACCCTGGGTTCTTGAAGATCTATCTTGAGAGCAGGGACAAGGGGCCAGATGCATTGCCAGCCCCGCGGCCTCAGAGACCCCTCCCCACCCCGAGTCTGCTCACCTTCCAGAGCTCTGGTGGCCCCCATGGGAGTCTGTGTCCCAGAGTGGGGCCATGCCCCATGGGGCCAGGACCAAGAACATGAACGAACACGAACACACACACGCACACTGCTATTAACCCTCTGCTAAAAACTGGGACAGAGCCACAAGGACCAGTATCTGGAGACAAAGGGTCCCTGCTATACAGGGCCACTGTCTCTGTGTCAAGCTCACCCAAAACCGCAGCCCCAGAAGTAGCACACCAAGGGACACAAGCTCTCAGATGAGGGGCTGGGCAGCTCCCCCTCCCATGTCTTCTGCAGCCCACAGGCTGTGCGCCTCAGTGCAGGCTGTGGGCTCTTGGAGAGATGCTCCCCCAGGGCCCAAGGCTAAAGGCTGCCCGGGGGAGCACAGTGGGAACATGTCTGGCCTCTGAGCCAAGAACCGCTCCCCACCACCCTCTCAAGGGGTGGGTGGCCCATTCTGGGAACAAGGTGCTGGTGAGAACACAGTGCCGCCCTGGCAGGGCGCTGCCCTCTCCCTAGGTTGGCTCAGCCTGACTTCCCACCTGCACGAGGGGAGCAGGGCATTCGTGCAGGCACAGAGTTTGGCTAATGGCTGTGGTTTTCTCTGCAGAGGAGAGGCCTGCACCCCTGGGTGTGACAGGGAGGTACAGGGGCAGCTGTGGCAAGCCATGGCAGGGTCAGTACGAGGGCTGTGCAAAAGAGGAGTCCGCAGGACACCATGGGCAGAAGGGAGCAGGACAGGTACCCAGAGCAGGCCGGTGGGGCCGCTGAGGGCTAGGAGGGAGGTCACCCCAGGGGAGTGAATGTTCTCCACGGGATGTTCACCAGACCAGGGGACTGGGGCTCCCTTCCTTCCCCCACGTGCTAAAAGGGGAAGCACAGCCCTGGTCGCGCCGACACGCTCCTCTGGACCGTCCCATGGGTGGTGCTGAGGCCTCTCTGATGGGAGACATGACAGAGTATTTGCTGTGTTGGGGCCCAACCACCAGTGGGTTTGTGGGCTTTGGACCACAGCCTTTCCCCACCTGAGCTATGTGAGCACACAGACACAGACACATGCGCACACACGGGGGCGTGCAGAGCACAGAATGCAGCCTTGCAATCAGGCCTGGGCTTCGAGCCCAACTCTCCTGCTCACTCTAATCTTGGGCAAATGCCCAGATCGACCCAAGTCTGTGCCCTACAACCAGCCCCCTCAGGCCCACCCTGCGGTACAGCTTTTCCTCATCCTCGCGGCCACTCTTGCCAAGCAACACGCACCACCAGCCTGGGCAGGTAGCAAGGCACGGAGTACAGGTGTCCTACAGGTAGGGGACCAGCGCTCAGGAGAGTGACACCTATCGGAGCTTGGAAGCTCTGAGTGAAACAGGACGCGCCTCCAGGGCAGTGGGGACCCACCCTGCCCCTCCTGGGGGGCCTGCTCACCTCCAGAATGAAGGGCAGCACGGGGATGAAGACACCAGTGCGCTCGGAGAGCAGTGTCAGGGCGCGCACACAGTGCATGCGCAGTGGGTAGTAGCGTGCGGTGGGGACCAACCTGGGGAACCGGGAAGACAGAAGTGAACAGGGGCCCAGCCTCAGAGACCCCAAAACAAGCCGCCCGAGCCCTTTCACAGGGAACCCCAATCTCAGCAGGAGCCCTCCCAGTCACTTCTGTCAGGGTCAAAAGTCACACCTGCACCAAGGGATTTCCACAACAGGGCAGGAAGTCCCCGCCTTAAGGACCTGCCTCTTTGCTCAGCTATGGGGTGGGGGTGGGGGAGTCACTCATTCAAGTCTTCCTTCCCTGAGGCGAGCATCCAAGACTCCTCTTTCAAGAGGACAGGGGTGCCCCCTCCTGGCCAACAGCCACCAGGACACATGTGGAGACCAATGCTGAATGAATACCAGACCTACTCTGTCCAAGAACCCCGCAAACCCAAAATCCCTTCAGACTGCACACAGCCCTCTACCCAGCACCTCAAGAATGCACATCGTGCTATGTCCTAGGACTAAGGTGTCAGGGGGCAGCCCAACGGTCCATGAGTCACAGATGGCCCCACCCCTAGCCTTGCTGCCATGTCCCAGACCCCAGACCCTGGGGACACTGCCCAGGTCCTCCAGTAAATTAGCCTCTCCCAGCCCTCCAGGGTGCCTCTCTATAATCATGATCCTACGCTGACCTCCAGAACAGCCTCCTGTCACCTTGTTCCTGGACAACCCAAGTGACCCTGGCCCTCAGAACCACCCCGCAGTCCCTGACTCACTTGATGCAGCCGATGACAACCTGGGAGAGGGGGTAGATCAAAGGCTGGAGGGCTTCGCTGGGGTACACAGTGCCGAGGACATGACACCACAGGCGGAGGCAGTGCACAAACTGCCAGTTGTACACAGACTGATACGTCTCCTGGGTGGGGTTCCACCTCCAGGTCAAACCAGGGGCCCTACCACTCACCCACCACATGCACAGCACCGTGCCCACCCCCAACCCTCCCCAGCTCCCCCCAGCAAGGACACCCCCCCAGCCCATAGGTGCTAGGGCACCTCTCCTGGAGGCCAGACCCCAAGCTCAGCCCTGCCCATCCCCGCCCCTTGGAGGCCCAGCCCCCTGCCCTGGTTCACCTTCCTTCTGGTGGTCATGGCGTTGCGCAGATGCACGGCGAGCTGTCGGATGTACAGGAAGGCATGCTGGTAAGTGACCCCGGTGTCCAGGGCCAGCAGCTCGGTCAGGGTCCGCTGCATGAAGCTGATGAGGGGCAGGGCGCTAGGGGAGGTGAACTTGCAGTTCTTCACATACGTGATGTACATTTGCTGCCGGGAAAACCAGTCAGAGCCACCTGAGCTCCAGGGCCCGAGGACCCTCCAGCAGACACTTGGGCCTTTGGCTCAGAGCTGCTGCCTCTGCAGGCCCCTCTCTGTGCACCGCCCCTGCTCCCTGTGTGTGCCCATCAACCTCTGGCACGGTCTGCATGCAGAGGAGAGGGGCCTTACAGGAGGGCCCGCTACCAAGGGAGGGGTGACTCCAGCATGAACTACAGGAAGCAGCAAGGACACCACACAGGGGCTGGGAGGGAGGCAGAGAGGCCCTGCTGCACGCAGTTGCACAAAGGTCCATGCAGCGGGGGTTCCAGAGGGTCCCCATGCAGAGCAGGCCACCCCAGGCTTGCGCTACGCAGCAGAGTCCCTGTCCCTCTTCACACTGATGTCCTCATCCACTGAGGGAAAAGCTGGGAGTGCAGTCCATGCACAGCCCCAGGGGAGCCAACGGCTCCTTGTCACTGTCACCATCCCCCACGTCTCAGGGAAGAAACAGTGACCAGGGCCTGGGTCTGCTTGAAGACAGGGCAGGTGAGGGCCTCTGACCACAAAAGCAGCCTGCCCAGATCTCCAGCCAAAGCTTTCAACCCAACCCTGATGGACAGACCATGGCTCGGCAGGCAGGAGCCGCGCGGCCTCAGTACCTTGAGGACAGGGCTCAGGAAGGCATCCTTCTTGTGCCGGCAGACTCTGGTGAGGACCAGGAAGGCCAACACACGCAGCGTCTCCTCTCCCATGCTCCACAGGGCCACCATCCTCTGCGGAGAGTGGGAAGTCACTGCCTGTCTGGCCAGAGGCTCCTATGGGCACTGCTGCGAGGCAGCCCCAGCCTGGAGCCTGTCCCCACATGACCGGGCCATGCTGCTTGTGGGCGGGGGTGGCATGGGCACAGAGACTAGAAGTGGGCATGTTTGCACCCCATCACACCCACCTTGAGCAGCATGCGGCACTGCCTGGGAAAGGTCAGGAAGTAAGGCACAGAGTTGCCCACGTGCTGGAGGAGGGCTGCCGCAACAGTCGTCTCTGTCACACAGGCCACTAGCTGGGGGAGCAGGAGAGGTCAGTGAGGCCCCGAACCCACTCACAGCAGGCTACAAAGGGCCGGACCACAGCACACAGCCGCGGGACCAGGCACGCCCTCCCGCCGGCACCGCACCTGCAGGACGGAGCCCAGGTGCGGGACCAGGCACGCCCTCCCGCCGGCACCGCACCTGCAGGACGGAGCCCAGGTGCGGGACCAGGCACGCCCTCCCGCCGGCACCGCACCTGCAGGACGGAGCCCAGGTGCGGGACCAGGCACGCCCTCCCGCCGGCACCGCACCTGTAGGACGGAGCCCAGGTGCGGGACCAGGCACGCCCTCCCGCCGGCACCGCACCTGTATGACGGAGCTCAGGTACGCCTTCACATCCAGCCGGAGCTTCCCCCACAGCGGGCTGCTGGACGGCTGCTGGACCCTGCGGAGGACACAGCGCCCGCCTGCCTGAGACCCCCCAGCTACACACAAGGCCGTTCCGTCTGTGCAGTCTCCAGGACACAAGGTCCATGGGCCCTGGGGAGACCCCCATCTCTCTACGAAAACCTCAGGGGCCCCTTACTGCTGGCAGACACGGGGACGCACTAGGGCCCTCTCAAGAAAGAGGAGGGGCAGCCCCAGGCCAGACGGCAAGAGCAGGGCCGGTCACTTCCCCCAGAGTCCCCAGAGGGTACCCACACCCTGAGAAGGCATTTGAGGGCCTGAGACCTAAGCCAGGCATTGCTAACCACCACTGCAAGTTGGTTTTCTTTGGCCCACACATGCTTGAAAAAAAACAAGTCTCAGGGACGGGAAGTTAGCTCAGGTGGTTAGAGTGCAGGGCGCAGTGCTCGTAACACCAAGGTTGCCGGTTCGATTCCCACATAGGCCACTGAGATGCCCCCTCCCCCCGACAACTAGATTGAAACAATTACTTGACTTGGAGATAATGGTCCTGGAAAAACACAGTATTCCCCAATAAAATTTATTTATTTACTTATTTATTTTTTGTCTTTTTGAGGGCAGTGTCACTGGCCCTCATATGTGGGACCCGAACCGGGGCCGCTGGCTTCCCAAGTCAGCGCTTAACCATTGAGCCATTCGTCTGGCCCCAATAAAATTTATTTTAAAAAAAAGTCTCCACATTTACAATTTCATTTCACCAAAAACTCCAGACTCTGACCTCTTGAAAAATAGAACAGCTGGCAACAGCGACTAACTTTCTCAGAAGTTTCTCAACGGCATGACCCCAAAGCATTCACAGAACTCAGCACACAGTAGGTGCTCATTAAAACCTGCTGTGATGCAAAGGGACAAAGGACGGGGCACCTGTGGCCGGCTCTCCCTGATCCAGGTGGGAGCTCCCACCACTTCACCCAAAGCTCCGCCCTTCACGGTGACCGCTCTGCACAGTGCAGCGGCCCCTCACAGGCCTGGCCCACTCACTGCCCAGATGGCTGCCTCCACATGGCCAAAGCCGCCTAACCATCAGTCCAGCCCTGGGCCAGCACCAGGCCCAGGTCTACTGCCTCCCCCAACTTGGTGACAGCAGGGCCCCTCCACGGAGGCTTCTTCCTTCCTTTGATAAGTGTCTGGGGTGAATCTGACCCTCCAAGGCCCCTACAGTCTCCATGTAGCTGCATGGCCCTCCCAGCCCCAATGTAACCCCTGTTCTACCAATTATCTGCTGCTATCCTCTCCTTTCTGAAGACCCCACACGGCCTTCTCTGGTCAGTGTTCCTCTAACATGGAAGTTAAGGTTCTCAAACTCAGCATCAACGAGGCCTCCATCTACAGACACACCCACCAGCCACAGAGCAAAAGGCAAACAGAGTAGACAAGACTTATTCATCCAGACGAAGAAGTGAAAGAATCCTGACCTGGAACAATGGGGGAGCAAAGCCAGGCACACAGTCTACAGCCCCTGAGAAATTCTGCACGGAGAATTTCCCTTCTCAGAAAGAGCAAAAAGGACAGGGCCTCCAGCTGGCCCTAAGGGCCCAGGCCCTCCCAAGAGGCTTCAAAGAGCCTGGGCTGTCCTCACATCCCTGAGTACCAGCTGGGACTTGCGGGTCCTCTGCGTCCCCAACTCAGGGCCCTGAACACACCCCCACCCCACCCGCCTCTCTCTCACCTGCTGCTATCCTTCAAGGCTTTTCCAAATAGCAGCTTCTGGAGGCAGCCAAAGAGGTCTCGGACGCAGAAGGAGACCAGAGAATTGAATACTGCAACAAGGGGACCACAGATGCCACTCACCAGACAGAAGATGGAACAGAGAACCTCATCGCATGTCCCCCCCACCCCAGCTCACCAGCACTGTCTGTGACCTGAAACTTGCTGGCCTCAGCACCTTCCTGGTCCCCTTGGGCAGTGGCCACGGCTGCTCGGAACGCCTGCACAACCTCATGGAACAGCCTTGGAGTTAGTTGCTGCTAAAGAGGCAAGAGAACCCAAAACACTGGTGAGCATCCAGCCACGTAGGACAGGGCGGAAGGCAGCAGGGCTCCAGGAACCCGCCCTTTGAGAAAGGCACACCTCGCCCACACTCAGACACAGGGCCAAGGTGGGGACAGTGTGACTGAGCCACGTTCTGGGAACACATAGTCCAGAATCCTGGTGGGCAGGGAGCCCAGCTTAGGAACCATGGGGTGGGGTGGGGAGCTAAAGGTCCTGCATCAGGGCAATGGCCAGCTCTGGGCAGCACCTGGAGGCTTCCCTTCTGTCCTCTCCTTTCCGTGAAGGAAGTACTGCAAGAGCCTGGGTAAAAGGGGCTCCACCAACTGGCACAGGCACAGAGACTCTGGAGAGCAAGGAGTCCGAGAGACAGACTGAGAGCATGGGAGCAGGCGGAGCCCCTAGAATCTCTGCCTGAAGGAGGAAGCAGTCCTGAAGCCCCGAGCATGAGGGAGAAGTATGTGAGGATCCCTTTGTACTGAACGGACCAGTGCCAAAGCTCAGAGAAGGGGCCCTCCCACCTGCAGCCCCAGGTGCCTAAAATGAGGTAAGGGCAGACTCCTAAGGCAGGGAGTGTGGCAGCTGCCCATCCCATGCCATTTCTCACTTTGGCCGCCTGCTTCCATCTCTGAACCGTGGCGAGGGTCACGGGGGTGGACTCCCTCTTCTTCCCCTTCAGTCCTCTGGAGACCCCAGCCTCATCCTCATCTTCCTCACTTGCTTCCTGCACCAAACACAGAGGGCCAGGCTAGAGCCGGATGTAGGGACCACGAGCGCGCCCCGGCCCCCACCCAGCTCCGTCGCAGCCCTCACCTCCAGCGTTTCTGGCAGGGAATGGGGCTGTTCCCCCTCGTCCTCAGAGCTGTCGGAATCGCTGAAGTTTAGCAGGCTCTGGTCATTCTCCTGCAGGAACTTGTAGAACTCAGGGTCTCTATCCTTCAGCCGAGAAAGCTGGTCCTTGTGCTCAGACGCACGGCCTTTACGCCAGCTGGGAAGGTGGGGGTCATCAGGTCTGATGGACAGGCAGAGCCAGTGGGGGCCGGGGGAGTGAGGCTTTCTGTCCTCCACATGGCCAGCTCACTGGCCTCCTGAGAGAAGACATGGGGCTTGGTCTGCTTCCTCCACAACAACTACTGATAACTAAGGCAGGGGATTTCCAGGGGATATGTTTTCAGCTGATCCCTCTATGCCCCAAACTCCAGACTCACATATCGTACAGCCTCTCTATACATGTTCCAATATGTGCATTTCAAACCCAACACACACGACATTGAACTTGTGGTTCCCCCGAACCTGCGCTGCCCGCACCCTGCTCTATCTCAGTGGTTGGTAACTACCTTTCCAAGCAAACCTCTCTTTCATGCCCAGCGTGCAGTCTTACATGAGATCTCACAAGCAGTACCCCCGTGCCGCCTCTCAATTCTCTCATTTACTGTAATGTCTCTCCCTATCGCCACCCCTGTTGCCTACACCCTATTACGTTAGGCAAGCTGAGCGACCTTTTGCGTTACATGTCATGTGACATTATTTCACTGATTAAAACCCTGAGATGCCTTCCCAGTACTTTTCTGGAATATCTCACAAACAGCCCCATCTGCATCTCTCCGGGATCGCCTCCTGCCACTCTCCCCCTCACTCCTGCGGCCACAGCCACACTCCTTCTGGGAAAGGCCGGCTCCCACTTCAGGGCCCTTGCTGTCCCTGCTACCTGCAACACCAGACCACTCTTCTGCTACTGTCTGCACGGCTTACCCCCTCAGATGTCTGCTCAACTGTCACCTCCCCTCCACTTAACACAGCCACACATGCCCTGGCTACGCCGCTCCCCACTCCTCCCGCTCCTTGTGTTTCTTTTCTGCCCACAGCACGTATCTCTTCCAGCGAGCTACACGCCGTGGGTTTACCCAAAAGTGAGTAAGCACTCCTAGACCACCAAGCGACCTTGTCATTACTCATCAACCTACGCTCACCTCCTAAAACGAGACCTGGCTCAGATCAGATGAAAGGACGGCTAAGCCTACGAGCGGGGATGCGGGGGGCGGCCAAAGGCCCCTCGGCCCCCGCCCTGAGCCCCTCGGGGGGGGCGGCCCAGGACGACGAGGGGTTCCGCTCACGCCCAGCCCGCGGGAGGCGCTCCGCTCACCGGGCCGAGGGGAGCCCTCCGGGGCCGTCCAGGCTCCGCGCGGCTCCGCGCGCCGCTTGCGTCTCGGCTTCGGGGGCTTCGTCGGGCTCGGATTCGGACCCAGAATCAAAGCCCGAGGCCAGAAACTCGTCCACCGTCAGCTCGGCCAGGCGCCTGCGGGTCAGACGCCCAAGTCACGGCCCCCCGCCAGCCCGGTGGGCCCCAGCCCCGCGGTCCCAGGTTCACGGAGAGGCGCACGAGGAGCCTCTTCGGATGCAAGCACCCGCTGGGAAGCCGAGTCGGACCCTAGATTCTCAACTCACCGATGGCGGTTCCGCGCCGCCGCCATGACAGCCGGCCTGCAGCGTGCGCCCCACTTCCGGCCCCAGCATGCCGTGCGCCGGCGCCCTTTCCCCCGCCCCGCCCCGCCCCGCCCCGCCCCGCCCCGCCCCGCCCGCTGGCCGGCCGGCTGGCTCTAGGGTTCTCGAAGCGCGGCTCCGGCGGCCTGCGAGCGGGAGGGCGTGTTCACAGCCTCTGTGCTGCGGACAGCGCTAGGGTTCCCAGGTGGGCGCGCAGGAGGCGGGTTCCTGGCGCAGGCCTGGTTCAGTCAGGGCTCCCTCGCGCATCCGCTGAGTGCCGGGTTGAAGAACCTGAGCACCAGACAGAACGTGCCGCTCGTCATCTGGGTCCTTCTGCTTGAGACGCAGAGTTAACACTACTGCCCCGGGGGAAGACCGAGCCTGGGGCCCCCTTACCCAGTCTGACCACAGCCTACCCAGGGCTCCGTAAACAAGTGCCTGTGAGGCTGTCAACGCATTGAAAACGGACAGAACAGCATCGACAGAGAGGACTCCTATACAGACAGCTGATATAATAAAAGCCAATACTACTAGGAAAAACAAGCCAAAATATCAACTACTATGCTCTAGATGCGCAGTTCGCCAAAAGATAAATGATGCCCTGATGACCATGCCGGCCTCGCTCTGATCAAAAGAGGATCAGAACCATGACAGCGTTTGCATTTCACCGGCCAGCTCCACAGTACCTGTGCTGGGGAAGTGGCGTGGGTGGGTGGGGCACTGTTACTGAAGCCAGTTTGGCCAAATCTACCTGAAAGTACTATGCCTCATACTTCAGCCCAGCCAATTCTCATTCTTCTGGGAATTCAACTACAAACACATCTGCCTAAGTCCACAACACTGGGCTGGGCAGAGACGGGCCACTTTGGGATCAGTCAGATGGTGCAAAGGTCCAGAGGCTGGAAGGATGCTTGAGGGAAGGAAGGAGGTGGAGGAGCCAACCTATGCCCTCTATCTGCCCCCATCCGCCTAAAGGCGAGGGTCCTCGGGCCTGAATGGCCAGACCCCATCACAGTGGACCCCCACAGCCCGCGAGGCGCCGGCGAGGCTCCCTGGTCAGGACCCAGCCACCCCCAACCCTGCAGCCAAAACCCAGCTCAAGGCCTGGGACTTGTGCGAGGGTGGGGTGGAGGGCTTCGTGAATGAGTTAGCGGGGGCGGTAGGTCCGGGAAGCTTCTTGCAGATGAGCGGCAGCGGGGACCAGGGGCTTCCTGGAGGAAGGGGCAGGCAGGGCGCCGGGGCCTAGAGAGGGTACGTGTCCTACGTTGTGAGCCCCAAGCCGCGGGGGAGCGCGGGAGGCGGGCGGGCGGCGCCGAGAAACAGGCTGCGGGCCAGCGGCGGGAGCCAGAGACGCTGAGCTCGGCGCGGAGCAGCCCCCCAGCGGTCCGTGCTTCCGTTAGTCTGTGCGTCCTCCCCGGATCGGCGGCGAGCCCCGCGGCCGAGCCCATGCAGCCGCGCAGCGAGCGCCCGGCCGGCAGGACGCAAAGTCCGGAGCACGGCAGCCCGGGGCCCGGGCCCGAGGCGCCGCCGCCGCTCCCGCCGCCGCAGCCGCAGCCGCCGGCGTGAGTGGGCCGGGGGCTCAGTGGGTCCGGGAAGGGGGCGGGAGGGGCGCGCGCCGGCAGGCCGCCGGAGGGTCGGCCTCAGCGCCCGACGGGCTCGGGCGCCCTTGGTGAGTGCAAGCCCCCTCCCTGCGTTTATCCGCGCATACAGGGGACGCGGAGCAGGGCGTCCGGAGGCGGCTGCCTTCAGGGGCTGCCCTCCCCCGCCGCCCTTGAATCCTGGCTGCGCGGCCCAGAGACTGGGGTGGGGGCGGGGCTGCTCGAGAGGGTCAAGTGAGGTCACACCTGCTGGTGGTGGGCGCCGGGGTCCGCTCCAGAGCCGCCTGACAGCACTGGCCAGTCTCACTTGGTGCTCTTCCTGTGCACCAGCTGGTTCTGAGGACACCGGACTCGGCTGGGGGCAGGCACGGAAAGGGTGGCCAGCGATGGACAGAGGGAGCCTAGTTCTTTTGAGAGTCGCAGGCAGATGGGTCGCGGGGGCAGCCTGGGGTATGGTGCTGGGGGTGGGGTGCGGAGGAAGCCGCACAGGCGCAACAGTCAACCCCAAGCTGGCAGGAAGTGCGAGAGGAGTCTTGCTGGACTCCAGGGTGGGCTCCTGGAGGCGAGGGAGCCCGGGGGGGGGGGGCGGGGCCTCGGCGGCAGGGGAGGTCCTTGATGGGCTCCAGGTAAGGTCGGCTGGGGAAGGGGTGGCGTACTGGCTGCGCTAGGCCCCGCCCAGGGTCTCAGGGGCTGGTGAGCCGCTCCCTGCAGATGCATCTGACCCGGCATTGCCTCTGCAGCTCCGAGGTGGAGCGGGCGCGGACCCGGCAGGCCCGGTCCGCGGCCCCCATGGAGGGTGCGGTGCAGCTGCTGAGCCGCGAGGGCCATACCGTGTCCCACAATTCTAAGCGGCACTACCACGACGCCTTTGTGGCCATGAGCCGCATGCGGCAGCGAGGCCTCCTGTGTGACATCGTCCTGCACGTGGCCGCCAAGGAGATCCGAGCACACAAGGTGGTGCTGGCCTCCTGTAGCCCTTACTTCCACGCCATGTTCACAAGCAAGTACTGCCCCACCCAGCCTGGGCACTGGGGAATGGGGGCAGAGGGCTCTGCGGACCTCCCAGGGCAGGACTGGCCTGACCCGTTGTCCCCACAGATGAGATGAGTGAAAGCCGCCAGACACATGTGACGTTGCATGACATCGACCCTCAGGCCTTGGACCAGCTAGTGCAGTTTGCTTACACAGCTGAGATCGTGGTGGGTGAAGGTAACGTGCAGGTGAGCCCCTCACCCCTCATGTCCAGCGCCCACTGCCTCCTGACTCAGCGCTCCCCTCACCCCCAGAGTCCCCTGTGCCTCCAGCCCCCAGCCCCTCAGTTCCTCACATCCTGTTTCTGTCACCGCCTTCCACCCTGTCTCCCACCTCGCCCCACAGACTCTGCTTCCAGCCGCCAGCCTTCTGCAGCTGAACGGCGTCCGCGACGCCTGCTGCAAGTTCCTGCTGAGCCAGCTGGACCCCTCCAACTGCCTGGGCATCCGGGGCTTTGCTGACTCACACTCGTGCAGCGACCTGCTGAAGGCGGCACACAGGTACGTGCTGCAGCACTTCGTGGACGTGGCCAAGACCGAGGAGTTCATGCTGCTGCCGCTGAAACAGGTAACGTGCCAGCCGGGCACAGCCTGGGCCCTGACATGGGCCCTGGGCCCTGGGCACAGCACAAGATCAGGCTCCTGGGCCCCTCTCCCTTGTTCCTGGCGTCTGACCCACGTTCCAGCCCCACCACCCATCCCTGCCCCCTCCCACGCCCATCTTTTGACCCCACCCAAGCCTTCACCATCAACTACTAAGGACATCCCTGCCTACAACCCTAGTCCATGGTTCTGAGTCCCCAGGGCTGTTCTGGGCCCAGGTCCCCAGAACCAGATCTGTGGCTCCTGACCCTGCTTGGCTCCTCCTCAAAGGAACCCTGGGCCCCCCATTGGACTCCCCCTCCCAGGCACCTTCAGGGCTCCATGGGCCCCCAAGACCCTCTCCAGATCTCAGATCTGAGGATCCCCACCCCCAGGTGCTGGAACTGGTCTCTAGTGACAGCCTGAACGTGCCTTCAGAGGAGGATGTCTACCGTGCTGTCCTGAGCTGGGTCAAGCATGATGTGGACGCTCGGAGGCAGCACGTCCCACGGGTGAGGCCAGCCCCTGGAAGGGTGCGGGGTAGTGTATCCAGGAGAGGATGCAGTGGCTGAGGGCTTGGACGTGCCTGGGTTCCTCTGTGCCCAGGCACAGCATGGGGGTGATGCAGGCACATGTCCCCAGAAGGGCCCAGCATACAGGTGGACAGTTGTCTGAGGGGGGCTCAGTGCTGGGGTCAGGTGTGCCCACAGGTCCTACCTGCTACCTGACTGGCACCCCTGCACTCCAGCTGATGAAGTGTGTCCGTCTGCCCCTGCTGAGCCGGGACTTCTTGCTGGGCCATGTGGACGCTGAGAGCCTGGTGAGGCACCACCCTGACTGCAAGGATCTGCTCATCGAGGCACTCAAGTTCCACCTGCTGCCAGAGCAGAGAGGCGTCCTAGGCAGCAGCCGCACGCGGCCCCGGCACTGTGAGGGCGCTGGCCCTGTGCTCTTTGCTGTTGGTACGCCCATCCAGCCAGCCTCCACGTCTCCACCCTGCCTCTTCTGCCCACGAGCCCAGCGCCAGCCCCCCACCCCCTACCCCACGCAGGTCACATTTTGCACCCTCCCCACGCCTGCTCCTCCATGCCACTATGGAAGACCCTGTGTGTGGTGTGACCTACTCACAAATCCCCATCCCTACCCTCAGAGCCCTGGACGCTCAACCTTGAACTATGCCAGAGCCCCCAGCCCGTGGCCTTCCTGGGCCCCTCATCCTGCCCCATCACCTCCTCCTCCCTAGGTGGTGGCAGTCTGTTTGCCATCCATGGGGACTGTGAAGCCTATGACACGCGAACTGACCGCTGGCATGTGGTGGCCTCCATGTCCACACGCAGAGCCCGGGTGGGCGTGGCAGCGGTGGGAAACCGGCTGTATGCCGTGGGCGGGTAAGCATGGAGGCAGCTCTCTGGTGGGGAGTGGTATAGGCCCACCAGGCCAGTTGTGACTGGTATTGGACCCCTCCCCTAGTTACGATGGGACTTCAGACCTGGCCACCGTAGAGTCCTACGACCCTGTGACCAATGCATGGCAGCCTGAGGTTTCCATGGGGACGAGGCGCAGCTGTCTGGGTGTGGCTGCCCTGCACGGGCTCCTGTATGCAGCCGGGGGCTACGACGGGGCCTCCTGCCTCAACAGGTAGGAGCCTTCCGCCCTGGACTTGGCAGCAGCTGTGGCTGCATCAGGACTACAGAGGCCATCTCTTGAGGGGAGCAAAGAGGGATCCCTCCTGACTCATTTCCAGGGTCCCCTAGGCCTCCTCATTTGTGCCAGCCCATCTGCCCGTTCCTTTCCTCTCTGGGGCCTTTCCCATTAGTCCATGGGAACTAAGTGGACACTTACCCAGGATCATCCAGGCAGCCAGGGGCCCATGTGCATCTCACAGGCCTGCCTCCTGCTCCAGTGAGAATCTGGGGTCAGTCTCAGTTACTTCCCAGCACGGGATTTGAGTCATTCCCCAGGGTAAGGCAAGTCCTCATCTTATCACTGCTTGAGGTCAGCGCTGGTCCTGGTGTCCACAGTGCCGAGCGCTATGACCCCCTGACGGGAACATGGACGTCTATCGCTGCCATGAGCACCCGGAGGCGATATGTTCGTGTGGCCATGCTTGGTGGGTGACAGAGCTTGCTTGGTGTAGTGCCCACCCCTACCTGCCCCCACCCCGGAGACCCCACACAGCAGGTGCACCATGGACATGTTGACCCCTGCAGATGGGAACCTGTACGCCGTGGGCGGTTACGACAGCTCATCACACCTGGCCACTGTGGAGAAGTATGAGCCCCAGGTGCGAAATGCCCCAATCCCATGAATCCCCCCTCCCAAGGGCTGCCTGAGGTCATCACTCTCGCCACCCACATCCCCCAGAGCGTCAGCCCTTTAGGTCCCACCCCTGTCCCACAGACACCACCCTGGAGCAGGGGTCTGCACAGGAGGTGGAGGGGGGGATGGGTGATGGGTCTGCCCCCAGCGGGTCCCCTCAACCACAGGTGAATGCGTGGACGCCAGCGGCCTCCATGCTCAGCCGGCGCAGCTCAGCTGGTGTGGCAGTGCTGGAGGGGGCTCTCTACGTGGCCGGTGGCAATGATGGCACCAGTTGCCTCAACTCTGTGGAAAGATACAGCCCCAAGGCCGGTGCCTGGGAGAGTGTGGCCCCCATGACCATCCGAAGGTGCGCTGTCCCTCTGTCACCACCACAGCGGATCTGCCCCCCTCACAGACTGACAGATGTGTCCCATGGCCTCACCCCTGCATGGTGTGTCCCCCATCCCTGCTCTCCTGACTTGTGCTCCTCCCCAGAGGTTCCAGGCAGCCCCAACCCCGGGGCTCCTCCCAGGCCCTGTGGCCACACCCCCGGGGTTCCGCCCATGTGCCCCTGGCTCCACCTCACGGGCTAATGCCCGCCTGCCCCGCCCTCAGGAGCACACATGACCTGGTGGCTATGGACGGCTGGCTGTATGCTGTGGGGGGTAATGACGGCAGTTCCAGCCTCAATTCCATCGAAAAGTACAACCCGAGGACCAACAAGTGGGTGGCTGCGTCCTGCATGTTCACACGGCGCAGCAGTGTGGGCGTGGCAGTGCTCGAGCTGCTCAACTTCCCGCCGCCCTCCTCGCCCACGCTGTCCGTGTCTTCTACCAGCCTCTGACGCCCCAGAGCAGACTGCACAGAGGCCGGACCTTGCGGTCTCCCACATGCCTTAAGCCCCACTGAGGGCCCCAGCGCCCCCTTCCCCTCGACCAGTGTGTCCGGGGTGGGTTCCTCGGCCCCCGCCGGGGGTGTCCTGCACCGTCTGCCCACGTCTCTGTGTGTTGAGGCTCCCCATTTCGGTGTTCCTTCCTCAGTGTTCATTTATGTGTGTACCGTTTAGTTACTCGTTTATTTATTCAGTATTTATTGATGGACGAGCAGCGCTGCAGCTGCCAGCTCGTACGTTTACTCTGGAAGTGTGCAGCTCGGACCAGGCTGCCTTCCTGGTGTCCTCCCGTTGCTCTGGGGGCACCCGGGAGTGATGGGCGTGGATATTCTCATTGCCCGTGGGGCAGGGCCTACTCGGACTCAGCAGACCTGGAGGGACCAAGGGGCAGATGCAGAGTGGACCGCTGGGGTAGAGGGGCTTCTGAGCAGGTGCAGACCCCCAGCCTTCGCTTTGCACACCACCCTTGCCTTGCCAGGCCAGGCACACTCCCAAGAAAGGCACGAAAGGGGCTTCCTACCTGTGAATGTGGTGTCTTCTGGGTCCCACACTGAGCTGGGCACACATGCGTGCCACAGACACCTCACAGCAATATGAACCAACTTGAACAATAAACACATCTCTTGGGCTCTGGGCTTGAGTCTGAACGTCCATTTCCACCTTCTGGGGTCCTGTCTGAGGTGACTGGGAGAGTCGGGGGCACGTGTACAGCTGGACTCAGGCACTCAGTTGGCATCTGGGGGCTTTGAGGCAGCACCGTCTCCTCCAGCTGGGGCAGGGCTCTGATATCCTGGAGGAGTGCCTGCCCGTGAGCATGGTTGCGGCCAGCATGGTCCTGAGAGGCCCCCTAAGCCCCTGTCTCCCCAGCCTCACGAGAGGGACATGGGTGGCATCCCCCCTATCTCACTGTGACTGTCCTAGATACACCTGGGATGGTTGTGGTCTCCTTCCTGGGTTCTGGTTAAGCTTTGCAGACTCTCGCATTGGCCCAGGGTGAGGGTTGGGCCAAGGTAGGAGAGGAGGGTGGGGGAGGGTCCTGGCTTCCCCTTCCCCAGTGTTGTGAACTCCTGCTTCAGCGCTGACAACGAACACATGCCCCCTTACAGTCACTAGTGACTCAGAGATTGGCATTTGGGTGGAAACAGGATGTGTGCTTTCGTTGGGGGGGCAGCCTCAAAGGGGGTCCCGAGGCTCAAGGAGCTCTAGCCCCAGGCACCCCAGCCTATGTGCAGGTGCAGGCAGGTCACACACTCACAGGCTAGGTCTTTGAGGTCCCCTCCTGTACATACTGGAGGCTGAGCTGGGGGCTCTTGGCTCTGGCCAGTGGGGAAGCCCCCAGCCCCGCCCCAGCTGGCCTGCTCACGCGGGGGACCCGGGGCAGGGAACTGAGACGCTTGTGCTCAGGTAGAGAGCAGCCCCTCCCAGAAAGGCCCCACCTTCCCCTGGTCCTTGGGCACCGGGTAAGGTGTTGCACAGTCCCGCCCCCGGAAGGTGGGGACAGGAGGCTCCAGGCAGAGGGACCCAGACTTGCCGACCTGCTCAGCCCGGGCCAGCCACCACCGCGGCCCATGGGGAACAGCCACTGCGTCCCTCAGGTCCCCAAGAGGCTCCGGGCCTCCTTCTCCAGGAAGCCCTCACTGAGGGGAAACAGGTGAGGGGCGCGGGCGTGGCGCCGACGCGGACACTACGCTGGGTCACAGGGCTGCCCTCCACCTGCCTCCGGAGCCAGGCTGTGAGCCCCCCTCCCTTGTTTCCAGAGAGGATGGCACAAGAAAGCTGGCTGGCCTGTTCAGCACGGAGGCCAGTCCTGACGGGGACACCACAGCCGACAAGATCTTCCACTACATCCCCGGGTCGGTGAGTGGCGGGTGGGCGTGTCCCAGAGTGAGGGACTCGCGGTGGCGCGGTGGCGGCGGTGGTCTCAGGGTCTCCCAGGTCAGCCTGGGAATCACATCTAGAACCAGGTGAGGAAGCAGACAGAGCCCCACCCTCGGGAGCTCCTCTGGCCGAAAGTCTGGCGGAGAGCGAAACCGAGACCCGACTGAGTCAGTCAGTGGGTGAGCGAGCACCCTGCCCGCGCGGGCGGGGCCTCCGGACGCTCTGCTGCCTCCGGGGCGCTGTGGCCAGGACGCAAGCCCTGGTGTGTGTCTGACCCTGGGCTGGACAGCATGTCCAGGCACATTCGGTTGGACCAAGCACAGGTATTTGAGTTGTTGGGATGTCATGCTGGGATTGTGGCTGTGAATCGCCACCCACCCCCCTCTTTATTCTGATTAAGGGGCTTCAGGTGCGCTGTGAGCTGACCTGCCACTAACTCCAGGCCTCAGTTTCTCCCAGAGGGTGTCTCCCAGCACCCACCACTGCCTCCTCCCATAGCAACTCCCTGTATCACCCTGGCCAAGGCCACATGCCAAGCACACCCGGGGAACCTCTGAGCTGAAAACACCCCCCCACCCCCAGCTCCTGTGGAGCTAAGAGTCAGTGAGGGGGAGAGACACCGCCCTTTTCCCCAGTAGGACTGGCGTTGGGTTGAGGCTCTGCTCTGCTAAGTGCAGAGGCCCCTGGATGTGGGGGAAATGACCCCCAGTTTCTTTTTTTTTTTTTTTGAGGGCCGTGTCACTGGTCCTCATATATGGGACCCGAACCGGGGCCGTCGGTGTCCCAAGCCAGCGCTTAAACAGGCCAGCCCCCCCTCGCCTCCCCCCCGCCGTGTCTTACTCCAGGAGCATCTGGGAGAGGACAGGGAACGAGGAACATGTGTGACTGTGCCAAGGACTTGGGCCAGGGCTCCACCCTGCTGTCCAGTCCTCACACCGTCCCTTACAGGCCCAGCAGCCCGTGTGGGGAGCCCACCTTTCCAACTCTTCCCATAAGGCTAGGAAGCCCTGGGCCTGGCCCCTCTCCTCCCTCGGAGGTCCCAGTGCTCCCCGTGGCAAGTGCTGGCTTCAGAAACCATGCTTACTTAGAGGAATGGGTGGGCCACTTGTGTCCAGGGCTTGGCTGAGCAGGGATGGGGTCCCTCCGAGTGGCCACATCTCAGACCTCAGCCCCCTCTGTTCAGGGCCAGGACATACCCTATGACCCTGGTGGAGTCCCGTGAGGTGTGTCTCTTGCCAGGACATGGTTGCTGGAGAGGGGACCAGGAATGTTGAACCTTGGGAGGTGGAGCCCTGGAGAAGCCGGTTCTTGGTGCCTGCTCTGTGGTGGGCTCTGCCCTGCCGCACAGAGCCTGCCCTGCCACAGCTCTGAGCCAACTCCTCTCTGGGCCTTAAGGCCGAGCCTGGCCCACTGCATGGTCCTTCCGGCTCCGTGGCCTATTTCTCATGGGTCCCATCCTGGCATCATTCCCTGCACTGGGCGTGGGTGCAGGAGGCCCCACCTAGAGGCGGGGGGCCGGGAAGCTGTGAGTCTGTGCACATTCCAGGGCTTATTCAAGGGGTGGCTCAGCTTGGCCTGGCACAGCAGCCCATAAGGCAGCCCCTGCCAGCTCCCAAAGGGGACATGGCCCCCTCCCCAACTCAACCCTGAGCCCCTGGTTGGACCTCAGCCCCTCCCTTACCAGGTAATGCCCATCCCTGTCTGCCCCCCAATCTGATGCTCAAGCTTCCATTTGTAGAGGACTCTCTGTGTGCCAGGATTGGCTAAGTGTTTGTGTACAGTGACCCTCCCTCCTTGCAGCAGACAGGCATTGAACCCCCAGCACACCCCAGGCCTGTCCGGGCCCTGGGGACTTAGTGGTGGGCAAAACAGACAAAGACCCTGTTCTTATGGTGTCGTCATCCCTGTGACAGAGCCAGACGACAAGACAAATAAGCAAAAAATATAATAAATTAGATGTGGCTAGAAGAAAAGTAGGGAAAGTGTGCAGAAGAGTCAGGGAGGTTGGCATGTTAGGAGGGTACCCAGATGGGACCTCACAGAGGAGGTGATGTCGGAGCCAAGCCTTGAAGGGGGTGTGAAGAGCAAGGCTGAGTGGTCCAGGCAGAGGCAACAGCAAGTACAAAGGCCCTGAGATGGGTGTGTGTCTGATGAGAGGGCAGAAGACCCTTTGGGCCACTGCCAGGAACTTGGCCTTCACTAAGTGAGCGAGGGCACTCGATGGGTGCTGAAATGGCCAGCTCGAGCTTGCACGAGCTGACTGGATGACTCTTTTCCCAGCTCCACAGTCACTCACGTTATGTTGGTTCCTTGAAATGCGCCACAGAAAGAAGATGTACACCATGGAAATTGTCAAATGTTATTAATCAACCTCCCCCGCTTTTTTTTTTTTTTGGAGGGCAGTGTCACTGGTCCTCATATGTGGGATCCGAACCGGGGCCGTTGGCATCCCAAACCAGCTCTTAACCAACACGCCACTCGGCCGGCCCAACCTCCCCCTTTTTTAGAACCAAGTAAACACCAGTCAACAGTGGAGGTACAGGAGGGTTTTGAGTCTCGTCTCACTCAGACATCTAAAACCTCTGCGACCAACAAGTCTTGGGAGGTTGAGTAACCAAAACAAGGGTACACAGCTTAGGAAATAGCAAGGATAAGATAAGGGTTGAATCTCCGTTAAGTGCAAACATCATTGTCTTCTCCGATAGACCACGCAATTGTCTGACTCGCAGTGAGGCTGTGACTGTGTGTGTGTGTGTGTGTGTGTGTGTGTGTTCTGCCTATATTTCCGTGTGAGGAGGCTGTGTGTGCAGGCCTCTGTACATATGTGTATCCCTACTCTATGCACTGGGTGACTGTGGGGGTGCGTCTGAGGGCTGGGGCTCAGGCTCCCTCCCCTGAGCTCTGCTCCTCCCAGGACTTCCCGGGCGTGGAGAGCCAGCGAGACCCCTCGGAGCAGCCGTTCCTCAGTGTATTCAAGAGGGGGCGGCGGAGGGTGCCTGTGAGGAACCTGGGCAGCGTCGTCCACTACGCCAAAGTCCAGCTGAGATTCCAGCACAGCCAGGTGCGCGCCAGGCGGGTGCAGTGCTAGGGCCCAGCCCATAGCCTGCTCCCCAGCGCCTCAGACTGGCGGCCCTGCTCTCCCCCAGGACATCAGCGACTGCTATTTGGAGCTCTTCCCCTCCCACCTCTACTTCCAGGCCCACGGTTCTGAAGGACTCACATTCCAGGTGAGGGAAATGGGTAGAGGGCAAGACTAGGGGGAGAGGGAGAAAGCCCCAAGGGAGGTGATGGCCACCCCCACTGGGGTCCCCCAGCCCTCCCTTCCTGGCTGTGCTCTGGCAGGGGCTGTTACCACTGATGGAGCTGAGTATCTGCCCCCTGGAGGGGTCCAGGGAGCATGCCTTCCAGATCACAGGTGTGTGGGGGCGTGAGCAGTCCCAGCCCTCGGAGGGCGAGAGGGCTAGGGCTGCTCCATGACCTCGGCCTCTGGCCGGGCCCCAGGACACTGGCAAGACCATGAGTGAGTTGAGGGGTCTTGCCTTTTCCTCCAATGGGTCCATGGGCAAGTGCCAGGCTGGAGTGGAGGGCAGCAGTTGGGGAGGCCTCCAGAGGTCCTGGACAGCACCGTAAGCCCTTCCAAACTGCAGCCCAGGGGTCCACATGGGGCCCTGGGGAGAGACCTTCCCTGTGGGCTGCTTGCCCAGCCCGCTCTGCCCCTCCACCCATAGGCCCGCTTCCCGCCCCGCTCCTGGTGCTCTGCCCCAGCCAGGCTGAGCGGGACCGCTGGCTGTACCATCTGGAAAAGCAGACGGCCCTCGCGGGAGGGCTGCGGCGCTGCAACTCGGCACCCCCACAGGTCAGTGCCAGCAACTCGCACACCCTTTCCAATCCCCCTCCTCTGCCTGCCCTGACACCCCTTTACCAGGGCCCCCCTGAGGATGAGCTCCCTTGGACTCTGCAGCGCAGGCTGACCCGGCTGCAGACAGCATCAGGGCGCCAAATGGTGACCAGTGCCATCTGTGCCTCAAGGGTCAAGCTGCAACATCTGCCATCACAGGTAGGTCGGAGACACAGGGGTGAGGAGATGGGGGTGAAGAGATGAGGGAAAGATGAGGAGATGGAGGAGGAGTGAGGAGATGGGGGAAGACTGAGGAGATGAGGGGGTGAGGAGATGGGGAGGGTGGGTGGGGGGTAGGAGAAGGCTGACGAGATGAGAAGGGTGGAAGGAGATGGGGGAGGGGTGGACGCAGCAGGTGCGGCCAGGCCCTTGGTATCCACCAGTGGAGACCACACTCTGCCCTTTGACCCCCTCTCAGGAGCAGTGGGACCGGCTGCTGGTTTTGTACCCAAATTCTCTGGCCATATTCTCTGAGGAAGCTGACGGGCTTTGTTTTAAGGTGGGTCCCTCCCCTCTGTGGGCCCGCCCCAGGGAGGTGCCCTGTGTGTGGGGGTGGGAGGGGGCAGCAGCTCAGGAGGAACCTGTATTTCGGGCCTGTTGGGACAGAGTATGCTGGCCCCACCCATCCAGCCTGCTGCCCTGGTCAGTCTGGTCTCCGCTCTGATGTGGGCAACGAAGGGCCCCTGCATGGGCACCGCACATCAGCCTAGAGGGTCCTCAGCCACCATCCCTTGGGATGATCATGGTCTTCAGTTGCTCAGAAACACACATGGGGCTTCCCCTGAGGCCGCCCCAGCACCCTTCCCCCAGTCTTAGCAGGCGACCGAGGGGAGCCAGTCCCCTTAAGCACCCATCTGTGTCTGCCTCTGGCTGATGAAGGCCCCACGCAGGGCAGACTGGAGCACCTGGCCGCCCTCGGGCGGTCGGCCTTGGCCCTGCCTTGTCCTTGGCCCGAGAAGTGTCCCAGGGCTGCCCCCAGACCCAGGACCCCCCCTCTTTCGCTGCCCCCACAGGGGGAGCTTCCACTGGGCGCCATCCACATCAACCTGGAGGAGAAGGAGAAGCAGATTCGCTCTTTCCTGATAGAAGGTGTGGAGGCCATGCCCAGGAGGGGGGGCTTGAGCCTGGAGGGTGCCCCGGCCTTCGGTGGGGCCCCTCACGGTGTCTCTGTGCCAGGCCGCCTCATCAACACCATCCGTGTGGTGTGTGCCAGCTACGAGGACTATAGCCACTGGCTGCTCTGCCTGCAGACCGTCTGCCGCAGGCAGGGGGCTCCTCTACTGCCCGGCCCTGAGAGCTTCCCAGGGCTGCGGGTGCCCGCCCAGGTGAGGGGTCAACAGAGGGAGAGGCTTCCCAAAGCACAGGTTCTGGGCAGTGGTCAAAACAGGGCAGAAGGGTGGGGCTGAGCATGGGTAAGTGGGGAGAGGGGCCCCGCCACCCGCCATCTGGCTTACACACTCCTGGCTGCCTAGGCCCTGGGCAGTATCCGAGGCTCGCTCTCCTCAGATGGACGGACCAGCTGGGACTCGGGGTACCCAGCACCCCCCTCTACCCGCACCAGCCACTCCCTCCCTGAGTCCTCAGTGCCGTCCACTGCAGGCTGCCCTACCCAGCCTGCACCTGTGAGTATCAGGGAGGTATGGGCGGGGGAAAGAGGCAGGGGGCCATGAGGTGAGTTAGTCCTAGGGAGCCTGTGTCCCCACGGCACCCATCTCAAGAGGGATTCTAGTGGCTCAGGGGAGGGGATTCAGACTGGAGGAAGCTGTGTGCATCCTCAGGGATATGTGGGAGAGGGCCCTGGAGAACCTTCTGGAAGGTCATTGGTCCCTACAGGACCAGACCAACCCTGGCTGTAGCAGCATGGGTGGGCCGAAGGCAGAGCTGAGACGAGGCGGCAGCACTCGGTCACCCAGGAGCAAGGCACGGGGTGAGGGGCCCAGCCCAGCGACCCCACTGCACCTGGACCTGACCAAGGTGGGCCCAGCACACTGACCCCAGCAGAGGGCCTGGCTGTCCCTCTGCCCACCACTTCCCTGGCCTCTGCCTCTTAGGCCTCTGTGATCCTGGGGCCACGCAGAGGCCTCTTGCCTGGAGAAGGGAGGACTCGGGCATCCGGCAGCTCCAGGAAACCCTTCTCCTCTGCCTCTTGCCTGCAGCTGACCAGGCTGGGCTTGGAGGGCGGCCCCGAGGCCTCAGACCACACCCTGGAGACACCACACTCCCCGCTCTACGCCGACCCCTACACTCCACCTGCCAACTCCCGCCACAAGATCACAGACATCCGGGGCCTGGATGAGGTCAGTACCCTGCTGGTCGCAGACACGTGCCCGCAGTCGGCTTGGGCCATGAGAGACTAAGGGGCTTTGTGGGGCAGGGGTCTCAGCTCCATGGAGACCCCAGCCCAGGGCCTCCAGTCAACAACGCTTTCCTGGCAGTTCCTCAGTGCAGTGCAGAGCTCACGTGGACCTGAGCCCCCAGGCCCATTCCCCCCGGTCCCCGTGTCTGTGCCTGTCTCCGACCCCAGCTCCAGACCCTCCGGCCACCATTTGCCGTCCAGAAAGGGGGCCTCTCAGCGGCCCCGGGGCTCTGCCAAGGGCCGTGGACCCCGGCCCCCAAACTCCCCTCAGCTCGTGAGTAGCAGCCCCACCCTGGGTATGGTATGGGGCCTCCTGGGACCTGAGGGAACAGGAGAGATGGAGGTGGGGGACAATGAGGCAGTGAAGACGAAGAACAAGGGGCAGTGCCAAGAGGGGGCAGCAGGGAGAGGGGAAGGCCCTGAAGAAAACGTGGGGGTGGGATCTGGCTGTTCACGAGCTGGTCTCCAAGCCCCCTTCCCGGAGACTTGGCTCGCACACTTGTGTTTGGGGTCTCCAGGTCGCTCCTGCACGGGAGGCTTCCTCCAGCCCCCTGCCGCCTCCCCCAGGTGAGTGAAGGACACTGCCTCTTTGGGGGGACGGCGCGGGGAGCTCTGGGTGTTGCTTCCTGAAGTCACAGAACCTCTGCCCTTCCCACCAGATGGTGGTCCCCCAAGGAGCTGCGACAACATCTGGGACAAGGCTGCGTCTCCCCCCAACCAGCGGCGGCTCCGTGGAGCAACTGAGGCTGCAGCGGGGCTCATTCAGTGGATCTGAGGGACAGGCTGCTTGTCAGGACCTCCTGCCAGCGTGGACCCTGGAGGGGTCTGCGGCAAAGCCTGGGTCTTTGCGGGGCCGCAGGCTGGCCACCCCACCCAAGACCGAGTCAGGGTCTGACCCCAGCAGGATAGAGGGAATCTCCAGAACCCTGAGTTCGGGGTCCTCTCAGCCCCATCCTGAGGATGTCATGGCCGGCGTGGCTGGACCACAGATTGACTGGATGCCTGGAGGGCCAAACTGTGGCCTGAACCAGGGAAAGAATGAGGGGGGAGACTTGATGGGGGCTTCACCTGGGAGTGGGAGATCGGCACAGGGGTGAGGTCAGAGGGCTGAGAAAGTCAGGTTAGCGAGAGTCAGAGTACGTGAGGTCAGAGGGCATGAGGATCAGAGGTCAGCAGGTCTGAGGCATCACAAGCGGAGGTGGGAGGGTTGTCTGGGCACCTGTGAGTGTGGTGGGGCTATTCCAGAAAGACTGACAAGAGAGTAAACCGGAAAGAAAAGGAGGTTGTATTTGTGCTGTGTCCACACATTCTTCACTCAGCAGCCAGGAGGTGCTTGCATCCCCTGTGCACCTAGCCTGGCGGCCCCCTGCGCACCTTCCTGCCCCATCTCTGCTCTTCTCAGACCTGGGACAATCCCAGGAGTCCCGTCCCCCTGCCTGATACCACTACCTGCTGCTGCATCCCTCATCCAGGGCTCCTCAGAGGAGGGGCTCCAGGCTCTGCCTTGCAGCCCCCCACCCTGCTGGAGCCGCCTTCCTACAAACCTTATAGATACCTGCTCATTGTGTCAGGCAGGAGCCAAGGAGGCCTTGGCCACAAGCCTTTGTGATTCAAGCGTCAAAGAGGCCCACTTGCACACTGGGCAGAGAGTCCCTGGGACCCCCTGCCCTAGAGTCGAGGCCACCCAGGCCCCTCATCCTTGCCCCCTGCCCAGATGTCCAGCTGGGGCCTTTCTACTGCTGTGACACCGTCTAATGTCCAAGGCTCCATCTTGCCACTTATCCCTTAAATGGATAACCAGATAAAATCAGACGCCCCGTTAGATCTGATTTCAGATAACCACAGATAATTTCTTGGTATGAATACGATATTGCATGTCTGAAATTCTGGTTTCATTGGACCCCCTCTGTTTAGTTTCTAATCTGCCACCTTACTAACCAGCTCCCTACTTGGCCCCCGTCACCAGCCTTCCAAATCTCCCCCCCAGGTGTGGAGCACAGCCCTGGCTTTGGCCTGGCCAGAGCCTCTGGTGGAGTCCAAGTGAGCCAGGACCAAGGACACTGGCTTCTTCCTAGATGCTGTGGAACACAAAGTTCAAAGGGCAAGGCCAGAGGGCAGCGCCTCTTCCTGAGCACCTGTGGCCATTTCCTCATCTGGCGTCGTACTGGGCCAAGCCTGGGTCCTAGAGGCTGGGGCTAGGGCTGTGGCGCCCCCGCCCCACCTGCCGGCGGAAGTAGCGGATGGCGGAGATGGTGCCGATGTTGGCCAGCAAGACTGCAAGAGAAGCATTGGGCCTCCTGAGTGCCAGCTCCCTGGCCTTGTCACCACCTTCTACCTGCACAGCGCTCAAAGGACATGAGGAGGCCAGTGGGGCGAGTGGTGGGTCAGCAATGGGAAGAGCGAGGTCAGGGAAGAAAGCTGTGCCTCCCTAAGCGCCCCTCATCCCTGATGGCCCAGCAAGTGAGAGATATGACACCACTGTCCCTGCATTCAACTTCTGGGCACCAGTCCCCATCCCCCAGGGCCCCCAAACCTGTTTTCCAGGCGTCTGGGGTATGCAGGTCTGAAGTTCTCACAGCCCAGGTGGCGAAGGCTACAAACACCAGGCACATGTCATTCTGGCTGAAGGTAAAGGTGGTGAGGGGACCCCAGGGCTCCCCTAGGAAAGAGAAGCAGACTCTGAGCTCCAGCTGCTCCCCTCAGACACAGCCGTCCGGGACATGTCTGACCCGGGACACATTTGTCCTGGGGCATGTCTAATCCGGACACACCTGACCTGTAACACGTCTGTCTGGGGACACGTCTGTCTGGGGACACGTCTATCTCGGGACACGTCTGACTGGGGACACACTTGCTGAGTCACATCTTCCCTGTGACAGCTCTGTCCCAAGACACAGGGCAGTGTGTGGCATAGTTGAGTCAGGTCGACTTGGGCCTGTTTCATGGTTTCTAAGGGATCTTCCTGGGAGCCCCAAGGCCTGCCATGCTAGATGCTGGGGCACTAGTGCCATCTGGACATGAACACGGGGAGGGTCAGTGCGCAGCCAAACCCCTGATGACCTGGCCTGGGACGCCCCACCTTGACTGTGTCCTGGGATGGCCAGGAACTGCCTCCTCCTTTCCAGATCATCCCCGAGCCCCCCCACACACACACATTGGCTCATGACCAGGGTCCTGGCCTGGCTCTCCCCTATAGCCCTCCTGGCTGAGATCCCTGGACAGTGTGTTCCCAGGACCTGGACAGGCCATTCTCAGGGCCCACGTGACACGCACCTGCTTGCCTGACCACCAGGTCGAGCTGCTCTGCTGTGGCTTGGCTGGTCTCTGGCAAGGTGCCAGGCTCCACTCCCTGGGGGGCCAACCTGGGGAGCTCTGTGGCCTGCAGCTGGAGAAGGGCAGCCGGCCCCAATACATCCCCCAGCCTGTCCTCCCCAAGGAAGTGTTCGTAGGCCTCAGGCATGGAGATAGGCATGGGGTCTCCAGGGGCTGGCATAGGCTCAGCCTTCGTGGGTGGGGGTGGGGAGCCGCCCATCCGGGGCCCAGATGTCTGGGCTTGGCAGTCCCGGAAGAAAAACTCGCATACGTCCGGCCACTGGATTTCGGCAGGGACCTGGCTGTCCTCTGCCACCTCCTCAGCGTCTTCATCCTCCTCTGCGATAGTGTCACAGAAAAAAAACTCGTAGGCTTCTGGAAGGGTCACTGCATAGCAGCTCCTATACCCGGGCCCTCCAGAGGCAGCGGATGGTGGGGGAGGCAGGTGCTTGAGGATCCGAGGCTGGGGGAGCCGGGACCCAACTGCCACTGCGTCCCAAGCTCCAGGCCCACCACGGCCCCCAGCTGCTGTCCTGGGGGCTGAGGGCCAGGCTGTGGCTGGTGAGAGTGAGCCCGAGGCCTCCTCTGACCCCGGTTCCTCGGGGCTGGGCACAGCCACAGAGAATCGCACTCTCTTCTTCTTGGGGGCTTGGACAGAGCCTGGGGGGGGCTCCCCTGAGTGGTGTCCAGGGGCACCTGCTGACGGCTTCCCTGTGAGCTTCTCTTGCTGGACCCCTGAAGACGTGGCAGAGCTCAAATAATCCAGCTTTGCCGATGGGGCAACCTCTGTTTCTGTCATGTCAGCCCTGGTCTGGGGACATGGGGCAAGTGTGGATGCGCCCACCTCACACTGGGCTTTTGACACAGGTATACACGAATCCACCTCTGGCTTGACCACTGGGCCCCGCGCAGGCAGGTCCACATCCAGCCTAGGCTTGTGGGCAGGTGTAGACAGAGCCGTGTTGACCTGGGGCTTAAGGGCAGGTGTAGATAGTGCCATGTCGACCTGGGGCTTGAGGGCAGGTGTAGACAGCGCTGTGTTGACCTGGGGCTTGAGGGCAGGTGTAGACAGCGCCGTGTTGACCTGGGGCTTAAGGGCAGGTGTAGACAGCGCTGTGTTGACCTGGGGCTTGAGGGCAGGTGTAGACAGCGCTGTGTCAGCCTGGGGCTTAAGGGCAGGTGTAGACAGCGCTGTGTTGACCTGGGGCTTGAGGGCAGGTGTAGACAGCGCTGTGTTGACCTGGGGCTTGAGGGCAGGTGTAGACCAAGCCGAGTCAGCCTGGGGCTGGTGAGTAGGTGTAGATAGCGCCGTGTCAGCCTGGGGCTTGAGGGCAGGTGTAGACAGAGCTGTGTCAGCCTGGGGCTGGCGAGCAGGTGTAGACAGAGCTGAGTCAGCCTGGGGCTGGTGGGCAGGTGTAGACAGAGCCATGTCAGCCTGCGGCTTGTGGGCAGGTGTAGACAGAGCCGAGTCAGCCTGGGGCTGGTGGGCAGGTGTAGACAGAGCCATGTCAGCATGGGGCTTGCGAGCAGGTGTAGACAGAGCAGAGTCAGCCCGGAGCTTGCGAGCAGGTGTAGACAGAGCAGAGTCAGCCCGGAGCTTGCGAGCAGGTGTAGACAGAGCCGAGTCAGCCTGGGGCTGGTGGGCAGGTGTAGACAGAGCCATGTCAGCCTGGGGCTTGCGAGCAGGTGTAGACAGAGCCGAGTCAGCCTGGGGCTGGTGGGCAGGTGTAGACAGAGCCGAGTCAGCCTGGGGCTTGCGAGCAGGTGTAGACAGAGCCGAGTCAGCCTGGGGCTTGCGAGCAGGTGTAGACAGAGCCGAGTCAGCCTGGGGCTGGTGGGCAGGTGTAGACAGAGCCATGTCAGCCTGGGGCTTGCGAGCAGGTGTAGACAGAGCCGAGTCAGCCTGGGGCTGGTGGGCAGGTGTAGACAGAGCCGAGTCAGCCTGGGGCTTGCGAGCAGGTGTAGACAGAGCCGAGTCAGCCTGGGGCTGGTGGGCAGGTGTAGACAGAGCCATGTCAGCCTGGGGCTTGCGAGCAGGTGTAGACAGAGCCGAGTCAGCCTGGGGCTGGTGGGCAGGTGTAGACAGAGCCGAGTCAGCCTGGGGCTTGCGAGCAGGTGTAGACAGAGCCGAGTCAGCCTGGGGCTTGCGAGCAGGTGTAGACAGAGCCGAGTCAGCCTGGGGCTGGTGGGCAGGTGTAGACAGAGCCGAGTCAGCCTGGGGCTTGCGAGCAGGTGTAGACAGAGCCGAGTCAGCCTGGGGCTGGTGGGCAGGTGTAGACAGAGCCATGTCAGCCTGCGGCTTGCGAGCAGGTGTAGACAGAGCCGTGTCTGACTTGGCCATTGAGACATCTGGACCGGCCTCCTGGGCAGATATGGACACAGTGTGTAGCTCAGCTCTGTGGGTCATTCTGAGCAGGTCTGTACCTTGCTTAGTTGTAGACAGATCCAAGCCAGGCCCTTGCCTGGCCACCTGCTCATGGGCTTCTGCAGACTCTGGCCCCATCTCGTCCCGTCTGGTCCCTGCTGTCTGTTCTGCTGTCCCAGCCGAGAGACCCTTTCCCTTGGACCCAGATGGGCCCAGGCCCTCCTCGGGCCTGGTCTCAGTGAGCCGTGGGGAGCCCGGCTGGGTGGGAGCTGAGCCGGCGACTCCGGGGCGCCCACTCCCCTTGGCACCTGTAGCCCGCCTCTTCTTCCGGCTGGGGCTGCGTGGTGAGGCTCCAGGGCTGCCAGGGGGCTTCTGGGGAGCAGTGCTGCGGCCAGGGGCCTCGGGGCTCCGAGGAGGCTCCCCAGGGGCGCTAGGGGCAGGGTCCCGTGGGGCTGGCCCCTGTAGAAGCCTCTGCATCTTGTCTCTGGAAGTCACTGGCCCTAGGAGGGCTGGGCTCTGGCCGGGAGGGGTGGCTCCAAGGCTGAGGGACGGCTGAGCTTCTGACGATGCGGACGTGCTGGGCATCTGCTGACCTGCCCCTAGGGCCAGGACGGGTTCCTGCCAAGACCTGCTGACCAGCTGGTGTGTGGCTGCCTTGTCCTCCTCCTCCTCGAAGCCAGGCCAGCCACGCCCTCTGGGAGCCAGATGCCCCCCAAGAAGGGGCAGGGGCTCAGGAGGACTGCTGCCACTGCTGTCCCCTTGGTCAATGTCACTGGACAAGAGCTCATCCCCAGAGGCCAGGCCAGCCTGCAGGAGGCCACACTCCTCGGCAGTGGCCGAGAACTCAGCCCAGTCCTGGTCACTCAGCTGGACGCTGTACTGGAAGTTTTCCATTTTGGGCCAGCAGAGGCATGTGAACAGCAGAGCTTGGGGTCTTCAGGCACAGCCACCGCCCGCCTGCCCCCCGGGGGCCCCCTCCTCCCTGGCTCGGACCTGACACAGCACCTCCATCCTGAAAGAAAGTAGAGCAGGGGTGCGGGGAGCTGCGCGGCATCCTCCAAGTCAGAATCTCCACAGCCCTGTGTCCCTGTCTCCAACTGACCCCAAATGGTGGCTTCATGACATATTGTCACATTCCTTCCACCAAAGATGGCTTTAGATTAATGAAGTGCACCAATAAATAGGATCCTTGTGTTTGAAATTTCATCCCCAGAAGCGACTTTTCTTCACATCTCCAAGCATTTTCTGTTCAGCTGGGCCAGCCTCACCCTCCAACTCTCCTCCAGAGTGGCCAGGCCCCTGTCAAGGACCCCCCCACCCAGGTCAGTTCCCCTGGCGGGGGTCAGCCCTGCCTGCCCCAGCATGCCCCCAGTGGCAGCTGGCCATGGGGGGGGAGGGGCTACAGTGTCCAGCCTTTAGCAATGACCTTCCTCCAGCTTTGGCTGGGACAGTCTGCCGAGCTTCCTCTGAGCTCACCAAGGTCACACTGGTGCTGGTCAGAGTGCACTCAGGTCATCAGGGAGAGCCTGGCTGTGCCCCTGCCTGGACAGGAGGTCACAGAACAGAAACGAGGCCCCTGACTCCCAGGGGCACCCTCAGGCCATCAGGTCTGTGCCCCTGACCCAGGCTTGCCCAGCTAGCAAAGACCCTTTCTCTGCCCTGTGTCAGTGAGCCCATTGAGCCTCTTACCTCTCAGCTCCTTGGTGGTGGGGTGGGGGAGGGCTGCCCTTTGGTCTTTGGTCAGCTACCACCAGACCCAGGGGGTTGGGAGGTCACTCTGGCCAGGCCAGTCCTGAGTGAGAGATGCCTTGAGACCGGGGCACCGTGGCTTCCTGACCCACTGAGCTTCGCCCTCCTGTGTGGCTCTGGGGAATGTCCCTGTGGGGGCTGTCCCCTGTGGGGACCTCTTAAGACAGGAATGAGGGGCTGATCGTGTCATACCTGGGACCCTGCAGCCAGCCAGGGCAGTGGAGCTGGGCGTCTGAGCTGCCTGTCCCAGAGCGGCATGGTGCCGGGCTCATCATGCAGGCCCCACCCCCACTGCCAAAAATACCCGTCCCAGTGTCACATGTCTCCTGACACTCATTAGGGTCCAGGCTGCAAATAGATGGCATTTGAGGGAGCTCCAGCTACGTGAGGGACGCCTTCCTGGTCAGGTCCGATGCCCGCCAGAGAATGCTGACCAGCAGTCAGCAGCATGGGGCCTCCTTCTCTAGGCTGAAGGTGGGACTGCCCTTGTCTCCTGGCTGCAGCTGTCCTTTGGGCTAAAAGTGGCCCCACTGCTGTAGAAGCTCAGAGCCCCACCTCTCCCATGGCCAAGCCTGCTAGCAGCCCCCTAGAACCAGCCCTCTGGTCTTAGGGCCTTACCCTGATGCCTGCAGAACAGAGGGGGTTAGAGTGATGAGCTAGGAAATGACCAATTCTAGAATGTTCCTAGAGGTATTTGGAGGTGGGCCTCACAGACCCGGGAGCAGGGCTTAGACCTCCCTGGTCTGGCTTCAAGGGGCTCACTGTTCCCTCCCCTGGCAACACTGCCCACCCTGTTGATAGGGCTTTGGGGACACATGGGGACATTGAAGGCTCTCGGTGGAGGGCACCCCAAGCGGGCATGGGCCCTGGGCCTCTGGAGAGGGCTGGGAGGGTCAGAGGAGGAAAGTGGGTCACTCTCCACTGGCGTCTCCTCACCTAAGCTCCTGTGGACAGGACCCACAATGGGGGTGGTAGTGCAGTCTTTCCCTCTAGGAAAGGGGTCTGGTGCTGCCACCCCCAGGTGAGCCGGTCACCGAGAGGAGATGGGCAGGGGTGACATGGCTTCTGGGGTGGGCCGGAGAACAGCAGCCCTTCGAAGGCCCCCAGAGCACTTTTCCAAAAACCCATCCATCCCAAGAGGGGCCTTCAGGAGGACCTTCTTTCACAGTTGAGCTTGGTGAGGCCCAGGGAGGGTGAGTGACTTCTGCACCGACACACAGCTAGTAAGTGGCAGGCTTGGGTCCCCAAACCCCTGCTCTTAGCAGTGTTCCAGGCCATCCTGACCTGACCTTGGGGCTGTGTTACCCATCCACCGGCAAATCCATGTGACACACACAATTCCAGCCTCCCTGCTGGGGACACAAAGAGGGAGCAGTGGGGTCAGATAGCAAACATCTAAATGGGCAGGTAAATAATACCGTTCCCACAGCAACGCATTGAAGGAAGCAGAGGGGAGGGAAGGGGTGGCCGGGGAGAGACCTCTCTGAGGAGGGAGCCCAGAAGCATTAATTTGCTGGAACAGCTCACAGGACCCAGGGAAACACTGACAGTCCCCAGTTTGCATAAAGGGATGAACGTCCAGATAAGAAAGGAAGAGCCGTGAAGCTTCCACGCCATCGCCCCACCCCACGTTCACCAGCCCGAAGCTCTGAGCACACGCACTGTTGGGGTTTCATGGAGGCTTCCTCATGTAGGGAATCCATCCTTAACTCTCTTTCCATCCCTTCTCCCTTCTCAGGAGGATGAAAATTCTGAGCTTCCATCGGGGCTTTGTCCTCCTGATGACCAGCCCTCATCTAGGAGCCACCCAGAATCCCCTCGTTAGAACCAGAGATGCTCCTAGTGCTCATGTCACTTAGGGATTCACAAGGGTTTTTGGGAAGCCCTGGGCTAGGACCCAGGCAGAGAGGCCATACCCCCTCCTCTTGTCTCACTGTCTGCTTCCTGGGCCTCATTTTCCTGTGGATGGGGATTTTGATGGTTCTCAGTTTGCAGCTGTTGTAAGCAGTGATGCTGTGAACATTCTGGAACATTCCTTCGGGTAGACTTATGTACGCGGTTTGGGGTGTGGCTGGGTCTCAGGGTTGTGCTGAGTTAGTGTTAGAAGATCCTGTCGTCCCGCGTGCTTGTGCCTTTCCTTCAGCGGCCAGCCACCTGGGCTGTGTCTGCTCCTGGTGGCCTCTGTCACTTAGTGTCCTTGGAGCTCCACGGTGTCATCGCACCGAGTTTCTAATTCTCATTTCCTTAGAAACAGTGAGTCCTGGCCATGGTGCAGCTTCTGTTGGGAAGACTCGTGTCTCCTCATGGCTCTGCCGGTTCCTCGCTGACCTGGAGGAGCCTGCCACACACTCTGGGGAGGAATCCGTATGGAATGTTTGGAGTTTGAGTATCTCCTCTCTTTATCTCGTCTTTTCTCTTTCTCTTTTGATGAACAGAAGTTTTGCATTTTAACTAACAGTCCAAGTTGTCAACAATTTCCTCGCTGGTTGATTGTCACTTTCTCTGTCCTGAAGAACTTGAGTGCCCCAAAGTCATGAGGAGTCCATGATGCTTCATTGCTTATTCCACGGTGAACCTGCAACCCACCTGGTCTTGATTTCCCTGGGTGATGGGTGGTGGGGGTGTCACATGTTTTTGTTTCCATGTGGACAGCTGGCACAGGCGGCACCCACGTGTGGATCTGCCTGCAGACACGGACTGCCACCAGACAAGGAGGTTTGGAGGCTTTGCAGCAATGGACCCAGAGGCCCTGGGAGAAGGGCGCCGGGTCAGAGGGGAGGCAGGGAGGCCGGCCAAGGCTGCTGGGAGTAGGGGACAGAAGGGTCTCGTGAGGATCCCGCGGGGACCGAGAAGGCCTTTTGAGGACCAGCTGTCGCTAGAGCTAACCTGAGGCTCCTCTGTCCTTCCCCTCCACCTGCTACGGCCAATCTCGGACCTGGGGTGCAGGGCGGTGCTAGGGTGGGGAAACCAGGCCCTACAGCACACAACCCAGCTGAGCGGCGGGGGCATCTAAGTCTCGGCAGAGGCCAGCACCTGGGCCGGAGGGAGCAGTTGGGCAGGTCGGTTGCAAGGGCAGGGAGACACCTGACCAATGAAGCGGCCTGCGGAGGCCAGAGCGTCAAAGGACGGGTCAACGGGAACGCAGCCTGCGGCGCCTCTGGGGTCCACCAGAGGGCGCCAGGACCCCACTGGAAGTCAAAGGGGCCAGGCCCTGCGGCAGTTCCTGCCTGGGTCTGGCGGAGGGGCGCTGCTTGAGGGGCCAGGGCCCCCTTCCTGAAGCCTGTAGCTGTTTTGGGGCCCTTGACCTTGAGACAGTAAGCGCTCAAAAATAAGAGCCAGCTTTCAACTTTCAACTGGCAGCTACTACATGCCAGCTGTCTTAAATGCTTTCCACAGGTTGTGGGCTTTGTATTTTTAATTTTTAAAATAGTTTTAATGAGGTATAAGGTGCATACGGTACACTGCACATATTTAACGTGTAACATTTCCTAAGTTTTGGCATGTGTACCCCCAGGAAGCTATCACCCCTAAGGGTTCTTGGGCCCTTGGAAATGCCTTCCCCTGCCCTGCCCCAAGGTGGTACCATTAATCTGCTTTCTGTCATATAGTCAGGTGGCACTGTCTAGAACGTTATACAAATGGGATCATGCAGTATGTACCCATTTGGACAGCACAAGAGTACAGTGTGTCTGGTTTCTGTCACTCAGCACAATTACGTTGCGATTCATCCACGCTATTATGTATACCAATAGTTCTTTTTGGTTTTTAATTAATATGGAGTGTTCCATTGTTGGATACATCATGGCTGGTTTATCCATTCACCTACTGATGGTCGTTTGGGTTACATTTAGTCTGGGGATATTCTGTATAAAGCTGCTGTGAACATTTATGTTTGAGTCTGTGTGTGGACAAGTGCGTTCATTCCTCCTGGTTAAATACTCAGGGTGGAGTGGCTGGATCGTACGACCGGGGTCCACTTCACTTTTCAAGGAACTGACAAGCTGTTTCCAAACATGGTCACCGTTTTACTCCCCCACCACGAGTGTGTGAGTCCTCCTTGCTCCACATCCTCTACCTCACAAGGTGTGGCTGGTCTTTTTTACTTTAGCCATCCTAATATATACTCATATAGTGGCACCTCACTGTGCTTTTAACTTGATTTTCCTTTGTAACTCGTGACATTGAGCGTCTTTTTGTGTGCTTTTTGCCATCCATATATCTTCTTCTGTGAAATGATGGATCAAATCTTTTCCCATTTCCTTAATTGGGTTAGCAGTTTTCTTATTGTTGAGAGTTTGTTACACATTCTGCATATAGGTCCTGTATCAGATATGTGATTTGCAAATATTTTCTCCTTTTCATTTTCTTAACATTTATTTCATTTTCTTGAAGAGTACAAGTTAACAATCTATCCATTTTTTCTTGTTTTCTTTCATGGACCATTCTTTTGGTGTTGTATGTCAGAAATCTTTGCCTAACCAGAGGTCACAAAAATGTTCTAGATTTTCTCCAAAAAGTTTCATAGTTTCAGATCTTGCATTTAGGTGTATGATCCATTTTGAGTTGTGTGTGTGGTGTGACGTATGGTCCCAGGTTGTTTATTTGCTTATGGATATCCCCAGTAGTTCCTGTACCATTTGTTGAAAACACTCTCCTTTCTCCACTGAACTGCCTTTGCATAGTCGTTGAAAATCATCTGACCATATAGGTGTGTAGGGGGAGTCTATTTACAGAATTTTAGGTGGATACTTTTTACTTTTAGTACTTTACAGTGTTGTCCACTGTATCCTCATGTATTTTTCCAGCAAGAAACCTGCCATTGCTTTCTCTTTGTTCCTCTGCATGTAACCTGTTTAACAGCTTTATTGATGTATAATTCACACATCATCCAATTCACCCATTTAAATTAAATGGTTTTTAGTATAGTCTCAGAGTTGTGCAACCATTCTCATAATCAAGTTTAGATAGAACATTTTCATCACACTACCAGGGAACACCCTCCCCATTTTCCTCAACCTCCACCCAGCTACAGACAACCACTAACCTACTTTCCATCGATTTGCATAATGTGAACATTTCATGTAAATGGGGTCACACAATATGTGGCCTTTTGTGTCTGGCTTCTCTCAGCATAATGTTTTCAGGGTTCATCTGTGTTATAGCAGGTGTCAGTGCTTCACTAATTTTCACTGCCAAATAATATTCCATTGTAGTGGTATGGCACATTTTATTTATCCATTCATCAGTTGACAAAAACTTAGGTTATTTCCACTTCCTGGCTATTATGAATAATGCTGCTCTGAACATTTCTGCACAGGTTTTCCTGTGGATATATGTTTTCATTTTTCTTGGGTACAGGCCTAGGAGTAGAATTGCTGGGTCACCTGGTAACTCTGCAGTTAATCTTTTGAGGAACTTCCAGACTTTTGTAAAGTGGCTGCCCCATTTTATATCCTTATACAAGGACAATGTGTAAGCGTTCTATTTTCTCTACATCCTTGTGAAGACTTGTTATTTTCTGTGCTTTTAAAATACAAGTCAACAGGGCCGGCCGAGTGGCACGGGTTAAGCACTGGCTTGGGAAGCCAGTGGCCCCGGTTCAGTCCCACATATGAGGGACAGTGACACTGCCCTCAAAATAAATAATTAAATAAATAAATAAATAAATAAATAAATAAAATAAAAAATAAAATAAAATAAAATACAGGTCAACCTCATGGGTGTGAGGTGGTATCTCATTGTGGTTTTAGTGTAAATTTCCCTAATGGCTAATGATGGTGAGCATCTTTTCATGTGCTTATTGGCCATTTGTATATCTTTGGAGAAATGTCAATTCAGTATTTCACCCATTTTTCAGTTGGGTTATTTGTTTCTTTATTACTGAGTTGAGAGAGTTATTCATATATTTTAAATATGAGTCCCTTGTCAATATATGTTTAGCAAATATATTTTGCCTTTTCACTTTTTTTTCTAAATTATTAAAAAAAATTTTTTTTTTTAGCTTCAGGTGTACAACACAATGCAATAGTCATACTCTTTACCCCCCAAAGTGACAACCCCTCTCCCCCAGTTCGCCAACCCACTCCCCCCCCCATATCATACATATCCATCACAACTCCCCTGACTCCTCACCACAGAATACTCCACATCCCGAGACCATCCACATACTCAGTTACAGTTGGCATACAATACTATACAACATCAGTTTCAGGTGTACAGTGCAGTGATCAAGCCTCTACTCCATCCATGAAGTGGTCTCCCTAACACATCTTTTCACTTTTTTGATAATGTCCTTTGAAGCACAAAACATTTTAAATTTTTTTTTAGATTTTTATTGGGGAATTGGGGGAGGGGAACAGCATTGGGGAACCGGGGAAGGGGAACAGACAAGTTGCTGTCCTTTTGTTCTTCAGTCTAGTTGTGGAGGACGTTGCTTCACTGGCCCATGTTGGTATCGTCATTGCGCTCTTCTCAGGTGAGGCAGATCAGTCATTGGCCTCTGGACAGCCGCTCACAGCGGCTCTTGGCAGCTCACACCAGCTGCTGGCCGCTCACGCTGGCTGCCGGCCACTCACTGGAGCCTATGACCGCCCACTGCAGCAGGGGCTGCAGCTTTCACTCGTGCAGCCCAGCTCCCAGTGGAGCTGTTGTTCACCACCTTGGCTGTAGAGGGCTGTGTCACTGGCCCTCATATGTGAGATCCGAAACGGGGCCGCTGGCATCCCAAGCCAGCTCCTAACCAATGCGCCACTCGGCTGGCCCAACATTTTAATTTTTATGAAGTCCAGTTATATACATTTTTTTTTGTCACTTACACTTTGGGTGTCATATCTATGAAGACTTTGCCTAAGATGCTTCATCACCAAAGATCATGAAGATTTATGCTGATATTTTCTCCCAAGTGTGTTGTGGTTTTAGCTCTTACATTGGTGTGTAGCATCCACTGTGAGTTGGTTTTTTGTGCATAATGTGAGGAAAGGGTCCGACCTCACTGTCCGTCTGTCCACACACAGGAGCCCCAGCACCATTTGTTAAAAAATGTTGTTCTCCCCATTCGATTGTCTTGGCTCCTGTTGAAAATCAATTGCCTGTAAATGTGAAGGCTAATTTCTCATTGCTCAATTCTATTCCATCAATCAATATGTCTAACCTCATGCTAGTACCACGATGTATTGATTACTGTAGCTTTGTAGTAAGTTTTGAAATCAGAAAGCTTCAGTCCTCCAACTTTGTTCTTTTTCAAGATTGTTTTGGATATTCTGGTCCCTTGAATTTCCATATGAGTTTTAGCAGGAGCTTGTCAATTTCTGCAAAAATGTTAGCTGGAACTTTGGTTGCCATTGAGTTGAGCTTAGAGATCATTTTGGGAAGTATTGTCATCTCAGCAATGTTAGGTATTCTGATTCTCGAACATGGAATGTCTTTCCATTTATTTGTGTCTTTTTCAATTCCCTTCAATACTGTTGTGTGGTTTTCAAAGTGTAAGTTTTACACCTCTTTTGTTAAATTTATTTCTAAGTATTGTATTCTTTTTGATGTTATTATAAATGGAATAGGTTTCTCAATTTCATTTTCAGATTGTTTGTTGCCAGTATATAGAAATACAATTGATTTTTATTTATTTATTTATTTATTTATTTACTTTTAAATATTTTATTGGGGAATTGGGAACAGCTTTGGGGAATTGGGGAAGGGGAACAGACAAGTTGCTGTCCTTTTGTTCTTCAGTCTTGTTGTGGAAAACGTCACTTCACTGGCCCATGTTTGTATTAATTATCATTGCGCTCTTCCCGGGTGAGGCAGTCGCTTGCCGTCCATTGGACGGAGACTCACAGCAGCTCCCACAGCTCTCGCTGGCTACCCGCCGCTCACGATGGCTGCTGGCCACTCACAGTAGCTTGCGGCAGCCCACAGCAGCCCCGCTGCAACCTACACCTTCCCCTGCGACTCACAGCAGCCCAGTTCCAGGTTGAGCTGTTGTTCATCATCTTAGCTGTAGAGGGCGCAGCATCACTGGCCATCATGTGGGATCCCAACCGGGACCCTGCCGCTCAGAACTGGCACTCCCAAGCCAGCTCTTAACCAATGCACCACTTGGCCGGCCCTACACTTGATTTTTAAAATATTGATCTTGTCTTTTGTTTCATTTTCTTGCCTAGTTGGCCTCGTTAGAACTTCCTACACTGTTGAATAGAAGTGGCTAGAGCAGAGTTCATTGTCTTATCACTATTTTTTAGCAGTTTGATTAAAATGCTCCTTGATGTAGTTTTCTTGAAACTTCTTATGCTTGAGTTTCACTGAGCTTCTTGGGTCTGTCAGTTTATGGTTTACATCAAGATTGGAAAATGTGGGGCCGGCTGAGTGGCGCATTGGTTGGGAGCTACCTTGGGATGCCAGCGGCCCTGGTTCGGATCCCACATATGAGGGCCAGTGACACTGCCCTCTACAGCTAAGATGGTGAACAACAGCTCCACCTGGAGCTGGGCTGCTCTGAATCCCCAGGATGGCATAGCTGCAGCCCCTGCTGAAGTGGGCAGCCAGCGTGAGCAGCTGGCAGCTGGTGTGAGCTGCCAAGAGCCGCTGTGAGCCGCCGTCCAGAGGCCAGCAGCCAATTTGCCTCACCCGAGAAGAGCGCAATGACGATACCAACATCAGCCAGTAAAGTGATGTCCTCTACAACTAGACTGAAGAACAAAAAGGACAGCAATTTGTCTGTTCCCCTTCCCCAGTTCTGCAACGCTGTTCCCCTGTCCCAATTTCCCAATAAAATCTTTTAAAGAAAAACAAAAAATGGTTGGATAATTTGGGCTGCCCGGTGGCTCAGTTGGTTAGAACACGTGCTCTGAACAACAGGGTTGCTGGTTCGACTCCCACATAGGATGATGGACTGCACCCCCCTTGCCCCTCCCCCTGCAACTACATTGAAAATGGCGACTTGAGCTGAGCTGTGCCCTCCACAACTAAGATTGAAGGACAACAACTTGACTTGGAGCTGATGGGTCCTGGAAAAAACACATCAATCCCAGAAAAAAACACATTGTTCCCCAATAAAGTTAAAAAAACAAATTCGGAACATTCCAGTCAATTATTATTTCTTCAAATGCTATTTCTCCCTGTCCTTCCCATATAGTTTTCACATCAGACATTGTAATTTTCACCTCTAGAAGTTCAGTTGGGTTTTGTAACTTTAATGTCTAACACATTCAGTCTTCCCCTTAACTTCTGGAACACATGAAGCACGGCTGTGGCGACTATTTCAGCATCCTTGTCTGCTAATTCTATCCTCCATGACATTTCTGGGTTGCTTCTAATTGATTTTTTTTTCTCCTTCTGGGTCATATTTTTCTGCCTCTTTGTATGCCTGGTAATTTTTAACTGGATGCCACACATTGTGAATTTAACATGTTGGGTGCTGGATATTTTTGTACTCCTGTAAATATTCTTGAGCTTTGTTACTTAGAACCCGTTTGATGATTTCACAGATTGTTTATAAGCTTTGTTAGGCGAGACTGGAACAGCACTTAGTCTGAGGCTAGTTGGGCCAAGGCCCTGTGAACGATGAAGTTTTCCATCTTGGCTGGTGGAGACCTGGGACTAGGTCTGACCCTGTGTGAACTCAGAAGATTTTTCCTTCTAGTCCTTTTGGGTGATTCCTTCCTGGCCTCCCAGGAATTCCCTCACCAGCAGCTGCATTCAGACATGAGGGGTCTCTGCATTTCTCTGGAATCTCTATCTGGCATCTCTCTTCTTTCTGATACTCTGTCCTATGAAGTCTAGCTACATTGGTTCCCCCAACTGTCAGCCCCAGCTCCTCAGCTCAGGGAGGCTGCCAGCTCTCCCTGCCTCCCCTGTGTCTGCACCATGGCCTGGAAGCCCTCTCTAGGGACTCAGCAGGGGCAATACACAGCTCCCTTCATCTGCTTCCCACTTCTCAGGGGCCTGTCTTTCACTCAGGGGCATGCTATTCCGTATATTTTTGCCAGTGCTTTAGATGATGAAGGCGGGATGGTAAATCCGGTCCCGGCTACTTCATCTTGGCTGAAAGCAACTGTCAATCACACAGATTATTTATCTTATTTGATCCTCTTACCCACCCGGCACAAAGGCAGGTGTATTACGAATCCCATGTTACACTTGAGATTCTGTGACTTTCCCAAGGTCACACAACTAAGTGACAGCAGTAGGGTCATCCCGGGGCGGTGCTGGAAGCCTTCCCTGAACCACTCGTGTGCTAACTTGAGTGTGAGGCTGAGACGGTGGGTACAATAGGCTTGTTTGTGGGCTTCCCAGACACAGGGCAGACTGAAGGAGTCTGAGTTTGTGTCTCTGTGGGGGTCTCTGTGTCTGACTCCGCCTCTCACCCTTCCATGACTGCACCTCTGGGTCTGTATGCTTGTCGGCCTCACTTACCTGCCCAGGTGAGCCTAGTTCTGGGTGGGATAATTCTTGGATGCCCAGAGGCAGGTGGAGCTCCAGGAACAGGTGGTAGCTGCTCCCCTTCCCCTCCCCCTCCGAATTTCCCCCAACACCACATCACAGACCTGAGGGGGCTGTGCACCTGGGACTCCAGTGGGTGGCAGCTGAGAAACCCACAGCCTGGTTACACACACATATACAGTCACAGCACAGGCCCCTAGCACCACACGCTGCGGGACTGGAACATCAGAGGCACTTTAATTTACCCCGTGTGCTCCCAAGCTCCAGGCGGGATGGCCCAGGCTTTCCTCAACATTCTGGGCCTCGTGCTGGGTGCAGCCCATCTCCTCACCTTGCTGGACTTGGGCAGGAAGTCAAATTGGAGGCTGAGAATAAGGCTCACGGGGGGTCATCTGAGGGGCCTGCAGGTCCTCAGGGCCTGTCCCCTGGATGTGTGTGCCTGTGCTCTGGGGACGGTCCCCCATGTGGCCTAGTGCCAGAGGGGGCCACACGCACAACGGAGAATCAGCCCAGCCACCCGAAGCCTTAGCCTGCAGGCGGCTGGGAGCATAAAGCCCTGGCTCTCAGTCCGTTCAGGCTTATCGACCCTACAGAAGGATTCCTCACAGTCCTGGAGGCTGCAAATCCAAAATCTGGGTGCCTGCACGGTCTGGTTTTGGTGAGGGCCGCCTCCTTGTGTGTCCTCACATGGCAGAGAGCTAGCAAGTCTGACCTCACGTCCCGAGCCCCACCCTCACGACTTCATCATCTCGCAAAGGCCGCACCTCCTCACACCATCACCTTGGGGGTGATACATTTGAGGGGGGACTCATTCCGTCCAGAGCACCTGGTCTCTGATCAGGAAAAGTCCGGCCAAAGATTGCCAAGTCTGAGTGGCAGATCAGTGAGCTCAGCTCCTGGGGCATTACCCTCACCTCCTAGGTTAGCAGACCAAGCTCCTCAGGACACATTCCTGGAGGAAATGACAGCAAAACCAGATGACACCATCCCACCTGGCATTTCACTCGAGGCCGGTCTCCTCCAGGTAGGTCCACACAGAGGAATCAGCTCGGCCAGGGCCTGCATAACACTATCCTGCTCCTGGCTCGGCAGGGAGAGCCGAAGTCCAGGGCCTGGGGCCCTGGGAGACAGTGAGAAGGGAGGGTCAGGAGTTGGGGGTGCTCAGGCCTTCTGGGTCTGGGTGTTTGGCCCAGGCTGTGGTCAGCTCAGAAGTTGGGGGCTGGGTGTGGGGGCACCTCCTCACGTCTGGGGATGCTGGGCCCCTCCCCTCACTGCGCCAGACAGAGCAAGGGGTGCTGGGGCGGGAGCCATGGGGAAGCCCTTCCTCCACAAGCCCCTGGCTTGGACAACCAGGTCTCAGGGAAGGCCCTACGCTGGGTCCACCACTTGGGTGAGGACAAGGGCAGAGGTGGGAAGCTGCCACTGGCTAAGGTGTGTGCACCTCCCTCGCTGTGGGAGCTCGGGTTGATAAGGGCCGAGCATAGGGCTTCAGCTTCCAACACTGACCTTCTACACATCGCTGAACCAGCTCCCCCTATGCAGACACCGGGGGGGGGGCCCAGGACCTGAGCCCAATGACACCAGGTGACCCTGTGGGTATCAGGGAGAGGTGGGCTCCAGAAAGTGACCTCTGGGGCAGCAGCAGCAATGTGCTTTTTGTTAACCATGGATGCCAGGCTGCAGAAAGGGTCAGCGTGGTCCGGGCATGTCAGTGCTGAGAGTGGCTGGGACAGGGCGCTGGGTACTGCGGTCTGAGCATGGAGTGTCTCCCACACCTGTCCGTGTTTGAAGTCTGGGGCTGGAGAATCATCAACCTCCTGTTCCAACCCTGGGTGCCCCACCAGTTACTGGCACAGAAATGACCCCCAGCCCTGCCGGGGTGCCACAGGTGTGGGCTCAGGCTGTGACTGGTCAGCACCAGCATGGCGGGGCTCCACCCATGTCGGGCTTCCAAATCAAAGTCCACAAACCACAGCTGCAGGACCATTTCTGGGTTTACTCCCACCCGATTCCAGTCCTCATCCCACCTCTTGCACAATCATCGTCATGAGGGCAAGTGGTGGTGAGCCCTGGGTGACCATGGACACATTAGTTGTTCGTTTATTGCTACTGTTATTTATATTTATCTTGAATTTTACATAACATTTATTGTAATTTATTGCTGCATAGCAAATTAACCTAAAATGTAGCATCTTAAAACAACACACATTTATTATCTCACAGTTTCTAAGGGCCAGGAGTTGGGAGGCGGCTCTGCTGGGTGGGCCTGGCTCAGGGTCTCTCAGAAAGTCACCCTCCCCAACGGCGGCAGGGGCTGGGGCCTCATCTGAGGGCTCAACAGGACCAGAGGACCCGTTGTGAGGCTCACTGTCATTGCTGTTGGCAGGAGGTCCAGGGCCACATGTTGGCCTCCCCACAGCAAAACACAACTGGTCTCCCCCAAGTGAGATGTGAGAGAAACAGACAGACAGACAGACAGGGCTGTGACACCCACATAGGCAGGTGGGTCAGCTGACCATGCACTTGCATTCCGCAAACATTTATTGACCCTTGGTCTTTGCAGAACAGGCTGGAAGTAGGCCAAACATGAACAAGACTCCATCTGTTATAGAGGGGAAATGATCAGCAGGCCTCCCTCCAGGAGGAGAAAAGTCCTGATTCCGCCCCCGCGCACACACACACACACACACACACACACACACACACACACACACCACCACCACCACCACCATGTAGGGCCAGGCCAGGAGAAGGTGCTTCATCTATGACTCAACAGGAAGTGTCTGCAAGACAAAAGCCAAGATAAAAATAGGGATGGGGGGTAAGAGGGAAGGGGTATCACCAGAGCCCAGGGGAGGCAGGGGATGGGTGGAAGAGTGGGGAGGAGAAAGAGACCCTGGTGTAAGGTGGAGCTCTCCATGTTTTGGGCCACAGCTCCCACCAGTGGGCCTGTAGCAAAGCACTTGAGGGAGTCCACTCCAGCTCTCCACTGGCCTGAGCAGATGTCCAGGCCGGGCGTTGGGAGGAGAGTGGAAGGGGCAGCCCGGGGAGGAGCCCGAGACAGGCCCTCAGCATGGGGGCCCAACCTCAGGCAGGGCTGCGCTTCCTCAGACCTCCCTAAACTAACCGAGGGCGACACCTCTCCCAAAATCTCCTGGTTCCATTTTTCACTCAAACGAAGACTTAGGTCAGTACGGAATGAGCTGTTCCAAGCGGGTGCTGGGGACAGAGGTGAGTAACAGACATGGCCCTGGCCTCTGGAGCCCACAGAGCCTGGGGTGACTGCCTCAGGTGGGAAAGTGGGCTGAGTACCAAGGGACAGAGCCAGGAAAGAGCTTGCCTGTGTGAGGAATTGTGTGTGGTCCCCAGAGCCTGAGGGGTCCCTGAGGGCTGAGGGGGTCCTGGCTGCAAAGATCCCTTTGGCAACAGTGTGAATGATGATGCGATTACGGAGAACAGGAAGTGCGAGGAGACAGGAGTGGGGTGTTTAGGGTTAGGGGGACAGGAGGGGACTGGAGGCGGGTGTCTGGTCTAGAGCTGGTGCTGCCCTCTTGTGGAGGAGGGAGAGGATGATGACCCAAGTTCCAAGCGATTTCCCCAGGGGCCCTTCTCCCCTTGACCACACAGGTGGAGAGGTCCCTCTTTTTCCTGCAGGATGTGTGGGGCTCAGCTCTGAGTAGGCCCTGACTGTCCCCCGACCCACCCGATAGCGTCACAAAGCCCCAGGCCCGCCTCTCTATTTCTGCACCGAGGCCCTCCCTGAGCAGCTCCCCTCCCCCAACCATGCTGAGCTGCCGGCTCCCCCGTACACACCCTCTGCGAGGCTCCTGCCCAGAAGGGCCTCCCAGGGACAGGGCCACTGAGTGTGGGTGTCCAAGGGTGCACACCTGGCCCACATTGCTGCCACTATCCAGGACCACGGACCTAGGCCCTGGACGCTCAGGGAGATAGATGGCAAAGCAGACAGAGAGCAGGGGGTGACTGTGTTGGTGGGGACTGGGCGGTCCCTGCCAGGTGAGCACGGCCTCATCCAGGAGGTCCCAGGTGAACCCTGCCCATGGCACAGATGCGGAAGCCGTTGAAGCAGGAGCAGGGCAGCCTCTGGCAGTGACTCACCCTGCTCCTCCTTGATGGACCCTGGGAAGGCAGGTGGCAGCCAACTATCTGATGACCTGGGCTGCGGCTGGGACACGGATGTTGGTTCGGTCTCAGGTGGGCTCACCGTGACACACACGTCTCAGCTTGTGTAACTTGGACCACCCCTCATGGCACCTGGAGCACAGCCCCCGGCAGCTGCGGGTGGCCACCTGGGACCGCAAGACAGTGACTCCAGGGCCAGTGTCCGATGCCGCCTAGTTTTGCTGCCTGGTATTGTGGGCTGACACGTAGCAGGTGCTGAGGATAAGCATGGACAGGGTATTCCCCCAGTCCCTTGCCACCGGGGGGGGGGCCTCCCCTCGCAGGGCAGGGGCCCGTCACACAGCAGGACTGAACCCTGGTGGGAGAGCACTCCCTGAGCCCCGGCACAAAGTGACCTGTGCCAGCCTCGCCCCAGTTCCCTGCCCTGGAGATTCTGATGCCCTCTCCTGCTGGCACCTCCCTCCTGGGCAGACGCTGGCCTGGGACAGGCTCAGTCCAGGGGGGAGTTGGGGGACATAGGCAGTTTGGTGCTGAACCGTGAGAACGAAGCAGGAGGTGGAACAGACAGGAATTGAAGCTTCAGGGCATGGTCACCCCTCAGCACAGCTCCGCGGCCCGGGGCCCACAATGTGAAAAGGCACCTCTCCACCGTCCAGGGTCTCCAGGAGTGGGAGTGGGGAAAGACGCCTTTAAAAAAAAATTGCCCAGTGAGACTGCACAAGTGCTTCCCAACACTGGGATGCAGTCTGAACAACGTGGTTACTGTCACCTTCCTGCCTGAACCTCCTGAAGAACCTCGAACCCCCACCTCAAGGCGGGTCTCTGGCTTTTGCGCAGAGGCGGGGAAACGCACCCCGCGGGCGGACGCACGAGGCGGCGCACCTGCCAGGCCGAGCGGGGGCGGGGCGGGGCCGGGCACGGGGACCGGCGGGACGTCCCACCGCCACCGCGCGGCACGACGGCCGCAGGCGCCGCCGGGCTGGACTTCACAGAAAGGACAAAAACAAACGTAAAGCTCTCGACGCGGCCTCTGGAGATAGATCTTCCCTGGCAGTGTCTCAGCCAAGGCCGCGACCCTAGAACGGGGCGGCCTCACCGCAGCCACGGCCTCCAGGGCACGCGGGGGCCCTGCGGCCCCGGCCTGGGGGTGGCGCGCTGCGCCCGCGTCAGGCCCGGCGGGGGCGGCAGCGCGAAGGTGGCCCCGGGGCGCGGCAGGGGCGAGCGGCCGTCGACCGCCGTCAGCGGCGGGCTGTGCGCGCGGCGCGCGGGCCCCGGGCGGCTCCGCCAGGCCGCCAGGTGGCAGAGCAGGCGAGAACGCACGTCGGCCGGACGCCCTCGCGGCCGGCCAGGGAGCGGGTCGCCTCGGCCAGACACTCGTTGAAGCCAGCGCGGCACTTGCTCAAGACGGTGGGGTCCACGCTGCGCGCGGCTGCGGGGCGGTGGGGCCAGGAGGTCGGTGCCCGCGGCGGCGGTGCGGCGCGCTTCCCCGCCCGCTCGGCCCCGCCGCCGCCGCGCGCGCCTCACCTGTCGCCTGCCAGCGCCGCAGACCCCGCAGGTGCGTCACGGTCATCGCCAGGACATCCGCCTCCTCCAGCTTCGCGTGGCGGGAGCTCTGGGGCGGGGCCGGGGCGGGCGGCTTGCGGTCCAGCAGGGCCCCAAACTCCCGCCTCGATTTCAGCCCCACGCGCGACTTACGTCTCCCCGGAGTGCGTCCGGGATCAGGGTCGTGAGCTGAGCGAGGCTCTCGTTGATGCGCGCTCGGCGCCTCTGCTCCACAACCGGCTTGGAGGGCAGCGGGTCAGGCGGCGGCTGAGTCCCACGGAGCCACCCCACGCCCCCACGACCCGTGCCCTGCCAAGGCCCGCCTTTCGGTGCCCGGCCGCACTCCTGGGCTTGCCGGGGGCTCGGCTGGCGCTGGCCGACGCCCCTGCCAGCGGCGAAGCTCCCGGCTTCCCCGGGGTGCCTGCGGGCATGGTGGCCCCGCGCCTCCGGTGCCCCGCTGAGCGCGCCGCCCAGCGCCGGGGCGGGCGGCTGCGTCCCGTGTCCCCGCGGAGCGGGTCCCCTCCGTCAGGCCCGCGCCGGTAGCCCGCCTCCGGGCTATTTAAGGAAGGCCCGCCTCGGGGTGTGTGAACCCAGCTCGGGGTTCGTTCCCACACTCGTGCCAGCCAATGAGCGGCCGCGCTCCTCCCTCGCTCCCCCCAACGCGCTCCGGGCCGCCTCCCCCGACCACTGCCAGGCGCGCGTCGGCTCCCGGCCCACCATCCCCGCGGGTGACAAAGGGAAGCTGGCACGCCCCGCCCGCGCCCGCCGCGGGCATCCACAAGGCGGGAAAATCACCGCGCCGCCGCCTCCGCGGCCGCCTTCGCAGATGCGCGCCGAGAGGAGGCCCTTCCAGGCTCGCCCGGCCGCGGATCCCCAGGGTTGGGCAGAGTCGCGAGGCTCACCTTCAGGTTGAACTGGGCCCAGGGCGGGTGGGGCGCAGAGCTCACCGCGGGCAGCGCTGGAAATCCGAGAGGAGAGCCGAGCCAGGCGCCCCCGAGGGGGGCGAGCCTCCGCCACAGCCTCCGGCCTCCTCCGCGGTCCCCGGTCCCCGCCCGGGCCTAGGGCCTCCGCACAGCCTCCGAATCTGACCTGCCGCGTGCCCAGCCTCTGGGGACCCCACACACACCGCCTGCAGCATCTACGCAAGACCTGTGGGAAGTGGGCGTGGAACACCAGCCGCTGGGCAGGAGGGAGGTTGGCTGGACAAGGTCAGGAGGCAGTCAGGCCGGCACGATTAAATGATGGCGTAAGACTCGTGAGGGTGATATCGGCAGGGCAGCTAGGATGATGTCATCAATCAGGCAGGACAACGTCATGGAACAATGTAAGGATGTCACTGGTCAGACTGGCGATGTCGCCAGACAATGGGAGGCGATGTCTCAGAGTGAAGGTGGTTGATGCCACAAGCCAGATGGGGTGGCATCATGGGACTGGTGATGTCACACTCTTCCAGCTTACCCAACATTGATTGGGTCAGCACCAGCCAAGTGGGGCTCACAAAACAATGAAGAACAACTGTTAAGGTGATTCATTTCAGAGCGACACAGTGTTTGATGTTTTCATTTTGAATTACTTTGCGGGGCACTATAGTCTTGAGTCCTCAGGGGCCTCTCCCCACGACGGCCTGGCGGCAGCTGGTGCCCACCCCACAGACATTCCAGAGGCTCACGGGGCCCCGCTTGCCCTTGGAGCTACAGAAGCCTGTCCTGGGGCTTCTAATCCTGCGCGGGGGTGACGGCAAACAAAATAACCATCCCGTCGTGAGAGACAGGTCCCAGTCCGGCCCTAGGGTAGTGCCAAGCAGAGTACCACCTCCCTCCTCTCGGAAGCCCTTCGGCCGTGCTGGAGCTAGACGGATCCCTCGGCGGTCCTGCGGGGGCTCCCCCGCCACACACGCGCGCGTCCACGCAGGGGAGCGAGCCTCGGGACTGGCCTCAAGGCCGAGCTGCCACTCACCGAGGTGAGCCCGCCCCAGGGGGCTTGCGGCGCGGGGAGGAGGCGCTGGAGCGCGGGCCGGGGTCGGGCAGGGCCTGCCGAGGGGCCCCTGCCGGCACAGAAGTCCGGGCAGCGCTGAAGGGTGCGGTGCCAGCGCGGCTCCGAGGCCCCTGACCTTGGAGCCCTCACTCCGCTCCCGCCCGGGGCCTCCTCCCTCCGCTAGGAGTCGTGCGGGGAACTGCCGACCTGAAGCCTCCCCGGCCCCGTGAGGGCGGGGCTCCGGGCCGCGTCTGGGTGGGCTCCGGGTTGCCCCCAGCCGGAAACCAGACAGGCAGCGGGTTCAGACTGGAAGGGACAGGCCTGAGGAACCACAGTCTGGACCGTTCTTTCCCCCACACTTGTCAGATGCACCTGTTTTCTCACCTGACAATAGGTTACCTTTATTTATCCCAGAGTTGTTAGAAGGATGAATGAGATCCTTTGGAAGCATGTAGAACTGGGTCCATGTCAACTACAGCTGTTACCACCCCCAGAAGCCGGCGGGAGAGGACTGAGCAGAGGGGAGACTGAGGCAGGGAGGAGCTGCCTGTCCTCTCTCCTCCGTCTGAGCGCTCCCCTCACACATCCTCCGGAGAGGGAGGAACGCCTCCCACCCAAGGCCTCCTGGTCCCATGCCTTGGCCCTCCCGGACCCAGCAAGGAGTCCTCTAGGCCACAGGAAGGTAACTTCCCCAGGGTCATCACCTGCACCCCCAGAGTGTCTTTCCCCCAGGGCTGCACCCCATTGTATGTATCTCTCTAGGCTGTCTTCCCTCTGACTGTCCACTCCCTGTCTTTCACATTTGGACTTAGTCTTTGGTCAGGCCCAGGGGGCTCCTTTGCTCCATGTAAGAGGGTTCTGGGCTGCGGTGGGGAAATGGTTCTGAGACCCTGGTGGACAGAGTGCATTTCCCAAAGTTGGATACAAGGGTCTCTCCCACTCTACATGCCCTTATGGAGTGTCCTTGTAAGACCGTGATGACGCTGACCAGCAAGCACGGGGATACTACTAACAAGATAGCATTTCTGAGGCTGGATCTGAAAAATGCGGTATGTCCACCTTGCTCCTTTGGGCCACAATGTGAGCCCAAATGCCGCCTTGTGAGGGGGCCAAACGTGGCCCTGAGAGGCGTGTTGTCAGTATTGCAGCCAGCATCCTGGAGGTCGGGGTCTCTGCTGCCAGACACGTGGGTGACACCCCCCCTGGATGATCCCAACCTGCAACTGCCCAGCCACTTGCCTCACACCTTCCCAGCTGCCCTTGCTCTGTTCCAACTCTCTGTCCACAGACTAGGACAGTTTTTGCTATGACATTTTGGGCTTGCTTGTTCTAAAGCAGTAGCAACCAGCATAGTTGATGGACCAAGCCCTGGACCCAGGGAGAGTGGCCTTTCTCTCCCACTGCCCCCTCCTCCCTGTCTTTCTCTAGCATTTTCAGAGGCTCAGTGGCTTTGAGCTCTGCCTTTCCATCTGATGAGGTATTCAGGGAACCATCAAAGGCCAGCTGTCTGTCCTCCAGGCCTGAGTGGGCCAAGCCCCAGATGACTGACCCAGGGGCATCTCCAAGGCCCACTGTTGGCCATGGAGTGGGGGTTTGGGGGCTGAGTGAGGAAAGTCTGTGGGGCAAGGTGGAGGTATCTCTCAGGCCAGACATGGGGCTCCAACCTTGGGCAGGTCTCTTCACATCTGGCCACCGTGACAGCATTCCACACAACAACATCCAGCCAATGTCCCTGAGAGCCTGCCAAGTACAGTCTGTGCACACCCCCTCCCAACCTCTGATATCGGGTGGCCACTACATTTCCCCGGCCCCCTCAGCATTCTGCTGGCACATGAACTCCAGACAGGAGAAACGGCCACCTGCCCCCGGCCTCCCCACACCCTCCTTAGAATCTGTTCCCTCTTCTTTTGCTAAAGGGCAGCAGCCTGTGGAGCGGGCAGCTAGGACCAGAGCTGTCAGGGGACCAAGCTGGACCATTGAAGGTTCTCTCCCGGAGACGGGGAACTGGGTGCTGAGTGTCTACCAGTGTCAGCTGGAATCATAAAGTGGCAGAGGCCAGGGCCCAAGGAATCCAGGATGAGGATGAGGAGGCCAGATGTTGGGGGCCCAGGCAGAGGCCATGACCCCCGTTGAGGCTCTGGTGCAGCCCCCACCCCTACCTTCACCCTCACTGCCAAGGGGGCTCTTCCACCCTCAGGCCATAGGACAACATGCCTTCCCTCAGCCACCCGAGACTGCCCAGCGAGAGTGGCCCCCCGACACCTCATGAGTGATGGCATCTCCCATGGTCTGGGCAGTGTCAGCATCTTTCGCCAAAATCTGAGTGCTGACACGTCCCTGCATTTGGGAAGTCAGATCCCCCCAATTTCCAGTCACCCCTTTCTGCCTGGATGCCTCCTCCCTTGTTTGGCCCATCGGTCTGCTCTTCTCTCTACTCTTCTTGGGCCACTGCCCCTGGGGAGAGGTGAGCTCCCTGGTCCCCCTCCATAGTACTTCCAGACCTGTCTCTTGTCTACCAAACAAGCCCCAGCTTTGAGTCTCACACTGTCAGGCCTCGACCTGGGCGTCTCCTCTCATTTCCTCAAGGCTGTACTCCTGGTTCCTAGTCCCCTTCCCCAACTGCTCCTGGCATAGCTCTTGGTGATTTCACAATCGGACCTGCTGGACTTCCTGTCCCCGCAGTGGTCCTGCCCTTTTCCCCTTGGCTGGCCACCCACTCCCCGGGCCGCATCCTTTTTCATAACTGTAATTCCTGCTCAGCCTAGTGGCTCTTGCCCTCTGGCCACTTCCCAGCCTTACCGCGCACGCCCCCCGGACCCCCTTCAGCTGCTCAGATCTGCTGTCCTTGGACGATGAGACCAAGTTTCTTCTATTTCCCCTGACATTACTTCCCCTCCTGTCTGGCCAGCCACAGGGTCTGCTCCCTAACCTCCCTCCCTCCCTCCCTCTTCTTCCTTCCTCATCCTCAACTGGCCAAACCATACCCAAGTCAAATCTTTGTGGCTGAGTCCTTTCTCACACTGGTAGATGTCGGTGGTCCTGGTAACTTCCCCAGGCCTTACTCACAGGGTTGCTGTTAGCCGAGGGTCAGCTGGGCTGGAAGGACTCAAGTGGCACCATGCATGGACACTCGGGGCCGTGCTGCTGGACTGCCTGGCTCTCTGCAGTGTGGCCCCATCCTGCCAAAGTGGAGTGGCTCCCTCACATGGCTCAGCCGACACTGCAGGTGACGTGACCGCTCAGGGTCTCCTGAGGCCTGGGCTCTGAACTGACACAGTGAAACCTTTGTCACAAGGCCAGCCAGATGAGGACAAGCCATAAGAGGCTGTGGCTGCGTTTCTCTGTCAATCACGCAATCCTGTGCCATCCTGCAGCTATGTGTGGCCAGAGAGCCATCAGCCACTGACTGGCCTTGCCTTCTAATCTGGACTGTGGGCCTCAGATGGCCGTGACACTGCCCAACTTGACCCTGGACGGACCCCTCCTCAAGCCCACTCGCCTCCTCCCTGCCTGCTCTCCTGTGATGAGACACTGAGGACTGAGGCCTGGCCGAGCCCAGCTCTCTGCATGCACCGGTGACTGTGTTCCCAGGAATGCTCCCTCAGGTGTTGACACATCACCTTGTAACTTCTAGAATATTAGCAAAGGCATCTCCAGGAGACCTTCAAGGACAGGATGACTCCTTGAGTCTGATTTTCAAGTTTGGAATCATTTTCTTAGTACTGGGGACTGTGGCCTCTCTCCCTTCACGGGGCAGTGGATGCCCCTCTCCCAACATCCCCACCTGAGCCTCCCCTCCCCCTTTAGTTGTGTGGTGTGGCTTGAGACCTCTTGGGGCCTCAGGCAGAAATTCAGGTTGGGGGAGTACAAGCTTTGTGTCCTGGGCAAGTCCTTCCGGCCCTGACCGTGGGCTGGCCAAGTAGCTCAGCTGCCTCCTCCTTCTTCCCTCCTCCCACCTCTTCCTCTCCCCGACGAGGGGTGGGGCCTTCGGGTGCCTCCCATTGGCCTTTCTGGGTTTTGGGTCCCCCCCGCCTCCCGCCCCGCCAGCTTGGGTTTGTCAGGTGCCTATAGCTGCCCTGCTGGGTCTGAGGCGGGGAGCATGGAAGTGTCATTTAGTGACAAGGGACATTAGGGTACCGGGTTTGGGTCCAGCTCAAACCCAGCTGCCCATGGCAGTTCCTGCGGCACCTGCCCTGAGTCTCCTCCTTGCAGGCTCTGGGGGGCCTTGGTCTCACATGGTCTGGCTCAGAGAAGACAGGCTTTGAGTCAACCTGCCCCTACCACCCAGATGACTGCACAGAGCTGAGGATGTGCCTGGCCTTCACGCTACTGGTGACCCAAGCACAGAGGCCACATGGGTCAGCGTCCAGCTATGTCCAGCTGGCTGTGGACCTGCTGGGTTCCCTCCTTGCTTGCACCAAGTGAGTGGGCTCCGCTCTCGCCCTGGTCTCAACAGGTCCTGTGGGTTTGAAACAAGTCCAGTGCCCCATGCTCTGCTCCCCCTGACACCCCAGCCACAGCTCACCGCCTCCCCACATTAGAACATCTCTCATCTGCCTTCGGCCTCCCTCCCTCCCTCCCTCCAGGCCACTTGATGCTTCTCATATGTAGCCCCCTCCCCTGAGGGCGAAGCCCCCAAGTCCAGGGTCTGTTTATGAAGCCAGACACCAGGCTATTTGGCACCCTGGGTCTGCTGGTCAGTGTGGGAGTAGCTGCCTCCCTTGCACTCTCTGCCCTATGGCTTCCTGCTCTCCATAGACACTAACGATAGGGGGCTGTGGCCGGGAGGGGGCACAGCCACCCGGGAAGCGGGGAGGTACGGGGCGGGGGACACAGAGGCTCTACAGGAGATGGGAGGAGCGGTTCATGGCCCGTAGGCTGTGCCTGAGCTGCTCAGCATTCCTGGTTCTGGGGGTGAGGGAGAGGGTGGCCGCCCTCCGTGAGAGAATAGGGGAGAAAGGGGCCTGCCTGTTTACTGAGCCCAGCCTCAACAATGCTCTTCCTTCAGAAATTCAGCCCATGCAGGGTCTCCAAGGACACATTTCCTGGTTGGCCTGGAATACCAGTAGCTTCCCCATAGGGCAGCCTCCGACGGGCATCAGGGTGACCTTGGAGCTGTGACCAAGGGCCTTGAGCCAATCAGATATCATCCAGGATGATGGTCTTGGGAGCCGTGACTGGCCAGATGGAAAGGTGTGTAGAGCGCCCCTGGAAGCTGTTAGAATGAGTTTTGTGTGAGGAAGAGTGACTCCATTTTGGACACACGCAGAGAACTTAGCAGGCAACGCCCAGGGAGCTGCCCTTTGCCCTGGTGATTGGGTGTAACCAGCTGCACCCCGAAGGTCTGCTACTGAAGATATGATGACGTCAGGGTCACTGGCTGGCTGTCCCGATAATGTGACATAAGTAAGGCACTCAGAACTGTATAAAAACTGAGGACTTTTGCTGCTCAGAGAGCTGGTCCTGACTGAGAGGCGACCACACTGCCACTCTGCTCCGAGAACCTTTCACTTTGCTCCGCTCGGACAGAACCCCTGTGAGACAGACCTCCCAGACCAGCCACCCTTCCTCGCTCCACCGGGACTCTGATGACTATCAGACTGGTTCATTACTCTAGTTTACCCAATTATTGTATTACTCTGTGTGCTTTACTATGTGCTGTATTTGATGATTAATGCTTTACTGTTTGGTGTGTTGATGGTTGATGTTTGAGTAAAGAGCACATTGAAAGGCATTTAATATCTTTGTGTGTGTGTGTGTTTTGTTTTTTTGTTTTTTTTTGAGGGCAGTGTCACTGGCCCTCACATGTGGGACCGAACCGGGGCCGCTGGCTTCCCAAGCCAGCGCTTGACCACCGCGCCACCCGGCCGGCCCTTAATATCTTGCATGCTCTGTTCTTCGCTTGTGCCATGGCTACCGTGGAGGCCTCAGGCAGTGCCAGGTAGATCCTGGGGGTCTGAGAGCCTCTCAGGGGTTAGTCCCCCTGATTCTCAAGAAGAGGCTGCAGCATGGAATGTGAGCCTAGCAGTTGCTCATGACAGCAGGGAAAAGGATTCAGATTTGAATGACAGCAAAGAGATGAGCCGAGTCTTGTGGAGAGTGGAAGAACCTGGGCTGGGAGACCCATACCTTTGTGAGGTGGGGTCCCTGCCACAAAGAAGGGCCCGGGGGACAAGTCAGTCCTGGTCCCCCCATTCTCAGGCCCTGGCTTAGTAGCTGGAATTGCCAAGGTCCTTGCAGGTAGCACTGCTTCTAGAACCAGCAAGAAGCTGTATGTAGTCCTCCGAGAGTCAGAACTGAGCAGAGGAAACGCAACTTTGGTTGTGGTGATGGTCCCACAGGTGCTACAAAGGTGGGCACTCGGCAGACTGCAGTGACTCGTTGCTGCCCATGCCTCAGTCAAGTTGCAAAGGTAAGTCACATGGTGTTTAGGCTTTGGAATGTCATCTCAGATTGAGTTCAGATGCTTACTCAAAGTGTTTAGGTTTATGATTTTAAGCAGAAAGACAGAAAGGTGAGTTTGATAAGAAATTAGGCTATGAGGGCTGGCCGAGTGGCGCAGTGGTTAAGCGCTGGCTTGGGAAGCCAGTGGCCCCGGTTCGGGTCCCACATATGAGGGCCAGTGACACTGCCCTCAAAAAAAAAAAAAAAAAAAAGAAATTAGGCTTTGAGATCCAGCACATTTTCGCATTTGATTTCAGTCATGCGCACACGTGTCCTCTGCACCTTTCAAGGGCAGCCTCTGCCATGAGCATCCTGACGAAGACCAGGCCAGCAGCCACATGTAAACTGCGTGGTTTGCAGAGGCAATGGTGCTGTGTGGAGAAGCACAGCCCAGCGGCCCAGGGAAGGCCTCGCCTGGACCTAACCTTTCAGCAGAGGTTTGAGGGGCTGGGGGACCCAAACCACAGAGACATGGAGGACAGGGAGTGGTCCGGGAAAAGGGAAAGTAGTGCTTGGGCCCGGGCCTAGAGTGTGCCTGGTGGCCCCCAAGCACAGCAGGAAGGCCCCTGTGTTGGAGCCAAGTGCTTTGGGGGGAGAGAGGAGGGACAGAGAAGGCTCCGAGAGGGACCTATTGGCCAGAGCCCAGTCACTGAGGGCCAGGGCAGCCTTGAGGAAGGTTTGTGTGGATCCCTCTGACGCTGGTGGCATCATGGCGGGTGGCAGTCCCACATAGGCCGCAGCCATGTGCCTTGGGCCCCAGTGGTCAGGCACAGGTGCCAGGACTATATAGGTTTCCGTGGAAGTTGCTGCTGCTGTTATATATTTAAAGGGCTGAAAATACAACCAGTTATATTAAAAGTTATAGATGGTGTTTTAAAGGTTTCAGGAAGTTTAAGTTAGTTTGTAATTAAGCCACAATATTAATCAAAGGCCCCTTTATAAGTGGCTGTTGTGGGCCGGCCGAGTGGCGCATTGGTTAAGAGTTGGCTTGGGGGGGCCGGCCGAATAGCTCAGTTGGTTAAGAGCTCGCTCAAGAGTGCGAGCTGAGCTCTGAGCAACAGCCGTTCGATGCCCAGCCTGAGCTGAGCTGCCACGGAGCTGCCAACAGGTGGCAGGATGGCTCAGCTAAAAAAAAAAAAAAAGAGTTGGCTTGGGACACCAGCTCTGAGCAGCAGGGCCCCCTCGGCTCCAAGCCCACATGTGGGCCGGTGAGCCCTCTACAGCTAAGATGGTGAACAACAGCTTCACCTGGAGCTGGGCTTCCTTGAGTCACTGGCGATGGTATAATCTGCAGTGGGGCTGGCCAGCAGCTGCCATGCGCTTTTGTGAGCTGCCGAGCAGCTGTCTAATGGTCAGTGAGCAACTGCCTCATCGGGAAGAGCACAATGATCACAATACCAACATGGACCAGTGAAGCAGCGTCCCCCACAGCTAGACTGAAGAACCAAAGGACAGCAACTTGTCTGTTCCCCTTCCCCATTCCCCAACACTGTTCCTCTCCCCCAATTCCCCAATAAAATCTTTAAAACAATAATAAGTGGCTGTTGTAATTTCATAAATAGGACGTTAAGGTTTATGACTATAATTTAAATATTCTGTGGCTATGTTATTAGGTGCACACAAGCTTCTACTGAGAAGGCGAACTACCTACTGTTATGCGACCTGCTGTGTCTCCAGTAAGCTTTGCCCATAAGATTTCTTTATTAATATATTAATAAAATTATTGAATGGCCACATCTATTTTCTTTTGGTTAACATTTGTGTGGTATGTTTCTTTCCATCCTCTTCCAAATTTCCTACATCCTTGTATTTCAAATGATTCGTGTCTCCTGTAAACCACAAAAAGTCAGATTCTTTTTCACCTGCCTGACAATCCTGGTCACTGAGTCCCCCTGGATTTTGGACCTCTGGCCTGCAGACCTGTGAGGGAATACATTTCTGTTGTTTTAAGCCACTGGTTTGAGGTCATTTGTTATGACAGCACCAGAAAACCGATAGGTGTGCCCCAGGTTCTGTCCTTTTGCCTCCTTAACGCCTTTGTATTTAGTTCCTCCTGTCAAAAGCATGATGACAATTGGCAACGGGGGATGAAGTAAGAAAGAGAAAGGGACGTTTCTAATACTAAATGCCAGTATGAAGAAATCAGGATACATAGAACCCATGTTTACTAATGGTCATCTGGGGGTGGGGGCGTTTTCAACATTCTGCATATTCTTTTGTATTGTTCCAAAAAATGTTTGTGGTTTTCTTTCTGTACTACCAATATTATTTATGCAAGAAATGAGTCGAGATATAAACTGAAAGTAATAAAAAGAAGTCAAAAAATCTGGATTTTTCTTTTTGTGTTTACAATTTTGATGCCCTGTGAGTTGTTTTTGGGGGGTGGGGAGGTGGAATGGTCAAGAGTCATATTCAAAACATTTTCTTTTTTCCATGCTTTTACTTTTTTATATTACAATTTATTTATGTATTTATAGCTAACTTATGCCTGTTATGTGCTATTTGTAATAGTAAAAATTGGGTAACAGCCTAAAATATTCAACAATGTGAGATGGTTAACTAAATTACATTCTACACAGTACTGTAACGGACTCATTATACTAAGGGGAACAAATGCAACCATTAAAACAACTGGCACTAAGTATCTATTAATATGGAAAGATGTTTATGATACACTGTTATGAATGAAGCAGGTCAAAATGGTGGGAGGAGGGCCGGCTGAGTGGCTCAGTTGGTTAAGAGCTCGCTCAAGAGTGCGAGCTGAGCTCTGAGCAACAGCAGTTCGATGCCCAGCCTGAGCTGAGCTGCCAACAGGTGGCAGGATGGCTCAGCTGGAAGAAAAAAAAAATGGGGTGGGAGGAGTAAGAGGGTTTTTCAGTTTTTGTTTTGTTTTTTAACGATTTTTTTTATTGGGGAATTGGGGGAGGAGAGCAGACAAGTTGCTGTCCTTTTTTTTTTTTTTTTTGTTCTTCAGTCTAGTTGTGGAGGACATTGCCTCACTGGCCCATGTTGGTATCACCATTGCGCTCTTCCTGGGTGAGGCAGAATGGTCGCCAGCCTCTGGACGGCCGCTCACAACAGCTCTTGGCAGCTCACTGCAGCAGGGGCTGCAGCTATGCAGTTCCCGGGGACTTCCATCAGTCCAGCTCCAGGTGAAGCTGTTGTTCACCATCATAGCCGTAGAGGGCAGTGTCACTGGCCCTCATATGTGGGATCCGAATCAGGGCCTGCTGCTCAGAGCTGGTATCCCAAGCCAGTTCTTAACCAGCGCGCCACTTGGCCAGCCCCCTCCGTTTTGTTTTTTATTCATATAACATAAATTTAACCATCTTAAAGTACATAATCCAGTGGCATTTAGTACATTTATATTGCTGGGCAACTGTCACCTCTATCTAGTTCCAAAACATTTTTTATCAGCTACAAAGGAGGCCTTATATTCATAAAGCAGTCACTTCCCACCACCACCCCGCCCTGGTAACCACTATTTTCCATCTCTGTGGATTCGCCTGTTTTGGACATTTCACATAAATAGAATCATACAGTATGAGGCCTTTTGTGTTTGGCTCCTTTCACTGAGCATCATGCTTTCCAGGTCCAAACATGTTGTAGCAGTGTCAGTGTCTGATTCCTTTTTACGGCTGCATAGTGTTCCATTGTAAGGCTAGGCTACCTTTTGTTTATGCATCCATCTGTGGATGGATTTGGCTGTTTGTCCAGCTTTTACCATTTGTGTATAGTGACTAGTGCTGCTAAGAACATCTGTGTACAAGCACTTATTTGAACACCTTCTTTCTATTCTTTTGGGTGTATATCTAAAGTGGGACTGGGATTGCTGGATCACATGAAATTCTGTTTTAACATTTTGAGGAATGACTAGCCCATTTTCCACAGCAGCCACTCCATTTTACATTCCCACCAGCAATGTGTGAGGGCTCTAATTTCTCTGTCCTTGTCAACACTTGTTATTGTTCTTTTCTTATTACAATAGTCATGCTAATGGGTGTGAGGTGGTATCTCATTGTGGTTTTGATTTACATTTCCCTTATGACTAATGATGTTGCATATCTTTTCATGTTTATTGGCCATTTGTATATTTCCTATGGAGGTATATCTATTCAACTCCTTTTGCCCAATTTTTGAGTAATATTTTTTGTTGTTGAGTTGTAAGAGTTCATTATATACTATGGGTACTAGACCCCTATCTGATATATAATTTGCAAATATTTTCTCCCATTTCGTGGATAGTCTTTTCACTTTCTCCATAATGTCCATGAGTTCATTTTCATAGAAAAGATACATCCTTTTCATTAAAAAAAAAAAACCCAACACACCCAATCTGAACAAATATTGTCCTAAACCAACAGTAATTATCTCGGGGTAGTTTTGAGTGTCACTATTTTATGTTTTTTTGTTGTTGTTTTGTTTTCTTTTTTGAGGGCAGTGTCACTGGCCCTCCTATGTGGGACCCGAACCGTATTTTATGTTATTTTTTAAGTAATGGTGATGGTGCTTTTCAAGTTTACTAATTTTGTAAGTTGGTAAATGGAAAGTGAAACTCTCCAATCATTCCCGTTTCCATCATTCACGTTTTGTGAATCATGGAAAGGACTGGAAGTGCTGGATCTTTAGGGGGTTTCTGAACACACCCGCGGGGAGTGGGGGTGGGCTGTTTCTGTTCTGCGTCCCTGGGCCCACACTTTCCACGTCTTCTTGCAGCCTTTCGGATTTCTGTCTGCCACTCGCTCTGGCTAGCCCTGGGAAACGGAAACTGAAACCGAGGCTGACTCCGAGGGCCGGTGAGACGGGTCCCCGGCCCCGCGCCCCGCCCCCTGACGTGTGTGGCTCCGGCTCAGAAAAAGGCTGGGCCGCCGTGTCCCGGAGAGACAGCAAGCTCGTCCCTGTCTGCGGAGGGCCTGGAGCCACAACCCACAGCCATGGTGAGGCGGGTTGACAGGTGGGGCAGGTGGGCTGGGTAACAGGTGATTAGTCTCCCCCCACCCCACCCCCGCTCCCGCAGGGTCTCCCGGGGGGGGGGGGCAGGCACCTACTGTGTGCCAGACTCCTACTGTGTGCCAGACCAGTGCAGCTGCAGAGCTCCCCAGGTTCCCAAGTGTGGCGGAGGGACAGGGTTCCTGACGTCAGGGTCTGGGTCTTGGAAGGCGGGTTCTGCCCAGTGGTCAACTCTGAGGTCCCTTGGGGGGCATTTTAGCTGAAGGGAGGCAAAGTGGTGGTCGTGGGCAGCTGGCCATTCTTCCAGAGACGCCCCTCTTGTGCATCTCCAGGGCCTGGGGTCCCTCTCTTGGCGGGCGGAGCGGATCCAGAGGAGGGAGCAGCGTCCATGAGCCCAGGAGCTTGCCCTGAGGCCAGTGCAGAGCATGTAGAGGCCCCAAGACTGGTGCTGGGATCTCTGAGCTCCGTGTGATGCCCACAGGGGGACCTGAAGGTGAAGATGCTGAGTGGCCAAGAGTTATTGGTGCCCACGAGGGACTCCATGCTGACAGCCGAGCTGAAGCAGCACATCGCCCGGAAGACCGGTGTGCCTCCCTTCCAGCAACGCCTGATCTCCCACCCATCTGGCAGGAAGCTGCAGGACAGGGATCTCCTGAGCCCCGGTAGCACGGTCCTGCTGGTGGTGCTGAGCGAGAACACCGAGAGCATCCTGGTGAAGAATGAGAAGGGTGGCATCAAAGCCTACGAAGTCCGGCTGACGCAGACGGTGGCTGAGCTCAAGCAGCTGGTGTGCAGTCAGGAGCACACACCAGTGGACCAATTCTGGCTGAGTTTCCAGGGGAAGCCCATGGACGACCAGAGCCAGCTGTGGGAATGCGGCCTCCAGCCCCATTGCACCGTGTTCATGAACCTGCGCCTGCGTGGGGGCGGGGCGGGGCCAGGAGGGCTGCACTGAGTGCCCCACTGGAGTCCCCACCCAATGCCATAATAAATGTTGATGCCAAGTTAACTGGCTGCCTCTGCGTCTGCCCTCGCCCCTCCCTCAGCACCCTGGCAGCGGCCAGCCTTCCATTCTGCACCCCTGTTGCTGAGCTTGGGGGAGGCGAGGAGGAGGGAGTAGAGCAAGGGGACCCAGCATCCCTGGGTGGTCACCAGGCTAGGCTGCCCAGTTAAGAAGCAGTCTGGTGGGCGGTGGGCGGTTAGCTCAGGTGGTTAGGGCACAGGCTCAGTACACCAAGGTTGCTGGTTCAATTCCCACATGGGCCAAGGAGCTGCGCCCTCCACAACTAGATTGAAGACAACTACTTAACTTGGAGCTGATGAGTCCTGGAAAAACACATTGTTCCCCAGTAAAATTAAAAAAGAAAAGAAAAGAAGAAGAAGAAAAAGAATCCTGGTGGGATCAAAATAGTGAATGCCTAACCCTGGAGAAATTGAACACGTATCTCCATATCTTTGGGAAACTAACTGCTAGAGAAAGAAAAAGAAGCACACGTGGGAGAGACCACCCCTGCCCCAGGTGGAGCTGTGGTCAGCCCCTGCACAACTGGTCCCATTCCAACATCTGGGTCAGCAGACAGCACAGGAAAGGGAAGATCTGGTCAGGTTCCAAAGGCCACAAAGTGAGGTCCCGGCTGGGACCAGCAGCCCTGGAAGTGGTAAGGGAGTGAATCCCAAGGGCCTGCCTGGGGGTTGGGGTTGGGGGGTGCCTCCTGGTCCTCCAGGACTCAATATCCTGTCCTGTCCAGCCTGCATTGGTCTGGGGAGGGGTGAGGACAGGGCCTTGAACACACATCACTGTAGGGAGTGAGCTGGCGAATGGAAACTGTTCAGAACAAATACACCCATCTTCAGGGTTTCACTTAAAGGAGGGTCCAAGGCCAGCAAGGGAGGGGACACCTAGAATGGAAGTTTCTCCAGCCCCTGTGGAAGAGCTTGTGTCGGGGGGGGGGCACCTAATTTGGCACAAGTTACACCTGTTTCCATACAAAATGCTTCCTTCTATATCAATTTACCAAATGAACCCAGGGGAGCCAGGTTGAGTCAGCCTTAGAAACAGAAGAGATGGGGGTGACACAACATACACCTCTCTGGGCCAAAGCCCATGACTCTGGGGACACTCAGTCCTCAGCTTTCAGATTCTTCAGGGTTTTTGTTTTGTTTTGTTTTGTTTTGTTTTTTGAGGGCAGTGTCACTGGCCCTCATATGTGGGACCCGAACCGGGGCCGCTGGCTTCCCAAGCCAGGGCTTAACCACTGCGCCACTCGGCCGGCCCTTCCGGGGGTGGGGGGTGGGGTTTGACTGGAGACCCTTTCTGGTCTGTGCGGGCCCGTACCTTCGCTGGGGGACCCCAGGTCTGCCTTGCCTATGACAGATATATCCTGGTTCCAGCCTCGTTTCCTGGGCCCTACCCTCACCTATTGGTCATACGGAAACTTAGCAAGTGTGAGCACACACCTCTGATGCCACCCTCCTTTCCTGAACGCGCCCCCCGCTAGGGTCTGGGAGAAGTTGGGTCCTCGAGAGGGACCGCTTCTGCCGCTCACCTTTCGTAGCTTCTGACTCAGAGCTCTGCGGCCGGCTTAGGGCGAGAGGGCACGCCGTAGACTCCGCCCTAGAGGGCCAGCAGGGGCCTTCCCTCCCTTCCCCTCGATCTGCAGCTCGGCCAGGCTCTAACTTGGACCCTCTGGGCCTTAGTTGACCCCCCTGTACTTAGCCAGCACGGCTGGAGAAGCGCGCCTCTGGGAGCTAGGGAGGGGCGTGCCCGGCCGTGCGCCGCGGGCCCGAGATTGCCGCCGCTGGACGGCAGGGGGAGCCCTGCGCCCGGCAGCTGGGCTCGAGCGACGCCGCGCACAGGCGGTGGGCGGGCCTGCGCGCCATTCTGGCCAATCGCCTCCGCCCCCGGCCCACATTGGCCCCGGGCCGCCGGGGGCGCGGCCTGGCGGAGCGGCCGCCTCCCCTGGACCAGCTGGGGGGTCCCGGGCCCCGCGGAGCTTCCGTCCCTGGTTCTAGCGAGGCGCCGGGGCTCCCCATCGGGTTCCTCCCGCCTGCGGAGGGGAGCACGTCTGCAGCGCGCCCGGGGCAGCGGGTCCGGGATCCGCAGCCCCTCCCCGAGGCCGGGCGGCCCCCGCCGCTCCGGCCCCGGCGCAGCCCGCAGCCCCTTGGAAGTCCCGTCACGTTGCCTGCAGATTAGGCGTTAGCCCGACTCCGGCCGCGTTTCCGGGGGGCGGGAGGCCTCCGCGGGGGCGGGGGAGGGGCGTCCGTGGCGCGCGCCGCCGAGAGAGCCCCCGGGTCGCCCACGGCCCCCGCCAGGGCCGCCTGCGCCCTGGCCAATCCCGCCGCCCGGCCCGGCCCGACGCGGCCCGGCCCCCGCCTCCCCCAGCCCGGCCTCCGCTCGGCGCCGCAACCCCGGCGCTTTGTTCGCGGGGCCGGCGCGGGGCGCCCGGCGGCCGGGGGCGGCACCGGCGGGGGCGGGGCGGGGAAGGGGCGGTGCCGCCCCGGCCCCGCCCCCGCGCCGCCCGCGCTCCCGCCGCCGCCCGGGAGCTGCGTCCCGTCCTGTCCAGTCCCGTCCCCGGCACAGCCCGGCCCGCGCGCTCGCTGCGGCCCTTCCCGCCGTCTCCCGCCCGCGCCATGGTCAGCCTGCGGCGGCCCGGCCCAGCCCCGCTGCAGCCGCTGCTGCTGCTGCTCATGGTGGCGGCGCGTTGCTTGCCTGGCGCCGACGGGACGTGCCCGGAACGCGCGCTGGAGCGGCGGGAGGAGGAGGCGAACGTGGTGCTCACCGGCACCGTGGAGGAGATCCTCAACGTGGACCCTGTGCAGCACACGTACTCGTGCAAGGTGGGTCCCCGCCGGGACCCCCGGGACCCTTAGCCTCCCCCCCCAGCCCTCCGCCTCCCAGCGATCCCGGCCCCCTCGCCCGGAGGCCCTCCCCTCGCAAGGCCGGCCGCCCCGCCAGAGACCCCCGCCCCAGGCCGTGGGAACGAGCTCCAGAGGCTTTGCAGCTCCAGCTCCCGCTCCCTTGGCGACCGCCGAATCCCCGGGTGGGGCACCGGGTCCCGGAAAACTCGCGAGCGCCGGAGGGAAAGTTCCTGCGTGCCGCTGCAGTGCCACCTGGCGCTGCCCCAGGCCTGGGGACCCGATCATGTCTGCCCCTCCACCCCAAACCCACTCCCTTGGAAACAACTGCGCCGCCCCCCAGGGAGAGTGTGTGGCTACCGCACCGCCTCTCCACCAGCCAAAGAAAAGGAATAGGGACGAAAGCAGGTGACGGTTTCTGCTTGGGATGGAGGGTTTCGCCTGTGGTCAGTGCAGTTGCCCCCTCCCCAGAGGCCTCTATCAAGGAGAAAGGGGGTGGTTAGGAGAGGGGGGGGTGCACGTCTAATCTTCCAACCCCAGGGATTCTGGTTGGGGGTGCTGCAGTGACTCGGGGCAGAAGCAGAGAAGTGGGCGGGGCCGTTGCTGAGCCTCAAGTGAATGGGGAGCGGGGGCAGAGGCAGGTGCCCCATCCCGCTCCTGGGACAACTGCGTTTCCCCTGGCCGCGGGGGTCGGGGGCTTGCACTGTCTCTCCTTCAGTGGGATCCCGGAGCCCCCTGGGGTAGGTATGCAGGGTTTTTAACCATAGTCCATTCCTAGGGAGGGCTCATCGGAGCCAGGGCCCGTCCCCCACTCTGGCCCCTAAAACCACCTCCCTAACCAGAAGTCAGATCATTCCTGTCCCTTGGAGCTGGGGACGGGTGGCAGCTTCTTCCAGATTGGCCTGTGGGGCTACAGCTGGGATCCCCCGCTGGGCCCCCTCCCCTCCACCTCTGGGCACTTTGCCAAGTCCCTGCAGGATTTTCCCGACTTCCTCCCCGCTGCTCCTGGGTGTGGCTGGGGGGGAGGCGACCAGAGCCACCCAATCCTCCCCTGCTGATTATCTGCCTTTTGGAACCTACTGTGTGTCGAGGTGGGGGGAGAGGGCTGGACAACTCTCCCACCAGTGCCCCTGAAGGGTGGATGGGGTTCCTGCAGATGCCGAGGACCCGAGGCTCCTAACAGGGGGTACGCAGGTGGACTGGCCACTATTGTCTTATCCCCCATTCCAGAAGTCCTGAAGAAAGGGGCTTCTTCTCAAGGAATGCGTGGGTGCATATCCCCTGGGCGCATGTCCCTTGGAGCTGTTCCTTTGAGGGCAGCCCGTTCAGCCTACAGCTCCTGCGACCCTCCAGGGCACCCCTGGGTAGGCTGTGGGCATCCCAGGGCATGGTTTGTCAGAGCAGGTGCCCTCAGGGCCCCAAGAGCCAGACGTGGAGGGTGGGGCTGCCCTGTGCTGCCTGAACTTGATTTTGTGGTTTGCAGGCTGCCTTGACTGCACTCACAGTAGGAGCCTGGCAGGAGGAGGGGTCTTTCACCTTCTAGGGGGAGGGTCTTAGCCCACCCACAGGCTGGCCCAGAGCCCTGAGCTCAGAGCCTGCTGCCCTGAAATTCCCCCGGCCATGTTAGCTGCTCCTGGCTCTGCCCAGGAGCGGGTGGGATTAGTGGGGCATGGGAGGCAGGTACCCCAGGCCAGGTGGGTCTCCTTCCCAGATCCAGCCTCAGCTGACATGGACATCATTAGACTTGGGGGGCTGGGGTCAGTTAGACCTGGGGGGTGGGGGAGCTGTTTCATGGGGGAGGGAGTGTGTTCACAGGCCTTGTGTTCTCATGACATCCACATGTGCTTCCTTGCATCCTTGGAGGGGCTGACTCAAGATAGCCTTACATCTCAGCCCAGGGTTGGGGACTGCCTGGACGTTGGGCCTGCACAACTGGGGTGCTCAGAGAGGGAAAGGCCCTGGCGCCCAGCCTGGTGCTGCCTCTGGCCCCCACGGCCCCCTCTGTCTTCCCAGTGGGAAGAGGACCACTGATACCTGCCCCCCTCCACCCTAGGTTCGGGTCTGGCGGTACTTGAAGGGCAAAGATGTGGTGACTCAGCAGAGCCTGCTGGATGGTGGCAACAAGGTGGTGATTGGTGGCTTCGGAGATCCCCTCATCTGTGACAACCAGGTGTCCACCGGGGACACAAGGATCTTCTTTGTGAACCCCGCGCCCCCATACCTGTGGCCAGCCCACAAGAACGAGCTGATGCTCAACTCCAGCCTCCTGCGCATTACCCTGCGGAACCTGGAGGAAGTGGAGCACTGCGTGGAAGGTGTGGGGGGGGCAGGGGGTGACGGTGGGGAGGCGAGGGCAGAGGCTGATGATGGGCAGGGGGGGCGGGGGGGGGCCAGAGGGTGATGGGCGTGGGGGGAGGAGAGTGTGTTGTAGGTCTTGTGGTCTGACCCCTTCCCAGCTCCCTGGCTTCCCAGCTATATCTCTAGCCATCTCAAGGTCAGCTCCAATCTCTGACATTAGCAGTGCTCCTCCTGACCCCGCACAATGCTACCATCTTTTGTTTTGGAGTCAAGCAAGTCCCAGCCCTGCAAGGCCTCTTCCTTTTCCCTTCCCCACCCCCTCCCTGGCTCTGTATCTCCTGGATGGTCCCCAGGTGAATGACACCAGCTGTTTATGCTCCTGCAGAATCACAAACATCTGTCTAGACGGTGCCCAGATGTTGAGCAAACCCCTGGGAGTGGGGTGTAGGGATTGGGTGGGCTGCCCCCTTGTGTGTTCCAAGCCCTGTCATTTCTGGGAAGGGGCATTTCTGTGGGGTGGGGGCTTCTATGGGTTTAAGGAGGTGTGGAACTCCATAACTGAGGTGAAGAAATTTTTCTTGTCTGCTGTCCACACAAGGCTATTCTGAGTGGCCTAAGAGTGCCCCACCCCTACCCAGCCTCTGGGAGGTGGACTGGGATCACATGACCAGGGTTCCCCCCACCCCCTCACCCCAGGATAGTCCCAGTTGGGGGCTGAGATCCTTGGCTGGGGAATGTGGCAGGGAGAATGTAGGAACTGTCTGTGGCCCTCACATCCTGTCTGTCTTCTCATGGCTGTCTGGTGTATGAGGGGGTGGGTGGGAAAAGGCTTCCTCCCCAGGGCAGAGGGAGGGCTCTGTGACTTCCTGTCTCAGGAAGGAGAAGGCAAAGGCAACCCTGTTCCTCTTGTTGGCTGTTAGGGAAGTCCCACCTTTTATCTAACTTATTGCCAGTGAAGCTGGCTTGGCTTTTGTGGGGTCCTGGATGGTGGTGGACCCATCTGGCCTGGGAGGACTGTGCAGGGGGAGGGGGAGGACCTGAATGGGGTGGGGAGCTCCACGGCATCTTGCCTAGGCTGTGCTCAGCTGCTTTTGGGGCTGCCCCAGGGTCCCAGGCCAAAGCATCGCAGAGAAGCCAGCAGGGTCGAGTGTCCCTGGTCTCTCTTCCCAGCACTGGCTCAGCCACAGGGTCCCAGGCTGGCCTTGCCACGAGGCACAAACTTGAGACCCTGGCCTTGCTCTGGAAGCTTGTGATCCAGGGAAAAGACAGGAGGGTGGCATGGAGACGAGGTAGGCTGTGGGATGGTGAGGTGCAGTTTAGGGGATGAGCTGGGGCCGAGAGGCTGAAGAAGAGGGGTCAGGACCGAAAGTCCCCCATGTCTCAACAGGGGATGGACTCCACTGCTGGACGGGGCAAGCCCAAGGGTCTGTGACTCAGTAACTGAGGCCTTCTGTGGTATCAGAAGAAGGCATGTGGCAGGAGGGTCACCCTGGACAGAACGAGTTTCGCCATCTTGCCAAAGTTCCACCTGCACCAGGCGCCGGCTCTGGATATGCCGGGCTGGGCAGCAGAATAGCTGGACAGGAGGGTCCCCAGGGAGAGCCCTCCAGCCAGGACTGGGTCAGCTGTGGGCAGCCAGCACTCAGGACAGTCTAGGGCCTGAGCTTCCTCTGCGGGTGGGATGTTGGGACCCATAGGCCCGAGTACAGCAATGGGGTGGGCCACCGGTAAGGAGGGTCTTGGGGAAAGGGGTTCATGGTGATGAAGGGACAGGAAGTGGCCCTGACTGTGGCTTGGGGCCTTGCAGGTGGAGTGGACGTCAGGGGAAGGGTGGGGATGGGGGCCGAGACTGAGGAGCTTGGGCTCCAGTGGAAGGCGCTGAGGTTTTGAGCTGAGTGACACAGTCCTGTGCTTCAGGAGCAGCCCAGGGTCTGGGGGTGGGGGCTGGGCACGCCGACAGCTTTGATGCATCACAGGGGCCTGGGGCGAACGGGGGGGGGTCTCCCCCTGAGTGCCCCAAAGTACAAAGAACAAGGTCCCCTGGAGCTAGGGCCAGGCTTGGGTAAGGAAATCCTGTGCGCACATCCCCCAAGCTGGCGGGGTGGGAGGAGGGGCTGCCTCCTCGGACCTCACCCCGCGCTCTCCAGGAGCCCAGGCCTCACCCTAGTGAGGGGCACAGGGCTGGTGATAAGCTGACCCCTCCCTGTCTGACTCGGACCCCATTCTGCTCCCAGAGGCCCCACAGGACCCAGGGTGAAGTCTGGGAGGTCACCGAGACCACCAAGTCCCACCTTGTCTCTAGAACATCCTCCCAGGCCTACCTCCTGGGGTGCTGGCCAGGGCCCACCCCCTCACCCCTGACTGGGCACTGACCGGGCACCTGCTGCTGGGCAGCACACCTGCTGCCGCCTTTGCTAGGACTTGTCTTCCTCAGTTTCTCCCACAGGGCCTGCAGGTCGGCCCCTTCCCCAGCCTCCAGCCCCCAGGAAGGCTCCTCCCAGTCCTGGCTGGGGAGCCACATTCCTGGCATAACTGAGACAGGTATGTGTGCCTCCCTCTGCGCCACCTTTGGGTGAGGGAAGCCGGCTGCTCTGGGACAGCCTCTTCCGGAAGGAGACCCCCGCCCCCTACTTTTTCGGAGAAGTGGCCTGGCCTCTTCCAGTGCCAGCCGCCCACACGCCCTGAGCCTGCCCAGGCTGGCAGCTGAGCGGGCATCTCCTCCAGCCCTCCGTCAGCCACCGTGTCCTGGTCTGGGTACTGCCTACATACTCCCAATACCTCCCTATGTCCGCCTCCTGCAGGCCAGTCCTAGGGCCGTCCCTGAACCCCCCAGCAGGACACAAGCCTGGCTGAAGGCCAGCAGGGCAGCCTGGGGCCCTCCCCTCCCCAGAAGGAGCCCGGAGCAGAGAAAGGAAGTGTTGTTTGCCCCCGCCGGGCCTGGCACAGGGACAGGGTCGGGGTGAGTCTGGCGACGGCCCAGTCCGGCCCCGCCTAGCCTGAAGCCGGGGTCCTGGCGGCCACACTCCATGGCCCAGTCCGGTGGCCTGATTCTGGCGACACCTTCCCTCCGGCATGCCAGGCGGGCTGTGTGAGGCCTTCGGGAGGGCAGCGCTGCAGCCGGGCTGGAGAGGCCCCAAAGCTGGGTGTGGGTGGCAGACACCTCCGCGCTGCACACCCCCCCGCAGTGGCTCCAGACAGTGCGGGGGCGTTTCTGGGCTACCTCCCTCAGCTGCCTGGCACTTAGCTTGTGCGCCCCCACGGTTCCCCAGCCTGCCCGAGTCCCTCCGCATTGCTTCCGGTTCCGGCTTCCCGCTCCTGCCGCCGGGTCGGGTCGGGATGCGGGTTCCCACCCCGCCCCTTCCAGACCCCACCCAGCTGCCCCCGCGGTCCCGCCCCAGGCCAGCCTGGGCTCGAGGCTGTGCGCCGCCCCCCGCTTCCGTCCAGCGGGCTGGGGCGGTGTCTGCCCAGGTGGGGCGTGACCCCCCACCCCGCGCTGTGCTGAGCGTTCCCACCTGGGGGTCCCTCAGAATCAGCGATTGGCGGCTCCGGTGCGCAGGAACGGACTTGCACCGCCTCTGAGGCCACCTGGGTTCCCAGCAGGTCGGTGGCGCGTTCACTGGGGTAGCAGTAGGGCTGGGCTTTGCTGGCTGAAATCAAAGGGCTTGCCATCTGATCTCGTTGCTTCCCTTTGGGCTGAGCTGGTGGAAAGATCTCTTGGCTTTTTCCAGACCCCACCCCAGCCCTCAACTCCCCACCCAGAGAGGAGCCTGGCTTCCATTCTCCCTGCAAATTGGAAATGGGGGGAAACGATTGTTTTGAGACTGCCCTCTCTCCCTCTGTCTACGCTGCCCTCCCCACCACCCCCTTCCCAGCGGTGCTGGACAGAGCATTCTGGTGGGGGCTGCCTGTGCCTTCGCAGTATCTTTGGGTGCTGGGACCCGCCCTGCACAGTTGTGGAAATGGGAGATCTCCTGGTCAGGGCCAGTTAGCCTGGGTCTGGGGTCTGCAACCCCCTGCCCCTGCCAACCTTCATGGGCAGGGCAGTGGCTCCAGATTTTAGGGCCATGGGTCTAGCCAGAGGTCATTCCCACCAACCCCCTGCTTCGGTCAGGCCAGCAGAGCCCACCCCGCTCCAGCCTGCTGTGCTCAGTTTCCTTCCTATAGGGTTAGTTCCCCTACCTCCAAAGCCTGTCCCCCCATCACTGCAGGAGGTTGGAAAACAGCTGGAGAAACAGGCTGCTCCTGTCCCAGTCCTTTGCCTCCACCTGTGGAACCCAGGCCAGTGACCCGCACCCCAGCAAGTCCAGCCCTTGCCCAGAGGCCTGGGGGAGGGGAAAATGGACTTCCTTTCCTGCCCTGCCCTCCTGGCTCTAACATCCCCCTCACCACTGGGATAGAGGAGCCATGGTTCCCCCTGCATCCTGGCTGGGGCTGGGGGCTGCAGGTACAGTTGTCACAGTAGCGCTAGTGGCGCTTGACACTCCAGAGTCCCAGGAAGTGCGTCTCTCATCATTGAGAAAAAGGAGGCTCAGAAAATTAGATGGCACCCGAGTGACATTAACCCATACAATGACACAGTTCAGCTGAGGAGGGCACCAGTGCTCAGGAGGGGTCATGTTGGAGCTCATGCTGTGGCTGGGAACTGGGGAGGAGTGAACTAGGCCTCCAGTGGAACCTCTCTCCCCAGAGCAGATCCTGAGAACTTCCGCTGAGGAAAACCCCCTGCCAGGGGCTGCTTACGCCGCCGGAAGTGGCCCCACTCCCCCCATGGGGCAGCACCGAGCTGGAGAGTGGAAGGGGGAGCTTTATCCTCAGTGGGCTGTTTCCCCTCTGTGTGGTCGGCGCACGCGCATCTGTGTGTGTGTGTACGTATACAGCCTCACATGTATTGATCTGTACACATGAGGATTCCGGTCAGAGCCCCAGCTGGTGGCCTGTGCATACCTGGGTTCAGTGAGGGCTGTGGCCCTGTAGGTACTCTGACAACAGGCTGGTAAGGGGTGCCCTTTGCTTGTGTGTCAGGGGACTTGGGACAGGGCTCCAGCCTCGGTGGCCTTGGTTGCGGTGGGTTGTCCTGCCTCCTGCCTGCTGCCCCAGTGTCCAGCTGAACCCCCTGTGCCTTGCCAAGGATGGGCATCTCCTGTAGGCCCTGTCTCTGGAAGTGACTGCAGTGGTGTCTCAGTGCTGAAGATGAAAGGGCTGTGATGAGGACAGGAGCGAATCCCTGGGGGCCGCTTGGGTTCACTGTCCCCTCATGTGCCAGTCTGACACAGGGCTCTGGGGGTGGCAGGGCAGTTAGAGTCAGGCCGGGCCATTCAGGGGAGGGTGCTCTGTCCCTGGACTCAGGGGGACCTGAGCCCTTTTGCTCCTCAGCCCCCTTCAGTTGCCCGCATGGGGCCCTGGGAGCAGACAGCCTGGTGCGGCTGTGGGCCCCTGCCCCTGTGCCCACAGATGGGACGCTCCAGTGCACATCTGGCCTGACTGTGGCCTGTTCTGACTCTCCAGTGGGGAGGGGATGTGGGCCCTCTTCTCTTCCTGGAGGGGGAGGCCCTGAGGTCCATTCATAAGGTTCATTCATTGATTCCTTCCGTACCCAAACGTCCCCTCACCGCCCAGCAGCAGATCCACTGGGCCACCGGAAGGGCCGTGCGAGGGCTTGGGGTGCTTCCCAAGGAGGTCCGGTGTGTGCTCTGTGTCAAGGGGGTAAGGCACAGGAAGGGCATTTGGGCGGAAAAGACGGCATGTGAGGCTGGGTGGGTACAGGGTAGCTCTGGTGAGGGCTGGGAGAAAGCAGGTGAGGGCGTGGGGGGGGCGGGGAGGGGCTGGAAGCCTATAGTCAGCGCCGTGACCTCCTGGGTGGGAGAGCGAACCTTCCTGAGTGGAGCCTTCCCAACTGACAGCTGGCAGGCGCCTGGCACCTTTGCTGCTGCTCTCCCCTGAGGACAGGCTCCCCTGCACCCTGGTGGTCTCCATAATCCCTGTCCTGCGTCTCTTTCCATCTCTGCAGTTCTCTTCTGTCCGGTCTCTGTCTGCCACTGCTTTCCATCCTGACACCCAGCTGGCTACCAACTCTGACTTCGGCTCTGGGCTCTGGGCTCTTGGTCTCCTGTTGCTGCCCGTGGTGCCCAGCTCCACACAGCTGTCCTCGGCAGGAACACAGGGTCTCCCCACTCACAGGCACTGACCACACCTGGGCCCCACCCTGGCTCCCCCAGCCTTCTCTTTCCTCCTGGAGACGGCCAGAAGAGGTGGGCTTGGGGCTCAAAGGCGCGGCGCAGCCTCCCGTGCTCCTCTCCAGGTGTCCGCTGTCTCCCCTCTGTTTAGCTGGCGCCCCCTAGTGGCTGCGCTGGGTGTCCTGGCAGGCGTCCGGCCCCCTCCCTGGCTGCCAGGCCTGAGATCTGCCCACTGGCTCCTCCTGGTCTCCTGCAGCCTTCTGAGCTGGTTCTCACATGGGCCTCTGTAGTTGCCTCTGGGGGCTTTTCCTCCGGATAGGTGCAGACCCCTCTCCCCAGCATTCAGGTCTCTGCAGATGTCACCCCTCAGACCCTCCAACCTTGTGCACAATCTGCCAGTGTAACCTTCCTGAGGGCGGAGAGCTCTTCTGACTCAGGACACACCTCTCCGACTTAGATCAGGTCAGGGAGGCAGGGAGGGGCCCTGGGCACAGATGACCAAAGAACGATGCTGAGTAATGAGTTAGGGAGCTGTGCGGCAGCTGCCTTCGCAGCCCGCAGTTCTGAGAGCCTAGCCATGCTCAGCCCCTTCCCAAAACTCATTTAATCCCACCACCCGGCAGTATGGGCTAACTGGTGGAAGTGCGGGTGGGTACACAGTCCCTGGAGCCAAACATGGGCACCTCCTGGCCTCACCTGAGGCCGTGATCTGGGAACTGGGCTGGGTGCCACCTCCTTCCAGAGGCTGGCTGTGATCCAGCAGCGACATCCCGCTGTGAAACGCCCATTGTCTGCTAAGGGCGAGGGGGAGGGGACTGCCGTAGCCTGAGGCCCGGGGCTTGGGGAGGGGGCCGCTCTGCCCGGTTCTGTGTCCCCTCCCCCACCGAGGCTGCCGGGCACCTGTGACTGAGCGGCCGGCAGCCAGCGCTCGATTGCTGCGTGCCTGGCTCCTGGAGACGGCGCTGGCCGAGTGAGGCCTCAGCATCAGGTGTGCGTGTGCGCATGTGCGGTGCCCTGCCCTGCCCCCACCCCATCCTTTCGGAAGGAGCTGGGCCCCAATCCCAACGGAGTGAGCCAGGGGTCATCTGCATGAGAAAGGGGCCAGCAGGTTGCCAGTGGGCTGGGCTGGACTCTCCAGATGCCATTCCCTGACCTCAGGGCCAGAGACGTACCTGAAGGTGTCCAACCAGAGCCTGCGTGTGTGCACACGTGTATACGTGTTGTGTGGGTGAGGAACAATCCTTATGTTGCATGAAGATGAGTGTGGGATGCCCAGGGTGTATGCACACAGCTGTGTGTGTGAGACACCCAGTACCTGTGTAAACTTGAGTGAGTGGGTGTACGTGTGTGTCTGCATGTGTAACACCTGGAGGACCGAATGTGTGTACACATGTGTGCAGTTGCATGCTGATGTGTGTAAGCCCAGAGGCTACCAGGGGCTAACTCCTAGATCAGAGTATTCTCTGTTCATTCCTAGGGCATAAGCCTGCCTGAGCTGGTCAGGGCTGAATGATTTTGAGTCTGATCGTCCCAAAATAGCTCTGGTAGCCTGAGTTCCCCTCCCCGAGGCTGGGTCTGGGGCCTCAATGGCCCTTTGTCTCCCTGAAGGCAGCCAGCTCCCGTGGGGGGCTCCGACTCAGCCCGGGACTGGGAGGGACCAGGCTGCCTTGCCGGTTTCCCGTCCCGGCCCTGCGTGTAGGCTCTAAGCCCCACCCCAGTACTGGCTGGGTTGGCCAGCCCCCCCCCCACCACGTGAGCATCTGAAGGCCAGCCCACTTGTGGGCAGATCTCGAGGTCTCTGCGTGGGCGAGGCCTCCCCTGCCAGCCCCCATTCCCGGCTCCCACACCCTGGTTCCTGCAGAGCGCCCCACCCCCATGATGTCCCTCAGTTGCAGTGGCAGCAGCAGACGGGTGTGTGTCCCCAGTAGGCACCAGGCACACCTGGGGTTTCACCCCTGGTACTGTCAGAGGGGCCCTCTCTGAACCAAACGATGCAGATTGCAGTCTTGGGGGGCGGCAATGAGGAATAATAAATGGGAAAGTGTGAGAACCGCCTGGGCTCCGTGGCAAGCCCTGCCTTGAGATCAAAAGTCAGACCCTGCCCTGGGTACTCCCGGGCCAGGGCGGTGTCTGGGGAGCCACAGCACTACCAGTGTGGTGTGGGCAGTGCCAAGGTCCATTGAGCTGAGGGGGATGGGGATGAGAGGCTCCCCTGAGAAGAGGGTGAGGCGGCCAGGGACCAGGGTCTCCAAGTGGCTTGATGGATTGCTTCTCTTGGCGCATGGTGACACGGGGTGGGGGAACCACTTGGTTTACTGGCGTTTCCTGCAAGGTTTCATTAGAACCTCAGGTTCTAGGGCTCCGAGAGGTTTGAAGACCTCTGCTGTGGGTGATAGGGGACCCTGATGGGAGGGCTGACCCTGTGTGGGATGTGGCACAAGTGTACCTGGCCAAGGGATGGAAAACATTGAAGGGAGACGGACCTGGCGGAACTGGGCACTGGCTGGCAGGGGCTGCCTGGCTTTGGAAAGTTGGGTGTGTGTGTGGAGGAGCCTGCCTGACCAGGAGGGAGTGACCAGGGCCATGTTTGTGAGGCAGCTGGTTACCTGGTAGGGTGGAGCGACCTTGGGGAGGGTTCAACTGAGGCACACACATGGATATTGCTGCCCTAGGGTGGTGCCACTACCAACGGGCAGAGAATTGGGGTAGCACCAGGAAGGATCTGGGCCAGGGCAGAGGAACCCCAGATCTGTGGGGAGGGACCCACTTTCCCAAGGTGGGTCAAGATTAGGCCCAAGAGTAACCAGGGGTGGCACTGGTGGCAATAGCAGTTTGGCTGAAAGGGGACCTGCTGACAGCAAACACAAAACCCTCCCAAAGCCTGAGTGCAGGGTATGTGACTGTGTGACAGTGGGGTGTGGTGGAGGGAGGTGCGATTAACGTTTTTTCAGCTGGGGTGGGGAGAGGGAACGGACCCCCATGAGAGGAGCGTCCCTCCCTCTCCCCAGAAAGGGCCGGAGGACTCTAGGAGGCGCAGGTGATGGAGGGCGTGGCAGGGGTGCAGGGCCTGTGATCAGGTCCAGGATGGAGGGGGCCATTTAGGGGGTCCCTCCCACATGACTGCAGACGGTGAAGGGAATGTGTTAGTCATGGAGATGGTCACCATGGTATCCTTGCCGCGGAGGGAGAGAGGTAGGGACGGAACAGGGTCCCCGCACGCAGGCAGGGAGCTGTGGACCTAACGGTCCCGGGTAGGGTTGGGGACCGGGTGTTCTCAGGGGGCGGATGTGAAATGTTCTGACCACGCCCCGCCCTGCTGTGACGTCACGGTCCCGAGGTTCCCAGGGAGGCCTCTGCGGGGCGCTGCAGACTGGGGGACCACGCCCGGAGCCCCGCGACTATTTGCATAACACTTATTTACATGTAACTGATTTGCATGTTCCTCTCACTGCCACCTCCTGGAAGAGAGTTGGATGGTGCGCGGGTGGTTTGAGGTGTTGCTGTCCATTCTTAGGGAGGGGTGGCCCATCATGCCACCCCTTCGGTATTCGGTATTCGATTCTGCTCACTTTCTACCTGTGTGTATGTAGCTAGGGACACCCCCTCCCCCCCGACACGCACATACACACACACTACCACAGTGGGGGCAGCAGAAGCAAAGACACGCACAGGCACACACGGTGGTGACACGAGGACAGCAGGCTGAGCCCTGCTGCGGGGACCCAGACCCTCACGCACTGCCTAGCGTAGCCCAGCCCGTCCAGGTGGGAGTAGGAGAGGACCCAGCCCAGCCCCATCCACTACCCTGCCAGTCCGTGTGCCCGCCCCACTCTTACCCTCTTCGGCCCCGCGCTGCCCCCTCGCCCTCCCACCCCCGCCCAGCACCTGCCCCTACGCTCCCCTCGCCCGCCCCTGCCCAGGCCTCTGTCCCTCTCCCATCCGCCGCTCCCACCTCCTGCCCGCTCCCCAAGCCCTACCCCAACCCTGCCCGCTTTCCGTCACCCGCATCCCCGCTTCACCCGGAGCCTCTGCCTCCTGCCCGCCCCCAGCCCCGCCGCTGCCCGCGCCTGACCCTGCATTCCCCTTTGTGCCGCCGCGCTCTGTCCCCATCTGCCCGATCCCTCCTGCGCCACGAGCCGCCGCGACTCCCCGCAGACGCCGGGAGTCCCTGGAGGCGTCTTCCTTTGTCTTTGCTCCCCGCCCTCCCTCCGCGGCGCCCCTCGCCCCTCACTCACCGCCTCGCCCCGCAGAGGGCGAGGGGAGCCGGCGCTGCTGCCGGAGGCAGGACCCGGGGGCCCGAAGCCGAGGCGCGGCGCTTCCCCGGCTGCTCTTTATTCTCCCTCCCGGCGCGCTGCTCCAGCTGCCATCGCCGCCCCGCCTCTGCCGGGGACTGGAGCAGCCGGACCTTCGGCGCGCTCGCCCCGCCGCGCCTCCCTACGGAGTCCTCAGTGAGGGGCGGCCGGCTGCTGGTCCCCTTGGACCGGGCAGCCGGGCTGTGGGGCTCCCAGCGGCTCCAGGAAGACTGAGCCCGCAAGAGCCCTGCCGAGAGCTCCCGGCGCCCCTGGCCCAGGCCTGGACGCCTGGACGGGTTGTGGATAGCGGGCTTGGCTACTGGCCCTCCGTTTCTGCTCCGCCTCTCTTTGAGCCCACGTTTAGGAATTCTGCTCCTGAGAACTCGGCACACCTCCCAGCATGAGTGTGGAGGGCTGTGGAGGGGACCTGGCACCCCTGGCATGCCACTGCAACTGAACTTTGAGAACCTAGCTGTGGGTCAGCTGTCCCCGAGTTCCAGAATGGGGGGAGTAGCCCCGGAGAGGCCTAAGGGTGCCCCGTGAGGACCCCACACCCTGAGAGAGTGGAGGCTGAGGAGCCCGGGGCCATGCCTCCACTGCTGCTGGCGCGGGACCCCCGGCAGCAACATGGGGTCTCCCTGCTGGTGCGCTATTTCATGATCCCCTGCAACGTCTGCCTGATCCTGCTGGCCACGTCCACGCTGGGCTTCGCTGTGCTGCTCTTCCTCAACAACTGTACGTGGCTGCGGGCGTGGCCACCCTGGGCCAGGCCCAAGTGACCCTGCCTCTGCTGGCTGGGCTCCCCCTACTTCAGCTGCCAAGGATTGGGGGACAGGCAGGGCCACAGAGAGGCCACCAGCTGGGATGCAGCTCAGATGGGCCACCTGCATCTTCTGGGGACAGGATGGGCCATTCTGTGGACCCCTGGAAGCCTGTCCTTGGGCTCATAGGGGGCTGGCCCTCATCCTGAGCTGCAGAAACAACTTTCTTTAGGAGTGGAGACTTTGACAGGGTTGCGGACTGGGCTCTTCTAGGGAATAGGTGGCTGCCCACACCTGCTGCTGGGGCCACACCTGACGCGTCAGGCTCTGATGGTGCAGCTAGAGGGGCAGAGAAGAGCCAAAGCTTGTGCCTTTGTCTATCCCCAGGGCCTCTGCCAGCCCTCAGGGCTCAGGGGAGGGCCTGGGAAGGGATGTGGGCAGGCAGGGGTGACCCCTCCAGGCTGAGGAAAGGGACAGGCTATGGAAGGACATGCTCAGAGGGGCCTAACTTGTTGATTTTTTTTTTTTTCCAGACAAACCTGGGACTCACTTCACACCAGCCCCCCCGACACCTCCGGATGGTGAGTGCAGGCATTGGTGACAGGCTGAACTTGGGAGTTTGTGCCTGGAGGGGCAGTGGCACTCTGGAGAGCCAGGGACCATTTTGGGGGGGGGCGGTGCCACACATGTTAGGTGTGTCTGGAGCAGGGACGAGGCTGGACGGGGGAGCCTGGGCTCCCTTCTGGGGAGCCCACAGTGGTAGATAGCAGAGGGAGTGCGGGGTCTGGAATCTCTGGGCCTGGCAGGTGCTGACTGCCAGCCATCGCATGTGAGTGTGGCTCTGACTTGTGAGATGGGTCAGACAATGTGTGCAAAGGGGTGTGGGTCTCAGCAGGACCAATGGCAGCTGTCCAAGGAGGGGCTGGAGGGCCTGTCCCTGGGCCTGAGCAGACTGGGGCTGGCCTTCTTGACCCCCTGTGTGGGTGGGGCCCGGCTTCCCTGCAGGCCTGCCAGTGTGTGACAAAGCTGTTAGTGCTGCTGGGATGGCCTGGGGTCTCTTTGGGGGAGGGGAGCCCCCAAGTTTGCTCTCAATACCTAGGCTCCTGCTGGGTGTGTGTGCCTTCCCAGGCTCACAGAGTCCTGTAGAGAGGGGCTGTGCATACCTGGGCTGGACTGTGGGAGGAGGCAGGTCTGCACTGGGCTGGGGGCCGGATGGGGGCAGGGGGGCTGTGTCTCCCATAGGCCATGGGCAAGAGGCCTGGCGCCATCTGGATTTACAGATTGGTCTTAGTGGGAGGACACTCGTCCCTCTCCCACCGTCCTCAGGCTCCTCTCCTGAAGCCTGACAGGCTGCTGTGTCTCTATTCCTTTATACAAACGCTAGCCCTCCGCAGAGGCCGCCTGCCCACACTCCGATCCCATTGCACAGTCAGGGACAGCTACACTCCTCCCTTCCAGGCACACACACCACCCGTTTGTGGCCACTGGCAGGCCTCAGGGTGTCCACTCCATCCCCCAGCCCACCCGAGAGCTAGAGGGCAGTTAAATATAGCGTCTCCAGCGGTGGCTATAAAAAGCCATTGCCGGTCCGGCATCGGGCATTGTGAGGGGCCTTGGGCATACAAGGAGCGAGACTGGGAGGCTGAGTGGCCAGGGGGGAGGCTCCCGCGGGACGTCGAGCTGGGGCGGCATGGAAGTGCCAGGGGCACGAGGGGCATGCAGCGCGCCTGTGCTTGTGAGGGGCAGTTTGTTTTTTTGTTTTTTTTTTAAAGATTTTATTGGGGAATTGGTGGAAGGGAACAGCGTTGGGGAATCGGGGAAGGGGAACAGACAAGTTGCCGTCTTCTTGTTCTTCAGTTTAGTTGCGGAGGATGTTGCTTCACTGTTGGTATCCTCATTGCGCTCTTCCCGGATGAGGCAGATGGGTCGCTGGCCTCTGGATGTCGCTCAGCGCGGCTATTGGCAGCTCACGCTTGGCTGCCAGCCGCTCACGCTGGCTGCGGGCCACTCACTGTAGCCTATGGCAGCCCACTGCAGCAGGGGCTGCAGCCCACACCATCACCGGGGCTCGCACAGCCCAGCTCCAGGTGGAGCTGTTGTTAGCTGTTGAGGGCAGTGTCACTGGCCCTCATGTGGGATCCGAACCGGGGCCGCTGGCATCCCAAAACCAGCGCTTAACCGATGCGCCACTCGGCCGGCCCGTGAGGGGCAGTTTGAATGATGATCAAGAGCTAACAGGCGTGCTTGGCACACAGGGCACGGCTGTTACAGCGAGCTGTGCCTGCACGTGTGTGTGCATGTGTGTGTGTATGATCGTATCTGTCTGCATGCGGTCTCTGCTTGTGTGTGTTGCATGTCTAATCAGGAAACTCATCTTGAGTATTTATGGTCTCCTTGTCCCATGGGGGAGCAGAGGTGTGAATGGAGCAGCCTTCACCTTGCCTAACAGCCTGAGTGTGGTCTGAGAAAAGCTGTTTCAGCCTGGACAGGTGACAGGCCCATTATGCTCCAAAGCTTAGCTTTGCCTGAATCAAATCACCGCGTGCGTGCCACGGCTGCCCTGGAAACTGGGACACTGCCCCTCAGGAACTGTCACTCTGGGTGGGAATCAGTGCTGGGGCCTCAGCTCGAGGGCCGCAGAGGCACCTTGGCCCCTCCTTGGCCCTCGGCCACCTCTAGTTCAGTTGTTGGTCCCAAGGCACCTGCCTCATCCTGTGGTCTCCTGCCCTGGCCCCTTGCTTTCCAGGCCATTGTCACACACCCACTCCAGTGCCCAGCTTCGCTCATCACCTTCCTCCCCAGGTCTCTGTCCTGAGGGACAAAGCAGACCCCGGGGCTGTGGAGGTGAATGACATGCCGGCCATCCAGGAGTAGCTGTCCTTGGCTGAGGTCGGGCTGGGCCAAGGTTTCCAGAGGGGGAGAGGCCCGAGCCCAAGGGCATAGATGCAGCAGCTGGCCGAGGAGCGTAAGGTACAATGAGGTGACCAGGTCCTTAGCCATGGGGTCAGGACCCTGGGAGAGACCTTGGTCCGGTTGAAGCCAGAAAGAACAACCAGCTGGACATCAGCAGGTGTCAGTGGTTTGGGCCTAGGGGTGCTGGGGGCCTTGGTAAGGGAGGGCTGAATGTGCGAGCGAGAGAAAGGAGACCAAGGAAGATGAAAGAGAAGACGGGGCACGATGGGCATGGTGGGAGTTTGGTTAGAGCCAGGGCTGAGGGGTGGTTGAAGTGAGCACATTTGGTGGCAGCTGACACCACACAGCCACGTGCTGTGGACCCTGCAGACATTGCCCCATTTAACCGACAACAACCCTGGAGCTAGGCCTCATTATCCCCGTCCACAGAAGGAGCTACTGAGGCATGGTGGCCAAATGCAGACCTGGGGGCAGGATCTGATGAAGGGTCTGGGGTCGGGGGAGCATAGGGCTGTGGTGGTGAAAGGGAAGCATAGGTGTGGGGTGGATGTGCAGGCAGACACTTAGGAGCCTGGGGTAGGCTGTTGCCATGGTAATGGCTAGCTCCAGGTCTCTGTGATCCCCGCCCTCCTCAGAATTGAGGGTGCTTCCTCCGCCCCACTTCCTGAGTCTGCTGGAAGGTGATGTGGGAGCCAGCCCCAGCCCTCATAACTTATTAATGATAATTGGACCCAATTAAACATGTATTAGATCTAGACAGCTGTGGCCGATAATGGCCCCCGCCCCATGGGCGTGCATTCCTGGACGAGGAGTCCCGAGAAATCAACCTGCCCCCCCGCCCCGACCCTGAACCCAGGCGGGGCTCTCCTTGACAGCTTCCCTCCCGTCTTCATTCCTGCACTCAGTGGGACCGTGGTCCCTCGCCAGTGTCCATGTCCTGGGGCTGCTGCACGTTCAGTGATAGGATGTGTGCTGGGCACACGCAGCTCTCAACTGCAAAGTTAAGAACTAAAATGTTTAAAGAAAGAAATGACAGGTCAGCAGAGCCCCTGTGCTGGGTCTTTCTGAAGAGGTGACAGTTGAGTGTGAGGGGGTGGGGACATTTCCCGAGGTGCAGAGGAAGAGGCGTGTGGGTGCCCGATGGGCCCAGGGAGAGATGCCAGCAAGGCTGGGGAGGCCTGGGAGGGTCGGGGGACCAGGAGTGTCGGAAGGAGAGCCGCGCACGGAGCGTGGGCCTGGGTGGGGGTGGCTTGAGGGTGTGGAAAGTGAGAGTGGGCAGAGGGAGGGTGCACTTGGGGACAGGCCCAGGGGTAGGCAGCTACCAGAGAAATGGGGGTGAGATGTGGGCAGATGGGTTGGGGCCCTGGGTTTCTGGCCTGAGCCAGAGGGTGGAGCAGGTGACCCGACCTCAGATCCCGCACACAGCTTCCTCCCAGCTATGTGACCTCAGGCCTTCCAAGAAAGGCTTGGGAGCTGGCCCGTGGGGAAGTGGCAGGGATCAGGTGTGGTGGTGGACACTGTGAGGCCAGGGCTGGGCAGGGTAGCTCACCTGTCAGGTGAGGGCCTTTGATTCTCATGTGGGGAGTGGGCTCCTGAGCGAAACTGAGGCAGCAATGACCTGTGACTTAGGAGGTTAGTCTCCTGCTCTGTGTGTGTGTGGGGGGGGTTCCACTAATGTGGGTCAGGAGATGCTCCCCACAGTTGGGGTTGCCATTTAAAAAATATTTGTCACCAGGGCCGGCCGAGTGGCGCAGTGGTTGAGCGCTGGCTTGGGAGGCCAGCGGCCCTGGTTTGGGTCCCACATGTGAGGGCCAGTGACACTGCCCTCAACATAAATAAATAAATAAATAAATAAATAAATAAATAAATATTTGTCACCAAAAGAATTTTTTCGGGGGAAAAGGGTTGTAACCCAGTGCATGCAGATTGTGCACATTCTGGCCATGGTGCTGAGATGGAAGGTATTTAAGGAAGGGAAAAGGGAAGTTGGAACAGTAGTTTTATCCTGAAGGAGGTTAGAACCATCGAGTTCTATTATGAAGGAACTTGGAGCCACAGAGTTCTTTCTGTAGGGCTGTCCATGAACTCCCATGAGCCCAGTTTCTCCCATAGACCTCTTGATCATGTTTCCTTAAAGCCCAGCTCATCTTTATCAGGGCTATGGGGCCGAGGGCAGAGAAGGTTCTCTCATGAGCAATGGCAGGCTGGTGGGGCGCCCTGCCGTGGGCAGGGTTTGAGAGGGCAGGGCCAGCCCCCGTTAGCAGCCACGGGCTAGCGTGTGTCTGTGGCCATGACGGGAGCTCCATGAACGAGCGGTGTGCACTGCAGCCTCTGGGCCGGGTGTGCACAGATAGCTGTGGGCGCTGACCTCCCCTCCCCCGTCCCACCCCAGCGTGCCGAGGAATGCTGTGTGGCTTTGGCGCCGTGTGTGAGCCCAGTGCCGACAGCCCGGGCCAAGCCTCCTGCGTGTGCAGGAAGCGCGACTGCCCCCTCATGGTGGCACCCGTGTGCGGCTCAGACGCCTCCACCTACAGCAACGAGTGTGAGCTGCAGCGCGCGCAGTGCAGCCAGCAGCGGCGCATCCGTCTGCTCAGCCGAGGGCCCTGTGGTGAGTACTGCCCAGCGGGGGACTGGCAGGGCAGCGCAGGGGGCAGGGGCAGCCCGTGTGACCCACCCTGCCCCTCCCACAGGGTCCCGGGACCCCTGCTCCAATGTGACCTGCAGCTTTGGCAGCACCTGTGCGCCCTCAGCCGATGGACAGACAGCCACGTGCCTGTGTCCTGCAACCTGCCAGGACCCCCCGCAGGGCCCGGTGTGTGGCAGTGACGGCGCTGACTATCCCAGCGAGTGCCAGCTCCTGCGGCACGCCTGCGCCCGCCAGGAGAACATCTTCAAGAAGTTTGACGGCCCTTGCGGTGAGTGCTGCCCTGTGCACACAACGTGACTTCTGTTCAGGAGCGGAGCCCTGACCTCCGCCCTCCGCCCTTTCGCCCTTCAGATCCCTGCCGAGGCTCCCTCAATGACCTGAGCCGCCTCTGCCGCGTGAACCCACGCACTCGGCGCCCAGAGATGCTCCTTAGGCCAGAGACCTGTGCTGCCCGGCGGGCGCCAGTGTGCGGGGACGATGGGGTCACCTACGACAACGACTGTATCATGGGACGCACGGGGGCTGCACGTGGCCTGCTGCTCCAGAAAGTGCGCTCTGGCCAGTGCCAGCCTAGAGGTGTGCGGCTCCTGGAGGCAGGCCCCACCCTGCCTGTGCCCACCCTGTCCTGCATGCCCTGGGGTCCCCCCTCACCACCCCATGTGCCCATGGATCCCCCCCATGTCCCAGGGTTTGGGCTGGCGTGGCACTCTGGCCTCTCTGATGTCCTTGCCACCCCCAGACCAGTGCCCAGACCAGTGCAGGTTCAATGCTGTGTGCCTGTCCCGCCGAGGCCGCCCCCGCTGCTCCTGTGACCGCATCACCTGTGACGGGGCCTACAGACCCGTGTGTGCCCACGATGGGCACACATATGACAACGACTGCTGGCGCCAGCAGGCGGAGTGTCAGCAGCAGCATGCCATCCCTGCCAAGCACCAGGGCCCGTGTGGTGAGCACTGTGTGTGTGGTCCAGGCCTGGAGCAGGCTGGTCCTACCTTGGTCCCTGCCACCTGTCATCACATGCCACCTTCATCCCGAGTCATGCTCCTCTTGGGGTTACTCTGGGGAGGCCTGGCAGGGCTACTGTCAGTGGGCTCTGGGGTGGTGGAATCTACCTGGAGGGGGACGGGAGCACCTGGGGGGAAGTGAGGCAGAGGCAGGGGTTCTTGCACAGGCTCCCTGCAGCCCTCTGGGTCCCCGCAGAGGCGGGGTCTCAGTTGTGCTTTGGCCAGCAGAGCGCGGGGCTGTGTGCCCTTCCCACCTCCAACTCTGTCAGTCGGTCTGTCCATCTTTCTGGCCTGTCTCCTCCCCTCTGTCCTTCCTTCCCTCTCGGCTCCGCCTCTTGTGTCTTCCAGCCTGACCTACTGGCAGGATGAGGTACCGCGCCTCCGCCAGGAGCCCACAACCCGAGGTCTGCCCCCAGCGCGGCGTGGGGGGGGGTGGTGGCTTGCTGCTGCCTGGCCTTGTGGTCCTCAGAGCAAGTGGACAGACACCTCCTCCCCCATGCGGCCCTGGGTGTGACTCTGGGTGGCAGACTCTTCCTACCCACGGAGAGAGAGCCCCCAACGCATGCATAGGGGCCCCAGGTCGCTGGTGGTCAGTGGCCTGGGAGGGCTGGGCAAACCTAGCGCTCGTCCAGACCACTGTGGGCAGTAAGAAAGCTCCTGTCTCGGAGGCAGCCCCACCCCACACTCATGCAGGGGGCCGGGGCCGTCTGGGTCTGTGTCCCTATGCATGCCTGTCATGTATCTGTCCCTTTCTCTGCTGTGTCCTGTGCGTCTGGCCCTCTGGTCCACTCTTTGTCTGCCATCCCCACCCTGGGAGAGGGTCTGCTGTGTGGAGCTGGGGCTTTGTGCTTAAGCCGAGGGAGGTGGGGCCACTGAGTGACCGTGTTCTCCGCAGACCAGCCCCAGTCCCCCTGCCTTGGGGTGCAGTGCCCGTTTGGGGCAGTGTGTGCTGTGAAGAATGGGAAAGCCGAGTGTGTGTGTCAGCAGGCGTGCTCAGGCCTCTACGATCCTGTGTGTGGCAGTGACGGTGTCACGTATGGCAGCACTTGCGAACTAGAGGCCACAGCCTGTGCCCTTGGGCAGGAGATCCGGGTGGCTCGCAGAGGACCCTGTGGTCAGTGGTGGGCAAGTGGGTCTTACTGGGGGGTGGGTCCTGGTCACCATAGTGATGATGCCTCCTCCCCAGACCGCTGCGGGCAGTGCCGCTTTGGAGCCCTGTGCGAAGCTGAGACTGGGCGTTGTGTGTGCCCCTCTGAGTGTGTGGCCTTGGCCCAGCCCGTGTGCGGCTCTGACGGGCATACGTATGCCAGTGAGTGTGAGCTGCACGTCCACGCCTGCACACACCAGATCAGCCTGCACGTGGCCTCGGCTGGACCTTGCCGTGAGTGGGGCTGTGGGGGTGGGAGGGCTGTGGTCCAGTGTGTCCCCAGCTGGGGTCTGTTGACCCTGGCCTGACTCCGCCCTCTGTAGACACCTGTGGAGACACGGTGTGTGCCTTCGGGGCAGTGTGCTTGGCGGGGCAGTGTGTCTGTCCCCGGTGTGAGCGCCCCCCACCTGGCCCCGTGTGTGGCAGCGACGGTGTCACCTACCCGAATTCCTGCGAGCTACGTGAGGCTGCCTGCCAGCAACAGACGCAAATCGAGGAGGCCCGGGCGGGGCCCTGTGAGCAGGGTAGGCTTGGGGCGACTGGTGTGGCCCACTGGGCGCCAGCGTGGCCCAGGAGCCCTCGGGTGAGCCAGCCCCCTTCCCACAGCCGAGTGCGGCTCAGGGGGCTCCGGGTCTGGAGAGGACAGCGAGTGTGAGCAGGAGATGTGTCAGCAGCGTGGTGGCATCTGGGATGAGGACTCGGAGGACGGGCCATGTGTGTGCGATTTTAGCTGCCAGGGTGTCCTGAGGAGCCCGGTAAGGCCCTGCCCTCCTCTGGCTCTGGGCGGCGGTGGGGAAGGGCCCACGGCCCACACTGACCCCCCCCTCCCAGGTGTGCGGCTCAGACGGGGTCACCTATAGCACGGAGTGTGAGCTGAAGAAGGCCCGGTGTGAGGCACGGCTGGAGCTGTATGTGGCAGCTCAGGGAGCCTGCCGAGGTGAGCAGGCACAGGGCGCCCGGGCGCCGTGTGCAGCAGCCTGTGTTCCCTGTGTGTGCACGCAGGTGTGAGGCTTGTGGGTATCATGTGTAGGAATACATGCAGTATGTGGATTTGTGTGTCACTGTCAGTCAGTGGGTGTGCACCTACTGTGCGCCAGGCTGGGTGGACTCGTATCGCTGTCAGCGGGTGCACACCTACTGTGCGCCAGGCTGGGTGGACCCGTGTGTCGCTGTCAGCGGGTGCTGTGCGCCAGGCTGGGTGGACTCGTGTCGCTGTCAGTGGGTGCGCACCTACTGTGCGCCAGGCTAGGCCAAGGTGCAGGGAAGCAGCAGTGAGTCAGCAAGGTCCACCCTCTGGCACTTTCTCTCATGAGGAGACGGGTGGTGATCCAGTCTGTGGCATGTTTATTATACTTTCACATGTGCACAGGTGTGTGTGAATGCATGTGGTTCTGGAGGAATTTGGGTGAATGTGTGTCCCCACACGTCTTTGTGTGTGTGTGCCAGCTTGCAGAGACACTAATCCGGGCATGTGTGGCTCTGGCTGTACTCTGTGTACAGGGCTGCTTGCCCATGATCTTTGGGTGTTCTGTGTGTGCGTTCGGGGCAGTGTGCTTGGCGGGGCATGTTCAGGCATGTTCCAGTATGTGGTGTGGGACCCTTGGCTGTGACCCGAGCCACAGTGGGACCTGCAGCATCAGGAAGGTGGGCTGATGGCAGTGGCTGGGGAGGCAAGGTGGAGTGGCCAGGCCCAGCGGGGGCCCTGAAGCCCCGCCCCTCTCTGCAGGCCCCACCATGGCCCCGGTGCCACCTGCGGTTCCCCTGCACTGCACCCAGACCCCCTACGGCTGCTGCAAGGATAACATCACTGCTGCCCGGGGTGTGGGCCTCGCTGGCTGCCCCAGTGAGTACCTGAGTCCAGCCCTGACCCCCAGCCAGGCAGAGCTTGGCGGCTGCAGTGACCCTGTCCTGCTCTGGACCTGCAGGCTTATGCCAGTGCAACACACATGGCTCCTACGGTGGCAACTGTGACCCGGCCACAGGCCAGTGCTCCTGCCGTCCGGGTGTGGGAGGCCTCAGGTGTGACCGCTGTGAACCCGGCTTCTGGAACTTCCGTGGCATTGTCACCGATGGCCGGAGTGGCTGCACCCGTGAGTGACAGAACCCACGGTCGGTCCCCAGCTGAGCACTCCCATCTGTCCACCCTGTCCCTGATCCCCTTGACAAGCCCCTACTCAGGCCCTGGCCTGGCCCACACCTGGCAGGACCGGGCCAGGCTCTGAGGCCAGTGGGGAAACTGGGCACAGACCTCAGCACGCCCCCAACCTGGTCCCCTCAGCCTGCAGCTGTGACCCCCGGGGTGCTGTGAGGGATGACTGTGAGCAGATGACCGGGCTATGCTCCTGTAAGCCTGGGGTGGCTGGACCCAAGTGTGGGCAGTGTCCAGACGGCCGTGCCCTAGGCCCTGCTGGCTGTGAGACAGGTGAGGGCCAGGCTTGGTGCTGGCGGGGGCCCCCTGTGCTGGGGGCAGGGTTGTCACGGGGGCCAGGCCTCCTGAGCCAGTGGGGTCTCCTGCGTCTTTGCTCAGATTCCTCGGCACCGAAGACCTGTGCTGAGATGCACTGTGAGTTCGGGGCGTCCTGTGTGGAGGAGGCCGGCTCAGCCCACTGCGTGTGCCCAACACCCACCTGTCCTGGGGCCAATGCTACCAAGGTGAGGAGCGGGCTGTATGGAGGGTGGGGAGAGTGGCATGGGGCTCCCCCAGCATTCTTGCCCTGTGCCCCAGGTCTGTGGGTCAGATGGAGTCACCTACGGCAACGAGTGTCAACTGAGGACCATCGCCTGCCGCCAAGGCCTGGACATCTCTATCCAGAACCTCGGCCCGTGCCGGGGTAAGGCCTGCCCCGTCCCCAGGACTGACCAGACAGGCCTGACCCCACCTTGACTCGGCACCCACCCTGACTCTCCTCTCCTCACAGAGGCTGTGGCCCCCGGTGCCCACCCCACATCTCTGTCTGTGGCCACCTTGGCAAGCAACTTGAGCGGGGCACTGCTGCCCCCACCCAGCGCCCTCCCCCTGGCTCCCAGCAGCACTGCCCGCAGACGGCCCACCCCCCGCCCTTCATCACAACCTTGGACCACTGCCAGCTTTCCCCAGGCCACCCGGAGGCCTGTGCTGACCATGCCCCCCACAGCGCCCTCCATGGCAGCCAGCCTTGCCACGTCCGCCTTTGGTGAATCTGGCAGTGCTGACGGGAGTGGTGATGAGGAGCTGAGTGGGGACATGGAGGCCAGTGGGGCCGGCTCAGGGGGTGAGCATGGGCTCAGGGAGGTGGGGCGCAGAGCCCAGGAGGGATGCACCTGGGGCCGGGCTCAGACTGTACCTCCACAGGACTTGAGCCCCCTGAGGGCGGCAGCACTGTGCCCCCTGGGCAACCCATTGAGAGGGCTTCCTGCTACAACTCACCTTTGGGCTGCTGCTCAGATGGCAAGACGCCCTTGCTGGATGCCGAGGGTTCCAGCTGTCCTGGTGAGTGGGTGACCGGGGGCTGGGTGGACCATGAGCAGGGGCCTGGACGGGCCAGGGATGCTGTGTCTCCTCCTAGGAAGCGGGCCTGCCTAGCAGGTGGGCACCTGGGGTGTGGTGTTGCGTTTCATACACGGGCGTGTGCGTAATTGTGGGGATTCGGCATACTCACGCGTACGTGTGGGTGCCTAGGACCCTGCAGCTAACCTGTCTTTCCCATTGCAAGCCAGCCCGGGGCACTGCTCCAAGGAGTCTGCCTGGTAACTGATGCCAGCCCTGCCCCTGGCTCCCCACTAACCTCATGACCATCTGACTAACTGCCACCTGTCTGCACCCATGTGGCTTATTGCTGGGGCCTGTGCCAGTGGCCAACCCCAAGGCCAGGCCAGTGCCAGGCACCTCACTCTCCCCTCCCCCACAGCCACCAAGGCGTTCCAGGGTGTGCTGGAGCTCGAGGGGGTCGAGGGGCAGGAGCTGTTCTACACGCCTGAGATGGCCGACCCCAAGTCAGAGCTGTTTGGGGAGACCGCCAGAAGCATCGAGAGTGTGGTGAGTGTGGCATATGGGGAGGGGCGCAAGGGTAGGCCCAGGGAAGGCTGGTGGTAGCCTCGGAGCCCTCACCCACCCCTCACCGCCCACAGCTGGAGGACCTCTTCCGGAACTCAGACGTTAAGAAGGACTTCTGGAGTGTCCGCCTGCGGGACTTGGGGCCTGGCAGCTCAGTCCGGGCCATTGTGGACGTGCACTTTGACCCCAGTGAGCCGTCCACCCTATCCCTCCCAGGCGGTGGCGGGGGTGGCTGCTTGGGGCTCCGCCTTGTTCAATGCACCCTCCTCTGCAGCCACGACCTTCAGGGCGCGGGACGTGGGCCGGGCCCTGCTCCGGCAGATCCAGGCGTCCCGGCGCCGGTCCTTGGGGGTGAGGCGGCCCCCGCAGGAGCACGTGCGCTTCATGGACTTCGGTGAGCACCGGTCTGGCCTTGCCCCCCGCCGGCTGGTCCCCCCCACTGCTACCCCGCACCCCACCCTCCCTGTGCCCGGCTGCCTAGGGACCCTGACAGTTCCCCTGCCTTCAGATTGGTTTCCGGCATTCTTCACGGGAGCCACCACAGGAGCCACGCCTGCTGCGGCCATGGCCAGAGCCACCACTGTGGCGTCTTCCACTGTGACCCCTCGGGCCCTCTACCCCATTCACACAAGCCGGCCCGTCAGCAGGACCACAGCCCCCACCACCACACGCCGGCCCCCAACCACTGCCCCCAGTCGTATGCCTGGACGCTGGCCCCTGCGCCCAGGTACCCAGCAGCCCCCAAGGCCCTGTGACTCCCAGCCCTGCCTCCATGGTGGGACCTGCCAGGACCAGGACTCAGGTGGAGCCTTCACCTGCAGCTGCCCCGCCGGCAGGGGGGGCACTGTCTGTGAGAGTGGTAAGGGTCATCCGTGCTGGGGAGGAGCAGGAAGGCTGATGGGGACAAACCTTTGGGGTGGGGCCCAGCCACCTGGGAAGGGGGGCTAGGATGAAGGAGGGGCGGGTTGGGCTCGCTCACCCCTGAGCTGGGCACGGCGGGCAGGGAGCCGGGGCTGCGCGGTCAGGCCTTGAGCCCTGGCCCCCCGCCCTCCAGCCGGCCCCCCCTGTCTCACAGCGCCGCCGCGCCCCTCCGTGCCCGCCTTCGGAGGCCGCTCCTTCCTGGCCTTCCCCACCCTCCGTGCCTACCACACGCTGCGCCTGGCGCTCGAGTTCCGTGCGCTGGAGCAGCACGGGCTGCTGCTTTACAACGGCAACGCCAGGGGCAAGGACTTCCTGGCGCTGGCGCTGCTGGGGGGCCACGTGCAGCTCAGGTGGGCGAGGGGGCGGGGCCAGGAGGGGCGGGGCCAGGAGGGCGGGGCGGGGCTTGTGCAGCTCTGGGTGGGATGGGGTGGGGCCGGGCCAGGAAGATGCAGAGCCAGGTGCGACTCCGGTGGGCAGAGTGGGTGCGATGGGTGGGGTGACCCGCAGGACTGGGCGGTGGTCCTGGCTCCCTGTGGCTGTCCTGAGCGCCTGCTCCCGTGCCCCCAGATTTGACACAGGTTCGGGGCCTGCAGTGCTGACCAGCACGGTGCGTGTCCAACCGGGCCGGTGGCATCGTCTGGAGCTGTCCAGGCACTGGCGCCAGGGTACACTCTCAGTGGACGGCGAGATCCCTGTCCTGGGCCAGAGCCCCAGTGGCACTGACGGCCTCAACCTGGACACAGACCTCTTTGTGGGCGGCGTCCCGGAGGACCAGGCTTCTGCGTGAGCATCAAGGAGGGATGGGTGGCCCTGATCCCAACCCGGACCCCTGACCTTGGTCCTGAGCTCTGATTCCTGTTGGCTGCATCCAGGAAGCCCAAGATATCTGTGACTGACAAAGCGGGTGGAGGGATGATGTGGGCAGTGGTTCTGACCCCGACCTCAACCCCTACTCTTGACCCTGATCCTGAACCTGTCCCATCTGTGGGTGGCGTCCCCAAGAACCAGGCTGCCATGTGACCACCGAGGAGGGGCTGGACTGACCCTCAGTCTCAACCCTTGACCCTCAACCTACCTCCTACTTCTGTCCTATTTTTGGGATTGGCCATTTGTGAGCACCAAAGGGGGGATGGGAGAAGCCCTGACCCCCTGACCCCTGACCGTGGCTGATTGACAATGCCAGTGTCACAGCTGGCTGTGAGAGAGGATGCTTCTAGCCTCTGATCCCTGACCCTCATGCTGGTGGCAGGGTGTTTGAGCGGACTTCTGTCAGCACCGGCCTCAGGGGCTGCATCCGCCTGCTGGACATCAACAACCAGAGGTTGGAGCTCAGCAGCTGGGAGGGGGCCGTGGCCAGAAGCTCCAGTGTGGACGAGTGCGGGGACCACCCCTGCCTGCCCAGCCCCTGCCTTGGTGGGGCCCCGTGCCAGGCCCTGGAGGCCGGCATGTTCCACTGTCAGTGTCCACCTGGCCGCTTCGGTGAGAGCGGGGCCTGGGTCGGGTACTGGCAGGGGTATCTGTATGTCTGGGAGGGGGCTCAAGCCTCCCGGGACCTCATCCTATCTCCCTCCAGGCCCAACCTGTGCCAATGAGAAGAACCCCTGTCAGCCCAACCCCTGCCATGGGGCAGCCCCCTGCCGAGTGCTGTCTGGGGGTGAGGCCAAGTGTGAGTGCCCCCTGGGAAGAGGAGGCACTCTCTGCCAAACAGGTGGGGGCACTGAGCTCTCAGGGAAGGGAGGAGGATGAGGGTCATGCATTCAGGCTTGAGTTCTGCTTGGGGTTAGGGTTGGGTCAGGCTAGAGTTGGGGCTCACCGAGCAGTGGGGGTGCAGGGAACCCCAAGGATCAGGACTCAGTGCCTTATATGACCCCCCTCTCATCCTCCACAGTCTCAGAAGGGAATGAAAACCGGCCCTTCCTGGCTGACTTCAACGGCGTCTCCTACCTGGAGCTCAGAGGCCTGCACACTTTTGAAAGGGACCTGGGGTCAGTGGGGCAGAAGGGGTGGATGAGGGGCAGCAGCCTCTAGGCCCTGTCCAGTCCATGGGCATCGAGACGCTCCCCACCTGACCCATGTGACCCCAGGGAGAAGATGGAGCTGGAGGTGGTGTTCCTGGCCCGGGGCCCCAACGGCCTACTCCTCTACAACGGGCAGAAGACAGACGGCAGGGGAGACTTTGTGTCGCTGGCACTGCGTGACCGCCACCTGGAGTTCCGTTATGACCTGGGCAAGGGGGCAGCGGTGATCAGGTGTGTGTGTGTGGGTGGGACGGGGGCGAGGCTGGGGAAATGCAGCGGCATCACGCAGACCCTGGGTGGGCAGGTGGTGGCGCTCATGGTGCCCCCTCCCCCCCAGGAGCAAGGAGCCGGTGGCCCTGGGCACCTGGACCAGCGTGTCACTGGAGCGGAATGGCCGCAAGGGCGCCATGCGCATCGGCAACGGGCCCCGCGTGCTGGGGGAGTCCCCCGTGAGTGTCCCCAGGCCGTGGGCCCCCCATCTCCTCCTGTGAGGCATGGAAGCCTCACCCCACACTGCCTCTCACTGAACTCTTTTCTCTCCGTCTGTCCTGTGCCCCTGTCTGTCTGCCTCCTCTGCTCCCACTGCTCTCTGGCCTTGCTCTGCAACCCCCACCCCGCTGTCGGATGTCAGAAATCCCGAAAGGTACCTGCTCATCCTGCTCACCGGTCTTCTGCTACCTCCGGCCCTAGAGTAGCCCCTCCCCCTCCCCCCGACTAAGCCCCACATCACCCAGTCTGTGTGATTAACTCGGTGTCCTAGATTGGCGGGCGGGCGAGGGGTGGGCCCCTGCGCGGGGCACAGTGTCCTGTGCCCCGCCCAGGGGGCGGGCTCCACAGCCCCTCACCCAGTATGCGCCCCCAGGTGCCACACACTGTCCTCAACCTAAAGGAGCCACTCTACGTGGGGGGGGCCCCTGACTTCAGCAAGCTGGCCCGGGCAGCCACTGTGTCCTCTGGCTTCGACGGTGCCATCCAGCTGGTATGTGGGGCGGGGCTGAGGCCACATCAGTAGGGAAGACCCCAGGCAGGACAGTGGCTCTCATTTCTCCCTTCCCCAGGTCTCTCTGAAAGGTCACCAGCTGCTGACCCAGGAGCACGTGGTGCGCGCGGTGGACGTCTCGTCGTTTGCAGACCACCCTTGTACCCAGGCCTCAGGCCATCCTTGCCTCAATGGAGCCTCTTGTCTCCCTCGGGAGGCCTCCTACGAGTGCCTGTGTCCTGAGGGCTTCTCGGGGCTGCACTGTGAGAAGGGTGAGCACCATGGGACCAGGGCCGCGGCTGTGTGGAGTGGAGCCCCTCTCTCCCCACCTGCCCTCCCCCGGCCAGCCCTCACCCTGACTGATCCATCCCAGGGCTGATCGAGAAGTCAGCAGGAGACCTGGACGCACTGGCCTTTGATGGACGGACCTACATCGAGTACCTCAACGCCGTGACTGAGAGGTAGCATGCCACTTGGGAACTGGGCGCCCCCTGTGCCCTCTGCTGTCGGTCTGGTCTTGTCTGCATGCCATGCAGGTTAAGACGCTGGACACTCCACATCTGCCCTTGGCTTGGTGGCAGGGAAGGGCAGTCTTGGTGTCCGCTCCGCCTGCCCACTGCCTTCCTCTACCCTCCTTTCTCACTGTCTCTGTCTCTGTCTCTTTGTTTCTAAGCGAACTGTCCAATGAGATCCCAGCGTAAGTAGCACTTCGGCCTCCACCTTCACCTTCACTCCACTCCCTAATCTCTGCTCCTCACCCACCAAAGCCCAGGTGGAACTCCCATCCCCCACCAAAGAGGACGGGGCCGGGGGCTGTGTATGCTGCACGAGGCTCAGTTTCCTAACTTGGAAGAGGGTGTCACCCCCTCTTCAGGATATGTGCTGAAGGCCCGTCACCGTCATTCCCCTCACCACACGCATGGCGCACACACATCTGCACATGCGCGTCCATGTGAGCATATGTGCAATGTGCACACGTGCATTGGGGTATCAGGGGCCTCTCCCGGGCAGGGAGCCCTCCGTCTCCATTCCATGCCACCCCAGGCCTCACCTCTTCAACTCTGCACCTGGTCTGGGTCTGCTGCACATGTGTCATTGCCAGGGCTCCATGATGGGTGGGCCTGGGGGCTGCTGCAGGTCCCTGCCCACGCTGCACTGCAGCCTGCCTATCCCCTGCTCATCTGCCTCCCTCTCTTCCTGCTTCTAAGCCCGGAAGGTCCAGGTTCCGGGGCCCTTCACAGGTAAGCACGTGGCCCCCCGGCCCCTGCGGTCTTCCCGCCTCTGATGGTCTCTGCCAAGCTGTCCCTTCATCTATCCGCCTTGCTCGTCTGCTCCTGTGTCTGGCCCTACCTCCCACCATCCGTCTGGGCCATCTGTCCCACTGTTGATGTCTGCCCATCTGCCTACCCAACCATCCCCGGTTGCATCAGCCACCCCTGTGGCCTCTGCAGTTGTGGCTCTTGGCCCTGTCCCATGGCCACTCTGGCCCCAGCTGCCCTCCAGGAGGCCCTGACCATCTCTCTGCCCATCAGTGAGAAGGCGCTGCAGAGTGACCACTTCGAGCTGAGCCTGCGCACCGAGGCCACACAGGGGCTGCTGCTGTGGAGCGGCAAGGCCACAGAGCGGGCCGACTACATGGCGCTGGCCATCGTGGACGGGCGCCTGCAGCTGATGTATGACCTGGGCTCCCAGCCCGTGGTGCTGCGCTCCACTGTGCCAGTCAACACCAACCGCTGGCTGCGGGTCAGGGCGCACAGGTCAGCGGGGAGCCCGGGACACACCAGGAATAGTGGCGGGAGGTGCCTAGACTTGCCCAGCCAGGGCGTGCTGGGTCACTGGTGGCTCAGGCGGCAGGTGGGCAGGGACAGCTGCCTGTCCCGAGGTCACAGCCAGTGGGGGGAGGGACAAGAGGACACAGCATTTAGGGCCAGGGACCCCTGATCCAAAAAGGGAATCCTTGCTTGCCCACTGGTTGAAGACATGGCCCTCTGATCTGAGCCCCTCCAGCAAAGCTTGACCCACATGACACCCCCCTGCCCTGGCCACCAGATCCTTTTCTTGGGGTCAGTGCCACCTCGTCCTGGCCCCAGAGGTGACACTTAGGAGGTCCTGGGGCTCAGGACCTGGAGGTGGCAGGGCTGGCCCTCTGACGACCTGATGACCTCACTCCACTCACCCCCAGGGAGCAGAGGGAAGGTTCCCTTCAAGTGGGTAACGAGGCCCCTGTGACTGGCTCTTCCCCGCTGGGCGCCACACAGCTGGACACGGACGGAGCCCTGTGGCTGGGTGAGTGTTTGGGGGGAAGATAGGGGAGGGTCTCAGAATCTCTGAGGGACAGACCCCATCCCTTGGGGCCTGCAACTAAGAGTGGCGCCTGAGTCAGCCCCACCGAGGACAGCAACGGAGCCGGCCAGAGTTAGGGCCTTGGCCCTTGCAATTCCCAGGGTGGCATGTCCGCTAGTCACCTAGCCCCACTGTCCACCCCACCCCCAGCGCTTATAGGCTCCAGGTAACTCACCTTGTCATTCAGATGCTGGTGGGTCACCATGCCTGCCAGTGACCTGGCGGCCCATCACTGAGTCACTGCTGCGTGACCTTCCCTGTATCCTGCAGGAGGCCTGGAGAAGCTGCCAGTGGGCCAGGCCCTGCCGAAGGCCTACGGCACGGGCTTCGTGGGCTGCCTGCGGGATGTGGTGGTGGGGCGGCAGCCACTGCACCTGCTGGAGGACGCCGTCACCAAGCCAGAGCTCCGGCCCTGTCCTGCCCCGTGAGCCTTGCTGCAGCCCACCACCCACCCTGCTGTAATTATTTTCTATTTTTGTAAACTCGTTGCGTTTTTGAGTTGATTTTCTTGCCTGTGTTTTGGCTGGAGGGACCCCTGGCCCGTCCACCCTCCCATCCAGGCAGGCGAGCTGCAGAGACAAACTCAGTGCCAAGGGACTCACAAGGGTGATGTGGCTACGTGGAGGGCTTGGCTCGGACAGCAGCCTCAGGACACCCCCCTCCACACCAGGCCACCATGTCCCAGCCCCTCATGCTGTGCTTCCCCGTGTGTCCACCTGTGCTGGGCTGTTGTGTTCCCCGGCCTGTCAGCAGACCCCCCACACACATCACCCATGCTGCACTTGGCGAGGCCCATGTCCCCACAGCGGAAAGCTTAGCTCCGACTGAGCCGGTCCTCGTCCTGCGTGTGCTGTGAGTGGGCCAGCCTCGCCAGGAGTAGCTTTCAGCCTGGTTGGCCCCTCCTGGGCCCCCTGTGCCAATACTGTGACTAAGAAAAGACGTTACTGTTGGGGACACATTGCGCCCCCCCCCCAGCTGTGTCCAACAGTCCCAGGGTGCTGGAGAGCAGAGACCAGGCCCAGGCCTGCTCCAGGAACTCAGGCCCTCAGCTGGCCCTGCCCATCCACCCATCCACCCTGGACATGGCTGTGTTTCTTCTCTGACACCTCAGACCCCGCGAAGAACCCCAGGAGGGAACAGGCAGCTGTGTGGTATGGTTGACATCCATTGCCTGCTTGCCTAGGCAGCCAGCACCCCCTCTCAAGGACTGATGTCCAGGCTTGACCACCAACCAGAGTTTTTTATGTACTGATTTTATTTGACATCTGGGCCAGTGACATCTTTTCTGTCCTGGCCTGAGAGTAGCTGAGGATGCCGCACAGCAAGCCCTCACTTCAGTTCTGGTGTGAGGGGTGGTTGTCCTTGTCCAAGAATGACCAGGGGCCAGCCAGGTGTCTGACCAAGGCCAAGGGTTGGGTGCAGGGGTGGCAGAGACGGCTGTGAAGCCAGAAATGCCTTAAACTGCAACATTGCATCTCATGCCAGCCCACCTCACCCCCCCGTCCCACCCGCCCTTGTACTGGTGGGGGGGGCAGTCCCAGCTCCCACAGCTGGGACTGGGCTGTGAGACCCAGGAACTGAAGGGAGCCCCAAGTGTCACATTACTAACTCCAATCTGTATGTGTGTCAATCACCATGAAATAAAGTCTGAACGTATCGAAAGAGGTGCTTGCGTCTGTCCTGCCAGCCCCGCCTGTCTGGCTTCTCTCCTCTGGCTTCTTATTCAGCTTCATTGGTGGCACATGTTTCAAGTTCCCTTAGATGGCTCTGGATGGAGTGGGGAGCCCTGTACTGCGGTGGGGTCTGCTTTTGGCAAAGAGCCCCTGTGCAGTGAGTGTGCACACGTGTGCCTGGAGCCGGCGGGGCAGGGCCCATGGAGGTGGCATTCCAGGTGGCCTTATTGGGGTGGCCTTACAGACACCCCTCATACTGCCTCTGTGTGCACGTGTGTGCGTGTGTCTGCACACGTGTCCACCTATGCGGGTGTGTCTGTAATCCCAAAATGAGAAGGGAGGCTGTCTGAGGAGAGTTGGCTTGCTGCACTAAGGGCAGAGAGGGCCAGGGGGGAACCTGGGTGAGTGGAGGCAGGGGGGTCTGGGGGCAGCCAGGGTAGTGTGAGCGTGGCAGATGACCCTTTTCACTGCCCCAGGTTGGGAGACCCTAAGCAGGAAGCGCAGGGGTTGGGCCTGTGCAGCAGCTGTGAGCCTCTAACCAGGAGCAGGAAAGAAGGGAGGGTGTGTGGCGTCCTTCCTGGAACTCCTGACTTATTAGAGATCTGTGTTCTGGGCCGGCCGAGTGGCGCATTGGTTAAGAGCTGGTTTTGGGATGCCAGCAGCCCCGGTTTGGATCCCACATATGAGGGCCAGTGACGCTGACCTCTACAGCTAACAACAGCTCCACCTGGAGCTGGGCTGCGAGCCTCGGCGACAGTGTAAGCTGCAGCCCCTGCTGCAGTGGGCTGCCATAGGCTACAGTGAGTGGCCGGCAGCCAGCGTGAGCGGCTGGCAGCCAGCATGAGCTGCCAATAGCCGCAGTGAGCGACCATCCAGAGGCTGGCGACCGATCTGCCGCATCCGGGAAGAGCGCAATGACGATACCAACATGGGCCAGTGAAGCAACATCCTCTGCAACTAGACTGAAGAACAAAAAAGACAGCAACTTGTCTGTTCCCCTTCCCCAATTTCCCAATAAAATCTTTAAAAAAAAAAAAAAGATGTCTATGTTCTTTTTTAATTTTGTTTCAGTAGAAAAAAAATGAAAATAAATAAGAACTCCCATAAGCTCAGCACCCAGGTGATTCATTAGCCAGCGCGGACATTCACATTCTCATCCCTTATGCACTAAAGTGCTCATCAAGAGACAAGTGGGGGGATGGCTGAGTGACTCATTGGTTAAGAATTGGCTTGGGAGTGCAAGCTCCGAGCAGCAGGGCCGCCGGTTCAGATCCCACATGGGCCAGTGATGCTGCCCTCTACAGCTAAGATGGTGAACAACAGCTCAACTTGGAGCTGGGCTGCTGTGAGTCGCTGGCGACATCGTAGGCTGCAGTGGGCTGCTGTAAGCTACTGTGAGTGCCGCCAGCCAGCACTAATGGCCAGCTGCCGTGAGACCCCGTGAGCGGCCGTCCAATGCCCAGCGACGGATCTGCCTCAGCTGGGAAGAGCGCAATGATAATACCAATATGGGCCAGTGAAGCAACGTCTTCCACAACTAGACTGAAGAACAAAAGGACAGCAACTTTTCTGTTCCCCATCCCCGGTTCCCTCCCCCAATAAAATCTTTAAAAAAAAATAAAAAAGAGACAAGTGGGAATGTAGCCAGACAGCTGTCATGTGCTGGGAGTCAGGGAGGAGGGAGGCCCTGACTCCCAGGTGCTGGGGGGTGGTGAGCAGGGGACAGTGGGCACAGAGACTGGAGCAGGACTAGTCTGGGGCTCCAGGAAAGGTCCGGGAAAAGCTGACACTCCAATGCAGACATGAAATGTGAGCAAGTTGCTGGAGGGGGACGCTTGGCAGAAGGAGGAACAGCTGGCGGCCAGCGTGCGGGATAGACAGGCCGTCGGTCCGAGTGGTGGGAGCAGGCCGACCCCTGGGGTGTGGCGTCCTGGGAAGAAGCTTTGGGGCTCTGTTTGAAGAGCTGCGGGAAGTGTCCGGAGGAGCTGAAGCAGGAGCGGTCCGTGCCTGCTCTGTGGGACAGCGTGCTGGGGCCCAGGGGCAAATGGAGAGAAGGGAGGGGTTTGGGGTAGCAAGGGCAGGCCCGTGCTGGGCGGGACGCAGGGTGGGGGAGGCACTGATGGGCATGAGGTGTCGGACCACTCTCATGCGTCTGGAGGGGCTTGACTTGGGAGGGGCCCCGGGAACTCCCACAGCGCTGAGAGGGAGCCAGTGCTTCCGGGGGAGTGGGGGCTCTCAGTGCAGGACCCTCAGCTGGCCAGACTGTCAGCGGTTGTGGGTGAGGATTTGGGATCAGGAGCTGGAAGCAGTGGAGGGCGCCGCTCCTGAAAAGGTGGTGGAAGGGGCTTAAGTTCCCAACCCTCAACAGGGGACCTAAAGGTTGAGAGCCCAGGTGAAGCCCCCCCAGGCACAGGATCACGGAAGGTGGTTCGGCCACTAGGGGCAAGGGGGGCAGAGGTGGCCCCAGGCCAACTGAGAGGCAGCCGGGGGTGGGGGCAGCTGGAACGTGTGCAGATGCCCTGAGGTCAGGAGGTGTGAGCATCACTTAGACTGAGGCGCCCTGCGGCTGGCAGGGAGCGTGGTGGCTGCAAGGAGGGCTGAGACCGAAGTCCTGGTTATCACATAGGATCCTCCCACCTGCACCCTTTTGGGGTCTCCTGGGGCACCCCCGCCCCCCGCCTCGGAGGCGGTACCCGCGAAGGCCTGGAGGTTCCTGGAAGGAGGCACCCCGGAGAGCAGGAGCCGGCCCGGCGGGTCCGTTTTTGGATAACTCGGACGCGGCCGGGGGGCTGGGGGCCGCATCACGCCTTCGCCCTCCGAGCCCAGACGCCCGAAGCTAGGCGCCCTCGAAAACCTGCTTTTATCTCAACTTTCCCGGCGACACAGCGAGACGTGTGGGCCCGGCGCCTTTAAGGAAGCCCGGGGTGGGGCCTCGCAATGGGCGGGGTCTCTGGGCGGGGCTTGTGAGGTGGGCGTGGCCTCCGCGGAGCAAGCCCGAGGGCGCGGCCGCCTGGACCCGGCGGAGCGCTGGGTGCGGAGCAGACATGACCTCGCGCAGGTGAGCTAGGGCTGCCCGGGGGCCCGACGCCGCGACTCCAGGAGATGCACTTGGGAACCGCAGGCGAGATGAGACTCTGGGACACTCCCGGCAAGGTCTCCCTCAGACCTGACACCATGACGCTGGCCCCCCACCCCCGCCAGAGCCAGGGCCCGATGCCTGGGTCCAGACCGGGGCCAGCCTCGCTAAGGCGGATGGAAAGGACTCTCTCCCATCGGGGGCTGGGCCTGGGTGGAGGTCAGAGGTGCCCTGACCCTAGGGTACGGAATGTGCCCTGAAGGTGGTGGGTGGCAGTGTCTGGAGTGTAAAGTGGGCAGCAGGTGTCAGGACACTGGCAGACACTCCCTCTTCCCCCCCTGGACCCTTTGCCCTGCTCTAGGCTCCCTTCTGGCCACCAGAGATGTGTTCCCCTTGACGGGGCACCTCTCCCTCCCTTAGGCCTGAAACTGAGGGCAGAAGCAGTAGGAGGTCCCAGAGGGTCTAGTCTCCCCCTCTCGACTTGGACCCTTGACCATGCCTACCTGCAAGGACCAGGCCTTGCTCAACAGGCTTATCTCCCCTCCAGACCCTCTTAGGGCCCAGGTTTAGCAGACAGGCTCCCTCGCAGCGATGTGTGTGAGAGCCAAACAGGCCCCAGGTCTCCGGCTTCCTGCCTCCATGGAGAGTGTGGCAGGAACTGGGCACTTCCTGTCCTTTCTGCCGAATCCCTGCTCCCTGGGTGTGTGCACACACACGCGTGTAAGCTCAGACTCAAGCGTCTGTGTGCATGTCAATAGGGAGCCACACAGGTATAAGACACATGTCACTGCTTCCTGGCACTTGGGCACATCCAGAGCACCCTCTTCTGGGGCTTGGTGAGGCCAGAGGTCACAGGAAGGGTCACCCTATGACCCTGAGTGACCCCCTAGATCTATCAGGGGCTGGACAAGGTCTGATCCACAGGGCCCACAGAGCTTCCCTCTGCCTGAGCAAGGTCCTTAGCCCAAGGCAGGGATCCCTGCTTCTCCCACCTCCCACCAGCAATGCCTCAGCAGTGAGGGTTCCAGGGTCCCTGCAAAGGGTGTTGTAAGGAAGCTGTCTGGCACACTGGCCTCGGCAGGGTCATGGGCCCTCTTGGGCTCAGAAGTATTGGATGTGAGTTGGATCTCTAAGAACTCATCAGCCCCAAAGCCCTGGGGTTCCAAGGTTTAACATCTAGCTGGAACTCAGGAGGGGGTTTCGGGGTGTGGTTGAAATGATCCCTCGGGCTTCGGTCAGCTTCGCTCTTATTTGTCCTCTGGGCAAGTTCTGGTGCTCAGAGAAGGCCATGTCCATGTCATGTGCGTGTGACCCTGGGCCAGCCTGGGAAAGCCCCGGGTGGGGCGCTGCCCGCCCTCGCCAACCCCTCCCTGCTCCACCCTCTGATGACCATCTGGACTGTCACTCCTCTGGCCCCTTGGCCTCTGCCCACACCCCTATCAGGCCTGGGCAGGCTGGACCAAATCCCAAGTAAAGCCCATCCCCTGTGCCTGCCCCCACCCCATGTCCCTTTCCTGTGGCCCTGTGGTTTGTGGGTCAACGGGCACCACCATCCATCAGCACCACTTACTCCTGGGCTCCCAGCTCTGTGGTTTGATGTGCTAATAGTGGTGCCTGGGAGAGGGCTGGGCCCTGTGGGGAGTAGCTGCCGAGCCCCTCCTTAGGCAGCTCTTCGGTCCTGAGGTTGGAAAGGAAAGCACGTGTCTAGTTAATTTGGTTCCTTATAGACAGGACGAAACTTGGCTGATTGAAATTCCTCTGGGAAGCGGTGGTGGGACGCAGGGGCGCGGGGGAGGTCACCCTTGGTGGAGCCTGGAAAGCGGGGGCAGGAAGATGGGGACGGACACTGCCTGTGCTCTCTGCACCTCAGCCTTGGAATTCCAACCCAGGACCCCTCTCCACTGCCCAGGTGCCTCCCACCATCACAAGAGTGTCTGTCCTGCAGGCGTGTCCAGCCCCTGTATTGTGTGTAGGTGTGTCAATAGGCTCCCCAGGGTCCCATGTGTCTCCCAGGGTCCCAGAGTTGGAGCTGTGCCATCTACAGACGGGACGCCAAGGCCAAGTAGGGAGCTGGACCAGCCTGTGGCCTGTCCTGGTTCAGGCTGATCTCTTAGGCGGCCTGTGCTGTCCTGGGTTCCTGAGCATGGACTGGACTCAGCTGGGCCTTGAGGGACCCAGACTGTTAGACGTTTTGGGGGCCCAGTATGCCCGGCCCACTCCCTTGTCCCCATTCTTGGGCCTACCTGGCCACATCGCCACGTGGTGAGTCACTGACCCAAACGGAGCAGGGAGCCCTTCAGCACAAAGGTGACTCTGAGCTCTGGCAAAGAGGGGGTGTGGGCATTGTAGACAGCTTCCTACCTCTTCCCCACCCCCATCAGCCAGGGGCAGCCGGCTGTGCCTCCAGGCCGGATGCAGGGATGGCCAGGCCGGGGAGGGGGATGTGAGGCCCTGCCTCAGCCTGGGACGGTAGGGTTAGCGGTGGTGTGAGCTGTTGCAACGTCTCAGGACACCCCACCCCTGGAGATTTCCACCTGATAGACTGAGTGGCAGCTTGTGGGGAGGAGAGGGTGATGGAAAGTATGATTGAGAGACCTTGAAAGGACAAACAAGGTGCCCTTCACCCCTCTCTGTGGCTTTGACATTGGGCCTCCACCCTGAACCCCTGCCCCCGCACTCTGGGCATTGCCCATCTTGGACTTGATTCTGAGGCTGCTGGGCCAGGGAAGGGGCATCTGGGCACAGGATGTGGTTCTGCAGAGTGGGTGGCTGGGGAGGGGGTCCGGAAGCTGGGTTCCAGTCCCCTCTGCAGCATGTCAGTATGGGCCCTGGGAGGGCACGAGGCTATCGCCCTTTTCCTGGTGGCCTTGCCGGCTCTCTTGTGACTGGCTCTGCAGTCACCAGGAAGCTTCCCTGGCAGCCTCACCTGCTGGACCACTGGACCAAAATTGCCCCCAGGTCTGGCTCCCGTTTGAGCCAGTGTGGGAGGGAGCGCGGGACACCAGGCCCAGAGCTCAGGAAGTGCCTGGCTGGCAGTCCTCCCTCCCCTCAGGGAGTATTGCTGTGCTGGGTGGCCCTGGCCAGGTCACCTGAGCTTCCGGGCCTCTCCGAAATGAAATGTGGACCCTGGGGATTCATCGAGGTCAGAGCAGGACCTGTTCCCACGTTCACCTACATCTGGTGAAGACACAGGGTGACAAATAAACACAAAAGCACGTATATGCCTGTCTGCTGTTGACAAGTGCCACACATAGGAGGTGGGGGCGGGGGTGGAGCTGGGCTGCTGGCTGGGGAAGGCCTCTCAGGAAACGTGAGCCGCGCCCCACAGGGGCCGGTGGCGGTGGCCAGGCACGGTGAGCCGTGCCCCACAGGGGCCGGTGGAGGTGGCCAGGCACGGTGAGCCGCGCCCCACAGGGGCCGGTGGAGGTGGCCAGGCACGGTCAGTGAACAGACATGGAGAACAGGGGGGATCCGAGAGCCAGCCCACTGGGGGTGGTAGTGCTGGACAGGACCCAGTTCTCTCATGAGGGCCACTGGCCAGCTTGAATCAGCTTGAGGTGCAATTTCTGAGAAGCCTTCTCTACCCTTGGCTGAAGGGTCATTGGTGAGAATTGAGACCTGGAATCAACAGTGTAGGCGAGAGCTTGTGAGTGCCGGCCCAGGGCAGTGGGAGGAGTGGGCAGCCCTAGGCATGTTTGGGAGTTCGGCTGAGAGGATGCCGATGGACGGGGGGGGTGCTCGGAGAGAGCTGGGGCTGCCACCTGACCAGGGGCTGCGTGGTGGCCCCCTTCGCTGAGCGGGAGGACGAAGGTCGAAGGTCGGGGGCTTTGCATGTTATCAGGAGCTTAGAATTTTGCAAATGTTAGGATAGAGGTGCTGTTAGCCTTTCCAAACGGATGCTGAGAAGAGTGGGGTCTGTGAGTGGAAGCTTGGAGCTCAAGTAGGGCTGGGTGTGTAGACACGTGTAGGACACAGGTGGGGGGCTCCAATATCCAGGGGTCAGAAAGAGGAGGCGGATGGCCCATCAAAAGACCCTGGCCAGATGGGGCAGGAGACTAAGGGAGGGTGGGGAGCTTGAAGAATGGTTTCCAGGAGGTGTGGCCCATGTGTCAGATGCTGGGAGGACCGAGGTTGTTGGCACACGACCCTGAAAGCAGAGATCTCAGTGGGGTTGACAGATGAGGGCACAGGTCTGGGAGGACTTGGCTCGGACGGCAGTGTGAACCCACGTGGTGTTGGTGGAGATGTCTGTGTCCTGCACTGTCACCCTCGCTCTCAGCAGTGGAATGTGGCCTGTGGGACCGAGGAACTGGAACCTGGTTGAATGTTAATGCATTTGTATTCACATCCCCGCATGCTGTGGGTTCCTCTGTTGGACAGTACAGACTAGGGGCACGGTAACCCCGTGGAGGGGTCAGCACAGGAGCTGACAGCAGGGCACAGGTCGCCTTTGGGAAGAGGAGGAACAAAGAGCAGGAGGGCCCACAGGGAGGAGGGTCCAGCGGCTTTTAAACAAGAGGTGTGAGCTGACCCCATTCTAGAAAGGTCTCTATGGCAGCAGGATTGTCCTTGTTACCATCTTGCGGGTCACTGTGAGGGCAAGGCATGGTCCACCCAGGCCACATGCCCAAGTTGTGATTGGGGGACTGCCTTAGGGGCCTCGGTGTGGGGGTTGCAAGGCAGCACAGTTGAAGGTGGGGGTCCAGATGCAGGTCCTTGGGAGCACCCTCCCCCACACTGTGTGTCATCTGTGCAGTGAACAGGGGACACCTCCGAACCAGATCGCATGGTAGACCAGGTTCATGTTACAGTGTTACTGCTGGGGGGGGGTCACCAGGGGCAGAGTGAAGAGGACTTTCCTTCATCTGTTCTCTCCCTCATCCCTCGTTCAGCCATTCCCACTTCTCCTGGCTGACATCTGGGACTACCACACCAGGACCAATCATCAGTGTCCTGGGCCCAGGAGTCCCTGCTCTAATGGGGGGCGGGGGGACACACTGGGACAAAAGTCACTGGGGTAAAGAAAACAGCAGTTGTGATCTCAGACGTGGGCTCATGTGCAGCCTTGACGAGGGCCCTCACTGGCTGTCCCTGTGGAAGCCGGGGGCTGTCCCCCATCTCTTGGGGGAGGCCTGGAAGGAGCGTCGCAGGGAGGCAGGGCTGGGGTGGAAGGGGAAGCCGCCTCTCTAACCCCTCACCTGCCCCACTTTCAGCAGCTCCCGCTTGTCCGCTGGCTCTGCCTCTCAGGTGCGGCCCATCCATCCACCCACCTGCACTTAAGCCACCTTCCTATGTCCCCTCCCACCTGGCAGCTGTGCATGTTCGAGCACTACACAGCTCTGCCCATCTGTGTCTCCAGGATCCATGACCCTCACACATTGTGGTCACTGCCCAGGGAGGGCATGAGCCCAAGGTGGCCCACACAAGCACCGAGGGTGGATCCCGTGTAAATGGTGCCAGAGGCTGGGTGTGGGGCAGGACTAGGGGGGGCTGTACAGTGTGCCCAGTGTCACCTGGCTCTCTAGGGTCACCAACTGGCTATCATCATTCCAGATGGTTTCACCCCAACATCGGTGGGGTTCAGGCGGAGAAGCTGCTCCTGTCCAGAGGCCGGCACGGGAGCTTCCTGGCGAGACCCAGCACGAGCTGCCCCGGGGGCTTCACACTGTCCGTCAGGTAGGTGGGAGTGAGCCTGTAGCCCCAGGAGGCCTCAAGTCTCAGTGTCTTCAGCTGGGGCACTGGTGGGAATAAGGGTCCCCAGTCCTCCCGAGGGGTGGACGGCAGCATCCCAGGTAGTGAGGACCCTGCTGGGATCTGGATGCCGAGAGCCTGAGTTCTTCAGGAGATGGGGAGCCTGGCCAGGCAGCCTCTGGGCAGGAGGGAACAATTTAGAAAGGTCCTCAGGGAGGACTCAGTGAGGTGGGTCCTTCCCTCCTGCCCTCTGGGGGACCGGAGGGTGGGTGGCAGGGGGTTGCAAGGGCTGTGATTGCACTCCCATCTTCAGGTCTGGCTGGAGCCCATGTGGGGAGGAGAGGTGGGGAGTGGACAGCCGGACCCATGTGCACCCTGGATGGGGAAGGGTCAGTCTGTGAGAGCGTGGTAGTCTGGGGAAGGGGGCTTCCAAAAGGACTCTAGATCTTTCCAGATTCTTTGCTGAACCTGAGGCAGCAGGCGGGACTGAGGTGAGCCCTCAGGCTGGACTTCCCTCACCTTGGAGAACCGCGTTCTTCCCTGGTGCTCCTCAGGCCACACTGCGGGGTCTGGTGGAAGCTATCTTGGGGACCTGCCTGTCCCCAGGCATCTGGAGCCCTGGGCAGGTGCTCTGGAGTGAGGCCAAGCCTGTCGTGGAGGGCTGCCTGCCCCTGGCTGAACAGGGACTGGCCTTGGCCGTTTCTGGCGGAGGCCAAGACCTCAGGGCAGGAAAAGGCCAGACAGCGAGCGTTCTGAAAGCGGAGGGTGGTGACAGTGGAAGCGGCCTCCGAACGGCGGTCGTCACACCCGCCCTTCCAGGCGCCAAGACGAGGTGACCCACATCAAGATCCAGAACACTGGCGACTATTACGACCTGTATGGCGGGGAGAAGTTCGCGACGCTGGCGGAGCTGGTGCAGCACTACACCGGCCAGCGGGGCCCGCTGCTCCGGGAGCGCAGCGGGGCCCCCGTCGAGCTCCGGCACCCGCTGGGCTGCCAGGACCCCACGTCGGAGCGGTGAGCGGCGGAGGCTGCGCAGTGCCCAAGGGGGCTTCTGGGTCCCCTGCACAGCCCTCCCCCGGGGCCCGGGGCCCCGTTTCCTCTCGGTCCCAGGCACCGGGTGCAGGCGTTTGTGTGGGGCAGTAGTCCTGCAGCCAGCCTACCCCTGCCCTCCTAACTGGCGATGGGGGCCAAGCGGGTTCTTCCAGCCTCAGTTTCCCCAACTGCACGGCTGAGGTCTAAGGGAGCCGCGCCGGCCAGGGTAGGGGGTGGTCAGGGGAGGCGGCCCTTTCCCTCCTCGCTGAGGACCAGGCTGCCACCTGGTGGCCACCCCGGGCCCTGCGGAGCCCTCCAGTCCTGCCTCTTGCCGGCTCTTGGGGAGGGTCGGGTCAGAACCGTGGGCGAGGCAAACTGACCGGCCTGGGTGGGCTGCTGCCTGCGCCCCTGCGGTCTGTGTGGCTCTGTCTGGCTGTGCCCCCTCACCTGCCCAGGCTGTGACCCCCAGTCTCACGTGTGCTCCCACCCCATGCCCTGGGTCAGGTGGTACCATGGGCACCTGTCTGGCAAGGAGGCCGAGAAGCTGCTGTTGGAAAAGGGGCGTCTGGGTAGCTTCCTGGTGCGGGAGAGTCAGAGCAAGCCTGGGGACTTCGTGCTTTCGGTGCTCACAAAGCAGCCGGACAAGGAGGACCACCGGCCACCGGTCACCCACGTTATGATCCGCTTCCAGGTGGGAGGCAAGGCCAGGGTGCGGGTGTGGCTCAGGGCAGGCAGCGGCTGCCAGGCCCCTCACTGCTGTCCTACAGCCAGACGGGAAGTACGACGTGGGAGGCGGGGAGCGGTTCGACTCCCTCAGCGACCTGGTTGAGCGCTACAAGAAGAACCCCATGGTGGAGAAGTCGGGAGCCGTGGTGCCCCTCAAGCAGGTAGATGTGCCCCCTGCGGTGGCCTTGGGAGCCAGAGTGGGCTGCTCCCCACCCCGGGCAAAGGGCGCCGAGGGACCCTGCCCGGGCTGGACACGCGCCTCTCCCTGCCAGCCCCTCAAGGCCACAAGGATCACCGCCGCGAGCATGGAGAGCCGCGTGCGGGAGCTCAACAGGTCCACGGATGCCGGCGAGAAGGCCAAGCAGGGCTTCTGGGAGGAGTTCGAGGTGCCAGGCTCCGCCCTCTGGCCGGGGGAGGGCCAGCAGAGGGGAGCGGGTGGGGGCGGTGGGATGGGTGTTGGGGACTCTGGGGGAGGGCCAGGCCTTGGCTGAAGCCGCCTCCGCCCTGCCAGATGTTGCAGCAGCAGGAATGCCGGCTCCTGTACCCCCGGAAGGAGGGGCAGAGGCTGGAGAACAAGCCCAAGAATCGCTACAAGAATATCCTTCCCTGTGAGGGGGCGGGGCCGCGGGCGGGGGCGGGGCCGCTTCCCACTGCGGGGCAGCCGGCCCAGCGGGGTCCTCTGGAGACCTCCTGAGCGGCATCGTCCCTCCCCAGTTGATACCACCCGTGTTGTCCTGCATGGTGTGAACGATAGCGTGCCTGGAGCCGACTACATCAACGCCAACTACATCAGGGTGGGTGTGCGTGAAACAGGTGTGAGTGGCTGCACGTGTGGCCCAGTGCGTCAGATAGGATAGCTTGATCCATGCCTGGCCACATGCCAGTCACCTGTCCCATTATGAGCCTGGAGCTCCTGCTGGCAGGCCTACGAGGAGGCAGGGCCTCCAGGTTTCAGTTATTAGGGGGAAGAGGTGTGGCAGCCCCCAAAGGGTCCTTAAAAGGGGCTGGATTAAACATTGGTCCTAAGCCCCTCCCTAGCCTGTGGTGGGAGGGACTGTGTGTGTGTGAGCCACCTGGGGCTACTTTGCATATCATTTGCATAGACTTGCATTTGTTCTCTGGCACTCTAAATTCTGGAAACAGCAGGCAACTGACCCCCACCCCCTTTCAGAGTGACCCAGAGGACAAGCCAGGCCATGGACTGGGCAAGGTATACATTGCCACCCAGGGCTGTCTGCCGACAACAGTGTCTGCCTTCTGGATGATGGTGCACCAGGAGAACACGCGTGTCATCGTCATGACCACCAGGGAAGTGGAGCGAGGCCGGGTAGGAATGCAGGCTTGTCCCCATGTGCACATCTGGACTTGTGCCAGTGGCTGGCCTTGCCTTGCTTCTTCAGTCTTTGGGAAGCTTTGGGGAGTGGGGAGGGCCCTAGAGAGCATGCGTGTGTCCCCACAGGGCACAGGGACAAGGGTGCTGGTGGTCTTGCAGCAACGTTGACGCAAAGCACCCCCCTCCCAGAACAAGTGTTTCCGATACTGGCCAGAGCTGCATGGTAGCCAAGAGTACGGCTGTGTGCACGTGTGCAACATGGCCGAGTCCCAGGCCCAGAGCTACTGTATGCGGGAGCTGCAGGTGTGGCGGCCAGACCAGGTGAGCCTCGAGGGCAACGGGACATGTGAGGCCAGAGTCAAAGTGTTCAGGGAATCCCCAGGTCTGCGCTGGGGATGAGGAGGGCCTGTGCTGCGAGAAGCCCCTATCTGGCTCCACCCAACCTCACTGACCTTGCTGGCTTCTGTGTCCCTCCAACCCAGTGGGCACAGTTCTGGCCTGGGCCTGTTGGGCTGTGTTCACAGATAGGTCACATTCTCAATACCAGGCCCCAAGTCCCAGTGGACAGACTTGGTGACCTCACAGCAACACTGGCCTCTCCCATCACAGCCTCTTCCTGGCCCATCTCAGCAACCTCAGTCTCCTTTGTATGTCAGTGGTGCCTATTTCTGTCCCGCGCACAGAACCCTCCCCACCAGTCCCCTCTAACAGACCTCTCACATTTGGCCCTTCCCAACTAGAACTCACTGTCCCCAAACCTGCTCCTTCTTCCCTTCCCCAGCACTTGAGCCACCTGGGCCATCTGTGGGCCTCCCCCACGCGACCCCCAGCCCTCAATCCCCTATTTTCCTCCTGCACCCGCTCCTGCTCAGCCTTGGCCCAGCTGATTACACCTCCTGGCCATGGCCTGGCTCCTCCTGGCTCATTCCCGGCGCCCCTGCCGACTCGGTGATCACAGTAGTTGCTCAGACCCTGCGGCCCGGCCCCACCTGGGAACTGCTCAGACTTGCCCGTGTTGCGCTCACCGGCTCGCCCTGTCCAGGAGGAGCCGCCACGCACAGTGAAGCATTACCAATACTTCAGCTGGCCCGACCACGGGGTCCCAGCCGAGCCTGCCGGCGTCCTCGGCTTCCTGGAGGAGGTGAACCAGGCCCAGAGAAGCACGCCCGGAGCCGGACCCATGGTGGTGCACTGCAGGTGCGACCGGGGGGTAGGGCGGGGGGTGGCCACGCGGCGCAGGTGCAAACCGGGGCGGGAGAACGTCTTTGTCGGGTGAACTCGCCACGGGCCTCCGGGTGTGTCCTCACAGCGCCGGCATCGGACGCACTGGCACCATCATCGTGATTGACATCTTGGTAGACCGCATCCGCAGGCAGGGTGAGCCGCCCCTCCTATCTAATCCCGCCCCTCTCACCTGGCCTGTCCCACTCTCCCGGGCCCACCCTGAGCGCGCTCGTTCCCAGGGCTGGACTGCGACATCGACGTTCCCAAGACGATTCAGCTGGTGCGGCGGCAGCGCTCGGGGATGGTGCAGACCGAGGCGCAGTACAAGTTCGTGTACCTGGCGCTGCAGCGGTACATCCAGGGCGAGCAGCTGCGCCTGCGCGAGCAGGTGGGGGCGGGGCGGGGCCGGGGCGGGGCCGGCGTGCGCGTCACCATGGTGACCGGCGTCCCCTCCCCCAGCGCGAGCCGTCCCAGGAGCGCGACTACCAGAACGTGGGCGCGGTGCCCGCCGACCTCGGCCACGGCCCTGAACCCGCGCCGTCCCGAGCTCCCGCGGCGTGAGTCAGGGCGTCGTGGAGCAGAACCAGGCTGGAGCCCCGGGAAGTGGCCGGGCGGTGTACCCGCCGGGAGCCGGGAGGCCGTGGGGGCGTGGCCTGGGCGCGCGGCCGAGGGGGTGCGACCCGGGGCGTGGCCGGGGCGTGGGGGCGCGAAAGGACGAAACTCCATCTCAACTCACAGGACCGCGGAGGCCTCCGGCAGCGTGTACGAGAATCTGCTGAGCCTCGGGAGGTGAGGGTCCCTGCATGCCCGCGCCCCGGGTGCGACCGGAGCCGCAGAGGAGGCCTCGAGCCCAGGAAAGCCGGCCTTCGCGTTCTTCAACGGACTGCGTTTAGGACAGTGCAGACTGGCTTGTCCTGGAGCGCTGGGGGAAGAGGCCCCGAATCTTGTCCCTTAGACCCTCCCCACCAGGCCTAGGCCTGGACACCCAGAAATGGGGAAAGGCAGCTGGGTGTCCCAATTGGTGCCGCTGTCCCTTCAGGGGCTCCCAGGGGAGGGTGAAGGGGACAGGGCTTCAGGGCTGTGGCTTGTCTCAGTGTGGGAGGCCACCAGTGACCATGTGTGACCCTGGGTGCCACATGTTTGAGTGTTGGCCCATATGTGTGACATGATTGACCAGCAAACTGGTGGCCAGTCCGTGCTCGACCTGACTAGCTACGTGTTTGTGCCTGGGCTCCTTTGTACCTTCCAGAGCCCCTCCTCAGCCCTGCCACAGTGGTCTGGTCTGGGATATGGCCTGAGCATTGACTCAGTCCCTGGCCATGACAATGTGGTCATGGGTGGATACATGCTTATTGAATGAGGGAATGCTATGTGATGCTCATGTGACCGCACATGCAACCTCACATATCCGGCCTTGCGAGTGATGAGGGCGAGGCTCGTGTGTGCATGACTGGTGTGTGACGAGTGTGATATCACCATCATGTGGTCCATGGTGGCACACATCCTCCCATGCCTCACGGTGCTGTGGCTTTGTGGTGTCCTCAGTAAAATGCCATTCCCAGCTCTGTGTCTTTGTTGGGGCCTGGGGAAAGGGTGCGTTAGGGTCCCCACAACTGAGCCCAGTGTCTCTAGGGTCCCCCCACCCTAGCCAGAGGCCCAGCTGGTTGGAGCAGGAAGTCCTGGGCTTTGGGGTGAGGGGTGAGACTGGCACTAGCCAGAACGGGCCTGGCCTCTGTTGGCCATGCCAACCTTGTGGTTCAGGCTCCCCAGGGCTGATAGCAGAGCCGTGTGGGGGCTGGCAGGACTTTGCCGCTTCACCAACCAGACCCAGAGAGGTCTGCTGGAGGGACCTTTGAAGTCTGTGGATCTTCAAGACACACTGGTTGTCACTACCTCTGCTGTTGTGCACCCTTAGACCTCGGTTCCTGGGGGGCCATGGGCTTCTGCAGCCCTCCAGTCAGGGCTTCTGGCAGGACCATGGGGCCGTGGCCTGTTGGGGGTGCTGCCTGGTGTGACCGTGGTTGAGCATGGGGGAAGAGGACTCTGAAGCACCAGGCCTGGCCCCGTCCTGGGTGTTCTGGGCTTTCCCCACCTCCCTTGGGGGAGCCTCACAGCCCTGTGGGGCAGCCAAATCCAGAATGGCTGTGGCCTGACAGGAGTTGCACTGCCTAGAACCTGGGGCCCACCCACCCTATGGGCTGCTGGGAGTCTGATCCAGTGGGGGTGTTCTCTGGACTGGGGTAACGCTAGACGAGGGAGGAGCCCAGTGGTGCAGGGAGATGGGCACACAGGATGAGGACCCCATACCAAGTATGGATACAAAATAATTTATTTAAAATATACAACTCAGGAGGGTGGGCTGGGCACGGGCGGGCTGGGCTCTCTGCCTCTGTCTTCTCTCTCCTGGTCAGAGGGCAGGATCAGCAGCCCCAGCCGAGGGAAGGGACCAGCCCTGCCTGGGGAAACGTGACGGGGGGGAGGCGCTGTGGGTGAAATGTGAAAATAAGACAAGGACAGCAAGTCCCTTCTCTTCAAGGGGCCACCCCTGTGGGCGATTCAGTGTGTGCAGGGAGGGTGCTTGCCAGGCTGTTTCTCCTGGACCTCAGTTTCCCCATCTGCATGACAGGAGTTAGGTGGGTGGTCTCTGGTGCTCATAGGAGCCTGTGATTCTTGGAGGCTTTGGGGCCTTTTTGTCCACCCCATCAGGACCCAGCCCCTGGGGGGTAGGTGAGCCAAATGTGGCGCTCAGAGATGTTAGGGCTCCTCTGGGGTCCCCAGGGGACTGACTCCCAACAGCTGCTGCACCCGTGACTCCAGCTGTGGGCTGGGGAACCCACGTGTGGAGCATGGGACAGCCCTAGTTGTCGGCCAGGGGCCCGAGAGAGAAGGTGGCTGTGTAGGTGACGGTGGCCGTTGCAGCGTGGCTGGGCGGCCGGGTCAGGCAGTGCAGATTCCCGGTCTTGAGCGCGCACTGCACGGGCCAGAGCACCACGCAGAACAGCACCAGCAACAGGGCTGTGACCAGGGCCATGCGCCTGGAGTCTCCCAAGCGCGCCCAGCAGCGGACCAGGCGGCGGCGGCGGCGTGGCGCGGGTCCTGGGGCGGGCGTGGGCGGGGCGGGCTCGGGGGGCTTGCTCAGGCCCACGTCCACACACACGAAGCTAGGTGCCGGGAGGCCAGGGGCCGAGGGCGGGGCCCGGCAGCACAGCTTGGTGCCCTCCAGCCACACGGGCTCCTCCCGCCGCAGGTGTGCCGGCATCCTGGCTTGCAGCTGCCGGCTGGTGCGCAGCGCGGGGGCGCCGGCGGCGGGCACAGCTGTGGGCTGCCGGCAGAACGGGCAGGGCACAGCCTCACCGCCCGGTCGGTCTGTTGGCTGGGCGGCTGCCAACCGTGCCAGGCACTCCAAGCAGAACACGTGAGTGCAGGACAGCTCCTTGGGCGTCTTGAAGATGTTGTCATAGCCAGAGAAGCAGATGGAGCACTCCAGCGGGGAGGCCACCTTCTCTGAGCCAGGGGTGCTGGGGGACCTGGGGCTACTGGCCGAGACAGGGGACCTGGGGCCGCTGCCCGAACTGGGGGACCTGGGCACTGTGGCTGTGGGGCTGCTCCGCCCAGCGTGTGGCATGGCCGTGTGCCACACCTGCTGGCCTGATGACATGGCTCTGAGCTGCGGGACAAACAGAGACCACCGTGAGTGACCCCAGGCTGCCCCTTTCCTGCAAGGTCAGCCTGTGGCTCTCTCCATCCCTCTTTTGTCCAGCACTAGTCCCGAAGGAAAGATCTGGAAGAGCACTCCCCACCTGTGGGCAGCTCCAGAAAGTCCCACCTGTCTCCACTAGATGTCTTTCTGCTCAAGTAGTAACCCCACCCCCTCCAGCCTCTCATCTACTGAGGCAGGGAGAGTGTCGGGGGTGCTCAGGGGGGGTCTGAGAAGGGAGGCTGTGTGCACAGGGGTGCCTCTTGCTGGCCCTGTGCCACATGGCTGTGCGCACTGGGCAGAACTAAAGGTGATGATGCCAATGGCCCACAGCAGTTACTATTGACATCTGGGTTCTGCAAGGCTGGGCCCGGGTCTTGTGACACACAACAGCCAGGGTGCAGAAAAGGCAGCTTGGAGGGTAGGATGACTCAGCCAGTCTCCTGGCCGGTGGGCCTTGCATAGGAGGGTATGGCTCTGGGCCAGGTGAAGTGGGTTTGAACATGGATCCCAGCGTGGGCGCCTTATGGGTTGGCACACGCCTAGGCAGCCATGTAAGGGTGGGGTACCAGGCCTGGCTGGAGGAGGGTCAGGGTGATGGGGCTGGGGGCTGAGCTGGTCAGTCTGCAGGAGATGGGGAGTCCTAAGCAGGGGAGGATGCTGGCCTGAGGAGGGCTTGTCTCCCAGCTGCGCCCCAACCCGCAGGGCCAGCTTGTCTGGCCAGTGACAAGGGCCTGGTGCCAACCCTAAGCCCACTGGAGGGGGCAGGAGGTGAACAGGCCCCACTGTCCCCGCTGGGCCGAGCATATACCCCTGTCCTTCCTCCTGACCCATCTCCACAGGAGACCGTGTCTCTGGGTCCCTGGCCATGCCCAGGTAACCTGCCTGCTGACCATGGCCCTCCCCAGCCCTGCCCCCACCCCTTCACTGGGCCCAGGTTGCCACCTCAGGAAGCCACATGGTGGACAGAGGAGACAGAGCCTTTGGGAAGACCCTGGCCTTGTGACCCCATGGAACTCAGGAGGCCTCCAGAGGCGACCCCCCACCCCTGATTGGCTGGTCAGTCCAGGTGGGCCAGTGGAATGACCTGCCGGTGACACGCTATGAAGGCTGGGTATTGCTGCATTGTGAATGACTGCTGTGAATCATGGAAACATCACTGATGTCATGAGTGCCACCCCGCATCTCGGCATGAGTTGTCACCATATCCTGGTGACAGTGGTGGCCACAGGCTAGGAGGTAGCCTTAGCAGTGTTGGGGGAACTATGAGCTGCCCACCCCCCGCCAGCCACCGCGGTGTGCCCCACGGAACCGGTTTCTTGCGGAGGCCTCACCCTCCTCAGAGCTGCCCCACCCAAGCCTATGCAGGTCAGAGGTGAGTGCCAGTGGAGCTGCCTTACCTGGTGGCCAGGGGTCAGCGGTGCCCGGGCATGGTCCTCCTGGCTGGCCACGGCCAGGCTCTGAAGCTTTGAGCGCTCCTCTTCCAGCCGTCTTCCCTCCTTCTCTGGGCCAGGCCCGGCCTGTGTGCCACCTGACAGGTGTCCCTTCACGGGGCTGGCTGCCAGCAGTTATCTCAGTGTCCCTGGTCTGGCAGGTGCGCTGTGCGCTGTGTCCCTGGAAAGTGGTATGCAGAGCGATGCCTGTGTTCTTCCAGGTGTGGTGTGCCGAGGCAGGTGTGCGTTCTCGGGCTGTAGGACTTGGCAGGTGTATTTATACACTCGAGGTCATGCTGGCCAGGGGCGTGGCCGGAGGCCTCCCGGATTGGCTGGCCTCCCAGCCTCTCCCTGGCAGGCTGGGTGGCAGAGGGCGGGGACTCAGAGGTGAGAGGTCAGAGCCTGGGGTGGGGCTGGGGGCGCTGGATGCCTGGGTGAACTTCCCCAAAGCCCCTGGCACACTGGAGCAGCCCTTCCGGAACGAACAGCTCAGCTCACGGTAGCTCTTCAGGGCCCTGGTGGCACCCGTGACTCTGGGTGGGGTGGGCCCCCCACTCACTGGCTCAGCCCAGCCCTTCACACCTGTGTGCTCTCACTGCCGTCCTCACGTGTATAGCCTGCTTACATGTGTGTCCATTTGTCACCCAGAGTTCGCACGCACACCACCCTCAAACTTGTGATTCTGTGGTCCAGCCCCCTGCAGCCTTTGGGGAAACTCCCGGTGTCCACGATGTCCCTGCTGCCCCCAGCCCTGTAGTCACGGCAGGCTGTCCTGCGCATCCTGGCCTTGCTCACCTCAGTGCACATCAGAGCTGGGCTCGGGGCAGTGCACCCCCACTGCTGAGATGGGACCCCAATCACCAGTCTGTGAGGAGGGGTGCTGAGCATGGTGAGACTGGAAGTGGGGTCCACCCTGGGGGGGATGGCCTAACTTACAGCCACTGGCAGGTGCCCACTGACCACCTCAGCTCCCAGAGGCTGCCTCGCGCCAACAGCACTAGAAGCGCTGAGAGCCACAGAGGTCAGAGGTCAGCATGAGGAAGACACTACCAGAGTATTAGGGAGTGGGTGCACAGAGCAGGCTGCCTGGGCATGAGACCCTAGAAAGAGCACGGCACAGGGAGATGGGATAGGTGGGTGGCCAACTTGTGGAGGCTTAGATGTCGGGGGAATGTGGGAGGTGGTGGGACAGTGCCCTATCCCTGCAGGAGAAGGGGAGACCTGGGCTCAGGAAGGGGTCAGGGCTCCCCTGTGTGTCCCTTGAGGGAGAAGGGTCTCAGTGAGACGCCTGATGAGGCTGTGGGGCCCAGAGAAGAGGGTGGAAGCCCAGGGAGGCGAGTGGGGGCTCTGAGAGGGTGGTGGGAATTCAAACGGAGGGTGGGCATTCAGTGTAGGGAGCCTCGGTGATGGCCTGGCTCAGCCTGTGTGCTGTGGGGCTCTGGTTCCTATGGGGATTGTGACTTGGGGGTCACATGCTTCCTCTAGCAAGTGTCCTCTTGGTCCCTCTGCTCTGAGAACACCCTCCTGAGGGCTCCTGGGAATATCCCAGCTCTGAGGTCACTCGAGCTCCTCAGGGGACAGTCAGTGCCCAGAGGCAAAGGAACAGTGAGACCAGAGGAATGTGCCATCTGGGGCGTGACTGGGCCTCACTGCACAGGAGGCGGGGCTGGACCTTGGCTCTGAGGCTTGGCCAGCCCACTGGTCCCGAGATGCCTGCTTGCTCTCCATCCGGGCAGTGCCCGTGGGTGTGTGGGTGGGCGGGTGTGTGCGCACCAACACGTGAAACTGGCTGAGTGTGAAAGCACACGTCCCCTGCATGTGCAGGTGTGTGCCCACATGAGAGGGAGCCTGGAATCCACTGGGCTGGGGAGAGGACAAAGCCCTCATGCCCATCCAGTTGTGTCTCTTGGGGCCTGGAGTCCTGGGCTGATACCCGTTGCCCTCAGCCAGGTGGGGGGAGAGGGCTGTGCCCCACTCTGGACATGGTCCCCCCACCCCCAGGACTGGGGCAGCACTGGCTTCAACTCCCTGAGCTCTGCTGGGCACAGAAAGGCCAGTGCAGGGAGAGGCCTTTCCGGACTCACGTGGGGCCTGAGGGTCCAAGGGCTGAGCCTGGGCTGTGCACTTGGGTCCCCTGGGTGCTGGGCTCCGGCCAAGGCCGCTCTGCTGGAACATCAGGTGCACACAGCAGGCGTGTCCCCGCTGCCCGCAGTGAGGGCCAGAGGTTGGCCTGGCGGCCCCTCCCCATCTCCGAGTGGCTGGCTTCTTCTGGGGTCCTGTGCCCAAGCCCCTGGACAGGACCCCTGCCCTCATATCACCTCCTCAAGCCCTGCCCAGTCCTGCTCTATGTACCCACCTCTAAGGCTGCCGTAGGGCCTTCCTCTTGCTGACCTCTGACCTCTGCTGGCTATTGGAGCTTCTAGTGCTAAGTGATTGGATTAATGAATGAATGAATGGTGAATGAGCTGTAGCTGTGCCCCCAGCCCACTCTCCTGGGATGTGGTAGGGCAATACAGCCCCCTAAAGATCCCCATGGTGGGGGGGTCAGGAGGGTAAGGTGCCCCACCTGCCTGCTTGGGCCTGATGACACTACAAATTGGCCTTATTTTGGCCTCTTATGTGAGGCCCTGGAGTCTAGGTAAGGGCTGAGTAAGAGGCTCAGGATGGAGAGAAATGGGGGAGGGGGCTGTGCAAACCCCCCCCCCCACTGCAGAAGCCCTGTCCCGCCAGCTGCCCCACCCCCAACTCGGGTGCCCCCACTCACCTGCTATCTGGTGTGGATGCCCATCAAGGTTGGGGCTGGTGATCCCAGCGATCCCACCCCCACTGTGGGGGCCCTGGGGCAGAGGGGGGCCAGAGTGGCTGGGGGCCCGCGAGGCCAGGCCGCAGTCCTCAGAGGCCAGGAGGAGGGCATCCCGAGTGTGGGGGCTGCAGGCTGGGGTGAAGGGTCCTCGCTGCTGTGGGGGGTCAGGCAGCACCTGCAGCGTGGCCTGGGGGAGGGGCATGGAGCTGGCCAAAAATGACCTGGGTTTCAGGGTGGGAAGAGGCACTGAGGTGGGGTGAGTTGGGGATGTGCCTCCCACCTGGGCCGGGCCTGCAGGGCCTGACTTGCTGTCCTGATTGAACATGGCCGTTTCCTGTTTTGTCCCCTGGTTAGAAACCTGGCTGGGTGCCACCATGGGAGCAGAGGAAGCAAGCCTCCCCCTCGTCTGCTTCCCTCTCCTCAGGGACCCAGGGGATTGGAGGGCTCCCCTGACTTCGGGGGCCACGCACACAGTGGCTGCGGAGCGTCCTTTCCTTTCCCTGTGGTCCCTGAAGCCAGCAGGGACCCTGACTTTGGTCTCCCCACCTCTGTCTGGGTCCCCTTCTCATGCAAAGGGGACCCAGGAGAGAGCAGCAGTGCCCACAGGGGCACAGCCCAGGCCCCCAGGCTGTCCCTGCTGAAGTGGAAAAGTCCAGCCGGGGCTGGCTGTGGGGGGCATGAAGGTGGGCAGGGCCCTGGTGCTGCCGCCAACACCCCTTCCTTCCCATCTCCGTCAGAGCGCGTGCTGGGGACCCCACCTTGTGTCGACTACAAGGAGATCACGGATGTCTGGCCAGGCATCCCTCCCCGGCTGCAGACATCTGCTCAGGGGCAGGTGGACCTGGGGCAGCCTCCCTCTTTGCCGTGGCCGGGCCCTGGGGAGGCTGTTGGGCGTGGAGGCAGGCAATTCCCAGAGCAGCTGTCCCCGGAACAGAGGACAAAGCCTCGGAGCCTTCCTGCGGCCCCGTGTGCAGACACCGCTCCTGCCCACCATGGCCTGGCAGGAGCCCAGCCCCAGGCAGGGCAGATGCCCTGATGGCTGTAAACCTGAGTGGGCCTTCCCAGGGGCAGGTGAGCAGGGGCTAGGGCCACGCCATCAAGGTGACCATGGTCAAAAGGCCAGGAATGGGAGAGGACCCCTGCTCTCCCTGGGTGGGGCCGTCCTACTACAGCTCGGTCCTGGCCGGCTCTGGCCTGGATGTTTGGGTAGGAGGCCCTGGACCCTCCTTGGCCAATCCCACCACTGGTCAGGAAATGCCCCCATGCTCACCAGCCCCTCCAAAGAGCCGTCTGCCCTCAGCTTGGGGAAAGACCTGCCTCCCCAAGGTGACTCTAGCTGGCACTGTGCCCGGCTTCCTCCTGAGGACAGAGCTGGGTTCCATGGCGGCAGCCTGCCTCATGGGTGTCCTGTCTGTGCGGGGCGCCTGTGGTCACCTGTGACCTCCACACTCTCCACTTTTACAGAGAAGCCCCTCTAAGAAACACCCACACTTTTTCCCATCTCAGATCCTGTCATGAGGCAGCGTGGGGCAAGCCCCCTTCTCCCAGGAGTAATATTCTGAACGGTGGAGGCTGTGTGTGGGAATCAGCACAGCTTTTGGATGGGAGCGGGGTGCTGGTCCTTGCTCAGGGCTCCCCATTGCTCCGCTCCCCGTCCTCCCATCCCCAGCATAGGGCAGCACCCTCACTTGGGAACAGATAAACTGGGAGCGGTGAGGACAGGAAGCGAAAGCCCTGAATAGTTTATTTGACACTGGTTTCAAGCTGGCTCCCTGCCAGCTGGCTCCCTGCTCTCAGCTGCTGGCTGGTTCAGGTCTCGAGGAACGAGCTTGAATTTATAAACTGTCAGCGCCTGAGACGGGCCTTACCACGCAGGCCCCACCTCGGGCCCCCCGACATGGACCAGACACTGAAGGAGAAAAAGTGGGTGATGGTTGAGGGTGTGGGGACAGCCAGCGCTGAGTCCAGGGCACAGGAGGTGGCTCTGTGTGCTCCTTTCTCCACAGGGACCTGCCGAGACTGGACTGCAGGCCCCACGGCCCTGCGCAGGTCAGGCAGGACCAGGCAAACCAGGCCGCCATCACAGGTAAGCGTGACCCTGGGTGGACACACCCTGTGGGCCCAGCCTTGACCTCCAGCAGCTGTGGGCCACTGTCTGTCCCTGGGTGGCTGAGGCCATGCAGTGCCGGGGCCCAGGTGTGGGGAGCAGATGAGGACAGCGGTGGCTCTCAGACTTTTGTATAAAATGCATTTCCACTAAAAACAGACAGAAGTCAGGAGGAAACCAACCCCTGGGAACGAGTGGTCATGGCTCAGGAGTCCTGGACACAGCAGGACAGCCCTGTAGGCACCTCAGCCTCAGGGGCCAGTGCCCAAGCCGTCCCCACCCTGTCCAGACACCTGTGGGGACACTCCAAGGCTTCACTCCTCTTGGAGGGGTGCTGGGGGCTGTCTGGCCCCGGGCACTGCAGGTGGTTGACCGCACGGAGTTCACTGTCCCTCCAGGGCGCCCAGACCCTGACAGCCTTGCCCCGTAGACTTGGGGGCCCCCGGTCCTGGTCAGCAGCTGTGGGAGAGCAGGCAGGTGGCATCCCCAGGCGTCTGCAGCTGGGAGACGAGAGCCGAGCCGGACAGCTGCTCTCTGTGCGCCCAGGCTCCCTCCCCGGCGGTGTGCGCAGCGCGGGGCCTCAGGTCAGACATTGCTGACCCGTGCCTCCACCGAGGAGACAGCCACGGGGCCCGCGTCCCTGTGTGAGGGCCTCTCGCGCCTGACGTAGCGTGGCTTCCGCACTGAAACGGATCGGAGACGGGGTGGGGGGTGGGGTGGGGGGGTGGGGGGGTTGGAGCCGGCCTGGGATGGCAGGGCTGAGCTCCTGGAGCTCTGGGCAGCAGGCTGTGGAGCTGCCAGCTGTGTGTGAGTGGCTGCATGATAGAGCACCAGACCCTGTGTCCCAAGCGCCTGGGCAGGGCCTGGCATGCCTGGAACACAGAGCCACAGGTCATGGGATGCACTGTGCGGATGGATGGGGACCCCAAAACGTGTGCCCACACCCTAAGCCCCGGAACCTGCAGATGTGACCTCACTTGGAAAAAAGTCTTTGCAGATGTGATTAAGTTAAGGATCTTGAGATGGGGTCCTTCTGGATTATCTGGGGGCCCTAAGTCCAGTGACCAGTGTCCTCGTAAGAGGGACGCAGAGGGACAAGAGCAGACACAGGGCAGAAGCCATGTGAAGTGGGGGCGGAGGCTGTAGGGATGCGGCCACCAGCCCAGGGACACCCAGAGCCCCCAAGGCTGGGACAGGCAGGAAGGACCCTCCCCCAGGGCCTCCGGAGGGGGCGCTCCCCACCCCAGCTCTGTTTCTGACTCTGCCTCCAGAGCTGTGAGCACACCTTTCTGCTGTTGCAGGCCACCCAGGCTGGGGGCGTTTGCTTGGTGGCCCTAGAGGGACACATGCAGGGGAGTTAAATGCAAGACGCTGCAGACAGGCTGCTTCAGAAAGCACATGTCTCAGGGCGCAGAGCAGACCCAGCTGGCCACGTAACTGCTGGTCCCCAAGCCAGACCTCCCTGCACAGTGGCAAGAACACGGACTCAGGAGAGCCCAGTGAAGGCTCCGTGGCCTGCAACTGTGTGACCTCTTTGCTCACAGCGTTGCTGTGCCCGCGCCACATGGAACCACCTGAGGCAGGACAAGCTTGACCCAGCAAAACTAAAGAAGGGGCTGCGGGGGTTCCCCGTGCCTAGCTGACCTGCTCCCCAAGCCGGCGCCAGGGGTAAGCCCAGGCCCTGTGCCAGGAATTCTCCTCCTCTTCCAACAGACTCAACATCTCAGAAACAAAAGGGAGAAGGCGTGAAAGCCGCGGCTAATTAAGGGGGATGCGGCCAGAATCCTGAGCAGCCAGGGGTGGGGGCAATGGGGCCAGAGGCCACCGAGTCCCCGGCCCCTGGAGGGCAGCTGATCCCGCAGACAGGTCTGGCATTTGAAATTCCCGCCCAGAGACAAGCGCCCCCTACCGGCAAGGAACAGTAAGACCTACGTACCTGAGGACGGTGGGGCGGGGATCATGGCGGCCTTGAAAAGGAGAGAAGGCACAGTGAGACCTGCGGGTGCCGCCACACAGAGGCACAGACACGAGGACGCCAGCCAGCCCAGGTTACTTACGGCTTCACCAGGCTGCAGGGCCGGGGCTGTGGGGACGAGCACAGGGGTCACGTGGAGGCCAGGCAGCTACCTCCCCCTGGGGCAGGGTCCCTTAGTCTGGGGGTCCCTCAGCCTGCGCCTCTCAGCCTGGGGTGGGGTCTGCGGGCCCACAGAGGTTCTTCCCAGGCCCCAGGCCCAGCCCAGGCCCACCCCCACAGCTTCACCCAGCAGTGCCTTCAGGCTGCACACCACCCTGGCCGCTTTCCCAGCTGCACTGGCCCCAGGCCCTACCTCCCACCCCAGGCAGAGCAGATATGGCAGTCCCGAAGGCATTTCTTTTGGCCCCAGTGCTGCGCGGACCAACTGCTCTACCTCCTGGACTCGACCACCCCCGCCTCCACTGGGGCTGTGTGACCATGCCCGCTGCCCTCGCCTGTCCCTGGGCCATGGCCACCTAGGCTGACCAAGCCCAGCTCTGCAGAGACACTGAGTGGGCCCTGCAGCACACGCACACTAGGACCCCATGCCCAGGACTGCACAGCTAATCCTGAGGGCCCTGTCCTGATTGGCAGCACGGGGCCCGCTGACTCTCAAGGCCAGGGGACTACAGCAGCCCCCCTGAGGCGCTCAGCACTGGCTAATTCCCCAATGGCACTGTCCACTGAGAAGTCATAGTCATTGGCCGGGCCACCTGCCTGGCACACCTGAGGGGCACAGCAGGTGAGCCCATCTCTTCAGGAGGAAGGCAGGGCCGGCATCCTGGCCCAGGGTAAGCTGGGGTGGCACGTGCAGCCCACTGTCCTTGTACTAGGCTGGCCGCTCCCAATCCCAGCTGGGCAGGGCAAGGACATGGCTGAAGGGGGAGCTGCGAGCCAGTGGCCCCAAGACCTGCCCCCATCGCCCACCCCGCGGTGATGGCCCAGGGTATGGAGTCACACCTGCACCCTTAGAGACACGCTGGGACCATTCCTGTGAAACGACTGCCGATCTTGTTCTCAGACGCAAGAATCATGCGACAACCCAGTCCCCTTTGCTGTGTTCTCAAGGCGGCTTCATGCTGGACACCCTGCATCTCAGCCCCCAGCACAGCCCCACGTCTGTCCCCAGGCAGCACGAGGAGGTACCTTTGTTTGTTCCGTAGCAGAGCTGGGGCAATTTGCTGGCACGCTTGAGGTAGAAGAACATGGCCACAGCGAGGATGAGGCCCGAGCTGACCAGGAACGTCCCCACGAAGAGGGAGGCTGCCACTCCAGGGCTCCCTGCAAGTAGGGCGGTGGTGGCTGGGCCCGACGGCCATGGAGGCCAGTCCCTGAGCACACCTGGGTCCCCCACAAGCCCAGCCACGCCAGCTGGGTGGCGTGGCCTGGAAAGGTTGCTGGACCTCTGCAGGCCTCAGGCTTCTCATGGAGGTGGGGTGTGGAGCAGGTTAAGGGCTCCAGCCTGAGAGCAGCAGCCCCAGCTCCCCTGCTCCCTCAAGACTCAGCAAAGACGGGGCCCCAGGCCCCGGCACACGGAGTCACCCCAAAGGCAGACCTTCCCCACACCCTTGCCTCTTGGGAACTTGTCTGCTGTTACCCAGAAGAGCTTTCCCAGTGCACGGCACCCAGACACCTTTACAGGGTCAGGATAGGGTTGTGGGCAGGGCTCTGGACAGGCAAGGACCCATCAGCTGTGGGGAGGTGACTTTCTGACCAAGACACAGGCATGCGGCTAAGAGGAGGGGTGGACTCCAGCCAAGGTGTGTCCTGCCCCACGTGCTGCGATGAAAATGCCTCAGCAGCCAGGCAGCCAGACTCGGTCCTACCTCCTGGGCCAGCCCTGAGGCCAGGCCCAGTCTGGTCAGAGGGTGGGGCTGTCTGAGCCACCCCTGCCCGGACCCCACCGCAGGTCAGTGTGGTGCCATTTGCCTCCGGTCCTGAGACTCCCGGGACACCTGAGCCCTCGGTCCAGGTCTAACATGTCCTCTGCTGAAAGACCAGGGTCGGGGGGACACGCCCCCCATCACAACCCAGTCGTCTCAGCAGAGGCAGGTCCCACTTTGACTGCAGTGGCCCCTGCAGCATGGGTACCACGCCCCGCGGCTGGGCGGGTGTCTCAGCTAGGATGGGACGCCCCGCAGACAGGAGCAGGCTGGGGACGGAGTGCCCAAGCAGTGGGACCTGAGTCTGCTCCTGGGGACCAAGAGGCATGGCGGCCCTTGAGTCTGGCATGCAGTATTTACAGTCTCCTCTGAGCCCTAAACCCTGGAAGAGCTTTGGGGACAGGGCAGGGGCCTCGGGGTGTCCTCTGATCTCTGCAGAACCACACGTCCTGAGCAGACCAAGGGGTTTGGGTGCTGAGGGAGGCAATGGGTGTGGTGAGCGGCTGTAAGGGCCCCCACTGATGAGACCCGCTCAGAGGCACGTGGGAGGCTGACCCGCGCCCCAGCGCTGCCAGACTCCCCACTAGCCCTGCTCCGTGGCCAGGGCCCACGGCTGGGGTGGAGTGTGCCTGACATGGCCATGGCCCTGCTCTGCTCTGTTGAGCTAGACTTACCAAAGTTCGGCCGCCCAGGCGTCCCTGTGCTCCTGTTCATGGGGAACTGTGCGCCCCGGCCAGCGACTGTGGGGGCAGAGCTGTCAGTGCTGCGGGCTCCGTGAGCTGCCCAGACCACAGGAAGGTCCTGCACCGTGAAGGGGGCCCCACGAGGACCTCCAGGGAGCTAGAGGTGCAGCCCCAAGGGGAGTCACAGGCCAGAATCCAGAACAGGGGTGACAGTGAAGGTGGAGTGGCTGTCACCCCATAGCTGTCCTGAACAGACAAGACTCGGAGACACAAGGGTCCTGGGGGAAGGGGGGCACTCTGGGGACAAGAAAGGCGACCCCCACCTGGTCCTGAAGCACTTGGAGATGTGGCCCCTCGGTGAGGAGCAGGCCCGGTGGGGTGAGGGGGGGACGACAGATGACTTTTGCACTCGGAGCTGCTGTAGGTCCCGTTGCTGCACTGCACGCAGCTGGCGCTCCCATCCTCGTTCCAGCGCCGGTAGCAGCCTGGGCGAGAGGGGCAGCGAGGGGCTCACCACGCAAGCTCGCAGCTCGGCGCAAACCCGCGCCAGCCCACTGCCGTCTGGAAGTTGGTTCCTCATGAGAGCAGGGTTTCTCTTCTCAGGTGGGGAGCGTCTTTGGGGGGCTGTGGGGGAGGCACTGGTGTCCACCCAGGGTTGGCTCCGGGAGGCCTGGGACCGGGCCTGGTGCTAACACAGCCACCCTCCCGGGAGGGCACCCAGGCGGTGCTGCGTGTGCTGGACGGGGGCAGCTGGCAAGCAGGACACGCAGCCACATGGGTTTGAGAGGCTGTTCGAAGTCCAATCTGAGATGCCTGTGAAAAGCTCCAGTCGGACTGAAGAGTCACGTGGTCATTCCCAGGTCTTGCTGTCGCTCCGTAAATCAACAAGTGAGGCTTGTTTCTAAAGCACGTCAGTCTTGCTGTGCTAACCTTCCGTAGAAGGGGTGACTGCAGAGGCTCAGGCTTCAGGGGAGCTTACGACTCAGTCCCGCCCGCGGACGGCGTGCGCCCAGCCCACCCCAATCTCCGGCTAGGACGTCCGAGCTCATGGTCCCAACTTCCTCCCACGCTCTGACCTGGAACCACCGAGAGCTAAACCGCCCCAGCCCTGCAAACTGAGGCTGGATGACTGGACATGAACTTCAGAGAAATAACCCCGACAGGTCAGGCAGGGGCGACCCGTGTGCCTGCTGCCATGCGAGCCACTCAAAGCCCACGGGAACCCCCAGTGCAGTCAGCACACACGGTCAAGCTTAAGACCAGGAAACGTGTCCCACGTAGCCACTGCTGACCTCACTCCAGCCAGAGGCGCTTTCAGCCCAACATCTAGAAGTCTTCTCAGCTGACTGCTCTCCACACTCAGAAATGGGGTTTATAATTTGCTCCAACCATTAACTTTGTTTTTCTTTTGTTTCCACAGAAATACCTCTCTTCTGACATCAGATGCCGCCGTCCGATGGGACCAACAGGCAGGCTCGATGCCCATGGCACAGAGCACTCAGGCCAGGCCTTTCCACTTGTCCCACTACAGCCTCCAACTTGGCTTTTAGTATGTGAGACTCTCTTAAGGTAAAGTTTCAAATGGGGGACTGAAGGGAACCAGAACACGTGGCCCCCAAATGTGCCTATTTGACATAAAGGTGCTTTTCACTAAAGACACGTGAAAACACAGCCAGGAAGGGCGCTCTGACCTTTTTATTTCTTCCTGAAAAGCAGGAGACAAAACCCTGTGGGGAACACGCTCCGTCCCAGGAGGAGAGAGACAGTCACAGCCAAGGGCTGGAGTGAGACCAGGGTGCTGGGCAGACCGCATCACACCACCGGGCCAGGAGCGGGTAGGGCCTGCCGCTCAGGTCTCCACTTCCTTACGAGGCTCTGTGTCAAGGGCTCCTGCACATAACCGCGGGCTTCTCCCACTCATGTTGCACATCAGCCCCATTCTCAGGGCCCCACTGGGGCTTCCTAGGGCAGACAGCTAACATTTGGCCTCTCTGTACCTCCCGCTACTCAGAGCCACAGTCTCCTCACCGGGTCCTGCCCCAACCACCCAGAAAGGGGCTGGGAGGCGGGCTTGGGCGGGCTGCTCCGCCCGCTCCTCTAGTCGCCCTCCAGCGCCCTTCAGTGAGGTCTGCGTGCCTCCCCTCTCCACGGGCACGGGCAGCGAGAGGACAGCCTAGGTCCACTCACGCCGAAGTACTTACCTGGGCCACACAGGCTTGTGCCTGGGCAGGTGGTGTTGTTGACGTCCACCATGTCCACACAGCACTCGGACAGCTGGCTCTAGAGAGAAGACGGCAGTCAGTCTCCAGGCCTCGCAGCCAGGTGGCTGGTGCAGGATGGCCAGAGGCCAGGCGGCGGGTGGCTCCGCCGAGGAGGCACCCTGAGAGTGTAGGGTTCCGGCCTCTTCCAGAGGCAGAGTTCATGACTGTCCCCTGCTTCCTGGGACGTGGACAGGACTCAGGGCCCCACAGCATGGATGCTCCCTGGGACAGAACTTTGTGTTCCCAGCAAGCTTTGGTGACTGAATAAACCACCATGTTCCCCAGTACCCAGACTCCCAAAGTACAGGAAGGGGAACCCCTTGAGGGCCCGCTGGGGGCAGCCTGGTAGGGCAGGGAGTAGTCCTGGGGACCCGTCCTGGTCTGCGGGTGCTCTGTGGTTTACGTGATCATCTCCTCCACTGCCTGCCTGGCTGACCACTCAAGGCTCGCCTGGAAGAGGTGGGGCTGCGGACGTTTCTCCACGTGCGTATGGCTACTTGCCTCATGGGCACAGGCGGGCTAGCGTGGGGCATTTCAATCCATTAAATTATTTGTCGCCACGTGCCCGATCGTGGCTTTGAAAATTAAAAAATCAAAGCTGTTAAGCCCCACTGCAGTGCCTTCATGAGAAAAGGAAAGACATTTTTCTCAACTACAATAAAATGTGAAGATAAGCCCAGGCCTCGTGGCCTCCTTGGGGGAGGCAAGGTGGCCGGCTCGGGTGTGTCTGCCCTCCATTCACCAGCACAGGCAAGCCACTCCACGACGACACCCTACCCTCGGGGGTGCACAGCCTGGTCCCCACAGAGGAGCCGCCTGGCCTGGGGCAACAACTCTGGGGCGCCAAGTGCTAGCATTCATGGGGCCGGATGGACGGCTGGATGGGCTGAGGGGGGTTCCCGGAGATCTTGGCTCCGTGCGTTTGTCACGGCTGAGCTTCTGTTCCTTGTGACCGGAACGCAGGGAACAGTGGGGGCACCTAAGGGGTGATGCAGGAAGGTCAGGGGCACCCACACTGCCGGGGGGGCCCAGGGCCGGCTCACAGCTGAGGCCAAGCCAGCCCGCCCCTCCCAACCCTGGCGGAGGCAGAGAGGTGGGAAGGCCCACCCGGCTCACAATGTGAGGGCTCCTCCAGAAACCACAGCTCAGCCATCCATGTCACAGGCTTGGGAGAGCCAGGACCCCTGCGGCAGGTGGCCTGTGGGGACCCTGCCTGATGCTGCTGCTCGCCTGCAGTGCACAGTCTGTCCAGCCCAGCAGCTGGGCAGGCAGCTCCGGGCTCTGGCCAGTACCACTGGGGGCAGTTCTGTAGAGACCCTATTTCAGCTACACAACAGGTCCAGTTTGGCAAAGATAGAAGATTCTAGCAGGCAGAACAGAGCAAGAGTCAGTGGCGGGGTCTTGAGTTTGCTGCCCTCCGAGAGGCACAGGTCCCTCTGACCCTAACCGTTGGCTCGGTCAGTGTCTCTGGGGCCAGGCAGAGGTGACCTCTGAAGGTGAAGGGTGAGACCCCCTGGGTGAAGGCGCCGCTTCTGTGCAGGGGCTGGAACAAGGGCTCAGACTTTATTTTCTGGCACCCACGCCGATCACTCGACAGGGCACCTACCGCACTTTCTGAGGATTTGCCGGCAACTTCCGCCAGGAGGCCGGCCAGGAGGACGGCTCGCGGGAGCGTCATGTTCCCGAGTGCAGGGTCTGCAACAGAAGGCGACACTGTGAGGCCTCGGGCTGCCTCACCGGCCCCACCTCCAGGAGCCCGCCTCGCCAGGCCGCCATCTTGGCCCTGCACCCCCTCGCCCCACCTCCACGGCCCTACCGGGCCCAGGTGCGCTGACCTGGACCTCCGGGACGCGGGCTGCAGACATCCAGCTCCTCACCGCCCAGCGATTGGTGGCCAGGGGTCTCGCGGCCCGAGTTCCGCCAGTCCAAGGCCTGCAAACCAAGGAGCTGGATGAGGCCAGCTGCTTGTCACTGCGCAGCCAAACCAGGCGAGGGCCTCGGCCTCTGGCGCTCTGGGTCGGACCGGACTTCCCATACGGAGCCGCCACGGCAGGGAACCAGATGGCCGCGGCGGGCCACCTGTATCTGGGCTCTAGCTGGACTCAGTCCTTCCTCCAGCAGCTTCAGCCATGCGCCACTTCCCGGAGGAAGGACCAACACAGGCCTGGACGAGCCGTTCCTACATGTGAGTTTGATGGGCTTGGCCTCCTCCTGTCCTAGTAAACCCAACTCACATCTCGGGCATCTTCACCCCGAGATGTACCTGTCATGCGGCGAGGGTGCCTCTGGGGCGGACACAGGCCAGGCAGGGTTTCTGCTGCTCACCCCACTTTTGTCACAAAAGAGCACATGACTGATATCTACTTGGGGCAATACAAGTCAGTGTTTAAGACTGTGACAGAGGGTCATGGCAGAGCAGAAACGCTTCTGAGAAGTGGAGAGCAGCACAGACAGGCCACAGACCAGCCTGTGAGTGGCGTTCCCAGCCCCAAAACAGCCACAGGGATGTGCACAGCCCCACAGTAAATCGTTAGGCAAGGTTTTAACAAATTTCTGTTAACTTGCAAGGGGTAATAATAGTTACAATCTGTCCCAAACACAGCTAAATATTTTGATGTATATCAGTCACCTGTCAAAAGACCTTTCACTTGACAAAAACAGCTGCAGGGTCGGGCCACGCAGGGGTTTCAGGTTCCTGGAGAGCAACCGCCCCTGCTCCCCCCTTAGGCGGGGGGTGAGGCATGGCCCCCTTGGAAGGCCAGGGGCCAAGTGTTCCGGCCTGGAAGGGCCTGGGGCAGAGCACCACTGCCCAGCCGACCTCCAGCAGGGGGACGGTGGAGGCAGGTGGCACTCCTGAGCCAGTGCTATCAGGGCGCGGGAACTGGGTGCCTGTCCTGTAATCTGCTTTCGCTAGGCTAGGCTCAGTCCAGGGATGAGGAGGAGACACCAGCCGTTAGGCGCCCCCTCCCACCTAACTCGTGCCATCCCATTAAAAACGCATGCTTTTCCCAGAGGCACCGCCACCTTTCTATGATGTGAAGTCCCTTTAGATAGATAGCAGCTATCAGTGTCACAGCACTGACGCCTTGCCTATAGGACGTGACCCAATGCCACCTTCTCTTCTGGTCCACTTAACTGTTGCTCAGCAAGACCACCTTTCCCTGCCTCATGGAAAAGTCCAGAAGTCACAGATACTTCTGCTCACAGTCTGGTAAGAGGCACCCCCAGGGTCACACTAAGTCACCAAACACCATTTCAATTCAGGAATCAAAGTCTAAGATCCTGATCCACTTTCATCTGCTTCCCGATTTTGGTGACTGTGAGTAGGCTGCTGTGACATTCTCCTCCACATCTTTGTATGGACATGTCTTTTCATTTTTCCTGGCAAATACCTAGGCTGGAATGACCAGGTCAAGGTAAGTACAAGATCTTACAATTAAGTTCGCCAACTTGTTGCAACGATGTTACTAACCATTTTTGATATCAGAGGGATTATTCATTGAGTTTGTACCAATTGGACAAACAGGGAACCAAGTTTACTACTTGGAAGTGCTGAAAGGCTGCATGAAAAAGTTAGATGACCAGAGCTTTTCACCAACAACTCATGGCTCTTGCATCACGACAATGCACCAGCTCACATGGCACTGTCTGTGAGGGAGTTTTTAGCCAGTAAACACATAACCGTACTGCAACACCCTCCCTACTTACCTGGTCTGGCCCCCAGTGACTTCTTTCTGTACCTGAAGATAAAGGAAATATTGAAAGAAGACATTTTTTTTTTTGAGGGCAGTGTCACTGGCCCTCACATGTGGGATCCGAACCGGGGCCGCTCGCTTCCCATGCCAGCGTTTAACCACCGTGCCACTCGGCTGGCCCGAAAGGAAAACATTTTAATGACATTCAGGACATCAAGGGTAATACGACAACAGCTCTGATGGCCATTCCAGAAAAAGAGTTCCAAAATTGCTTTGAAGGGTGGACTAGACGCTGGTGGCGGTGCATAGCTTCCCAAGGGGAGTACTTAGAAGGTGACTGTAGTGATATCCAGCAATGAGGTCTGTGGCACTTTTTCTAGAAGGAGTTCATGAACTTAACTGTCTGACCTCGGAGGCACATGTTTAACCTTGTGAGAACCGCTGGTCTGCTTGCCACCGTGCTCCCACGGCGCGTCCCCACCAGCAGTGTATGAGGAGTCACTGGCAGCGTTATCATTGGGTGTGCAGCGGCACCCTCCTTGTGTAAACTTGCGTCTCCCTCTTGACTGATGATGGTCAGCACCTTCTCATGTGTACTGGTCATTTCTATATCCTCTCATGGGCTCTTGTGCCCACTGCTTGTCCATTTTGTTTAACTGGGTTGTCTTTCTGTGGTTGAGCTCTCTATACATTCTTTGCTAGATGCGTATATTACAAGGATTTTCTCCCACTCTGTGGCCTGCCTTTTCATTTTCTTTTTTTTTGGAGGGCAGTGTCACTGGCCCTCAGATGTGGGACCCGAACCTGGGCCGCTGGCTTCCCAGGCCAGCGCTGAACCACCGCGCCACTCGGCCGGCCCTCATTTTCTTTTCTTTTGTTTTTTTTTAATTTTAATTAGCTTCAAGTGTACAACACAGTGCAATAGTTATACTTTTTACCCCTCAAAGTGACAACCCCCTCCCCCAATTCTCCCCCCCCACTCCTCCCCATATCATACTATTACAATTCCTTTGACTCCCTTCCACCGTATAATCTACATCCCGTGACTATCTATATATTCAATTACAGTTGGCATACAATATTATACAACATCAATTTCAGGTATACAGTGCAGTGATCAAGCCTCTACTCCATCCATGAAGTGGTCTCCCTAACAAGACATGTGACCATCTGACACCCCACAAAATTTTTACCACATTATATTCCCCAAACAGTCTTTCATATCCCTGTGACAATACTGTAGTTACCTATTTATGCTGTCTAATCCCTTCCCCTTCTCCCTCATCCCCACCCCCCTCCCAACTAGCAACCCTGTTTTTCCTCTATATCTATGAGACTGTTTCTGTTTCCTTCGCTCATTCATTCAGCTTTTCAGATTCCACATATAAGTGAGATCATATGGTATTTGTCTTTCTCCGACTATTTCACTTACCATAATAGTCTCTAGGTCCATCCATATCGTTGCAAATGGTACGATTTCATTCTTCTTTATAGCAGAGTAATACTCCATTGTATAAATGTACCACAGTTTCTTAATCCAGTCATCTATCGATGGCCATTTCGGTTGTTTCCAAGTCTTGGCTATTGTAAATAGCGTTGCAATAAACATAGGGGTGCATATATTTTTTCGAATTAGCGTCTTGGATTCCTCTGGGTAGATACCCAAGAGTGGAATTGCTGGGTCATATGGCAGTTCCATTTCCAGTGTTTTGAGATACCTCCAAACTGATTTCCATAATAGCTGCACCAATCTGCAGTCCCACCAACAGTGCACCAGGGTTCCCTTTTCTCCACACCCTCGCCAGCACTTGTTTGTTGATTTGTTGATGATAGCCACTCTGACTTAAGTGAGGTGGTATCTCATTGTGGTTTTTATTTGCATTTCTCTGATGATTAGTGAGGTTGAACATTTTTTCATATGCCTGTTGGCCATCTGTATGTCTTCTTTAGAGAAATGCCTCCTCATATCCTCTGCCCATTTTTTAATAGGGTGGTTTGTTTTTTTGGTGTTGAGTTGCATGAGTGTTTTATAAATTTTGGATATCAACCCCTTATCAGATATATCATTGGCAAATATCTTCTCCCATTCCGTAGGCTGCCTTTTTGTTTTATTGATCATTTCCTTTGCTGTGCCGGCCCTCATTTTCTTATGGGGTTCTCTAGAAGGTAAATGTTCTCATTATGGTGAAATGGAATGCATCCAGTTTTTTTCTTTTATGGTTTTTGCTTTTTGTGTCCTAAGAAAGCAGGGCTTATACTACATGATTCAAACTTTCTATAAAGCTTCAGTAATCGAGACAGTGTGGTACTGATGAAGGGTGGACATGTAGATGAATGGAGCAGAACAGAAACTCCAGAAACAGACCCACACATATGTGCTCACCTGATTTTCAATAAAGACGCCAAGGTAATTCAATGTGAAAAGGAAAGTGGTTTTTTTTTTTGTGTTTTTTTTTTTTGAGGGCAGTGTCACTGGCCCTCATATGTGGGACCCAAATTGGAGCCGCTGGCCTCCCAAGCCAGTGCTTAACCACCGCACCACTCGGCCGGACCAGGAAAGTGTTTTGTAACAGCTCAAAATGTAAAAGCCAAAACCATAAAACGTCTAGAAGCAAACACAGGAAACTGTTATGATCCTGAGGCCAAGGCAGAGCTTTCTTAGGACAGAAAAAACAAAAACTATAGAATTAAAAATGGATGCATTCTGGGCCCGCCGAGTGGCGCATTGGTTCGGATCCCACATATGAGGGCCAGTGACACTGCCCTCTACAGCTAAGATGGTGAACAACAGCTCCACCTAGAGCTGGGCTGCTGTGAGTCCCCGGGGACAGCATAGCTGCAGTCCCTCTGGGCTGCCATAGGCTACAGTGAGTGGCCGGCAGCCGGAGTGAGCTGCCAAGAGCCGCTGTGAGCGACCATCCAGAGGCCGGCAACCGATCTGCCTCACCCAGGAAGAGCGCAGTGATGATACCAACATGGGCCAGTGAAGCAACGTCCTCCTCAACTAGACTGAAGAACAAAAGGAGAGCAACTTGTCTGTTCCCCTTCCCCAGTTCCCCAACACTGTTCCCCTCCCCCAATTCCCCAATAAAATCTTAAAAAAAAAAAAAAAATAGAAGACGTCAACACAAATGATCTATATCAGAAATGAAAGAGGAGATGTCACCTAGATCCTACAAATATGGCGGAATGATTGGTCAATATTATAAACAACTTCATGCCAATAAATGCAACAACACAGATGAGATGGCCAAGTTTATTTAAAGATACAAATTATCAAAGATGCTACAAGGTGAAGCAGAAAATCTGAATTGCCTCACATCCATTAAAGAAATTGAATTCATAATTATGTTTTGTTTTTATTTTTATTTTTTTTTGAGGGCAGTGACATTGGCCCTCATATGTGGGACCGAACCGGGGCCGCTGGCTTCCCAAGCCAGCGCTTAACCACCGCGCCACTCGGCCGGCCCTGAATTCATAATTTTAAAACTTCCCATCAAGAAAACAACGAATCCAGACAGCCTCACTGGTGAAGCCTATCAAACGTTTCAGGAAGAAGGAATACACACAATCTTTCAGAAAGTAGAGGAAGGACATGGCCCAACTCATCTATAAGAACAAGAAAACCCCGAAAGAAACCCACACAGACAAGGATGTTACAAGGGAAAATACAGACTAAGATTCCTCATGAACACAGACCCAAAAGTCTTCACAAACTCTTAGTGAACTGCACACAGTAAATAGAAATTGGTGACAGGGCATGACCAAAAGACTGTAACACAAGACTGGCTTAACATATGAAGAGCAGCCACTGTAATCCACCATTTTAACAGATTAAAGGAGAAGAAAAAAATCATATGACTATTTCAGTAGATGCATAACAAGCAGTTGACAAAATGTCAGGCCCATTCCTGATAAAAACTCTCAGCAAACTAAAAATAAAAGAAACTTCCACAACTTGATAAAAGACATCTATTAAAAACCCAAAAGCTAACATCATGTTATAACTTTGAAATGCTGACCATTTCCCCCTAAAGACATGAAGTCAAGGATGTCCACTCTTTTTTTAAGATTTTTTTTTTTTAGAGGGCAGTGTCACTGGCCCTCATATGTTGGATCCGAACTGGAGCCGCTGGCATCCCAAGCCAGCTCTTAACCACCGCGCCACTCGGCCGGCCCGAGGATGTCCACTCTTATCACTGCTGTTCAACACTGTAGGTTCTGGCCAGTGTGGCAAGGACAGAAAACAAAATAAAAGCCATAAAGATTAGAAAGGAAGAAGTGAAACTGTCTCTGTGGAGGTACATGATTGTTTACAAGAGAAATCCTAAGAAATCTACAAAAAAACCCCTATTATCATTTAAAAGTGAATTTAGGAATGTTCCAAGAATATAAAGTCAATCTATGAAATCAATTGCTATTTCTATATACTAGTAACAAATAATTGGGAAATGAAACTTAAATATCATTTACAATGGCATTCAAAAACATAATTTGTATGTGAGGATAAATTTCATAAAAATGTGTGAGACCTGTACACTGAAAACTATAAAACACTGGTGAGAGACATTCAAAGTCTAAATAATGGAAAGACTATGGCATGTGGTACAACATATGTATATATATCAAATCTGTTTATATACATAAAACATATGTTTATATATATAAAATGAGTAGATCCATTAATCCGTGTTCATGGATTAGAGGGCTCAATTTTATTAAGGTTCCTCTTAAAGCGATCTAATATTTACCACAATCCTAATCAAAATTATAGTAGGCATACTGTTGAGGAATCAACAAGCTGATTCTAAAATTTATATGAAAATGCAAAGAAACCAGAATAGATAAAGCAATTTTTAAAAAGAGGAACAAAGATGGAACACTTAGATTACTTTGGCAGAAGATTTATTATAATGTCATGAGACTGTATGAATCGGTGAATGGATTAACAGATAGATCAACATAAGAGAACACAGAATCCAGAAATAAACCCTCACTAAAACTGTCAAATGATTTTGACAATACGTCAAAGCAATTCAATGGGGAAAAAAGTTTTTTCAACAAATGGTGCTGGGACAACTGGTTACTCATATAGAACAAAAGGTGAACCTAGTTCTAGATTCACGGAGTCTGAAAAATCAATTGGAGAAGGATCACGGGGCTATGTGGGAAACTGAATCTCAAAGTTTCTGGAAGAAAACCACAGGAGAGTGTCTTCGTGACTTTTGTTTAGGGAAAGCCTTTTAGGTAGGACACAGAAAGCATGCATGACACCCCCCCCCAAAAAAAAAAAACACAAAACAAACATAACAACCAATAAACTGAACTTCATCAATATTAAAAACTTCTGCTCATTATGGTGGATACAAGGCTCCCTGAGTTTCTCAAAACCCACAGAACTATGTAAAACAGGCAGTAAACATCCATGTGTGAAAAACAGATCAACGCCAACCAGAATGTCAGGGATCTTGGGACGGAATGCAGACTGACCACTGACTAACCGTGTCACAGATGTGTGACATCAACCCACTGAGGGAGATGGGGAAAAGGAGCTGGCCGCAGGGCTCGGGAAAATGGTGTCTGGACCAGAAACAGGCTGGAGACACAGGTAAGTGCACACACCGTGTGCTCTGCTGGTAAGCCTGCTGCTCCTGTTGGGGCTGGATACGGGTGAAAGGTTCTAGATCTACTCTGCATGTACAAGGGTGGGACCAGTAAGAAAAAGGGCGGCAGGTGCTGGGAGCCAGGTTCCCTTGGGGGTAGGAAGGTTACAGACTCACAACTGAACACATACACACGTCCCCTTGCGGTCCACGGAGAGGACTACAGCAGCAGCCTGGCAGTTCACTCCTGGGTGTCCGCCCAAGAGAAAGGCAGACATGTCACAGATAATGTGTGCAAGAGGGTCACATGAGTCAAACTCGAGGAACCCACCCACGTGCCATCAGAGGACACAGTAGAAGTGGCACCTCCCCAGGAGCAGTGGTGACACAGCAAGACGAAGGAGCCTCAGCAACCCAGGCTGGACGTGAACAGCAGGCACGGGTCAGCTCCATTAAAAAGAGGTCTGGCGGAGACCAGAGCGCTTGATCCTGGGGACCAGGTCTGCAAAGGCTTGAGGTTTTCATCTGCCTGGCAGCTGTGACAAATCGGAAGAATGGCTACAGACCGGACATCAGAGGTGGGGAGGTCCGCAATGGGTAACGTGATGTCCTGGCTTGCAGGGGCCCCCTTCCAGCTCAGTGCTCACAGGGCCTTTCCTTGGTGCATGTGACAGGAGAGGGGAGGTCTCTCCTTCTGTATCAGGGCACTGACCCCATCATGGAGGCCCACCCTCATGTCACACAAGCACCTCCCAAAGGCCCTATCCCCACCTACCCTCTCTGGGGGTGGCGAGGGCTGCAGGGCTTCAACCCATGGACGGAGGGTGCACAAACTTTCAGCCCACACCATCAGGGGACATTCAGGGGTGACAGAAATGCGTTCTTTCTGATGTGTGTGCAAGTTACACAGCTGGATGCATTTGTCAAAAGTGGTCAAATGGGACCTATGCACTTTACTGTAGATGAATTATACCTCAAAACTAACTGAATAAATCCAACTCGTTTTCTATTTTGAAAGCCTTATTGGAGCTGAAAAGCTAAGTTACTGGACAAAGAATTTCTACAAGGTAATGAGAAATTCGGTGAGAATTTAAATTGTACTACATACGTTCTTACGCACCTCTTATTTTTCCTTAGAAGAACTGGTCTCAATGAAGACGTGATGTCTCAGCTCACTGTGACGCTAAACAAGTCACACATAAAGGTAACTGCGAGGAATTACTTTTGGTCGGTCATCAGGGTGCTGGCAGGCAACCATGTAAACAGGCTCTCCCGGAAGCCTTGCCTGCTGGCCCCCAGGAGGGGGACCACACCACACAAATATGCTCATGGCTGCTGTGGCAGGACAGGGGCAGGGGGCTGGTGGTCCAGACGCTGTTTCTCTGTTTCTCCCACTGAGGACAACACAGGAGGGCCGGCTGGATCCCCACGCGTTAGTGTAGGTGCTGCCGGCCATGGGGTAGCAAAGCTGGTGGGCAAAGTGGCTCCCAGGAAAAAATGAAAACTGGTTCTCAATCTCAAAACCCCATCTCGTGCAGCGAGAAAATGTATAATGATGATCTGATCGGGTGTAAAGGAAACGTCCCAGTCTGGCGCCTACCGCCGAGGTCGTGTGTGCTGGGGTCCCAGTTCTGGGGCACCACTCAAAGGCATCCTTTGCTTTGGGGATGCGGACCTCTCTGTGCTGCAGGGACGAGATGGCCTTCTTCAGACGGATGCCAGCTTACCTTGGAGGACCGGGTGAGGTAAGGAGGGGCTGGGAAGGGCCTTGGGGTCTGCGGTGGGGCAGCCCACTCAGGTCATCACCCATCTAGGCATCCATTTGCTCCGCTCTGCGAGGAGTACGCGGGGGCGGCGGTGGGGGCGTGCATGTGCCACGAAGAGCAGCTTTCGGAGTACCTCCGATTTTCCTTCCTTCTATGAGCTTCAAACACAACGCGGCCATGAAAGATCCCGGATGAACACAGACTACGAAGGAGCGGCTCTCGGCCGGGGAGTGGGAGCGTAAGAGCCCAGCGGCGCTACGAAACCTCGGCGGCCCCGGTTAGAACCGCCGGGAAGACCAAGACCCGCCCTGCCGTCTCTGTTACCGTCGTACCGCTAAGAACGACGCAGAACACAAACGGGGCCAAGTTTCATGTCTTCGGATTTAATAAGACAGACGCAGAAGAATTCGGTCACAGAACAGCGTTTTTCTACAACCACCTGCTCTCAAATCAGAAACTAAAACATCTATTAAACTGCCACAGTGACGACACGCAATTGTCACGGTGAAAGCCTGCATCACGACTAAACCTGGACTATTCGTGGCGATAAACGCGGAAGCCTCAAGGAAACAGGCCCGTCGAGTCCGGGACAGTCCAGCGCGGCCCCACCGCGCCCTGCGCGGCCTTCTGGGGGGTCGGCGCCCACCTTCCTGGAGCCCGGGGGCGTGGCCTCCAGGACTTCGGGGCTCGCGGAGGGGGTCCTAGGTCCAGTTACCGGGGCTCCCTTCGCCCCGGGAGTTTCGCCCGGCGCCGGGCCAGGTACCCGTAGACCTTCGTCCAGCCTCCGCGCCCCACCCCCGCGGCCGCGGCCCCCGCCCCCGTCCCGCCCCACGGCCCCGCCACCCGCCCCCAGCCCCTCACTCACCCCGGCGCCCTTTGGGTTCCTCTTTCGTACCCCCCGCCCTCCAGGCGGTCGCGCCACCCCCTCTGGGACTTGTAGTCTCTCCGCTGCCGCAGCCCGAATGCCAGGGCGCTCTCCTCCCAGCTCCAAACTACACCTCCCGGCGGTCCCCGCGATGGCCCACTCTCGCCAGTGACTTCCGGCACAGGGTTCTCGCGAGGCCATGGGAGGCCCGCGCGGAGCGACCTGGGAAGTGCGGTCTAGGGCGCCTCCGTCCTGCTGGGGAAGGAAGGACGGACTACACTGCCCAGGATTCTTCGCGCGGGCCGTCTCGGCGTTGCTAGGAGACCGGACAGCCGCTGGGCGAGCCAGCAGGCGAGGCGCCGGAAGACCGCGTTTCGGGAGGCGGGCGTCCGCCAGGCCTTTACGGGTGTCCGTGCTCCGCCCCGTGCTGCTTGCTTGGCGTTCCGACGGGCAGTGCTGGGTCACTGGGGTTCGGCCCACCTCCCCTTGGCGGAGGCGGTCGTGAAATGAAGACAACAGCTGTGCCCGTTGTCTGTTGGTTTTAGGCGGAGATGGAAAGCTCCAGTTTGCAGCCGAGGCCATTCTGGACGGTGGCTGCCTCTGGCTTCACTAGAGAAAGTGAGACCAGGTGTGACCTGCTTTACACGGAAACAGGGTCATGTGGCAGGAGCATCGGCCGAGGACGCCATTGTATGATTCGACTGGTGGACTAACCCATTTCAAAGCAGAAAGCCCTCTGAAGTTAAAATGTGTTTCCTAATTATGCCTCCTGCAAAATCTCTCGGCAGCTGGTGGGTCTGGATGCGAGGCCGAGGCCGTGGCCCCAATGGAGGGCTGGGCAGGAATGTTTACTCTCTGGATTCCTGGTGTGAAACCCTAGGAAGGAATCTTTGTTCTTGGGCTACCTTGCAGCCCAGCGCTGTCACTTTTGAGATCTCAGGCAGCTTTTACATGTGATGTAGAGCCCTTGTGGGGTCAGGATTAAATAGGATATCACAGCGCCTGCCCCACACACTGCCCTTTCAAACCCCCCTTGGGCCTGCAGCGCTGGCCCCTGGGAAAGGAGTGTGCCAGGGAGCTTCTGGGAGAAAAGAGAGTGTGAGACTGACCACTGCCCTTTCTGTGTCCAGCATGGTTCTACGTTCCCTGGTAGTAGGGTTGGCCTCACAGAGCACAGAAGGAAGAGAAAGATGCTAGCTAACGGACTGCTTTCTATGCCATTAGGCAGGAGCCAATTTTCTTCAAGGGCCACTACTTTGAGATCAGCGTCTGGGCCAGTGAGTCTGAATAGAGAGATGTGTGACCTTGGCCTGGATCAGAAGGGCACCCAGAGCCATGCACAGGTCTCCGGCACTTCCGTGTTACCCAGTAAATAGGAGACACACGGGCGTGACCTCAGCTCCTCTGAGCTGGTGAAACCTGTTGGACCGGTTTCTCTTTTCACTGAAGCTCTACCCTGTGGACTCAGGGGTAAGGAGGAGGCTGGGAATGCTCCCCACGGTCAGCCCCAAAGACCTTGGGGGTCTGTGACAGGACTGTCTGGCATCCTGGGCCGGTTTTGTCCCAAACGGATGACACTGAGGCAGGTAAAATTTCCACATGTGTGGGCCAGGCTCTGCCTCTGAGCTGCCCTAGACAAACACAGCTCTGTGAGTGCCCGAGGGCACTTCCTACTTCCCAGTGAAAGGAGTCAGTGTGCGCCAATAAAAGGATTCCCATCCTGTCCATGTCTCCGAGGTCGTCTGGGTGAGAGTTGAGTGTGGGTCAGGACTGGGCGCTGCGCGTGTGCTGGGCCATGGGTGTTACAGGACCACGGGTTACCCACTCACACCCAGCCCCTGGACTCCCTGGCTCTGCCTTTTTCCCCCTGGCCACCCTGAGTCCTGGGGGTTCTTGTCCCCATTTGGATGCCGTCTCAGGACACCTGACCCAAGTTTGAATGTCCAGAGTTTTCCGTGAAAATAGAGCGCCAGTCTAGCGGCATGAGGCTGTTCTTCCAGCAGGAGTATTAGAGACAGAGGGACAGTCGTGTTGTGTCTCTTCTGAAAGACAGCATTTGCTGAGCTCCTTTAGTTAGAAGCAGGAGGCTGGATCCCAGGGTGCCCTGGCCTCTGGCAGGGGTTGCTGTCTCCAGGTCAGGCCTAGGAATGACCCTGTGTTCCCGTCTATACAGAGGTTACTGATGAGAGCAGGCTTTCAGAATGGTGTGACTTGATGGCGATGATAAAAATGTCAGAACTAAATTGTACTTGGGATTGTGACAGCTTATTTGGGCCACTGTGATCAAAAGGAACCTGGGCTGGGACAAACCAGGACGTCGGAGAAGCATATCTGCTCCGATGGTCACCTGCTGTCTGCTGCCGGCTCCACGGGGGCCCTGTGCCTGCCGTGCACGTCCCGGAAGTCCTTCACCGTCTAGACGCTGAGCTGGTCCTACTTCCTTGCCTGTTTTCTGAAGGACGGGATGCAGTGGCCCCAGTGTTGTGTTGTGTATCGTTGAGGCTGTCTGCTTCAGCCCAAGTCTCCCCAGCTCGGCCACTCACAACAAATTGTTTAATATCAGAGGGTGAGTTTGTACTCTAGTGCTTCTCAGAAATGTCGACCATGGGCTCCGTAAAAATGCAACCAAAGAAGCCTGCTGGCAAGACGATGCTGAGTACCTTCTTGGCTGTTTCCTTGCAGAGCCCTGCACTGGGGGGCTGGGCTGAAGTGCGGTGTTCAGTGAGGAGGAGGCTTGGTTCAGGTTGGGTAAGGGTCCTGGGTGGTTGTTTAGGGCTGGCAGACAGAGCAAGGCCAAGGCTCTGAGGAGTGGGAACTAAACAGTCTTCATGGGGTCTGTTGAAAGCCTGGTGTTCAAAATTTTGCTCCGTAGAGTTCCTGAAATGAACAGTAAAGCTATCTGCAACTTTTATCTTTCAGAAGTTCGCTGAAGCCTAGTGTACCCAACTGGCCCCTGGAACCCTCTGCTTGAAGTCTGGTCCATGCCACACACTCCACCATCTACAAGGAACCCCAATCTCACTACGCTGAGGAAGGTCTCTCCTACTTGGCTGAGAAGGATTTTTTGTTTTTGTTTTATTTTGTTTTAGCTGAGCCATCCTGCCACCTGTTGGCAGCTCAGTGGCAGCTCAGCTTGGGCTGGGCATTGAACTGCTGTTGCTCAGAGCTCAGCTCGCACTCTTGAGCGAGCTCTTAACCAACTGAGCCACTCGGGCCGGCCCAGATGTTGTTTATCTTTTGTTTTTAATCAGGAATGGATGTTGATTTTGTCAAAGACTTTTATAAAAAAAATCCTGTTGAGATAATGATAGGGCTCTTCTTTTTTAGTTTGTTCATGTGGTGAGTGACATTGATTTTGTCGTATGTAGCCACTCCTCCACGTCTGGTCGTGATATAGTATCCTTTTTATATATTGTTGTATACAGTTGCTGGAACTTTCCAAGTGAAGAATTAATGTGCTAAGAATATGTCCGTGATGTGAGGGACACTGATGTGTGGCTTTCCTGTCTGCCCCGTTCAGGGTCCTGCCCTCTCCATGGCATCCTGGACGAGCTGGCGATTGCCTTTGTGAGAAGGCTTTTAGCTATACATTCGGTTTCTCCAGTGAAGTTCTCTATCTGTTCTTGGGTAAGCTTTAGCAATCTTTGATTGCTTGCCAGCTGTGACTTTTACCCTGTTGGTGCTGGACAATTCAGAATTCCACGAATATTCTTTTTTTTTTAAGGGCAATTTCACTGGCCCTCACATGTGGGACCCAAACCGGGGCCGCTGGTGTCCCAGGCCAGCGCTTAGCCACCGCGCCACTCGGCCGGCTTTCCACGAATATTCTTGAGCTTCATCCTTGGACACACAGAAGTGACTTGGAAACAGTCCGATCCTTCGAGTCTCTCTTTTTTAGCTTTATGGAATGGTTCTGGAGCTGTTCTTATTCTGGGGCTAATAGGTCCCTGCCACTGGGCAGGACCCTCTGGGTTGTCTGCCAGCATCCAGGCGCTGGCCTGTGTTCCGGGCAGTGCCCTCCCCTCTGCCTCCTCCTCCTGTGAATTCCAGCTGCAGGGCCTCCTCTGGGTCCCTCCTGGGTCCCCTCCCTGCACCGCGACCTGGACACAAGGCAGTGAGCTGGGGCGGTCGGGTCCCATTTCTTGGGACCATTATGCTTCTTTGTGTTGAAAACTGTTGCCTCCTGGATCTGGTCTGGGTTTCAGTGGGTTGGGGGACAGGGTGGCGATTGGTTCCTGTGACTCCATCTTGCCAGAAACAGAAATTTCTGTTTTTATTTTTATCCCCCGCTCCACCTTTCTAAACTCCCCAATTCCATCTCCTCAGGGGGGAAAAAAAATAACGCTTTGACCGTGAGGAGCGGTAAGCCCCATTTTCTTTCTTCTTTTTTTTTTTTTTTTTTTTTTGAGGGCAGTGTCACTGGCCCTCACATGTGGGCCCGAACCGGGGCCGCTGGCTTCCCAGGCCAGCGCTTAGCCACCGCGCCCCTCGGCCGGCCCGGTAAGCCCCATTTTCTCAGACAATGTGGTTACGCTGGCTTTCCAGCTCCCGCTGTAGCCGCCCAACAGAGTAAGGCCGCTGAGTGAGGCCGGCTCAGCCTCCGGCCGCTCCTGGTGCCGCCAGCCTGGTGTCCAGGTCACCGTCAGCCATGTGAAATGGCGCAGCTGAGCTGGCACAAGTTGCCCGACGAGTTGCTCCTACAGGAAATAAAGACCTGCGCACATTTCACGCCAGTGCTCAGGGCCCAGGCTGCGACCCTCCGGCTCCATCCACTCCGCAGGCCTGTTTTCCCTGGAGCCCCCATGGCACCGTCCTGTGCTCCCATCCATACGGACACTTTCACTCGGCTCTCATTCCAGAGTCCTTGCTTGACCACCAGCCTGGGAATGCCCGTAAGTCTCTGTGGCCCCTGTGGCCTGTAGCTGTCATCACCTTCCGTTCGTTTGGATGGAGCATGTGTCTGAGACAGGTGTGCAGAGTAATTCAGACCTCCACATGTCCGACAGTTGCACCCGACGCTGGAATTTCTGGGCTGCCATGCCCTGGTCACAACGCCAGGTGTGTGCGTGCTGGGTTGGAGGGTCCCACAGAGCCGCTGAGGACCGGTGTCGAAGCACACTTGTGTGCTCCCATTTGTTTTCAGCTGATATTGTTGTCCTGTGTTTAGTCCATCACTCTACCCATTCTGAACAGGCAGGGCACTAGTGCACAAGGAATGTAAGTGGCTGTGGGCACCACCTTTGAGTTGCATATTTGGGTAACCTCTCTGATTGCTTCTATTAGCAGGAACGCCTGCTAAGTAGACACCTGCCTCACACCAGCCCTTTGCTTCGGGTGGTTTTCACTAGGGACAGGGTCAGGCAAAAGTGACCCGTCGGAGGTTGTGCCTGGGCACTGCCACTCCATTTCCCAGAGGGCAGAGCCCTGTCCCGGCTACCAGCAGGGTGCCAGTGCCTTACCCCTCATCACTGCGGCTTCCCCACACACTCAGAAGGCTAGGGCCTGGGCTAGGGCCAGGACCTGGGTTAGGTTGGGCTGCCTGAGCTGGGCTTCTCTCTGAGTGCTGCCCAGCCTGTGCAAACCCGGCACCACCCTCTCTCCTGTGATGCTGGTCGGGCTTATCTGCCCCTTCCAGGGCAGTTGGGGGCCCCGACAAGACCTGGGACACTTGTTTGGGATGGGGCACGTAGTGAAGTTGAAAAATCTGGTAAATGTGGATGGGCAGTGACCCATGTGGCCCAGACAAGACCCAGAGAGATGTTCCTGGAGCACCCCAAGTAACCCCATGAGCTACGGGGTCCCAAGAACACGAGAGGACACAAGATTTCACCAGGTTAGGTGGAGAACGTGAGGCCATCTTGTGGGAGCTCATCAAGTTAAAGAAAAACCTCTAGACTGAAATGGAAAATGTTTACTATCTTAAGGGCACAGAAATGCAGACTCCTGCAGAGCAGCCATGTGGGGATGCTCCCTGAGGGCCATGGGAACAGCCTGGGACGTGGGCAGCATGTGCCTAGCAAAACCTGTGGGTAGAGGGGGACAGTGTGGCAGGGGATGGGAATGTTGAAAAGTCATGACTGGTGCTTTTTGTGTTGAAATGGAACCGGCACACATTTTATGTCTGTAGTACCCAAGAGCTTGTCCTGTGAGAGGGTCAGCTTTGCCACCAAGTCATTGTGCAAATGTGGGAATTAGTCAGACTTGGTATTTAGGATGAAATCCTACTAATCTCATGTACAGTGTTAGAAAATTTAAGAGAATTTTTGGAATAAGTTTAATTAATCTAGGTGTCCATCTGTGATTTAATTTAGAAGATTGTGTTAATTCAGACAAAGTTTAAAAGGAAATAGAATGGGGCTGGCCGAGTGGTGCATTGGTTAAGAGCTGGCTTGGGATGCGAGCGGTCACAGTTCTGATCTCACATATGAGGGCCAGTGACACTGCCCTCTACAGCTAAGATGGTGAACAACAGCTCCACCTGGAGCTGGGCTGTGCGAGCCCTGGGGATGGTGTAGGCTGCAGCCCCTGCTGCAGTGGGCTGCCATAGGCTACAGTGAGTGGCTGGCAGCCAGCGTGAGCTGCCAATAGCCACGATGAGCGACCATCCAGAGGCGGACGACTGATCTGCCTCATCCGGAAAGAGCGCAATGACGATACCAATATGGGCCAGTGAAGCAATGTCCTCTGCAGCTAGACTGAAGAACAAAAGGACAGCAACTTGTCTGTTCCCTTTCCCCGACTCTCCAACGCTGTTCCCCTCCCCCAATTCCCCAATAAAGTCTTAAAAATAAATAAATAAATAAAAAGGAAATAGAATGTACTATCTTTGTATTATAAATACAACTTAAAAGATGTGGAGATGGGCAAAAGGCATGAAGAGACATTTTATTGAACAAGACTCCAGATGGCAGTTAAGCAGATGTCATCAGCCATCAGGGAGATGTGAACCAGGCCCCAGTGACACAGTCCTGCCATCAGAAAGGCTGGGATAGAAAAACACGACAACATGTACAAGAGACATGGGGCTGTATGTATCACTGGTGGGGGCATAGGAAACTCACCCTGCTCTCCCCATGTCACCCAACAGTCACATTCCTGGGCATTGGTCCCTCAAAAATGACTACTCGTGTCCACGTAAAACCCTGGACACAGTTGTTCTTAACAGCTTTATTTATAATAGGCCCAAACTGGGAACAACCCAGATGTCTGTCAGCAGGAGGGTGGCTGATCTGCTGTGGTTTGACCACACCAAGGAAATTGAGTGGCACTTGAGTGGGCCGTAGGGGCCTTTGCTGGGCCCAATGTCCAGAGGTTGCATGCGGTGCAATTGTCCTTATGTAATGTCCCTGAAATGACAGGTGTGCAGACATGAGGACAGACAGCTGTTTGTCCGGTTAGGAGTGGCCAGCAGGAGGGGGTTCTGTGGGCAGAACTCTGCATCTTGGTTCCAGGGGGACTACATCACGGGGATGTGATGACAGAACTGACCACAGCTTTAGGGAGATGTCACCGATGGGCAGACTGGACGGCCACACCGCGACTCTGTGAGGTCTGCTCGTCCCAGCTCCCATGTGGCTTGTCTGCCTCAGTCTGGACTCAGTCGCCCCTGGGTCTGCGGTTTCTTTCCTGTGTCCTGACACCATGACAGTTCTCACGCTCAGCTTTTTCATGTAACGTGGCTATTTTTGCAAAGGGATCACAGCCCCTCGAAGACCCACAGTCTTAGGAAGAGGAGACCCGCTTGAGCTGCCGGCACGCTGTGACCCGCTGCACTTGGCCAGAACTGCGCCGGCGCGGCCTCGGCCGCAGGGCAGCCACCCCAGGCATCAGCCCGGGCGTGTCTGGGCTCACTGCTTGCTGCCCGCCGCGGGTGGGGCCTGGGCGGCACTCTGTTCCGGGGCTGCTCTTCACAGTTACTGGCCACACAGCTGTTCCTGGAGCCCGGGCGTGTGGGAATGTGGGCAGGCTCAGGGACTGCTGGCCCTCCAGGACGCAGGGCCCGGCTCTGTACCCTCCAAAGTCCCCCCACGGGGCACCTGCTACCTGGGGGAGGGGCCTGTGAGCCTCCTTAGCTCTTCCCAAAGGGCAATGATGCAGGAGGCTCAATTATCAGCTAATTGGTCAGCAATTAGAAGGAGGCCTTAATTGCTATATTTACCCCCCCGACACCCTGTTCTCCAGGCCAGGCCAGTTCCTGGGGCTGCAGACTACGTGGGCAGCTCTATGCAGAGCCTGCTGACCTGCACGCCATGTCCTCAGTGTCCTCGTGAGGGAAAAACTGTTAGACTGGGGAGGACACTGGGCCTGCCTTCTGGTGTGTCGGGGAGAGGGGGCTTGTGGTGGTGCTGCCAGCAGTGTGCTTGGTCTGCAGGGTAGGGGTGGGGGGCCCCTGAGTCCAGGGTCACCTGAAGAACTGCGGAAAGAGGCCCCTTGTCAGCCTCAGGCCTTGGGGGTGCATGCCGGGCTGAGCTCTGGAGTCTCAAGTGCACGTTGGTCTTGCTGATACCTTCTCAGAGCCCCAGGGACCCAGCTTCACAGGGAAACCAGTCTCCTGTCTGTGGTCAGCAAACCTCTGAAGGCTGCTGGACAGGCCTGCCTCCTCTGGGCACCGAGATGACCAGATCACGGCTGTCTCTGGGGTGTGATAGCACCTGGCTGGGGCCTGGGCGCATAGCAAGATGCCACCCGGTGACATTGCTCCTCGATGTGCAGGGCTTAGCCCAGCCGCCTGCGCGGGGTGGAAAGGGATCCCACCCTCCCTTTGGGCCCCACAGCTTGGCACTCAGGCCACTGGGTCGCGCGGGGGGGGGGGGGGGGGAGGGGCCCTGGGGTGTGCCGTCCCTTGGGGATGGTGCATTCTCAAGTGGGGCTGCAGGTGGCGCCCCATGTCCAGCTGGCGGCTGGCCTGGACCACGTGGGCACTGCCAGCTGCCCCAGGCAGTTCCACTACAGAAGTGTGGGCCTGGGCCCTTTCTCGGGGAGGTGATGAGAGAGGGGCTCTCAGAATCTGAACTTTGGCCCCTCCACATAGAGGAATGGTGGGATGCTTCTGAGTTGGTGCTGAGGCAGCCCCTTCCCTGGGCCCCAGCTTTCAACCTGTGCCTCCCCAAAGCCCCAAAGCATGGCTTCCTGGGGTCCCTCAAACCTTGTCCAGTGCCTCAGAGGACGTGAAACTCTGGCCGTAACGCATCCAGGCCCCTCGAGCGCCTGGGCCTCCTCATTCGCTCTGCTCTCACCAGGACCTCTCCAGGCGATCTGCCCTGCTGTGTCCTCTGCAATCGCCCCTGGGGGTGCCCCAGGCCCACCCGCTGTCACCTCAGCTCCACTGCAGTCAAAGGCACTCGTTCACTCAAGTACTGCATGTGGAGTGCGTCAGGGTCCTGGGAGAGACGGGACACGTGTGGTGCGCGTGTTAGAAAGAGCTTTATTCTGAGGGGCTGCTGACGCCGTGGCTCATGGAGGCTGAGCCGTCCTGAGGTCTGCTGTCAGGCAGCCTGTGTTGTTCTTGCCCGAGCCCACAGGCTGCGGACAGGTGCCCGTGTGAGGGCCGCTGGGCTGGAGGGAGCCCTCCATGGGGACGGTCAGCCTCTTGTTCCATCTGGCTCCAGGGCCATCTGCTCACTCAGCCCATCCACTGAAATGTCAGCGTCACCCAGAAACACCCGCACGGAAACACCTGCAGCCATGTTTGACCAATACCTGGGCACCTGTGGCCGAGCCCAGACGCTGGCTTGCTGTGGGGCACAGGTGCCAAGGAGTCAACCGCGATGGAACCCGGCAGAGTGAGGGCAAATGCTGGCTGTTCTGATGAAAATTAAGTTGAAAAGACTGGACGAGGACAACCGGTCCTCCATTGCATAGAACAAGGCGTCCTGACACCACAGTGGCAGGAAGAAGCACATGGGAAGCGTGGGGGGTCTTGAGAGAGAAGGCCTGGCCCCAGCAGGGTGGTGTGTGGCCGCGCGTTTGTAAAATCAATATGTGTCTTTCACAGCTCCTCCCAGTTCATGCTTTTGACTAAACAACTTCCAGTCCATCAGCAAAAGTGAACAGGCTTCCAAGGATCAGAGTGAAACAGAACTGAGTGGGCCGTGACGCCGTCCTGACAGGTCTAACCTAGGCACAGTCAGCGGGACCTCGGGATGCCCAGGCCCAGCTCTCTGGGGAACCCGCCCTGGACAGTCCCCTCCCCACTTTCAAGGGTAGTTATAAAAAGGCCATGGCCTGTCTCGGGCACTCTCTGTAGGACTGCTCACCCTGGGGGAAGCCAGCCCTGGGGACAGCCCAGGAGACCCTCGCTTAGAGCCCCCTCCCCCACCACCATGGTGCCCTCGAGCTGTGCAGCCACTGAAAGCTGATAAACGCCTGATAAATGTCTTCAGGCGTGGCACTCGGGGTCATCTGTCACACAGCCACAGGTGACTAACATTGCAAGCCACATGAGCTGGTATCGGCGGGTGACAAGGACGCCCCTTTTCCTGCACCCTGTTCACTAGCTGCCGGACCCTGCCATGCTCTGGCTGACCTCCAGCGTGGCCCTCACCTCCCGGGCCTCCCTACTCTTCTGTTCTCCTCAGTCTGTGTGTGGCCTTCGGCCCACACTGGGTTAGCTGAGGGGTCAGCTCTATCTTCCGGTCCGGACAGGGCAGCTCAAAACATGGCATGATCCGAGTCTGGCATTCTCCACATACCCACGGCTGCCCGGGCTCCTACAGAGCTGCCAAAGGGTCCTCCAACTTTAGGCCCATTTAATACTTAATCCTGGGCATCAACCTCCACCCTGGGTAAATATGTATTTGGCAATTGAGGGCTCACCAGGACAAAGGCCATGAAAAGGTTGTCACAGCTGAGGTGGCTTGTGAGCACCTTAGGCGCAGCCGACCCAAGAAGGGTGGTCAGCACGGAGGTGGAGGGAGATGGGTACCCAGGCCCCCGAGGAGGGGCTGCTGTGCCCAAGGACTTCAGGTCTCATGGAGCCACAAAGCAAGGACTTCCCACCTGGCAGGAGGCCACGGAGAAGGTGCTTTGGACATCTGTCCCCTGTGCAGTGGGTGTGGGAACCTGGTGCTGGGAGCTGGGCCAGTGGCCTATGCTGGCATAGGATGTGTCCTGACGCCCAGGCCTCTATGTGCTGATGGGGCGATAACAGGTGCCCCCGGGGGACACTGTCGTACGGGGCTATGGTCTGGAAAGACGCTGGAGGCTGGCTCAGCAAGGCCAGAGACAGTGGGTGGCCTCTCGGCCAGGCTGGGCAGACCTCCCATCCCACCCATGGCCTCCGACCCTCAGCTAGCCCAGCCTTGGGGTGCAATGTGGCCACCCTGCCCCAGAGCTCGGGAACAGTAGTGGGCAAGGGTAGGGTGTGCCACTTTGGGCCTCTGGGGACTCTGCAACCCTCTCCTAGTGGCACCAGCCCCAGGCCTTGCTCACCTTGGAGGGGACTCTGGGGACTGAGGTATGACCTGACATGGACTCCACCCACATGGACGGAGAGGCCCGGAAGGGGCCTGGCCCCTGGGACACAGCTGTGCCCCCACCCCACCCCTGAACTCAGAGGCAGGTGACCACTGGCCGAGCTGGGATGGGCCCCCAGGGCTGGCCCTGAGCTGGTCAGTGCTTATCCAGGACTCGTGCCTCAGATTCCAGTGAGGACACCCTACCTGGCCCTCGGGCTGCCCGGGACCAAAGAGCCCTGGCAGGGGGTGTGTTTTTGGTCCAACCCTGCCTTCCGGGAGCTGGGCAGGTGCAGACTCTGAGACCTGGGGCCGCCCGCCAGTCAAGATCTGTTCCTCTGTAGCCCGGGTGCTGGGAGGCCACAGGGCCTCAGAGTCTGACCCACACTCCTCCAAAGAACTGCCGGCCAGGGAGTGACAAGCTTGGTCCCAGCAAGGGTCACTTGCCTGCCAAAAGAAGGCCCTCAAGTTGCCTGGTACAAATATGAACCACACAGCTGCATTCAAGTCAGCCAAAGCCTATCACAGGCCATAGAGCTGCTGCTGTTGGTTTGTGAGAAGCAGCAGGAAGAGGCATCGCCGAGGAGGGACCGTGGGAGTCCCCACAGCCCTGACTGGGAGCAGGGCACCCCTGGCCACCGCGGAGCGTTAGCCCACAGGGCGGTCCTGGTGTGCCTCTGCTCCCGGCTGATGTGATGAGCAGCCGGTCTCCCTGTGGCTCACCTGTGAGGTCAGTGTGGCCATCCCCTGCCCAGGGCGCTGGCTGCTGACCTCAGTATGGTCAGATAATATTATGACACACAGCTCCGAAGAAACATCTGTGAGATGTGATAATAAAGGGGAGATGCTGTGATCTCGAGTGGAAACAGCACTGTTGGCTTTTAACCTAATATTCGTTTATTTATGTTCTATTTACTTACATCAAAGCATAGCAGAAAATTTCTCTGTAACGCACCAAAATATCGGCAGTGGTCACGGTAGACGTGGATCAGCACTGGTGTTGTCCTTCATACCCACCTGACAGTGGGTAGCCAGGAGTCCGCCTCCCACCACCTGCTCACTGCCAAGTGACCCCTTTGGTAAACATGGGAATGGCTGACCACTTCCCAGAGCTGGTATCATGAAGGCTCTCAGGAGAGCTCGCAAATGGAGCTGGGAATTGTCACAGATTCCAGCTCACGGGATCCTCTCAGCCACATTTCATTTCAGAAGGAAAATCCCTTGTCAGTTTCCCCGTGCTGACCTGCTGCTGCATCACAAGGGTCCCTCACCTTCTGGGGAGAAAACACAGGGGGTGGCTTGTCTGCCATGAGCTGCAGCCCTTGGTCCTTAGAGGAGGCTGCAGAAATGGCATATCTGAGTGTGTGTTATGGGCAGGGACTGCTCTGTGGCCAGAGCCAGGCTAATCTGCTCGGGACATCCTGGCCTGCTGAATGGCTCAGTTGGTTAAGAGTTGGCTTGGGAGCTTGAGCTCTGAGAATCAGGGCCGCCAGTTCGGTTCCCACATGAGCCAGCGATGCTGCGCCCTCTACAGCTAAGATTGTGAACAACAGCTCGACCTGGAGCTGGGCTGCCTTGAATGGCCAGCGATGGCATAGGCTGCAGCCCCTGCTGCAGGGGGCTGCCGTGAGCTAGCGTGAGTGGCCAGCAGCCACCATGAACCCCCATGAGTGGCCGTCCAATGGCTGGCGACTTACTGTCTCAGCTGGGAAGAGTGCAATGATCATAATACCAACATGGACCAGTGAAGCGATGTCCTCCACAACTAGACTGAAGAACAAAAGGACAGAAACTTGTCTGTTCCCCTTCCCCAATTCCCCAACACTGTTCCCCTCCTCCCAATTCCCCAATAAAATCTTAAAAAAAAAAAAAAAAAAAGATACACAGTGATCAAATGGGCTTTGTCATAAGAACGCAAGCCTGGCTTGATAGATTAAAGGAGAAGATATGATTTCCTTGGTTGATGCATAAAAAGCTTTTAATAAATTTCAAAACCTATTTGTGACTTTACAAACAGCTCTTGGCAAACTAGCAAGAAGGCGGGAAGATCACTAATGTGCCAAAGCTCACAGGGAAACCTCACAGTGAACTTTATATGAAGTGTAGGAATGACCGTGCATTATCTTTAGGAGCTCCATCAGGTCAGGGCCACCCCCATGTCATGGCTGCTGCCTGACACCGTACCAGAGGTCATGGCCAACAGGTAAGGGAAGAAAATTAAACGTGAGGCGTAAGGCTTGCAAGAGGGGAGATTAAGGGCTGGCCGAGTGGCTCAGTTGGTTAAGAGCTCACTCAAGAGTGCGAACTGAGCTCTGAGCAACAGCAGTTTGATGCCCAGCCCCAGCCCGAGCTGAGCTGCCGCTGAGCTGCCAACAGGTGGCAGGATGGCTCAGCTAAAAAAAAAAAAAGAGGGGAGATTAAAAAAATTGATGTTACTTGCAGAAGATATGGTCATCTACCTAGAAAAACCAATAGAATCAATGGGCAAACTGTTAGAATAAGAGTCCAGTAGGGTTGCTGAATACAAGACCAACCTCCATCTACAAAAATCAATAATATTATCTTGAATCACAATTATCTATTGTGCTGAGTGAAATACACTAGACACAGAAGGACAGACACTGTGTGATCCCACTTAAGTAAGGCATATAAGAGGGGTCAAATCCATAGAGACAGAAAGTATCTGGTGGTGCCGCCGGCTGGGGATGGGGATGAGGGAGTTCAATGGGGACAGGTCCAGTTTGGAAAGATGGGAAATTCTGGAGGTGATGTTTTCACAACAGTGTGAAAGTCCTTAATGTCACTGAACTGTGCACTTAGAAATAGTTAAAATGGTAAATTTTATGTTATATAAATTTTCACAATAAAACATCAATAGTATTGTAAGGAAGATACACACAAAGGTCATATATTGTATGAATCCATTTATACAAAATATCCATGACAAGTAAATCCACAGAAACGGAAAGCAGTTGGTAGATATCAGGGGTTGGGGGGTGGGAACTGACTAAGTAGTGGAGACGGGTTTTTCAGGAACTAGATAGATTTCCTTGTTAAGTGAGCCTTAACAAGGAGGGTGGGGGATCTAGCTGTCCAGATGTCAGGCCCACATGGCAAAGCCACACCTACACAAACCGGGCGGGTTAGGGAACATGCCTTGCTGACCAGGGGAGCAGGAGGTGTAGGCACAGGCTTCTATTCGAGCACATTTGATGTATGATGACAGTGCCAGGACACACCAACTGGGTGACTGGGATCGGACCAGGCTCCTGATATGGAACCGCCTGTGAGCCTGGTGGCCTGGGAATTGGCAGGGAAGGAGGCCCCAAACAAACCCTGCAACACACAGAACCCCGTCTTCCCCCACCCCAGCAAAAAGCGATGCATTTGTGTGGGCTGGCTGAGTGGAGCGGTGGTAGCCAGCGGCCCCGGTTCGGGTCCCACATATGAGGGCCAGTGGCACGGCCCTCAAAAAAAAAAAAAAAACAAAAAAAAACGAAAAAACGACACATTTGTGTCAAAAAATCAGGGCCTCCTGGCCCACGCCTGTGATGAGACCAGAGAAGACAGCCTCTTCCTGACCCGCGGCGCCACTTCCCAGGGTTTTGGCTATGCGGGGCCAGCTGTGGTCTGACCGGTATCCCCAACCAGTGACGCTCCTGACACCTAGGCCACACCATCACAGCTCGGCCACCCTTGGGTCACTGGTGCAGAAGGATAACAGCAGCCTAACCCTGTTACTAAGCCTGTGTCACTCACCTCACCTCATCACACAGTCCCCACATCATCTCACATCATCACAAGAAGGCTGAAGGCAGCACAGTGAGATGTTTTGAGAGTGACAGGGACAAGGGGACCGTTATCCATGATATACAAGGAGTTCTGCCACTTGGCAGGAAGAGGACAGAAACTCCAAAACAAAGGAAACAAGCAAAGGCTATGAACAAGAACATTCCAGAAGAGGAGACCCTGAGCTGGAGGGCCTCGGGTGGGGACAGAGCCAAAGCCATCAGCAGCTACAGAAATGCTTGGATCACAGGGCAGGCCCCATCCCCACCAGAGCACGATCGAGTGGGCCGGGCGCAGACGGTGCAGCGTGGCTGGGGACATGGACGGCGGGGCTGGGGAAGTCATGCCGAGCAATGCGTGGGGCCACAAGGGCCCTGGCCTGCGGCCTGGCCTGGGTTTGGCTTATGTTCTCTTTGTCACTCACTTCTGTGACACCGGGCGAGTGGGCGCCCACTGCCACGCGTGTTCCCAGCGTGGGCCTGGGCAGGAGTCCCTCCCAAGTGGGGGCTGCCAGCCTCGCTTGGGCGCCGAGCGCGTAGGGCACATCACGCTTGTCCCAGAGCTGGAGGACTCAGGATCTTTTTAAAGGAAAACTGGGTTTGGACTTTGCCCTTCCCAGCTCACTGTGACAGTCACTCAGGGCAGGGCCGGCCAGGCTGTACCCTCCCCATCGTGGCCACAGGGCCCACGGGAGGACCATGCAGTCCACGAGGACAGAACTATCCATGGGAGTGTGGGGGCCGGGTGTGCAGGTCACGGGGTGGTGCCTGAAACAGGAGGCTGCTGAAAAGAAAGTGCACGACAGCGGGCACGGGGGCGGGGTGTTCCCCTGGGTTCTCACCCAGAGGGTGGGGGGGTCAGTGTCCCCGAGAGGAGCAGAACCCGGCCGAGCCCCACGACCGCTTTCTTTCTCTCTCCACCCCCCATGCAGGTTTCCTTGTTATTACTGACGTGTTCACTTTTAACTGAAAGCCCTGGCATTCCTGTGTAGACAGACGGATACGCAAACCTGCTTTTCTCTCAGAGCAGAAGTTAAAAATTATTCAGCAGGAATTCCTGGGCTGCGTCGCAGAGGCGGTTGTACCAGGCAAAGGTTTGCACCGTGTTCCCGGCCAGGCTGTGAAGGCCACCCCGGGAGCTGCCTGGCTGCTGCCCCCACGTCCTCAGGGGGACAAGGTAGGAGAAGTCTGTGTCGTGGGGTCCACGGTTGCCTCGTCGCTTCTGGACAGAGCAGGCTCGAAATCCCCCTACTCGGACGTTTTTCTTTTTGAGCTGGTCCAGCCTGCAGTCGGTCTCTGGGGTGTCCTACTGCTACCAGGGGCACTAGGGCACCAGGGGCCTTTGGAGGGTCTCTTTGTTGGGGGTGGTGGTGATGGTCCCACAGCACACGTTTGGGGGCATCTGAGATAGTGGGGAGAGCTGGGGCTTGTCCCCGGGCCTGTGCAGGCCGGCCGGCCCACTGCATCCACCTGGGTGCCATGGCCTGCTGGAAACAGCCCCATGTGTCTGCATGAAAAGGCCACAAGGTGCCGCCCAGGCTCCCCCAGGAGAAGTTGGGGATCTGGGACGTGGGTGGCATTTGTGGGTGCTCCTGAGCTTCCTGTGGGGAGGTCACTGTTCACCTGATCACGGGACCTATCTCTGGCCGTGTCTGAACCGCAGCCAAAGTGTGCTGGGCCCTGGAAGGAAGGCCGCCGCCGGCCGCCGCCGTGCACGGTCCCTGGACGGGGAAGGGCCGGAAGTGCCTGCCAGGAAGCCAGATTTACTGCACTTAACAAAACACATGCGAGCGGGGCTCCCCTGCAGGTGTGGGGTTCCTGATTGGCCAGAGTCAGACCAGCTTCCTCCGTGAAAGCTGAAATTCGATCCTGCAGAGATTTGGAGCCCAGGGTGTCATGGTGATGTGGGGGCACAAAATAAGGAAGACATGGGCCTAAGACTCAGATGGCTCCACAGCAGTGCTGGGCCTGGTGTGGTCGCCTGGCAAAGGGGCAGGTCGCAGTGGCGACCATTCACCAGGAAGGTAGACGGGGTGGGAGTGCTGGGCTATGTGTGGGCCCGTGATGGGGAAACCCAGAAAACTGGGTGCTGCCCCGGCAGAATGTCACCTATGAAAGGGGAGGTGGAGAGTGTGACAGGTCAGGTACTGTGGAGGAGTTGGGGACGGTGATGGAAGACATCCTTGAGAACGTAATGAGGACAGCCATTCCCAGCAGGGTTTCAGGTAACCTTTAATCACAGGTCACTCCAGCAGGACTGAAATGATGCCCCAGACTCAGCTGAGTTTTCAGTTCCGTTTTTCAGTCACCATTATACCCGTAAGTAGTTAGGGTGGCACATTTCTGTGAGGCTGGGACAGACAGCCTCCCGCCCCTGTGCCCAGACGGCCCTGTGCCATTCACCGCCTCTTGGGGACAACACAATTGAACCACAGCTCCCCGGGGTTCTTGTGTTGGGTGTCACCTGTTGAATGTGCCCTAAGGAAGAAGGCATTTACATCTTCGCCCCGTTCCTACACACACTTGTGTCCCCCTGTATCTCCTGCAGAGGCAGCTTGTTCACAGTGCCTGCCTGCCCACAGGTGTCCCCCTGGAGTTAATAATCACCTTCCTATTTTCCTGCTGGCTGGGTTTCCTCTGAGCTCATGACTAATTCATCCCCAGGCTCTCAGCAGGGGCTTAAATTTAAATAACAGGGAGCCTTCCGGTCAGCGCTCCCAGCCTGCTGCAGGGCTGGGCCCAAGGCCTCCCCAGTCAGTCTCCGTCCTGAAGATCCTCTTCGCTTGTCCCCAGAGTTGGGTTTCCCTGGATCCCACGTCTCCCTCTTTCTCAGCTACTCCTGTGTTGCTGGAGCACGCCCTCGTAGCGTCCTGAGGAAGGGCACGTGGCACACACAAGGCTGTACGTGCCCTTGCCCCACTCTCACTCTGGTGACAGCGTGGCCAGGCTCGAACCCCAGGGTGGTCACTGTTCTCCCTCCGAACGGTGAAAACCTCCCCCAGTGCCTCCCAGCTCCCCATGCTGTGGGTCAATGTGGTGTCACTTAACTCTCGATCTGTGGCATGAAACCTGCTTGCTTTTCTCACTGGACTTTTTGGGGGTCTTCCTATTGTCCCCAGTCTTCTCAGTCCGTGGAAATGACTTCTGTTTGGGGTCACTCGCATCCCCTTTTCTAGGTGCCCAGTGGCTCTTTCCTTTTGGAAATTCCTGTCCATCAGGTCCAGGAGATTTTCTTGCGTGTTAATCTTTATTTCCTCCTGTCTGTCTTCCGTGCTCTCTGTCTGTGCTAAATATTATTAGGGTCTTTGACCTCGTGGACTGGCCTCTGACGACCTCCCAAGCCCCTTCTCTGGTCTGGCTTGACTCTCGTGGGGATGCCTTAACTCTCATCTCCAGCTTTCACTGAGCTTTTCATTTCTGCTCTCATGTTAGTTTCCGAGTTTTTTGTTCTCTGGATATTTATTTCAATATCATTCTAATCTCTTTTTGTGGCCACAATATTTTCTCATATATATATATATATATATATATATATATATATACACACACACACACACACACACACATTTTTTTTTTTTTTTTGAGGGCAGTGTCACTGGCCCTCATATGTGGGACTGAACCGGGGCCGCTGGCTTCCCAAGTCAGCGCTTAACCACCACGCTCTCTTATATTTTTTAGGATATTAAAAAGGTTTTTTTTTAAGTTTTCTTGCACAGAATCTTTTATATATTTCCATACCTCTTTACAGTCACATTGAATATCAAAGTTAAAACTTGAATCTAGAGAAAGATTCCACAAGCAAGGTCAGCAGAAAAATCATTGGTTTGAGAAAACATTTTGATGCAGATGACAAGTGGTTAGTCAACACTGTGCTAACAGTTCTTGTAAATTGTCAAGAAAAAGACAAGTAACTCTATGGAAAGATGGGTGAGGGCTGCAGCCGGATGGCCCAGCGAGCAAGCAAGTCATCAGACACCAGGCAGGGAAGGAAGCCTCAGGGACAGGAGCTGCGACAGGGCTCCCTGTGTGAGGGGCACTGAGGTGGGGACTTTCAAAGCTCTGGGTGGGCAGGCGGGCACGAGGCTGTCACAAAGTGCCAGGCTGGGGCCGCAGTAATAGGGACTTGCTTCCTCAGCGCCCCGGGGGCTGCAAGTCGCAGAGGAGGTGCTGCAGGGCTGGCTTCTCCAGGCGGCCTCAGAGGTCGTTCCTCTGTGACTATAGCCTGCTCTCCACTTCCTACACGGACTCCAGTCAGACCTATCAGCCTCATTTTAACTTAACCGCCTCTTTTTTTCTTTAAAGATTTTATTGGGGAATCGGGGAAGGGGAACAGACAAGATGCTGTCCTTTTGTTCTTCAGTCTAGTTGTGGAGGACGTTGCTTCACTGGCCCATGTTGGTATCGTCATTGCGCTCTTCCCGGGTGAGGCAGATCAGTCGCCGGCCACTGGACAGCTGCTCATGGCAACTCTTGGCAGCTCACACCGGCTGCCGGCCACTCATGGTAGCTCATGGCAGCCCACTGCAGCCCCACTGCAGCCTACGATGTCGCCGGCGACTCATGGCAGCCCAGCTCCAGGTGGAGCTGTTGTTCACCACCTTAGCTGTAGAGGGCGCAGTGTCGCTGGCCTTCATGTGCGATCCGAACCGAAGCCCTGCTGCTCAGAGCTGGCGTCCCAAGCCGGCTCTTAACCAATGCGCCACTCGGCCAGCCCTTAACCACCTCTTTAAGGTCCTGTCTCAAAATATAGTCACATTCTGGGGTCCTGGGGTCAGGGCTTCACATATGAATTTGGGGGACACGGTTCAGTGATAAGAGGATATTAGGTGCAGCCTCTCCATGGACAGAAGGGGTCCAGGTGACACGGGGGGACCAGACATTCACTTGGCATGGCATTCCTGCAAAACCACCAGTGAAAGTCCATTACAAACTGTTGAAAGCTGGCCATTGAGCAGCATGGCTGTGTGAGGGGTGGTCCACTCCTCGCATGTGTTTGCTTCAATAAACACAGCCAGCCCTGCTAGCCAAGTACCGTGCAGCAAACACATCCGGCCTGTAGCTAGGACTGCAAAAACACTGGTTTTGATCATAGTTGGTTCAATTGCGATACAAAGGACCAACTGTAAACTTTTGGGGGGTCAAGTCAGTGCCCCAACACCATGCTACTCAGGCTCATCTGTACTGTGGGCTCCTGTTTTACATGGAAGTGTAGAGTTTGTCCACAAGGAGAAACACAGAGGGAAACAGGCTGCCACCTGTGGACTGGGGAGTGTGGACTTGGTGCATCGGCCACACTGCCACAGGAAAAGCAAAAGGAAGATGGCCAGGGTCCAACAGAGAACTGGGGCAGGGCCTGGTCTGTGCTCAGACCTCAGTGCGCAGGCTGGGTCTCCCATCTTCAGCCTCTACCATGTCCTTACCACCTGGGGTCACTGCGGGGCTGAGGTCTGAGGCCCCAGGTGAGAGGCGAGGAGCTGGGGGGAGACGACACCCTCCTCGCCAGCCCGGGAGACCCCAGTTGGGCGCTGCTCCTGGGTGTCTGCTCCCAGGCAGTAGGTGGGGGGCAGCCGGCCGCACAGTGCCCGGGTGATGTTTCACTTCCTCCCTGTGACATGACCCCCGGCCAGGCCTTCAACTCTCTGTCCAAGTTAGTTCCCTGTACCCCCAGGAGACAGCAATGACCTTCCCTCTAACCTATCATGGGTGTGTCGGGGTCAGTGGCAGGGAGTTTGGGGACACCCATGATATCTGCCTGTCTGTCCACGAGACGGTTTGGCTTAGTCTAGGACTGGGTTCCCAGGCCTGTTTGGACAAGCACAGAGTTTTCTGAAAATTGACCCAGTGGGTGGGTGGTCTGGAGAGGGGTCCTACAATGTGGGTCCTGTGTTTCGTTTTCCTGAAAAAGAACCATCTGATTAATGTGTGTCTTTGCACGTGTCCCCTTCCTGGCGTGTGAGGAATAAGGTGTTGGGAAGATCAGGAAGCCCTGCCTCCTCAGAAATAGGTCAGATGTGAACAGCACAGGAGATGGCACCTCACTGCAAAATCCCAAGTACCTACCCCACCCCCCACCACCCCAGGGTCCCAGTGCATCTGCCCTCCCTTCCCAACAGGACCCCCAGGCCTCCATGCTCCGACCATCCCACCACAAAACCCAGACCAGGTCAGCAGCTTCTCCACATAAAACTGTCCCCATGTCCTGTCAACATCATCCCAAGACACTGCCCCTGCCTCCCAGGATGTCACCATGTGGTCCCTGCAGGCAAGGTGTCCTTGAGGAATGGAAGGTCTCCCACACGCCTGGTCAGCATGGCTCTCCCCACATGAGGGGTCCAGAGCTTCCCAGTTTCGCCTTGAAAGGTCGGCGAAAGCAGGGCGATCCCCAGTCAGAAAGTGAGGGCCTTGCTTGGGCTGGCATCACTGGGGCGCATGGCCCCAGGGGTGATGCTGTGTGCCCCAGTGTCGGCGTGGGGCCTGCCGGGCCCTCTCTGAGTTCTGACAGATCTGGAGTGTGAGTACATGAGTGCACGACATGCCGGGGGTGGGGGTGGGGGGACACCCAGGAAGCGCGTTTACACCCGCAGTCCCGTTTACCCCTGCAGCCATGGGTCCACACCACCCTCTGAGGCCAAAAGGAGCATTTGTTCCTGTGCGGGGTGGGCAGCTGGTGAGGGGCAGGCAGAGCTTGGAGGAAACATGGGGTGGAGGCTGGGGACCATGGGGGTGGAGGAGGTGGCCCTGGAGGGCTCTGGGCTGAGCAGGGACCCAGCAGGACCCAAGTATCTTGGGGGCGATCGTGGAAGGCCGCTGGGGGAGGTGGCCACGGGGTCTACCCAAGGTGGGTGGGCTGAGCTGGCAGGTAGAGGGCAGCTGTGACCAATGGTAGCAGAACGGTGACGTCAGAGGTGTCCTCACTGGGAAGGTGGCCTGAGAGAGGGGCTGCCTAGGCCTGTGGGGCAGGCCCCGGTGGGCAGCAGCCCTGGGGGGTTGGGGCACAGAGCCGATAACACATGCTTCTGGGCAAGCATCCTAAGGCCTGCTGGCGCAGAGGTAGAAGCCACATACAGAACTTTTAAGTTCCTCTGCTGCTTTTTGCTGCAGTTTGGGAGGGGGGTCTGGTCCCCTGGGGGCCCCTGCTATGCAAAGCGCTGGGGCACAGACCCGAGGGCAGGCGGATCCTTTTCCTGGTGGGACTCACGCAATCTCCCTTCTCCCTTCGTTTGTCCGGGTTAATTCGAGTGCAGGTGCAGATCTGCAAACAAAGGTGGGGCCCAACCCCTTAACCCTTTCGGCGCCGCGGGAGCCCGGGGAAAGCAGACCAGTGGGGACAGGAGGCCGGAACGCAGGCCAGGCGGTCAATTTGTCCTGGGCACTCGGCCAGACGCGCCTTTGTGAGGATGGCGGACCGCACCCCTGCCCGCTGGCTGGGTGGGGTCCGGACCGGGGAGGGACCGAGGCGGCCCCCGCCGGCTTCTTCCACGCGCGCTCGCACCTGGGCCCGGGAGCCCGCGCACCTGTTCGCGACCCCAGCCCCGCCCCTTCCTCGGTTTTCCAGTTAACAATGCGGGCGGGCCGGGGCTTTGTGGCGGCCTCACTCTGGGGACCGAGCTCGCTCGTCAGCGTGGGCGGGGAGCCCAGCTTTGCAGAAGGAAATCCGAGCCCCGCCAGGTGCGGAGGAGACAAAGGCGCTGGGCGGGGCCCCCGGGTGGGGCCTCGGGGCGGGGTAGCTTCCTCCCTGCGCGTGGGCGGGACGGGTGGCGAGGCGCGCGGGCCCAGCCCGAGGGCAGGGGAGGTGAGCCGGGGACGAGGACCAGGGTTCCTCCTGCCCTCTGTCCCCTTTCCCCTCCCCCAGCGCAGGACCCATGGCTGCAGTCCTGGGCTCCCAGACCGCCCCCGGGTCCAGTGCTGGGCTCTTTCTGGGGCCTTTGCCACCTGCAGTGTCCCAGGTGCTGGAGCACCCATGGGAGTCGGGGGATGCACAGAGGGTACCTCCGGCCCCCACCGGGCCCGCGCCAGGGCTGTGGCACAGCCTCAGGGCTGTGGTCAAATCCCTGTGACCCTGGGGAAAGATTCAGGTCTCCTCCAGTGACAGGAGCCAACAGAGGCCTTTGGGACACGTGGTCACAGCATCAGTGGGAAGGAGGGGGGCCTCCTGAGGTTCCCCCCGCCCAACAGGGGTTGGGGCCTGGACCACCACCCCTCCCTGTTCTTCTGGGCCCTCAGCCAGTCTCCCTTGTGGCTCTGCCCGACTCCTCCAGGCGCATGGCTCTCTGCAGGCCCCTACACGCTCCGTCACACACCCACAGTCCCACATGCCCCCCACGCAGAAGTGTGCACTTGGAATTGGCAGCCAGGCGACAACACTGCAGAGCGCTCTGCCCTGTCCTGGGGGCCCCACTCTGCGCCCCATTCCACCCTCCAGACCCGTTTCCAGATGCTGCCTCTGGGCTTCCTGCCTCCCCATTTGTCTGCGGGCCCCGGGGAGGTGGGGGCCAGGCAGCCCCACAGCAGCCCCGCCGAGCAGAGAGCACGATGTCGCGCCCTTGGGCCCCAGCTCAGCCCCGCAGCCCCCCAGGGTTGGAGACCAGCAGGCCCTTCCTGCCCTAGGTCTTCTCCAGGAGCAGGTGTGGCCCTTGCTCTCCTCCGCCCCAGGGCGATTCCTTCAGGAAGCCTTCTCAGACTGCTCCCCTGAGCCGCCAGCACACTCAAGGCACTCAGCAACTTTGTGGCTGCCGCAGGCAGAGAGAAGTGAGAGAGAGGAGGGATCAGGAAAAGACAGGGGAGGGGAGAGCAGAGCAAGCTGTGCCCAGCCACAGGTGCGCCTGCCCGCGGCTGGAGAGCCCCACTCAGGGCGAGACAGCTCCGTCCCCACCGGTGGCCCACAGGGCTTACTGGTCTATGGAATGAAGCGAATTTTCCAGAAAGCATTTGGAAAAAGCATCCTTTATCCAGAGACTGTGTCCTCCTGACTTCTTGGTGTGAAAGCAAGGTTTGCTTTGTAAGATGATGGCTGGTAGGTGGTGGCATGTTTGAAGGCCCTTTTAACATAAACACATGCTAGTCCCCAAAGTTCGGGACAGCAGGGCTATATCTGTGCTTTTAAGGGAGAAGCGGAACAGTGGCCAGATGCCCGGCTCCTGGGCTCTGTGCCCTCTGGACGCCTGCAGGGTCAAGGCACCGCCCGGCCCCTGGGCCTGCAGGTCACTCACTGCCCAGCTGGTCTCACAGGTGTTCCTGGCCTCCATCAGCACTGTCCTAAGTGTGGGCGGCCCTCAGAGAGGCAGTCATGGGGAGGATGCCGGACACCCAGGGACTGGCTTCTGGTCTGTGGGTCCCGAAGCTCAGCAGGACACCTTGTGTGGTGGCCCCTGGTGTGAGGCTGGGGACAGTCATGGGACGCGCTTCGTGTCGTCACCAGTAGCGAAAGCAGGATGTTTTGCAGCCACGCTTAGGGACCTGCCCTGTCCCAGGCCACCTGCCACCTTCTGGCTCCTCATTGCTTCCGGCTGGCTTCCTTCCAGCCCTCACCTGGGATTTGACAAAAGGCAGAGGAAGGAGAGAAGTGGGGGAGGGGTTGCTGCAGATGGGGAAACTGAGGCTCAGCAAGGAGGGCCTGGCCAGAAAGGAGTGGGCTAGTGTCCTCGGTGGCTCAGTTCCTGTGGCCCCAGCACTTCTGAGTGCTGCGTATAAACTGTGGTGCCCTTTGTCCTCATGTGTCCAGGAAGGGGACACAGCTGGGTTCCTGCAGGAGTTACTTGGAGCCCTGGAAGGACAGGCCGGGCCGGGAGGAGGTGACACGCATCCGATGCGAGCCCTAAGCCTCTAAGATGCGTTACAACCCTTCCATCAGCAGGGCATCCTGTTTTCTGGGATTATCTTCCTGTGTGAGTTTCTGTGCGTCCAGAGGCCATCCCTACCTCGGGGTTGTAAAGACACAGAACTTTGCGCCCCATTTTGTGAATGGCGGGAAGGTTGGCAGCTTCACAGTCTGTCTCTTCTGCCCCTCGGGGCCTCACTGCCAGCTCCTGTTTTCTTACACGGAGTCCCACATCTAGCAAGTCCGTTTCCAGGCTCTGCTGGGTCCACTCCTCTGTCTGTCAGGTCCTTACCCTGGTGGACGCTTTGAGAGCCAATAACCCCTCACACTCTTCCCTTACAGCCTTGTTCTAGTTGGTTTCACCCATTTTCCTTTCCCGGTGGGAACACACCGGCCTCATTCCTTAGAGCATGGGTAGGCTAGGGTGGGATTGCACTGAGAGTGAAACACTTGGGGAGTACAGGCACGTCGCTGCTGTGGGCACAGACGCTCAGTTCTCACCCTGTGCCTGCTGGCCGCTCTGGCCCATGACCCTCCTCTGGGACTATGACCATTCAGCCCAGACCAACCCATCCCCCAACCCCAAAGCTCATCCCTAGTGCCAGCTGTCAGCTCCCAGGGGACAGCGTTCCTGGAGCCATCGTGGCCATCACTGTCCCAGGATTAGGATCTGAGCTGGTCTCCTCTAGGGGTCCCTGAGGGAAAAAATACACGGGCTGTGTCACTTTACAAACAGGACAGAAACACAGAGGCTCATCCAGGGGGACCCGCCTCTGCCCTGCACCTCTGACACACCATGTCCCCACACACCAACTCCCCCATTTCTCCTTTGCTGTCATCGGCTAATAATATGGGAAGGTGGGGGGGTCCCAGGGACCGAGAGTACATGTATGTGCCCTGTGTGTCTGTGACCTTGCCCCATGAGGCCCTGCCCACGCCCCAGCACGAACCTCAGTCAACACAGAATCTGGCCAGAACCCTGAGACCTCTGGAAGTCTGTAGGGTGAGACCTGATGGAAGATGCCTGGTGGCATGCGGGGGAGAGGCTGGACCAGGGCGGTGTCCGGGAGTGATGTGTGAACTCCATGGCCTCACCTCTTTGACAGGTCTGCAGGATTGCTGAGGCAGGGACCCCACTGAACAAGACAGGTGTGCTGCCCCCAGGACCCCTGCCCAGGGGCACACCCCAGAGTGATCCGTGCCCCCCGTGGGGAGCAGGTGTGGCTGGGGCAGGGCTTCCAGGGAGGGGAACCAGGAAAGTGTGTGCAGGTGTTAAAGACGTGAAAATGAGGCAGGGGCCCCTGTGTGTCAGATCCAGAGCCCGCTGCATGGGTCAGGTCTGGTTCTCGGCCACAGAGGGTCAGGCAGCCACCCCAGCCCCCGACTCCAGGGCAGCAAAGGCAGTCGGGGCAGTGAGCGTGGTGTACCCTGACTCACGCCTCCACCTATGATGCTGCAGCCTCAGGGCTCAGGCTGGAAAGAGCAGGGGAAAGAGGGACTTCACTGCATCATGCTGACCTCCCCAGAGCCTTCTGCTCCACCCACCCTGAGCTCCCTGGTTGCCATGGCGCCTTTGGCCTCCTCTGACAGCTGCAGCACGCACAGAATCCCCCGGCACACTTTTTCCAAAGCCCAGAGGGAGTCTGTTAGCTGAGAATCGAATATGGACGGTCCCGACTTCGATGGGACTTCACAATGGTTCAGCCTATGAGTTTTCGAGTTCATGATGGTGTGAAAGCACTAGGCATTCAATGGAGACCATGCTCGAATCCCACCTGTTCCCAGGTTCACGGCCGCAGCTCCCCTCAGCCCAGCACCCTCAGGGTTAGCGCTGATGGTCTGCAGGGCTGTGTTCCCAGCGCCTTGCGGGCACTGTGTTTCGTTTGTGTTCGGAGTTTTCACATTCCATCATGTATGAAAAGCTCCCACTGGTGTTTCCTGCTTCTAGTAAGAAGAGGAAGGCAGTTACTCTTGAGATGAAACTCAAGAGAATGGCCTAGCTGTGGGCAAATGTGTGTTCTGAGCACGTGTAAGAGGCCAGGCTGAGCTGTGAGCCTCACAGGTTAGGTGTGTTGAATGATTTTCACCTTATGGTATTTTCAGCTATGATGGGTTTATCAGGACATAAGCCCATTGTAAGCTGAGGATGGTCCTGGATGGTCCTCCCATGTCACGTTGTCCAGCCAATGGTGGACAGTTAGGACTGGTAGCGTCTGTCATTCTGCCTTGCTATTTAGACTTTCTAGGTATTTATTGTCCCAGAAGCACATGACTGACTGCGTTTGCCCCCAGCATCCACATTCCCTGTCAGCCTCTTCCAAGCTGCTCGTTCGTAACTGGTGTTTGTGCACGTGGTCACAGCTTTCGTGGCTGTCACTCTTGTTGCAGCATTTTACCTTGGCAACAGTAAGACACATCTGTGCTTTGCTCAGATAGTCCCGGAAGCTGGCATGGCCACACTCTGCCAGCACAGTCCCCTCCCAGCCTTGTTCTGTGCGGCCTGATGGTCCCCATGACTGTTAGTTTGGCATCCAGACCCCAACCCACCCGGACAGGAGCCCAGGTGGACAGTCTGCCTGGTCGCAGTGGCCCCTGGTTCCACGGGCAGCCCCGGTGGCTGCACACCTGTCGATGAATGCCAGTACATGATTGAATGGGAGGGAGGTCTTCCAGAGACTCCCACCTCCCTGGGACCCAGGCTCAGGCCACACCCAACTCTGTGGGTCTCATGGATGCTGGCAGAAATGCCGTGGGGCTCCGGAGGATGCAAGGAGCCTCTAGTTTCATGTGTGAAGGTTTGTGTATCCCAGTGGGACGCAGGGGTTCTGAGGTGCTGCCTGGGGTCACATCCTGAGTCTCAGTCTGAACCCCACACACTGTGCGGGGGAGAGGCAGCCCTGCCCATGGCACAGGTGTGGGCACCCAGAGGGCCCTGTGCTGCCCCCAGACTGCACCTAGACCCAGGGTGAAGGCAGGCTCCACTTCCGGGGAGGACTGGGGGGCTACCCAAAATACCTCCTCCAACTGGCTGGGCTGGACATCTGCCCACGACTGTCATCAAAGCAGCCCTGGGCCTCTGTCTCGGGCTGTCCCCACGCCTCCTCCTCTAAGGCCTCAGGGATCCCAGACTCCACATCCAGAGCTAATTGCTGGCTTGTCCCCTTGAAGGGACCCGCCCAGGGTGCCTGTCCGTGGATATCCCCCTCCTCAACCCTCATCCCGGAAAGTCTGCTTCCGAAACAGCCCTCCCCTCGCCCACTGCCCTGGGCCAAGTGTCCACCCTCTGTCCTAAGGGGCCTTATAGTCTCACGCCCTCGCTGCACCCAAAGGGGCCCTCAGACTCCAGACCCCGTGACTGTCTCCCAGGCCTGGCCTCCTGGGCTGCAGCCTGCGTGTCCCCTCAGGTCAGTCTCTGCAGCCCCCTGGCTGCCCTTGGGGGCAGTGAGACCCTCTGTGGTTGTGGACTGCACCCCACCCCTCATGTCATGGTCGTCCCTGGTCCCCAGGACCCAGCCGTACCTGCTCTCCCTCCACCCCCTCGGCTCCCACTGGGGCTGCAGGAATTGCCCACCCTGGTGTCCTTCTGTCAAACTGTGGTCAGACCACAGCCATCCTGGGGTGGACGCCGTGCTCCTGGTCGAGCGGAGCCCCGCTGCGCCTGTTCAGGGGCGTCCTGGAGGCCCCACGCGCCCATAGTGTCCACCTTCAGCTCCGCTGTGCCAGCCCCTTGGTGCTTGAGCACGCCCCTCCCATCTTTCATAAAACCCTCCTTGACCCCAGTGACCCCTCCAGACACTGCTGCTCACTGCCCCCCCACCCCCTCCTGCTGCTCCCCAGCACACTCTCAAGGTCATGGTGACCTCCACGCCCACTCCTCCTCCTGGCCTGGCCAGCGTCGTCTCCCCCTGGTGCCGCCCTTAAACCCTACTAGGATCCCCCTGCTCCCCACCCCTCTGCCTGAACCATCTCTGCTTCCCACGGACCTTGCGGTTTCAGACAGGTCTCTGGGCTCTTCCTTCTGGGGCTACTGCACCCTGACACCTAGTCCACCCAGCTGTGAGAGAACTCTGGAGTGGGGCTCCTGTGGGTCCGGAGCAGGCAGCATACCTGGTTAGGACAGATCAGACCTACCCGGCCACAGGCCCCTGTGCCTTTGCCCCCCCCCCGAGTCCCCATCCTCCTCTGACCCCCATATCCCATGCCCCCTGTCCCCCTGACCCCTCTAGCCCCCTTACCCCCAAGCTGCAGCCCCTGCCCCTGGACACCAGCCATCCTGGGCCGCAGGCCCCTATCCCTTGGCCCCCCCCACTACCACCCTGCCACAGTCTTAAGCAGTCTTGTCCACCAGGGAGGGGGGTCAGCAACATCCTGAAACTTCCCATCAGATCTATCATCATCTTTTAAAAATATTAACTGACAGATTGTTCTCAGCTGTTGTCCTCACGTTTTGGGGACCCAGCCTTTGGTGCCCCTCACACATGCCCAGCAAGGGTGACCAGGTGCACGTGCCGAGGGACACAGGCTCTCTGCACTCAGCTCCCATGCCCTCCGGTCACTGACACCCGTGGGTCCAGCTGGGTGGCCATGCTGGGTCACCATCCCGTGGTCTCCAGACTCCGGCTTTGAGCTCAGGCTGAAATGGTTGACCAGCATGTCACACTTACATGACTGAAGCTGCGCCCTCAGTTTTTCCTCCCAAACCCACCCGTGGCCGCGTTCCTCCAGCCCCGCCCCCGCCCTGGCTGCAGGCATCACGGTCCTCCCCACTCGGGTGCCCAGCCCAACCCCCCGCCACAGCCCACTGGCTTCTCCCTCCCTTCTCGCTGGAGCCTCTGGTGCCAGGGGTGGGCAGGGCGGGGCGGGGCGGAGCCTAGGCAGTGGGCAAACACATGGGGTGAAGGGGCTCCACTGGCGTGTCCTCTGATCCAAAGGGCGAAAGGTCAGCAGCGTGGAGGTGTCCACTGACAGGACGTGTCTGTGGAGATAGGCATGTGGGTGGTTGGGGGCGGCCTGCTGCGTGTTCCTTGGGGGACATGTTCTGGGACCAGATATACATGACGGTTGTACAGCATGGGAATGCATGAAATGCCACTGAATTGTTCCCTTTAAAATGGTTCACTTTGTGTTCTGTAAATTTCACCTCAATTTAAAAACAACTGCAAAATCGGCTCCTTCCACTCCTGTCAGCCTGGGCTCCAGGTGCTGCGGCCTGGGCCCCACGTGGTCCCCTCCCCATCTTCCCTGGTGTGTGTCTGAAAAACAAGCTGAGGTGCCGAGCGGGCGGCCCCGCGGCGCAATTATGCTCCAGCCAGTGGAAAAAGGGGTAGTAATTTTCTCGAGCTCCGTCCCCGGAGGCAGCCCCAGGCATCTCAGTGACTCTTTCCTGCCTTTGGAGACCAATTACCCAGGTGGTGGGTACAAGTGGGGGCCCAGCGGCCTCGTTAACTTGAGGCCTCGGTGAGAGGAGGCTCCTCTAGGGTGGCAGGTCCAGGGCCCGGAGGTGCAGAGGGAACTGGGCCAGGACCCCGGCCCCAGGGGGGTTCCCACCTCTCTCCCTGAGCCGTGTAGGGCGCAGGGCTCCCTCTCTGTGTTGGTGACAGCCCAGCTGATGCCTGCCGTCCCGGAACCTGGGTTGCATCAGACAAGTGGCCCCACAGGGCTCCAGCAACACCTGCAGCCGGGGAGGCCCCCCTCCACCACACTGGCTGCCAGCACTAGCCCAGGGCTGCCTCAGTTGCCTTGTGGGCTGGGCTCTGCCTCCCTCAGGACCACCACAGCTGCCCCTCCTTCCTGCCATCGCCTTCCGGTAAATGTGAATTTCTGGAAGTTGCCACCTCTATCCTCCCCACGGAAGCAGGGGAGCCCCACGTCTCTGCCCCTCGCTCCCCGTAAGCTCCGAGTTAGCTGGGGCCCTGAAGACCGAAGGTCTGCCTCTGTGTCCAGCTTAAGGAAGAAAACTTGGGGCCATGATGTCCTGTTGCAGCTCAGCCTCAGAGGGCCATGGGTGGGCAGAGGTCGCCGTGGCTCCAGGACCCTCCCCTGGCCCATGAGAGCTGCTCCCCAAAGGGCACCCAGAAATCTGGGAAAGGCCTAGCCCCATACCATCCCTAAGCTCCATTCCTCCCTGGAGGTCACCCCCACCCTGACCTGCACCCCTTCTAGGCTGGGCCCAGAACCCCCCGCCTCCCAGTCACACTCAAATCTAACTCCAGGCACAAGATGAAGCCCTGTCCATCCAGTGTCTCCCTAAGCGGGACCCTGAGAGGAGACCACATAGGACAGGCCCCTGCAGGGAGAACAGGGTGGAAAAAGCCAAGGCGCCGCCACCAGAACAGGAGGGGGTATCCCCAGGTGGGACCTTGGGGAAGCAGTGGAAGAGGGGCCACACAACCCAGAATGACCTCCTCACTGACCCCATTTGACCTCACTGATCTCATGTGACCTTGCTGAACCCACCTGACCTTCTCACTGACCTCATCTGACCTCCTCACTGACCATATCTGACCTCCTTGGTGATCCTACCTAACCTTGCTGACCTCACTGACTTCACCTGATCTTCTTGTTGACTTCATGTGATGGCTTCTCCTCACTGACCCCCCAACTGGGGGGATGTGGGGCCTGTGGGGTAGAGGCACCAGGAGTCCCAGGGGTTAACCAGAAGAGAGGAGGAGAGCCTTCCAGAAGAGGGTCAATGTGTCCACCGGCCAGGGAAGTCCCTGGAAGGTGTGTCTAGGGTGGGGGCAAGGCTAGGGGTGAGGGACAGTGGGGACGAACGGCCACTGCGGTCCTTGCCCTCTCCTATAAGCCCTGGGAGGCACCAAGGATGTTGGGCGAATGTGGGAAGATCCTCAGACAGGACCCTTTCAGATACTAATTTCTTCCATTCTCTCTTTTAATTCTCTAATATATATCTTACCCTCCCTACTGAATTTTCCATAATGTCTTTTTTTTTTTTAACTCTAGCCTTCATTCTGGGAAAATTCTTCTTACCTATATTCCAGTGCCCAATTTTCTTTTCAATTACTTTTAATCTGATATTCAGCCTGTCCATTGAGTTTTTTATTTTGTTTTTTTTTTTTTGAGGGCAGTATCACTGGCCCTCATATATGGGACCCAAACCTGGGCCGCTGGCTTCCCAAGCCAGTGCTTAACCACCACGCCACTCCGCCGGCCCTGTCCATTGAGTTTTAAATTGTGGTTATATGTTTTCATTTTTTTTTTTTTAAGATTTTTATTGGGGAATTGGGGGAGGGGAACAGACAAGTTGCTGTCTTTTTGTTCTTCAGTCTAGTTGCGGAGGACGTTGCTTCACTGGCCCATGTTGGTATCGTCATTGCGCTCTTCCCGGGTGAGGCAGATCGGTCGCCGGCCTCTGGACGGCCGCTCACATTGGCTCTTGGCAGCTCACACCAGCTGCTGGCCGCTCACACTGGCAGCCGGCCACTCACTGTAGCCTATGGCAGCCCACTGCAGCAGGGACTGCAGCCTACACCATCGCCGGGGCTCTCAGCCCAGCTCCAGGTGGAGCTGTTGTTAGCTGTAGAGGGCAGTGTCACTGGCCCTCATATGTGGGATCCGAACCAGGGTCGCTGGCATCCCAAGCCAGCTCTTAACCAATGCGCCACTCGGCCGGCCCTGTTTTCATTTTTAAACCTTTACATATCTCTTTTCCCAAATTTACCATGTCATTTTGTAAGCTCCAGCTCCTTGCATACATTAAAGTTGTCTTTTTTTCATTTTTTAACATAGTAAGTCTCATTGTTTTTCAGTCTGTGCCTAGTAATTCCAATGCCTGAGGTCTTTGCCAGTCTTTCTGGAGTCTCGTCCCTGCTGGCTGGTGCTCATCGTGTCTTACTCCCTCGCATGCCTGGTGATCTGGGTTGTGTGCTAACCATTGAATTATCTGTAGGAATAATTTGATGCCTAGGGTGAAGGTGCCCTCCCAGTTTGGTTTTCTTCTGCCAGGCACCTGCGCCCGACCTTAACTTGAGGCTCCATGCAAGAGCAAGGTGGCATGAACTCAGGCTGCAAAGCCTTATTTCATTATCAGTGTGGGGGCGGAGCCCTTGGGGCTCCCTGCTTTCTGTGGGGAGGGCGTCCTGTTAGACACTCACCCTACTCAGTGGGGGCCCCGAGCTTTCATTTCTGTCCCCCAGCTCCTCGGAACAAAAGTTCACATCTGACCCCGGGGACAGCAGCTTTTGTGTTCATTTGCTCTCCAGGCCATGTTTTCCTTTGGTTTTAGCCTGATCCGTCTTGCCAGCTCCTTAGCTCACCGATGCTGTAATAAGATGGCTTAGCTTCTGGTTGTTTCGGTGAGTAGGTCGGCCTGAACACCTCCGCCCACCACTACTGTGGAAAAGCGGGCCAGTGTGGGCCACCTCCTCCTGGGGGCCCTCTCGCTGTTCTGCCTGCTCCGCTGTCATCACCCGCTTCCCAGCCAGGACTCCTGGGGTCCTCCCAGCACTAGACCCTGAGGCGGCCACTGTTCCCCCATCAGCAGGAGGCAGCACATGTGTTTCCTGCCCAGGGTCCCTGCTGACCTATGACAGCAGCTCAGAGTCTCTGCTTGGAAAAGCCCCAGACACTTGAGCTCCACCTGCCCAAAGGGACCCAGCAGGAAATCTGAGCTGAGGCCGCTGGCCACTGGAGAAGGGTATTCTGGGCCCTCCCCTCCTCTAGATGCCAGGGTCCATCCACACTGTCCCCTCCATGCCATGGCGCCGGGACCTGGCCCTCTGCCTCCCAGAGACGGCTAGGCCCAGGGTGCCTTGGGCTCTGGTGGGTGAGCGGGGTTCTGAGAGCACACAGTGACCAGCTGCCGACAGGCTGGGCCGAGGCACCGTGGAGTAAGATGGGGACCTGAAAGGGGATAGATACGGAGGCTTGGGTGGGTCTGGAGCACTCAAGAAGAAAGAAATGGACAATCTGAAGACCAGAAAAACAGGTGCCTCGAGCCCACCGAGTGGCGCGGTGGTTAAGCGCTGGCTTGGGAAGCCAGCGGCCCTGGTTCGGTCCCACATGTGAGCACCAGTAATACTGCCCTTAAAAAAACAACAAACAAAAACAACCAGGTGCCTTGCAGGAGACCTTGTCTAAGAATGGCGTTCTCAGGTTTTCAGACTCCTGGCCCACTGTCTTCTGGATGCAGGGACCAGGTGTGGCTCTCAGGGAGATGACCCAGTGACGACACAGGTACTTTTGGTCTCAGGTGGAAGGGGTCATGGTCAAGGCCAAGTCTGATGCAGGAGCTTGCCGAGGGGTTGGGAGGACTGTGGGTGTTGCTGCTTGGACACCAGGGCCTGAGAGCATGGTCCAGGACAGGAAGGTGGGGAAGGGGTGGTCAGGACTTGTCCAGGAGGGCTGGAGAGCGGCTCCAGCACTCGGCGAATTTTAACCCCGCCTGTGCTCATATCTGAGGCCTCCTGTGAGGACCAGCCTTCCAGGACACTTTGGCAGCCCTGGAGAGGGCCTTGTGGGAGAACAGGTCACACTATCTCTCTCGCCCTGAGCTTGGGGTGGCCAACAGTCCCTGGGCCCTTGGGTCAGGCTGGAGGAGCCAGGGCCTGAAAGGCAGATGAAAAGGTGGGTACGGAGGAGCCCCCTCTCTGTGCAGCCTTTAATTACAGCAGCGCCCACCCTCCTGAGCCAGCGCACGCTCACCTGTGAGCACAGCGACAGGGAGCACCTGGCCCTGCAGATCAAGGGCAGGAAGCAGGGCTTGGGGGAGGGTCCAGGGGCACCCCCACCCCTACTCTGGAGCACAGTGGCCCCCGCACGGCCTTCCTGTTGGGTGGGAAGGGGTGCCTGCCACACGGGCAGCTCAGAGAGGGGAGCAGGTGGCAAGGGGGTGCGAAAGACACCACTGGGGGGCCTGCAGGGGGTGGAGCTGGTGCCCTGAGGGAGCCTTGTTCTGGGCAGGACCGCCAGGTCTGAGCCCCCAACACTGGGGCCTGGCTGGGCTGGGCCTGTGTCTCGCTCTTCCCTCCCCCACCCCCACCCCACCCCTCCCCCACCCCACCCCCACCCCCACCCCCTCCCCACCCCCACCCCCACCCCCGTTTTCTTGACCTGAAGCATGTCTGTGTTCTAGGAAATTGCTGATTGGGTGGCCAAAGGCAAAAGTAGCAGGACGGGGAGCCAGTCACAGGCTCCTCCCCAACCCAGGTCAACACTCCTGACTTGGGGGCGGGCCAAGGAGGGTGAGTGACAGCTTCTGCCATCCCCACAGGGGACTCTGAGCCCAGGGACAGCAGCCCTGTGGAGTCTACGTGGGGCTGACGGGTGGCCCCCTGCGTCCACCCACACCTGCCACAGGTGTTTGCTCTGCTGAGGCCAGAGGTGAGTCAGAGGAGCCTGGGGCCGCAGGAAGACGGCGTCCCAACCAGAAGTAGAGCCACCGCTGCAAGTGACTCTGAGCCTGTCCCCTCAGAGCCCGGGGCTGGCCCACCCTGAGTCCAAAGCCCAGAGGCTCCAAGGCCCTCGCCCATCTGCACAACTGTCCTAGCGGGAAGGTGACCCCCGTTAGTCTGACCTCTAGGCCAAGTCTGGGCCCTGAGGATGCAGAGGCCCTGAGTCTGTCTGTGGCTGGCCGCCATGCAGGAAGCAGCCTCTGGCCACAGCACAATGGCCCTTTGTCCTGCCTGCCCTGCCCAGGGAGGCCTCAGCCCCAGCCAGGCCGGCTATGCCCCCAGCCCAACTGTGTCCCCGAGTGTGGGGGAGGCTTTTGTCAACCCTCCCAGGCCAGGACCCCCATCTCTGGAGAACCCATTTTGCTTGCTGTGTTCTGCCCCCTCCTGCTGCCATGGCAATGTCCACACCCACCAGGTGAGCCGCCTGGCCTCGCCAGCAATCCTGGCAGTGGGTACAGCTGCCGCCCTGCAGACAGCGATGACGTGGGCCTGGGGTGCCGTGTGCGGTGGCCATGCTGCCCATTCAGCTGCCTGGTAGAGCCCCCTTGTAAACTTCCCTCAGAACACAGTCTGGCCTGGTACCTCGCGTCGCACAGACAGACGGTGCTCCTGGGTGGGACCTGGCAGTCACACCAGGCCCGGCGCTGCTGTGGTGCCGAGAAAGAAAAAGGCAGCCCCGCCTGGCCTCGACCCTCGGCGCGTCCCCGTCCACGGGCAGGGCTGGAGGGCCACGCTGCCCTCCCCTTGACTGCCCGCTTCCGTCCCCACCATGTCCCAGTACTCAAGGCTCAAGGCACACTGGCCATGGCTCCCTCCAGCCACCCGGGAGCCTCTGAAGTCTGGCAACACCGTGCCGTCTGGGCTAAGCCAGGAGGTCCTGACAAGGGGCAGCGCCAGGCTGCCCCGTGACGGAGTGTTCAGAGGTCGGCCACAAGCAGCCCCTCCCACTCCCACCCAACTGTAAGTGTCTGCGGGTTTCGGGTTAGTGAACAATGCCTCAGTTTCCCAAAAACAGGTGCCCACCAGCCAGAGGAATCCCGACCCCACCCCACACAAACAGACACCCCGAGTGCGCGCTGGGGCGGGCAGGTGTCTTGACTACCCTGCGGAGGGGTGTACCCTCCACAGCCGAGGGGCCTGGAAGTCAGAGGGTTGGAGGTCAGAGGTCACTGACGCTCCCCAGGAACCAGCTCCTTGCTGCTCCCTGAGTTGGAATGGTGGGAGGAGGAGCCTGCCCGGCTAAGGCGCCCTCCAACCCCAGCACAACCCTTTGGGCATGAGGCCAGGATGAGCTTGGCTGAGGAGGGGACCAGCTTGGGGATGTGCAGGGGGCAGTGGACTCAGAAGCCCGCTGTGAAGGGGCAATGGTTTCAGGTTCCCCCACCGCGACTGCAGTCATCTGGGCCCATGGGGTCCGTGCCCTCTGGTCCCCCCGCCCCGCCCCGTGCCGTGGGTACTGAGGCCCACCGGGAGGCAGCCCCCTGGAGCTGTGCAGCCCTAGGAGCCTTCGGGGTGGCTCCTTATCCCTTTGACCAGGTCTGTCCCTGGAGGGCAGGCTTTGGGTCTGAAGACCGGGCCCTGGACAGAAAGATGAGGCCCCATAAATCCCTGCTCCAGGGGCTAGTGAGCAGAAGCTGGCAGCGGGGGACAGGCCCTTGTCATCAGGAGTTTCCAGCGCAGCTGCCAGAGCTCGGAGCTCGGAGCTCGGAGCTCGTTATGGAAATAGTTGGGCCCTCTGGGACCGCCCTGCTGGTTGGGCTAATTACTGGGCTGCCTGTTGTTTCATTATGGGCCCTTCCGCAGGGACAGACCTGAAGTGAGAAGGGTCACTTCCCCACCCTGCAGCCACAGGCTCCAACAGGAAACCCTGAACTCCTAATCCAGGGGTCTCAAACGGGGCATTTCAGGGGCTGTCGCGTCCTTAGCCCCCAGGGCAATCCCCACCCAATAGTTGGCTCCCTGCCAGCAGCTGCACTCTCCCCCACCCTTCTACCCCCCCACGTGGGTCCGTGTGAGACAGGCCAGTTGGGGACCCTCGGGAGTAGGGTTCCAAGGGTCTAGGCAGAGCAGCGGCCCGACTGCAGCCACACCTGGGGGCTGGGATTTGGGGTGAGGAGCAAGCACAGCTTCGGCCCCTTGTCAAACAGGGTGCAGGCCCAAGGGGCACGGGCCTTTGTGGGGCTGCCCTGAGACAAGCAGAGGGTACAGGGTGTGACCCAACGCTGTCCCCTTCTCATCCAGGGGCCTGAACAGGAATGGGCACTCTGGCCCTCCCCCGCCGGCTTGCAAGCCCCATGGCAGAAGCTCTCTGGCCTGGTTTTTGTTCAACCTGGGCCCCGGGCAGGCGAGGCGGGGCAGGAATGTGTGCGGGGCCTGCTGCCCGCCCGCCCTGCTGCGTCATGTAACTGCCTCCCTCCGGCCTATGGGAGCCCGGGGGACACACCTGTCGGTGGCCAGGAGCGGAGATTGGTCGGTGTGAGCAGGCACCTGCATGGGGCGGGGTGAGGCCCTACATGTAAGGCGAGCCCGGGGCCACGCTGTCTCTCCCCTGCCCTGCCCTGCCCTTCGCTGCCGCAGAAGGGCAGGCCGCCGCCTCCATTGTTCCCAGTCGCTCTCCAAACTTGCCAGAGACCAGGCGAGCTGCCACCTGCAAGTGTGGAATCCGGCTTCTCCTGTGTGCAGAACCTCAGCTGGGGGAGGCAGGGAACTGGTCGTCCCCAGGGGGCGGCAGCCCCCTGGTCCTGTTGCTACGAGGCCGGACTGCGGTTGGGGCAGGTTGGGCCGAAGCCAGACCTGGGTCCTGGGCTGTGGACCACGGGCTGACAGGTATTTTGGGCAACTGGTGTCACGGCTTCCCCAGTGCCCGCCGTGCTGAGGCCTGGTGGGTCCTGGGCGCAGGGACGCCGCGGGACACGCTGGGCTGGGGGCAGGGAGCGGCCGCCCGCCCCCTCCTCCAGGTGCCAAACCTGTTGGGGCAGGTAAGAGGAGGCGGGGAGCCCGGGGAGGCTGCTCTGCAGGAGAGCCTCCGGGTGGGCCCTGAGAGGACGACGGGGGACCGGGCGGTGGGCCCGGCTTGGGGTCAGGACTTGGGGAAGGGTGGTCCTTCTTCTCTGAGGAGAAGGTGGGCCCTCAGGCCGGGCTGCTGGGTGTCGGGTGTGGAGCCATCTTGGGCCGGGCTGCTCAGGGTCCACAGGCTGGGCGGGCGTGGACACTGGGCGGTGGGGGTCCCGCCCCACCCAGAGGGCAGCTGGGGTCCATGACCGTGAGGCTCCCACCTTTGGCCTGGGCACAGGACCTTCTGGAAAGCTCCTGCCCAAATCAGCCCCTAGTGCGGGCTCTGGAGGTTCCTTGTTCCCTCAGAGCCGGGTGGGAGGACTCGGGGTGTCCTGCTCTGGTGCTGGGCTTTGGGCTTTGCCCATGGGGAGGGCTTGGCTTGGGGGCAGTCACACTGGGTGGGGTGGAGCGTGGGCAGAGCCAGCCTGGCCCGGACTGTGGCTGCTCCTTGCAAAGCCGGAACCAACTTGGAGAAGGAGCGGGCTGGCTCCCGGCGACACGGTCACTCAGGGCCAGGGCCAAGGTCTGTTCTAAAGATTCTTGACTTAAATGCAAAATGGCACTGCAGCCACCTAAACAAGCTCATTCCGGTAAAGCCTGCTGTGCGGCCCCCAGAGCGGTTTCACAGCCCAAATCACTGGCTTTATTAGTTAGGACGGTTACAGTTTAGGGGAGCATGACATCGCGGGCATAAGGCTGATCTTCTTTGAGGCATGATATAGAGTTCATTGTTCTTGATGTTTTAATTAATCCAGTGGGAGCATTTTAGCCCTTTTTAGGCTGAGCATTGGGGAAAATAGGTCGGTTTTGTTTTGTTTTGCTTTTTTCTAGTAACCCAGGTGAAGTTCTTACAAGTTGGAGCGATTGGCAGCACACTGAATTAGGCAAAATATGTTTTGCATTTATGAAAATGCAAAGCAGCCATAAATATGGACGCAGTCTGTGGTCCATTTCAGACATTTTGGTCACTTGCAAATATCTTATTTGCAAAGTCAGTTTGTGGGAATGCTTTTGGTGAATTTAAGAGAAGGCAAGAGGCCACCCGCCCCCGCGAGCCCGGTCTGTTCTCTGGTGTGGGCAGCATGGGGTGCGCCCCCAGGAGGCGCGAGCAGCTCTGCACAGTGTGGGGGAAATGGCGGCGCTGGCAGAGCTGCACACTGCCCGGCGTGAAGACCTCTCCCGCACAGGAGTTGGGTTTCAGCGCTTTGTTCTCTGTGGGCCTCACCATTGATTAAGGCCCGTCGGGCAGGTTAACCAGTGAGCGAGTTTTTCACGCTAGGATCGGGTTCCCCACCAGCCGGCTGGTGGTGCCCTCCCGGTGAGGAGTTTGTCCGCTTGGCCTGGTCGCCGTGGCGATGATTAACTGCACGGACACTCGGACACTCAGCACCATGACAGGCCGCGGGCACAGGCCACGTTCGTTTTCACTTTTCATTTCAGCTGCTCAGAGTTTTGCCTGGCGCAGCAGGCCGGGCCCTTGGCCCACCCGCTGAGCTGCACCGAGGCCCAGGCCAGCCATCGGCCTTTCCTTGTGGGCTCACAGGTTCTGAGTTCAGGAAGAGACTGTTGCCTGCCCACCTGGGCCTGTCCCTGTGTCTGTCTGTCTGTCAGCACCTCTCTCCCTCCTAGGTGCCCACTAGCTGATAAGCGGTAGGCAGCCAACAGCGGGGGCTGCCTGTCCATCTGGCTTGCTGCCGGGCAGCTGTGGGCCTGTGGGGTCTTGAGCCCTCGATGCTCCTGGGTTACGACTGGCCCTGAGTGGCCAAGGGACACCAGGCTCCAGCTCTGAAGGCCGGCCTGTGCTTGACGGGCTGGCTCCCGCCCACATCCCCTCACTCAGCCCCGCTGCCTTCCCCCTGTGGCCTGGCAGCCGCAAGTGGAGCTGAAATTTAACTCAGCTCTGCAAGTGAAGCCTCGATGGTTTCGCTTCACTCAGAAAAAAGGTCATTGCATTCCTGCAGCACACTGATTTTACGGGGTCGTGGGACAGAACTTGAAGGGCCAAGTGTTAAGCCAGGAGGGGCCAGGGGTGAGGATGGGTGCCCAGGGCAGGAGCCTGCCCATTCCACCTGTCCCCCAACACGGCCTACATTAGGGTCAGGTCCTCTGCGAAACGTCTGGCATTCCTGAGGACGGAGCTGGAGAACCGGGTGGACCTGGCTGAGGCGGGGGGTGGAGTGGATGCGGCCTTTGTTGTGGTCAGCCTGGCAGCCTGGGGGAACCAGTGTAGGACCCCCCCCACCCAACCGCCCTGTAGCCTCTGTGGATGGAAGGTGCCGGAAAACTTGAGGAGCTGCTCTGGCCGGCTCTTCAGGCTCAGGTGCCACCTGTGCAAAGGACAGCCAGGGGACAGGAGGGAGAACAGGACCCCTCAGTCTCTCCAGGGCAGGGTGCCAGGGTCTCTCATCTCCATGCAGGGACCCCAGGTGTGGGCCCCCACCTCCTTGACCCCCACACTCTGAACACCAGTCCTGGGGGGTGTTTCCGAAGACTGGCTTGTCCCTGGCAGGCACCTAGGCATTGTCATCCTGCATTCTGTTTGGGGGCTGCTGTCCCATCTGCTCTGGGGCTGGACCCCAGACCAGCGGGCACACAAGCCACAGTGACCACCAGGCGTAGGCTGGGCAGGGCTACCCCTCTCACCCCTCCCGCAGGCCCAGCGCCACCTCGGCCTTGGACCTCGTGGCCAGCAGTGGCCAGGACCCCAGGGCCCCGGAGCAGAGGGGCCGGCAGACAGCCCCATCTGTGACCCAGCTGGTGAGGCAGCACAGCGAGGGGTGGGGGACCCTGGGCCCTGGGGACACCTGCTCTGCTCAGTGGGGTGGGGGAGGGAGCCCCCAGGTGTCATCCTACCTTGGGAGCCACAGCCTGCTCTGTCCTCATCCTGACACCCTTCCTCTTCCTTGATGAGGGAAAGAGGGGCTGGGCTGCAGAACCGCTGGGGCCGTGTCAGGGGGCAGAGGCCTAGCATCCAGCCACAACAGCCCCACTGGCCTCAGGCACGGCCACCGAGACCCTGAGAGGGCTGGGCCTGATGTCCGTGCCTTTCCCTGGGACTGCCCAGCGGGAGGGTGCTGTTCTGCCGCTGACCCATGGGGTTGCTATCCTCCTGTGAGCAGGACACCCTGGCACCCCTCAGGTGCCCACCCCATGCACAGAGCCGGTGGCCCCTCTGGGCAGGGAGGTCACCCTGTGGTTCGGGCCACCAGGGACTTCCGGGTGCAGCAGCCCAGCCTTCTCCAGGCTGAGCCCCCGCAGATGAGGCCTGGAGCTATGGCCTCGGGCACGTGGGGCCCTCTCCTGAGCCCCTGCCCCTCCGAGGCGCCTCCTCACCTCAGTGTCCTAAGAGCATGTGTGTCTGCCTCAGGCTGCTGAGCCCCACATCGAGTCCCTTCTTGACCCCAGCCCGGGCGGCCCCCAGACCCACTTCGGGGTGGCCATCGCCATCTTACTGGGCAGCATTGGATGGTGTCTGGTCTCTAATACTGCCTGGTAATGATGACGGCGGGGCCCTGCACGCAGCGATGGGGCCGCCCCCCTCCGCCCCAGCCTGAGCCCCCAGACTCCTCTCCCCATGCAGGCTCCATGCAGGTCCCCACTCTGTCCTGTCCGGCGGCATCTGGGTGGGGATGTGGGGCTGAAAGTCAACCTTGGGCAGGCCCCCTCCTGCAGCTGCACTGAGCGCCCCCCGACAGTGACCTGGGGTTGGGCCACTCAGGCCCCATCCCTCCCCACGGGGCCTGAGCAGGTACTGCGTCACACCTGGCTGTGTGGGTGGGCGGAACCACAGCAAAGGCTCCGAGGGGGTGTTAGCGTGGCCTGGACCTGCCTGTGGGCCCGGGGTTGGCAGGCCAGGCCCAGCCCTGACGTCCTCGCGCTGGAGAAAGCAGGAGGAGCATGCAGGCCTCCCGCTCAGGCCATCCTGCCCAGGGGTGGGCGCCGTGTGTCCATCCTCCGTCCTCGGGCCAAGGTGCACCTGGGCCTCTGTGGGCATCTTACCGGACAGTGCTGGATTTCTCGGCTCGACTCTAACACTGTCTGGTAACGATGTTCAAAGGTGACCCACTGCCCGCTGCCAGGAAGCGGCCCGAGGTCTCACCATCCTGAGTCCCAGACTCCAGGCAGATGGCCTGTCTCAGCCCAGCCCCCCAAGCGGCTTTGGCCTGCCTTGGGCACACACCGCCATCTTCCTGGGGACACAGGAAAGGACCTCCATGCTGTGTCTGCCCAGCTCCACCCAGGCTGGGCTCTCACAATGACCTGACCCCCCAAGAGAGACCATTAGGGCCAGGGCACCGGCAGTACACAAGGGCCCTGTCCTGAACGACAACCTCGTCCTGGGGGCCTGGAGTGTGCCCCCAGCACACCCCCGGCCGGCCGGCCTCTGCAGCTTTCCCCAGAATCGGATGGCAGGCCACACAGGAAATACACTTTGTGCCTGGTGCAGAGCTGGCGGCAGGCTGCCCCACCTTCCCTTCCCAGCCCTTCCCACCCAGTACGCAGGGTCACATGTCCACTGCAGCGGTCCTAAGGCCCTCCGGCAGCCGTCACCGTTGGGAGCTGGCCTTGCCCTGAGAGGTCCGCAGTGGGCACAGGCCTCTCCCACACCAGGGCTCTTTTATTCTGGAAGGGAGACGTGCTCCCTCCAGGGGGACGCAGGAAGACACAGGTGTGTCCAGGTGCCCCTGCTCTGACCTACAGTGGATGTTTTGTGCTGTTTCCCTGACAAGGACATCTCCCCCCCGCAAGCCCCACTGTGTCACAGGCGAGAATGGGAATATTGTCTGAAATTCCAAGGCCAGGATGGTCCTTGGTGTTACGGTTTTGATCCGAAGCCAGGACTCCGGGCCCCAGACCTGCCTGGCCGACAGGACAGGGGCGGCCTTCGGGGCGCTGGGAGCCCGACCTGCACGGGGCCCAGCAGACTCTGTGGGAAGAGGGTCTCCTCCTGGCCTCATTGTTACTTATTAACTGAGCACTGACTCAGGGTCAAGTGCAAGGGAACCAGATGCCCCAGCTGCACCCACGAACACTTGTGCCTGGAGCACTGCCCGCTGGGGTCGGGTCTGAGGCCAGGTGGGTCCCGAGAGGTTCCAGGCAGACACCAGGCCACAGGGCCCCTGGGGCCCCTCTCTGCAGACTCAGGAGGTCCAGGGGTCTTGCCGCCCAGCTGAACGCCCCCACTCCCTCAGGGCGCGGCAGGACAGGTGGTGGGAGAAGCCCCCCGGGCCCTCCTGGAAGGGCCACCGGACTCGAGGCCACCTGTACTGCAGCCTGCGATGGGCGTCTTACCAGACACGGTTAGACCTGGGTCCTTCTGTCTAATACTGTCTGGTAATGCCGTCCGTCCACGGCCCGGTCACCGCTGGAGGGGCCCCTCGCCGGACACGAGGTGGGGGTGAGACCCGCAGCCCATGGGGCCCAACAGTGGCCCTCAACCAGGTGCTACATGCCTCGTGTCCCCGCAGGGCTCAGGCAATGCTGGGACATCCCCAGCCCCCAAGACCCTGGCTGGGGGAGCCCTCTGACCCCATGATGGGTTCTCTCTCGCAGCCATAATGGATTGTTGGTGTAATAAAAGTGTGAGGCTCGAGGCAGCTGGCTTCTGTTTATCTCAAGTGTACAGGTGGGGGTGCTGCCAGGAGACAGCCCACCCCCACAGCAGCCCCAAGGGCCCCGCACTGAGGGTCTGCCAGCAGACAGTGCAGCCACAATGCTGCTGGCTCTGCCACTGGGCCAGGAGAGATGGGGGTGCAGCCAGCAACCCCAAGCCCTCTCCAGAGAGGTGACCTCATCCTTCAACCCGATACACACACCTGCACCAGGCAGGGAGTCTTCAGGAGGACAACAGTAGCAGGCCCAGGCCCTCACACCCCCAACCCAGGGTGTGGAAGAGCACCCGTGGCCAGCGGTGCCCCCAGAGTCGCCCAGGTTGTCCCCTCCCCACCCTCAGACTAGAGCAAAAAGCTCAGGGGAAGGAGGGGTGAGATGGGCAGGGGTGCAGCCACCTCTCCTCTCCTCCGTGGGTCTCAGCTCAGAGGCCCCGCCGGGTCTGGGGCGGTCGGGAAGGGAGTGCTGTCCAGGAGCCACGCAGCCCCTCACCCCTCACCCCACCCCATACTTGGGCCTGCCATCCACCCTGCTCTATTCTGCTGTCCTCAGGACAGGCTCACCGCCATGTCCTCTGTCTACAGCTCTCCTCAGAACCAAACTTCTGATGCTGGCCCCACTCCCAGCCTCATGGCTGCCTCCCTCGAGACGCTTCCTTCTCCTGAGTTCTGAGCGGTCCCCAGGGCCCTGACTCACAGCTTTGCAAAGGTCAGAGCTTCAGACTCTGGAAAAGCCCAAGTGCTGTGCGGCTGGAGTTGGGTGCAGGAGCCTGCCCTGCCTTCCTTCGCTCCATCTCTCCCTCCCTCCCTGAGTCTTTCCTGAACACGTTGCAGAGCGTAGTTCTAGAGCAGCAAGAAGGGAGGGGGCACCCTGGGAAGGCCTGTCTGAGCAGGTGACCAAGCCGGGTGGGGGCCATGCAGACACTTGCAGGAGCCAAGCAGAGAGACCCAGCGTCCAGGAGGCCTGGCCCCGCCCCTGCAAAGGTGCGGCTCCCCACAGAACCGGAGGCTGGCCTGCCTGGGAGACCACTGCTGCAGGGGGGGCGCTGGGCCAGGCTCCGAGGGGGACGCCTGTATCTAGCACACGTGGGCCAAGCACACCCACGGCCAGGAGGCCCCCAGCTGCCCAGCTGCCCGCGGCGGCATCTGTGAGCGGGGAAGCGGCCGCCCAGCCCACGTGCACAGTGATGAAAGGCTGTGGCTGTGCAGCACTGTGCCGTCCAGTTTTTCGGGTTATGAGGCAGAGTTTTCAAGTTTGAGCTCAGTGTCACTGCAAGCAGGGGGCCGCCTCCCCAGAACCTGAAAGGAGCCAACAGGGGCGGGGTGAGGATGCCCCAGGAAGGTCTCTGAGCAGGTGACTAAGGGGGGACCATACAGACATCTGGTTCTGGGCTGGCCCCAGAGCCTCCAAGGAGGGCCCCAAGAAGTGATGTGGGAGGGGGCACAAGTTCCCAAGAGAGGATAGCGCGGCAGCCCAAGGGTCTGTGCTCAGGCCAAGGGGAAGAGGAGTGGCCTGCAGTTGACCGGGGGCCACAAGGACCCCTGCTGTCGCTCCCAGAAGCCCTAGGCTGGAGGGCCACCAGCTCCTGAGGTCAGGATGTCCCAACCACTCAGTCAAAGGTTTGGCCAGAGTCCTCCACCCCTCCACACACCGCAGCCTTACCTATGGCTGCCACAGGGCAGAGGGGGTCTCAGACCACAGTCCAACAGGACTGACCCCTGAAGGCCCTTAGCACCAGGCACAGGCAGGAATGCAGCTTGGGGTGCAGCTGCCTGTGTGTGGGGTCAGGGAGGCCTCCATGTAGTGGGGGTTCCATGTGGGACCCTCAAAAGTGAGAAGGGGCTTAAGGGGTACATGTGTCCCACCAAGCAAACGCCCCCAGCCTGGGTGGCCTGCAACAGCAGAAATGTGTGCTCACAGCTCAGAAGGCAGAGTCAGAGCTGGGGTGGGGAGCGCCCCCTCCGGAGGCCCTGGGGGAGGGTCCTTCCTGCCTGTCCCAGCCTTGGGGGCTCTGGGTGTCCCTGGGCTGGTGGCCGCATCCCTACAGCCTCTGTCCCCTCTTCACATGGCTTCTGCCCTGTGTCTGCTCTTGTCCCTCTGCGTCCCTCTTATGAGGACACTGGTCACTGGACTTAGGGCCCCCAGATAATCCAGGAGGACCCCATCTCAAGATCCTTAACTTAATCACATCTGCAAAGACCTTTTGTCCAAGTGAGGTCACATCTGCAGGTTCCAGGGCTAGGGTGTGGGCACACGTTCTGGGGTCCCCATCCAGCCCTACAAGAAGCAAGCAAAGGCACTCAAAATTGACACCCTCATGACCCGCAGAGGCTCTGGAGCAGCACCACCCTGGGCGTGAGCACCCCTACCCTTGGGGGAGCCCCACTGACTGTGGGGGCCCCGTGTGCTGGCACTGTGGTCAGGGAGCTGAAATGCAGCACTGAAGCATAATGATCGCAAAGAACATCATGAGCTCGGGTCTGGGTCTGGGCATGGATTTGGGGGTCTTGAGAGGCCCAGGGATGATCCTGGAGAGAATGGAGGGCCCAACTCCCCCACACTTGGCACCCGTCCCTCTCCACCCACCTGCTCGCCTCTGGGCCACTGGGTCCAGGTTGCTGGGAAGCAGTTGCTCGGAGACGGCTGCCAGGTCACCACTGTTGTTTCCAGGGCAGAGGGCTCGCACCAGCTTGTAGGGCGAGAGAGGGGCAGGTGGGCCGACAGTGGGGGTCCTAGCTGGGCATGAGGGTGGGCCTGCTGTCCTGTGCTCCCACCTGGCCACCAGGGACCCTGCGGGTCAGCTCGGGACACTGCCCAGGAGCAGAAAGGAGACGAGGGAGAAGAGGGCAGGGGGAGGGCCCATGCCCCCAGGACCATGGTGGGAGGGGCACAAACCTCCCGGGCCCGGCCCAGAAAGGTGTGGCTCCTGGGGGTGGCAGCCCCCCGGGGCGAGCTCCTTTGCCCAGGACCAGGTCTGCCTCCCAGAACCGATCCCTGGAAGGGCGGCCTCTTGACATGTGTGGGGACCCACGTCCCTGCAGACAGCCCACCCCTGGCCGGGAAGTGCCAGCCCGTCGAACAATGTCGGCACCTCTGTGGCACACCATGTTGCCAAACATGTATTTCGGGGAAGGTACCTGTTCGGGGGAAGGACACTGATGACTGCTCGCTCCCTTGGATGTTTCCTTCAGGTTCACGAGGGCCTTTCAAGCATCACACCAGGGCCCTGCTTCCTGCCGGTCGCTTTACCTAACCAGGTAAACAGTTTATTATTTCGAAGTTTATTATGGAGTTGAGTTTTCACTTACGCCCTCCCAGCACTGTCTGGACGTGCTGTCTGGCGGCCATCCTCCACGGCCAGCACGTTCGCACCCCGGGTCTCACCCCCACCCACCTGCGTGTGGAACAATGTCCTTCAGAGGCTCTGAAAAGTGCTCACCAGGCGAAAGGCCAAGGACGTGCAGACCGCGGCAAACACCGAGCGCCCGCGTCCCACCCTTAAGCTCCTGCCAGCCACAGGACACTGCCTTTCCCCACAACACGCTTGCCTGTGGCCTTTGTTTTTTAATGTTTGTTAATGTGAATGACAAGATAACTCATTCTTTGTGAAAGTGATAAGTACACAGTTAGAAAAGCCACATAGAGGCACGAGGCTTATAATGAAAAGCAGCGTGCCCGTGGGTGTGGCCACCTCCCCCCAGCCCACACCTCCGTGACAGAAGTTGCCCGTGGACAGGGCTGTGGAGGACAAGCTCGCCCCTTGCACACCACGGAGCCTGTGTTGTAACCATAGATAACACCCCCACCCAGCCGGCTCTACACCTGCCTGTTTTTCTGCCGGTGGCAGTGTGTCCTCTCCATGGTCCCCGCTAGCCTGCCGTGGGCCTAACCTGCTGCGCCCACCTCACAGGTGGGGCATTAAGAGTCCCTGAGGATCCCCACCACTGTTCTAGCAGCGGGCCCCCTGGATGCCACGTTCACTGCACCTCTCTCCTGCCCCCACCTTTGTGTTCTGTTTTCTGGGCCGTTTCCTGGCCTTGAACTGCTGACCTGTATGTTGCATTTCTCATTTCCACAAGCTCTGAGCAGGGCACCAGGCCCTCCCAGGAGTGAGGCGTGTCCTACCCCATCCCCCACCCCCCAGTGTGCTCCGGGGGTGTTTTCTTTGGCTCTGTGCCACCCTGATGTCCCCTCCTCTCCCTCCGTGCATATTCGTGACCGTCTATGTGTATATCTGTGTATCTGTGTCTCTGAGCATCTGTGTCGACCTTGCGCGCTCACACCTGGGAGGCCTCCCTCAGATGTCTGCTCACAGCGCTGTGAGAGTGTACTGAATGTCAGTGTCTTGGGGGGTCCCCGAGCCTCAGCAGGACCCCTTGGACCTGCTGCCGGGTGCTGGGAAGCACATGCAAAGGGGCTGGAGTCTCCCAGGCATGTGGAGGGTGGCGTGTGCGCACAGGCCTTCTGCAGGTGGAGCCTAAACACTCAGCCTCCTCCAAGGAGCCCTCCGGTTCTGGCTGGGACCAGGCTGGAGGGGCATGGCTCGGCCGCAAGCTAGCGCCCCGACCCTCCGCTTCTGTCCTGAGTTGGGACTAAGGCCTCACTCGGGCCTTCTCTGGGGAACAGCTGGCTGGTCTGCAGTGACTGTCCCTTTGGAGGATGACACCTAAGCTCCCCGTGTGCCCTCGCCACTGCCTGTGCTTTTCAGCCCTTCGCTTCTCACTTCCCAAGCAGCCCCAAACCCGGAAGGACCCTCAAGGGACAGCAAAAGCTCTCCCGAAATGCTCCTGAGTTGGCCACAGGGGAAGAGGGGCTCAAACAGGGCAGTGACCTGGGTCAGGGCAGGGCAGCCACGAGGACCTGAGGCACCTCGCTGCCAGCCCTTCAGACACAGGGCTCTCCCGACCTGAAGGCCTCACAGTAGCCCTCCTTACAGCTGGCACCTCAGCCACGGAGCACGGCGACGCCAGACAGACAGTCCCTACAGGGGGGGCCTCACCTGGGACAGGCAGGATGCAGAGACAGCCCTGCACCCACCAGGAGAGGCACCAGGCCCTACAGTCACCAGGGAGACAGGAGCTTGCCACCAGTGGAAATCCTTGTCCAAGACTCCAGGAGGCTACCCTTCCCTGGCAGAGTGGGCCTGACTGTGCTTCGGGTCCAAGGGCTAGGACCACGGGCTGTCCGAAGGTCCTGTAGACCCACAGGGACAGCGTCTGATGCCCCCAAGCCTGGGGGCCAAAGCCACACCCACTTCATCCACCGCCGGGGACTGTCTACTCGGACCCAGGTCAGCACCAAGAGAGGCAAGCAGTCAAGAATGGCAGGCTTCCGGCGGACCCGCCCCCAAGTGCCAGGTAAACGCAGCATGGAGACACACTCTACCCCCAAGCCAGGGCTTCCCCGGGGACAAGCACCCCATCCCAGGGAAGGTGTTCTCACAAGGGTCTGGGTGGCACACACAGCCAAGCCTGGGAGACAAGCCAACTGGGCAAAGGACAGGGGTGTGAAAAGGCCCTGGGCAGGGACACTGCCACTATCCCCAGTCTGGCAGGCACCCTGCCTGCCCCAGCACGCAGCCCCTGCCTGACATGGGTCACCCATGATGTCGTTATGGACATTGTGATCCCCCACCTTCCTGGGCACGTGCTTGCGCCGTGTCTGCCCCCAGCGCCAGCCTCACAGACTCTGGCCCCTCCCTGCATGGAGCTCTGACCCTGCCCACTCCAAGGCTGGATGCTGGCAACTGTCCCCTGTCTCCTAGGAGGTGTGACAGGCCCAGGCGCCCTGGTCAGGCCTGAGCCTGGGATGAGATGTGCTGAGAGGGGCTGAGGGAACTGCCCAGGGGGCTGCTGGAAATGGGTGGGACATGGTCGGCTCATCTGGGCCCCTCTGGGACTGGGCTCTGGCCAGATTCTGAGTGGGCACTGCCCCAGCCACCCCCTCAGACCCCACACCGTTCACAGGCTTGGCCCATGAGAGATCAACGGGGAGCAGCCGAGCAGAGGGGCTCCTGCATCAGTTGAGCCATCTGGACCAAGATGCAGGTGGGTTGGGCAGGGGCCGCGAGGGGTGGGAAGGCCTCTGGCCAGGACACAGCCTCTGACCACCTCCCCGCCCACAGACTCCCTGGACAACACTGTGGCTGCCAGGCCCCGGTCCGCCCTCCTGGACAGGCACCTGCTGGATGGGGAGAAGCAGGCTCCCAGCACGGGGGGCGGCCCCTTCTTCTACATCGGAGGCACCAACGGCGCCTCAATGTGAGTGGGGCCAGAGGCCAGGCCCAGCGCCCCCCCCCCAGGCCCAGCCTCGTCTCTGCTACCTGGGGTCCTCTGTCCCCTCCCTGGCTTGCCCACCCCTCCCCAGGGTCACGGACACCCCCGCCCCACAGAATCAGCTCCTACTGCAAGAGCAAGGGCTGGCAGCGTATCCAGGACAGCCGGCGGGAGGACTATGCACTCAAGTGGTGTGAGGTCAAGTGCCGGGACAGCTATTGCAGCTTCCGGGAAGGTAGCAGGAGGGCCGGGGCTCGGGCCTCCTGGGGAGGTGGCAGGCGCCCTCCAGGGGCCTCCCAATGCTGCCCAGGGCTTTGTTGTGCCAGGCAACCAGCTGCTGTACCAGCTCCCCAACAACAAACTCCTCACCACCAAGATCGGACTGCTCGGCGCCCTGCGGGAGTATTCGCGCGTTTCCCACAAGAGCCACAAGGCGCCGCTGTGTGTCCAGGCCAAGTAAGCCGGCTCTGCGCACCCAGCACGCACCCATCCACCTTCTAAAGCAACAGCACCTCGGACAGCCACCCCAAACCACTAGTCCACTGTCCCCTCTCCTCGGCCGCACACCCACCCATCTGACACATCAGCCAGTCACAGGCCCTGACCGCCCTCCATGGAAACTGTCCACTCACCCATCTTCCCATGGACCCATCAAAGCCCTTACTATCTGTCTCCACCCCAAACACCTGCCACCCATTCCACCCACCTACCCCCACAGCCCACCCAGTGTCCTTACACACGCCCACCCCAGAGCCACCCACTGGTGCCCCTCATCTAGTCGTTCATGGCCCAGCACACCCACTGCCATCAACCCCCCTCTACCTGTTCCCACAGACCCTTCCACGCGCACTGTCCAACTGGGGCCCTCCACTCACCCAGCAATGCCTAGGCCACTTGGCGTGTTCATCTGTCACGTGTCCATCTTTCCACGCACCCACTCATTTGCCCAACCATTTACACATCTGCTCACCCACCCACCCATCTACCCCCACCAGGCAGGCAGCCCACCCCCGCCTGGTCACCCACGACAGCATCTTTACATCTGCACATCCAGACGTCCAGCCCCTCCCTACACGTTTCAGTCAGCAACTCCCCCTCCTCCCCTCCAGGCACATGTGTATCCACGGAGCCACCTGCCCATCCATCCAAAATCCATTTATCCAACCACCCACCTATCACCTCAAAGCCCCCACCTCTCCAGACCCCTACCCATCCACTCTCCACAAACTACTGAGTGGACACTCAGGCCAGGCCATGTCCCTCTGGGGTACAGATCTGGAAAGGATGCTACACCTGCCCTCCAGGAGCTCACGTGGACCAGCCCAGAACACCTGGGGCCACAGAGATAGATGCCCTCGGCCCCACGGGGAGGGGCCATTTTGCCCTAAATTGCAGGATGGCCTGATGGTAGATGAGGGGTTAAAGGGCATCCCAGGCTAGGGGAAGAGGTTTGGACTAGCCCTGGGCATTCAGGGTTCCGTGCTGACTACTCAGTGCAAGCAAACACTGTCTTCGCCTGGGGACCCAGCTCTGAAATGATCTCTCACAAATGTCCACGTCCTGCAGGTGGAGGAGAAGGGGGACGTTGGGGGAGGCCAGGATGTGGGGGGGCAGCCTGCAGTGTGCAGAGAAGCCAGGTGAGCAGGGCGCCAGGAAAGGGCTCCGGCAAGGCGCGAGCTGAAGGCCGGGCTGTAGAGGAGACCGGGAGCTGGGAGCCCAGCTCCGCTTCCCAGCAGCCACTCTCCCTCCAGCCCTCGGGTCAGGCCCTGAGAACGGGGGGCCAAGCCTGGTGGGGAGGGAGACAGCCCTCCCTGTGTCCTTCCCCACCCCCTGTTCCCCAGAGTCCTCAAAATGGAAGAATTTTTCCCAGAGACCTACCGTCTGGACCTCAGGGATGAGAGAGAGGCTTTCTTCACCCTCTTTGATGGTGAGAGGCCGCTGGACGCCTGGCCTGCACGGGGGAGAAGGTTTCTGGGTTGGGGCGTGACTAGGGCAGGGCCAGGACTGGGTGAGGGCGCGGCCAGGAAGGGGAAATGTGGAGCCAGGTGGGCCACGGATGTCAGGGCGGGGGTCCTGAGCGGGCCTTAATGCAGGCTGCAGCCTGGCGGGGCGGAGCCATGGCTGGGAGGGCAGCTGGGGCCTGGCTGGGTGTGGTCACGGCTGGAGGGCCCGCAGAGATGCTGAGAGGGGTATGTTTGGGGCTGGAGGCGTCCTGCGGGGAGGGCGGGGGTGGGGGGGTGCTCAGGTGGTGTTCTCTGCAGAGACCCAGATGTGGATCTGCAAGCCCTCCGCCGCCAACCAGGGCAAAGGCATCTTTCTGCTCAGGAACGAGGACGACGTCGCCGCCCTCCAGGCCAGAACCCAGGGCGGCGAGCACGGGCCCACCTACCGCAAGACGCCACTCCGGGCGCCTCAGGCGCGGGTTGTGCAGAGGTGTGGGGCGTGGACACCACGAAGGGCATCCGCGGGGGGTGCAGCTGATTTGGGCCCCGCTGGTGCCTGTGAAGGGTCGTGGAGGTCTCGGGGCCCACAGGAGAGGAGTCCTTGGCCTTGGAAAGCCGCTGGGCCCCAGCTGGGCCCCTGTGTAGCCAGCGGAGGTGGAGGTGTCACATCCCATCAGGGCGTCAGAGGAGGCGGGCCTCGGAAATGGGCGCGGGACAGGGAAGGTTTGGTCAGTTTGTCCCCCAGCTTGGGCCCTGGCCCTCTGTCCTTCAGGAAGCCCACCACGCGGGTCTCCCCTCTGTCTGCTGCCCAGGCAGCCACAGCCTTCAGGTGTGCAGCCAGAGCTGACTGTCCCTCTGTTGATCCCTCTGCCTCTGGGTGGGGTCCACACCCAAGTCTCACATTGAGGGGCACAGTCAGGCCTCAGAAAGGTCCCTTTGGAACTCCCCGTCTGCCAGTGTGGACCGCGCCCTGTCACGGCCGCTGTCTGCTGACCCTCTGCCCTGCCGTGCTGGCCCTTGGCTGTCCCAAGCTGCTGCCTGCCGCGTCTGGGTCTGTAGCCTTATAGCTCCCTCCACATGGGATGCTCCCTCCCTGCCTCTCCAATGCCACTCTCCCTTCAAGGTCCAGTGTCAGCCCTCCCTCCTCCAGACAGTCCTCCCTCCTCCAGACAGTCCTCCCTCCTCCAGACAGTCCTCCCTGCCCATGGGCCCAGTCAGCATCCCCCCTCCAGGCTCCTAGTGAGAGCTGCAGCCTGGGGCCCCCCGAGGCCACAGTGGGCTGAGATCTAGCACTTCTCTCACCTGTTCAGGCTCAGAAATGTCTCCCTACCAATGGACACTCAGCCGGGGGAGGGGATCCACAGGTCATACATGGGACAGGTGGCGGGAGTGCTGAGGGGCTGCCCTGGGACAGGTGGCGGGAGTGCCGAGGGGCTGCCCTGGGACAGGTGGCGGGAGTGCCGAGGAGCTGACCCTGGGACAGGTGGCGGGAGTGCCGAGGGGCTGCCCTGGGACAGGTGGCGGGAGTGCCGAGGGGCTGCCCTGGTGAGGGGAAAGGGGCAGAGGCCTGACTGCGCATGTGCTCAGCCCTCACGCGGCCCCCAGGTACATCCGGAACCCGCTGCTCCTGGACGGGAGGAAGTTTGATGTGCGCTCCTACCTGCTCATTGCGTGTGCCGTGCCCTACATGGTCTTCTTTGGCCATGGCTACGCGCGCCTCACCCTCAGCCTTTACGATCCCCATTCCAGAGACCTCAGTGGCCACCTGACCAACCAGGTGAGGCCCCTGCCTACTACCTTGGGACAAGATCATTGCTCAGGAACAGAGTCCAGCTGTAGACGTGGGTCAGACCCAGAAGTGGTCCAGGCCCCGAGGTGCTCCACGCCCCAACATAGTCCAGGCCCAGAGGAGGTCCAGGCCCAGAGGAGGTCCAGGCCCAGAGGAGGTCCAGGCCCAGAAGTGGTCCAGGCCCAGAGGAGGTCCAGGCCCAGAGGAGGTCCAGGCCCAGAGGAGGTCCAGGCCCAGAGGAGGTCCAGACCCAGAAGTGGTCCAGGCCCAGAGGAGGTCCAGGCCCAGAGGAGGTCCAGGCCCAGAGGAGGTCCAGACCCAGAGGAGGTCCAGGCCCAGAAGTGGTCCAGGCCCAGAGGAGGTCCAGGCCCAGAGGAGGTCCAGGCCCAGAAGTGGTCCAGGCCCAGAGGAGGTCCAGGCCCAGAAGTGGTCCAGGCCCAGAGGAGGTCCAGGCCCAGAGGAGGTCCAGGCCCAGAGGAGGTCCAGGCCCAGAAGTGGTCCAGGCCCAGAGGAGGTCCAGGCCCAGAGGAGGTCCAGGCCCAGAGGAGGTCCAGGCCCAGAGGAGGTCCAGACCCAGAAGTGGTCCAGGCCCAGAGGAGGTCCAGGCCCAGAGGAGGTCCAGGCCCAGAAGTGGTCCAGGCCCAGAGGAGGTCCAGGCCCAGAGGAGGTCCAGGCCCAGAGGAGGTCCAGACCCAGAGGAGGTCCAGGCCCAGAAGTGGTCCAGGCCCAGAGGAGGTCCAGGCCCAGAGGAGGTCCAGGCCCAGAAGTGGTCCAGGCCCAGAGGAGGTCCAGGCCCAGAAGTGGTCCAGGCCCAGAGGAGGTCCAGGCCCAGAGGAGGTCCAGGCCCAGAGGAGGTCCAGGCCCAGAAGTGGTCCAGGCCCAGAGGAGGTCCAGGCCCAGAGGAGGTCCAGGCCCAGAGGAGGTCCAGACCCAGAGGAGGTCCAGGCCCAGAGGAGGTCCAGGCCCAGAGGAGGTCCAGGCCCAGAGGAGGTCCAGGCCCAGAGATGGTCTAGGCTCCAAGGTGGCCTGGGCCTGCAGTCACCATTACCCCTTCAGCCATGCAGGGTATCCTGGTGAAGTGATGGACACCCTGCACCCCACCCCCAGCTTGGTTCCCTCTTGGTGTAGATGAGGTGGGGGGAGGGGTGGGAACCTGGGTCTCTAAGGACCTCAGTGCAGAGCCCCTGTGGGGCAGAGGTCTCCAAGGAAGGTTTTTAATGGGAAGAGTGTAGGCAGGGCCCTCTGTGAGGATTGGCTGAGAGTCTCGGTGGGAGAAGGTGTTGCAGGAGGGTCATTGCAAGGTGTCTTGGAGGTAGGGCCTCTGGGGCAATGGTCTCTAGGCGCCACACTGCCCCCCAGTTCATGCAGAAAAAGAACCCCCTCTACGCGATGCTGAAGGATGACACGGTGTGGAGCATGGACCACCTCAATCACTACATCAATGACAAATTCAGGAAGGCCAAGGGCCTCCCCCAAGATTGGGTCTTCACCACCTTCACGGTCTGTATGCTCCTCAGCCATCCCCGCCTAGGGGGAGGGGCCGAGGGTCAAGGCCTCTTAGGGTATGTAGAGGGTGGGCATTATTTCCAGCTGTACCGGGTTGGGCAGGAGATATGTCTATGTTCGTGTCCTAGGATGGGAGGGAGCATCTGTACCAAAGAGTGTGTTTCTGGGTGTGAAACTGTGGAGGGGGAAGCTGGCCGCTTGGAGCTGTCTCCATCTCCCCGTCCCCCCCACCCTAGTCTCTCTCAGATAATTCATATATTCACATGATAAAATTCACTATTTAAAAGTATAGGGGCCGGGGGCCGGCCGAGTGGTGCGGTAGTTCAGCGCTGGCTTGGGAAGCCAGCGGCCCCGGTTCGGGGCCCACATATGAGGGCCGGTGACACTGCCCTCCACAGCTAACAACAGCTCCACCTGGAGCTGGGCTGCTGAGTCCCTGGGACGGCATAGCTGCAGCCCCTGCTGCAGTGGGCTGCCATAGGATACAGGGAGTGGCCGGCAGCCAGCGTGAGCTGCCAATAGCCGCAATGAGTGACCATCCAGAGGCCGGCGACCGATCTGCCTCACCCGGGAAGAGCGCAATGACGATACCAACATGGGCCAGTGAAGCAACATCCTCCACAACTAGACTGAAGAACAAAAGGACAGCAACTTGTCTGTTCCCCTTCCCCAATTCCCCAACACTGTTCCTCTCACCCAATCCCCAATTTAAAAAAAAATAAAATAAATCTTTAAAAAATAAAATAAATAAATAAATAAATAAAAGTATGTATTGGGTTGTCGGAAAAGTCATGACGCATTTTTGCAACAAAAAAAACCAGAAAACATACGTCATGACTTTTCCGACAGCCCAATGGTTCAGTGCGTCTTAGTATATTCATAAAGTTGTACAAGTATCACCACTATCTAATTCCAGAACAGTTTCATCTTCCCTGAAAGAAACCCAGTACCCATTAGTCATCACTCCCTGCTCCCTCCCCCCACTGGCAACCATTCATCTACTTTCTGTCCCTACAGATGTCCCCACTCTGGGTATTTCATATCAATGGAATTGAACACCCTGTGGCCTTTCCCGGCTTCTCTCACTTAGTGTAATGTTTTCACTATTCCTCTATGTTGTAGCATGTGTTGGTACTTAATTTCTTTTTCCAGCTGAGTAATATTCCATTGGATATGCCACAATTTGTTTGCATAAACATTCAACAGTTGATGGAGGGCCGGCCGAGTGGCGCAGTGGTTAAGCACTGGCTTGGGATGCCAGCGGCCCCTGTTTGGGTCCCACATATGAGGGCCAGTGACACTGCCCTCAAAAAAAAAAAAACAGCTGATGGACATTTGGGTTGTTTCTATTTTTTGCCTGTTATGAATAATTCTGTGAATATTCATGTCCAAGTTTTTTTTGTTTGTTGGTTGGTTTTTTTGGTTTTTCGATTTTTTTTTTTTTTAGCTGAACCATCCTGCGACCTGTTGGCAGCTCAGCGGCAACTCAGCTTGGGCTGGCATCGAACCGCCGTTGCTCAGAGCTCAGCTCGCACTCTTTTTTTTTTTTTTTTTTTTTTTTTTTTTTTAAAGATTTTATTGGGGAATTGGTGGAGGGGAACAGCGTTGGGGAATCGGGGAAGGGGAACAGACAAGTTGCCGTCTTCTTGTTCTTCAGTTTTAGTTGCGGAGGATGTTGCTTCACGGTTGGTATCGTCATTGCTCTTCCCGGATGAGGCAGATCGGCCGCTGGCCTCTGGATGTCGCTCATCGCGGCTATTGGCAGCTCACGCTTGGCTGCCAGCCGCTCACGCTGGCTGTGGGCCACTCACTGCAGCCTATGGCAGCCCACTGCAGCAGGGGCTGCAGCCCACACCATCACCGGGGCTCGCACAGCCCAGCTCCAGGTGGAGCTGTTGTTAGCTGTAGAGGGCAGTGTCACTGGCCCTCATGTGGGATCCGAACCGGGGCCGCTGGCATCCCAAAACCAGCGCTTAACCAATGCGCCACTCGGCCGGCCATCAGCTCGCACTCTTGAGTGAGCTCTTAACCAACTGAGCCACTCGGCTGGCCCATTTTTTTTTTCTTTTTGAGGGCAGTGTCACTGGCCCTCATATGTGGGACCCGAACCGGGGCCGCTGGCTTCCCAAGCCAGCGCTTAACCACCACGCCAGTCGGCCAGCCCCTGGCCCATTTTTTTGTGTGTTTTTTTTAATCTTTTTTTTCTTTAAGATTTTTTTTATTTTTTATTGAGGAGTTGGGGAAGGGGAACAGTGTTGGGGAATCGGGGAAGGGGAACAGACAAGTTGCTGTCTTTTTGTTCTTCAGTCTAGTTGTGGAGGACGTTGCTTCACTGGCCCATGTTGGTATCGTCATTGCGCTCTTCCCGGATGAGGCAGATCGGTCGCCGGCCTCTGGATGGTCACTCACCGCGGCTATTGGCAGCTCACGCTGGCTGCCAGGGGTTCATGCTGGCTGCCGGCCACTCCCTGTAGCCTATGGCAGCCCACTGCAGCAGGGGCTGCAGCCCACATCATCGCCAGGGCTCGCACAGCCCAGCTCCAGGTGGAGTTGTTGTTAGCTGTAGAGGACAGTGTCACTGGCCCTCATATGTGGGATCCGAACCGGGGCCGCTGGCATCCCAAAACCAGCTCTTAACAAATGCGCCACTTGGCCGGCCCTCATGTCCAAGTTTTTGCATAAAAGTGTATTTGCAATTCTTTTGGGTATATACCTAGCACTAAAATTGAGGGGGTCCTATGAACTCTTACGTTTAACTTTTGGAGGAACTGCCAGACTGGTTTCCACAGTGTTTCACATTCCCACCAGCAATGCACAAGGGTGCCAGTTTCTCCATATCCTTGCCAACATTTTTTATCTTTCTTTTTTTTAAGTCATCAAGTGGGTGTGAAGTAGTATTTCATGGTGGGTTTGATTTACATTTACCTAATGATAATGATATTGAATATCTTTTCATGCATTTGTCGGCCATCTGTATATCTTCTTTAGAAAAATTTCTATTCAAATACTTTGTCAATTCTTCCTTGTTAGGCTATAAAAGCTCTCTCATATTTCTGGTTGCTAAACGCTTATCAGATATTTGGTCTGCAAATATTTTCTCCTGTGAGTTCTTTTTTCACTTTTTTTTTTTTTTTGGAGGGCTGTGTCACTGGCCCTCATATGTGGGACCTGAACTGGGGCCGCTGGCTTCCTAAGCCATTCGGCCAGCCCTCACTTTCTTGATAATGTCCTTTTTTGAACAAAACTTTTAGATTTTGATCAAGTCCAACTTCTCTATCTTCTCTGTGGTTATTCTTGCTTTTGAGATCATGTCTAAGAATCCATTGCCAAACCCAAGGTTGGAAAGACTTATACCAATGTTTCCTTGTAAAAGTTTTATAGTTTAGCTCTTACATTTAGGTCATAGGCCCATTTTGAGTTAATTTTTGTGTAGGGTGTGAGGTAAGGGTCCAACTTTATTCTTTTGCATGTGAATATCCCATGTGCTGGCACCATTTGTCAAAGAGACCATTCTTGGCACATTGTTGAAAATCAGCTGACCACGTATGTGTGGGTTTATCTCTGCACTCTCAGTTCTGTTCTGCTGGTGTGTTTGTCTACCCTTGAACCAGCACCACGTTGTTTTGACGCTGTAGCTTCATTCTATTCATGTGTTGTACGACATTGATTGATTTTCATGTGTTGAACCATTCCTACATTTCTGGGGTAAATCCCATCAGACATGGTATATTATCTTTTAAATATGCTTCTGGATTTGGTTTGTACTTCATTGAGTTTTTTGTTTTTGTTTTTGTCTACACGCCTAAACAATATTGGTCTATAGTATTTTTTTCTCTTGTTTGTCTGGTTTTGGACATGTTTCCTCCCTTCTATTTTTGAAGAATCTGTGAAAATTTAGTGCTAATGCTTTTCTTTTTTTGCTTCTTTTTTGAGGGCAGTGTCACTGGCCCTCATATGTGGGACCCGAACCGGGGCCACCGGCTTCCCAAGCCAGAGCTTAACCACCGCGCCACTCGGCCGGCCCAGTGCTAATTCTTTAAGTGTTTTGGAAGAATTCATCAGTGAGACTACTTGTTCTGGAGTTTTCTGTTGGGGAGGATTATGATTATTATAATCTCAACTTGTTGTTATAGGTTATTCAGATTTTCTATTTCTTCTTAGCTCAGGATTATTAGTTTGTCTTTCTAGGAATTTGTCCAGTTCTTCTAAGTTACCTAATTTGTTTAAAATACTATTGTTCTATGAACAATTATCATCCTTGTTATAATCATTTTCATCTCTATATAAGGTCTTCTTTTATTGATTTTAGTAATTTGAGTCTTCTTTTCTTTTTTCTTGGTCAGTCTAGCTAACAGTTTGTCAGTTTCGTTGATCTTTTCAATAGCCACCTTTTGGTTTCATTGATTTTTCTCTATTATTTTCTATTTTCTATTCCAAATATGTCCACTCTAGTCTTTATTCTTTCCTTCCATCTGCTTGCTTTGGGTTTAGTTTTCTCTTCTTTCTTTTTTTTTTATAAGGTTAAAAGTTAGGTTATTGATTGGAGGTCTTTATTCCTGCTCAATGTAGGCATTTTTCAGCCGTCAGTTTCCCTCTGAGCACAGCTTTCACTGCATGCCAGAGATTTTGTCCATTCTGTTTCCACTTTTTGTTTTTTAAGATTTTGCTGGGGAATTGAGGAAGTGGGGAACAGTGTTAAGGAATTGGGGGAGGGGAACAGTCAATTTCAATCCTAGTTGTGGAGGGCGCAGCTAGCTCAGCTCCAAGCCGTCTCCATCCGGCCGCCTGTGGGCAGCTCGCAGCCACTCACCTCAAGGTGCCATGTTCAATCTTAGTTGTGGGTGAACATAGCACACCATCCCATGCAGAAGTCAAACCATAAACCTTGCTGAGAGCACACGCTCTAACCCACAGGCTCCAGCCACCTGTTGGCAGCTCAGCTCGGGCACAGCTCACTGGCCCATGTGGGAATCAAACCAGTGACCCTGTTGCTCAGAGCTCGCGCTCTTAACCAACTGAGCCACTCAGGCGGCCCTGTTTCCACTTTTGTGTGTTGCTTAAGAGTGTGTTGTTTAATTTCCACATACTTGTGAATTTTCCAATTGTCCTTCTCTTATTGATGTTTATTCCATTGTGGTCAGATAGCATACTTTGTATGATTTCAACCCTTCAAAAATTACTGAAACTGGAGGCCGGCCGAGTGGCGTAGTGGTGAAGCACTGGCTTGGGAAGCCAGCGGCCCCGGTTTGGTCCCACATATGAGGGCCAGTGACACTGCCCTCAAAAAAAAAAAAAATTACTGAAACTTGTTTTATGCCTTGACCAATGTCGATCCTGGAGAATGTTCCATATGCACTTGAGAAGAATGTGTGTTCTGCTGTTGGGTGGAGTGTTCTATTGATGTCTATTAGGTCTAGTGGTTTATAGTGTTGTTCGACTCTTCTATTGACTTGCTGATCTTAGGTCTAGATGTTCTATCCATCACTGAGAGTGGAGTACTGACATCTCCAACTGTTGTTGAGTTGTTGATTTCTCCCTTCAGTTCTGTCAGTGTGTGCTTCCTGTATTTTGAAGCTCTTTGTTAGGGGTATATATGTTTATCATTATAGCATCTTCTTGATTTATCATTATAAAATGTACTTTTTCTTTTTTTTTTCCTTTTTTTTAGCTGAGCCATCCTGCCACCTGTTGGCAGCTCAGTGGCAGCTCAGCTTGGGCTGGGCATTGAACTGCTGTTGCTCAGAGCTCAGCTCACACTCCAGAGCGAGCTCTTAACCAACTGAGCCACTCGGCCAGCCCCTTTTTTAGTTACTGTTTTCATGATATATCTTTTTCTACCCTTTTACTTTTAACCTGTCTGTGTCTTTAAATCTGAAGTCTCACAGATAGCATATCAAGGGGTTTCGTGCATTCTGCCAATCTCTGTCTTTTAATTTGAAAGTTTGATTTACATTTAATATAATAACTAATAAGGTAAAATTTACATCTGCTATTTTGCTATTTGTTTTCTATATCTGATACCTTTTTTTTCTGTTTCTCCGTTACCACCTCCTTTTGTATTACATAGATATTTGTAGTATACCATCTCCGGTGTCATTTCTTTTATTATATACTTTTTTTTTTAATTTTTTACATTGGGGAACAGCCATGGTCATTGGTTACACATTGCTTTCATGCTTCAATGGCATAGCTGACTTCTTTAAAGAGGGCACAGCTCACAGTGGCCCATATGGGTATCGAACCGGCAACCTTGACACAACCAGCACCATGCTGTAACCAACCGAGCCAACTGGTCACCCCCATTTTACTATATACTTTTATTTTCTTATTGCCCTGGGGATTGCTTTTAATGTCTTCATTTATAACTATTTAGTTTGGATTAATACCAAATTAATTTCAATAGTATAAAAATTGTTCCTATATAGCTCTGCCCCTCCCTTTATGCTATTACTGTCATCCATTACAGCTTTATACATGTGTATCCATCAACACAGATTGTTTTATGCAGTTGCCTTTGAAACCAGGTAGAAGACAAAAGCAATTTCCCAAAAAGTACATTAATACTGTCTTTTATATTTAACTATATAATTACCTTTATATCTTTACTTTTTCTGTTAATTTGAGTTATTGTCTAACATCCTTGTAGTTCAGCCTGAAGGACTGTAGGGCAGTTCTACTCGTGATAACCTCTTTTTTTTCTTTTTTTAAATCTGGGAATGTCTTAATTTCTCCTTCATTTTATTTAATTTTTTTAGCTGAGCCATCCTGCCACCTGTTGGCAACTTAGCTGCAGCTCAGCTCAGGCTGGGCATCGAACTGCTGTTGCTCAGAGCTCAGCTCACACTCCTGAGCAAGCTCTTAACCAACTGAGCCACTCGGCCGGCCCCCTCTCCTTCATTTTTGAAGAGCGGTTTTGCTGGACATAGAATTCTTGGCTGAACAGGTTTCATTTTTTTCCCAACATTTTGAATGTATCATCCCACTGCCTTCTGGACTCCATGGTTTCTGTTAATCTTATTGAGGATCCCTTATGATGAGTCACTTCTCTCTGCTGGTTTCTACATTTTCTCTTTGTGTTTTGTCTTTTGAAAATTTGCTTATGATGTGGTAGATTTCTTTCAGTTTATCCTTTTTGGAGCTCATTGACCTTCTTGGATGTGTAGATTGTTTTTCGCCAAATTAGGGAAGTTTTCTGTCATTATTTCTTCAGATGTTCTTCCTGCGTCTTTCTCTCCTCTCCTTCCGGGACTCCAGGTCCACTTGATGTGCCTCACAGGTGTCTGTAGGTTTGCTTATTCTTCTTCCTTCCTCCTTTCTGCTCCTCAGGCTGGATAATCTCAACTGACCTGTCTTCAAACAATTCAAATCTGCTGTTGAGTCAGCTCCTCCAGTGAATTTTAAATTTCAGTTATTATACTTTTCAACCCCAGAATTTCTATTTCATTCCCTTTTATAATTTATATCTCTTCACTGATATTCTCTATGTGGTAAGTCATCACAACAGCCCCCGCTTCCTGAACCTCCATTCCACATATTTATTGCTTAATATGCTGTGCAAAGTGTATGATGATCTATGTATCACATTTGTTGTCTATTTCTCCTGCTATGAGTGATCTGCTCAAGGGCAGACATTCCTTCAACATTCTCTTCACTCTTGTACCTCAATACCTGCCACGCAGGTGGGGCACGGGTGAGATTTTAGGTGCAGCACAGGGGAGACTGTAGGTAAGGGGTTTGGCTGATTTGGCCTGGGAGGTATAATCAGAGTCTACAGGTGACATCCAGTCACCTCCCCCCTGCCCCACCCACAGAAGCGGATGCAGCAGATCATGGCCCACTGCTTCCTGGCTGTCAAGTCCAAGCTCGAGTGCAAGCTGGGCTACTTTGACCTCATTGGGTGTGACTTCTTGATCGATGAGAACTTCAAGGTGCTGTTGAGGTGTCCCAGGGCGGTGGGGTCTGGTAGGCAGGGACATCTGTATACACCCTGACCACCCAGGCAGAGTCCACCCTTGGGGTGGACTCTGCAGTCAGACTTCCCCAAGCCCTGAGGGGTGGGGCTGTGTCATAAGGCTTCACTCCTCCTGCAGCTAGGACAGCCTCCAAGGTCAGACCCTCAGACCCTTAGAGTCTCAGTCCCTTGTGCAAATGTGGGATGTGAGGCCATAAAAAGGAAGCGACCATCCCAGGGTCACCTGGCCTAATAGGGAGCAGGTCCTCAGCTTCCTACTGGGCAAGTGGTGGGTGGGGAATGATGCTAACCAGTGTCTGGCCCAGGTGTGGCTGCTGGAGATGAACTCCAACCCCGCCCTGCACACCAACTGTGAGGTCCTGAAGGAGGTGATTCCAGCCGTGGTGGTGGAGACACTGGGTGAGGCCCCTGCACCACCCCACTGCCTGCCCAGTCTTGGATCTGCCATCCCCACCTTCTCCCCTGACCGCCCACTTCAGACCACACAAACCTAGCTCTCCAATATCTGAAGGGCCAGCGTGGCAACTCCACCCTCTGCTCAGCCCTGGCCGCCCCCTGAGGCTGGTCTCCACCCCTCATCATTCCCTCACCTTCTCTTCTGCCCCTCCCATCCCCTGCCAGTGCCCCCCATTCACTCCCTTCCGCTCCTCCCCCCAGACCTGGCGCTTGAGACCCTCCAGAAGAGCTTGCGTAGCCAGAAGATGCTGCCACTGCTGTCCCAGCGGCACTTCGTGCTCTTACACAATGGCGAGGCGGATGTGTGGCCTCGCCTGGCAGGCTCCCATAATGTCCCCCGCCTGCGACCCACCAGGCCAGGCTGTGAATCCGGGTCCCCCGAGTCACCTTTGCTCCGTGCAGTCCATAGGCCAGGCACGCGCAGACCCACAGCACCCAGAGGTCCTGGCGGTGCACCGGGGTGGCCCCGCTCCGGGCAGATGGCATCTCCTGGCCCTGGCAGTGCCCAGGGCGGTGAGCCTGAGAGCGGGGGCACCGAGCAGCTGCAACAGGGCAGCAGAGACCCAGCGCGGGAGCCCTGCTCGGGACCTGCTGCAGAGGACCTCCAAAAGGAGTGCAAGAGCACGGGCTACCGCGGCTTCTAGCGGCCGCCACCAGCGCCTTCTCCAGGACCTATAAAGGCTACTTTGTTACGAACGCTGCCTCCGCAGCTGGTCAAGTGGGCCTGCCAGCCGGGAGGCTCCTCTGGGGTTTCCCTGGACCCTGACACCCTTCCCTGGGCCCCACCAGCCTCTTCCTCTGCTGGGACCTGTCCTTGGGAGGAATACAGGGTTGAGGGATAGGGGAGGGTCTGTACTGCAGGAAGGGGAGAGGAGCCCCCTACTCTGGGGCCTGCCTCCATCGTGGGAAGCCACCCGCTCTTGCGTTCCCACTCATCACCCTTCTGTCTTTCATCGACTGGCCCCTCCTGCAGTGGCAACACCCACATGCCCCTACCCCTTGGCTCTGTGATCCCCAGGTAAGGTATCTGGTATCCCCCCTCGATCCCCAAAGGAGGGCTGCCTCAACCCGATGGTTCCTCAGACTCCCCAGGCCTTCCTCCCACTTCCATCTAAGGCACAGCTCCTGTCTGGGCCTCCCAGGCGTCAGGGCCCTGTGCTCTGCACCCCGGCACCACCCCGATGGCCCCAAGCTTCCCAGCAGGGTGGGTGCTGCGGAGGCCTGGAGGACCTAGGCCAAGAGTGACAGGCATGCTAGCCAGCACCAGCCCCGCCCTGTCCATGCCCTGTGTGACCTCAGCATCTGCTCCCCACAGGCCCAGCCCCAAGGACTCAGGGCCTCTAATGTGCCCAGGTGCCAAGTTCAGCCATGACTGCCACTCCACCCCTGCCCCCAGCCACCCATCATCCACTGCAGTCCAAACGCAGTGTTGTCAGCTTGCATACCCTCCTGCCTACATGCATGGCCTCACCTCTCCAAATGGTCACCACCAAGTCACAGACGCTCCCAGCCAAATCCACTGCAGACATCAGTGGGCTCCGCCACAAGTGGGAGAGGCTGCTAGGCCCCCTTCTGTGCTCTGCCGCTCTGAGTTGGAGCTGGCAGGACCGAGACGCACCCGTTGCCCTCCCCGCCGCTGGCCAACCCATGGCTCCATCAGAAAGGCGGCTCCATGGGCCGTCCGAGTGGTGCATTGGTTAAGAGCTGGTTTTGGGATGCCAGCGGCCCCGGTTCAGATCCCACATAGGAGGGTCAGTGATACTGCCCTCTACAGCTAACAACAGCTCCACCTGGAGCTGGGCTGTGCGAGCCCCAGCGACGGTGTAGGCTGCAGCCCCTGCTGCAGTGGGCTGCCATAGGCTACAGTGAGTGGCCGGCAGCCAGCGTGAGCGGCCGGCAGCCAGCATGAGCTGCCAATAGCCGCGGTGAGCGACATCCAGAGGCCGGCGACCGATCTGCCACATCCGGGAATAGCGCAATGACGATACCAACATGGGCCAATGAAGCAACGTCCTCTGCAACTAGACTGAAGAACAAAAAGACAGCAACTTGTCTGTTCCCCTCCCCCGATTCCCCAATAAAAATCTTTAAAATATATATATGTATAATCATTGACTATAAAAAAAAAAAAAAAAGAGAAAGGCAGCTCCATTCCCAGGGTTGTACCGCCAGAGGGCGCCATGCACTGCTGTGTCTCCGTCTGCCCACTAGAGGGGTGCAGCCAAGGAGAGGAAGAGGGGACCTGGGGCTCAGAGGTACAGGGAGTCAGTCCCCTGGGTCACAGAGCCAGTGAGGGACCCAGGGCCTGGGGTCTGACCTGTCAAGTCACAGCCTGCCACCCCACTGTACCCACTGCTCCCCCTCATCCTGTTGCTGTGGCCTGGAGTGTGGGGCGCCCGGGCAGAAGCAAGAAGCACACACTTGTCACTGTGTGACCAGGGTCCAGGAGCCCTGGGTCCCCTCCCAGCACGTCAGCATGTCTGGTAGCCTCTCTGTGAGGGGCCAGGTTCACGACTGCCTGCTCTGCGGCCCGGCTGGCCAGCTGTGCCCCTAAGGCCAGGAAGGAGTGAAGGCCTGGACTACCTGCTGCTCTTAGGTCTCCAGTGGCCCCAAGGGCCTGAATGTCAAATGGGGCTTGTTTGCCCCAAGAGGTGATGGTCGCACCCCTGCCCCCATCTCAGTCCTCCCCAGCCCTAGTCCACATTCAGGCTCCGAACTTTGAGGACCCAGGGAGAGGAAGGCAGGAAATGGAGTCTGGGGTGTTGTGTGCTATGGGGCACCTGGGCATCTAGACATAGGATGTGTGCCCCAATATTCAAATGGCATGGTGGGCAGCAGGCACAGCAGGCGCTGCCGGGACCCCTGTAGCAGGGGAGGAGTGGCCCCTAGTGCCTAGGACGGGGTTGCCAATTACTGCGGCCCGCCGTAATCCAAGGTGGAAGCTGAGTGTCTCCCCCGCAGCCCTCAGACCCCTCCCTCCGCCCACATACCCGTCTTTCCTCTTCCTCCTCCTCCCCGTCCCACCAGTGGCCAAGATGGTGGGTGGAGACTCAAGCAGGGCCTTCCACGCGCAGCTTTGGGGAATCAAGCGGCCCCTGGCTCCAACCCAGACACCATCCAGGGGCTTGGCATCCCTGCAGCCGCCCCCTTGAGGGCTACACAGCACATGCCCCTCACCTACTGGGGCTCCCTCAGCCCCGGCAGAAGACCTGGCGCCTGCCGAGTGCCTTCCCGCAGCCAGACAGAGCCATGGGCACCCCCAGGCCCTGCCCCCTAGAATGTGTCTCTGAGAAAGGGGTCTGCAGCAGTCCAGGCCTGAGTCATGGAAAGGACCTCAACTCCCGAAGACTCCCAGAGAGACGAGATGCCTTGGAGGGGCCGGGGGCGGCCTGCCTCTCCACTGAGCCTCAGGCACAGATACTTCGGGGGGGGCTATGGCCTTAAAACCTGCCATGGGGGCTGGCTGAAGGAGCAGTCCCGTCCAGGAGCGAGTCCTTTCCTGACCTCAGCCCAGCTTGGGGATGAGGGCACACCATGGGGTGCGGGTGGGGTGGCCCAAGTCCTTATCAGGGCCCTTGAGTGGCCACGCTGGGCATTGGGGCCATCTGATCAATGGACACACCTCGCAGCCCCCTGCAGCCCCCTAGGACGGGGGTTGGCCAGGGCTGGCGTCCGGTTCTATCTAGGACGGCTCTGCCCTGCCCCCGCCGTGGGTCTTTGTCCAGCCAGGGGCTCCCGTACTGGCCGCGCCCAGGCTTCAGTGAGGGGAGGGCAGGGACCTTCTCCAGAAGGTGACGGGCGGGGCCGCTGTGGCCCGAAGCACTTCTGAATCCTTATCTGGGGCTGACCTCGGCCCCCGGGACAGGCTGTGGTTTCCGGGACGGCTGGAGAGCCACTCCTGCAGGTGGGGATTCCCAAGATCTCACCTGAGGGTCTCCATTGGGGCTTGGTAGCCCAGAGGGTCAGGCAGGGCTACCAGCTTCTTCAGGTGGGCACATACCTGCCCCCATCCCAGGAAGCCGGGCTGCGTGGGACGGGGAAGGGAGCCCCTCAGCGGCACCTTATCTCGACACCAAGCTCCCCGCCCCCTTGCCAGGCCTGGTGGTCTCAGCCTCCCTGCCCCAGGCACTGCCCCCCATTACCACCCGGGGTTCCCTCCTCTGAACTTGCCTTTGCTCAAGCCTCCCCTACCTAAACCCCGGGGTAGCCTCCACAAACTCCTGCCCTGGGGACCCCACCTAACCCCCCAGCTTCAGACCGTGCCCCAGGCCCTGCACAGGCCCTTTTCATGGCAGAGCGAGCTGGGGCACCGCAGAGCCAGGCTGAGACTGCAGATGGCGGTTTCCTGAGCCCTTGGACAGGGCCATGAGCCCTAGGGGAATGGGCCAATGGAGCTAGGGTGACCACAGGGTGGGGGGCATCTCTGCTGGGGGCAGATGCGTGAGGGGAAGGGGAGGCTGCTTCCACAATGACTCCCCTGTGCTCTCCCAAAGCCCTGAGCTCCCTGGGCCAGGTCCCTCCGGCCCAGACAGACCCCAAGCCTGGCCTCCAATCCCCCTCTCACTCTGTGAATCCGCCCGCCCCCCCACCCCCGGAATCCCCCGCCCCGTCTGTCTGCGTTTGTCAGCCTGCTGCCTCTGCTGACGTCAGGGTGCCTGGGGGCCCCACGCGGGCCGCCCACGAGGAGTTTCCACGCTGAGTCAGTCATGCCGCGCCACCCGCAGGGCCCCTCAGGAATTGGGCGTGGGCAGGCTGACACCTGGACTCCCGGGCCCCTGCCAGGGCTGCTGACCCAGGCTGGGGACCCCTTCCCCACAGGGCAGCCTGTGCAGGCCCCTGGGGAGGGTCCAGGAGAGCTGTGAGCTGCTGGGTGCCCGCCCCACGGGCAGAGCAGTGAAGTGACTCAGGTGACAAAAGCAAGCACAAGGAGGGAAGTGGGTGAGGGGTTGGTAGGGCAGGAGACCCACGGTGTGGCAGGCAGTTCCCAGAACAGCCGCCCTCTTGGCCAGCGCTGTCCACCCCCACCTCCTCAGACATCCAGCCAGTCGCCCCCCACCCCACCCCCAGCATTTTCTTATCAGCTCGTTCACCTGCACCCTCACCCAACTTGGGCTCCACGGGGGTGCCCAGAGCCTGGGCCCCAGCGGGCATGGAGAAATCGCCCAAAGATCTGTATTTCCCATGTGAGCAAAATTATGAGTCGTCCATCCCCGCCCTCTTTCCAGAGGCAAAAGTGGGCTGTGCTGTGCTGGGGTGGAGCTGGGGTCTGGTGATGCCCCTGGGTGGGACACACTCCTACTGTGAGCAGTGCCCATTGGGACTGGGTAGAGGTAAGGACCCATGAGTCAGAGGGCTCTGCTGGGCAGCACACAGGCGGGACGGGAGGGCACGGCGGAGGCTGGAGCACTGGAGCGGCAGGCAAGTGGCCAGGTGTGCTAGTACCTGGAGGGTGCTGCTGCTGAGACGGGTCCCCACTGGCCCGCCTGCCACGCCCTGGACTACTGTGCCAAAAAGTCCTTATCAGACCTCCCCAGATGTCAGCTCTGCCCAGAGACTGGGAGGGTGCTGCTTGCCTCTGCTGAGCAGGACCCCAGAACCATATCCTGCGAGACAGGGGTCCAGTGGCAGGGCTGAGAGAGACCGGGGCCAAAGGAAGGCCACTCTGAGACTGTCCTCAGCCCACCAGGAAGTGCTGGGTATAGAAGCTGACCTCACCTTGGACTTTGGGCCCAAATGACAAAAGGCAGGCACCCCACGGAGGCCAGGCTGTGTGGCCAGCCAAGAACCCAGAGTCTGAAGTGTTGGTGGCCCAGAAGCCAGACACAGGCTCAGGACCCAGGTGGCCTAGCGAATGTCGGGCAGACCACCAGAGGCAGGGGGTGGGCAGGGCGGCAAAGAGGCACAGGACAGGTACCCAGCACAGCACTCCTCCTCCGGGAAGCCTACCGAGCCCCATGAGAATGTGTGCCCAGGACCGGAATGGCTCTGCCTTCTGCTCTGGGAGGCCCTGGAACCCGTGTTTCGTGTCCCTGCCTCCCTCAGCACACGTCCACTCAGGTCACTGGACAAGTGTTTATTGAGCGCCGCCCGCAGCCTGGTCCTGTGCTGAGCACAGCCTCCCCTCTGGGGAACCAGGGGTCCAGAGACCCCACTCCAGCAGGGCTGGCAAGGGAGGGAGGCAGCCCCGGCTGAGTCTGTGTCTCCCATGGCCCTGCCACCGCTGCTGCCTCTTCTGCATGGTCTGGGGGACTCGTCCCTGTCAGCATCCCCACCCACTTCCGCCGTCGAGGGGAGCAGGGCCGGGCCAGAGTGGGAGGGCCCTCGGCAGGGAGCAGAGCCCTTGCGCCCAAGGGTCAGCCCTGGGCAAGTTTCTGCGAGGGTCTGGCTCGGGGTCCGCTGTGCCAGAAGGTGGCGAGGCTTCACGGCCACAGGTCCCCCGGCCGGCCCTTGTCCTCCGACAGCCGCTCCCCGCGCTCCTCCTCAGGGAATGCACAGCTGCAGGCGTCCTCAGCGGGGGGCGGGGCCTCCAGCAGCAGCTGGGTCTCTGTAGAGGGGCTGTGGTCAGCCAGAGGCCAGGGGCCTGCCTCCCCCACCCCAGGACACAACTGACCTGGGGGCCGCACTCGCTGCCTCCGCAGCTGCCAGATGTGCAGGCAGAGCTGGGCCACACTCAGGACCAGGATGCATGTGGCTATGGAGAGCAGGGTGACAGTCAGTGGGCAGTGGCATGGCTCAGCGTGGGGCAGTCCTGGGTCACACACAGCGTCATGCGTCTTGTTCCCAGGGAACATGGTGCGGAAGCCAGCCTGGGAGCAACTGGGGCACATGGACAGAGCCCTCCATCAGCCCATCCGAACGGCTGCCGTCAGAGCTTTTGGGGGTCACCGCACCAGGAGGCACAGGAAAGGCCCCTCCCTGAGAGCTGCCTGAAGGCCCCACCAGGACTCACTTTGCCCAGGGTTTACAGCGGCTCTCGCGGCCCCCAGAGAAGGTTCCTGCGGCACAGTCGACACACCTGAAGCCAAATGTGAATCTTCCTGGAGACAGACGGAGGGACAGGCATCCACTGGACAGAGGTCTCTGACACCCACAGGGCTGGGCCAGGGGTAAGCCATTCCAGGGCAGGCACCTGGGGGGAGGCTGCCTTGGGGGAACCCAGAGGCTGTGCCCTGGACCGAGTGGGGGTCCCCTGGGGGGACACAGGGAGGGGAGCAGCGCGGGGCGGGGCCGGAGCGGATGGGAGAGGCCTGTCCGCTTGGGGCTGCGGTCTAGAGGGTGGAGGCAGGGGCGGTGAGAGACGGGCCGTCTGCTCGGTCCAGGAGACGGGAGGGCAGGAGGCCAGGGAGGGTCCCGGAGAGAGGGGCTGAGGCTGGCGCCCCCATCCAACCCTAGTCCGCGCTCGCCCAAGCCCACACAGGCCCCAGGAGGATTTGAGCTGCTCCTTCCAGAAAGGGGGCTGGCCCCAGTGGGGCTCAGAGGCAAGGACACCCCATGCAGAGGATCGGCTTGTCGGGCCCTGAGGACAGACAGCCTAGGGCACCCCCTGGACACCCCGCCGGTCTTCACAGCCAGTCCTGAGGGGCCTGAGTGCCCTCCGGCTAGGAGAGGGAAGGGCTTGCCAGAGAGTGCCCACAGAGGGCTGTGGCGCTGGGCAGCACGGTGAGCCCCGACCAGAGCATCGTAGGACCCAGGACACTGGTGCCACCTGCCCGGAGGACAGGTCTGTATCCCCACCCCCACGGGCCGCCCACCCCTCACCCGCCCGCATGTGCCCTGCCTCAGCCCGGTTAACCGCCTTGCCCTGCTCTGGCCGAAGCCACCACCGACTTGACTCACTCACCAGAAGCCTGCACCTCTTGGCCAGGCCCGCAACGGTGGTGCTTGCAAGTCTGGCACATTGGATCTGCACAGTGGAACTCAGGCAGGACACACGTACAGTTCTCAGGACAGACCTCTGCTGGGCAGGAGACAAGCCAGCCCTCTCAGCAGGGGGCTCGAGCCCTTGTTCCTAAGGGCTGCCCCCTTCCAGTTCTCCAGGGAAGAGGGGATGTCAGGGCCAGGCAGCCCGCAGCACCCCCTGAGCCCCAGGGGCCAGAGGGCACCTCTCTGGGGGCAAAAACCCTTGCTTGGTCCACATGTGTCCCTCTCTCCTAGACACCCAACTCCTCCACCTACGTGGCCTGGCTGCGTCCCCCCGCTGCCCTGAAACTGCTCCCACCCGGGCAGCTGTCACCCACCATGTGACCAGGAGCTGTCACATGTTGCTGGACAAGGAAGCAGACCAGGGGAACCCCCCTTCCCTGCACCCCCCCAGCTGCCATGCCCTTGAGGCAGCCTGCCTGTCAGCTCCAGGTCCCACCTCCCAGGACCCAGCAAGCTGACACTCTAGGGTTTTTTCCTCTTGGATAGTTGTCCCCAAACAGGCACATTCCACCCGCCCCTCACCCACAGCTGCAGGTCAGAGGCAGAGAACAGGGCAGAAAGGGCAGCTGCCTCCCAAACGGAGCAGGAAGTGGCCTGGCTGGTGGCCACGGGCTCACTGCCCACTCAGTGGGAATTGGACAGCCCTCCTCCTCCTCGCGGGGCCCCAGGCCAGTCTGGGGAAGGCTTCCGCACCCCTTGCCCCTGGCCCCCGCTCGGCTTGAGCCGGGCGCCTTCCCCCTCCCAGGGGATTGCGCTGGGGCCGAGGGCCCTGGACCCAGAAGGCTGGCCCGCCGCCCGGAGCGGCCAGGCTCAGAGACGCGCCCCCCGCGCGGGCCTTACCCGAGGCGCACGAGACGCAGCAGCGCGCGTTCGTCCCGGTCCCACGCAGAAGGCGGCCAGGGCCGCAGCTCGAGCCCCCGCTGGGTCGCTGGCCCAGGCAGACGGCACAGAGCAGCGCGACGCCGCACAGGGCCGCCCGCCCGCCGCTTGCGTCCATGGCACCCGGCGGCAGGCGAGCTCGGGGACTCTGAGGTCCTGCCCCGCCCCCGCCTGGCACGCCCAGACTCTCCGCTCGTCCTTGGCAAGTCCGATCGTTCCGTTACCATCCGGCGCGCAACACGCAGCCACTCCACATCCAGGGGCCGGACAAGCACAGAGGGCCTGGGGGCAGCGAAACTGCCCTGTGATGATCAGGTGGCGCCGTGGCGCCGTGTCACAGCACCGCTGTGCGGAACACAGAATGGAGCGATCTTAACTTGAGGGCCCCCTGGGTGGTGATGACTCTCGGGTGCAGGTCCCGTCAGTTATATGTAACACGTGCACCCTCTGGGAGGAGGTTGGGGGGGTGCAGGCTGTGCGGGGGTGGGGCGATAAGGGATTGGGGGGACACGGGAAATCCCTGTGCCTTCCCCTCTATTTTGCTGTGAACCTAAAACTACTCTGAAAAATAAAGTCTATTTAAAAAAATGTTTCAGTGCAGCTCAGCAGACCTCACGGGGTGGGGTCTCGTAACAGCTACTGGGGGGGTGACCACTTAGAAGTCCAGGAGACCCACATGTCGGGGTGACCTTGGGGGGGCCCTAAGTGTTGGTGCCCTTGGGTCCAGGAACCTCTATCCAGACATTCCCAGCCCTGTGGTGGGCTGGGCCTTGCCGTGCGTGGCAGTGGTGGTGGTGGTGGTAGAGTTCTGAAATGTTATCTATGCAAAACCTGCGGCCAGATGTGAGCAGAACTTGCCTAGGACTGTTCCCGCGCTGTGCCCCCTTGACTCCTGGCTGAGCCCCCTCCCACTTCCAGAGGCTCCCCTTGGATTCCCAGAGGGAGTGGGGTGAAGCCTCCAGACTCCGGAGCCCATAGCTGCCCAGGCATGGCCACGCCCACCAGACCTCTGCTCAGACCTCAGCGCCCAACAGCCTGGGAGCCTCGCCACTTTCTGGGAATTGAAATGAGCCCCCCTCCACTTTCCAAGGATCAGGACGAGCCTTCTCCCCTGACTTGGCCAGCCAGTCCTGGCGGGGGCACCAGCAGCATAGGACCCCCCAAACACTCACACACACACACACTTGTCAGGACCAGCCATGCAGACACCTGCTCATGGCTTAGCGCTAACCCAGGGACCTGAGAGGGATGTGGAGCGTTGGCAAAGAGAGGCCAGGGCACTGACGGAGCCTCCAGGCAGCTGCAGCTCGCACAGGAGGCCTACCAGATTGCAGCCCAGACCCCCTAGACCGCGCTGGTCATCCTGGAGGGTGTGAAAGGCCAGCCCCTGAAGGAGCTCTCGAGCCACAGAGAGCAGCCTCCAACTCCCCTTGGGACTGCCCCTTGTCTCTCTCAGCCTGTTTCCCCATGTGGCACGGCGGGGCTCTGGAACCCTGCCTCCTCCAGTAAGCCTGCCTGGCTTACTCGGCCCTCCTCTCCGGCCCTCCAGTTAAGGCCTGGCGCAGGCATCCTGGGGAAGACTTCTGGGAACGCTGGGGGTGGGCCATGGGGTGTCGGGGATGTGACGGGGTGCGTCCACGGGCTAGAGGTGTGAAAGCTGTGACACGGGCCGACCAGGACACCTGGTTCACACCCCTCTGAGGCCTGCATGGGGCAGCTGTGCCTTTTCTGAGGAAAATGACAGGAATTAGCAATTTGTGACTCAACTCCTGTTCTCAAGTCCCAAGATGCACAAGGCCATCCTCAGAGAGGGGTCCCTCGGGTAGTTGTGGCTCCTGGCTGCCAGAGGCTCGGAGCACGGTGAGGCCAGCCGGGCCCGAGAGTCTGTTCCTAGTGGAGAGGTGGGTGTGAGAGCTGGGACAGAAAGGGAGGCCGTCTGGCCTTACCTGGACACTAGGTAAAGGTGCTCTGAGTGGAGAATCAGGTAGGTGTGCAACTTCTGCCACTGCTCTTTTGAAAGTCGTGACGGGTCAGGTGTGTGCCAGCACGGGGTCACTCAGCTCTGGGAAGTGCCCACTATACTGTGGCCAAGGAAAATACCATCAGCCCCCTACAGGGATGGGATGATTGTCAAACCATGTTGTGTGTCACCTGGTCCTGAAAGCAAGAATAGTTAGAACCTCCTGGAAATAGTTTAGTGGAGAGGCGTGAAGGTGGCAGGGAAGGAGGCTGGGCTGGGCAGGAGGAGTTGTGGGCAGAAAATGTGCGCTGGAGAGCTGGGGGTCGGGCCGGGCTGCCCCGCTGCACACACACACACACACAAATCAAAGGGCAGGTTACGTGGCTGTGCAGATGGTGAGTGACACCTTTACAAGGCAAGAGTAACACAGGAAACGTCAGTCCCTGCTGTGGCCCCTGTGGGAGGCACCTCCTGAGTCCGTGGTTTCTACTATGGGCAGTGGGGTGCTGGGCGATTGTTATCTGCTTGTCTGTACTTCCCTGTATTCTCTATTTTTTTGAGCAGAGTCGCTTGTTATATTTCCACATCATTTACTTCAGCTTACCCAAGTGCTCACGGCAGCAAGGGTCCCCGACAAGGGAGGCAGGCATTAGCCGGAATGGCTGTAGGGGGCGTGGAGAGGCAGATAGCTGACAGCCCACAGGGCCGCGTGGGGAGCCCAGGGGGGCCCCGGGGAGGCCTGTCTGGGGAGGGGCAGCGGGGGCATGCTGGGTGGGGGCCTATGAGGCGCGAGGTGGTACACAGCTGGACACCCAGGCCTGAGACTCAGGCAGAGGCTAGAGTGGAGGAAGTTGGGATTTTCAGCAGGGTCGGGCACGGGACAAGGGGCAGTGCAGAAGCTCAGAGGAGGTGATGACGGCTCGTCATCCCTGCACCTGCCCGATGTGGAGACAGAACAGCAGGCTGGGGGCAAAGGAGTGCTGACTGAGGCGACAGCTTCCCCTTCACCTTCCCAAACGCCCAAGCCTGGGCCCTCTGTCAGGCCCCACAGCTCCTGTGCTGCCCTGGGGACCACCTGGGGGCCCCCATCCCCATCCCCGAGGTGATCGGTGTTTCCGCCCGTGAGCACCTGTAGACTGAGGGAGCTTCCTTCGCTCTGCAGTGCGAGCTTCCAGGGACAGGGCCAGAAGTTTGAGGAAAGGGATGGTGGACGGCCTCTGGGGTGCCTTTGTGGAGAAAGCTGGCCTGGGGAGGGGAGTCCTCCCACTGCACACTATCGGCCTGGGGGCTTCGGGTGCCCATGTGGAAGGCAAGTCCCGGTCAGTGGGCCTGGCTGGCCTGGCCCGAGGGAGCCGGGCAGCGGCAGGTGGGGAGAGCCAGCAGCTGGGAGAGAAGGCTCACAGCGGGAGCGTGCTGTAAGATCGCTTGCACCTCACAGTCTTCCATTTTTGATTCCTGGTAGCTCTTACATGTGTGACAAACACCGAGTGCGGCCCCACGCATCTGCCAGGTTGTGGTTTTGCTCACATTGGCTGATCACCCACAGACCCGTCAGCGTTTCCACGGTTGGATCCGGCCTTCCTGTGTGCCGTCAGCCTTCGGTTCAGTTGAGCTTTTATATGGAGGTGTGTGTGCAGGGGGCAGTTGAGAGGCAGCCGCCTGTGCTCCCAGGAGGACACTGGCGCGGCCCCCTAGGGCCTGGGGCCTCAAGCTGGTCCACTGCACACAGGGGCGCTGCCCTCAGTCCTGCCAGCCAGCCGCCTGAACACGCTGCTGCCGATGGACGTTTGGGCTTTCACCGGGGGACCTTTGTGTGGAACCCCACTGGGCACCTCCAGTTTCCCAAGTGGCCTTCGATGCCACACCTGCAGGACTTGGGCATGTCACCACCCATGACCAGGACGCCGGTGGTGTCCTCGGGAACTCGGGGCCCTGCAGACAAGCGGGTGGTCCTGAGTCACCACACACCCAGGTCCAGCAGGTGGGGATTTGAGGGGCCGGGAAGAAGAGGAGATGACACCACGCTCTCCTCGGAGGGGCACAGGGACCAGGGGACGCCCATCCTCGATGCCCCCTTTGGGACCAGGGCCTCGGTTTCCCACTGCTCCATTAGCACCTAGCCCAGGACCCTGGCCTGACCCCCTTGGCCACTGGCCTCACTGGGCAGTCTACTGGCCCGTGTCTAGGACCCCATTGGAGTTTACACTGTCCGACCCCCCAGGACATTTGTTTTTCCTCTACGTCCCCCCAACAGGTCCTGGGATGTTCCAGAGAATGGGAGGACAGTGCCCAGAGTCTAAGTGGTCCCCTGAACCCCTGCCCCACACCCTGCCTCAGAACCCCCCGTGAATGTGTAGCTCCTAGGCGGCTGGCCCCAGTCAGAGACTCCCGTTAGCCAATGTCGTTTATTGGGGTACCACCCTAGGTGGGGAGTATGCACAGCATACATAGCTGAGCCCCAGGTGCCAGCCCAGGAGCACCTATAACGGTGCAGGGCAGGTGACAGGGTGAGCGGGTGACAGGGTGCTGCGGCCTGTGCCTGGGGGCACCCCCACTATCTTCCCACCCCGGCGACACCGCTCAGATCTTGGCCAGGGTACAGTGGGCATCGGCATGCTCCTCTTGGATGGGGGTCCGGAAGCTGTCTCCCCCTGGGGAGGAGGAAAGAGCAAGCGGTGAGTGGTGAGCGGGGCCTTGGCTCTTGGGCAGCGGGTGGCTAGAGACAGCAGGCACTCACCGGGGGGCTTGTTGGCAGCGGGCAGCAGCCTGCAGACCTTGCAGTGTAGGAGCAGGACCAGTGCGGCTGCCACGGGGCCCAGCAGCCCCAGGCCCAGGCCCAGGCCCAGGACGGCCGCCAGCTCGGGGCCTGCAAGGAAGGGGATTGCTGCAGCGGGGTCCGCCAGAGGAAGGCGCACGGCAGGCCCGAGGGCAGCTCCATGCTACCCCACTCCCTTTCCATTGGGGGGGCCCTGCTGGGACGATGACAGTCCCCCTTACCTTTGGGGGGCTCTGTGGGGGGTGTTGAGGGAGCCTGTGAGGTCCTGAGCCAGGCAGTGGTGGGCTGGGCCGTGGGAGGCAGGGCTGGGGGGCCCTGGGTCTCCCCAGACAGGGTGGTGGGCAGGCGCCTGTCCTCACAGACAGCGTCTGAGCTGTTGCTAGCCGCCCTCAGTGTATGTTTTCCCACCAAGGAGCAGCTGAGGGGAGCAGGGATGTCCATCAGGCCAGGCCCTCCCTCGACTCCTCCCCAGATCAATCGGATGGGCCCAGAGCTGGGACAGGACTGGGGGGATGTGGGGAGTGGTGGGGTGCACACGGGGTCAGCTCAAGCAGCACCACACTCTAGGACAAAGGCAGCTGAGGAGAGGGGCCAGGACCCTGCCAGCGCCCCCAATCCTCAGGGGCTCCAAGGCCACCGCGCACCCCCATCGCCCCTCGCTCACCCTGCGCCTTCACCCCCATACCCCTGCCCACTCCAGGCAAGCCCTACAGGGACAAGGCCTCACACACTCCGGGGTCCTGGGCTGGGGTGCCACAGGCTCCTCACTTCAGCCCAACAGGAAGGCAGGTAGGAGGAGGCTGGGCCACGGCCACCGACGGGGAAAGGCCAGCGGCTTCCTGCTTCCGGCCCTGGTCCCTGGTTCCCCGGCCCCCAGCCAGCCCGCCAGCCCCTGGGACACTCACTTGGTCCAGGGTTTGCAGGCCTGGTTGTTCCCCGGGGAGAAGTGCCCCCGTGGGCACGGAACACAGTCTGCACAACAGACAGCAGCACCGACTCAGCACACCTGCGGCCACCACCGCAGCCCGGCAGTGGGCCCCGAGGCCTCCGGAAGCCCCTCTCTGCCCACATGCCCCCAGGCGCTGACCCGGGACCCCACACCCACATCTTGGCATGACCTGTGAGGGGAGGGGCCCCTGGCCCGGCCTGGGGTAGGGATGCTGGGAGAAGGTGACAGCGTGTGATGTGGGGGATGCGTTTCTTTCTGTGGTTTGGGAGGCCCCCAGCTCACCGACTCCGAGCTTGTAGCCGCCGCCCCGGGGCTGGGTGCCCGGCCTACAGCTGCAGACGGTATCCCGTGTGGTGTTGCATTTCCTCTTGATTTCGCTCCCACTTCCTGGGGGCACAGTCATCAGGCTGGAGGGCCAAGCGGAGAAGCCACCGCCACCTCCCAGGCCAGCAGCGCCCTCGAAGCCTGGCGGCTTCCGGTTCTCTCCAACCCCTGGACAGCATGCCCCTCCTGTCCACATGGGCCCAGGCACAGCCCTATGGGCCTCTGGCCTCCCTTCCCACGCTGCCCCCAGCCTCCGTGGCCCCAACAGGCCATGTGGCTGACATGTGCTGCACCCGACTCCACACGGTCGGGTCCCCCCTCCAGGCGGAGCGAGCCCCACTGTGGTTTGGGGTCTGCCCTGCGGCTGGGGCTTGTGGGCCGTGACAGGTGCCGATGGGTGGGGCGGGGCGCTCACTCTGGTTGCACTGGGTGCAGGGCTTGCAGGCCTCGCCGTAGTTCACGCCCTCGCTGTAGAAGCCGTCCTCGCATGGAAGGCAGAAGGTGTCGTGATCCTGTGTGCAGCGGCTCTCCATCCAGTAACCTGCGGGGAGGAAGGTCGCGGCTCTGAAAGCCCTGACTCCAGGTCACCACCTGTCACCGAGTCCATTTGTCTCACGGTACCCACACCCTTTCCCCACCAGCCTGTCCCCGCCCCATGTCCCCTGGACTCATGTCCCCGCAGGTACCCCTCCCCTCCTCCATGGCCAGGCCACTCACCTGGCTGGCACTCTTGACAGCACTTGTTGCCCCTGGGGTAGGTGTCCCCAACACAGTTGCGTTGGGCCGTGGAGCCCAACACGAGCCCCAGGAACAGGAGGGCTGCACAGGGTGCCCTGGGCCGCTGAGCCCCCATGCACATTCTTGGCTCACGGGCAGGCAATACAGGAGTCTGGGTTTTTCCTTGCAGGATGTGGCTATAAGGGCTGCGGAGGAGGGGCGGGGAGGGTGGGAGGGCACCGAGAACCCAGCCCCCACTTGCATCCATCTTGAACCTTTCCGGTGCTGGTCTCACCAGGAGGTGGCGTCCCTCTGACTGGCCAAGCTGTCTGAATAAGGTGGTCTGGAGACCCCTCCACACGACTTGCTCCTTCTGGGCATCACTCTTCCGGCACAGGGCAGACCCCTCAGGAGTGGAGGGGCCACATTCGTGCCATCCTCGCCCCTCAGCGAAAGGCACACAGAGCACAGGGGTAAACCGAGGCAGCACGCTGGGCCAGGAGACAGGCCCTTCCCGGTCTGGCCCTTCTTCCGGCATCAGCTGCAGGGGGAGAGGTGGCAGTGGCCCGGGCCACACAGCATGGTCGCCAGCACAGGAGTCCAAAGGCAGCTCGGACCAGTGCAGTGGCCAGCAGCTCTGTGAGAGCCCCTGCAGGCCTCAGGGGCTAACGCGTGCCCCCACAGTCGCAGGTTGAAGCCCAGGTGGCTGTACTTGCAGGTGGTTAAGGTTAGCTGAGGTCAAGAGTGGGGCCTGATCCCACAGGGCTGGTGTGCTTGTCAGAGGGAGCGACCCCAGGACAGCACTCAGCAGGAAGGCCATGCGAGGACACGGGCAGAGGGCACCGTCGGCAGGCCAAGTGCAGAGCCCTGAGAAGCCAGCCCCGCCCTTCCTAGATCTCTGACATCCAGCAAACATCTGTCACCTAAGCTGCCCGCCCATGGTGTCCCACCAGGCCAGCCTGAGCAGGCACCTACCCGTCCCTGGGGGTGACGTGGCCGGGGAGCATGTGGGCCTGTGTCCTTGGGTCTTCCGCTGGCTCCGTGTGCTGGGACGTGTGTGGGCTGCTCCCGAGAGCACGTTTGGGGGGTCCTGACAGGAGGAACCATCAGTACCTGCTCGGAGCCCCCTGCCAGGCAGAGCCGGCAGGAGGGCTGTGCCCTGGGGTGGCTGGGCCAGCCCCGCCTCCCAAGACTCTGGACTGCATTAGGCTCTCCCCACCCCCAGGGCCTGGGAGCACTCGGTGTCCTCAGACGTGGACAGGTCGGGAGGACCCGTGTGCCAGGGCCACCAGGGTGTGTACAGAGCAAAGAGCAAAGGCACACGCAGCACACGTCTGGTATTGCCGGACACCAGAGGCAGGGGAGGCATCACTGGGTTGTTTTTGTTCCTTCTAAATCTTGCCCGCAGCATTTCAAGTTACCTATTTAACAGCTAACTTACGAGTTTCAGGCCCAGGAGCCGCCCACAGACTGGAAACTCCCCGCCTCCTGAGAAGGGCAGGTAAGAACTCCAGTCCTCAGCCCACCTTCGGGGAAATTCCACCTGGGCACCCTGCTGGCAGGGGCCACAGCGGGGCCAGTCCTCCCAGCCTCCCCTGTGAGAGGGTCCACACGGGGCGGCGTCAGGGCTCCCACTGACAGTGGGAACATTTTTTCTGGCCAAATACACTGTAGCCTCTGAGGCTGAGGTAACTTGGGGTCCAGTGGGCAGCACTCCAATCTGGGGGTGCCCCTCTCCTTCCCTGGGGGCACGGTGGGCCATCTGCCCTCTGGAGGTGCTGGTCTCTGCTGCCTGAGGCCCCACAAGGCTTCCCATGTGTCAGGCGTCTGCTCACAGGTGACCCAGGGCGCCGACAACTGCGTGCCACCACACGTCCAGCCTGTCTGCCCACAGGTGTCCGAGCTCACGCCTGCTCACCGCCAACACAGCCACAAGGGCCTGGCCCGCCGTGGCCCCACCTCCCCCCACAGGGTCCTGTCTGTCTCTGCTCGTTTATGTGAAAAGCAGCCCAGGTGTCACTGCGCCTATTCCTGTGGCGACCCCACCCCGTGCTGCTCAGAAGTGTGTCCCTGTGGGAAGGGTTGGTCATGTGGGCAGCTCAGGGTGGCCCCTTTGCCACCCAGCCAGAGCCCCCTACCCCACCAGGAACTTCAAAGGCGCAAGCAGACCCACTGGCTGCGTGAGCTGTCCACTGAGGACCCAACACCACAGCTCAGGGTTAAGAGGGGCCCGATAAGGGGAGGGGGTCTGGGAGGCAGGCAGCTTAGCGGACACACGGGGTTCGGGACCTTCAGTCATTTAAACCCTCACAGCTCCATCTGCTCCGTCCCCACACACCAGCCAAAGCAATGGGCACAGCTGGTCGCCAGGAAGTGCCCAGGATAGCAGGACAGCCTTGCCCCACGGCAGACAACACTGTCCCTCCCGTCCCTGGCCCTAACGAGTGGCCCAAGGCTCCTCCTCAGGTGTCGCTTCTCCACCGGAAGCTCCCATTTCTGCCTGGCTCCTCCCAGGCAGCCTGACCCTGGCCTGGGTTCGACTCCTGACTTTAAATCTGGGGCCTGGCCCTCCCTCGTGCTCTGCCCTGCGGGAGGCCCATCCCCCACCCAGGACCCTGCCTGACCACCGGGTCACTGTCCTGGCAGCTGCTGAGCTCCAAACTCCGTGCCGTAACCAAATCACCCACCTCAAAAGGCTTCAAGGGGGAAACCACATGGCCACAAACGTTCCAAATCATCATTTTTACCAAAAAAAAAAAAAAGAAGCCGGGAGAAAGAGCCAACTATATTTTAAGGTGAGTTAACATGATTCTGGTCACAAGTATGTGCGTTTTCTGAAACTGAATGCTGACGGGCGGTTCCGAGACAGCGCCCTGGAGCAGGCACCCCCTGCCCACCGGCTTCCAGCAAGGCATGTCCGCCACTCTCAACCCTCAACTTCAAGGAAAGGGCGGGAGCTGTGCTCTTTCCCACGGCCGCCTGCGGGCTCTGTGGTCAGAGCTTCCCCGCAGAGCGGCTCTGAGTTCTCAGAAGTGAGGCGCAGTGATGACGCGGGACTCCAGCGCACGCTGAGCCCGGAAACACGTCCACTGCGGGGGCAGAGGGGCGCACGTGCAGGCACACCCTCCCCGCACGGAGGGCGGGGGCTGGCGGGCTCAGAACTCCTCGTGCACATTGCGGGCATAGTCCATGAGCTTGCTGCCCGTGAAGAACTCGCTGTACTTGAGCACCTCCTCGGGCTCCAGGTGCTGGTTCTGGTTCTCGTCGGCAATGGCGATCATCTGCTTGGCCTCGTTGAGGGCATTGTACTCGTTCATGGGGTCCATGTAGTCCTGCAAGGGCGCCGGCACCACTCAGCCCTCACAGCGGCGCTGGGCCCTCAGGCACACGCGTCCTCACTACCTGGGCTCCGGCCCCCTCGGTGACGCGGCTGTAGGCACGCAGCTGGGCTTCCCCGCCATAGCCTGCACCGCCCTGTTACCACACACACACGCACGCGCTCGCACACACGCACACATTGGCTGGCACCACAAAAGCTGCAGGACAGGGATGCAGGCATGTTCTGGAATGTCCTAGAAGGGGGTGCCAGGATGGAGGTGACTCAGGGCCACATGGCATCACCTGGGTGGGCCCAGGGCTAGGGCGGGGAGCGGGCGGGGCCCGCAGGGCCCGCAGCCAGTGTCCAGAAGGTCACACAGACTCGGACATGGACACAGCCTGACTGGGCCGCCAGGACCATGGCGCTGACAGGAATGCCAGACCCAGACAGTCCCACAGTCCCACCAGCTATCAGCAGGGATCAGACAATTCTCGGGTAAAATGAAATGACTCATTCAAAACAGGAAAAAACATGCTCCACAGTCACCTACACTGTGCGAGAGTGAAAACACCACAGAGGAAGATGTGGATTCCAACCCACACCCTCCTCCCTCTGTGTAAGTGTCCAACCCAGACTGTCCAATGGGCAGTGGCTCCTCAGAGCCAGGCACCCCAGGGGGACAGGCATGGCTGTCTCGCTGGGTTTCCAGCTTTCCCGCCTCAAATCTGTCCCAGGCGCGGCTGGCTGGGCCTTCCCGGGGAGCATGGCCACGACGCCAGCATTCACGCGGGCTCAGGCCGGCTCCAGGTCCTGCTGACCACGTGACCCCCCCACACCCAGCCCACTTCTGCCTTCCTGGCTTGGGATCATCTTGCAGGCGTCTTCCCTTCCCATGACAGCCCCTCGCCATAAACCTATATGGAGGTCTCAGGGCCCTGGGCCCATCCACAGGGATACCCCCACACGCCCCAGGGCATCCTCCACACATACACCCAGTCCTCCTATGTCCATCGGGGTACCCCCATACCTCCACATATCCCCCACATCCCCTCAGGGCACCCCATACACCCCAGAGCACTCCCACACTCTCCATGTTCCCCCCAGGACACCCCTACATCCCTTCAGGGCACCCCACATTCCCCCCACGGCATCCCCCACTCTCTACACTTCCCCTCAGTGCACCCTCACATCCCCACATCCTCCACAGCCCCACCCCCTCCAGGGCACCCCCACCCGCATGCTCACCTCCAGCTCTGCCATGGTAACAATCCCATCATGGTTGGCATCAATCAGCTCCTCAAACTCCTTCTTCCGGTCTCTCACCCAGTTGTCATCAACATCCTGGCCACGCTGGTTCTCCACGGTGCCCACAGGCAAAGAGATGAACTCGGGCAGCGAGAGCTGCTTGTCACCATCCTGGTCTGAGGGACACAGGGGGGTGGGCACTCACACCTTGAGTGGGCATGGGACCCCGGGAAACTGAGAAGAAACGTCAACCAAGCAGGTTTTGCTGCCAGGTTTTCATTTGGTGAAATTTTGGCCTGAAGCTCCACAGCTGCACCTCACAGGACCTGCTGGGAACCCAGCTGAGGCCAGACGGTGCCAGCAAGGCCTGACCATGGCCACACTGCCTCCTGAGGCCCCCCGGCCCAAGACCAGCCCACGCTGACCTCCCGCTGGGAGGGCTGGTTGGATGTGGACAGCAAGCCCCACCGTCCGGGTCTGGCCTCACCCAGGTCCCGGACGATCTCCTTGACCATGAACCTGAGCATGCCGCGGCTGTGCTCAGGGTGCAGGAACGACAGGAACTCGTCCTCCGTCAGCAGCAGGTCCGAGGGGGGGCTGTCCGCCTGGTACCAGCGGTCTTTCAGGTTCTCCAGGACTTCCTGCGCTGAGAGAGGCACGCCTGTCAGCATCCGGAAAGTTCCGAGACATGCTATGTGATTGCAGGGGCACTCGGGCACGGCAGAGTGCGAGGCCATGGGCCCTGGCCCTCTGAGGGGAGCTCAGCCCCCAGGAAGACGGATGACACAGGCGCCTAGAAAACAGCGCCCAGCCCTGTGGGTCAGACACCGCAGCAGCTTCTCAGAGCAGAGGCGGAGGGTGACAGAGGATGCCGCCAGAGGCCTTACGCCCTCAGCCAACAGCCACATGGCACAGGACAAACAGGGACCACGTCACTGGCACACAGGCCGCGGAGATACTCCTGCACACGTGTTCCTCAAGAGAGACGACACGCCGGATGCTACGGGACAACAGCGGGAATGATGACCCGTCAGGGAGACAACGGGCACCACATGGCGATTTCCGTCACCGAGTTCCCGGGGGTGGGGTGGGGGGCACAGGGCTGCAGGCAGGGGCCTGTGGAGGGCACACGTGGGCAGTGCAAGCGTAGAACCCGCCTGACACGCGTGGACCACGTTCCCTGTCGGCAAGGTGAGCCATAGCGGCTGAGGGGAGGCCTCTGTCCTCCAGCCCAGCTCGCTGGCCGGCCGGGTTCGGCCGCTGTCCAAGCCCACAGCCTCTGGCAGCCTCCTCCCCAGGCCTCGAGCCCACTCAAGGGCGCCGGCGGCTCCCACCCACCCGAGTGGAGCCCGTGTCAGCCTGGAGGGCCCGGGGCCCTGCCTGCCCTGGCCACGCCCACGCCCCACCCCTGCCGCTCGCCCGGCGCCGCCGGTCCCAGGGACCTGCGCACTCACTCTCCTCGTCGACCTTCACCTCCTCGTTGTTCCCCGTCTTCGCAGCAAGTTCTCTCTCACTGTGGCCTTTGCTCACCAGAAACTTCACCTTGTACTCGTCCCAGGACACGCGTCCTGAAATAGCAGATCACCATTCAAGGATGCCGAACCATGAACGTCTGTAAAGAGGCATTTCGCCACCTCACGTGACGTGTCTGTGAGGACCCTGTGCTGCGGGCGCGGCCGACAGCAGCACAGGGCAGCTCCACACTGGCTGCCGGGGCCACGGGCCGGGAGGCCGGCAAAACGGGCGGGCAGCAGCAGCAAGGGGCCCTCCGTCCTGGTCCCGGGCCCTCGGTCACATGGGAGCCGTACCGTCACCGTCAGGGTCCACGGCACGGAAGTGGGCCCTGCTCTCCTCCACGGCCTCCTGGAAGTGCTCGGCCGTCTTCTGCATGATCCAGCGCTGCATCTCCTTGGGGCTGATCCTCCTGTCAGCGTTCACATCCACCCTGCGGGCAGGCGAGCCGAGTCAGGAGGGCCTGGGCCCAATGCCCAGGCAGCCGTGCAGCTGCCACCAACAGTGACACGCTCCCCCCAGTGGGGACGGCAGGGACCGCGGGGTGGCTGGGACACATGGGCACCTGCGGCCGCTCAGCGTCACCGCAGGAAGGTGAATGGCTCTCCTGACCTGGTGCATAACAGGCCGCAGCATCAACCCACCTCCACAGGCCAGATGCTGGGGACACGGACGCAGGGCGTCCCCGTAACAGGCCTGGAGGGGAGACGCCAGAGCCTGGCCATGTCTGCTTGTGTACATACAGATGGCAGATGCAGAAACAGCTGAGATGCGTGTGTGTTGCACATGTACGCGGGTTAGCAAGCCTCGTATGTGTACACCAGTTAGTATGCACACATGTCCATGGGCTGGCACACATGTGCCAAGCACACGGCCCCCAACTCTGTCCACTGAGAGGCCCACAATGGTGACACTGACAGCAGTGCACACACCCAGTCCCAGGTCGGGGTGCTAAGTGCCATTCTCCAGAAGAAACCAAGGCTCCTGGGAGAAGTGGCAGCGACACCAGAGGAGCCTGGAGCCTGGCAAACAGTGGGGGGCAGGGCACGCCACAGGAACACAGCAGCCAGGTGCAGGGCTCCTGATGGCCACGGCTGGAGCGAGGTGACACAGTGCTGGGTCACGACCAAAGACTCTGACAGGCACCCGGGTCCACACGGACAGACGACGGGGACCGAGCAGTCACCATGTGGGGGGAGACACCCCCTTACAGAACACCCATAGGACAGTGGGCTCCAGGGGGCTGCCTCAGTGACTGGCTGCCCAAGAAGGCAGCAGGGACAGCTGTACAGAGGTGGCTCACAGGTGGCCCAGGTCCACATCCCGTGACATTGAGCAGACTCGGGAGCCCCCACAGGATGTGACAAGAGAGCAGCCTTGCCTCTGGGTGCTTGTTCCCAAAATGCACAGCCTCAGTGTAACCAGGAGCACACACCTCAGACAAGTCCCAAATGAGGCACTGCACCAAACGCCTGAGCAGTCCCTGCAAACAGTCAAGGCCACGAAAACCAGGAGCGTCTGAGACACCATCCCAGTCCAGAGGGGACGAGGGTGCTATGAGAGCAACGCAGCATGGGACCCTGGATGGGATCCCGGGGAACACGGGAACCCTGAAATCTGGGAATGGGTGGCAGTGACATCGCACTGTGCTATTGACACATGCGCCACGGAGTGTGGGCCACTGCTGTCAGGGAGGGGGGCTGTCTTTGCAGCTTTTCTGTACACACAGCACCATTCTGAAATAAAAACCTTCCTTAAGGGCCCGCCAAGTGGCGCGGTGGTTAAGCACTGGCTTGGGAAAACAGCGGCCCCAGTTCGGGTCCCACATATGAGGGCCAACGACACTGCCCTCAAAAAAAAAAAGAAATGTCGTGACAACATTACTTTCATTTGTCCTGAGGCCGCCTGTGCCTCCCTGCCGGGAGGGGGACAAGTGAGGCCACGCAGCCACGGCCCCACGCACCCGGGCCCGACAGAAGCACCCACCCATGAAGGCTGTGTAGGACAAGGTGACCGCTAAGCGAAGAAGCGAGGAGGAGTTAGACCTGCCAACCCCAAGCCTGTCGGACATGGACACACGGCCCCACTGGGAGGCAGCTGAGAAGCCCTGTGCCTCGGGTACCTCCCCTTGGTGGCATCACAGCCTCTATGGTCCCATTTCCTACATTTCTGGGTGAGCTGACCTGGGCACCTGAACCCCAATCCCTGCCCCCACGGTGCCTGCAAGAACGGTCCCATCACTGCCCCACTCTGAGCACTCCAGGCCTCAATGGGGATGGCTCCGTGCAGCGTGCACACAGCCGGCAGGCGCTCAGGTCCACAGGGCCTGTGAGTGCACGCAGGGGTGGGGTTGGTGGGGTGTGGAGCCTGGCCCCCAGGCACACAGACAGCTGCAGGCCGTGTCCTCGGGGCCCCCAAGGTCCTGGCCTCACTGCCCCGCCCATCCACCTGTCGTATTTCTGGCTCTACATTCAGCATCATGACACCACCTCATTCCAACAGCGCAAGGCCGACCCTGAACATTAGATGGCGGGCACAGCAGGAAAGCACCCGGGACCCGGTCAGGAAGGGTTTATTCCAAGCCAGTCTGCACTCCTGGTGCAGAGAAGGGCGTGGGGACCGCCAGTGGCCTCTGCCTCCCCACTGGGCCTCTTGCTCCTTCGGAGCTCGAGTCCCACCCCTGCCCCTGGCACCGAGCGGGGCTCAGAGCACTGCGCCCGCCTTATCCAGCCGGCCCTGCCTGCCCTTCCAAGCCCCATGGCACACGTCGGCTCTAAGGGGCAGAGCGGGGCCAGGAGGGGCCTGCTGTCGGGTCACAGTCGAGAGTGAATCTGTTGGACGGGAACACTTTTCCTCACTCATCTTGTAACAGGTAAGATATTCAGAAGTTCCGAGTTCCACAGGTACCTGGGGCCCAGCCGAGCGGCCGCGCTCCCTCCAGAGGAGGCCCGGCACAGGTCCAAGCAGCTCACCTCACCTGGGTGTTTTCGGCCCAAAGGCGGCCTGTGTGCTCTGCACCCACCCTGGCCCACCCAAGGGATGCAGACCCTGGAGGAAGGGACTCTCCGAGTGGCCTCCAGAACCCCGCTGGCCACTCAGCATCAAATTAAGGCCCCCCAGGCCCACACGCACGGCCTGGTTCTAGACCGCCCACTTCAGGCTTGGCCAGCCTGCTGTCCCCAGGCTTTCCTGCCTGCCCCCAGCTGGTGCCCATCCACGGCTTCGCCCGGCTCCCAGAGCCCCTCAGGGCCCAGTGGGTGCAGCGCCTCCCCCGGCAGCGCCCTCCCCAGGAAAGCCCCACGGAGGCACCATGGAGAGGGAGGGAGAGCTGCCTTCTGTGGGCCTGCTTCTGTCTGCTCACCTGCAGGCTGGTTCACAGCTCCCCGTCTGCTCACCTGAAGCAGTGACTTCCCTCCAAAGGTCAGTGAACCATGTGTATTGGACGAGACTTCCGTGCACCTCACCTGCCAACCATCAGGCCTCACACCTGCGAGGGGCCGTCCAGGAGGACCGCTGCCCCACCCCCTGCCCGGCCCTCCCACGGCTCCTTCTCTGGTTCCTGCTTTCTCCTGAGGCCCCGGTCCATTGGTGGCCCTCGCCCCACACCTCACCCAGGGGCCAGACCTCGCCCTCTACACCGAGGACCCGGCACATTTGCCCAACACTCCTCCTGAACCCCACGTGACGATGAGGTTCCGCTGTCTGGGCTCCGTCACATGCACCCGCCCACCCTGCGGCTGCTTGGGACCCACCTGGAGTCTCCCCCACACCTGTCAACCCAGCCAATCCATCGGCAAATCTGGCCACCCAGCTGCCTGCCTTCAGGAGCCCAGCACCAGCCTTTCTGGTCAGCTGCCACCTTGGCTGCTGTCACCTGTTGCCATATTCGTCCTGGCCTGCTCCTGGTCCCGCTCCCAGGGAGCAGCACACCGTGCCTGACGCACAGAGGACACGGAGGCCGATGGGCTCAGGGACAGAGCCCAGCTGTCAAGGACCTGGTCCTGAGCTCCAGCCATGGCCACGATGCCCCTCACCTCCCTCAGGTGGTGCCAAAGCCCCAGGCCCTGAGACCTGCGTGTGCTCACAGCCCACGTCCCCTGTGCATGTGTCACAGTGGCCAGATTGCCCTCGGTCTCCTTTCTGGGACCAAGAGCCACAAGTCCCGGGTCCCGGCATGTGACCCTGCAGGCCGCCACATCACCGAAACCCTGAGAGCCTGGAACCCTCCAGGTCCGTGCTGGACGCAGAGACCCACTGAGGCACAGGTTCCCAAGGTGTGCAGACCCCGCCCAGTCCATACTATGCGCCAGGTGAGCAAAGCTAGTCAATGCTGACAACCCCAGGCTTGCTGTTCTCACTGCACGGCAGCCTTGAAGTGCCAAGCCCAGCCCCCCAGAGCCTCCAAGCACCCACCCTCTGCCTGATGCCCCCAGGCCTTGCTTCCCCATTGCCCCAACCCATCGCCACATGCTCATGCTCTTTCCACTGTTATCCCAGGACTTGCCAGACGCACAAAATGGAACAAATCGCTGAGTGGCCCATCACCACACGCCAGTCAGCTCCATGCGTCTGCTGCGACATGAAGCCCTCTCCACACCTATGGTCACTGCCTCCTGCCCGGTCTTGTCTAACTGGTATCGTGACCCTGGCGCGAGGCCACCACATCACCACAACCCCACAAGGTGCAGGCGGTGCTGCCCTCTAGCTGTGAGGTCGTGGGGATGGCCGGGCAAGCCCTCTCCAGCCCTGGTCCCTCCGTTCCCGGGACGCTGCTCACTCTGTCTGGCCCTCGGCCCAAGCCCCGCAAACTTGCAACCAAGAGCACACGTCATGACACCTTCCTCCAAGCACGTCACTGAGTAGACCCTTGTCACCCCCCACACCGTGCCACACCAGGACTGGACCAGCAGGGCAGCAGACGCCGGCTGCCCGCACGCACCCGCAGCCTGCGGGGGGCCTACTTGGAGAAGATGACCATGAGCTTCCTCCTGCTCTTCCGAGGCTCCGCGTCCTCCTCAAAGCCGTCCGTGTCCTTCCCCAGGAAGACCTCCTGGTGGAAGTCCTTGTTGAGGTGCCCGTCCATCTCCAGCTTCACCCCGTTCAGGTGGTCTGGGGGCAGGATCTCATTCTCCTCCCTGAGGCCTGCTCTCTCCCGGGCAGACGAGTGGTTGGCAGGCCGGGCAGATGCGTCCATCAGAAGGATGACCCCCAGGAGCCAGAGGTAGCACGGAGCCTGCCTGGATGCCATGGCCACCTGGGTGTGGACCGCGGGATGGCCTGCAAGCGTGGCCGGGAGCTGGGGAGAGAAGAGAAGCAGGGGAGGCGGTGGGGTAGGGGTGGCATCAGAACCCACCCACTGTCAGGACACGGCAGGAGGCCGTGTCCCCAGCATAGCTGCAGGCCAACAGCCCGAGGCTGCCAGACCCCGACAAGCCATCAATGGTCACAAGGGGACACAGAGCCGCTGCTGGATGGAGCCCAGCAAACACTTCCCCACAGAGACATTTGCTCTGTGATGCAAAACTGAGTCCTCGGGGCCGGCCGAGTGGCGCAGTGGCTAAGCACTGGTTTGAGAAGCCAGCGGCCCAGGTTCGGGTCTCACATGTGAGGGCCAGTGACACTGCCCTCAAAAAAAGAAACAAAAAAAACCCAAAACTCAGTCCTCAGTTTCCAGGACCCACATAAGGCATGGCATTCGTGCCCTTTTCAATGTCACTGGGTCCTCCGCTCCTATCCCTCATACTCAGACATACCTTCTCAATGCCCACAGCAGCCTTCCCAGCACCATGGCTGACCCAATTCCTGCAGCTCACTCTCCAGATTCCAACTCAGCTCTTATGAGTTCAGTGACCTTGGTAAGCCACCTGACCTCCCCGGCCTCAGTTTCCCCCTATGAAACAGGAAGCACCCTCCTCCACCCCAAGGATCTGTGAGGACTGAGCCTGGGGCCGGCAAACACCCAAACCCACCCAGCAGGACACCAGCCCCTTCCCACCTTCCTATCTGGATGACCCCTGTGCATGTTCTCCCACACACACGCACACACGCACGCGCACACATACACGTGTGTACATGGGCACACAACACATATAAGTACAAGCACATGCGCATACAAATCTATACACACACGAATATGTGGACATACATAAGCACAAGCACGCACGCACACATACACATAGGAACACACATATACACGTGTACACGCAGGTATGTGCACTGCACACGCATAAGGTGCACACATACACACGTAACCCAGACTTACACGCATGCACACACACACGTCCTTGCTCATGTTCACGCAGGAACACCAGGAAGGCCAGAGCACCCAGAAAGTCTGTCCTTGGGGCCTGGCAGCAAAGGAACAAGGCCACCCTTCTGTAGACAGCAGCGGGTGAGGGATCCCACGGCCCACAGGTGCCTTCGCCCACACCTGCCCTTCCACCTGGACTCCTCCAGGGTTCTTCTCCCTCCGAGCAGGGAACAACACGGAGCTACCCACACGAACCTTCACACTTCACATATCCCAAAGGGAACTCCAACTCCTTCCTGCCCCTTGACCTGTTCCTCTCAGTCTGTCCACCTGGCAAACACCAGATGGTCCTTCCAGGTGCAGCTGAGGCCCCACCTCCTCTGCTGGTCTTTACAGGGAGAAGCAGCAGACAGTCTCACTGGCAACCAGGGCCTAGGGATCGTGATCCTGGGCACACTCGCCCCCAGACCTGGGTGCCCTCTGCAGCGACACTGGAGTTTGAAAGCTCCATCAGGCAAAGTACAGCTCCCACACCACGGCCTGAGGGCACAGGGGATGGGCCAGCCGCTCCCCCGGCTGGTCTGCCAGCGCTGGCAGAGGCCGCCACTCGCCTCTTTGATGCCTCTTTCCTACCCCACCTGCTCCTGACTGACCCCCTGACAGGCTGACTCCCTCACACATTAGTCTTCTGGGCCCAAGAGCCATCGGGCCCTTCAACAAGATCTTGTTCCCTGGATGGGCATGTCCCTGTGCAGGGGTAACTCCCATAGGACGGCATACATCCCTCCTTTCAGGTCTGTGGGGGCCAGTGTCCTCCCCACACATACTGGAGACCCCCAGCTGCCCCCTGAGCCACATTTACTGGAACTCCTGTTAGTCACCCACTGAGGTCACCGACCGTATCTTTCCCAGCTTCAGTGTCCCAGCATCTACCACACGACCTGCACACAGCAGGCACTCAGGGAGCCTGAGTGAATACATACAGGTGGCTCTGCTACACAATATGTGTGCTCCCAGGAATGTCAGCATCCTGCAAAAGCACACGCAAAACACCACAGGGCCTCTGGAGACACTAAAGGACACAGGTGACTCAAAGCCCGAGTGGGAGGAACCCAGAAAGTGGTGCCCCCCCCACATCCCCCGCCAGCAGCTCTGCCTGGTGGGGGGGTGGTGCGTGGAGGCGATGCCACTGGGGCTATGGTTCAGGGGGGACTGGGAGAAAGTGCAGCCAGTAGTCAAGGAGGAAGGGAGCCCACGCGGACGGATGGACGCACTCAGGGCTCACACCCGTTTTCCTTCTCAAGGCGGAGGGTGTGTCCCTTTCCTGCTGGAGTGTAATTCTATTCCTGACGTCCCAGCGCCCGCGGCCGGGAAGGGCTGTGCGAACCAAGCCCGCTTGCGCCTGCGGTTCCCATCACGTCCCTGACTAGCCATAAAAACCTCGTGATCAAACACACTGCACTTTGCTCCTTGAAGCACCAAAGTCAATTCTTGAGTCCACTTATCTAGATGGGTAGTACACGGAATGTTATTTACAGGCCGCTGTGCACAAAAGGTCACCCCAAAATAACTGCACAGCCATCAGGCAGTCAATGGGGCCTCCTCCCGGGGTGCGTCGTGGCGAGCGCAGGACGGCCGCCGAGGCCCGTCCCCTGCCCCCTTCCAGGGGGTGGAGAAGCCGACCCCACGAGCGTCGGTTCCTGGGGGGCGGCCCGCGCAGCCTGGGGGCCACCCCGGGACGCCGGCTCGAGTGGCGGCCACAGCCGTCGGCCACCCCCGGGCGGATTTCTCGTCTCCCCAAACGCCAACGCTCTAAAAGCCGTCGCCGGCTCGGGCGTCGCGCTGCTGTGGCGGACGGCGGCTGCCGCCGGCTGAGCCCGGCGCCGGGGCACATCTTCACCGAGTCCTGCCGGGCACGGCCCGCCCTGCGCAGACGAGCACCGTGAGGCCGCCCCGCGGGGGCCGCGCGCCCCTCGGGACACGCCCGGCGGGGCCCCTGGCGCGAGGCGCGCGCGTCCCGGGCTGCCCTGGAGCCCCGCGCGCCCCCGCGCGCCCTCCGCACGCCCGGCCCGGGCCCTCACTCACCGCGGCGCGGGGTCCGCCGAGCCCGGCCGAGGGCTGCGACGCGTCCGACCGACCTGGACTAGGCGGCGGCCATCTTTCTTCCGGGAAGAGGCGGGGCCCGGGGGCGGGGCGGGGCGGGGCGCCGACGCCGGCTCCGCCATCTTCCCTCCTGGCGGAAGCGGCCGCACGGCGCCCCCGGGGCGACCCATGAAAAGGGCTCGTGACGGGCAGCCCAGCCGGCCCGCAGCTTCGCGGCCCGTGCGCCTCGGGGTCGGCCTGCGCGCCATGAAGCTGCCGCGGCGCGTGTGGCGGCACCGGACGGCGCTGGGCCTGGGCGGCCTGGCGCTGGGCGGCGCCGCGCTGCTCTACCTGGCGCGCTGCGCGGCCGACGACCGCCGCCCCGCGCCCCCCGCGCCCCCCGCGCCCGCTCGCGCCGCCGCCTTCCTGGCCGTGCTGGTGGCCAGCGCGCCGCGGGCGGCCGAGCGGCGCGGCGTGGTCCGCGGCACGTGGCTGGCGGCGGCGCGGCCCGGCGGCCCGGGCGACGTGTGGGCGCGCTTCGCGGTGGGCACGGGCGGCCTGGGCGCCGAGGAGCTGCGCGCCCTGGAGCGCGAGCAGGCGCGGCACGGGGACCTGCTGCTGCTGCCCGCGCTGCGCGACGCCTACGGGAACCTCACCGCCAAGGTGCTGGCCATGCTGGCCTGGCTCGACGAGCACGTGGACTTCGAGTTCGTGCTCAAGGCGGACGACGACTCGTTCGCGCGGCTGGACGCGCTGCTGGCCGACCTGCGCGCCCGCGCCCCCGCGCGCCGCCGCCGCCTCTACTGGGGCTTCTTCTCGGGCCGCGGCCGCGTCAAGCCCGGGGGCCGCTGGCGCGAGGCCGCCTGGCAGCTCTGCGACTACTACCTGCCCTACGCGCTGGGCGGCGGGTACGTGCTCTCGGCCGACCTGGTGCGCTACCTGCGCCTCAGCCGCGAGTACCTGCGCGCGTGGCACAGCGAGGATGTGTCGCTGGGCGCCTGGCTGGCGCCCGTGGACGTGCAGCGCGAGCACGACCCGCGCTTCGACACCGAGTATAAGTCCCGCGGCTGCAACAACCAGTACCTCGTGACGCACAAGCAAAGTCTGGAGGACATGCTGGAGAAGCACCAGACCCTGACGCGCGAGGGCCGCCTGTGCAAGCAGGAGGTGCAGCTGCGCCTCTCCTACGTCTACGACTGGTCCGCGCCGCCCTCGCAGTGCTGTCAGAGGAAGGAGGGCGTCCCCTGATCGCCCCTGCCACCGCCCCTCCTGGGGTCCCGGGCGCTGGGAATGGGGGGCTCCCAGCCCAGCCGCAGCTGCCCTGCAGAGCATCATGCCGGAGGAGACGCCAGGACAGATGCCTTAGGAGGTGGCAGCTGCAGCAAGCCTTTCCGGAGCCCCCGCTGGTCTGACACGGGGAAACTGGCTGCCCTGGCTAGCTGTCTGGGATGAGTCCAGCCCTGAAGGGAACCTAGTTTATACGGTGACTGGTGGGGCTTTCAGACCAATCCAGGTGGCAGTGGACAAGTAGGCCCCAACCCCCCGGTCTGCCATGTGGCCCGTGTTGCTCAAGCGCATTGTGTTGTGGCTGGGACACCCTGGAGCTTGTCAGGGTGACGCATCATGTCCAGGTGGATGTGTCCTGCCCCCGGAATGCGGCTGGCATTTGCCTGGACTGCACAGGTGCCCAGCTGTGTGTGTGAGGACAGGCAGAACCGTTCAGATGTGCAGGAGCTTGCAATTCGCCCTCCCCCAACCCTGGCCTGTCCTCTTGCTGCCCTGTCCCATGGCAGGGACCAGGAGCCAGAGGCCAGGGCTGACCCCAAAGAGAATCCGACTTGTTCTGGGTAGAGACTGTCACGTCCTGCATTGCTGTGTTAACCGTCCATATAGGAAGTCGTGGCCCAGAGCCGGACTGCTGTGAACAAACCATAGGCCCTTGCCAGTTGCGACTTACTGTGTGTTGCAACCCAGTGGCTTTTATCGAAACAGCTGCTGCTTTGTACAGTTAGCTTACGCTCCTCTGCATCTCACGTTGTCAATTATTACAGGTGAGCCTACCGTCACGCTTCAGTTTATGTTAATTAGTTTTCATGGTATTTTGGTGTGCGCATCTCCCTAGAGCGAATTCGTGGTAAATGTAATTCAGAACTTGTCTGTGATTTATTTATAAACATTGTAAATTTGTGTAGATAAGAGTTTCAGTTGGGCGTGTGTGGGTCCTGGTATTTTTTGAATTATTTGAGACTTTATATCAGAACTTGGAATTCGTGGATTAATCTGCTTTTACAGCTTGAGTTGTGGACCCTTTCTGCATGTGTGTTTAAACATGGAAGAATTTTAAAACTGTCCATTTTTCTTTTCAGTTTACACATAAGTCAGTCCCATTGTCTCCCTTCTGCAAAGACTTTCCTTTTAAGGCCTCCTCTCGCGGCCTCAGGGGCAAGTGCTTCTCACGCATGCATCTGTTATCTTAGACTCTGGGCCCAAATTCCCGGAATCTGAACCCTTGGAAGTGTTGATGAGGTTTCCCAAATCCTGTCTTAAGAAAACAGGCTTGGCCACGGTGTTTCCTTGTGGGGGGGGAACGTGATGTGCCCAGTGGACAATTGGCTCTCACACCCCAGCACAGCCGTAGAAGACCAGGGTTTCCTTTTTCCCGTTAGGTGTGAACGGGGTGCTGTGCTTGATGAAGTGCCCTTCCCAGCCCAGCAGCCTCTGCCCAAGTACCCAGCCATTCTGCCACTGTCTCTGGTCCACCATGGGCCATGTGAATGGGGTACAGATCTCTGCCTTGCCTTTTCATTACCATTGTATCTTCTCAGGCCACAGGTTTAAGAGCAGGTGTCTCCATCAGCCTGGCCACCATAGCCTGTCCCACAGATGGAGCAACATAACAGACGGTTATTTCTCTGGATCTGGGGGCTGGAGTCTGAGACCAGGGAGCCCGCAGGGTGGGTGTTGGTGAGGTGTCTCCCTGGTGTGTGGATGCCGTGTTTTCGCTGTCCTCACGGCCGGGAGGGAGCCACAGCAAGCTCTCTGGTGCCTCTTCTGGGGGCACTAATCACATGGGGGGCACCCTTGTGATCTCATCTCCCCCAATCACCTCCCAAAGGCCCCGCCTCCTAACGCCATCACGCTGGGGTGGGGGCTTCCACCTGAATTTTGGGGAACATAACTAGTCCGTAGTAGCAGGTTGTAGTTATTTTTGTTTAAAGGTAGAAGGATGTGCAGACCTTGGGGTCTCAGGCCAGAGAGGGGTATCATGTGATTAGTGACCTGAGTATGAGTCTGCCTCCTCCAGAAAGTAGACAGCTGTACTGGGGAGGCCCCAAGGCTCCACCTGCTTCTGATTACAAGGTGAGCGTGAGCCTCTCGTGCGCCACTGAGAGCCAGGACTGACAGCCCCTGTGTACACCATTCACAGGTGTACGCAGGCTGCAGGTTTGGGGACATCAGGGTGAGCAGAATGGGGCCCTGCCCTCCAGGACCCGATTTCTGTCCTGTCGGAGCCTTGGATCACTAGAGCAGCGGTGCATGAACGCCTCCCATTTTTCAGGTGAGGACGAACCCAAAGGACTTGCTGAGGTCCACGTGGCCAGTAGCACAGCCGAGCCTCAAATCAAGGGTTCCTGCCCAGCACCACCTGGTCCTGCATAGCATCCAGGTTTCTCCCAAGAGTGGACCCCACGGAAAGCACAGCGCCAGTGTCCAAAACATCTGCAAGTCCAGGCACATGTCTTCAGGAGGACCTGAGCTGTAGCATTCAACTGACCCAGGTATGCCACCAGATTTGACTTGCGAAAATGGAAATTACAGATTGTTCAACCTAAAACATTGTTTCAAACCAGCACAGACCAGCCCCTGGGATGACAGTGCCATCCACACTGCAGTTGATTTGATGTCAGGGTTCAGCCGGAGCTCAAGGCTGGTGACCTCTCCCTAGAGTGTCCCACGGACACCCCCATATGTGTGATCCTGGCAGGGTCAATGCCGTCTGGACGTGTGTGCGCTGTAGACCAGGGGCCCAGGACAGAGCAGGCCCTAGGGAGATGGGGAAGTCGGACGACCAAACTGGATTGTATGGGAGAATTTAGGGTACAGGACAGCTAAGTATTCTCCCAGCCGAACTTAATCGCTCCTGAACGGTTGTCAGAACTCACCCTTGCCGGCATCAAAGGGATGTCATGAGGGAGCGCGGTGCCGAGGACCAGGATGGGGCGCCGGCCAGCAGTCACCCTTGGTAACAGCCCAGGGATGTGTGTTGTCCCGCGAAAGGAGGAGGAAGCTGAAGCACAAGAGACGGAGTGCCTCCGCTCAGGTCCCAGAGCCAGAAAGCCAGGAAGCACCCAACACCCACGAGGGCCCTGATGGATCTGCGAGGCTCAGGTCCCAGAGCCAGAAAGCCAGGAAGCACCCAACACCCACGAGGGCCCTGATGGATCTGCGAGGCTCAGGTCCCAGAGCCAGAAAGCCAGGAAGCACCCAACACCCACGAGGGCCCTGATGGATCTGCGAGGCTCAGGTCCCAGAGCCAGAAAGCCAGGAAGCACCCAACACCCACGAGGGCCCTGATGGATCTGCGAGGCTCAGGTCCCAGAGCCAGAAAGCCAGGAAGCACCCAACACCCACGAGGGCCCTGATGGATCTGCGAGGCTCAGGTCCCAGAGCCAGAAAGCCAGGAAGCACCCAACACCCACGAGGGCCCTGATGGATCTGCGAGGAATTGGCCGAGCAAGACCAGGGCGCATGATGCCTGCTGTTTCTACGACATTCTTGGACAATGAAGTTAGAGATGGGGACAGATTCGTGCTGCCAGGGGTGCAGGGGGGCGGGGGGGAGCGTCTGAATGTTGACCTGGTTGACATTTCCCTTTCGTTTTGCCAACACCGCCATCGGGACCGGCGAGGGGCACACGGGACAGCCCTGCTTTGTTTCTCACAGCTGCCTGGGCGTCTGTGATTGCCTCAAAATTAAAACAGCCTATGTAGCACATCGCCAATTCTAATGAAGCAGAAACTGAGAAGGCCGTGTCCCCAAAACAGCCAGGCACCAGGGGTGCGTGGTCCCGCGGCTGGGCGGTGGGGTACAGTGAATGCATCACCCACAGCTGGGCCCACTGGGGGCTGCTGCTCCCTACTGGCTGCCTGTCACCCCAAGACCTCCCCCACCTCCTCCAGACCCCAAAAGCCTGGGTTTGCCAGGTGTGTCAGAGTTAAGACACCTGAGAGGGGCGGTGGGGGCTGGGGAGCACACTTCGGGGTTTGCCCAAGACACACCTACTAGAGGATGCATGGTTCAGGAAGGACTGAAGATGGGGCCCAGCCTCCAGAAGGCGTGCGCCGCCCACGGCGCTGGTGGCTTCCAGGCCTTTCCGGGCCCTGCACCTGCCCAGCCACCCCCTTGTTCCTGTGCACAAGGCTAGCTCCTGGTCACCATGAGGGTAGCAGGGCTCTGCCCCCCAAGAAGTGCTAGTTGTGTCTGGGTCCCCTCAAACCTTCACTGAGGTCTTCATTTGCCCCCCACCACACACACACACACACACACACACACACACCTGGGTGGGGCCTGCACCTGGCTGTGGTCATGGTTCCAAGGACCCTGCTGTGGGTTGAATTGTGTCCCCCCAAAAGTATATTCAAGACTTGATCCCCACTACCAGTGAATGTAGCCTCCTTTGGAAGTAGGGCCTTTGCAGATGTACTTAATGTAAGATGAGGGCGTTAGGGTGAGCCCCACCGCAACATGCCCAGTGTGCTTACAAGAAGAGGGACAGGCCTGCAGAGGTGATGGCCGTGTGACAACAGGCCATACAGCTGAGGAGGAGGGTCAGGGTTCCGCCCAGAGTCTTGGAGGGAGCGCGGCTTTCAGCTTCTGGCCTCCAGAACTGGCGGGGAACAGGTTTCCGTTGCTCTCAGGCGCCCAGTCTGTGGTGCTTTGCTCCAGCAGCCCCCGGGGACCAGCACAGCGCCCGCGCTCCTTGTCTTGTGCCTCCCAACTGGCCGGGACTCACACTTCGCAGGGCTCAGCACAGACCTGTGCATCCTGGGCTAGGGGGATGCAGCCCTGCCATGGCCACGTGCCCGGGTGCCCCACCGCCATCAGAGGCTGGTCCCTTGGCTGCCTGGCTCCATCCGCGGGTCTGGCGCTTGCTCCCTGTCAGCTAGGTCACTGCTCAGAACCCAGCTGGTCTGACAGGGCAGCCTGGGCACCCTGTCCACATTGTAAGACTGCTGACTTGGGGTCCAGGGCCCCGGGGAGCCACACATGGCAGCTGCCCAGACAGGCTTAAAGCAGGGCCCCCACCTTCAGGGCCCCCAGAGGAACCGTGGAGAGCCGGGCAGGCGTAGAGGAGGGCAGTGAGACAGAGTGACGCCCATTTGCTCCTTGGTGCCAGCACTCTGGGTCGGGGGCTTGACTTGTGTGTCCCCCTAAGCGGCGTGCTCTGAGCTGACTGCCATATGTCCCACGTGAGTCCGGGGAGCAGGTGAAAGGCCTTCACGTATGTCTCTCCCCAGGCCTGGCCTCGGAGCAAACGGGCTCATGAAGGGTGTCAGTCCAACCCACTATGGGTCTCCTTGTTCTGAGACCCCGAGACCCTCCACTCCTCCGTCTTCCCTGGGGGTCACATCCCAGTTCCCAGGGAGGACCCTCCCCACAGCCTTGGAAGCTGGAACAAGTGTTCTCATTCATCACCTGGCCCCTGTGGCCACCCACCCCCCTTTCTTTGGGGCCAGGCTGTGCTCACACCCTCAGTTCTCTTCCCTTGGGAAAGTGCTCACCACCCCAGCCCTCCACTTTACCCCCAACCCTCCCCACCCTCCCCATTGGGCCCAGCCCATTCCCAGCCTCTCCTGACCCCCTCACTGGGTGTGGCTCGTGCTGCGGGGGCCCCCTACCCCCTCTCTTCGGACCCTCATACAGGAGGCCCATGGGAGCCAGCCTCTCTGTCTGCCTCCTGTCCAGCCACAGTGACCAGCAAGGCCTGCTGTGTGGTCTCGGCAGGCATCCCGTGGCCCATAGCTGGAGCTCTGCCCACGGCCTGGTCTGGCAGGAATCACAGAGGAGGTCCACGACCATGGTGGGGGGGCCGGGGGTTGTGCCCCCCAAGGGTGCCGCACACACCACTCACTGACATCTTGACCCACGTGGCAAACAAGTGACTCAGGAATGATCGGCAGCGCCCGTGAGGTCGGGGCAGGGCCGCATGGGCCCCTCGGACCCAGGCCGGGGGACCTCTTCAAGGTCCCAGAGATTTGGGACCCCACTCTGCAAGCCAGCCAGTCACCAGAAGACTGGGTAGAGAGGGGCAGCCCCTGGCTCAGCTCCAGCAGACGCCAAGGGAACCGGTGGGTTCCCGGCGAGAGTAGAGCCTCAGGGAGAAGCGAGGTTTGGCCAAGCTGGCCCTGAAGATCCAGCCTGGGCAGACACTAAATGTGGAGGTGAAGAGGCTCCTACCCCCAGATGCAGACTGGAGGCTGTCCCTGGGCCATCTTGGAGTGGCCATGGGGGCTCCGGGCGGTAGTAAGGGTCAAGGGTCTTCACAGAGGAGTCTCCACTTGAGCCTGGAGGTAAAAGCTGCCCGCCCCGGGAAGGGGGCTCTGTAGCTGGTGGGCAGCCAGCCCCAGGGATGCCTGGACAGTGGGGAGAGGGGAGCTCAGCAAAGGGCAGCCGCCGGTCTGGCCACTCGGCCGAACGGTCACCTGTACCCACTTACACAGGCGGTGCCCCTGTGGCACATAGGTGATCCACCAGGCAGGGCTCAGCTGGTGCGGAGCTGGGTACGTGCAAGGTGAAGAGAAGCCAAGGGCCTCAGAGAGTGGCCATGGGGTCCCAGACACTGTCAGCTCTGTCCTCTAAACACTGCAGGCCACTGAACCTCCATGGCCTCCTGCTGACCCGGGGCCTGACCCAGCCTGTGACCCAAGGAGAAGGAAACCCAAGCCCGGGCCCCTCCCTCCAGTGGCGTCCGAGGGTCCCAGCAGCCCAGCCATAGCGGTCCACCTAATCCCAACGGAGTGAGGTGTGCATAGCGCAAGCCAGGCTCAAGCCCCACACACATCGCGCCCCTCCAGCCCCAGAGACCCTGGGCAGCCTCCGCAGGAAGGCCTGGAAGTGCCTCCTGGGCTCTGGCCTCCCCGTGCCCTGCTGTGAGGGCCTCGGGCCCGAGAGGCGGGCTGGGAACCTGCTTTTGCGGACACTTCAGTTCAGAAGCAGTTTTGCTTGGCCCTCTGACACCCCTTCCTGTTCACTCCTGTTCTCACTGCCACCCCCTCACACACCCAGGTTCTGACAGGACAGACTGGAGGGGCTGGGGGGCAGGTGGGGGTCCCTGCTGCCCTTACCCTCCTCCCGTGTGTGTGTGTGTGTGTGTGTCACACACCAGGTATTGCAAAACTGATGTTATCACGCAAGGAACCCGTGAGTCACTGCCTGAGCGGGGTTGCGCCCTAAACCCTCCTGAACAAAGGCCTTTTGTCCCCGAGCCCCCCGCCCCCACCAGGCCACCTGTCAGACACGCAGGCAGGCAGGTGTGCTGATGGCAGGCACAGACATGGGCAGGACGTGCTTCTCACCCCCTCGACCCACCTCCAGAACCAGGCTGTGGGAGCCCCTCGGCCGAGCAGGCCTCAGCCCCTGGGTCTGCTTAAGTTGCTGGGGCTGGAAATCCAGCACCCTGTTGACCCTGGACAGAGTCAAGGCCACACAGAGCTCAGAGCCCACAGGGCACACTGGCCAAGCCCAGCCAGCGAGAGAAGGCCCCCGGATGCCGCGTCCCCTGCTGCCCGGCCACAGCCCAGACCTGGCTCAGCACTCGGGGCAGGAGAGAAGGCCGGGACAAGAGGACGGCTCCCGCTGCTCCCAGAAGGCTCTGCCCCAGGACAGGGTGCGGAAGCCCCTCTTTGGGGAGGACCCCTCTTCCTTGCCTCGTCATCCGGGGTCCCTGCCTAGCACCATGAGTCCAGCTTGAGGCCCCGTGGAGCAGCACATCCCCACCTCAGGGTCCAGCAGTTTTGTGGCCGCCAGTCCAACCGTCCAGTATGACGGGCTCAGTGACTCGCCCCAGGACCCCAGCCACAGCCTCTCCCATAAGCTGTGCCCCTCCCTGTTCCATCCCACAGACCCAGAGGGGCCCATGGAAGGTGGGGCCAGGCCGCCTTCTTGCCCACATCCAGGAGCCCCGATCCTGGCCCTCCCTGCCCCTGCCAGGACCTGGGGTGAGGCCCGGCTGCCCAGCTGACAGCTGCTCCTGGCCCCCGAGAGGGCTTTCCAGCTGTCCGAGCCAGACGCCCACATTCCTGTCTGCGCTCAAACTGGACAGCGGTCGAGGGCTCTAGGGGGGCAGACTCTGACCCAACCCCAAGGTCTGCCCATCCCCAGCCTCCCTGGGCCACCTCGGGGCCAGAACGGGCCAGGTCGGTGGAGCCTGGCTGTAGCCTCAAGTCCGGAGCTCGGCAGGCACAGGGCCAGAGGGCCCCCGCCCCGACCTGGCGGACAGCAGGTCAGACAGCGGTTCTGGGCGTGAGCCCTAGGAGGGTCAGCCCAGCGATCGCGCTGCTCCAGGGTGAGGTGCAGGTCAGGGGTCAACCTGAGGCCAGCTAGCACTGTGCTGGCCACTTTGACTCTGGCCCCAGCCAGATGCTCAGTCCACCCCAAAGCCCAGCTCCAAAACCGGAGAAACCAGGCCAGGAAAACAGCCCCAGCCCCCAGACTCCTCCACCCCAGGGCCCCAGCAAGCCGCCTGCCCTGAGCAGCCACAGCTCCGGGCCAGCCTGCACCCCACCCACAGGACCCCTGCTCAGGCTGGGTGGATATGATTGCAGGGCCCAGGGAGCTTGTCCAGCGCCCAAGTTGGGTCGGGCCTGCGAGACTGTGCGGCTGCAGCTGGGTCCCCACGGGGGCCAGCTTGTGTCCTTCAGGGTTGGTCTGGGCATGGGGGATGGAGCCAGCACATTCCGGGGCCTCACAGCTCAGTGGTAATGACCTTCGATTAGGGGCAGACACAGGGAGGAAGACGAGACAGCAGGCAGGCCAGTCGGGCGCCAGGATGGGCTTTGGGGGCCCTGGCCACCTGCCCACCATGAGCTCTGAGGGGCTGGCCCGGCCCCTCCTTCCTCTCCTCCTCTCTCGTCTCCTCGTCTCTCGTCTGTCGCTCTCTGCAGGGCCCCGAGCCCCGGTCTCCGGTCCGGGTCCGGGTCTCCATCTCTGTCATCACAGCCCCTACAGCAGGTCTGGATAAGTAGGTGAGATCTCCCTCCCTCGTGGCCTGGGCGGGTTGGGGGACTGGCTGGTGTTGAAGGACTGTCAGGAGAGCCCCTGGGTGCAGGGAGGCCCCAGGCTGAGAAGGTGTGGCTGGGTGCTGGCCACCATCCGTCAGCGGCCCCACTGAGTGCCCGGGGTGGTCCCGTAAACAGGTGGTCAGCACATACTGGTGCCTACAGCCAAGCCAAGCTGATACTCTGGATGGTGGCCCCACACAGGATCCTGTAATGGGAAGTGGGGGGCAGGGATCCATTTGCAGGCCTCTGCCTCCCCCGCATGCCCCTCCTCTCCCCACCTCCTTGACAGGGACCCCAGTGCAGCGCCCACACCCCCCCTCGCAGGCTGCCAAACATCCCCACTCAGGCCGGGCTGGCGCCTGCAGTTACTGTGAAGCCGAGACCCACCCAGACTCCTCCAGCCCTTGACGCCACTCTGGGGGGACCAAGGAGAGAGGTGGGGACGGGTCAGCGGCCAAGCCTGCCACTGCACAGACCAGCGCCCGCCCGGCACCAGGGCTCTCCTGCCTCATTACCCAGCAGGCTGCAGGGAGGGTCCCTCCGGTGGCCCCCTAGGCCGGTCAGGGTCCCCAGGGGGCTGGGCTGAGTAATGGCCCTCCCCTCACCCCTGCCCCCCATCTACAGGATAAGGACGCCCTTCTCTGCTCAGCCTTGGAACCCGGGTCTCCAGGCTCAGCTGCTGTGGAGCAAGCCCCACCCCCACCCCAGGGCGTCTGTGGAGGGGTCAGGGGCCAGCCTTGTGCCCCAGGTCCAGGCGGGGCTGCCTGCCCAGGGCCCAGGTGCCAATCAGAGATGGTATCTCGGCAGCTCTGCAGAGGCCTGGATGTCCCAGGACCAATTTACATTCTTTGGTCTGGGTTTGCCAGAGCTAAGATAGGATGGGGGCAATGTCTCCGAATCCACAGGACCTGTGGGCAGGGCCTTGGCTGCCCAACCTGGGGTAGTTCTGACCCCATCTTTGGGGTGGCAGTTTGCATGCACCTGGGGTGGCAACTGCCAAGGCGAAGGCAGCCAGAAGCTAGGTGCCCTGCCCGCCTGGGCCTGGACACCCTTCCCCCCACACAGGCGCAAGTCCCGCACGTGGCCCACACATCTTCCCGCATCTGCCCCCACAGGACCCTCTGCGCCCAACATGCACAGCACATGGCATCCAGCCACCATCCTGCGCGCCAACCTTTGGGGCTCTGAGTGACGCAGGCCGAAGGCACCTGGCCCCCTGGGCCTGCAGTGTCCCTAGGCTGCTGCCCTCTAAGGCTGGACTGGCCCTGGGCAATCAGAGCCGCGGTCCCAGGCTGTGGGCAGGGCCCAGCAGGGGCCTGGATGGACATCTGCCCTGTCCTCAGGGTAAACATGGCTCCCAGCAGGCACACGGGCCGTGGGGGCTGCATTGAGGTCACAGGAGGCTCGGCCCACTCCCCAGCCCCATCCAAGGAACATGTCCTGCCGTGGCCGCACCCCCACTCCCACCTCCAGGACAAAACAGTGACAAGGTGACAGGGAGGGCTGGGACTTTATTCCTGTGACCACAGGTTTGACAGAGGGCGGCTCCCTGTGGCCCTCAGGGTCCTCAGCGCAGCTCCTCTCAGCCCCATCGCTGCCTTCACATGCCCAGGAGCAGGCCGGAGAAGCTGGAGCCGCTCTGGATGGTGAGTGCTGCCCCGGAGCCATTGTCCACAAAGACGGAGGCATACTGTCCAACCTGCAGATACCCCACAGTGGACGTCACCACCTACAGGCCCCACCCACCCACGGGCAGTGCGGGGAGTGATGACGTTCCCCCAGGTGGCACGTGCCCCAGGCCATGGGGGCTCCCGGGGCCTGTCCGTCCACGTGCGGGGCTGGGTGGTGCCCACGCCGGGGCTGGGAGGCACAGGCCCCTCCCGACACGCACAGTCCCTCCAGCCTCACCTGCAGCTGTAGCAGCCCCTGCACAGACACTGTGAAGACCCTGCCACTGCCATCCAGGTCCGAGATGGTCTCCAGGGACCTGGACACGGTGCCAAGGGTGAGGACACAGAAGGCCCTGGGCTTGGACCCTGCCCCAGTGCTCAGGGCAGCCCCTCCCCTCACCGTGAGCAACACTGTCCGCACTCGGGTCCCCAACCCCGGCACCAGGACGGCCCACTCACGTGTGGCGATGGCACAGGGACTCGATGCAGACAAGCACCCGCACTGTGTCCCGGGCGCGTGGCCGTGCCCTGCTCTGCAGCTCCCTGCGGTCTGTGGGGACAGCGAGCTGAGCGGCCCTCAGGAAGGACGGAGCGGAGGCGGGGAGGGGCGGGGGCTTCAGGCACAGTGCCCGAGACTGTGGTGGCTGTGGGTTGGGGAGGTGGGTGACAGGCCCCTCCAGGCCCCCAGTGGGAGGCAGGGCTGCAGCAGGAGGAATCTGGGGCCTGCAGTGTCGGGGCCCACCTGGGAGGGCCAGCTCCCACATCCACATGCAGCCTAGCCTGGCCCACTCACCTACGTGCAGGCTGGTGGAGAAGTGGAAGATGGCTGTCACCGGGGCTGTGAATCGGCCTGAGGCCAGGCTCAGGCCGGACCCCCGCAGGAAGGCGCCCTGGGCAGTGGGCTGGAGGGACGGCAGGTGAGCAGTGGGCTGCAGGGCCTGGGGGAGGCGCCTATGACCAACAGCCCCCGCCCCAAGCAGGGCCCAGGTGGGCAGGACAGAGGGCATGACCTGTGTGTCTACGCCCACCTGGGCCTCTGGGCACACGCCTCAGGCCCCTGGGGGTAGAAGAGGCCATGAGGGCCCCCACAGCTGAGGGAGGAGGCAACCCTGCCACCTAGCCACCTTGCTGGGCACACAGGACCTAGCCCTGACCCGTGGTGGCCGCCACCCCCAGACCCTCACTGTGTGTAGGGGCTCGGTGCCCTCCGTAGTGGCTGTGGGCCAGCTCACCTGAGGGCCGACCCAGCATGCTGCCCTCAGCGGTGCCCCAGGGACCCCCGCCCCCCACGCCCACTGACTGCCTGAAAGCCCTGTAGCTCCACCAGCGTCTTCTTGTCCACTAGCACGGGGCCCTTCAACCGGCAGTGGAAGGCTTCAGCCACCGGCTGCCCGCCGGTCCCCTCAGGCAGCAACAGGCCCCGTGGCCCTGAAAACCGACGCTCGGTGGCCTCTGCGGGGACAAGGGTGGGGGCAGCAGCTTGGGTTACCTGTAGGGCCTGGGGGGCTCCTAAACCTGCAAAGGTAGTGGGGGAAGGCGCCTCACCTCTCAGCACCTCCTGAAACTGCCGGAGCAGGGCCTCCTGGGTGACTTCTGCACCAGGGGGGCCTGGGGGCCCAGGGGGCCCAGGGGGCCCTGGGGGGCCAGAGAGGCCTCGCTGTGGAGGCAGGAAGACATGAGGATCCCAGCGGGAGCCACAGCCACCCCTGTCCTGGGCTGAGACCCCAGGCTCACCGACTTCTTGTCCCGGCCTCTGCACCGTTTCTTCGAGGCCCCGTCATCCGGTCTCCGGACAAAGTTCAGCCATGTCATGTGGGCATCTGAGAACTCGGGTCCCGAGGCCTCGGGGGGCTGAAGGGCCAAGGGGCAGAGGCTAGTGTGCGGACCTGGGCCCCACTGGGGCCTCCCTGCTGCCCCCGAGAGAGCAGGGAAACTCAAGGCCCAGGCTGCCCTGGGCAGTACGTGGGGCAGACACAAGGACCCCCTGGGGACTATGGACCAGGTCCGCAGGCAGGGCAACGGCTCGGGGTCTTTTTGGAAGCCAGGTGCCTTGTTCTAGTTGTGTGTTGGAGTGACCTTTCCTCTCCCGCTGTGCACTGTTCCCAAGCAGACAGGCTCGCCCATGTACGCACAGGACCAGCCCCATGTGTCCTGCAGGGGCGTGGCCTGGCAGAGGCAGGCGGTGGAGGGCCTCTCTGGGAGAGGCTAGGTTGGCGAGGGGCAGGCACAGGTCCTGTGCTGTGCTGGCATCAGGTGTGCAAGCTGACGGCCCCTGCATCGGGCCAGCCCTGCTCCCCAGGCCGCAGCAGGCCGGCCCCCTCGCTCGTGGAGGAAGGGCTGGGAGGGGCCGAGCGGGGCTGCCTGAGAGCATGCCCCGCCCCAGGCCTCCAAGCACCCCTGCTACACACCAGGCAGGACCCGCCTGAGTCTGAGAAGAACTCTCGTGCTCTTTAAGGGGATGTGGGCTGAAGAGGAAGTCTGTACCGGACTCAAGAGAGGAAGCCCGTGAAATGGGCAGGACCACAGCGGAGAGGGCCATCCCAGCAGGACAAGCCGAGGGGCCCTGGCCCAGGGTGCAGTCCACAGTCGGCCTTCAGCCCCAGACACAGTGAGAGTGGGGCTCCCAGGGCAGGCGAGGGCTCGTTCCCAGTGGACCAGACAGGCCTCTGTCCTGGGGGGCTGGGATGCGTAGGTGAGCGGGGTACCTCCCACCCCTGACCTGGGCCCTACCCAGAGAAGACAGCGAAGCCAAGAATACGCGGAAGTCCCTGATTTCTGCCTGTCCCCTGGCCATCACAGACCCTGGCCGCACCTGCAGGACCCAGGGGCGCTGGAGGACCAGGTCATCAGCGGCATCTGGGGGCAGGTGGAGGAAGAGCAGGGGTCTTGACTTCTGGGGAGGGCCATCTGGGGCACCGGGGCAGCCCCCACTGGGTGGGGCACCCATCACAGGGCACAGGGAACCCCCCCCCCCACTGAGGCTCCAACGCGGACAGAGGTTCACCTGTCTGTCTCCAGAGGGGCAGGCCTGGGCAGGGTGGAAACTGCCACCAAAGAGCTCTCCCCTGGGCCGCAGCCCACTCTTGGCTGGCTGGCGGGGCCCAAGGACCCAGTATCCTCAGCCTGCCCATCTGGAAAACGGGGCCTCGGGCTCCAGCGGGCCGCGTGGGCTGAGAGCAGCCAGGCAGGCCGCCTGGGAGACGCCCTTGGGCGGCAGGAGGCCAGGATCAAAGGCACAAGGGCTGGCAGGGCCGGGGTGGGGGAGGGCGGGGGGGGGCTCTGGCAACCTCCACCCTCCATCCCCCTCCCAATCCTGCAACCCCTGGGTCAGCTTTAAGACCCTCAGGAGATTCTCAGCCAAACAGGGCAGAGGCTCGGGGCTGAGGCAGGTGTGGGGGGTCTCAGGCCTCAGAGGAACCAGGCAGGCTGCAGCCAGAGAGACTCCAAGGAGTGGAGCACATCCCACGCCAGAGGCCATAGGGGCTGCTGGCCACACGGCAAAGGGTTAGCGTAAGGTCCTCCAGGAAGCACTGGATCCAGGCTGGCCCCATCTCCAACTGCGGCAGTAGTGAGTGCCATTCGGGTGCCCAACTGGGCAGCCACCCCTTCTAAATGAGCAGCTACCACTAATGGCAGCAGGTTGCTGGGGCAAGATGGACCTAAGGCTTCAAAGGGTTCAGCGTAACCCGGCTGGGAAGCCTCTCCCCTCCCCCGACTCCGCCCAGGGTCAGCGGGGGACAAGGCGCGCGCGCGCGTGTGTGTGTGTGTGTGTGTGTGTGTGTGTGTCGGGGGGGGGGGGTCCTGTCTGCAGAGGACCCTGCCCAAAGCCCCACCCCACCAAGACGGGAAGGGGGCCTGGAGAGCCAGGTGGGGCAAAGCCTTTGAGTGAAAGGACCAAGCCCTCAGGTGCGCCCCATCCACGTACCTTGGGGGAGCCAGACAGGCCCTCGCTGTTGGCCACTGTGGCGTTGGGGGGCTCCGTGCGCTGGCCTGGCTGCCGCAGCCTTTTGGGCTCCCGCCGGGCCCCGATGCCCCTGAGGAGCACGAGGTGCGGCCAGAGGAAGGCCACGGCCACAGCCCAGGCCCAGCGCATGGCGGCCGCTGGCTCCGGACCTCCGCGGCGGCTCAGCGCTGCTCGCAGGTGGGCCCGCACGAGCTCATGGGGGCCGCGCAGCCCGCGCTCAGAGCCCCCGCACCGAGGCACGGCCGCGGGGGACGACTTGCCGCCGCTGCCGCTGCCGCATGTCTGCGCCGCACGGGCCAGGCGCAGTGGCTCGACGGGCAACACGACAGGCAGTCGGAGCAGACGGTGCGAAAGACGCGCTCCGGGCTCCGCGGGTCGGGCGGTGCCGGCCTCCCCTGGCGAGCGCAGTGCCCTCGCCGACCGCCGCCGCCGCCAAATAAACCCTCCCCTCCGCCCTGCGGCTGGCGGACTCCAAGGGGGAGGGTTCACATGGGTGATCTGTCAGCGGGCTGGGGGCGTGGACAGGGGCGGGCACCCCCACCCCGCTGACCAAGCCTCCGTACTTGTGCTAAGGGGCAAGGGACTGTGGAAGGGCTGCGCCTCCCCGGGCCTCCCACAGGCTTTGGAAACGGCCCGCACCCCTTTCCAGGAGGCGACTCACCCTGGGAACCACGAACACGGATTGGCCCCGCCCCCTTCCGGGCGGTGGCCCAGGAGCCTCCGAGGGGAGACACTCCATCAGGGGCCCAGCACCCCTCGGCCCCTATCACCCGCCTCATCCAGGCTCTCCTGCACATTCCCCAGGCCCCAACACCGGACCCCTGCCCCCGGGACCTGAAGCCTGGCAGCTGAACCACTGGGCTCCCAGCCTCGTACGGGCCTCGATGATCCTGGGCACCACTCCTGTGGCCAGCAGGGAGACTGGTTGACCTCAGGGCGAGGGTGCAGAAGGCAGCTGAGGCTGCCCCGGAGTCCTTCGGCGCCCTCTTCTGGGGGCACAGGGCCAACCCTTACTGCTTGAGGGGCTGCCCCACCCAGCCAGGCCTTTTGGCTTCCTGCCGTCCTGAGCCAGCAGCGGGTGGGAGGTGAGTTACTGGGCCAGTCCCCTGGGAGTCACTACCTGGGCCCCATGTGGGCATGCTGGGCCAGAGGAGCCCCTCCCCCTCACAGCCAGCTGGCCCCAGTAGAGACCAAAACTTCCCTCCAGCTGGGCCTGAGCAACAGTGCGCAGGGAGGTCCCCAGGAGAGTTGGGGTCCTTCCGTAACTCCTCCAGGCTGCAGGCAGCAGGATGGCTGGGGCCAGTTCAAGTCAACAGGCCGTGCGGAGTGTCCCTGCACGGTGGGTGCCCAGGTGGGGCTCAGAGCTTGAGCCCGGACCCTGGCTGCCAGCTGTCCCCTGGCTGGTATGCACCAAGGCTAAGAATGGTCAGGGCCATGGCTGGCCTCTAAAGGAGCAGCTGCTTCCAGGCCAGCCTCAAGCAAGGCAGGGCACACTGTGCCGGTGGGCGGCGCAGAAGAGCCCTGCTGACGCTCTTTAACTTCCGGACATCCCAGCCGAGCAGAAGACCCCAGCCCAGGCCGCATCCGTCGGCTACAGGCGGAGCTGAGCCAGACAAGCTGGCAGGGCACCTGTCCACCCCACCCCGGCTCAGGCAGCAGCGGTCCGTTTCAGGGACAACAGTGCTGGTTCTGGTGACCGCTGGGCTCACTGTTGACATCTGGGTTGTGGGGAGGGCCACACTGCAGGAGACCCCCTTTTGGCCCCGCCTGCTGGAGCCCTAGATGTGACCTGCGCCGAGTGCCAGGTCAGGAAAGGCAGCCCGGACCCCTCCTCAGAGGCTGGGCACCTGCCTTTATGTCACCTGCATTCTGGTGGCCCAGTCCTTCAAGGAAACCTGAGTGTGCCAGCAGTGCTGCTGGCAACGCACCAGCTGTGACTGCCTGCTGTGGGGACAGTGCCAGCTGTGCCAGCCTCCAGCAGTCCTATGGCAGATGGCCTTCTGCAGCTGGACAGAGGAGCCACGTGGCGATGACTGGAGAGGCTGGGCCTCAAAACAGTTCCAGGGCCGGCTGAGTGGCGCGGCAGTTAAGTGCTGGCTTGGGAAGCCAGCGGCCCCGGTTCAGGTCCCACATGAGGGCCAGTGACACTGCCCTCAAAAAAAAAAATCAAAAAACCACAGTTCCAACCCCACCCAAACCCCGGGTCCTGCTCCCGTCCGCAGATCCCTTCCCAAGCAAGAAGGTCCATGAGTCTTGGCCAGGCCAGGCTCTGCAGTGCGGGTACTGCCCCCCGACTCCTGCCCCCAAGCTTAGGGCTGGGGGCGGTGGGCTCCACAGATACAGTATCCACATGAGAGGCATGCCACCCCCTGTATCTTGAGGGTCCTTCTGGAGCCCAGCTCCACTGGAGAGCACTGGAGCCACCTGGGAGAGCTGGGGGGAGCCCGCTAAGTCGTCCACACCTTCCTGCCACAGCTACCAGCTGGAGGGCAGGCTCAGGCCAGCGGTCTGCTCAGCCCTCTCCCAGCCCACAGCCCAGACAACGGACACCTTGACTCCCTGGGGCTGGGCTGGGCCATGGAACCCCGGCACAGCCTCTCAGACCAAGGCCTCTTGGCATGAAAGCCTCCATCTCAGGCCTGGGGAACCTTGTCAGGGAGGAACGCAGGAAGTACTTTCTCCGAGACCACTCTCCACACTGCAGGTTGCATCACACCAGCGTGGGGCATCAACTGTATCCAGGGTTTTGCTCCCTTGAAGGTAGATTTTGCACCTGACCCGGATGCGCACGTCCAGGGGGTGGTGGTGGTGGTGGTGGTCTAAGAACGCCCAGCCACCCCCCACCAGGGGCTGTGGCCCCAAGGGAGAGCAGCAAGGCAGCAGTGGGGCCGTGAGCCCCTCGGACTTTGGGTAAAGACAAAAAGTGCCCACCTACCCCCACTGCTGACTCCGGACTTTAAATGTTGAGACTTCACATGCAGAACAGAAGTAACACGTTAAATTAATGGTATTTGCTAAACATCCTGCCTTCCAGGAGCCTCAGCAAACATCAAGAGTGTGGAGCAGACACTGGTGGCCAGCAAGGTGTGGCACCGCCACCAGGGTCCACTGTCAGTCTCAGGACGCCGCCTTTGCTGCAGACACGGCAGCCTGCCCACGAGCTACCTGGCCACTGGGCCCAGGTGAACTTGCATTTATGCTAACACAGACTCAAAACAGCACAAAATTTAGGAAGAAAGATATAATGATTTTTTTTTTCACAAGAGTGGATTAAATACATACAAGTGGTAAATTATAGGGCAATTTTAAATAAATTGATCAAAACCCAAAAAAAATCAAAGATGTAAAAATGCACGGCTGCATTTCAGTTCTCCCGCTGGCCTCTGGAGTGAGGCCGGTGTGTCATCCGGGGCTCCCACAGGGGAAATCAGCAAACAGAGGTAGAACGGAAACAGGTCAGCAACCCAATACTGACACGCCGCCTGCCGCCCACCCCTGAACGTGGCCAGTTCTCCCAGGACAGCCTTCCCCTCGTGGTGCCCAGCCCCGTGTCCCCTTCTAGGAAGGGCTGGTAGCTGGCACAGATCCACTGGAAAAAGGAACATGTGAGCCTACCTTGAGTCAACCCAAGGTACAGACAGCTCCCAGGGAAGCTCCGAAGTGCAGGGGAACTGCCTGTCGGGTGGGGACCCCTCAGGGCCTGCTGCGGGGGCTCCTGGATTGAGAGAAGGGCTCTGGCGGGGAGGGGCCGCCCCCTCAGGAGAAGGACGACACCTTGTGGTCAGAGAGCACACTCCCTCCTTCAACCTCACCAACACCGAGGGCGTTTTCCTGGGGCCAGCGGCTCCATGCCCGGCCTGAAGACGCCAGCGCCCAAACCCGCTCCCTGGACCCTGTCCATGGCCTCCCCTGGTCAGCCCGCCCAGGCCCCAACCACCAGGCCCTCGCCCACGCAGCCGAGTGCATCCCTGGGAGTGGCTCCTGCCTGGCGGGGCGGCCCTCCGCGGGACTAAGAACGCACGCAGAGTACTTGTGGGCACCGAGTTTTGTATTTTTAAGTGACCAAATCTAATAAAATGAAAAACGGGGTTTACTAAAACAAGTCCAGGAGACAATACAGGAGATAAGCTCTAACCGAAGCGCGGGCCCTCCTCCTCGACACCCGAGCTCCGCAGCCGCCGGCAGACCCCAGGCGAGGACAGGGGCTCGCGATCTCGTGGCTGCTCCAAATCCAAACCACACACTCTGGCTTTTGTTTTCCTCTTAAAGGTTTTTAAAAAGCTAACCCCACGCGTCTGGCGGGTCTGCCCTGTGCTCGGCGGCACGGCCAGCCAGTGGCAGGCTTGGGCCCAGTGTCCCCCGTTGGCAACCACGTGTGCCGGCGGTGGCGTGGGGCTCACTCCTGAGCTATGCTCCTCAGCACGTACTTGACCGTGTAGGCGAAGGCTGCAAAGCCCACTATGACAAACAAGTTCGCCAGGGCGCCGCCCAGGAGTCCGTGGTGCCGGTTGGCCTGCTGCAGGCCCGCGAGGTGTGGCCCCGCACCTGGCGCATGCGCGTTGAGGCGCTGGAGCCCGTTCTGGCCGTGGTGCGCGGCCCCATCTGGAACCACGTCTGGGAGCGGGAGAGCCTGGGGTCTGCTGCTGAGTTCATCCTGTGCTTTCTGTTTCTGTTTAATTTCCTAAGAGAACAACAACAAGAAACAAAGGTTGATCAAACCAGGGAGGGCCCTGCGATCCACCCCGAGACCCTGCGAGGTCGCAATCGCTGACCCCCGGCCTCGCAGGTGGGCACTGCTATGACCATTTTACAGATGTGGGGGCCCCGTGACTGGCCGGAATCACCGAGCCTGCGCCTTGCGGACCCTGGACCAGCCAGGTCCCAACGACCCTGAATGCGTGTGGCCCTGACCTGCCTGTGGCCCAGCCGCCCTCCCTCATGGCCACCAAGGCCAGGGAGCATTCCAGTCCCTCAAAGCAGGGATTCGCGCCAGCTCCACGCCCTGCTGGGAAACAGGCCCAGTCCCCACTTTTCCAGACCAGAGAGAGAGAGAGAGAGAGAGAGAGAGAGAGAGAGAGAGAGAGAGACACACACACACACACACGACGGGACAGGCGACCCTCAGTGCCCAGGGACACCGGGTGCACACCTTTTCTCTTTGGAAAGAACTCGATCTGAGTGTTTCTGACCCGGGGAAGCAAAACTGCCGCCAGCTTTCTTACCTCTGCGACTTCAGGAAACAATTCACAAAAGACTTTGTCTTTTAAATTAAATGCTAAACTCTGTGCAGCCAGTTGTCTCTTCTGGGAAGAAAGAGAAGGGAAATAGCATCCCAATCAAAGGCTAATTCCAATTCTTTAAAATTAAAAAAGCAGATTATTTTATAGTCAATGGCTGCTGTCTTCGTCATGTTGGACATGCTCAATAAGCTTGGTCTTCACAACAAGCTAATTTACAGTCTTATAAAGACCTATTTATGTCTCCACTATCATCAGTTAATGATCATAAACTTGATTCCTACTTAAATAATAGGAAAATAAAACCAGTTCACAAACCCCTCACTGAGCGGAGGGCTGCAATGCTGCCCACCCCTCCCGAGGAGAACAGACCCCAGGGCCCAGGGTCTCTCCAGGGGCCTCTGGGGAGCAGGGATACAGATGGGAGCCCCCAACACAAGAACCCCTCACCGTGAAGTCTGACGTCTCTATGCTGCCCAGGGTGGGCCCCTTCTCCACCATGAAGCTCAGGAGCCCCGTCAGGATGGTGGACACGGACCAGGCCGGGTTCCACGTGTCTGGGTGGAAATCCGTAATGGAAAGACACAGCCTGCAAAAAGGGGACCACTCACCAGAGCACACGCTCATGGGGACCACACTCACTCACACTTCAGGGGCAATGCTGAGCCTTACCTCGTATTGCACTTGAATCTTCCATTGGGAGTAATCATATAAATACTAGGAGGTTTGAAAGGAAACTCTCTGGGGAAAATCAGCTTTCCATGGTAATAGCCACCTGTATCCAAACAGAAAAGAGCCTTGTCGTGGTCCAGCGCAGGCCTCCGGGTCGCCACCCCAGCCCCCGCCTCAGTGTCTGCTGGCTGACCGCGTCCTGGAATCCCGCCCCCCACCTTGCTGCAGTCTCACAGGGGCTCCAGGCCACCCACTGGGAGTAGCCTCCTGCCCCCATGGCTATGCATGCCCCTCACCCAGAGCAGAGCGTCAGAGAACAGAGAAGCCGCATGGGCTCCTCGCCACCCCTCAACCCCCCGAAGCGCAGCAGCTGAGGCCACTCCTGTTCCAGGCCCCTGCTCACCCGCACCACCCACTTCTCCTTCTCCACCAATCTACACGAGCAGGAAGCAAGCCCGCCACCATTTCCCCACCTGAAAAAACAGGAAATAAAACTCTGAACCCCAGTCAGCCAGTTCCTGACGCCTGCTCCCTCATCATGCCTAATCCTGGGAGCCCCATCAGTGGTTGCCATGCTCGCCCATCGCCTGACAAGCCTCTTGCTCCCACCATCATCCCTCAAACCTGACCTTGTGGTCACCAGACATGCCCGCTGGGGTGTCTGACCACATCTTGGGCTCACAACCACTCCTGACCCTGCCTCCTCGAAGACCCACCCTGTTTGGCTTCCCCTCCTATCGCCAACCCCACCCGCCCAGGCCGCCCAGTTCCAGCTGGTGCTCTCTCCCCACCACTTGCACGTCTGGGGCCTCACCTGGCCTCACATGACATGGGGTGCACCTGATGACTCTCCAACTGGCCTCTCCACCTGGACCCCTCTCCAAACTCCAGGCCCACGTAATGACTATCTGGTTGATACTGCCCCGAAAAGGTCCGGCACAGAATTCCTATTTCACGCAAACAGCAACTCCAACCTTAGCTGTTCAGACTGAACTCTGGGCGCCCCGGGCCCTCATCACACCTGCTCCTTCAGCAGGCCCTGTTGGCCCCAGCATCCCACGGCTTGGATGACCTTGCGGGCCCCACCGCCTCCACCCCTGCTCACTCAGCTCTGGCCTCGCCGCCCCCACCCCTGCTCACTCAGCTCAGGGCCCCACCAGTCTGCCCCACCCGAGGCCTCACACCTGGCTCTGGGGGCTGGTTGGAAATGCAGAGCCCCAGGCCCACCCCAGACAGGCTAAGCAGAGCATGTGCGTTTAAACGTGTGTGCGCGCACACAGTGAGGCTTGAGCAGCACTGCTCCAGGTGTGGTACCGCCTCCAGGACTGGGACACACCAGTCCCCAGTCGCCATGGGGCTGGGGTGCTGCACCAACGCCACTCTTGGGTGAGGCCTGCCACCGCCTTGTATGGGCTTCAGTGGCCCATGAGAATACTAGAAATGGCAGATGAGCAGTGCGCAAAGTCACTAAGAAAAGGCCCGATGGAAAATGCATGCAACTCAAGTGGAGCGGCCCTGTGACTGGAAACCCCGTCTGCTCAGCGTCCATCAGGTCTGGCCTGAAGCAAGTGCAGTGGGGGCGCCGCCTGGCTGAGTGTGAGCCCACAGGGGGCCTGCGCACGCTGACCAGTGGCCCTGCCTCTCCTGCACACCCCACCGGGAAAGGCACACCAGCGCACCAGAACTCCACCGGATGGAAGGTCCTCCGAGAGAGGAGCGGGCAGAGGGGACCTTTGGGGGAACACACTCAAGGGGAGACAGCATGCTGTGACACGCACAGGGACTTGCCTGAGTCATACCACAGACATATGAAGACATGCACATCACTGCAGAGAGGGCATTCTGGGGAAACCCACGTTTGAGGGGAGACCTGGGCGGTGCCACCCCCAGCGCAGGCAGAGGCGCTGGGAGGTCAAGGGCAGCTCTGTCCTCCTGAGGGGGTGTGTGAGCCCCTGTGCAGGCAGCCCCCACCCCCTTCAAGCCCAGGGGACTGAGCCCCAGGCACGGCCCACCCTGGGGACGGAAGGGAGGACTGTGTGGGCCGCATGGCACTCCCCCGGAGGAGCTCTGTAACTTGGTCAACAGCCTGGCGACCAGAGTCCTATCCTGCAGAAGCCCAAGTTGTGACTGCAAGCCCAGTGGATCCTCCCACTCTATTCTCTATAAAAACTGTCAGCTATTCTAGGCCCTTTGCCTTTCCCTGTAAATTTCAGAATAAAAAGTTTAGAATAAGCTTGTGTGTGTCTATAAAAAACTTTGTGAGGGTTTTGATGGGTAAAACCCACAGGTCAGTTTAGGAAGCATTCTTTGGCAACACCTGTGTCCTAGGAAGCCACATGTGAACTAGGGACCGGGGGGGTTCAGAGCAAGGACACTGAGCCAGCCAGCCATGGATGACGGGAAGGGAGGGTCAGACCCCAGAAGCCAGAGGGCAAGCGAGAGCACAGCTCACACAGGCCAGGCCAGTGCCCTCCCTCGGCCTGGTGGGTGTGGCCATTCAGAGGGGCCCCTCAGAGACCCCCCCCCCCCCCCGCTAAGAACAGTGGGTGAGGGTGGGGACAGGGAGCAGGTGCTGAGGGACAGGGGAACAGATGGTGCAGGGGCAGCAGGGAAGCTTCTGGTCTCCGGAGGGACTCTTTACGGGCAGGATCCGAGGGCCTGACCCAGCAGAGAATTACACGGGCGCGAGGACAGGACAGAAGGGAGCAGGAGTGACAGGCCTGGGTCTGGAAAGGGAGCCCTCGTTGCCCAGGCGGGAGGCAGGGCAGGCCAGCAGGGGCCGGGGACTCGGGGTCTCCTGCAGTCCCAGCCCCGCGCACCTGCACTCAGGGCTGCCCTCCCCTCTCCCTGCTGCCTCCACCCCGTCCAGGCGCTGGGCTCATTTCCACCCCCAACAGTCCAGGCTTGTCTTGGAGGTGGGGGTCTGTACAAAATTAATCAATGTTCGGTCACTCTGTGTTTGGAAAATAGTGGGTCGTCAGAAAAGTCATGACGCATTTTTGCAACGAAAAACATAGAAAAATACGTCATGGCTTTTCCGACAACCCAGTACTAACACCACAAAGAACAAACGTAAGAGCCAGGTGCGAGTGCACAGCGAGGGAGAGCACTGCCCACTCTCCACGTTTCGTGAAAACAGCCGAATCTAACGAGCATCTTACTACGACCTGCGCAGTGTCTGAAGCCTGTCCTGGCCACACTTCTTTCTAGGAACCCTGCCTGCCACAAAGCCACTGTCAGGCCGGCACCCCGCTATGGGGCATCCAGCAGCCCCCGTGTGACACTAGTGACACACCCACCCTACAGATCCGCTCTGCACCCATGTTTCCCAGGACAGAGCCCCCAGAACTGGGACCCAGGGCCACAGGAGAGTCCTGTGAGGCTAGTGACCCATCTGCCAAACTACCTTCGAGAGCCGAACCGTCCTTCTCACCTACCCACAACTCTCCTTTGCAGTCCGGCAGTGGCCCTCACACTTTCTCCTCTACAGGACTTTCCCAGTGAAGTCCTACGCAAAACCCCCACGTGCTGCCCCAGCCACCTGAAGTCAAGATCATGGCTGGGCTGAAGGCACTGCCCACCTGGCCACAGCTATGCCCCGGGCTTGCCTGGCCATGGCTACTTCTCCACCAAGGCTGACACTTGGTTCCCCACAGGCCCAGAGGCTTGCTGACTGACACCTTCAAGGTCACTTTGTAAATAATACCAGAGGACCGTAGGTGGCATCACCAGACCAGTGTCAGCAGCAGTTGGGAGGGGGCAGGTCCTGCGGCCTCCCTAAGCCTCAGTGCCCTGCCCCACAGAGGACGGAGCACAGAGAGTGTACTCAGCCCACGTACCTTTTTTCCCGAGACAACATCCATCCCGGCCTAAGGAAGCACCAGAACCCAGCGCATTTTACTGCCTACGGGCCCTGACCACGCTGACGTCAGACTCAGCGGGACTCACAGACGGTCCCTAGGGCACACGAGCAAAAGCACTCTGAACGAGCACCTCCAGGACATGGAGAAAACCCGCGTGTGGCCTGACGAACGCATATCCAGGTGAGAGGTGTGCACAGGCCAGGCCTGCTGAGGGTCCCGGAACTCAGAGTAGACTCACCTTCATAAGGGGTCATCTCAGGTCCTCGGACCACATAATGCCTGAAGGAGAGAGGAGAGTTAGCTGGCTCTGGGGGACGGGGGAGTGTGTGTGGCAAATCTCCCACCTGGGTCACTGCAGGGCCCAGCCAAAGTCAGACAGTCACACACGCGGGGCACGGACCAAAGGCCTTCGGTTCCTTCTGCCAGAGGCTACAGTCACCTGGCACAAGGTCTCAGAAGCCTACCCTCTAGGTTTTCCACAAACGTTTTTGTTTTGTTTTTTTGAGGGCAGTGTCACTCGCCCTCATATGTGGGACCTGAACCGGGGCTGCTGGCTTCCCAAGCCAGCGCTTAACCACTGCACCACTCGGCCAGCCCCACAAGCACTTTCGTCTCCACAATGCAATAAGCAAATTAATCCTCTCTAACCATTAACGTTAACTGGAAAAGTTAAAAGCTTTCATTTCACAATCCTTCCTTGATGTTTTGTATTTTTCAGTGTGCACAGATACGATGTAGGAGCTAGACAGGGAACAGCTGGTGACACAAGGTAGCTGTGTCCCCCATGCTGATGTCTGGGAAGAACCAGACACAGCCTCAGATCAAGAGTCCTCCAGCAGGAGCAACAGGCACAGCATGGCTGTCACCAGTCCACACATGGGCCCCGAGCCCAGGAGTCCAAGTGCTGGGACAGGACCAGCAGCGCCCACGGGGCCCACTTTCCACGCCAGCAAGGCTTCGGCTCATGTCAAGGAATCCAGGGTCAGGGGTCCCACACAGAAAAGCAGAGGGAGGAAACAGAAACATCAGGACAGATGCAACTGTGCCCTGTGCTGTCCCTCCCAACATCACTTCCCTCCAGGGCACAATGACACCATTTTAGCACGCTGATCAACGACACCTGTTGTCTGCCGGCTGATACGATTTACTCACAAAACATGCTGTGCCCCTATGTCAGCTGAGCAGAACAGTCCCGCAGCCAAGCATGGGACACACCTGGCCTTAATGTTACTGCTCCAATTCCTGTGCCAATCTGAGGATGCTGAGAAGGGGCAGTGGGCGAGCATTCCGAAGGCCCAGCAGCGCTGGAGCAGCAGAATGAGGCTGGGCAGAGCGCAGGCCCCTCTGCTCTCTGGGGGCAGAGCTCACACACCGGGCCTGACGCTGCGTCTGGGGACCACACATGCTCAGGCGTCTGGACTTCAGCAAGTGCCAGGCAGAGGTGCCCCCGTGACCTGCTCCCACTGCGGGCACTGGGTCTCTAATAGGCTGGGGGCAGGGAGCACATCACATGTGGTCACGGGCAAGTCCTGTGTGAGTCCGCAGGGACGAGGAGCCTGACTGGTCCCCCACGGCCTCTGCCCTCTTCCCTTTGCTGATTTTGCTGTCTTTTCACCGTAATAAACCTTAGCAGCGGGTCCTCCCAGCGAATGACCAAATCTGGGGACTCCAACTCCCATGTGGGAAGGTGTGCCCCACACAATAAGGACGCCCCTGACTGTTGTGGAATGCATCCCTCCATCTGCCCACTATGGTTTTTGCTGGCTCACTCTCACGCCGAGGTCCACCTCACCCAGGGAGCCCTCGCCCACCTATGGGAACCGGCCCTCATCTGCAAGCCAAGGACGGTGCTCCCTGAACAGCTGTCCAACCTGCACAATGCTTCTGTTTAATGCAGCTAAAGCTCTCTCCGCCTGATTAAAAAAATTGGAAGTATTTTTTATGATCAAAGCATAAAACGCCCGTCAAACAAAGAGAAGACTCCTCTTCATGTTTCAGCCTAAACCTTGATTTCTCACAAAATCCCAGCAAGCCTGGTGAGGGCAGCCCTTCTGTAGAGACCTGGAGCCCCCCCACCCTTTAACTCAGCAGGAGTTTCTACGATGCCAGTGTTCACGGCACAGGTGCTCTTGTGTCAGCCAGACGCTTGTCTGGCAGAGGTCGGGCCAGTGTCCAGAGCTGGAGTACCGGGACCCGTCCACACTGCCATGGACCGTGTAAGGCAGGGCAGCCACCTCAGTGCCAAGACACAGAGAAGTGGAGTCCAGAAATGCAGCTTTCCGTCCACAGCTGGGAAACGCCCCCGACCCAGTCCTCTCCCAGGAAGGGGACTCGCTCCAGCCCCAGCACGCTGGGGTCAAGGACCCATGGTGTCTCCAGCTGCCTTTCCCAGTGCCCTCCGGCCAGGACAGCAGAGGGACAGTGACAGGCAGTGCAGGGGTGGCCGCGGTGGAGCCTACCATTCCAGAATGTTGGATGGGAGGGGCTCGGCGCAGATGTAAGGCACGGGGTCTTTCTTGATCCGCAGGTAGTCCTGCTTCAGCCGCTGGGTCGCTGTCGTGGGGGCCCTCTTACTGCTGCTGCTGCTCATCTGTTGGAAACAAACACTGACGTTCACAAGGGACCAAACGTGCCATCGCCGCTCCTCCCGAGGACCCTCGTGCCCTCACTCATGCACATTTCACCCCAGCACCCAGAGCCCAGGCCTGGAGGCCGTCCGGACTCACTCACCCACTCAGACTCCAAAGGCCCTGCAGGCTTTCCTCTTCCGTCTGTCCTGCTGTGACCTTCACTTATGCGACATCAGGGGCAAAGGTGTTTTTTTTTTAAACCTGATCTAATTTCAAACAGTCACAGGTGGAGATGTCTGAAGCCTGGACCTGACTCCCTAACTCTGTGCTTAGTGACATCACGGTGAGGGGCTACTCACAGCATGGAATTCAGAGTGTACCCCCAACCAACCCCTGCCAAGGCCAGTTAACCCAATTCCCAGCACACTTGCCACTGGCCACAGTGGGTGGAAGGGGCAGGGCAGCCGAGAAAAAACATCTCTTTGAGACAAGGAAGACAGGGGCCCTTGAGAGACTCAGACCGTGTGCTGGCAGCGGGGAAAGAAGGCCTTCTGGGCAGAGGCCTAAGAAAGCACAGTGTGCCCAGGGAACAGCACTGGGTCAGTGTCAGGAGCCAAAGCAGTGAATAGTGACCACCACGGCTGGCCAGGGGGACAGGGCCAGGCCGCCGAGCAGCGCTCTAGAAGGGTGTCAGGCCACAGACATAGGCACAGCAGACCTTGGGTTAGGAAGGCCCCTCTGGTGGCTCGGCGCAGGACGGGCGCCGCAGCATGCGAGAGAAGGGTCAGTGCAGGACAGCGCCGAAGTCTGGGGACCAGGAGCGAAGCCGTGGCTCTCATTCAAGAGAAGAGCCATGGCCTGGATCAGGGGGCCCTGGGACACCTCAGCTGCTCTCCAGATGCGGAGGGAGGAGTGGTGATGGGGGAGACAGGGCTCCCCACTCTCAAAGGCCCTAGAACAGCTCCAAGGGCATCTGTTTTATATACTGAGTTTCTCAGGGCTGGTGGAGGGGCTCAGTGGGTTAAGAGCTCGCTTAAGAGTGCAAGCAGAGCTCTGAGCAGAAGCAGTTCGATGCCCAGCCTGAACTGAGCTGCCGCTGAGCTGCCAACAGGTGGCAGGATGGCTCAGCTAAAATAAATGAATGAATGAATGAATAAATAAATAAATAAATAAGTAAAATATATACCGAGTTTCTCATAATCTAAGATGCAATGCTAACAACACTGTGCTGCTTAAAAAGGAAGCGTGAAAGCCACGGGTGTAAAATATGACAGAGGCAGGATATGCAGGGAGTGCAGGGTGGAAGGAGAGGCAGCAGCATCCAGGCCGCAGTGGTGGCAGACCGGGGGTGGGCAGGGGAGGGGCCATGCCCGTGCCGCTCCCCCCCACCCCTCCAGCACTCGGCCACTCAGTGTTCCCCAGCACAGGGCATCAGTGGCCAGGCTCTCCACACGCATCCCTAACTGTACAAACCGGAAGTCACCTCAGCCTCCAGCCTAAGGACAGCCATGGGCTCGCTCTTTCCTTCCCAGCCCCTGCTCCCACCTCGGCTCAACAGAGGGGTCTGGGGAACCCTGTCCCCTATGCCAACTTGCATGCTCCTCAGAGCACCATCCCCACCAGACCCCAACCAGGGGATGCAGTGCATACACACTCTGCCCCCCAGGCCTGCAGAGCAGGGCTCAGCCAAGGACCTACAGGGGTCCTCCTGTGCACACCATCGCCCACCCCTACATCTCACTCTGGGGTCCATAAACCTCGGGGTCCTGGTTCTTGCCTGCCTCCCATTCCCACTGCAAAGCCTTGTCACTTTTTCCATCAACCACAACAGCATCCTCCCCGCACCCCAACTCAAGTTGTTCCGGTACACTTAAGTCACATTAACTTTCTCAACACAATTCTAATCACAGCCCTTCAAGACTCCCCCACAGCCAGGCAAGTACACGTCAGCACCTCCCGCCTTCCAAGCCCCTATAAAAGCAGCACACACCAGCCCTCCTAGTGCCCCCCTGTCAAGGCCCCTTCTCGTGCTAACCGCATGGTGGCTTCGCAGCCCAGCCCAGTGCCACTAGCTGGAAACTCACTTAGGCTCTTCCCAACCTAGCTCACTCAAAGGCTACATCCCTCAAAAGCCTCCCTGGTTTTCTAGTCAGATGCCTCCACACCGTCCTTCTTCACTGGCCTCCCGAAGACACAGGAGACACCACCCGTGTACCTGCAGCAGGAGCAGGCTACAGACCAGCGGGGGAAGGGAGTGCCTTCCCCGCACAGCACCGCCCGTGACCGCCCGCCCTGAGACACCAAATGGGCCCGGCGGCTCACCTTGAACCAACAGCCGGTAACAAACAGCAAAGATCCAAATCAGAGCCGCTACAGGACTTGTTCTGTTTCTTTTAGGTGCTCACCTCAAGTTAACACTGCCACATGCAGACAATTCCCTGGGCAATTCAAACACAACTGTCTGAACTCAGCGAAGTGGCCAGGATGGATGCTTAGGGCAGGTGAACGGACAGCCACAGAAAATGAGCTAGACCACGCCAGGACAGTACCAAACTTCTCTCAATCTCACTTCCAAAGCCATACTTTTTAAAATCGTATTTACAATTCAACCACTCAGCACGTAAGAAGGAAGAGCTCCCTAATGAACCCCTCCCTTTGCCTCACTCAGGGCAGTGCTCTCACGGCCCCTCCAGGTGACTTCAGGTGCCACGGTTTCTCGCAGTTTTCCTCATCCAAATACAGTGTATGGCACCTACACAGACCAGGTGTGCCTCGGGTTTCCTTCCAGCCAAGTCCCCGCAGGGGGGCACACAAGGTGTGTTACAATACAATGAAGGAAAGAGAGAGCAGACGTTAATAAAAAAAAAAGACACAGCAGGGGTAAAAGGTATTTTAATACCCAACCGCCGGAGGAAAGTGGCCTGAGCCCGCGGCCTCCTGGCGAGACACACTTGTCCGGGCAGCGCCTGCGCGCCGGGCCCCTTCCTCTCCGGCAGCGAGCGTGCGGTTCGGGGGAGGCTGCGGCGAGACCGTGGCCCAGCCATGCCCGGGACTCGCACACTCGCCCCCCGGCTCCACGGGCCGCGCGGCAGCCCCTGCCCCCGAGGCGAGCCCCTTCCTGCCGGGGCCGGGCCGCGCGCAGGGCCGCCCCGCGGGGACAGGGGCGCGCGTGCCTTGCAGCCCCGGGGGCTGCGTGCCCCCTCCGGCGCCGGGGCCCTGCGCGGCGGCCTCCGCGGAGCGGGGCTGGGCGCTCACGCCGGCCACTGGCGGAGGCGGAGCCGGCGGACGAGGCGCGGGCCGGGACCCAGTCCCGCCGCAGCCGCCGGCCCCCGCGCTCGGCGCCCGGATTCCCCGCCACGGCCCCGCGGGGCAGGCTCTCCTGCTGCGGGGGTCGCCGGCTCAGCGGCCGGCAGGCGCAAGCACACGCCGGGACCCGAGCCGGCTCGTCGCGGAGGCGCCCGCCGGGACCGGCCCCGGGTGCCGCGCACGGAAGCTCCGGCGGGGCGGACGCGCGGCCGAGGCCCCGGCGCAGGCCCGCGGCGCGAACTCACCTCTCCCCGTCGCCGCGCGTGGGCCGCCGCCGCGCTCAGGCTCGCCGTGGTCGAGGCCGGAGCAGGGAGCGGAGCGAGGGGCCCGCGCCGGAGAGCAGCACCGCCCCGGGACCGAGCCCACCGCACCGCCGCAGCGCCGCCGCCGCCGCCGCCGCCGCCGCCTCAGCTTCCAAGATGGCCGCTCGAGGGGCGGGACCCTCCTCGCTTCCGGTTCCGGTGCGCGGCTCCCGGGGCGGCCGCTCTAGGCGTCCCGGCGGACCTCGCCAGCATCTCGCTGCTCCCCCCCCGCCCCCGAGATGGGGACAGTCGGCGCGTGCGCACTGGAGGGCAGCTCCGTGGGGCGGGTCCCGACGGGAGGACGTCGGCGCGTGCGCGCTGCAGGCAGCTCAGCCGGCTGCGACCCCCGAGCCCCTCGGCGCGCGTGTTCAGGCCTCGGCTCCCTTCCTGGGTATCCATCAGCCACACCCCTATCCGGCGGGCGGCTCCGCGGACCCTGGACCCCCCCACCTCCCATACTCCCCTTCCCACGACACTGGGCCCAGGTGCGTCCGGCCGAGAGGGTGGCCGAGACTGGGACTCCCCGTTCCGGAGAAGACGGGTCCAGTTAAAGGGTGACCCCGGGGATGCCTGTGTGAGCCCCACCCTGAGTTCACTGGGACCCCCACACTCCCACCAGCCACCTTCCAAAGGATCGGTCCAGTCCGGATGGGGGCCCAGCTCTTCTGCCCACTTAACAGAGGAGCTGCGATGTCCCCTCCCATCAGTGAGCGAACCTGTCCAAGGTCCCTGAGAGTCAGGTGCTGGGCCGCCGCCTTTGACCACCAGGGAGGCGTGGGGACAGCGAGCCCTGCCTGAACGAACCTGTGCCAGGTGGGGTCACTTGTGGGCAAGCCTGCCCAGCCCCTGCCCATGGGGAGAGCCATTCTCATAAAAATACTGCCATTGTTTCCCTACCGAATTTTCCACCCAGACTGAATGAGGTCATTATGCACCGGTGGACATTGCAGTGAGGCTCCTTTTCGGCTCCCACGGTCCCCTCCCTGGCCCTGGGGGAGGGGGAGGCAAAGCTTGGCCACCCTGCCAAGTGAGGGGGGCTGGGGTAGGGGGGCTGGGGTGGGGTTGGGGTCCCAGGGGGGAAGATACTGTTCCCCAACAGCAGGGATTTGGAGCTGGTGCTCTTCGCCTTACATCTGCTGTGGGGTAAGTTTGGAGGGACGTGAGGATGGCAGGTAGGGGTGGGACAGGTGGTGTCTTCATGACGGGAGGGCTCGGTGGCTGGGTAGGCCAGCACTCTGTCCACCACCCTCCCTAGAGAGGCAGCCCAGAACAGGGCCAAGTTGGGGGCTGGAGTGTCCCCCCATAGGTGGTGCCGGGGCTGATAATGCCTATGAGGTAGACAGTGGTCATCGGCTTGTACAGAACCAGAGGAGCCATCACTGAGCAGCAGAGCTGGGGTCCAAAGCCTGACCCCTTAGGCTCTACCACAACCCTGCCTGCCTCTCAGGATAGGCTGATTGGCCACACGATAATTGACGGTGAACACCGGGCACTGATGGGTCCAGCCATGGCCACTGGCAGAGGACGGGCGGAAGGCCAGGCTCATCCAGGGCATCTCAGACAGGACCTGACTGGCTGCCGTAGGGCTGGCCTGGGGCCCTGGACGGAACCCAGGAGTGAGCATCACTCAGGCCTCCTGCAGGCCAGTCAGCCCATGGGAAGCCACACTGCTTCCTCTCCCCATGCTCATCATCCCTGCTGTCCTTCCTTCTGGGAAGGCTGGTGTTCCCTGGGGATGTGGCGGTCCCCTGCACTCCACCTCCTGCCACCATGCTCAGGTGACTTCTCAGTCTCTTGCCTTCCTTCCTCCAACCCCTCCTCCCAGAGCTGTAGGGCAGGCCCAGCTGTTTCCAGCTCTTGGAAAGAGGCGGGCACCTGGGGGTTCTGCACAGGTGTATCCAACACACACCCACTTACACCCGCAGAGCACAGGCAGTGACACTGTGGGGCTGGGGTCTCGGCTGATAGAAGCCCTCTCCTGCGTCAGTTTGTCTCTGTGTAAAGTCGGGGGACGAAGGCTGCAAAGGGAGGCTCAGCTCAGAACTCTCAGCCTCACCCCCAGCCTCCTGCTCGCCGAGCACCCCTGAGTCTCAGCCCGAGGGAGAAGGTGCCTGAGACAGGTATGGCCAGAAGGTCCTACCAAGACGCCACAGCCCTCAAACCACCAGCCTCACATGCTCGTATGCTGTCTTCCAGTCAGTAAGACCCAGGCTGCCCAGCCATCCATAGAGCCAGGCCATAGAGCTGGTGGCCTCAGCAGTTGGGATGGGAGTGGGCAGCTAGGCTGGTGGCAGGTGGTGACCGGGACCTTCTCAAACCCCAAAGCTGCCCTCGGAAAGGACTTCTGCCAGCAAGCACGGTGGGTGGCCGAGCTGCAGGAAGGGGACAATGCCATCCACTCCTGAGCACCTTGGATGAGGGGCCCACCCTCTGTGTCATAAGAGCTGCAGGGAAACCAAAAAGGGTTAGAACCAGGAAAACATTCCCCAACCGATGCCTGCTACCCCCTCCCCAGGGCAGGACTTAAAGGTCTAAGTCACATCTGACCAGTAGGGACCATCTGACCAAGGCACCAAACAGCCAGACTGGAGGTGACAAGGAAGAAGTGTGCACACACCCCACCCCTTCCAGCGGTAGATACCTGGCCAGATCCTGCACCCTGCAGAGATCTGCCCCACAGCTGCAACCTCACACACTCTACCCACCCCAGTCATCTGGGGCCACCTCCAGGACCCCCCACTGTGGTGGCCAGAACCCCTGCCTAACACCGGTCAGTTGTTGAGGGGCAGGCAGGAGGCTGTACAATGGCACCGAGGAGCCCGCACTCGCCTGGGGCAGGGACTCTAGATGGGCTGCCCCCAAAGCCCAGGGAGGGTGACCCACTGCCCATGCCCACCAGCAAGCCCACAGGCCTGCAGACCCAGACATCACAGCTGTTGCACCAGACACCCTCCAGGCCAACTCTTTGTTGGCCCCGAGGGTGGGAATGCCCATAGGAGAGGAAGCTGAGCCTAGGGGGATCCCACAGAACGCCAGGCATCTGCAGTCTCCAGGGCACCCCAGCCTGGAAATGGATGCCGTGATAGCCCAGCCTCAGTGGAGGCCGCCACTCGAAGGCCCAGTGGGGCTGTGCTCAGCAGGGTGGGGCCAGCCATGCCTGCCTGACCTTCTCTTAGGCCTTATCACGTTCTGTCCACAGTCGTTGAATGACCACACGGGCTCACATCGTGCTAGGAGCTGGGGACGCCCTGTACTGACCCAATCTACACTTCCTGCTTCTCCAAGGCCCACAGGGCCTGGTGAGGCAGGCTAGGGGACAGGCCAGGAAGGGTGAGGGGCTGCTGGCCTCGCTGTCACTGGAGTCGGTCTCTGTGTCTGGTGAGGCAGCTGGGGGCTTCCTCTGCCCTCCGAGAGACAGGCTCTGGGTGACCTCCTCCCCTCCCCAGGGACCCAGACTTGGGTGTAGACTCGGTCGCTGACCCTTGGCCCCCAGCGCCTTCTGTTGGCGCCCTGGCAGTCCTGGGAGTCCCCTAGAAGTTAAGAAGGGTCTGTGTCTTCTCCTAGACCAGCTCTGCCGAACCCCACACAGCATGGGTCATCGCAGGTAAGCCGGACTCCTGCTCCCTGCAAGCTGGCCAGGCCCCTCCGGCCAACCTGGGTGGGTCCCTGAGACCGGGCTCTCCAGCCCCTTTCCAGATGGCTCACTTTACAACCTCTGTGACCCTAGGAGACACAGGGTGCTCAGGCTCTAACTACCCAGAGTACCTGGGGCCTTCCTCTTCTGCCTAGAGGCCTCCCCCAGGGCTTTGTGTTCCCCAGTCACTCCACAAAGGAAAACGCACAGGGCAGACCAGTGACACTCCAGGCCTGTGCTAAGTCTGGGGGCTCTGATGCTGGCCTGGGGAGGAGGTTATGCACACCAGTGACAGCAGCTGGTCTCACTCCTGAGCCTCAAGCACGAAGAGGCACCTCAGTCGTTTTGCACTTGAGGAAATGGGCTCAGAGATGTTGAGTAATTGTGGAAAGGTCACAGCCAGTGAGTGACAGAGCCATGATTTGCACCCACACCCTGGTGAGTGCAGGGCCAGCTCTTCCCCCAGCGTGACTTCCCTCTCCCAGATGTCACCAGTAGCCATCTGCCTCCTTCCAAAGCCACTGGGAGGTGACCTCACCCCTTCTCACAGCCCAGGCCACAAGCAAGGCTGTTGGGGAGAGGGGGTCTCTCCCTCATCCCAGCCCGGGTCCTTAGCACTGATTTAGGTTGGGGTGTCAGGGACCCTGAGCCTGCCCTGGGGTGTCAGGGACCCTGAGCCTGAGGGTCTGGTCATCATCTGGGATGGTGAGGCCTCTGGGTCATCCTGGGGACATCTTGGGTACCCCAGTGGGACCAGAGCCTAGGGGCGGGGTGTTCGGTCATCCTGCCTTCATTGCACCATCCTGCCTCCCACAATCATACACAGGTCGAGGATTTCAGCCTCAGAGACAGTGTGACTTGCGATTTGAGTGTGGTGTGTTCTTAGTGTGTATTTGTGGCCATGACGTGCAGTGTGTCCTCTTCATGCACGTAGTACACGGTCTTAGCATGTGGTGTGTCCTCTATGTGTGGTCAGTGTGGCCTTAGCCATGTGCCTTGGGACTTCCATTGCCATCTCCACACCCAGGCCCCAGGTTGTCCCCACAATTAGCCTATGCCAGTGGCTGGGTGGCTGGCCCTGGGGGCACCTGGGTTCTGGGAGCGGAGACCCCTGCCCAGTATCCCTTGGCCACAGACACTGGTGCTCAGAGCTGGCAGTGTGAGCTGGACAGGCGGTGGCGAGCAGTCAGGGAGCTGAGGGGCCTGACGCACCAGGGGCCTGCCAAGCAGGAGGAGCAGGCGTGGGTCCTGAGAGCAGGAGGGTCTGCTGGGGGAGGGGGGATGCATCCAAGGTCTCACCTCTCTTTCCGTAAACCTGAACCCCCTCAACCCCAGCCAGGGTCAGGTTCAGGGTCCCAGCCCTCACTCCCAAGGCTCTGGGCAAGAAAGGCTCACCCAGGGGTGGGACCCCAGTCCCTGCCCCCAAAGGCATCCCCTTCCGGGTTCAGAGCAGGTGTGGCTGCCATGGGCAGGCTGGCCCCTCCCTGGCACCTCATCCCACGCAGAGCTGTTATAAATAGGAGGCTGCCCAGCCAGTGTTGGGCCACATCCCTCTTTGTCACCTACTGGAGCTGCCACCATCTGGTCGCCTACCACGGGAGCATGGAGGCACCTCCGCAGGTACCAAGGGGTGCCTGATATGGGCACCCTTTCCCATGTGGGACACTTGGGCAGTCATCTCTTGGGGTATCCCTAGCCTGAAGTTGGGGGGTTGTGTCCCACATGTCATCTCGAGCACACACAGGGTGAGGGCAGGAGGGTCCCGAGCCTCCCTCATGCAGCCCCCAATGACTGAAGGCTTGGTGTATGTGTGCATGCGTGTGTGCACGTGTGTGTGTAGACCATGCTCCCTGCTCCTGCTGTCTGAGGTGTTTCGGGCCTCGCATGCCCACCTTCTCTCCAGTGTGCCTGGGGACACTGTCCCAGGTGTCTGGACACCCCCCGCATTTCAAGAAGCGCTGGAAGCTCTGAGTGGCCCTGGAGACCCCAGCCTCCCGAGCCCCCCTCTGGCCTGGCAGCGCCAGGGGGTGGGAGGGGCTGGTCTGGGGTCCATGTCTAGGGGAAGAGGAACGTGGTTACCAGTCAGAAGCCTCCTTCTAGAGCCTCCTTTGCCTTACCTGAATACAGCCAAGGGTCTTGCCTTACCTGTGAGGGCTCAGCATGACCATAGGGCACACGTGTGGGCATAGCTCTGTGCTGTGTGGCACCCACCATCAGCACCCTGTGCTGGCAAGTGCTCCTGGCCACCCCCCACCTCGTACCTGGGGCCCCACGGAGCTGGCTGGCTTGCTGTGACACGCATGTTTCCAGGACACATGGGAGCAGCCTGCTCAGGCACACCTGGCCGGGCACGTGCTGGCTGAGATGCAGCAGATGCTGCCCCCCCCAGCCCCCTCCCCAGGTGCCCCCACCCAGGTTGGGGGAGGAGCTGGAGCCCAGGAAGCTGCTCATGGTTGCAAGGAGGCCAAATGATTCAGACCAAGATGGGGACAGTTTGGAAAGTCCGTAGGAAGCCCATGCAGTGACTCAGTGCATGTCCGGGGCCAGTGGGCCTGGCCTGATCGGGGCCCCGTGTCCCTGTGCACTACAGGCGCTGGGAGTTTGGGATGCTGCAACTTCCAGGGCAGGACGGGGGACCAGGGAGGCTGTGGCTCCACTTCCTGGGGCCCTCAGGTCCCCACCACCGGCTGGCCCACCGGCCCCCTGCCCACTTTTCCTGAAGCCCAAGGTCTACAGCTGGGGCTTCCCCGGGGACTCAGCTCAGTGGACAATGCCCCACAAGGGGCCCACAATACTAAGCACTCCGGCCTGACCCTTGGCCCAGGCCTGGCCAGGCCAGGCTGGCTCTGTCAGACCCGGTCAAACATGGCCACATTGGCTGCTGCGGGTGGCGAAAGCCATCGAGGCCCAGAGTCATATCTTCACGAGTGCCCCCAGCATTGGGCTCTGGGCTCACCGACATGGCACAGTTCCTATCTTGAGCAGGTCACCTGGTCTGCTCCTCCCCAGAGGTCCCTGCCCCATTTGGAGGACAGCAGCAGAGACCCACCCAGCCTTAAGACTGCAAACAAGGCTAGGCAGGGCTGGCACTGCTGTCCCTGCCCACACTGCACAGGCTGGGCTCCGCCGTGATAAGACATGCCTGAGGAGGCTGTCTTGTGCCTTGCTGGGCATCACAGGGATAGCTGCACCGTCAGTCCCAAGTGTGGACAAGCCTCTGATGGGGCCTCTCTTGACTGCCAGCCAGCTGGGCTGTGCCATTGGCGGCCAAGAGACGAGACTGTCTCTGGGACAGAGAATGGAAGTCTGACTGGCCCAGGGTGGAGAGACCTGGGTAGGGGTCAGGCTGGGTGGAGGGCTGGGGCCCGGCTGAGATTTGTTTCTTGGACACAGCCTGGAGCAGTGGCCCCAGCAGCTGGTACAGGGCCCGGGACCTGGACGTCCCCCAAGGTCCAGCCGCCACTGTCCAAGGAGGGGCGTGGGGAGAGGCTGGTGGAGCTTCATACGTCCTTCAGGGAGCTGTTCACCTTCTTCTGCACCAACGCAACCATGCATGGTGCCATCCGCCTGGTCGGCTCCCGCCGGAACCACCTCACGACGGCGTGCTGGGGGCTGCTGTTCCTGGGCACACTGGGCACACTCTACTGGCAGTTCGGGCTCCTCTTTGAGCAGTACTGGCGCTACCCGACCATCATGACTGTGTCTGTGCACTCAGAGCGAAAACTCTTCCCGTCAGTCACTCTGTGCGACATGAACCCACACCGGTGAGGGCTGGGCTGGGCTGGGCGACCGGGATGAGCGCGGGGGTCCAGGACGGGGGTCCTGATGCAGCTCTGCAGCCTGTGACCTCTCTCCAGACGTGGTCACAGTAGAAGCCCCACCGGCTCGGGAAACTTGGGTCATTCATTGATGATGCCACCTCACCCCACCTCTGGGACCTCTGCCCCCTGGGAGGGTGTAGGTGTTAAAAGACAAGGAAGAGCCACTTGGAGTTTGGTATGGTTAGTGCCACCCTGGAGGGACACCCCGGGGTTGGGCAGCAGTGCGCAGTGTGAGAAGAGCTGGGAGTGGGCTTTCCAGAAGGGCAGCCTGGAGCTGGGCTTCAATCGTGGAGTCCCTCCAGAAGAAGGAAGCAGGGCAGCTTTCCAGGTGGGGAGGCTGCGAGCTGCCAGGGTGCGGAGCCCGCAGGGCTGCACGGCCGGGCTGGGGGGCCTTACTCCCCGCTGCGGCCCAGCTCGCAGTTCAGAACCTCCTTCTGGGGGGGAGGGGCTGCCGTCCACTGACCTGTGGGGCCAGCGTTGTGGGGGCCGAGAGGCTTGCCCAGCAGTGCCCCGTGCCTGATGTGGGGAATCCTGGGGGTGTGACTCTGACTCAACTTGGCCCCTCCCCCGCCCCGCCTCACAGGCCCAGCCTGGTTCGCAGCCAGCTGCGGGCACTGGATGTGTTTGCCCAGGAGAATATCTATGCTCTCTACAAGTTCAACTTCAGCGCGAGTGGGGATGCCCCCCTTGTGGAGGCCCGTGGCCGAGAGCCTGCCTTCCAGCTGGACCGTGCTATCCGCCTGCAGAGACTGAGCGGCCCAGGCGGCCAGAACAAAGTGGGCTTCAGACTGGTGAGTGTGCACCCGTGCTGTCGTCCTGCAGGGCGCTGAGGTGGGCGTGGACAGGGCAGGCGTGGGGGTCTGTGCTGAACCGACACCCCACCCCCAGTGCAACAGTACTGGAGGCGACTGCTTCTACCGAGCCTACTCGTCAGGCGTGACGGCCGTGCGAGAGTGGTACCGCTTCCACTACATCAGCATCCTGGCTCTGCTGCCCACCGACGGCGAGGACAGCCACCGAAGCCATGGCGGCCGCTTTGTCTTCTCCTGCCGCTACAATGGCCAGGACTGCCAGGCCCGGTGAGTGCGGTGGAGCAGTGGCCGCTCCCCTCTGCCCCACCCAGCGGGCGTGGGTGCCACCCCTGGGGTCTGGCCAGTCCCAAACAGCTCTCTCCAGACCAAAGATAAAGCAGGCTGTGGTCCCTCAGGCCACACACACGGTGGGTGACAGGTCTAGGGCGTGTGCTGGTCTGAGCATGGCCTCTCGCTGCAGACACTTCCAGACATTCCACCACCCCACCTATGGCAGCTGCTACACCTTCAATGGGGACTGGGCCGCACAGCGCCCAGGCATTACCCACGGTGAGTGCCAGCCTGGGGCGGGGTGTGCAGGGGGCTCCCGCCAGCCTGGCCTCACCGCGCCCGCCTCCCCCAGGGATCAGCCTGGTCCTCAGGGCTGAGCAGCAGGACCACCTGCCGCTGCTGTCCACGGAGGCCGGCATCAAAGTCATGGTTCACCAGCGCAACCACACCCCCTTCCTGGAACACCGCGGCTTCAGCGTGCGGCCAGGGACTGAAACCACCATCGGCATCCGAGAGGTGCCACGGCCCCCGGGAGCGGACAGGGGAAGGGCCCCAAACCCACCTCCTAGCCTAGCCCTGGGGCCCGAGGGCGAGGGCGGTTCGCGGGCGAAACTGAAGTAGCCCCTCCCCCAGGACGAAGTGCGCCGGCTCGGGAGTCCCTACGGCCGCTGCACCGACCACTCGGAGGGCCTGGACGTGCCGCTGCTGTACGTCGCCTCGTACACCCTGCAGGTGCGTCCGGGGCGGGGCGGGCCGCCGGGGGCGGGCCCGGGGAGGGAGGCCGGGCGATGGAGAGGCGCGGACTGTCCCGCCCGCGCCAGGCAGGCCCGGGGGCCCCAGCCCGTCACGGCTCTCCCCGCAGGCGTGCGTGGTCTCCTGCTTCCAGCAGCTGATGGTGGAAACCTGTTCCTGCGGCTACTACTTCTACCCCCTGCCGGCGGGGGCTGAGTACTGCAGCTCCGCCCGGCATCCGGCCTGGGGTGAGGCCCCGCGCCCCCCGCGCCCCGCGTCCTCCGCGCCCCCGCCCCCCGCGCCCGCGCCCCGCGCCCCCCGCGCCCCCCGCGCCCCGCGCCCCCGCCCCGCGCCCCCCGCGCCCCCCGCGCCCCGCGCCCCGCGCCCGCGCCCCCGCGCCCCGCGCCCCCGCGCCCCGCGCCCGCGTCCCCGCGCCCCGCGCCCCCGCGCCCCCGCGCCCCCGCCCCCGCGCCCCGCGCCCCGCGCCCCGCCCCCGCGCCCCCGCGCCCCCGCGCCCCGCGCCCCCGCGCCCCGCGTCCTCCGCGCCCCGCCCCGCCCCCCCGCGCCCCGCGCCCCCGCGCCCCCCGCGCCCCGCGCCCGCGTCCCCCGCGCCCCGCGCTCCCCGCGCCCCGCGCCCCGCGCCCCGCCCCTACGCTGGGCCCGCCGCTGGGGGCAGAGTCTCCCACAGGCTCTGTGAAAACCCAAACTTCCTCGCCACCCCTGGGTCGCTCCAAACGGATTCACCTATGACCCCCCCAACCCCACTTCCCCAGGCCACTGTTTCTACCGCCTCTACAGAGACCTAGAGACTCACCGGCTTCCCTGTGCTTCCCGCTGCCCCAGGCCCTGCAGGTGAATGGGGAATGTGAGGGTCAGGGGTCACTGCCCTAGGCACCGCGGTAGGGGTGTGACAAGGGTCTCTCTCCCTCCCAGGGAATCTGCATATAAACTCTTTGCTGGGACCTCCAGGTGGCCTTCCTCCAAGTCAGCAGTGAGTCCCCTAAAGGGGTGGGGTGAGGGGCAGACCAGCACCTGAGCCTCCTGGGTCCCACCGAGCCCACCCTAGACCCGCCTCTGCCCCGGCGGTCCCTGCCCTTCCACCCGCCCCGCAGCTCCCGGAGGGCTGGGAGGAGCTGCAGCCACAGGGACCCTTCTGTGTGCAGGACTGGGTCCTGGCAGTGCTGGGCCAGCCGGGCCACCGCAGCCCCAGTGGGAGCACAAGCCCCAGGTGGGTGGATCCCGCCTCCTCCAGACGTCCTGCCCAGGCCCCTCATCCTGCCAGCCGCGTCTTTCAGTGCCCCAGAGGAGGGGCCCCAGCCTGCGGGTCCAGGGCTCAGCCCCCCACGTCTGTGCTGCACCCCAGGAGCAACGTGGCCAAGGTGAACATCTTCTACCAGGAGCTCAACTACCGCACGGTGGACGAGACGCCTGTTTACTCGGTGAGCCGGCCAGGGACCACAGGCTGGCGTGGAGTCAGCAGCCCGCCAGGCACACTGGGGTGCCGCCCCAGCCTGAGGGCCTGTGCGTGTGCTCACTGCCCACTGGTGCCAACAGGTGCCGCAGCTGCTTTCTGCCATGGGCAGCCTCTGGAGCCTGTGGTTTGGCTCCTCCGTCCTCTCCGTCCTGGAGCTGCTGGAGCTGTTGCTTGACGCTGTGGCCCTCGCCGTGCTGCTGGGCTGCCGCCGACTCCGCCGTGCGCAGGGGCCCCAGCCAGGGCGGTAACGGGCGTCCCCACACCAAGCCAGAGGCCAACCAGCTGCCCAGTGACTGCAGGCATGAGGTCAAATGCCCCAGAGCCCAGCTGGCGATGCTTCAAGGGCTCTGGCAGGCATCTCAGCTGAAGAGTGAGGCAAAGAGTGGGTCCCCCAAGACTCCTGACACCTGAACCAACCTGAACTTACTCTGACCCTGGGCGTTGTAGCAGCAGCGGGCTCTCCTGGCTGCCCAGGACGGGCCAGGCCAGCCCCGCAGGGCCTCCCCAACCAGCCAAGCCAGACCTAGGGCCCAGGAAGCAGCAGCACTGGCAGCCGAAGGGCTGGCACGCAGGCACCAGGGCGCCCAGCAATCAGGGCCTCTCGTTAGCCAAGCCACCCTGCTCATGGTTGGCCTCACAGTTCTCAAGGAGGCCCAGGGCAGGAAGGGGTGTCCCCACCACTGGATTCTCATGTTCCAGGCATGACTGAGCATCTGTGCAGGCATGTGAGTGTGCATGTGTGTGTGCATAGGATGAGTATGCACATGTATGTGCATGTATGAGTGTTTGTGCATGTGTGTGTGCATGCGTATGTGTGCGTGAGAGTGAGTGTGCCCATGCATGAGTGTACACATGAGTGTGTGCAGGTGCGTGCATGTATCTGTGCATACGTGTGTGCATTTGTGTGAATGCATGCATAGGGGTGCTTCCACACAGGAGTGTCTGTGTTTGGTATCAGTGTCATGTGTCTTGACTGTGTCAACATATCTGCTCACACTTGTGTGTAGGTGTGTGCAGGTGTGTGCAGGCATCAGGCAGAGCTTCCCTCAGCTCAAGGCAGGTGGCAGGAAGTGCAGGACGAGGCCAAGGCACTCGGTAACCTTTGTAATAAAACCTGCCATTCCACCTGGTAGCCAGAACATGTGCGTGCCTCCCAATTACCCTTCCCCAAGTGAACTGAGAAACCTCAGGCTGCACCTCCACACTCCTTGGAGCCACAGACACATCTGGGGCTAGGGGACAGGAGGACACTGTGCATGGGGCCACCTTGCAGGGCCAGGGCCTGCCTGGGGGCCTGGCTAGGCCCAGACAATCCTTGCCAGTTGGCATCCGCCCGACTCCTACCAGGAGCCACAGTCCAGGCCAGAGAAAGGCAGAGGGGCCTGGGGGTGTCAGGAGTCAGTTTTCATCAAAGAAACCTCAGGCCCTCCATCGGGCCCCTGGATTCTGGCTTATTACATCCCTTTGGGGCACCAGTGCTACCCCACTCAAGGTCACCCCTCAGGGAAGATAGGGAACCCAGAGACACCCCTCCCCCAGCTGAGACAGAAGAGTGAGGTGGGTGAGCCAGCCAATGACACGCAGCAGGTGCAAGCGGTAGTTTATTACTGTGATCTGGAGCAGGGGCGGGTCCCACCAGCCTGAGGCCCAGGCGAGAGGCCCTGACAGGCAGCAGGGGTGGGATGTGGGGGTGGAGCTCAAGCAGGGAGAGAGGGAAGAGTTCATTCTGTTCTTTAGGGGTTGCAGCCAGCAGGTGAGGGACTTGGAGGGCCCAGTCAGTGCCCACCTTGCTGCCCATGGAGCCTCCCTGGGCAGTCTTTGCATAGTGACCAGTTGACTGGCCTTGGTCTGACCAAGGACCCAAGTTGGGGAGAGGCCCAGCCACTGCCCCAGGGCTCCAGGAAAGGGGAATGCAGAAGGCATTGTGGGCCCTGGGAGTGAGCTGAGGCACCCCTGGACCCATCTAAGGGTCCACCCAATGGGGCGAGCTGGCGAGGGGGGCGGAGCCGCAGAGACCTCCCCCGAGCAGCAGACAGAGCCCAGGTCAAGGCGGCCCTCCAGAGTCCATGGCGGAGAGGGGCGAGTGAGAACAGGTGGTTGTAGAAAGCCCACTCAGTCCATGACAGAACATCAGATGCAGGGGTGCAAAGTGCCAAAGTCCTTGATGAACCAGCTCCGGGCCAAGTGCCTCTGCAGGAGGCAGGGCCGCCCAGAACGGGGGCCTGTGTGGCCAGCCACAAGGCCTTGGGACGCCTGCGTCCAGCCAGGGCTGATGCCCCAAGTCAGAGCCCTCCCAGCACCCGAGAAGCCCAGCCTGGACGCTGGGGGTCACTAAGTGAGGTACACGGGTTGATTCCCTGGATGGGCTGCCCCTTCTGCCCTCGCAAGGGGCTGGTGGCCAGCCACCAGCCCCAAGGCCTAGTGGAGGGGCTATGGGGATATATAGGGGGGACCCAACTAGCAGGTCAGTGTCTGGGGCAATAAAGGTGGGGGCACAAAGTGACATGGACCCCGGGGACAGGGGCACACAAGATGACATGGAGCCTTTAAAACGGTTTGTGACATGAGCAACCCAGCACCCGAGGAAGGAGTCACCTGAATACATAGGGTCCCGCATGGGGTGAGGGGTACGAGACCATGCAGCACCTCGGGGGAGGGAGAAACGTGGGGCTTCAGAAGATTCAGTGCCGGTGTTCCGCCCCAGGCCCTGGGGGTCGGGGCACTCTGAGGCGGCCAGACAGGCTGCTGGGGTCCCAGGAGAGCCTGGGTACCAGGCTTCTTGGGAAATGGGCCAGGCAGCCGAGCAGGATGGTGGGGGCAGGCGCGGGGGTCCCGCCGCTTCCCGGCCCGCCCCACCCTAGCTCTCCTCTAGGTGGAGGCTGATGAACTCCTGGATGCACCTGCGGTACTGGAGCTCCGTGGGACTGCTCCCTGCCAGGGGGCCCGGCTGGCCTGGGGGCGCCTCGGCCTCGCGCATCTCCTCCGCCATGCGTGCCAGACGCAGCCTGGGGAAAGCTCAGAGTGAGGGCGCCGCCCCGGCCCCACGGCGCCCCGCCCCAGGGCGCCCTAGCTCACAGCGTGACAATGTCGGCGTTGGCCTCCTGGATTGCGATGCTCAGCGGATCCTGCTGCTCGTTATCCAAGGCATGCTGGTCGGCACCCCGCTTCAAGAACAGGCAGACCTGTCTGAGGGACGGAGAGAAGAGTCGGGGTGGGCCCTGGTGACCCGGACCCGGTTGGCGGGGCGAGAGGGGTCCCTGCGACTCACCCCGTGCGGCCCAGGAGCGTGGCGTGGTGCAGAGGCGAGCGGCCCCGGCTGTCTCTTTGGTTCACGTCCGCTCCGTTTTGCAGAAGGAATTCACAGACGATCAAAGAGCCCTGGGGAGCCGGGGCAGATCAGGTCGAGCAGAGGAAGGCCCCTGGGAGAGCCCCCACCCCTAGCCGGGACAGAGCCAGTCTCCAGGGGAGGACTAGGGGCCCTTCCCACACGCCGCAGTGTCGGCGTGCACCTGTGTCCTGCGCGCAGCCCAGCCTCGCTCACCCCTAGCACCGCCTGCACCAACGGCGTCTTGCCCTCGTCCTCCGCGTCCGCCCAGTTGACTTCGGCTCCGTGGGCCAACGCCGCAGCCAACGCGGGGAGGTCGCGGGTGCGCGCAGCACGGTGTGCTAGTAGCCCCGGGTGCAGCTCACGCACGTCCGCCAGACCCCAAGCCTCGGCCTCTCCGTCTGCCTCGCCACTGGACTCCTCCGACTCTGCGCCCTCTGGGAGGAGGGGGGCGGTCAGGAGCAGAGACCTAGCCCGAAGTAGGGGAGGAGGGCTAGGGAGGGGCTTTGGCAGAGGTGGGGAGGCGCGCACCCACCCTCCTCAGTGACACTGTCCACCACGGAGCCCACGCCGAAGGCCAGGATGTCCGAGCTGCCGTCGGAGCTGCCCCCTAAGCCACTGTCGCTGCTCAGACCTGTGGGGTCCGTGGGCAGAGGGGGTCCTGAGCATGCCTGACTCCTCCCAGAGCTCTGGGGGAAGCGGGAGCCCACCCGTTCTTCAGGGGATGTACCCAGGGGAAGGACTGGCCGTCACGAGGAGGCAGAGGTGAGCTCTGCCCAGGATGGGAGGAAGGGGAACAAAATAAGTAACAGCTCCACGGAGCCAGGGGCAGCGCCCTGTGGCCGCCCACCCTCTAGTAGGTCAGCCCTCGCAGGATGGGAGGGCATGCGCAGGCTGAGGGCGTTCAGCCCTGTCTGTGGCCGCTGCACGCTGGGAGGTCATTGTCCAGTGAAGGGATCTTGGCCAAGCCCTAGAGAAGGGGCCCTAGGAGCTCTCCCAAGGGCAGCCCTGGCAGAAGAGCCCCGGGTGGTGCGGCAGCGCCCTCTGCTGCTCATGGTCACCCTTGTCACTCCCATCAGCGCTCCCAATTCTTGACCCTGGCCATGCCTTCTGCCCAGACTGCCTAGGAAGGCTCCACACATTCCCCAGGCCAGTGCTGATAAACCATTAGCAGGCAGCCCTCAGGGGAGAGCCCCGATTTATAGCATTTGCACTCTAACTCCAAGAAGAGTGGGAAAGAGGTGCACAGGTGTCTCTCAGAGCTGGCTCCAGCACTCAGCTGTCCAGGCCATCAGCACGCACATGCACATGCACACACCCATAACACATATACACCATGTGCACAGTCACACACACACCTGTGTGCACACAGCACACGATCACTTGCGGGTCACGGCCTCCGCCTTCAAGTCAGTGGCCAAGTTACTCCCAGCCCCTGGAGATTTACCCCAGCCTTAGCCCTGCTTGACCTCCAATTCTTCCCACCACCAGACTACTGTCCCAGGACACCACCTCCTCAGCCCAGTCCCTCCTGCAAGGAGCACCTGTCCCACCAGTCCCCATGGCAGTCCACACTCATCCACCCTCCTGGTGAGCCATGCCTGGCCCAGCTCCGCTGCCCAGGCCGGGCAGCAGGGGGCTGGGGCCCTCACAGCACTTACTGCGTGGACCCGCCGCAGCAGCCCCTGCGTCAAAATAGGAGAAGAGGGAGTCCAGCTCATCGGGGCAGAAGAGGGAATCCCTGCGGAACCTACGCTCCACTGCGCCTGAGCGAGGCAGGGAGCCGGTCACGCAGAGCACCCGAGCCCTGCCTCCTGCCCCGCCCAGACCTCCCTGGAGTCTGGGGCTTGGTGGCTTGTCCCTGCTGGAGCCTTCTCCCCACACCTGCCCAGGTGCGAGACCTGAAGTGCAGCCTGCAAGCAGCCCGCCCACCTGAGCACAGAGCAGCCACGGAGGGCAGAACAGGCTCCATCCGGACCTTGCGGCGGGCGTTGGGGGCGCGGGGGGAGCTGTGGGGGCGCTGGCACTTTTGCGCCCGCCAGCGACGTGGGGCCTCCCGGGTGGGTGCAGAGGGAGACTTCCGCAGGAACTTTTTTTCCACGTACTTGTCCTTGATCCAGGCCTCCTTGTCCTGCCTGGACCAGGGGTGGACATGAGGCTGCACTCACCGGCTGGGGCTCCCCAGCCCCGTCCATGCTGCCCCCACCTCACCTGGGGCTGCTGGCTGAGGGCTTCTTGCTGCTCGGCCCCTCACACCGGGCCTCATAAATCTGGTTCACGGTGCTGTTCCCAAGCTCACACATCAGCTAGCACGACACAGGGCGAGCAAGTTCAGCCCGACTCTGACCCCCAGCCTGCACACCACCCCCGCCGCCAGCACCCCGCCGGCGCGGGCGGCCGCAACGGCCACACACACCTTCAGCAGCTCTGGCTCCCAGGAGTCCAAGGTCAGGGACCGCACCTTGGAGCAGTGGACCCCCAGGCTCCTGGACAGTGGGGAGGCAGGGCTGAGTCTGGGCACGGCTCAGCCCCAGCGCCCCAGTCTGGCCCACCCAGGGGGCCCACCTGTGGATGCCCGAGCACTCGATGCAGAGCAGCACGCCCAGGTTGATGCTGGCCCAGCGGGGGTCCGACTGGCCGCAGTCGCCACACTGGCCATTGCCAGCCACGCTCTGCATGCGCTGCAGCACACTCTCGCCCTTGGCACCACGCTCCCGGGAGTCCGTGGTGGAGTCAATGCTGCTGGTGGACGGGGACGCTGTGCGGTCCAGCCTCTGGGGACGGTGTGAGGTGCCACTCAGCACTACAGGAGCTCCAGCCTCAGTTTCCCCAGCAGGCCCTCACTTCCGCCCCAGCCACAGTTGTTAGCACAGGCTGGGGCCCCAGAAGCAAATCCCACACACGCATGTGTGCACGCACCCTCATGTACACACACACACTTACACGCACAGTGCACATGCACACCGCCACATACACAGTGTACACGCATGCACGCTCACACACAATGTACACACACACTTGCATGCACACACACAATGCACACTCGAATGCAAACACAATGCCCACGCATGCCTGCTTACACGCACAATGTACACATGCTCACATGCGCACACAATGCACACACATGCATGCTACATGCATGCATACAATGCACACGCACACTTGCATGCACACACATGTTCACATGCAGTCTGCAGGGGCCCTGTGCACACGTGTGGCAGGTGCTGGAAGGCCACACCTCGCTGTAGCAGCTGTCCGGGCTCTCCCGGTAGGCGGAGGCGATGCTGGCTTGCACAGCTTGAACCCAGGCCTGCCGCAGCTTCTCTGAGTCGGCCTGCAGCATGCAGCTCCTGGAGGGAGGGGACCATCAGGCTAGGCAGGCAGGGGCTCCCCCCCCAACCCCGCCCAGGCTGGGCCTCCTCACTTGGTGGGTGACACGACCTCAAAGCAGAACCTCCGCTCGATGTCCTCACATGGCTTCACGGAGCACAGGCGGAGGTCGTCCACCACCACGGTCAGCACGTCCTGCAGGCAGCACAGTGTGGCCCTCGCACTCAGCACCCAGCCCTGACCGCCCAACGTACTGCTCCTCCTCAGAGACTCAAACTGGCTGAGACCCAAGTGCTCGTTGCCCCTGACCACTCAGGCTGTGGCGCCCAACAGTGCCCATAGCCCTGTGCAAATCCCACTGATCAGGCCACCCGGGGCCCAGGTGGGGGGGGCCCGGTGGGAGGGGCCCTGAGCGCACCTTCAGCTTCTTCTGGTAGACCAGCTGGCTGTTCTGGATGGAGAACCAGCGCCTGGGCAGGTGGATGGGCCAGGAGTCAGGCAGGGCAGCCCCCCGCCGGCCCCACTGCCCCCAGGGGGAAGCCCTCCCTCACCGGTTCCATGTCTTGAAGGCATTGCTGGCCCTCTTGAAAAGGTAGCCCTCCATCACCACACCGCTGGGCGCGTCCACGTCAAACTCTGCTTTGGGCTCATCGTAAGAGAAGTCCTGGGGGTGGTCAGAGCCAGGCTCCAGTGAGCGCCCACCCTGGCTGTGAGGACACTGCGCCCTCCCGGGCCACCCCGGAGCCAGGGTAGGAGTGGGGCTCTGCTCTTCACAGCCACTGCCTGACCTGAGCAAGGCCCCAGCCCCCCGAAGCCTCCTGGGGGGCAGCTGACTCCCGTCGCTGCTGGGCATCTAGGGCCCCAGCCCCCCAGCCCTGTAGGCAGGCAGCCTCTGGGGTCAGGAAGGAAGCTGCCGCCCCCATCCTGAGTCCCCCATTCATGTCGCCAGCTGGGCCTGCTCTGCGAGCCTGACAGAGCGCCATTCACCGGGGCTGGGGAGACACTGAGTGCTGTCCTGTGTGTCCGGCGGTGGGAGAGGAGGCCCAGCCACCTGCGCCCCGGCTGAGGGGGCGGGAAGGGACAGCTGCCGCTGCTCCCACGGGCCGCGTCCTGGCTCAGCCAGTGTTCCTGCTGGTGCCAGCCGCCGCTCACAGGGAAGTGCCCACAGGCGCCTGGGGCCGTTGGGAGGTGTCCTTGGTGCTGAAGTGCCGCAGGGCGGGGCGAGGGCAGAGGCCCCGCCTGCCTGATCCTCCCCGCCCCCAGGGTGGACGCCCACTCACCTGCAGCAGCGTCTGCGGGGGGGGGGGGCGGAGCAGAAGGGGGCGGGAAGAGGGAGAGAGCGCCATGAGTGACAGCTCCACCTCCCTCTGCCCCTCCCCCAGACTCTCAGTGGTCCTGAAATAGCAGCTCCCGCCTGCAGCCCACCCTTGTCCTGGGCAGAGCAAAGAGGCCCCAGAGGCTGCCGCCAGTGGCCTTGGAGGAAGGCGATCCCGGGTTCCAGCGCCAACCCCAGCATCTGTGCGCAGAAGGGGCTGGCCCTGGCCCCTACCACAGCAGGGCCGCCTCCCTGCTCCCGGTGTGGAGGCCCCTAAGGATGGGGACCCCTGCAGAGTAGGCAGGGCTGGGGGAAGGCACAGAGCATGTGTTCGTGTAAGTGGGCCTCCCCGGTCAGTGGCATGAGACGGATGGGGGTGGTAGCCTCTTGGAGTCTCCCCCATGCAGGGAGGTTGGGGCTGCAGGGCCTCACCCGCTGCTGGATGGCAGCATGCCTGTGCTCCATCTCCCGCTTCTCCACTGCTGAGTCGATCACCAGCTGGTCCAGCTGCGGGGAGCACCAGGGAGGTAAAGGGACCCCTGAGACCCTGGCCCATGACCCACCCCTCCTGGCAGGCTCACCTCTGCCGCCAGCTTCTTCATATAGGGGTCCAGTTGGTGCAGCAGGCTGTAGCCTTGCTGGAAGAAGCTGTACTGGGCGTGCATGAAGGACAGCATCTGCAGGTGGGCACAGGTGAGGCCAGGGGCCTTAACCTGTACCCCAGGCCCAGCACGCCTGCTGCACACACCTGTGCTCAAGGGCAGCCCCACCCGCCATCAGCAGGCACTCACAGAATCCAAAATCTCAAACTTCTTCTTGGCCTGGAGGACGTTGATCTGCAGGGAAGGGGTGAGCAGGGGAAGGGTGTCAGGGCCCAGGGAGCCTATGGTACCTTGCCACAGGGTGCACTCGGCGCTGCTTGCAGTTCCCTGAGACCCCTGGCTCATCTTCAGCACTCTGCACTGTGCTGGCCCCTCCTCCCACAGTCCTGGACATTGGGTCCCTCCCATGGGCAAAGCCAGGAATTCCCACCCTTGTTCCAATCCCTCTAAGTCCTCCCTCAGCAAGGTCTTCCAGGCCTCCACCCCTGCAGCCCGCAGCTCCAGGCTGGCCCCACCCCCATCTCTGGGCCTTTGCTGCCCTCACCAGTCCTTCCCCAAGATCTGACATGACAGGTGTTCTGGAGCCAGAGGTGCCCCTGAGGACGCCAGCCGTCTGTCAGCAAGAACACCTCCCACCCACTCCAAGACCCGCCCACTGGGTGCCCAGTGGCCCACCTGGAGCACATAGTCCAGCGCGAGGTGGCGAAAGCACTTGCGGGTCAGGGTCAGGGCACCCGTGGCCTCCTCCACCTCGTGGGGCCGGTGCCGCGGAGCCTGGGCATTCCTCACCAGGGCCAGCTCCAAGTCCTCCCGCACTTTGTCAAACTGCTTCTTGGTCTCCTTGAACTTCCGCACGTCCCTGGGGGCGGCCGATGTCAGGTCAGGGGGTCCAGGCAGGGTGAAGGTGGAGTCTCCCTCCCCCCCCCACTCTCGGGCCCCTGGGCAGGGCCTCCCTTCCTGACCCACGTGCCTGCACTGTGTCGCTGGCTCTCCCCTCCCCGTCCAGGCCCTCCCAGGCATCCGTGCCCTTTGCCACCTCGCTCCCAGGATTGGTGCAGCCTGGGGTGACGCCCAGCTTCATCCCAGACTCCAGGCTGATGTACCCAACTTCACCGCAACGTCTCCTCTCAGAGGTTACCCTGGGCACCCCAAGTGCACACAGGCACCGAGCTGAGGCCCCTCCCAACCCTCACCTCCTCCCGCCCCTCCCCCAGTCCTCCCAGGGCCCTCCCTTACTCCTTGCCTGAGGCTACCTCGCCTGCCCTCAGTGTTCCCCGACCCCACATCCTACCCCAGCCCTGTCCCACCTCCAAGCCTTTGCCCTTGCTGAGCCGGGGGTCTCAGGGAACCACAAGCAGAGCCTTAAGATCTTGGGCCAAGGTCTTCCTAAGCAGATCCTAGAACCACACCCAAGTCTAGCATAGTTGAGTCTGCTCTCCACTCCAGCATAAGTGTCACCATTAACCCCTCCGGGGCTGGGAAATGCCAGACCTCCAGGGGTCTGAGGGTGCTGGGGCCACTCACTCTTTGACAAAATTGTGGAGCTGCTGGCGCACGGATCTCTGGGCCTGGTCAAACAGGATCTGGGCCAAGGGAGAATGGGGGGTTACGGGTCTGTCACTACATGACCCCGGAGGCCAGGCCCCTGTTCCCCCAGCAGGTGAGAACCTGGAAAAGCCCCTCCTCCAGCCCTGCCTGGGCCCCAGCTGGTCATCTCCGCAGAGCCGCCTCACAGGGTCCAGGGGAAGTGAGTGTGGCCCCCAGGCCTGGGTTGGTGCCCAGAGGCGACAGCTGTGACCACCTGCCCATCTCCCCTCTTGGCTCTCTGACAGACTAGAGGCCAAAGCTGTCCCAGATGGCACCTCCCACGGCCCCACCCCATACTGGCCCAGACAGGACAGGCACATACAGGGCACCTGGTGACACCCAGTGCCCCCTAGCCCTGGGAGGCCACTTTGAGGATGATCAGCCCTGCAGGAGGAAGGGTTAGTTAGGCCCAAGCTACAGCTCCCAAGGGACCTGGCCTGGGGGTGGGGTTGGGGTGGTTGTCAAGAGCTGGAGGGCTCCCCAATAGCACTGGCTGGACCCAAAGTCAGACCCCCACATGGGGGGAGGACTGAACCCTATCTGTAAGCAGACAGACAGGGCAGGACGCGCTGTTCTGAGCTGGTTTCTTTCTGAGCTTCCCCTGTAGGGGACGGGGCCCCTGTTTAGTCTGGCCACAGTCTCACCACCCACGTGTGCCTTGGGCCCTGCTCCATGTGACGTAGAACCATCCCGGGTAGCAGCAAGGTCGGGGGTCACCCAGGGGCCAGGGGTCAGCTTGAGAGATTCTTCTAGAGACCCCTGCCTGGTTGGAGGGCCCTGGTGGAATCTCCAGGGCCTCTCCCACCTTGAGACCCCACTGCCCTCAGCCCTGGGCTTTGTTGCCCCCTCCCCAGCCCTCTGCACTGTCGGCCCCACTGGGGACACAGCAGAGCACCTCAGGGTGTCCCCCCACCCCACAGACTGGAGGAGCTGAAACGTGGTCTCCCCCAAAGCCGTCCCCACCAGCCAGCTCAGCTCCCTGAGAGCCAGCCCAGTGAGCAGTCCAGGCTGGGCGGGGCCTGCAGGGAGTCGGCGGGGCAGCCTTGGGTGGGACCCTGGGGTGGGGAAGTGGAGGACAGGCCCTCACCCCCCACACCGGCCAGGGCTCACCATGTGGTAGTTGACCATCTCCTGCAGGCTGTCTCCAAACCTCTGCAGACATTCCTGGGGGCGCAGAGTGGAGAGGACCCCTCACTCAGATGGCAGAGCCACGCCCCCAGTGGCCAGCACCTCCGGGGCTACAGGCCCCAGAGCCACCCTGCTCCCAAGGCCCAGGCACCCGTGCCCACCCCTGACTAGAGATCAGAGGTCAGCTGCCCCTCACCGAGATGACGGGGTCACCCTGGCATTGCTGAGACAGGTCTCGGACGCCGCTCACGAAGAGCCTGTTGGTTGTGATGTAGACCTTGCCAGCCTCGATCATGCCACTGCACAGCTTGACCAGCTGCGGACAGGACGTGGGGGCAACACTCACGCAGCCTGACTGCACCAGCCTCACCACCACCAGGAGGCGCTCTGGGCCCGTCAGTGCCCAGGCACAGCTGCCCTGAGCAGCCCAAGGCAGGGGAGGGACAGCCCCTGCCAGCCTTCTCTCTCCAGCCCACCCGGGGGGCCAACTGGGCCTCAGCTCCAGAGCAAAGGGTGGGAGCAGCAGCAGGAAGCCCGGAGCAGAGAACCCAGAGCTGGGTGGGCAGGTGGCCCTGGCCAGTGGAGGGACTGAGGGACACTACCCCTCCTCCCCCACTGCCCTCCCCTCTGCCCTCATCCCAGTCCTCAGATGCACAGCCTCCCAGCAGCTGTCCCCTGCCCCAAAGACTCAGGAGGGGGGAACTCACCAAGGCCCATCCCCACTTGAGGGGAGACCCGGGTCAGGCATGGGAGATACAGCTGGGGAGAGTGGGGGACACACACAGGAACTCACACACACATGCGCACACACAGGTGGCTGGGGGCAGGGCAGAGAGCAGCCCAGGAGGAGTGCACCCCAGCCCTCACCTTGTCCAGTTTGGCTTCTATCTCCACGACATCTGTCTCCACCTCATCAATGGTTGCCCTGCAACGGGGACAAGGGGGCCGGGGTCAGCAGCCAGTCCCCTGCCAGGCTCTGCACCTCCCCGAGGGGTCTGCAGTGGCTGATGGCCCACCTGCCACCCATGCCCCTCAGAAAGGTCAGGCAACGGAGGCTGGGAGAAGCGGCCATCGCCCTGGGAGGAGGGACCAGCACAGGGACCCCGGTCCGGCTGACTCTGTAGCTACCCAGTGCCCACTACGACCCCTGTCAGGAAGAGGCCCAGTTGGATGGAATGCCCCATCGGGGGTCTGGCAACTGTGGCCCTGAGTAGGGAAGGTCAGACAAGCCCCCGAGGACAGAGATAGGAGCTGAAGACCCATGCTTATGGGGACAAGCCGGCCACCCTCCTGCCCAGTCCCTGCCTCTCTCCAGGGACCAGAGCTGATCCCAGACTCCAACTGGAGCACCCACCCCCACCTCAGCCTCCGGCCCCTGGAGCGAATTTGTCCTGGTCCCTACTCCCCATACACACTCCATGAGGATTTTCCCCCAACCTCAAAACACAGAACGGCACCGTCTGCCAGGAGAGAGGCAGTGGGTCAGACTTCAGAGGAGCCCACTCCCCTGGGCAGCCTGACAATGGGCTGTGTTGGGGAGGGGAGAGTTAACGCATGACATCACCAGAGAAGGCAGAGGCAGATGGATCAGGCACGTGACCCCCCCTGCTCCGGGAACAGGAAATAGGGAAATTGGGCCAGGACCCGGTGCCCCCCAACCCACTCAGCTGGTGAGATGAGCCCATCTGGCCTCCTGGGGACAAGGGACAAGGGGAATGGGGTTCAGGCCAGGGGCAAGAGGCAGGCAGCCAGGGACAGGTCGTGGGCGGGGTCAGGCCGTGGTAGGCCAGCAAGGGGAGGGGTGTGTTCTCGGATTTCCCAGGCCTGGAGGGTGGGACCTAGTCTCTCACGTGGGGTACAGCTCAGCGTGATCCCCACTAGGAGCTGGGGGGGGGCCCGCCAGGCTGCTACCTAGCAGGATCTCCACCAGCCCCCCCCCCCCGGCAGGGCAGGGGCTCCTCTGAGCAGCCTCCATCACTTCCCTAGGGGCTCCAGGGGCGTGTGCTGAGACTGGAGGTGCCCGGCAGCCCACCCAGGACTGCCTGGAGGCGAGGCCTGAGGTATGGCTGACTGCAGGAGGCTGGGACCCCAAGGACCTTGACCACTGCTGTAGCCTTTCCCCTCCCCCTCAGAGAGTCTCAGGGCAGGGAAGGACCACCCAGCAAGGAGAGGACACTACTGAGGGGGACACAGCCCTGGAGACCCAGCTACCCCAAGTGCCCTGGGCAGTTGCATGGAGAGCTGCCACCCTTGGGCCTGGGCGTCGGGTCCCTGGAGAGCAGTAAGGGTGGGGCTGCACCAGGAGCCAGTGTGCCAGCTCCCCGCTCCCCAGCCCCCAGGACCCCAGGCCGCCTCTCCCGTCCTTCCTCCAGGATTTCCTCAGCAGTTAGGAGGATGAGGAGGAGGGAGAGGCCAGCTGCCCCCACCCAACGCCATGACTCAGCGCCTGAGGCCCCACCCAGGGGAGGGGGGCACCAAAAACAAGGGGTAGGCGGAGGCCCCAGGCCTGTCTGGAAGAGTCTGGACACCCCCCCACCTCTACACCGCCCCCCCACAGCCACATGTTCTCCCCAGACCAAGAACGTACCACACAGGCAGGGTCCCCCTTCCCAGGGCTGGGGCCATTTGGCCCCACGTCACTGACCACATCCTCCTGGCCTGCCCCACCCTGACCCACCCCAGGCCAGCCGCCAGGATGCCCTGGCTACATCCTCAGCTGCACCTGAGGGTAGCGAACAGGGGGGGACCTCAGGGAGGCCTCAACCTCCCCCCCCATTAAATCTCAACCCAACCCTGAAGCCCAGAGTACAGCATCGTGGCTCAGGGTCCGGGTGAATCCTCTTAGCCCCTCCCCCTGGCCAGGCTGGGCACTTTCACAGGGCAGCCCCTCCCTGCCAGAGGAAGCATGGCAAAGCTACTGCACCCACTGCGGGTGCCACAGGCAGAGCAGGCCGGTGTAGGAAGGAAGGTCTGGAGGTGAATGGGGTGCCGGCACCCCCAGTCTGACCAGGCAAGGTGGGCCTGCACCCCTCTACACAAGGGGAGCAGAAGCATGAGGCTTCTGAGCCAGAAGCCAAGTAAAGACTGAGGGGGGGGGTGCCTCAGCTGTGATCAAGACCCCAGCTGAGGCCCTGGCCACACCTCTTCCTCTGCCTGGTTCATGGAGGACAGTGGGCAGGGGTGGGCGCCCTGGCATCGTGTGTGTCTGAGTTGCTCACACTCCCTCCCTCAATCAGTGAAGAACAGGATGAGAAAATACAGAGGATCGCTTTCCACCCTCCTGCCCAGGGCCTGGGGCCGCTCTAGGGACCAACCAGACCCCTCAGCCCCGGCCTCCACAGGTCTTTGCAGCTCACTCCCTCGTGAGGCGGTTGTGCAAGGGGCTGGTGTGTGTGTGTGTGTGTGGGGGGGGCAGAGCACTGGTGCACCCACACACAGGCCCCCTGCTGGTACAGCTCAGAGACCCAGCATTCACACGCATGACCAAGCACACCTGTGCACAGAGGCACGGCCCCATGCTTATGTGCAATCAAGTGTACATGCATGCAGTGACAAGGTGCACACACACACACAGGTGTGCAGAGATGCGTGCGCCCAGTGCTAGATACGCACATAGTGACATGCGTGCTTAATGTCAACACTCACATGAGCATGATAAACACAGTACCGTCTACACCGAGAGGTGACCCATGCACAAGCGTGATGTATCCGTCACTAGTCTACACTCATACATCAAGCATGGCAGCACAAGGATGCAGCTCATCCACAAATTCACACCCAGGGTCTGGCACACAGGAGGTGCTCCGTTAAGGCAACTGTGCACACATCGTGAACAGACTGCACTCCCAGGGTCGGCCACAGCCCAGAACCCCCCACCAGAACCTCGCAGCCAGTCTGCTCAGCCCAGCCCCCAATCCTCCAGGCTCCTAGGTCACCCTGCCGAGCAGCCGGCCACTGGCCCTACACGTGGCTCCAGCTGCCTGTCCACCATGCACCGCTCCGGGCACACGGAGCAAGACGGACTCCAGGGACCGACCCCCACCCCACGCGCCCAAACAACCCCGGCTGGAGTGGGACTTGCAGGGGCGGGGAAGGGTCTCGGCCGTGGGCAGCTGTTCAACACGAAGGTGCAGACACAAAGCGGGGTGGACACTCCCACGGAGAGTGGCCGTGCCGGCGGCAGCCCCGCCCCCGCGCGCACCCTCCGCGCGAGGTGACCAGCACAAGGGGCATCTTTTGTTCCGGCCCCCCGGCCGGGCCGCTGCGGGTTTTGTCCCGGGCCGGGTCCTCCAGCTCCCCACGCCGGCCTCCGCGCCGGACACAAAAGCGGCACCGACGCCCCGGCCCCGCGCCCATCCCCCGGCCGCCGGGTGCCCCGAGGGGACGGCGACACCGGCGACCACAAAGGGCGCGCGCGTTCCGCGGGCGCACCTGAAACGCGGCGAGTCTTTGATGCACTCCTCGAACTCCACCGTCATGGCTGCGGCGGCGCGCGGCGCTCACTGGCACGAGGACCGCGGCGCCCCGAGAGGCATCCTCGGCCGGCCCGGCCCGCTCGTCCGCCCGCCCGCCCGCCCGCCCGCGCTGCGCTCCGCGCCCGCCCGCCCCGGAACGAGGCCGCCTCGCAGCTGCCCCGCCCCGCCTGTCACCGCCGGGGAGCGTCGCTAAAGTCCGGGGGCAGCGCTCGCCGCCAGCTGTCACCGCCAGGGAGCGTCGCCAAATGCTTCTCGTTGAGGCCGCAGGCACTCCTGTCTCCAGCTGGGGCCTCCCGATGTCCCTCCCACCTTCGTTCCCGGGCCACTCCGGGTCGGAAAAGTAGGGCCGAGCAACAGCGAGGCTTCGGTAGCCGTCGGCCCGGCCGCAGGGCGCGGGAAGGGCGCGGGCCCCGCTCTCTCCAGGAATCCGACTGTTGCGCAACTCGGGGCGTCTGCAAAACCCGCCTAGCCGGAACGCGGCGGACGGACACGCTCCCCGAGAATGGGGGACAGTGAGTGGGTGGGTCAGCTAGTGAGTGCTTGCACACGGGTGTGTGCGGGTCAGCGGGTGTCTGAGAGCCTCTCCCGGGACACCGAGGCACTAGTCGGGCCCGCGCGCTCCGCAGCGGGCCTACACTTTGCACCCGTTCCCTAAGTCTGACCCCGCCTCCGCTCCCCCCGCCCTTGGCGGCCGAGGGGCGGGTGTGCCCGGCTGCCGGGGTGGGGCGACCGTCAAGGCGCAGGCGCAGGAGCGGCCGGGGCGGGGCTGCCTGGCCAGATTGCGTGCGCACGCGCGCAGGGCCCATGTGGGGCCCTCTTCCTCTCCCCTCCCCCCAATCCGGTGGGTCCCGCTCCGTTGGCGCGGCTCCGTCGGGTCCCGCCCCACCATGGGCTCGGGCCCGGCTGCGGGCTCCGTGCGGGCGCGCTACCTCGTGTACTTCCAGTATTTGGGCACGGACTTCAAGTACGTCTTTCGGACCTGCCTCCGTGCCCGGCGTGCAACCCGGCCCGCTGGAGGCACCGGAGCTTGACCCCCAGGGCAGCGGGGGGCCTGGCGCCCGAGGGGAGGGAGGGAGCCCCGGCGCCGGGGAAGGGATCGCCCTGTGGGCCCTCTAGAGAGGGGTCCGGGCGGGGCCGTCTCTGCCCGCTGACCTGCGTCCACCTGTGCCCACAGCGGGGTCGCGGCCGTTAGGGGCGCCCAGCGCGCCGTCGGAGTCCAAAACTACCTGGAGGTGAGCTCTGTTGGCCTGCCGCCCGGATGGAGGGGTGCGACCCCGGGGAGGGGCAGACGGGAGCCCTGCGCCTCTGGGAGCACGGGGAGCCGTCCTTCGGGACTCGGGTACTTGCCCTGCGCGCCCTCCCAGCCGCCGGTCCCCGCAGGAGGCCGCGGAGAGGCTGAAATCGGTCGTGCCGGTCAAGTTCGTCATCTCCAGCCGCACGGATGCTGGCGTCCACGCTCTGAGTAACGCTGCACATCTGGACGTCCAGCGCCGCTCAGGCCAGCCGCCCTTCTCACCTGAGGTCCTGACCCAGGCCCTCAACACCCACCTGAAGCACCCCGCCATCAGGTGCACACCACTCTGCACTCCCTCATTCACTGCGGGGAGAGGCAGGGATCCGAAAGGACTGCACCTGGACTTCTGAGAGTAATGGCACACTCGTGGGGCATCCTCTCCCTAGCGTCCTAACCTTCCCCCCACAGGGTCCTGCAGGCTTTCCGTGTGCACAGCAACTTCCATGCCCGCTATGCAGCCACATCCAGGACCTACCTGTACCGCCTGGCCACCGGCTGCCCCAGGCCGGACCAGCTGTCTGTGTTTGAACGCAGCCGATGCTGGGCCCTGCGGGCAGAGTGAGTGTGGGTGTGACGGTGAGTGGGAGGAGGGTGCCAGGCCCACTCATCTGGCCACTTCCTCCTGACCATTCACCTGGCTCCCTGCAGTTATTTGGATGTGGCCGCCATGCAGGAGGCCGCTCAACACCTCCTGGGGACACATGACTTCAGCGCTTTCCAGTCGGCCGGCAGCCCATCCACCAGTTCAGTGCGCACATTGCGCAGAGCCTTGGTGTCCCCTGAGCCAGGCAGCCCCTTTGTCCTCCCCCAGGAGAGTAGGTGAGGAGGGCAGCCTGCATGGTGGCCTAGAGGCCGTGGGGGCTGGACTTAGCTCCAGCACCTTCCCTGGCAAGGGCAGAGCAGAGGCAGGACGTGGCTGGATGGAGGGCTCCCCTAGGCACATGCTGGGCAGTTGAGTGGTACCCATGAGCCTGCAGCTGTGCCCTCCCCCACCCCCCCAAGCTGGGGTCCCTGCCAGACTGGGGAACAGGACAGAGAATGCTGTCTTTGTCCGAGGGCTCACTGCCTAGTGGATGGCTTTTGGCAGCAGCTGTAAAGATTCCGCTGGGGGAGAAGCACCAGGCCAGTGGTTCCGGCCCAGCCTGATGGGGCTGGTTCCACTACCCCCACCCAGCACTGTCCCAGGGAACTCCTGCCACATGGCAGTTGCTGACTTCTAGAACCTTCTCAATTTGGAGCACTGAAGGGAGAAGGTACTTCTACAAGGCCAGCCTCGGACTCACACCGAAGAGCCCCCGGCCAGAAGCTTGGGTCTCTAGCCGATGAGCTGGCTGCATGCCCCTCCCTCAGCTGCTCCAGAACCAGGACCAAGACTTCACACCTTGTTTGAGGGCCCTGTCCGCACAGCAAGGCCCCAGAAGGCTCTGCTGCCCTCCCACTCACAGCCATATCCCTCTTACTGGTTTCCCTTAAGGGTGGGTGGTCAGTGGAGGCCCCTGGGGTAGGCGAGGGCCCCCTGCACTGCCCAGCTCACTTCCCTTGCCTGGGGCCAGACTGGGCTGGGACATCACAGGTGCTTGTGTTCCCAGGTTGCGGTTCTGGGCCCTGGAGTTTGAGAGCCAGTCCTTTCTGTACAGACAGGTAGAGTCAGTCCTGGGGCCCTCCTGGGGGTGGGGACGGGGCTTGGGCGCGTGGCAGTCTCGGCCTTGGTCACAGGTGCGGAGGATGACAGCGATCCTGGTGGCTGTGGGGCTGGGGGCTTTGACACCCAGTGCAGTGAAGGTGATCCTGGAGAGCAGGGACCCCCTGGGCAGGCCCCAGACGCGCGTGGCCCCAGCCTGTGGCTTATTCCTGAAGTCGGTGCTCTATGCGGGCCTCGGAGACCTTGGTAAGAGGAGGTGCCCTGGGAAGGTCCCTGCTTGTACCCCACTCATTGACCTTCTGTCTAGCCTGGGTCCTTGCGGGAGGAGCTCTCGGTGGCAGTGCCGTCACAGCCCTCGTGTCATTCTAACAGCTGGGAATCCAGCCTGTGCCCAGCAGGAAAGCCAGCATCCAGGGAGCAGGGAGACTCCAGGTCAGCCGGAAGACCTCATGCGGGAGACCAGCGGTCCAAAGGCAGGCGGCCTAGAGTGAGGTGCTGGTTTCCCCCCCGAGTTGCCACAGCCCCTCCTGATCTGGCCCTGCGGGCAGGTTATCAGTGGGGGAGGGAAGCTGAAACGGGGAGCTTCGGGACTGAGAATGGCCTCCCCTGCCCCTGACCTAGGATCTGTCCACAGGTCCTGCCGTCAGCAGCCTCTGAGCTTCTGTCCTAAGTGCTCGGGGTCCACAGTACTGAAACCACAGACGAGCCCCCCAGATGCCCCGCCAAGGTCAAGGCGGCCAGGCTCGGGAGGCTGGGCCACAGCAGGTCTCCTGCCTTCCCAAGTCTCTGCTGCCCTGAGTGGGTACAGAACAGGTGCGAAGACCACGAAGGGAATATACAAGCAGCCCTTGTTTCTGTTTGCAGTGGAAATTAATACACCGAGCCCAGAAGTAAAAATAAAAAGTGAACAGGTCTCCAGAGCTGTTTATTTTATCAGCTAGAAACAGCCCCCTGGGCAGACATGTGACAGTGTGGTCCTGACGAAGGCTGTGGCCAGCCGTGGGCTCCACGTCCACAGGGGAAACCCAGGGCACAGATAGGGCCCTAGAGCAGAAGCCCACGCTCCTCCAGCGGGGCGAAGGGCAGGGCGGCCTCGGGCAGTCAGCCGCTCCCGCCGGGGGCCTGCGGCACGCCCTGCGGCGGTGAGGGCGGGCGGCCTCGGGCGGTCAGCCGCTCCCGCTGGGGGCCTGCGGCACGCCCTTCTTGAGCAGGGCGGTGAGGTAGCTCCCTAGCTCTTCATCCTGCAGCAGGGACCGAGCGGCTGTGGGCCATCGTCCCCACCCCACCGCGACTGCCCAGGGTGAGGGGGGGACCCCACCTGTCAGGCGCAGGCCCTCCTGGGTCCTGCCACATACCTGGTAGGTCCAGGAGACCAGAAGCACCTTGGTGCCCGGGTCCTCTGAGTGGGCAGCGGCCTGGATAAGGATGGACTCCACAGTCACGGAGCCATCTGGAAGGTGCTGCACGCAGTGGTCCTTGAGAACGCTGCAGGGAGGCATGGTGAGACCCTGTCCCTGCCTGCTCACGCCCCACCCCCCAGGGCCAGAAGGGGCGCCCACCTCTTCAGGTGGCTGTAGACGCGCATGGCAGTCTCCTGCTCCTTGCGCGTATCGTGCAGGTGCACGCGGCAGGTGAAACGCAGCTGGTGCTCGGCCAGGCCCAGCTCCTTGAGGGCCTGCTCTGAGGACACCAGCCGGAAGTTCTGTGGGGCAGGGGCAGGTCAGGGAGTGCAGGGGCTCCCCCCCCCCCCCAGAGACCACCCCTGTGCACTCACACTGTCCTTCATGATCAGGGTGCCATGCAGGAGCCGGGGCTTCTTGGCATCAGGGAGCAGCCCTGCGGAGAAAGGGGCAGGGATCAGAGCCATGGGCAGTCAGCCAGCCCCACCCGGCCCTGCCCAGCACGCCTGCCCCCACGTACCCTGCGCCATCTCCCGCTTCAGCAGCCCCAGCGAGATGCCCACCGGGATGCTGGGGCTCGTGGGCAGCGTCACTGTCTCGCCATTGGCCGGCATGTAGCAAGTGACCCCTGGGCAGGGGGGCAGAGACAGCCTCAGTAAGGGGACACCACCCGGTCTGCCCCGCCGTCCGCCCCAACAACACCCCGTTGGCAACCTACGGAACTCCTGCTCTATCTTCTGCTTCAGGAACTCCATCTTCTTGGCCTCTCCATGTACCAGCAGCACACTCTCAGGCTCCGCCTGGCCCACCAGCTGCATGATGCCCTTCGCATCCGCGTGGGCGCTGAATGACATGTACTCCACCTGCATCTTGACCTCCAGCTGCAGGTCACAGCACATAAGGCCATCACCACCCACCCGGGAGGGTCTGAGGACTGCTGGGGAGCAGGGGGAGACTCACCAGCTGCCGCCCCTCCATCTCCAGCTTGCGCTGCCCACTGAGGATCTTGTGACCCACAGTGCCCTGCACACAGTAGCCAGGCATGATGACCTTCGGGGAACAATGGGGCGGAGCTGGCACCTGCATAGCCTCAGGATGCCCTCACCCTACCTCTCTGCCCCTCAGCCTGAACCCTTGCCAGCCCTGCTGCAGACCTGGGTGGACTCAGGGACCGCAGGCACAAGCCTGCCCACACCTGACGCCATGACCGCTGCTCAGGGTGTGGGGGCCTTCCTGCCTGGGTGGGACACTGGGACCCAGGATACCAAGAACCCAGACAACGGCACTGTCCCCAAACCAGGGGACACTCTTGCTCCCCAACCTCTGCCCAACCTCACTGGCCCTTCAAGGAGCCACCAGGGGGCCCAGCCCTCTCACCATGTTCTTCTCATTCCCTGCCCACTTCCGGAAGATCTGAAGGGACTGGCCGGCGTGCAGCATGCCCGGCGTGGCAAACACGACCTGCGGGGTGGTCCCGGGGGCAGTCAGGGAGCCCACGCTCCGCCTCCCCGTGAACCGGGCCAGGCCCCACCCTCTGCCCTCTTTCCCGCACCACGGGTGTGCCCCTCCCATGGGAGACCCACAGGCAGGGACCCTGGCAGCTGGCCGCGCGCATCCCGCCACCCATGGCCGGGGCCTCACCATTGGACCCGGGTTATCAGCAAACGCTCGGTCAAAGGCCTTGATGTGCTTGAACTCGAACATGTTCCTCTGGACGAAGGTCTTACGGATCTTCTGGTTGGTCCAGGTGATGAAGAGCTTGTAGTAATGGTTGGCCTTCTCCGTGAGGCCCGTGGAGAAGTAGATGGGCGCCTTCAGGTTCATGCGCTCCCTGTGGGAGGGGCTGCGTCACCCCTGCGCCTCGGCTTGCGCCTGAGTCCGCAACCGAGTGCTCCACGGTCCCCCACCCTGGCGCTTCGCCGGTGGAGGCTTGCGTGTGCGCGGGAGGACGGTGCTGTCCAGGCGGCGCCCACGTATGGGCATCCTGACCACGGGTGCCTCACGCACCTGACAGCCGCCAGTGCTGCGTTGGTTTCTGCAGCCTGTGCTCTTCCTGACGCCAGGCTGAGCCCCATCGGGCTGGACACCGGAGGACGTCGTTACCCACTCACAGGCACAGGCAGCCCCGCTCCCTACCGCCCGCACCGGCCAGGGCGCCTGAGAGCTCCCGCCTGCACCTACCAGAAGGTCTCCAGCAGGATGCAAAGCTCCTGGGCGCGGCCCAGTGCAAACACCGGGATCAGCACCTGCGGGGACAGGGAACTTGGGTGGGAGCTTCTGGCCACTGCCCATCCAGGTCAGGCCCACATGAGAGCGCAGGGCGCGGGCAGCTTCTCCCGGGGGCCCCTTCTCAGGCCCTGCTAGCTGGTCTGGTCTGGGGCTACATTCATGAAGGCCCCACCCACATCTGCCCCCAACCCCTGCCCCCAGCCACAGCCTATGGACAGTGACCCGGCAGGGAGCTCTGGCCAGCTCTTCATTGGGATTGGCCACATGAGACAAGCGTCCCTCGGAGGATCTGTGGAGCTTTTCTTCCCAGTGCTGAGCAAACCCTCCTCCATTGCCCTGCCCGCCCCCCTGCCCCGGGCCAGCTACCTTGCCGCCGCGCTCCACAGTCTCATGCACCTTCTTCAGAAAGTCTCGCTCCCGACAGCGCTTGGAGTCGCGAATAGTCGTGGCGTATGTGGATTCTGTGATGAGCAGGTTTGGGCGGCATTTGTCGATCCAGGCAGCTCTATAACAGAGGGGCACAGTCCAAGGTGGACAGTCCATACTGCCACAGGCTGGGGGCAACGAACTGGACCCCAGCCCTGGACACGGCCAAGGCCCTCTGGCGGCAGCCGCCGTCTCTGCAAGGCCCAGGCAGCGGGATGTCATGGGCAGCACTCAGGAGGTGACAGGAAACACAATTCTGCCTCGCACGGGGGTAACATGAGGACACTGGTGTGCCGACCACTTAGGCACCCAGCACATCCGCAAAGCTCCGTGCATTGCAGGTTGCGGGGGAGGGGGACCTCTTTTGGAGCCACACCAGCTGACTTACCCCAGGTGCCGGTCCGGGGTCATGTTATAATCGCCCTGGCAGATAAAGCAGCATTCAGGGAGGTGCCTCGTCCCTGCCCAGACAGCCTCCTGTCCCCCATGCACTTCCACTCACCGTATAGACCACCGACTCTGAGCCCACCCTGATCTGGAACATGGCGGCCCCCAGCACGTGGCCCGCGTAGTAGGCCTTGATCTCCAGCTCGTCGTCCACCTGCGGGGGATGGGGCTGAGCTCGGGTCTGTGGGCTGTGCTGGGCAGCCAGCGGGGGCAGCACAGGGCTGGCAGGAGGTGGGCACAAGAAACGACGTCATTCCGAGTCATTCATTTCTTCCTGTTTCCCACACACAACATCAGCTTTCAATCAAAAGTGACCGAACACAAAAGATGAGACACGAGGGTTGAAACAAGCCACCCTGGGGAGGCGGACACAAGGGCTCTGCAATTCCAGACTTTAAAAGGACCCTGATTAATGCATTCAAAGAGATAAAAGACAGGATTAAGAATATTGGCAAAAACCCACAAACTATTAAAAAAGTGGAAATTCTAAAACCAGAAACTAGAACAAATTAAATTAAGAATTCAGTGGGTGGATTTAAAAGCATACTATACCTAACCAAAAAGAAAGAATGAGGGGCCGGCCGAGTGGCGCGGTGGTTAAGCGCTGGCTTGGGATGCCAGCGGCCCCGGCTCAGGTACCACATGTGAGGGCCGGTGACACTGCTCTCAAAAAAAAAGAAAGAAAGAAAGAAAGAATGAACTGAAAAACAATGAAATTTCCAGCATGAAGCCCAGAAAGAAAAGGACGGCGGAGCCTGGCGTGAGACCTAACACTCGGCCGTCCAGTCCCAGGTTGGAGGAGAACACAGGTGAGGCAGCCCTGGGAGACCCTGATGGAAGACATCCGCGGGACCCAGAGGCCCCACCCGAGCAGGCAGGAGAAAGCACGTGGTCCACCGAGCACCCCCGCCAAAATCCAAGGAAAAGAACATCATTCTACAAGCAGCCCAAGAAAAGGGTTCTCTTTCAAACAGCAGCAGGAGGCTATGCGCAAAGTACTGAGAGAAAGTCATCTCTACCCGAGAAGCCTGTGCCTGAAGATGCCCTTCCAGAATGAGGGCACGGGAAGCCCCCTGCAGGCTGTGAGAAAGGTGGCTGAACACCTGCTCCAGGTGACGCTAGTGTCCTTCAGGCAGGAGGTGAGTTACCCCAAGGAAGACAAGAGCGGCAAGACGGGGAAACAGACGACACCCAGTGCGCCTGGACATCGGGCATCGATCGGGCAGGGCTCGCACACACGGGGGTAAAATATACACAGCAGCCTGTGTCATGGGAGGGTGGACACAGCAAACACTGAGACCCCTGCACCATCAGGAAACAAACAGGTACCTCAAGTTTCTGTCATCAGGGAGGCGTTTTGTAATATAATTACTAATCGAATAAAAGGAGAAATAGAGAGTTTAAATAAACCAACCCACAAAAGGCAATAAAGGACAGGCCAGAGAAAGGGACGCAGATGGTGGGAGAGTCCAGGTCCAGCTAAGCCTGAGGTTCTTACTAGATGTGGACTCTATGGGACAGTCTGGATTTAAAAAAAGCAACACAACACTACTTAAAAGAGCCACATTTAAAATATACTGTTACAGATAGGCTGGAAGTAAAAAAAATGGAAAAAGATATACTACCTAAACATTAACCAAAGGTGGGGGAGGTGGGAATGGTGTAACCAGGTTACCAGAAAAAATGATGTAAAGCCAAAAAGCGTTACTAAAGATAAATATATATACTTCACATTGACACAAGGTTCAACCAGGAAAAAAGTGACCCAAAATGTGTAGGCATCTACTGACAAGCAAAACCCACAGACAGGGCCGGCCGAGTGGCGCGGTGGTGAAGCGCTGGCTTGGGAAGCCAGCGGCCACGGTTCAGGTACCACATGTGAGGGCCAGTGACACTGCCCTCAAAAAACAAAAAAAAACCCAGACAGATCATAATCTGGAACTTTACCAAATGTGAGGTCACCACCTCGGGGAAGCCCTTTGTTCCCCGACCTGCACACAACGGTGACTGAGTTGAGGACAAGTCCACGGCGCTGGGCACCCTGGAAACTCGCCCATCTCTGCCTCCGCCACTGGCTGGCACACCCACAGCTCCACTGTGCACGCGGCACAAGTGTGCCACTGGCCTGTCCCTCTCCGCCTCCTCCATACATTCAGTCACAAAGCTGGGTGAGAGCAGAGGTGCCCCACCCTGCACCCTGCGATGAATCTGGGACAGGCCCCATGGCCACCTGTGGGGCCCAGGACCTGACCTGGACGGTCTGGTGGAGGTGGACAGCCACCACCTTCTTCATGCAGTCCTTGATCATCTGGGAGGTGAAGAAGTTGGCCTCGCCCTTCTTGTCCACGGCGACCTTGCGGTAGTCCTCCAGCAGGATGGGGCAGATGGCCTGGGTGGGGTGCGTCATATAGATGGGACCATCGTAGCCCACCATCTCGCTGAAGTAGGGCAGCGCCCCGCAGTGGTCCAGGTGGAAGTGGCTGTGGGGGCAGCGTGGTCAGCGGGCCACCGCACCCCACCCAGCCCCCCCTCCACAGCCACTGCACACAGCAGGCTCATCATTCCCTCATTCATTCATTCATTCATTCATTCATTCATTCAATGAGTGCCTCCTGTGCGTGAGGCACTGTGCTAAGGACTGGAGAGTGAGGAGTGCGCAAACAAACAGAAGCTGCTATCTTCCTGGACCTTACAGTCTAGATACCTAGTTTAGCGATAAGCAAATAAATAGTTAAAATGTGTGCCAGATGGTGACACAGTCCATGAAGAGCAGCTAAGGGGACAGTGTACCAGAAGGCACCATCTTTGGTGGGTAGCACAGGTACTGATGGACAGCGCTGGTATGACGTCTGCAATGACGCTGGGGAAGAGGGCACAGCACTGGCTGTGGGGAGAGCAGACCAGCAGGGGCTGCTGTGGTCACCCAGGCCATGCAGTGATGGTCAGGGCTGTGAGAGGGACTGGACCCCGGCAAGGTCAGTGGACTGTCTGGGTGGAACGTGAGGGTGAGAGGACAGGAAGCCGCTGAGGATCGGTGATGAGGGTGGGGGGGGGGAGGTGGTACAGGCACAGCTGCCAATCGCTGCTGAGTGAGAGGAGGCCGGAGGAGTGACCTGGGCTTGATGGGTGAAATGCCATCTGTGACTGTGGGGGCTGCCTCCCTGCCATGGACCAGCTGCCCTGATGTGGCCTCATTTTCCTAGGGTACCTGGGCTCTCGTCCACGACATTCAGGGCCACAGCCAACAGGCACACACAGCACTGCCCCTCCACCACAGGGCTGATTGCATTGCAGCCCGCCAAGGAGCAGCCATGAACACCTATGACCGTACAGCAAGATGCTGCCACCAGGGCCAGCGTCCTGTGGGGAGGGCCAGCCCTGGGGGTAAGTCACGAAGGCAACCTGGGACACAGCCGGGTCCACAACATCCCGAGCGGCTTCCCATGGGCTCCTGGGGGCCCTCACGTGGGGGAAGGTGCGTGCCTGCATAGTGCGGCACTGCCACCAGCAGCTGGCAGGGGCCCACCTGATGATCACGCAGTCCAGGAAGTCGGTCAGCCGGCCATTGCGGGTGATGTAGGAAAAGTCGGGGAAGCGCCTCTGAGGAGCCAAGAGCAACCATCAGAATGCAGCAGGCTGCCCGGCCTCCAAGAAGCAGCTGGACACAGTACCCCTACTCCGGTGGGCTGCTCACAGCCTCCAGGGATCAAATGCTGGAACCGGTGACTGAGCCAGAAGCCCAACCGGGGTGCGTCCAGCCTACCCACCAACCTGCAGAAGCCCACGAACCCCCTCTGTGTACAGACTGCCCCAGTGCAGGGCACCCCACCTGTCATGTGATGGTGTGGGGCTGCCCAGCAATGCAGTAATGCAGACTCACCTGTCCCTACCACTACCCATGAGCCCAGGCTGTCTCCAATCACTCTGAGCCCCGGGGTCCTAGTGACGGGCCCTCCCCAGCCCCCCGTAGGTGCCTCTGGGGACTCACGTCATCATTGAAGCCCATGTGCATCCCGCAGTCCAGCATGACATTCTTGCCCGCAATGGAGACCAAGATGCAGCTCCGGCCCACATCCTGGCCAGCCCCTGCAAGGGAGAGCAGGCTGGGGTGCCTCCAAACCCTCCTCCTCCCCTACCGCCCTCCATCCCTCCGCCATGTCTCTGCAGAGCCCTCAGTGGGCTGCTGGTGGATGACACCTGAGTTGGGACCATCGCTACCTCCACATGAAGATGGGCGGGGAAATGTGCAGGGAGGGGACGACGTGCCAAGCCCCCCAAGTGAGTTCTAGCCCGAGCGCCCCCCTCACTGTGCCTCTAGCCCCAGGCCCAGCACCTGCCACCCAGGGCCGGAAGGAAGGAGCCCTACACCTCTCAAGGCTGCAGCCCACCCACTGCGACCCCTCTGGAGCCTGGGGCCCAGGTCTTGCAAGGCCTGATGACAGCAAACAACCTGCTTTCCAACTGGCAGGCTGATCGAGAAGCGTGTTGCCCATGACAATAGCAGGACACACGAGCCAAGAGCGCTGCCTGTGTGCCTCAGGCAGCCCAGCCACAGACGGTGGCACTGAGATCCCTCAAAGGCTGCTCCTGTCCTCACCAGGACCAGCCTGTGGGCCGGGTCTTAGCCATCTGCTCCCTGCTGGACCTCCAGTCCGGGAGCGTTGCCAGCTCAAGGCCCTGCAGACATTTGTGGGAGAGGGACGAGCCACCCTTCTTTTTTTTTTTTTTTTTTTTTTTTTGAGGGCAGTGTCACTGACCCTCATATGTGGGACCGAACCGGGGCTGCTGGCTTCCCAAGCCAGCGCTTAACCGCCACTTGGCCGGCCCTTTACAGACGAGGAGGTGAAGCCACCAAAGTTGTGGGCTGAACCCCCCAGGGGTGCACATGGCTCCTAGGCATGGGCCCAGGAATGGCCTTCCAGATTCCAGAGCCCAGTTCTCAGGCACTGGCCGCCTGCCCACAGCAGGACCCATGACAATCCCAGGGAGCAAAGACGGTGGCCTGAACTGAACAGGAGATGTGGGTAAGAGTCCAGGAGGGGGCAGGACTCAGGAGAAAGCAAAGGAGACACCCTGTCCACAGGGAGCTTGTGTTCCAGGCAAGCACATGGATAACACACCGCGTGTGTCAGGCGGACATCAGCGTCATAGAGGTAAGGTAGGCCGGGAAGGGGACACAGAAACTTCCACAACCACAACAGGCTTGACTTGTAAGCAGGGTGGACAAAGACAGCCAGGAAAAGGGCAGGTGTGCAAATGCCCCGTGGCCCAAGTCGCCCGGGAGCCTGCATGGCCAAAACTGGTGAGGGGAGCCCGTGGAGCAGAAGCAGTTCTGCTTTCCTGGTGCTGAGGCTGAGGGGCCTTGGAGGCACACTCAGGTGCAGACTGGGGAACGGAAGCAGCAAAAAGATAGGACTGTCCAAGGAGAATGAGCGCTGAGGAAAGGAGCCCAATGGGAAAGGGGCTGGGAGGAGGATCCCGGGCAGGAGCCAGGGGCAGAGAGGGCGCTGTGCCAACAGCTACCAGGCCGTGGGGGTGACAATGCATATGGCAGCAGGGGCGTTCGCTGCGCTTGTCAAGGGCTCAGTGTCCACACTAGGGGCTGAGTGGGCCCTTCTAACCAACAGCTTGCACCCTGAGAAAGGACGTGGAGGTGCGTGGGGCATCTGTACCGGGAGATGCGCGCGACCCAGCCCCAGGCAGGAGGCAGGTGCTGGAACGGCTCTCGGGATGTGACCTGGAGGGCTGGCCACCAAAGTGACAGCCCCAGGTGTTTCTGGGAACTGCATTATGAGCGGGGTTTCCTCCTTTACACTGTTTTGGGCTGTTCAGGCTTTTTAAAGTGCACTTTTATATGTTTTGCAAAAAGCAAAGCTATTTTTTGTTTTTTTGAGGGCAGTGTCCCTGGCCCTCATACGTGGGACCGAACCGGTGCCGCTGGCGTCCCAAGCCAGCGCTTCACCACCGCGCCCCTCGGCCGGCCGCAAAGCAATTTCTTTTTAACGTTGCCGAGGTCAGGAAAAACCAGGGCTGAACCGAGGGTGGGCCAGCAGGCTGCAGGCAACCGGGCACCAGAAATGAACGTGGACGGAACGAGAGCGGCGGGAAGCAACCGGGGCAGAGGGCGGGGCGTCAGCGCAGGCGCGGGGGCGGCGTCGCCCGGCCCGCCGTCCGCCGCAGGAGCCCGGGGCGCGCCGAGCCGCGGGGCAGCGCGCGCAAAGCCGCCCCGCGCAGGGCCCGAGCCGGGAGCGCCGGCGGGCCTCTGCCCGCGGGACGCGGCCCCAGCCCGCCGCGAGCGCTGCGCCGCGCGCCCTCACTTACCCAGGGGCGTGACCCTGATCTCGGGCATCCCGCCCACGCGCAGGCGCCTCCGCGCTCACCGCTCCGACGGCCACTGCGGCCGCACCGCACCCGGGACCGCGCCGCCCGACCGCACCAGCCGGCGACGCGCGGCAACGCACCGCGCAGGCGCAGCCCCGAAGGGCCGCTTCCGGGCTCACGCCGGCTACGAGGGCCGTGCGTTCGGCCTCCTGATTGGGCGGCCGGCAACCAATCCCGGGCGGCAGCGGGCGGCAGGGGCGGGACCCCGGCTCCGCCCCGCCCCGCCCCGCCCCGGCCCCCGCGGGAGCTGTGGCGGCGGCATCGCAGGTGAGCGCAGGGCGGCTGGCTTCCGCAGGCCGCGGGGAGACGGCGGGGCCTGGGCCTGGCCGAAGGGCCAGGGGCGGGACCCCCGGCGCGGCAGGGGCGGCCGAGGACCCTGCCCCCACGCCGGCCCAGGCCCCGGGTCCCTGGGCCTCAGCTGGCGCAGGACCGGCCCGGAGCCGGGCCCCACCCCACCCGAGCCGCGGGTCCCAGGCGACACCGGCGGGACTTCTTGGACCGGGCCCGCTCCCACCCTCTGAGCTGGGGGAGCTAGGGTGGGTGCCCCCTTCTCCTGGGGCTCCTGGGCTGTCAGTCGCAGAGCGTGGGTGGCAGCCTCCCGCTGAGCCCTGACCTTGGCCGCAGCCCGCATCGCCCTCCCAGAGCCGGTGGCGGAGGGGCTGCCCTTCCTGCTTCCAAACTCCGCACAGCTCCTGTTGGCTGCTGGCCTGGGCTCTGGGCAGCAAGGCCAGGCCCAGGCCCACAGAATGCCTGGTGGACAGGAAGGTTCCCCTGAGCGCCACCGGGGGCAGAAACCAAGGCCCTGAGGGGCGGGGGGTGGAAGTCTCCGGAGAGCCACTTTCCTGCGGCCAGGCACCGCTGCCCCCACACCTGAGATAGGGGAGCTCTTCTCCGGGGCTCCGCCTGATGCCAGGCATGCTGGGGCCTTGGGGTCTGCAGGGCCTTCAGCACCTACTGGGCCCCATCAGACCTGGGTGGTGGGCGGTGGGCAGGGCAGAGTGTGCTGGCCCATTTTCCCCAATGAAAGGACCAAGACTTATGATGGTGAGAGGCCTGCCCATAGGGTGGGAAGCAGAGCCTGCACAGGCTCCCAGGGGTCCTGCTCGTGGCTGGGGCTCTTACCACAGCTTGGATGGCTCCCTCACTGGGGCCCTCCACAGGGCCCCCAGCACCAAAGGCACAGGAATTACCCAGGCCCAGTGGGACGCAAGTTTGTCCTGGACACGAGGTGAGATGCAGCTGAGTTCCCAGGCCCATCAGAGCCACAGTGCAGTGCCAGCCCTGGGCACCCAGGGAGGCAAGGGCTAGGATGCTCAGTGACACCCACTCAGTGAGTGGGTGCTTGGAGGGTGTTTGTGGAGTGACTGTATGCATGCAAATGGAATCCAGAGCAGGACTCTGTACCAGGGCACTTCCGGGAGGCTCCCAAGGCTGCTGTCTTCACAGGGTGGAAAGACCTTTGGCCCAGCCACCTTTTTGTGTGGGACGTGTACAGTTTCAGTATGAGTGAGAAGACTGATATCTGTTCACCTGTCCGGCAGGTGCTGGCCCAAAGCCTCTGCGCTGGCTTTCAGGATGGATGCAGCTGTGAGCAAGGGGGTAAAGGCTGCCCAGCCCCCTCCTGGCCACCGTCTTGCTCCGCTGTCTCTTTTTCCATAACACTGATCCTCTTACCTACCTTATTGGAATTTCCCATCTTCGTTGTTGTCTGACCCGACCCCCCAACTAGAATATTGCCACAACCAGGCTGGGCTGTTTTTCTGTCACTGAACATCCAAGTGCCTAGAAGAGTGCCTGGCTCTGGAGAGGGACTCGGCTCATGATTTTCCAGTGAGTCAAGATAGACACTTTAGTGAGAGAGACAGGCAGAACACAAGCAAGCGAGGGGATACACGTAGGGGTGTCTCTTGTGAGTGAGACACAGCAGAGTGGTTGGACCAGACCTGAGTGACGGGGAGGAGCCAGGCTCAGGTCTGTGGGCGTCTGTCCCCAGCGAAGGGCACGGCAGGGTCAGTGGGTGCGTCTGAGGGTGCCTCCCCAGCAGGGGGAGGTGGGCTTTCAGTGGAAGCGGTGGGACCCCAGCTGTTTCTTCCCCGCTGCTCCTGCCCTCTCCTCCAGGGAGTGAGCTGACTCAGGGAGACAACCCACCAGCCCAACTTGCCTACATCTCAGTCCGAATTGAAAAATGGGTGACTTGGAGTCGGACTTCAACCTGAAAGTTGTCCTGGTCAGTTTCAAGCAGTGTCTCAATGAGAAGGAGGAGGTGCTGCTGGACCACTACCTCGCCGGCTGGAGGGGGCTGGTTAGGTGCGTGCAGGCGGCTGCTGCCTAGGGCCGGGCCCTCCTGGCTACACTCCCGTGCATGCCAGGCTCCCCCTGCACCCGGCTGACTGCCCCCTTCCCCTCCAGGTTCCTGAATAGCCTGGGTGCCATCTTCTCCTTCATCTCCAAGGACCTGGTGACAAAGGTGCAGATCTTGGAGCGCCTGCGCAGCAGCCCACAGCGGGAGCACTACCTCAGTCTACAGTCCATGATGGCCTATGAGGTGGGCCACCAGCTGGTGGACCTGCAGCGGCGCTCCCGCCACCCCGACTCGGGCTGCCGGACGGTGCTGCGGCTGCACCGGGCTCTGCGCTGGCTGCAGCTCTTCCTGGAGGGCCTACGCACCAGCCCCGAGGACGCAAGCACTGCCGCGCTCTGCACCGACTCCTACAATGCCTCGCTGGCTGCCTACCATCCCTGGGTCATCCGCCGGGCCGTCAGCATGGCCTTCTGCACGCTGCCCACACGCAAGGCCTTCCTGGAGGCCATGAACGTGGGCTCCGCCGAGCAGGCTGTGGAGATGCTGGGGGAGGCCCTGCCCTTCATTGAGCACGTGTACAGCATTTCCCAGCAGCTCTACACCGAACACGCTCTGCTCGACCTGCCCTAGGGGCTGGCGGCCCAGGCCACACGCTGGCCCTCCTCCAGGACCTGACCATCCTGCCCCGGAGCATTCCGGGTGCCCCAGGAGCGGGAACGCTACTGTCCCCCTGCTCACTGAGCCTGGGGGGAGCAACAGGCCCAGTGTGGCCCCCTTGAGCTGCAGACAGAAGGCAGGTGCTGTCCGTCTGCTCCACACCCATCCTCTCGCTTGCCCGCGTGGGGACAGGTTAGCCCTACCCTCAGCCAAGTTCCTTGTGTGTCCACTCAGGTGTCACCCAGGTGGGTGAAGTGCAGAAGACAGGTGGGGGACAGGATCAGTGTCTCTGCGAAAGTCCAAGGGGCTGCCCTGGCCTGCACATCCGGTCTGTGAAATGGAGGAAGCCACCGGTCCTGGGAGTGCAGACTCACCAGCCGACATGTCCAGCTGGTGTGTGTCCTTCCCAGGCCTCGGACACTGTCTCTGCCTGGACGGGCTGCTTCGGTCCCCTCCAAACCCCATTGGCTGTTCCCAGGGCAGCGGCTGGCACTGCAGCCCCCTGCCCCTCACCTTGTTGTCTGGGGGGGTCCATGTTCTCAGTAGTGATAGCCGGGCGCTGGAGCCCCGTACACAGGCCTGAACACACATCAGCTGCCTCCTGCAGCCACACTGCTGCCCGGTGCTCCCCCAGACAGCTGCCTGTGTCTACACAGCACAGCCCCCGGGAGCCCATGAGCCAGCCTCTCCCTCCCCGGTGTCCAGCAAGAAGTTGCATCCCCTCCTCCCTGCCCCTTGCTGCCCCATCCCCATGGAGCTCAGCATACGCAAGACACACGGCGCCAGGAGGGCCCTGAGCCCTGTGTCTGCTAGGCTGGCAGGCAGCCTCGCCCAGCGCAGTCTGGCGCGTTCCGCTGGCTCTTCACTGTGATCAGGGCCTTGTTGGCACCAAGTTCCGGTGTTCCCCATACAGCAGATGTATATAAATGGAGCCTGTGGGGACCCTTGGAAATGATAACATGGGTGATGGGTTTTCTGACCTAAATAAATTGCAAATTACAGAACCAGGCACTGCACTCCAGGACAGGGGTACTGGGTGTGCCTGGTACCTGCCCACCAAGGGGTAAGGGGCGTGCCCGGGCCACCATGGGGGTGTGGTGCTGCCTGCCTGAGGTCCACATGATTACCCTGTTTACAGGTGAGAAAACACACGAGTCACTCGGGCTGGGTTGGAAGGACAGGTTTGGGTGGGGCCAACTGCATGCCCTGTGGGAAAACACATGCCCAGGCTGCAGCCAGGGGTACAGGGGCTGCCCTGTGCAGACAAACAGGGCACATACCAGGAAAGGTAGTCTCACATTCTGCCCAATGTCAGACCCGAATAGCAGTGTCCATGCCAGGCTCTGCTGCTGCGTCCCATACCCAGCAGAGTCCAGAGCCCATGTGGTGCCAGCAAAGGCCAGTGACTAAAGAGCTCGCCTGGGAGTACAGCCTGGGGCACACACAGGCCAGAGAGCAAGGGCTGGACACGTCACACGCGCATGTGGGTGTCCCAAGTGCATGCAGTGTGGGCTTTCTACACCGCAGTGGGAATGGACAAGCACTGGGTCCCCAGGCCACCACCCTGTAAATGTCTGCCAGACCTGCTGGGGTGACACCCCCAGAGCCCCCATCCCGGGGCACCTGCGTCCCCAAGCATGGTGTCCAGCAGGCCCCTAGCACCTGGGCAAAGCAGGAACAGCAGTAAGCCTCACTGCACACCTGCTGCCCTGGCTGCATTTGCTTATGGCCTCCCCTTCCTCCTTTGCATGTGGCCCTCCTACAGACCCAGCTGTGAGCTGTGTCCCCATAGGGAAGCACCTGCTGCATTGGAGGCCCGGGCACAGTAGGGCACGCCAGCCACAGGGTTCCCGAAACTGCCAGGCCTCAGGCCTCTGGCAGAGAAGTCCTTGGTGTCCCTCCTCCCCTCCAGGAATGGGGTGGGTGCTGCAGGGCTTGGGTACGGGCAGGTAACAAGGTCATGGTCAGTGGCCGCTCAGAGCCTGCCTGCCAGGGTCACTGTCGGCCAGAGAGCCTGGTGGCATCAGGATAACAGAATATGATGTGTGGAAACCTGTGGACCCAGGAAAGCAAAGGACGTTGGGGAGGGGTGGGGGCAGGCTTAGCAGGTGAGGGTTTTGTTAAGCAAATCCTCCACCCCTCCCTGCCCCAACTCACCATACCTGGCGTCCCCACCCGGCTTGCCCATTTGCCATCCCTGCCAGAAGCTGACACCTGCCATGTCAGGTCTGGCTCTCCTGAGCCTCACGGCTCTCCTGGGCCTTGGGGCAGGGTCTCCATTGTGCCTGTCCCGGCAGCTCAGAATGCAAGGGGACTACGTGCTGGGCGGGCTTTTCCCTCTGAGCTCGACTGAGGACACAGATCTTGGCAACAGGACACAACCCAGCACCACCAAGTGCCCCAGGTAGGACGGCCGGGCTGGCCAGGCGGGGGGCTGGGGGGTACTCTGGAGCTGGGATGAGGTGCTGGCTGCCTGCAGCCCTGCGTGGCCCCAGGTTCTCATCACTTGGCCTGCTGTGGGCACTGGCTGTGAAGATGGCCGTGGAGGAGATCAACAGAGGGTCCACCCTGCTGCCCGGGCTGCGCCTGGGCTACGACCTCTTCGACACGTGCTCTGAGCCTGTGGTCGCCATGAAGCCAAGCCTCATGTTCATGGCGGAGGAGGGCAGCCATGACGTCGCTGCCTACTGTGACTACACGGAGTACCAGCCCCGCGTGCTGGCCGTCATCGGGCCCCACTCCTCGGAGCTCGCCTTTGTCACCGGCAAGTTCTTTGGCTTCTTCCTCATGCCCCAGGTGCGCCCCACTTCTGTGCCCCCCACCTCCCCGGCCCTGCCCGCGGAAGCCCCCATGTCAGGATGCCCCCCCCGGCCGCTGCAGGTAAGCTACGGCGCCAGCGCGGACCGGCTGAGCGACCGGGAGACGTTCCCGTCCTTCTTCCGCACGGTGCCCAGCGACCGCGTGCAGGTGGCCGCCATGGTGGAGCTGCTGCAGGCGCTGCGCTGGAGCTGGGTGGCCGCCCTGGGCAGCGACGACACGTACGGCCGGCAGGGCCTGCGCCTGTTCTCCAGCCTGGCCAGCGCTCGGGGCATCTGTATAGCGCATGAGGGCTTGGTGCCGCTCCGCGGCCGGCCCCGGCGGCCGGGCGCCTTGCAGGGACTGCTGCGCCAGGTGAGCCGCGCCGGCGTGCAGGTGGTGGTGTTGTTCTCCTCCGCCCGCGCCGCCCGCACCCTCTTCAGCGATGGCATCCACAGCGGGCTCTCGCCCAAGGTGTGGGTGGCCAGCGAGGCCTGGCTGACCTCGGACCTGGTCACGACGCTGCCTGGCATGGCCCAGGTGGGCACCGTTCTCGGCTTCCTGCAGCGGGGCATCCCGATGCCTGCGTTCGCGTCCTATGTGCAGACCCTACTGGCCCTGGCTGCTGATCCTGCCTTCTGCACCTCTCTGGACGCTGAGCAGCAGAGCCTAGAGGAGCACGTGGTGGGGCCACGCTGCCCTCAGTGCGACCACATCACGCTGGAGAACGTGTCTGCCAGTCTGCTGCACCCCCAACCCTTTGCAGCCTATGCCGCTGTATACGGTGTGGCCCAGGCCCTGCACAACACACTGCTGTGCACGGCCTCGGGCTGCCCTGTGCAGGAGCCCGTGAAGCCCTGGCAGGTGAGGCCCCTAGTGTGCCCTGGGGGGACTGCAGCGGGGCGGGGGTTGGGCTGGAGGTTGTGTGTCCCGCCCACCACCCACCGCTTGCACTGCCATCAGCTCCTAGAGAACATGTACAACCTGAGCTTCCAAGCACACGGCCAGGCACTGCGGTTTGACACCAGCGGGAACGTGGACATGAATTACGACCTGAAGCTGTGGGTGTGGCAGGGCCCGAAGCCCGAGCTGCGCACTGTGGGTGCCTTCAATGGCCGCCTGCAGCTGCAGCCTGCCCAGATGTGGTGGCACACGCCCAGGAATGAGGTGAGCGTGTGTTCCCCCCCCCCTCCAGCTGCACATCAGCTCCCCCATGGCCCCACCTGGGGTGGGAGCAGGGGGGTGTCCCCAGGTCCTGGGCAGATACACAACAGAGCCTGAGTCCTGAGGCTCCCGTGCCAGAAGCCGGAGTCCCAGTGCTCACGGGAGTGCAAGAAGGGCCAGGTGCGCCGCATGAAGGGCTTCCACTCCTGTTGCTATGACTGTGTGGACTGCAAGGCAGGCAGCTACCTGCGCAACCCAGGTGAGCCCCTCCCCGGTGAGCCCCTTCCCTGGGTGCCTACGCAAGCTGGAGCAGGAGTGGAGGAGGGGCTCACAGTGTCAGGAGCACACAGCCTAGCGGTCCCGGAGCGTCCTGGCTGGGAGGCCCTTCTCCCGACACCCTCTCTCCTCCCACACCAGACGACCTCTTCTGCACTCAGTGTGACCAGGACCAGTGGTCCCCAGCGCGGAGCCTGCGCTGCTTCCCCCGCAGGCCCAAGTTCCTGGTGTGGGGGGAGCCCGCCGTGCTGCTGCTGCTCGTGCTGCTGGGCCTGGCTCTGGGCCTGGTGCTGGCAGCCCTGGGGCTATTCATCCGGCACCGGGACAGCCCACTGGTTCTGGCCTCAGGCGGGCTGCGCGCCTGCTTTGGCCTGACCTGCCTGGGCCTCGTCTGCCTCAGCGCCCTCCTGTTCCCTGGCCGGCCCAGCCCTGCCAGCTGCCTGGCCCAGCAGCCGCTGCTCCACCTCCCACTCACCGGCTGCCTCAGCACGCTCCTCCTGCAGGCGGCCGAAACCTTCGTGGAGTCGGAGCTGCCGTGGAGCTGGGCAGGTCGGCTGCGTGGCCACCTGCAGGGACCCCGGGCCTGGCTGGCAGTGCTACTTGCCATGCTGCTGGAGGTGGCACTGTGCACCTGGTACCTGGTGGCCTTCCCACCAGAGGTGGTGACTGACTGGCGGGCGCTGCCCACGGAAGCGCTGGTGCACTGCCGCGTGCGCTCCTGGGTCAGCTTTGGCCTGGCGCATGCCACCAACGTCACGCTGGCCTTCCTCTGCTTCCTGGGCTCCTTCCCGGTGCAGACCCAGCCTGGCCGCTACAATGGCGCCCGCGGCCTCACCTTCGCCATGCTGGCCTATTTTGTCACCTGGGTCTCCTTTGTGCCCTTCTTTGCCAATGTACATGTGGCCTACCAGCCTGCTGTGCAGATGGGTGCCAGCCTCCTCTGTGCCCTGGGCATCCTAGTCGCCTTCCACCTGCCCAGGTGCTACCTGCTGCTGTGGCGGCCAGAATGCAACACCCCCGAGTTCTTTCTGGGAGGAGATCCTGGCAGCGCCAGGGGGCGGGGTGGCAGCAGAGGTGAAGAGGAGACTCAGGGCAAAAATGAGTGACCCTTGACCTGGTGGCCTGACCGAGTGAACCCAGACCTAGTTGAGATGCCTCCAAACCAAGTCCCTATGCAAAGACCTGCATCCTGTGCCCAACTCTGCTGAGATTCCCCCTTTTGATCCTGACCCCAGGCTGTCGCTGACCTTGGCCTGACAATGACCCCCAGGCCTGAAGTGTGCATGTGGGGACTCAGCCCTGAGACCACACCACCTGGGGCCCCAGAGTCAGGCTCTGTCCTTGTCCTAGACAAGGTCTGCCCAGGGGCTGCAGCTGGAAAAAAAAGGCCTCTAGAGGGCTCCCCTGCAGGCCATGCTGAGCTCACACAAAGCTCCTAGCCAGGCCACGCTGGGTGTCCCTGAGCTGGCCGGGCCATGCCTGGGTTTCCCCACCCAGCACCCCCTCCCATCATCATTGGAGTGGGGGTTTGGTGAGTGGGCTCGAACTGCCCTGACCATGGACCCCAGTGCAGGGCAGAGGCCTGCTCAAGGGAAAAGGGGCGCCCAGCCTCCTCCCTCCCTGAGCAGGTAGAACTGAGTCAGTCCACCGCCAGCACCGCGGACAGAGCCCACGCAGCGTGGGGGGTCAGCACCAAGGCCAGCGCCAGCCACCAGGACCCCTGGAGCCAGGAGCCAGCACCACGGACAGAAGACTTCCCGTCAGGTCCTTGCCTGCGGCCAGCACGGGCTTAGAGCCTTGTGGCTGGGCTGAGACCCAGAGGACGGCTCTGGCCAGACCCTGGAAAAGCTGGGTGGCCCCCATGCCCCAAACTCCTAAGGAGAGAAGAGAGACAGGCCACACGTTGGTCCCATAAAATTAAATGCTTTTTAGTGTTTAAAATAGCATTTCCACAGAAGCAGCTCTATTAACTATCCAGACGATACTCTGACTTAATCCAGTCTCTACAGTGCAGACATGTGCAGGCCAGAGACACTGGGAAGGAAATGGCGTGTGCAGGTGGGCAAGCACCTGAGGACAGCAAGGAAGAGCAGGCTGGCCACCCCTCTCCCCCAGACCCTCCCCCAAACCCTGCAACAGCGGTCCGCGTCTGTATCTTCCCTCCTCAGGGTGGCGTGCCACCCTTCCCGCTGGCTGGAGCACGCCTCTCTCCTGTCTCCCGCTCACTCTCAGACACAAGCTGTCCCTGCACTCACTCAGACCTGGCGGTGGGGGGACATGCAAACTGCTCCAACCAGGTGTGTGCACGTGTGTGTTGACGGGGGGCTGACTTGGCCACCACCTCCTCCAGAGGACACAGGCCAAGCAATAAATAAATAAATTACACCCCTACAAATTATAGCCACAGAAGGGCCCCGATTCCACCCCAGAGAAGCCCAGCCTGGGCAAGACGGGCGGGGCCTTAGAACTGGGTGACAAGTGGGGCCGAGGCCCAGCAGATACCTCTCAGCTTGGTCTGGGGCTCTGTGGTGACTGGGGGGTCCCTGAGGCGCATGCCACAGGAGACAGGTCAGACCTTTCTGAGCAGAGACAGAAGCGCCCTCATCAGGGTCTGCATGGACACAGCTGCTCTGACCCGGAGCGGACAGGCCGCTGAACCCAGGCCACGGCGGTCGGGGCTGCTCTCAGCCCCTCTCCTCTAGCCTGCTCCCACGCTGCCCAGCCCTGGACCCCACAGCATGGCCCCTTGTGCACATGGAAGCACAGGCTGACCCAGGATGGCCACTGCTAAGGCAAATGCCCTCCTGGTGGAGTGGCAGGACCACTGGCTCCCCCACGGCCAGGCGGGCTAAAGGCACGCTCTTCTCAGTCACATGATATCCACGAAGAACTCACAGGGGTTCCCCATGGCCTTCTGAAAGGACTGGCGGCTGCCTGTCAGCTCTGGGGGGACAGCGGCCAGCTCCCGGACGGGAGGCCCCCCAGGCGGCCCGCCTACCACCGAGTATGCCTTCGTCAGGGGGTGCAGTGGGGGCAGTCCCGGGGCAGCGGCTGAGGTCTGGCTGTGTGGGCTGCTGCCACGGCTGCGCTGGCTAGCCGGACACTCCCGCCAGCTGCTACCACCTGCCCTGCTCGGGGCTGTGGGGTCTGACTCGCTGCCACTGCCCCCAGCTCCAGCTCCCCGACGCTCCTCTCGGCCCAGGGCGCGCCGGCTGCTCCCGCCTGCACTCCGAGTGGACCCGCTGCTTCTGCTCCCTGGGGCGGAGGGGAGAGAGAAACAGGCGGTCAGTGCCAAGCCTTGCTTCTTCCAGGACGACTGACCACTGCCGGGGCACACAAGGGCAGAGCCTGGTGTCCCGAGCTGGGCTGGGGGTGGGAGGGGGCAGCCATGCAGACGTGAGGGCAGGGCTGGCCCTCCCAGACACGCAGGAGCAGCTGCAGCAGGCCAGGAGTGGGGGGGGACGGACAGTGGCAGGCAGGCAGGGACGCTCAGAGCCAGCTCGATGCCCCCGCACCTCACCCCAGTGCCTGCACCAAGGGCCTGATCTTGCAGCTGAGAAACTGAGGAACCCATGAAGGGCCCGTGTGCCGGCGCTCTCGTCGGCCATCCTGGGCCCCCCACCCAAAGACCCACCTTCCATTGGACCCCAGGGCCCTGGCCAACCACTCGGCTCAGCCCTGTCCTGGGTTCTCAGGAAGCGCTGGGAACCCAAGGACGCTGGCTGACTGGGGACATGCCGAGAGGGACACCGGGCAGGACCCTGGCTTACCGGCCCCGAGGTCCATTCCGCTAGTCCTTCAGTCTAAGGCTTGCTCAGCACAAAGCAAGGGATAGCATGAGTTACACAGCAGGCCCAGCCCAGCACCCAGGCCCACCACCAGCTGGGCCTGTCCAGGGCCCACAGGCGCCCAGCACAGCTTCCCCTCGGGCACTGCTGCCCTCTGGGCCAGCTGCCTGACCTGTCCCTAGACGCTGTGGGCACTTGCCCATTATCCTCACTGACCCCCACTCAGCCTTGGGCCACTGCTTTTCCCCAGGGAGCCCCCTGGGCTTTCCCCTCAGCTCCCCACACATCCCAGGGTGGGGATATGGTCATCTGTGAAGCTGTGCTCCCCTTGACCACTGCATCCCGCGGCCCCTCTGCCACCCCCCCACCCCAGGTCACCCCCCCTTTCCCACAGCATTGCCTGGCCTCCTGCCTCTGCCACGCCTGGAGCATCAGCCCCCCACAACCACCATAGCCTCCAGGTTCCTTCTCCCCACCCCCTCAACCACTCACCGCTTCCAAAGGGAGCCACCCAGGGCCTGAGCACAGAGCAGGCGGGAGCACACGGGGCGGGGGAGGGGAGGCACACAGGGCAGAGCCAGGCGGTGGGGATGGCAGGGCTGGGCACCGCGGGCTCTCACCTTCACTCTGTTGACTGCCAGCACTGCCGCTGCCGTAGCTGAAGCCAGGGTCCTGGTACGCAGGTGGGAAACAGGGCGGGGGCCCCGTGTACTGGTAGGGGTAGCCCTGGCCCAGGGCCCAGGGGGCGGCCGGGTGGGGCAGCGGGGCCAGTGTGTCCTGATCCGAGGCCCCGCTGGAACCGCTGTTGAGGTTCAGGGCTGCCAGATCTGGTAGCAGGAGAGGGCAGTGAGGGTGAGGGGAGGGCGAACGGGTCCCCCTGGGCCCCGCCCGGCAGCCCCCACTCACTGCTGCACAGGTCCCCAAAGACGTAGTAGCACTGCTCAGAGAAGGTGACCTTGTTCACCGTGTGCCGCAGGAAGCCCCGCTTCAGCATGCTGCTGGCGTACTTGCGGGCCTCCCGCCGCTCCTTGAAGCCGTCCACGTGGGTGTACAGCCAGTCGACCACGTCCGCCCCTGGCCCAAGGCCCGAGGCACGTGTCAGGCCCGGAGCCGCCATGGCCACCGCCTGCTACCCCACCCCCACCCAGCAGCCCAGCAGGCCTCGCACCGATGACGGCGTTGGCAATGGTGATCTTCAACCACATCCGGTCACGAATCTCCAGGCCAGAGTCCGGCAGCTGCATGACCCGGACCACGGCACCCATGTCACTCTTCACCGTCAGTGGCGCTTCCTCCAGCTCTGCAAGGCACGACCCTCCTCAGCCGGTGGTGGGAGGAGGGCGCAGGGCGGCGGACCGCTGCGCTCCCGCAGGGGCCGGGTGACTGCGGCCCGCCCACTACTCGATGGAACTCAGGGCTGGGGCCCAAGGTACGGGGTGACATTGGTCTCCTTCCCCAACTGGACCTTGGGCCCGACCCAGGGTGAGGCCGCCCCCACCCGCGGCCCACCAGCTCGGGCTGTTAGTCGTGTTAGCGGCAGCCAAGCAGCGCGGGGACCCCATGCACGCATCTGCCTCTCCCCACTCCTGGCACAACAGAGTCCTGGGCGGGGAACCCGGGGCTGACCAGCCCCCAGGCACCTCCCACCCCCCCACCCACACACACACACAGAAAGCGAGCACTCTGTCGGCACTGTGTCCACACGCACGGGCCTGGCAGCAGCATCAATGCTGAGGCTGGGGTGGCCCTTGGGTGGGACCCTGCCGGGTGGGCCTAGTCCTGGGCCCTGGTGCCTCAGTTCTCTAAACTCACGAGCTGCCACTTACGTGGAGCGCCGGGCACAGAGCTGGTTAGTGAGGAGGAGCTGGTGCGTGTGACGGCGCTGGAGCAGGGGCTCGTACCGTAGCGGGGCAGGGCTCCGGTCAGCGCTGCCGTGTGCGACAGCCAGGCGGCGGGGTCAATGGGCCGGACTGGGTCAGCTGGGCGGCCACCACAGGGCAACAGGTGGGTGGACAGGCGGTGGGGGGAGAGGTGGAGCACAGGGCACAGAGGAGAGAAGCCCTCAGGCTGGGCGGGGGGCCCCCACCCTCACCCACCAGCTCGGGGGCCACTCACCCCTCGGGACGGTGAAGTAGCTTCGGGGCGTCGGGTCCCAGCACTTGGCCACAGTGAGACTGATGGGCCTGCGGGCGGAACGGGCGGTCACGCGGCTGAGGCCCCAGGCGGCCCGCCCCCGGGCCCCCGGGCCTCACCCCGTCTGGGACACGATCTCCCGCAGCACCCGCACGGCGTCGTCGTTGCTCATGTTCTCAAAGTTCACGTCGTTCACCTGTGGGGGGAGGGCTTCAGCCTGGTGGCGGGTGCTGGGCTCTCGGCCCCCCGGGCTCCCGCTGCCCACACCTGCAGCAGCATGTCCCCCGGCTCGATGCGGCCGTCGGCAGCCACAGCGCCGCCTTTCATGATGGAGCCGATGTAGATGCCACCGTCCCCGCGGTCATTGCTCTGGCCCACGATGCTGATGCCCAGGAAGTGGTGCCTCTCTGTTGGGGGGTGAGGTGAGCAGCCCCGCCCGGGGCCCCCGCCACGGAGGGACCCCCACCCCACCAGCGACCCCGCTGAAGCCTCACCCATGTTGAGGGTGACAGTGATGATGTTCAGCGACATGGTGGAGTCGGTGATGCTGCTGAAGGACGAGGCCTGCGGGGGGCGGCAGGTGAGGGGCTGCGGGCGCGGGCGGCGGAGCGCAGACCCCACCCGAGCGCAGCCGCTACCTACGCGGTCGGTGTGCTGCATGCGCTGCTTCCGCCGCCGCCGCTTGTGCTTCCGGATGAGCCTGGAGGAGGTGCTCTGCTCGGTGGAGCTGCTCAGCCTGGGGACACGGAGTCGGGGCAGGCGAGAGGCTGCAGGGCGGAGGCGAGAGAACAGGCGCCCCCACCCCCTTCACACGATCAGGGCACCGGCGAGCTGCGCTCAGGCTGCCGCACGCCGGAAAGGCGGGGCCTAGGCATGGTTCGCCCAGGACCAGGCGCAGCTCCTGGTTGTGCATGCACCCCACGCTGCACACACACCTATAGGGGTCACTTTTCTCAGGCGAACAGGGACACATACACAGGGTAAGCTAGCATGGCCAGCTGCGCTGGCACACGCGTGTGTACAGCATGCACATGGACAGGCACAAACGCACGTGTGCACACAACACGCACACATCAATACACACCTGTGCACACTTGCCCAACACTGTGTACATGCACATCTGTTCACATGCACACCCACGACATACACACGCCCACTTGCACACATGGCCACATGCACACACGTCAATACACACGCACCGGCTCGTGTTGTCGTCCTCATCTGAGTCAATGAAGCTGCTGGACTCAAGTTCACTGCTCAGCACGGTGGACGCACTGTCAGGGGGCAGCCCCAGGTCCCGCCGCCGATCCCCCCTTGGGTGCCCGTTGGTCCGGGAGGCTGTGGGGACAGCAGGGAGGGGAGCCAACCTTGGGGTTCCCTGGCGGTCATGGGCGGCCTATGCAGCCTCAAGCACCTGTTGACCTGGGAGCTGGCAGGGTGACGATGGGGTTGCTGGGGGCCACTGACGACCCAGGAAGTCAGGCCTGGGACCTGTCCCCAGAGACCCTCCCTGGACTGGGGCAGTAACTCAGCATCAGCAAAGACCTGGGGTGTGCTGTGGGGCCCAGGGGTCTGGGGCGCAGCCTCTTACCCTCCTCACGGTTCCGGCGTCGGGCTCGCTCCCGCCGGTGGCTGACCGTGGACTCCGTGCCAGTCTCGTTGTCCATGCCATCACGGCTGCTGGCCACATTTGGGCTGTTCCGACAAGTAGGGAGTGGGTTGGGCAGGCCGGCCCCCCCAACGCCTGGGACGCCCCTCAGCTCCTCGCCGGCCCCCCAACGCCTGGGACGCCCCTCAGCTGCTCCCCTTCCCTTGCCTGGCGAGACTCTGACTGCGGAGACCCTCGTCCACCCACCTGTCCAGTCCGGGCCTCTCAGCCCACCCTCTCTCTACTGACAAGCTCCTACTGACCATGGGTCCCTGCTCAGCTGCCCACCCCCCGACAGGTCTTGGCAGAGACCCCTCAGGACCACCAGGCTCAGTCCCCCTGAGTTCTTACTGGAAAGAGGGGGGCCGGGAGTCCCCAATGCCGCCCATCCGCTCAAGAGGTGGGGGTAGGTCTGTGTGGCCGTCAGTGGCCTGAGACCCTGCGTCCGAGTGTGCACCCTCGGCCAGGACCAGCTGTGGAGGAGAACAATGGCTCAGTGATGCCCAGCAGGTTCTAGGCCACCCCGCGGAGGGCGCCCAGGGCACAGGGGACCGGCCTCCTCCCACTTACACCCAGCTTCCCGAGCCCAACCCCCCTGAATTCTGGGACCATCCCCACCCTGCCCGAGCGCCCTCTGCCAATGTCGCACAGACTCACCCAGGAGACCACGCGGCCGTTGAAGCAGGGCAGCCTGGCATTATCGGCAGAGATCTCCTCCTTCACCACCCTGCAGGCGGTGAGACCACCATGAGACCTCCCACACTCCCGCCAGTGGGCTCTGGAGATAAGCCCCCCAACCCTTGTCTGGGGTGTGTGCCACACCAGGGCACCCAGCCACGTGCCCAGCAGGCAGTCTTGTGGATGCCCCTGCCCAGCACTTTCTCTTCCTGGGGACCCTCCCAGGACCCATCGATGAGGTCCAGACCCCCAACCATCCAGCACTGGAGTGTCACTGCCTGTAGCACCCTCTAAGTTCCACATTGCTGTGTGCTGTGTGTCCCATGGGGTGGATCCTTGCGGGGGGGTTCCATCTGGCTCTGCACCACTCCCGGCCCAGAACAGGGCCTGGCTCACAGCAGGTCTAGGCAAAGACGCGAGGGCTGTCCACCCCACAGACACAGGACGGCCAAGACGGACACACGGACACACACACACACACACACACACACACACACACACACACACACTTCGAGGGCAGGCCACCTGCCCAGCCAGGGAGACCAGCAGACCCCCACTGGCCACAGTCTGGCGCAGCCCATTTCTTAATGCTGCCCTTGGTCAGGTGGGCTTGAGGGGCGGGGAAGGCAGGATGCAGAGGGCCAGGGCTACCCCCGATGAACCTGGAGTCAGAGACAGCTGTGGGGGGTCCAGGCTTCAGGTTCAAAAGGGTGAGGGGGGCAGCAGGCAGCACAGCTCACAGGGGCAGCCGGGGAAGGGCTGTGGCCTCCTGGAGGCCCAGGGAGCAAGGCAGGCTGGGCTGGAGCCTGCAGCAGGTGGGGACCGTGACACCCTGCTCCCTGGAGCCCAGCCCTGCCCGCACAGTGGGATTTCCGAGTCTGAGATGTGTGCCCAGCGGCGAAACGGGAGGCAGGAGACCAAGCAGGAAGCAGCCTCAATTTGACAGCACCCCACACTCCCAGCCAGGGAGCGAGGCCTCAGTTCACCCAGTCCTTTGAAGGGGGCTCCAGAGTGGATGGAGGAGACAGGGCCAGCCTGGGGGAGAGGGCCCCCGCCAGGCTCCTGTGACAGTCCCTCAGATGCCTACCAGGGCCACAAGCACCATTAAATGTGGATGCCCAGACTGGCACAAAAGGGCCCCCACTTCCCAGTGAGGGGCAGACCCCATGTCCACACTACAGCCCTGCAGAGCTGAGCTTCCAGGAGAGGACGAGGACATGTGAGGCTGTCACCACAGAAGACCTGAGGTGGCCGGGGACACCTGGGACTCTTCCAGCAGCAGCTGACAGACGGGAGGCCCGGTGGGCCGAGAGCAACATCTGAGTGACAGCAGCTACAGACACCCAGGAGGGCCTGGTCCCCACACAGCCCAGGTGACCCCACCTGTGGCCTCGGCCACACCCAAACTCTCGCCCTTTTAAACTCACCCACAGGAGCCCAGAGGAGCAACCCCAGCTCCCATGCCTGGCTCCTCCAGATGCCCAGGAGTACCTCAAGCCCCTGCTTCCCACCCAGCCAGGGCCTCAAGATGACCCATCACCCAGGGCTGCCCGACAGGCCCCAGAGGTCCTGCTCCCGGGCCTCCCAGTCTAAGGAACCTGCGTCCTACACCACACAACAGAGCATCCTGCCTTCCACTGCCGGTAGGGACAGGGGCACCACGGCCCAGCTCAGCGAGGCCAGGACAGAGGGGATGGAGGGACAGGTGCTAGAGCCCAAGGACAAAGGGCACAGGGCTCTCCTTGGGATCCAAGATGCTGCCAACTTCTGGCCTGGGAGCCACACGGAGGGACAAAGTCGGGCTGGGTGGGGAAACACCTCCCAACCACTCTGAGGCTCCCTCCTGGGCTGGGCTCGGGTGGGAGAGCAGACCTCGGGAGCAGTCTCCACTGACCCTCAGAGGAGGCCACCCAGACACCTCTGGTGGCATCTTGCCCTGACCTCGGAATTCCTGGCAAGATCCCAGTTAACCTCAGACTTGTGGCCACCCCGCCCCACCCACCACCCCCGCAGACTCGCCCTGGCAAGGAATCCGCTCAGAGCAGGGCCCAGGAACCCCGGAGGGGCTCCCGAGGCCACAGACCAGCCCTTCTCCATGGGATGGCCCTAAGTGTGTCCCCAGAGGCAGAGGGTCCCCCTCCACCCTCCTCCCCATCACACAGCAGGGAGCTGGCACACAACAGGGGAAGAAGTGCTGTCCCCAAGCCCTCGGAGAGCCTCCCCAGGCTCCAGGGCAAGGGGGACTCAGTCCTCCAGGCCCTGCCACAGCTCTGGGGGCTGACCAACACTTCAGGAACCACTGACCCCAGATGGCACAGCTGCAGGAGGCAGAGTGAGACTCGGGCACCCACCCCCTGCCCCACAATCCCCACACGGCACCAGCCAGGGCCCAGAGGCCATGTGGACCAGAGATGGAGTGGCCTAGGCCATGGCCAGGAGAGCTAAGTGCCAAAGCCAGCCCAGCAGCCCTGGGAGAGGGGGCCATGAGCCCAACACCCGCACCTTCCACCTCACGGCCCATGTGCTCGGCCCAGGCCCTCCCACACTTGGCACCTCAGGGCCAGTCCACCACAGGCCCAGAGACCCTACCCAGCTTTCCTGGGTCAGAACAGCCATGACCTGCATGGGAAAAGGGGGGGGGCACGCAGGACCCTCTACCCACTTGGCAAAGGCACCAGTGGGGAACGGGGCCTGGTCTAGCACATGTGGCGCTGGCCCCACTGTAAGTGGTCCCACCACAGACTCCCCCTCCCTTACCAGGTGGTCAGCTGAGGCCAGGAACAGAGGCTCAGGGAACTCAGGGTCCAGCCCACAGGGGGGTAGGAGTGGCCCAAGCCAGATGCCCAGGCTCACAGCCCCTGTCTGGGGGGCACTGCTCCAGCCCAGCAGAACCTGCCCTGCCTCTCCCCACCTCCACTCCATCCACAAAGCCGCCACATCTCCTTTATGGTAAAGTGTGAGTAATGGGTCACGCCTCCCAGAGAGGATTTATCCCACTGAATAAATGACTACAAGATTAGAGCTTGGAGCTCTGCAGACAGATCTCAGGAGAGGGGAGAAAGGAGGCAGCTGATAGGGGTCCTCTCCCACATTCCTGAGGCCACCAGGCCACCAGCCAGAGATCCTGGGAGAAAATAAGGTAAGCCTCCTTCATTCTGTCTGCCACTGTGTCTTCCAGTGTCACGCCAACCCATCCCCTGTGCTGGCCCACCTGGACCTCCCAGCTGCCCCTGCCTCCCAGCTGGGTCCTGTTCCCTCCCACATCCCAGCCATTTCCAGACAATCTAAAGAACTACAGGCCTGTTTCAAGACAAGACCGATTGGCCTGTCCACCTGCCTCCTTGGCCAGGACACCCACAGACCCTGCAAATCCCCCAACAGGCACAGCCTCCACTGGGAGTGCTTGTGGGTGGGGGTCTCTGCAGCTCGTGGGCAGCCCACAGTGGCTAGTGCACACCGGAGAGGCACAGTCTGAGGGCAGCAACCTGGGAGCTGGGCACACGCCTTGCCGCAACACAAGCTCCGCACCGACGTCAGTGTGTGCTGGGCAGCAGGGGCGACTTTGGCAATTTTTGTTAAAATAATAAACTAAGTTAAAAACAAAACTCCCCTTTCCCTCAGCCGATAATCACAGTCAAAGCAGCCCAGACCCAGGGGGCAGAGACGGCAGGAGACTGCCCAGAAGGGCAGGGGAGGTGCTAGACCAGACCCCCCCCCCCAGCACAGGGCCCCACCTTCGGAGCGGCAGGAAGGCCAGCCTGCCAGGGAGGGACCCCCCCCCCCGCCTCTCCTTGGTGGTGGGGGGCCCAAGGAAGTTCCGTTGTCCAAATGTCCCTCAGGTCCCTGACAGCCGCAGAGTAGCACCAGCCAGACCGGACCTGGGGCTGCCCAGGGCCCATGCAAACCACAGAATCCAGGAAATGGCCTCAATGTCAAAGTCCCAAGACACAGCCACACACAAGGGCACCGGCTGCCTGAGGGCGGCCAGGCAGCGCACCTGCTCAGCCCTCTGGCTCCCCCTTCCCGGCACTGCAGCGACTGGGACTCAGGTTACTGGGTCTGTGCCGGGTCAGGCCTTGAGCAGACAGCAGCGGCCTCCAGCTCTAGTGCTGGCAGTCCCCAAGGCCCAGCCCAGTGCAAGTGGGAAGTCCCCTCGGCAGACAGCCACCACTAAGGCGGACCCAGAGATGCTGCCCCAGAGGCTGTTCCCAGGACCCCAAGTGCTGTGTGGCTCAGCAGGGACAGCTGCCCCAGGGCAGGGGTGGCCAGAGTGACCCTTGACCTCTGCCCTGTCCTCAGAACCCTGGAGAGGGCGGGGAGACCTCTTGGGCTTCCAGAAGCTTCTGCAGATCCCAGCAGACAGGTCTGTGCCCCCGTCCCACCTCATTTCCTCTTTTCTCCGCATGCTAACTAGGGGACCCACTGGGTGGCTGGGCGTCTGCCCCCACCCCTTCCCCAGTGACACTCCTCAGACTGCAGGCCCCGTGAATCACAAGCCCTCCAGGCCGGTCTTAAGCACCTGACCTCCACAGGAACGGGGAGGACCCTGACTCTGAAAGGTGCCAAGGTGGGACTGCAGGGTCTCTCTAGGACACAGACCTTGACCCACAGGTCACACACGCACAGGCACCCAGGGCCAGGCCCAGGGTGGGTGCGGAAGCCAGGACACTCGCCAGACCACCGTCCCTAACTCAGGCTGCTAGGGGCAGTCAGGGCCCGTGCGTCCCCAGCTCCGCGCGCAGACAGGTGGGCACACGCCACGCCGGGGCACGCAGGCACGTCCCGGGTCGCAGCCCCGGGCGCCGCGGCCCACTGACCCGAAGTCCTGGTCCATGGACTTGAAGAAGAATTTGTAGGCGTGCACCGGCCGGTTGCTCAGCACGCTCTTGAAGTCGGCCAGCGTGACGCGCTCGGGCGCCACGGGCAGCTTGACCAGGTACGGCGTCTCCTCCTCGTCCATGTGATAGATGATCTTGGTCTCCGCCATGGCGCGGCGCTCAGGCCCGGCCCGGGGCTCGGACGCGGGCGCCTCCCCGCCGCGGGCCTGCGCCCCGCCCGCCCGCCCGCCGCTCCCGGCCCGGCCCCCCCGGCCCCGCCGGCCCCGCCGCCCCTGGCTCTGCGCGCGCTCCGGCTGCTGGCCCGCGGCCCGCGGCCGCCCATCCGCCCCCGGCCCGGGGACGCAGGCAGGCAGTGCTCGAGGCCTGGCCGCGTCTGGGCGCCCCGCCGCCCCCTCGGGCCGCGCAGTTCCAGGGACCGCCCGGCGCCGGGCTCAGCGCGGCGGCCCGCAGGGGGCGCCAGAGAGCTCGGCGGCTCCTGACGTCACCGGGCCGCGGGCGGTTCGGGCGGGACTGCGCACGCGCGGGAGGGCGGGGGCAGCGCGGGAGGCGGGGCAGCGCGGGGGGCGGGGCAGCGCGGGGGCGGGGCACGCGCGGGAGGGCGGGGGCCAGCGCGGGGGGCGGGGCAGCGCGGGGGCGGGATCGCGGGGTCCGGGACCGCGGGGTGCGCGACAGCGTCCGGAACCCTCGGCGGAGCGCTCGGGGGCGCCTACAACCCTCGCTGGCCGCAGCCCCGCAGGGCCTGGGCTGGTGGCGGGTGGACGGACAGGGGCGCCCCCCCCCCCGGGCAGGCGTGGGGCGGGGACCCGCCTGCACGTCGCGTCCCCAGCTGTCAGAGGGGAGACCCCGCCCAGGCCCCGCCCCCGGAGTGCTCCCGGGAGAGGCGCTCGGCGGGGTTCCGGCCCTCCGCCCCCTCGCAAAGGCTCCCGGGCCCAGGGGTGCCCGGAGTCCGGAGGCTTCCTGGTCGCAGCTTCCTGGTTACATCGTTGGGCAGCATGGGCCTCGGAGGAAGCTGAGGACACTCGTGTCGGCTCCCGGGTCCGAGGACACCTGGTCGCTTGGCGCCCCCGCGCCATCTCCGACCTCGCTCGCGCTCCGCCGGGGCCCACGGGGGCTCAGAGAAACACGGGCCGAGTGAATGCGGGCTGGAGTTGGGAGTGCGGTGTACGTGATGCCAAGGCAACGGGGTCAGCATGCAGCTGTGCGCGCGCACGTGTGCACAGGTGCCCGGGCGTGGTGCTTCTGCAGCAGGTAAAGGGAATCCCCCCACCCCCCACCCCCCGGGCCGCTGTCAGTGGAATCAGCCTGGGGTTTTCCTTGGGTCAAAAGAGACCTGGAGCCGCGCCCTTAAGGCTGTGAAGGGTCCAGTCACATGCTGCTGCCCCCCACTGGGGCTAGTGGCTCTTTCCACCCCGCCTTACCCCAGGAGGAAGGCTGGGGGCCCGGAGGGAGTCCCACTCTGGCGAGAGTGACAAGAGGAGCACCCCTAGGATGGGACCCAAAGTGCTGGGGATGGGGGGTGTGATGCCCTGTGACCCATTCCCAGCACCCACCTTGAAACTGGCTGGAGCCTGGGACTGGCCCATCTGCCTGGTCATGACCCTCCTCCGGCAGTGGGCCAGCGCAGGAAAAGACCCCACCAGTCCACCAGTGACTGGAGGAACCAGAATTTTGACATAAGTCCCTGAACCCAGGTTGGGGACCTACGCCAGGTCAGCCTAGGCCAGGGGTCCTGCCCTCCATTCCCCTAGACTCTGATGGGGAGAGCGGGCAGGGCTCTGTGAGGTTGGCACCCATTCTGCAAACCTGGGCCTTCTCCCTCCGGTCTTGGTTTGCCCAGAGGTAATCTGAGGGAGCCAGGCAGGATGACTTTAGACAGAGTGTCCTCCATTGCTCTCTGTTGCGTGTCCAGGGAAGTAGGGAGATAGTGCCTGCCCTGAGAGTTCATGGGGGACCAGCGTCCCCCAGGCCAGACACAAATGGCTGCTGGTCACACAGAGTCATGGCATGTGATGCCCCTGAGTTTTTCCCCCAGATAGTCCAAGTCACAGGAGAAAAGCTGGTCACGGGCTTTGGTCAGGCCAGGCCCTGCAAGAAGGGGTGAGTTTGTGGCCAGAGCTGGAGCCCTTACACGAGGGACCCTGCCTGGTGGCAGTGGTGGCCACTGTGAGGCCAGGAGTCACTGGGCTGGGAGGGAGGCACATTCTCAAGCAAGCCACAGCTCCCAGGCCAGCGTGCCTCCCTGCCTTAGCACTGTGGGTCCTTGTGTGTGTGTTGGGGGTAGGGGAGAGGAGGGTGAGAAAACAGCTACTTGAATAAGCTGTCCTGGCATTTCATGTGACAACCCTGTTCCCAGCAGTCTGGACTCAGAGTAGGACCTGAGCATAGATTCCTGGCCGGCTCTTCCCAGGCACCTTCTAAAATAATGACTAAGGGGGCCGGCCGGTCGAATGGTTCAGTTGCTTAAGAGCTCACTCAAGAGTGTGAGCTGAGCTCTGAGCAACAGCAGTTTGATGCCCAGCATGAGCTGAGCTGCCGCTGTGCTGTCAACAGGTGGCAGGGTGGCTCAGCTAAAAAAAATAAAATTAAAAAAATAATAATAAAATAACCACTAAACGTGGAGCCAATGAAAAAATCAGTGACCCTGCTCCAACCACCGTGTAAGAGGTGTTTCTACCCTGCTTTCTTGTCTCCTGACGCCTGGTGACCTGGGATGGAGGGCTGCCTTTCCACCGGCTCACCCCCCACCTCCATTTCTGGAACCTACTAAGTAATAAAGCTGGTGACTTTACTTCCTTTGTGAGTATTGACACTGTGTCTTCATGAAAATGGCTCCACGGTTTTCATTTCCCCAGAGTGGGAGCTTGGATGCCAATCTCTGTGGGTGGCTGCTGCCTCTTCACACCAGGATCTTCCAACACAGGGTGACAGTCACCCTTTTCTGCCCGCCGCTGTCCTGGAAGGGCTCTGGAGGATGGGGTCAGGATTGGGGACACAGAGGCGTCGTCTTCCCACCCCCTCCATCGGGGGTGTCACCTGTCTGCAGGTGTTCCTGCCTCCTCCTGCTACCTCCACCTACATCCTGACACATCTGGTCCCATCTTGGCATCTGCTTCTCAGAGGACTGAAATAACACTGCCCCTCCCTCTCCTCCCCCAACATCCACACAAACCCTCAGAAGAGGACTTGAAAGTAAGTGCTGAGAAACTGACTGTGACACCTGCACCTGGACCCCTACTCCAAGAACTGGGCAGTGGCAGTGGGAGTTCAAGTGAAGGAAAGCTTTGGGGTCCCATGGTCCAGCTCTGCCCTGGAGGTGGAGAGGGAGTAGCAGAGGCATACCTGGACAGCTGGATCTAAAATCAGGGGTGATCTTTATTGTGAAGGCAGCGAGTTACCAGGAGGGGCAAATGTGGGTGTTGGCAATGGCTACACAGGCCACTCGAGAGCCATCTTCAGTCCTCCCCCATCCTCAGACAAAACAAGCCAAAAAATGACCCAACCCCGGGCTCCAGCCCAGAGAGGGGCCAAAAGTCACAAGGGGCCCAATAACTGTCAGGACAGCTCTTTGGAAAGGAGGCTAGAGCAGGCTGGGAAGCAGAGAGAGGGCCCCAGGGCAGTCCCAGATGGCCAGACACAGCATGGGGGGTCTGGGGTGTCCAGTTCTCAGGACCCATGCAGAGCCGGTGGCAGCCTGGTGTGTAAGGCAACTCCCCACAAGAAGGGGAGAAGAAGTGGGGCATGCTAGTCCTGAGGCTGATCCCCAGCTCCTACGGTGTCTTCCTGGCCTGCCCCTGCAGAGCCTGAAGGCTATGTTGTGGGGGGTGGGGAAAGCCGGGGCAGGGCCAGCAGGGAGCGCCTGCCCAGGGGGTGTAGCCCCAACCCTGCTTGGAGGATGAGGGTGGCTCCTGAGAGGTGTCTGGAGGCAGCCTTGCCCTGTGCCTGACCAGGCCAAAGTTCCAGGATGAGCGGGACCAGCCGCTAGAAGCGGGGCCAGGCGAGCTACGTGGCGTCCGACGGGAGGGTGTGCTCGGGCCTGACAGACAGGAGCCGCTGGCCAGCAGGAGCCCCGGTCACTTTACTTGCAGTACTCCTTCCTGAACTCTGGAAACCGAGGGAACAGGTGGGTGGCTGCCCTCTGCCCGCCATCGCAACGGAGAACCCAGGGCGGACATCTGTCGGGATGGCCCAAGGGTTTCTGCAGCACTGAGGTGGCGGGGGCTCCTGCCTGTGGGGCTAGCTGCTGCCTTCTGAGAGTGGGTGGAGTGGGGCACGGGCCCAGCTCTGATGGGCAGAGGCAGTCTCCCTGCCAGCCACTCACCTTTGTCCAAGTCGATGTTCTTAGCTGGCAGAGGGCTGTGAGCCAGCTCAGCCCTCTCCTTCAGGATGTTGTTTTTGTAATCTGGGGCAGGGAGAGAGCAGGGTGAGCCCCCCCACCCCAAGGTGGTCCGCCCGCAGCCCAGGCCCAGGAGCCTCACTCTGTGCCTTGGTGTGTGTGGGGGCCCCTCACCTAGTTGGATATCCTCACTCCTGTAAAAAGCCTGGTCCCCTGTGACCACAGCAAACTCTGCCATGTTCACGTCCTTCCTGGAGGGGGAGGGTGGGGAGAGGTTAGAGCAGAGGATGGGGTAGGGCCTGGCCGCCTAGGACAGCCGGAGGGGGCACTCACCCCTTTGATTTCCCCGACTTCTTGTCTGAGTATTCGTAACCTGAGGAGGGAGACTCGTGTTGGGGGTACTCGCGCCCCCTCCCCAGCGCCCCCCAGCGCCGAGGAACCCTCTCGGCACCGGGGCTCATTGGGCCCCCCGCTGGCCCTCTGCTCGGGCAGCGCACCCCGAGTCCCGCCTCCGGTCCGGAGAGGCCTCCCAGGCCTGGTCCCGGCCCCGCGCTCGCCGGCTCACCTGCAGGGCGGCGCTGCCGCGTGGCCAGGATGACGGTGACGAGCAGCAGGATGAAGAGCAGCAGGGTGGCCAGCACGTAGCCCAGCTGCTGGAAGAACTGGGCGCGGCCCTCCGGGACTATGACGTTGATGACGTTCCGGCCGCGCGCTAGCGTGGGGTCTGCGGGGCCGGACGAGGCGGCGTCAGGGGCGGCGAGGCGGGCCGCCCGGCCGCCCCCACCCAGGCCTCCCTGCTGCGCCCTGCGGGCCGCCCGTGGAGGCCTCGCCCCGGCTCCCGCCCGGGTCCCTGCAGCGGGGCCGGGGGGCCGCGCCTCGCCTCTCCCAGCCCCTAGGCGGCCCTGCGGCGCCCAGGGCGGCCTCCCGCACCTGGGGCGGGGGCGCCGCTGTGGCTGGAGCCGTTGCCGGGGGAGTCCCGCGGGGGCGGCCGCGGGGCCGGCTCGGTGACCGTCAGGTGGAAGACGCGGCGCTCGTGCAGGCCGCAGTAGTGGTGGTGCAGGTGGCAGGAGTAGGTGCCCTCGTCGGCCGGCTCCAGCTGATCGATGCGCAGCGAGAAGTCGCCGCGCGCGAAGGCGTCCGCCCCCACCGCCACGCGGTCGCGCAGGAAGGGCGGCCCGTAGGCGCGGCGCTCTCCCGAAGCGTACAGGTCGAGCAGGCGGTCGGCGCGGTCGTGCGGGACCCCGGGCGGCTGCCGGTCCCAGTGCACCACCTGCTGCGCCTCCTCCAGGTGCCGGTCGGTCCACACGTGAGCGCGGTTCACACAAGTCAGCAGCGCGGGCGCGCCGCGCTCCACCGCCAGCACCTCCTTCTCGCCGTCCCAGTGCGCGCCGGCGTCCCAGGCTGGGGGCGCAGGTCGGTCAGCGGGGGCCGCGGGAGGGGGGCGGGAGGGACTGGGGGCGAGTCTGGAGAGGGAGTCAGGAGCGGGGCGCCCACGGGGACGGGGCCAGGCGGGGGCGGAGCCCGGGGGCACACTCACGGTTGTCAGCGACCTCCAGGCGGATGGCCAGGGTCTCGTAGAGGTGGCAGTAGTGGTGGTGCAGGTTGCAGGTGTACAGCCCCGCGTCTGTCTGCCCCACCGCTGCGCGCCCGCGAGGAAAGCAGCCGTGAGCTCCTGCTGCCCCGGCCCCCAGCCCCCCACCGCGGCTCAAGGCCCCGTACCGCGGATCAGCAGAGAGAAGTTGCCGTCGTGGAAGGCGGAAGGCGACAGCAGGAGGCGGCCCCGGTCGCGCGGCTCGTACACGCGCTGCTCGCCCGCCGAGTACATGTCCACAAGTCGACGCGCGGGGCCGCCGTCGGGGCCACCGCTGAGGTCCCAGTGCACCACGCGCTGGCGGTCGTGCAGCCGGTCTTGGGTCCACACCATGCGCGGGCTCTGGCAGCGCAGCACGGCCTGGGCTCCAGCCGCCCAACTCACTGCGGACTCGGACACCACGGAGCTGCCCGCTGTCGAGGACCCCGACGGCCCTGGTGGGGAGGGGAGTCACTGGGGGACGGGTGGGACCCAAGGGGTCAGGTACAGGGTGGGCTGGTCAGAGCTGTCGTCGTTCCCAGGGGAGGGTGCTCACTAACCTGAAGACAGGACAGCAGAGCCTAGAAGGAGAGGAAGAGCGAGTCACGCCAGGGAGGGGGCTGCTGGAGCCTTTGCATCCCAGTCACCCACACAGGGGAGGGGCTCGGCCCCCTGCTCCCTTCCGTAGTCCTCCCTGAAATGGGTGCTAATGACACCCACTTAATGGGTAGAGATAAAGCCAGAGAAGCCAGGAAAATACAGGTGGGGTCTCCTGTAGCCCCACATAGCACAGGCACCTCCCACTTGATCCTCACAGCCACCTGCTGGGCTGCAGGGACAGTGCCTGTCCTTAAGGTGAGTGGTGGGGCCAAAGTTGGAGCCCCCCACAGGCAGCTTTGAAGTGCATGCTTGTCACCAAAGGCCAGCCTCAGGAATGCTAGCCACCATAACCATCACTGCAGGGAGGCCACCAGAGCCTGATGCCCGAGGGAGGCTGGTTGTGGGGCTCCTGCACGTGTACCCCAGGTGTGGAACGCACCTGCTGATGGCCACCCCACCTGAGCCCTTGAGGGTCCTCAGCCTGCAGGAGCCCCGCCCCACCCCGGTGCTCAGGGCTAGAGCCCTGTCCATCTGAAGCACAAGAAAGCTGGATGTGGGGGATGACCCCACCATCTGCCACCCCACAAGCCAAGTTCCTGCTCCAGAGATGTGGCTGAGTGCCCAGGGCAGAAGGAATGTGCCAGGTCAGCAGGCCAGCCCTTGGGGCGGGCTCAGGGGCCTGGGCGCCAGGGGAGACTGGAATAGACCCTGCAGGCCTCACGGTTCCCAGGCCTCCACAACCCCCAACCTACTTCCCTCCTGACAACTGGGAGAAGTGCAGGTCTGAGGGGCTTCCTGGAGCAGTGGGGTGCATGAGGGACCCCAGTAGCTCGGCCTCAGCTTGGCCTTCTTGGCCCCTGGCTCTGGAGGACATCTGCAAAACTCACAGCCGCCTGGGTCCTGGGGGCCCCAGAGCTCATCCTGAGCTGTCCCCTCTGAGGCCCCCCAGAGCGTCCCCTGCCCATCGGGGGCCATCCCACCCTTCTGGGCTCAGCTCAGACAGGCAGATCTGCCTAAACTGCAAACTCACTTGGACCCACTCGCGGCTTGCGCCTCCTGCCCCCGCCCCACCCGACTTACTCTGCAGGAGCACAAGTTTCCAGAGCAGGACTTGGGACCGCAGTTCCATGGCGCCCGCCAGCCCAGCCCGCCGGCCTTGCTTTGTCTCACTCCAGCTCTAACTCTCCAGAAAAACAGCCGGCCCCCTCCCCCTCCTTAGCACCCGCCATGACATCACGGAGCCCGGGGCTGGTCGGCAGTCTGCAGACCGCCCCCTCAGCTCCTGCCCGGCCCCTTGGCCTCCCCCCCATCCTTGGCTGGCCTGGTGGGGAGGGGGAGGGCTGTGGCCACTGTGTCCCAAACAGTAAGGGAGTCTGAGCGATGACTGGACCCCTCTCTGCCTCCCGTCCTGGAGAAGGGGCAATAGCCCAGCCCTCAGAGGGCAGGAGGGCCTGAGGGCCACGTGGGTATTTGGGACATATGGGCCCTTCCGCGGTTGCTGTGGGGCTGGGGTTCTGGGGAGAGCATCCCCTCACCCATCTCTGTAGGAGGGCACTGTCCCAGGGCATTCCCCTAAGTGGGCAGCCTGGCCACAATGTCCAGCAAGTCTTCCCTTATCTGCCTGCTGTGGAGCTGGAAGCCAGCAGAAAGGCTTCCCAGGGGAACCCCAAGGAACCAGGCTGGCAGACCACTGGCTCTTCGTGTCAGTGCAGTGACCCTGGCGTGCTCTTTTTCTCACCTGTGAAATGGGGATCAGGGTGACACCAGTCCTGGGGGCCCTGGAGACAGCATGAAGGGCACTGCTGTTTATTAGTCATCTTTTTTTTTTTTTCTTAATTGGGGAATTGGGGGAGGGGAACAGACAAGTTGCTGTCCCCTTGTTCCTCAGTCCAGCTGCAGAGGACGCCGCCTCACTGGCCCACGTCAGCATTGTCACCGCGCTCTTCCCGGACGAGGCAGCTTGGTCGCCGGCCTCTGGATGGTCGCTCACCGCGGCTATTGGCAGCTCACGCTGGCTGCCGGCCACTCACTGTAGCCTATGGCAGCCCACTGCAGCAGGGGCTGCAGCCTACACCGTCGCTGGGGCTCACAGCCCAGCTCCAGGTGGAGCCGTTGTTAGCTGTAGAGGGCAGTGTCACTGGCCCTCTTATGTGGGATCTGAACCGGGGCTGCTGGTATCCCCAAACCAGCTCTTAATCAATGCGCCACTCGGCCGGCCCTTATTAGTCATCTTTAACATCCACAGGAGCCAGGGAGATGAGGGGGGACCCTGAGACCTGAAAGGGGCCAGTGGGTGAGCAACCCCCACCTCTCTGGCTTGCCCCCCAACATCGGCCCACCATCAAGGCCACAGCTTGGTGTCCCTGAAACCAAACTTGCAGTTACACTGCTCTTAGGAGCACCCCACCCACCCAGACCCGGATATAGTGCTCCTGGGAGCACCCCACCCACCCAGACCCGGATATAGTGCTCCTGGGAGCACCCCACCCACCCAGACCCGGATATAGCACTACTGGGAGCACCCCACACACCCAGAGGGCAGGAAAGGGGGGGTATAGGATCCCCCTCTCAGAAAGCACAAATTTGAAACTCTGGGAAAACTTACAAAGTCACATAAACAAATGTGAAATAACAGAGAAGGCACTGTGTACCCAACCCACTCCTTCTAGTTAAGCAAACCTCAAAAAAATCCAAACCACTACAAAAACCCACAGCGCATTTTTTAGGCTGCCCATTTGGATCGAATATGGCCACAAACCCCAGGCCCTGATGGGCTGGGGTCTCACCCTTAAACCCCACCCTCGTCCCCAAGTCTTCAGACAAGCGAGGAGCCCAGCCCAGCTCTGTGCAAGGGAGGAGGCCAACGCTGCCCCGAGAGGGACAAGGGGTGACGACATGGAGCCCCCCACCCCCATCCTGACCTAACGGTTTCCTCAACCGGGTCCAGGCCTGATGGGCGGAGCCCATTTTCCAAACTGGAATCAGAACTGGCTCCCTCCCCCTCCCCCAGCTCCTCCCTGGGTCTTTCATTCTGGAAAAACAAGCCTCCCTGGCAAGCCTTGGGGCCTGGCCTCCCTGCCTGTTTTTCTAACTGGTTTATATTAGGGCTGGTGGACACCCTCCCGGCCCCCCGCCCTCTGCACCCCCACCTGCCCTCAGAATCTGTCTCTCCCTCTCTGTCCTCTGTTCCCGCCTCTGTCTGCTGCTGTCTCTGCTCCATGGAGGGAAGACATCCAAGCAGTGCTGTAGGGAGGCAGAAATGGCCCAGGGCTGACCCCTCGGTCTGGAAGAGGACCCAGTCAGCTCCCAGCTCCAAGCTAGAGGCCTGGGGATGCCTGGTCCACACTTAAACTCCCAGCAGGTCCCTGTGCTGAGGTCCCAAGGGCCCTCCTGCTGGAGACCCAGGTTTCATCTCAGCCTGTGGCAGAAAGAAGTCTGAGAGGGGTGCCACTGAGGGCAAGCTGACGGCCCGCACCACTGGGCCAGCCCGGCCAGACACGTGCAGGGCTGCACCCCCGTCCCCTGCCCCATCCCGCTCTCCGCTCAAGGCCAGCGGAGCCAACGTGAGCAGAAAGGGCTGCTGCTCCCCGCAGTCCTTGGCAGGAAATAACCACAGATGAGAGCAGAGGCCCAGCAGGCCATCTGCCCCTCCCAAAGCCAGGGCCTGAGTCCCCCTCAAGTGCCTGTGGGCCACTCGGTTCCCAGCCCCACCTTGCACCTCTGCGAAGATAACAGAGCAGGACAAAACAAACCCACTGACATCAGTGTGGTCCCACCCTGAGCTCTGGCCAAGCTCCCAAATCACACCGGAGGGCTGGGCCCACCTCCCCTCTCCTAGGACACGTGGCTGAACAGGGCGGGCAGCCCGCCAGCCCAGCTGAGCAGCAGACTCTGGCTTCTATTTTTTTTTTTTTTTTTTTGAGGGCAGTGTCACTGGCCCTCATATGTGGGACCGAACTGGGGCTGCTGGCGTCCCAGGCCAGCGCTTACCCACCGCGCCCCTCGGCCGGCCCCCTGCCTCCTATTCTTGGGGACTCGGACATACCAGGCCACCTGGTTCATTGGGAGGAAAAACCACAAACACACACACGTGCTCACACTTGCTGTCATAGCATTCAGCAAGCACTTGCTGAGCACCTACTGTGTACCAGGCAGGGGGAGTCAGTACTGAGCCAGGTGCCAGGCTCCCATCCTGCTAAGGCTGTTAGAGGGAGGCTCGCTGACCGGTAATGTTGTTTTATGCACTGTGACAAGTGCTGCCAGGAGAATAACACAGGGCGGGGCCTCCTTGTGGTCTGCTGACACAGGAAATACCAAGATGGTTAGTGCAGAGCTGTCCGGACCTACAGAACATCCAAGGAAGACAGCCCTCCAAGGCCCAGGTGGCAGGCTCCTAAGGCTCCGGCCGCAGTGTCCACACCCCGTTTCCTTCCCTGAGCATGGGCAGGAGTGCTGACTACAGTGGGATACACACCAACACGACAGAGGTGCTAGGATGCCACTCCCTGATTCACAGTCCGCTTAATAGCCAGCTGTCATCAGCCTCTCCTGCTGGCCTGGCTGTGCTGTGAAAGTCCCAGTAGAGGGGACCAGGTGGCAAGACCCAGCCGGCAGCCAACAAGAACCTGAAGCTGGACCTCAGTCCTACAAGGAGCAAGATGAGGCCACCCCCAAAGTGCAGGTGAGGGCATGACCCTGAGCAGAAGCTCTGCAATAACAAATGTGCTGCCTTAAGCTGCTAAATTTGTGGCGATTTGTGGTGCCACCATAAAAGATCAGTACAGCTGTCTGCCAGGACGGAGAAAGGGCAGGACTTAAAAAGGCCAAAGCCGCCAGTTTCCTAAGGAGAACCGACTGGTGTCTGGGCTCAGGACTGGCTTCGGGCAGTAGCACGTGCTGTGGGCAGAAGGTGCTGCCACACGGTCCCTGGGGGTTTCCTTGGAACTGCATTGAGGCAAGGGGGGCAGATGCGCACAGACCACAGAGTGCCGCTTACCTCTGCGGCCCGCGCCCTCCCGTGCCCAACCTTGGAGATGTACCTTTAAATGTGACATTTCCAGCATGTTTATGGTTACAAATTTGGTTTATCCAATTAATTATCCAAATTTGGTTTATCCGACAGAAAAGAGACAGGCTTGTCCAGTCCCCTGCACCCGCTGTCAAGCTCCTGTCTCCTCGGGGCCCCTGTGCCGCACAGCACTGTGGGGGCAAAGCAGGGGGCTGGGGGTGGGGTCGACATAAAGTTCCCAGGACACGCAGCCCCTCCAGCTCCAAGCATTCTCTCCTTCACACCCCCACACTCCGGGGTCCCATGCAGACTAGCCCCTGGGGGGCCAACAGAGGGCTCCTTGCTATCCGGGCTGGGGGTGCTGAGCCACCATCAGCGTCCCTGTGGGTTCTGTCCCGTTGCAGACGACACAATGAGAGAGAATGCAGAGGCCCTGGGCACAGCAGCTCGCCCCGAACACTACCGTCCCGAGTGGTTTTCTGGATAAGTCGCAGAACAGCTTCCATTATCCTGCAGAATTATAATTGTTCCCAAGAATCATCAGCTTCACATCGATGGCTAAAAGCTTGCAGACCCACTTGGGGTCTCTGAGGGCTCTTTGCAGGTGCTTCCTGCTGGCCCTACCGAATCTTACTAGAAATCTCACTAGATTGAGGGTTAAAGGGTGGGTTTGTTTGGAACAGGGTTGGACATTTCCTTCTTATTTGACCTTCATAAACTGGGAGCTATCACTTGTGATGAGGTCGTAGACATGGTGTAACAAGCGCACTCGGTTACCTGTCAGCCCCCGTTTCATATGTGTTGCCTACAGCTATTTGGGGAACCCCAAAGACAGGTGAGGGTTAAGACATGTCAGTTTTTCTCATTCTGGATTTGTGGCCTGAGTGTGGGAAAGGCAACATCAGGAGTCATCAGAGGAGACTGCTGTAAGCCACTGTTGACCAAATACAAGAAATGGTGATTCGGTGGACCTAGGGGTATTATGCTGAGTGAAATAACTCAGAGAGAGATAAATACCATATGAGCTCACTTATATGTGGACTCTAAAGAACAAAATAAACAAAAACAGAAACAGACTCAGATACAGAGAACAAACTGATGGTTGTCAGATGGAAGGGGGTGGGGGGCTGGGTGAGAAAGGTGAAGGGATTAAGAAGGCTGAATTGGCAGTCACAAAATAGTCACGGGGATGTTAAAGTACAGCAGAGGGAATATAGCTTGTAACATTGCAATAATTGTGTGTGATCCCAGGTGGGGACTAGACTCATTGGAGGGATCACTTCCTGTTATATAAATGCCTAACCACCATGTGTACACCTGAAGCTAATATAATATTGAATGTCAACTGTAACTGAAAAATAAGTCCTCCTTATTAAAAAAAAAATCAAGCAATACACCACCAAATAAAAAAGGAATGACCATCTCAGCTACAGCTCTAATCAGGGCGACAGCACTGAAAATGAGCATAGCAAATGATATCAGGAGCACTTGATTTCTTGGGAGCGAGGGCTTGATCTGCAAGGGCAGAGAGGGGACCACCTGGTGCATCCTGGTGGGATAAGCCCAGGACCCAAGGGCCTCAGAGGCTGTCTGGGTGGGAGAACAGGCTCCCCGATCCTGCAGAGGACACCACTGTTCTCTTTGTGTTTAGAACATACTTTGCATGTGGAGGACAGCTGCTCTCCTCTTCTCTTAATTGTATGTGCATGTCTTAGTGTACCAACATTAATGTACCTTTCTGTGAATGTGCTTATACCTACACACACATTTATATTGTTAGATGACAAATTAAAGCTGTCAGCTTTACTACTGATATGCAGCTTATATATAATATAACGGATATATCACATGAACTCTACCATCCAAGCTAGAGGTAATTTGGACAAAGAACAAACGTTTTTACGTAGTGATCCACTGCTTCTGTAATCTGTGTCTTTGTGATTTTCAATATCTTTAGAAATTATCCAGGGCTGGCCGAGTAGTGCAGTGGTTAAGTGCTGGCTTGGGATGCCAAATGCCCCGGTTCGAGTCCCACATGTGAGGGCCAGTGAGACTGCCCTCAAAAAAAAAAAAAAAATTATCCAGCTAGTGCTTGTAGTCTTTGCTGCATTAAGCCACCTTGAACCCCGCAACTTTGGGGGAGGGGTGAACAGCTGACACGTAGGACATTTACTCTGCTCGACACTGTGACATGGCCACACAACGGCCTGCATAGCCCAGAGTGAAGCTGAACATATGCAAATTAAAGTAATTTAGGAGCTGACCAACAAAATTTACAATAACTGCATCACAAGTGAAATTGCCTCACTGCAGAGGGTGGGGGACGTAGTCACCTAAGAGGGCTAGGAAAAGCTGTGTGTGGGGGGGGACTCAGGCAAAAGGATCTGCACAGGGCCACTGACCACAGCCTACGCTTTCTCGATTCTGACACCACACCCACCCACTCACACCAGCCGATCTGGCATCACACGCATGCAAGTCAGCTGGGTTGGACAACTAAACAAATGGGTATAAGATTTTGGGCCGGCCAAGTGGCACGGTGGTTAAGCACTGGCTTGGGAAGCCAGCGGCCCCGGTTCGGGTCCCGCATATGAGGGCCAGTGACACTGCCCTCAAAAAAAACAAATGGGTATCAGGTGGTGGGAGTCACGTTTCTCCTATCTGGGGAGAGAGGTTCAGATAAGCAAGGGGAGGAGGCTGGAATGATCCATATGGTCACGGATTTCAGCTGGAGATGTCAGTATGAACTCGTGTTTAGCATAATACACATACGGATGGATACTTGCAGAAATGGTCACAGGTACGTGTCTGCACATGGGCCAGTGCACGCATACGTTTCCTAGCTCTGTCGTCTGGGAAGGCCTAGAAGCAGTGAGCACACCAGGTCTGGGTTGCCTGGCTCCTTGGAGAAACGGTTTATTTAGGAGGGGGATGGGGGCGGCATACAAGATGAACCTGGAGCACCTATAGTGCCAAGGAAGGAAGCACTAAAAAATGAATGACAGAGGGCCGGCTGAGTGGCTCAGTTGGCAAGAGCCCACTCAAGAGTGCGAGCTGAGCTCTGAGCAACAGCAGTTCGATGCCCAGCCCGAGCTGAGCTGCTGCTGAGCTGCCAACAGGTGGCAGGGTGGCTCAGCTAAAAAAAAAAAAAAAAAATGACAGATGTGTCAGGCGGCATAGGAGCCACCCTGGGAGTTCCTAGCGGCCAAAACTGGAGCACGTGGAACAGCAAAATAAAGTAGTACTGCGTTATAACCCAGAATATAAATATCCACAAGTCCATCTGATAGAAACAAATGATTGAAGTGGTAAATGGATGGAATGCTTCCATACAGGATGCCAGACAGCTTATGTAGATAAAGCAGGAGAGTGGCTTGCAGCGTCCCAGCCCCTCAGGCACAGCGCAGCGCAGGAGGGCAGTCTGTCTGCACATCTTTCACGGTCAGGCCATCTTCCATTCTGTGGGTCAGGAGTCCTGGCAGGACTCAACAGGACAGCTTGGCCATGTTCCTCTGGTGATGGCTGGGGTGGCTCAACTGGGACGGTGAATCCAGGCAGCTTTTCTCTGGCAGCTGGGCCTCTCTCCACATGACCCATTTTGCCCACGTGGCCCTTGACCTGTCACTCAGCAGTCTGGGCCGCCCCTTGAGGCCTGTGCTCTGCACTCTGCGGCATTCCACCATGTTGTATGGGTCAGAGGTCACAGCCCAGATCAGGGGGAGGAGAGACAGACCCCAGCTTTTCATGGAGCAGCAAACCCACACTAAGAGGTGTGTGTACAGGGAAGGGGGCATGTGACACCTTCAGACAATATACACAGGAGGAGAGAGACAGTGGCATGATGAGATGCAAATAACTCAGAGCACCGTCTGAGGTTTACAAGTCCTTTATAAAAGATACTAGCTATTTTTTTTTTTTTGAGGGCAGTGTCACTGGCCCTCATATGTGGGACCGAACCGGGGCCGCTGGCTTCCCAAGCCAGCGCTTAACCACCGCGCCACTCGGCCGGCCCCAAGATACTAGCTATTTTAATCTAACAGTTAGACCTACGTTTACATTTATAATACATAACCTTCAATACTTTTGGGGAGAAAAAAATAACTTACCTGACCCATAAAAACCAGACTAGGAAATTTTGGAAGGTTTAATTAAGCTTTGCATAAGTAAATAAATATAATTCTTCCAGAAGCTGTATTACACCACATTACTGTTCACTGTTATATTCAGGGAAATATACATAGTTGCTTTAAACCAAAGTTATGAAACCAGTCTGATTGTCCAAGCATTCATCTTCATTAAAAATATTACCCAGGGGCCAGCTGAATGGCTCAGTTGGTTGAGAGCTTGATCAAGAGTGCGAGCCGAGTGGCGTGGTGGTTAAGAGCTGGCTTGAGCTGGCAGAGGACCCAGTTCGGATCCCACATATGAGAGCCATATGAGGGCCAGTGATCCTGCCCTCTTAAAAAGAAAAAAAAAAGAGTGCGAGCTCTGAGCGACAGAGTCGCCAGTTCTATTTCCACATGGGCCAGTTACGCTGCACCCAAGCTGAGCTGCCACTGAGCTGCCAACAGGTGGCAGGATGGCTCAGCTGATGAGAGCACGTGCTCCTAACAAGGTTGCCTGTTCGAGATGGTGGGCTACACTTGCCAGCAACTAAAGACTGAACTTGGCACCTTGGGTGCCACTCGGGTAGATCATGGGATAGAGCGAGAGCTCTTAACAAGCCTGCCGGTGTGACTCCCGCATGGGATGGTGGCTACGCCCACCCGCAACTAATTGAACACAGCATCTTGAGCTGAGCAGCACGACTGGATTTGGAGCTGAGCTTGCTGCACCCTCCACAACTAAGGTTGATGGACAACAACTTGGCTGTTCCCCTTCCCAGATTCCCCAACACTATTCCCTTCCCCCAATTCCCCAATAAAATCTTTAAAAAAAAATTACCTGAACGTTCCCTAATCTACATTGTGCAACTCCACATGTACCAGCCTGACACTTAAACACTTAAGTCATGTATACATGAAGCAAAGCTTCCTTGGCAATATTCGCTCCCTGCATGAATTCACATCTCTTTGCGCCTTAGCCAGCCATAAACCATTGTCCCAACTTTTTTTTTTCTTTCTTTGGAGCTGTGGATTCTGCAAGAAAATGACTGTTCTTAAAGGGCGAACCCTCCAAAGGCATTAGAAGTTCAATGTCCTTTTTCTTTCTGGAATTTTCATGTTCTTATTTTAAATCTATGCAAGCACGTATTAGTCCATGTAGGCCAATCAGAAAGGGAGCTCCCTCACACTTAAGAGACTTTATAATCATATGCATTAGTTTTGGTTTCCAGTAAGATAGAGAAAATTATACTAACATGCTAGAAAATGTTCCCAGCCATTTATTTGAAGGATCTAGTCAAACTCTCAGGCAAGCTAAAGACCTTGGCACTTGGTCTCTGTCATTCTCTGAAGTTGCCCAGCAGGTCTCAACGTCCTTTGTGTGTTTCAACCCCATGTGGCTACGACCCTTTTTGATGCTCACAATCCCATCTTTGCCCAGTGAAAACCTTTGGAGCTGACTCCTGACAAGCCCACAGCAGCCGGACAGCTCTCCTGCCATCGGGTAGGAAAAGAGGTCTGGCTCTTGTGCACTTCCTGCCACAGACCCGGAGCTTGGGTTGCCAGGTTAAATCCTACACGGGCCCCACTTACACTGAAAAATTACTTGTTGTTTATCTGAAACTCACATTTAACTCGGGGTCCTGTAGTTTTAGTTGCTCAAGTTGGAAGCCTTACCTGGAATTGGAGACATCTCCAAAGAGTGCTGGCTCCCACCAAGTATGACCAGAGCAAACCCACTACCATGGAATACAGAGACCAAAATTAACAAACAGGAGGCATCAACTTAGAAGAAATGGAAGCCAGACCGGTGGAGGTTAGAGAAACACAGCGTCAATGCCCTCACAAAAGATGAGGCCACACCCACGAAGCACCAACAGGGCGCTATAAAAATAGTCAAAACTCCGTCTCTTAGGAATTAAAAACGAACTCACAGAAATGAAAGAAATCATTAAATGGATTAGAAGAAAATGTTGACGATGCCCATGAGATGGAACAGAAAAGGAGCCAAATAACAGGAGTTTCAGAGAGAGAAGACACAGAGGAAGGAAATTACAACACAGTTCGAAGGCCATGTTTCCAGATCGAATCGGGCTCCCGCAGGGTGAGAACAGACATACACGAAGGTGTGTTACTGTGAATGTTTACCGACAGCAAAGAAGAAAAGCACTGAGAAAGAAACAAGAGGCCACGTACAAAGGTTCTGGACTCAACATGGGTTTAATTTTCCCAACAGCAGCACGGGAACTAGAAGACAATGAGACAATGCCTGCAAAGCTTTGTAGGAGAGCATTTCCAAACTAGAATTCTATATCCAGCCAAACTGTGAACCAAGTAACAGGATACAATGAAGATATTTGCAGATATGCAAGGTTTTCCACATTTTCTCTCATGTTTCTTCCTGCAGGAAACTATGGGGTATGTGCTCTTTCTACGTGAGGGGAGAACATGGAAGACAAAGAAGTGGGAGAGTATAAGAGAATCCCTGGAGAGCAGGAAGGGAGGTCCCAGAGGCAGTGGGCATGCAGTCTGGCTGGAGTAGGTCAGATCCTGGCGAGACTTCAGCAATGAGATGAGACAGGACCTGAGGTATTGGGTGCTGGGCTGAGAACTAGGTATTGAAATTGTGATGAGAAAACAGAAGACTAAAGATCTGAAACAAAACAAAAATCACAAGACAGGGCCAGCCGAGTGACACGGTGGTTAAGAGCTGGCTTGGGACGCCAGCAGCCCCGGTTTGGATCCCACATATGAGGGCAGTGACACTGCCCTCAAAAAAAAAATCATGAGACAATTACTGACTCCAGGGGGACAGCTCATGCAGGGAAGGAGAAACAGTCCCAATGTCAGTCCCTTCACGGCTAGTCACGTAAACAGACAACTCACACATCCCAACCGATTGTCACCATGCAGGGAGGGAGGGGGCGGGTGAGGTGGGACGACATAAAAGAGGTCAGAGTGAAAGCGAAATGCAGCAGAATGAGCACTACACTTAGTGGTGTTTTTCAAGCTGCAGGTTATGCCCCATTAGTAAGTGTAAACCCAGTAGGTCATAAACAGCATTTTTAAATGAAACAGACAAGAAAACATGAGATTATTGCATTTAGGAGGGCAAGTGCTGTTTAATTTCTCAGGGGCGTATTGTGTACCAGGTAGTGATATAAAATATGTATATTTCTCATTTTGAGTTTTGGTCAAAAAAATCTGAAAGCCACCAATTTAGAGATAGGACAATAATACCAAAAAGAATCAACTAAAAGGGCTGAAATTGCCTCTGGGAAAGGTGGTGTGAGAAAGAGGAGAGATTAGTGTTTTTCTTAAGCATTGTTGAACTATTAAACTATTTAGCCATGCACAGGCATAACTTCTTTCAAAATAAATTTAAAAAATTAAGTTTTGGAGTCAAACAGACTTAAGCTGAATCATGATTTCTTAGCTATGTGCCTGGGGTGGGTCCACTAATAAAACAAGGCGTCACAGGCTTGTTGTGAAATGAAATGAGTCCTAGCACAAAGCCTGTGGTAGAAGTAGTCCCCTCATACGTGTCAGTTATTAATTTATTATGATTTATTATTTTTAAAAGATTTTATTGGGGATTTGGGGGAGGGGAACAGCATTGGGGAATGGGGGAAGGGGAACAGACAAGTTGCTGTCCTTTTGTTCTTCAGTCTAGTTGTGGAGGATGTTGCTTCACTGCCCCATATTGGTATTGTGATCATTGTGCTCTTCCTGGCTGAGGCAGATCAATTGCCGGCCATTGGACGGCCACTCACGCCGGCTACCGGCCGCTCACAAAGCTCACAGCAGCCCACTGCAGCAGGAGCTGCAGCCTACGCTGTCGCACACGACTTGCAGCAGCCGAGCTCCAGGTCGAGCTGTTGTTCACCATCTTAGCTGTAGAGGGCAGCATCACTGGCCCATGTGGGATCCAAACCGGTGGCCCTGCTGCTCAGAGCTCACACTCCAAGCCAACTCTTAACCAGTGAGCCACTTGACCAGCCCAGTTATTAGTTTTTAAAAACGTAATTCTTATTCTATGATTTATCTACCATGAACCCTTTCTCAAAAAGCTACTACAGGACGTACTCCATGAAAAGAAGGGAGGGGCCGGCCGAGTGGCGTGGTGGTTGAGTAAACCACAAAATGGAAACCATGGTGCTGGAAACAGAAACAGGGAGCCTGCTGATGAGACCAAGGGCAGCCCTGGGGGGTTAAGGTGGTGGGCACCAGGTACTTCACCTGAACAAAAATTACTGGAGGAGGTAGACCAACCTGAGTGTTTAAACTGTCAGCAAGTGTGGGGCTGAATTAGTGCTAGATACATAAGAAATGTGCAAAAGAGGGCCGGCCGAATGGCTCAGTTGGTTAAGAGCTCGCTCAAGAGTGCGAGCTGAGCTCAGAGCAACGGTGGTTGGATGCCAGCCCGAGCTGAGTTGCTGTTGAGCTGCCAACAGGTGGCAGGATGGCTCAGCTAAAAAAAAAAAAAAAAAAAAATGCAAAAGAAAAAAACCCAGGAAAACAAATAGTTAAATGAGGAAGGAATGTAATCTTCCTGAGTGGTGTGACTATAGCAGGCGGCAGGAGCAGGAGCGGCTGTGTCCTGGGAAGGAGCTGAGGTCACTGCCCCTGGGACGGACTCAGGATGGGTGAGTGGGGCTGCTGCTCTGTACTTAGCCTTGTATAAACACCTCCCATTAAACTGTAACAATCTTACTCAGTTGGAAAATTAAAAATTTAACTGTAAATACAAAGTAATAAAACCGACAAGATCAATCAAAGTGAACGGGCTCCTTTTGGGGAAGGGAGCCCTCCCCACCTGGCCCCCTTGCCTGGGTTCAGAGGAAAGGTGCATGTCTCACGTCTTAGCCCCAGGCGGCCCAGTGGGTGACTGACCCCATCAGCTGGGACGGGTAGTCATCAGGAGGAGACCCCTGTTCACGTGAGAGCTGTGGTGCCCCAAGCCCTTGAGGATTCCACCCCAGACGGACAGTGGGGCCTGGAGGTCAGCCAGTTCCTTCTCAGCAGAACCCTGAGTTGGACGGGTGCTCCCGGACCTCCCAGAAGGTTTCTTTCTCCAGCTTCTGCTCTGTGTTGGCGCTGTCTCCCTCACCCCTCCTGCATCCATGGGGAGGGGCGCAGCTGTTCACGGCTCAGGGCCATCTGGCCCTGGGCACGAGGTGGGCAAGGCCCCAGCCGGCCCTTACCAGGACTGAGGGCATCCACAGCGTTCTCCCACGGGACTTGCGCCTGCCTGGCTCCTTCGCTGGCCCACCACGTGGGCGGGAATGCCCAGGCATGGAGCAGCTAACAAGATGTGAGCTCACCGAGATGCCCCACGCTGGGCCCAAAAGGCAGGGTGCCCAGCAAGTGCCCCAGACACCCCCATCAACTCTGGCTCTGGCTGGAGCCTCCCCTGGCTGGAACCCAAGCCCTAGGCACTGCTAGGAAGCTGGGGCGCGGGGCAGCTCGCAGGACCCCCACTCTGCCCACCCCACCTGCCTCTGCATTCTCCTCAGGGGTTGCCCAGGGCCAGAACAGGGGAGACACCGGCGGGGGTGGGGTGGGGGCAGGATGGAGGCCGTATAGGGAAGTGGGGAAGGGTTGCAGAGATAAAAATAAAACCCCAGAATTGCCTCCTGAGGTCGTGGTTGGGGCCCAAAGGCATCCAAGCCACAAGCAGGATGAGCTCTGCACACATGCCACCCGGGCAGAAGCAGGGAAAGGCTACCCGGGTCCAGGCCCTGCAGGGCAGGAGGGGGGCTGGGCTTGGGAGCTGACCTGACAGCATCAGTGACATCTGGACTGGGACCCAGCTGTGGTACCACTGATGTTTGGGGCTCGTTATTCGGAGGTGGGGGCTGCCCTGTGCAGGGAAGGGCATCTGGCAGCATCGCTGGCAAATGGGCATGTCGTTGTCAGCGGCACTCCCACACCGACAACCAAAATGTCTCCAGATGTGGCCAGGGGCACAGCTAAGAAGCACTGCTCTGGCAGAATTGTGAGGCCAAGTGGCCTAGAGGCCGTGGCAGCCTACCTCCGGGGGACGGAGCAGGCAGGTCAGCTGCCAGCCTCCAGGTGTCTGGGCGTGAGGCCCCCTGCACCTCCTAACTCACAGCTCAGCCTCCGTTGTGCAACGTGGTCCCCTGGTTCTCCTTCCACCAGCCAAGGAAGGGTGGGGCGAGCCCTGGGGCAGCAGCTGCTCAGCAGCCACGGGCGCCAGCCAAGGGCACCGCTGGTAGGCAGAGGCTCTGCTGGGAAGCCCTGCAGAGCACGGGCACACTTGGCACCAAGGGGATAAAGTCCACTCTGCCCCAGGAGGGCTCTGCCACTGAGGTGGCCCCAGCCATGGGACCCACCCCACCCACAGTGGGGAAACTAAAAACTAGGAAGCATGTCTGTGACCCCAGCTGGAGGCCTCCCAGGCGACACAGCGCTCCCTCGCACTGGTCCTCAGCCCGCACCGCAGAGGCTGCCAGGGGCCTGACCACTGCCCCCTTGGGGCCGCCAGCGGAAGCAGGCCTGCATCCTCCATGGCCTCAGGTCCCCTTCAGGTCATGGCCAGCGTCACCCTAATTCACCACACAGCCCCTCCGTGAGCCCACGTGCCGGTGGGCCCAGCTGTCAGAGCCTGCTTGCTTGGCTGGGACACACAGGGCAGGGGCCCACCTGACTTCCTGAAGCAACAAGTTACCAAGGCGACAACATGTTTCGTTCCATTCCAGAGAAATGGTGGGGCCTGTAATCAAGACCTGCCTCATTTGCAAGGCACTCAAACCCTGACCTCACAGACTGCTGTGACAAAAGACAAGGGGCGTGGCCCACGGGAAGGGGGCAGCATCACAAGCACCTCAAGGTAGTTCAGCACAGACGCAGCGGTCCTCTGGCTTAGAAGTCAGGGAGCAGGACAAGTGCTGAGCTCACCTACGTCCGTGGGGCTCCAACAGCCCAGCCCGCGGCCACCCCCACCCCCACTATCAGGGATAATGCCTCCCTCTCCAGCCAGAAGGAACCTGGGGTCTCTGGGGACCACTGGCTCATGCTAAGGCTCCACGGCTTCTCCATCCCCACAAATGGCACCCTTTCCCCAGCCAGCCCCAGCCTTGACCCTGCCAGGGCACACCCTCCAGGCCACTGCCATCCAGGTCCCAGGAAGTGGCAGAGGCCAAGCAGCGCACAGCAGGCTAAGGATCCCCAGCCTCAACTAAGCAGGTTGCCTCAGAGGGTCATTTGAGACCCAGGTTCTCGGAGTCTGTAGTGCACCATCCGCCATCTCTGGGGACACTGGGGCCTTCCCTGCCTCTCCCCCCACTTCCCCATGAGACCCTCCCCGACCCCCCATCAGCCCGGCCCCTCCCTGAACCCTAGTGTTGCCCTCTGGTACTTGTCACCTGTGTGCTCAGTAAGAGGCTGCCTCCTGCAGTGGAACATATGTGCCCAAGGGCCTGTTCACAGCTGTCCCCACAGCGTACATTCCCAACTTGAGGCTGTCATTCTTGCAGGATGGCAGCAGGACAAGGGCCAGCCAACCTGCCACCTGGGCCTTTGTGCCTCCTCTAACAGCAGAGGCTGGCGCTGGCACCAGCCTCGACCCCAAGGGAGCTCACACAAGCAGAGGGGCCAGGCCTGCAGGGACAGCTGAGCTGCCCGCATTTTTATTGCAGCAGGCCAGCAGCAGGGACGCGCGGGCGGGCCCAGACTCATTTGGCCCTCAGGTAGATCTTGGGGGTCTGCCAGCCTGCAGGGGCGTCCTTCAGGCCCGCCTTCAGCCAGATGCGCTTCAGGTCTCTCTCGAACTTGATCTGCGAGGGCAGAGGCAGGGATCACTGACAGGTCTGGGGCTTGGCCACGGGTCCTCAGCCACCGTGCTCTGCCCAGCCCCGGGGGCCCCTCACGTACCTGCTTCTGCTTCAGGCGCCCTTCCCGGACCTTCCGCCGCAGGAAGCGGGTCCTCTTGACCAGCTTGCGGTACTTATGGTGGTTCATTTTCCGCCGGCGAATCTTAAGGACGTTTTTGCACTGCATCCCAGGTGCACCAGGAACCCCCTCGCCCCCCTGCCCAGCTCCTTCCCCCACCTGGCTTGGCGGACACTCATAGACCTGGGATGGTGCCACAGTCCCTGGAGCCCCAGCATCCAGGTTGGGCAGGAGGTAGCGGGTGGTCAGCCAGCTCTCCAGAGGAGTGATGGACATCTTCCTGGGGACCAGCATCTCCTCAAGCTCCAGCTGGACACCCTTGCCAGGAAGGACAGCAACCCCATTCAGGCCTGTGGGCCGCGTGCTATAGTGGAGCCTGCAAGCAGCAATGCCCAGAACTCCTGAGAGGGGCCGGGGCCGACAGAGGCCTGCAGGAAACAGAATGGCACTTAGCAGCCAAGAGACCCCAGGCTGAGCGCAGCCCCCCGGGTCTGACAGGCCTGGAGAGCAGGATCTACACCACAGACTGGGGTGACCTGCACCTTATTCCTTTTTTTTAAGCTGAGCCATCCTGCCACCTGTTGGCAGCTTAGTGGCAGCTCAGCTCGGGCTGGGCATCGAACTGCTGTTGCTCAGAGCTCAGCTCGCACTCTTGAACAAGCTCTTGACCAACTGAGCCAGTCGGCCGGCCCTGCACCTTATTCCTTAATGAACCCAGGCCTGCGTTCCCTTTCTGACACCGGATTGTTTGCAGAATAGTGTGTGTGGCCAGGCTCCCGCTCCCCGCTGGTGAGGCACAACTGCTGAGGGCAGGGCTGCGGAGCCCCACATTTCCAACCCGGATGTGTGTCCCGCCCGTCTGTCCCCACGGGGCTTCTTACCTCCCCGGGGAACAACCCTGAGCAGCTGAGAAGTCAGGCGGGCCAGGAACATGGTCTGCGGGTGGCGGCGGCCCCAAGTGCTCAGGGGAGCTGGAACACAGGGGCGCGCTGAGGTCACGCGGGAGCGGCTGGCCGCTCGGGCCGCAGCCCCGGGCAAGCAAGGCCTGGGGACTGCGGCCCTGCCCCGACGCCCGCATCGCGCCTCATCACCCTCTCCCACCACGAGAACGTTAACTTCAAACAGCGCTCACTCCCTTAAACGACCTGACTGGCGCACAAACCCCGCCTCCGCCATTCCCCCGCTGAGACCCTCCCGGAGCCTCAGCTTCTCCCCCAGGCACCCTCCACGCGGGGCGGTGTCGACCCTCCAACGCAAGGAAGGCAAGATCGGCACCACCGCCGCGGGTGGGTCCCAGGCGCGGGAGAACGGTCTCCGTCCAGCGGCCCACGGACGCCTGCCCACCCTCTGCAGACACGCTCCATGGAAATCAAACTGACCATTCCGCCGCCGCGCTCGGGCACTTCCGGTCCGTTCCTAAAGCGCTCCGCAGCCCCGCCTACGGCGGCCGGGCGGCTCCTACGTCCCGCGCCCCCTGGCGCCCTTACGGCGCCTGACAGCGCATTGGCGCAGAGCCTGCCCCGCCCAGAAAGGGACGGTTTCCGGCCAGAGGAGCCGCCCTAGCCCGCCCCTAGCTCGCCAGCTTCGCCGGGCCCCGCCGGAGGCGGGAGAACTACATCTCCCACAATCCCGAGATTTGCCCTCTGCGCCTGCGCAGCGCGAATTCACGCGGCGTCTAGACCCGGCAGGAGCCGATTCTCCAAGACAGGCGGAAGTGGCCTTCCGGGACGTTGGCCGGAGAAATAACCCTGCGACGGAAGTGTAGTTCACGGGGCGCCGGAAGTGGCCGAGCCTGCCGCCACCGCTGGGGCTGGAAGTGAAGGAGCCCGAGCTGCGGGGCCCTGGGGCTGGCAGTGAAGGTGGCACACAGGCGATGGAGGCCTGGGCCGGGCTCCCGCAGCTTAAGTGCCATGTCGGAGCAGAGCTGGGCGCCGCCCCATCCCTTTAGTTTAGCAGCCTCCTGTCCACCAGGCCGCATAAATGGAGGCCTACGCCTAACGCGGATAACACGGTGCTTTTTGCATACGTAGAATTACATTTTTTGTTTGTTTGAGGGCAGTGTCACTGGCCCTCGTATATGGGACCCGAACCGGGGCTGCTGGCTTCCCAGGCCAGCGCTTAACCACTGCGCAACTCGGCCGGCCCCCTACATTACCTTTTAAAAGCAAATTACCTATGGAAAGGAAAACCAGAAATTCTAGTTTTTGTCCAAAAACCAAAAGCAGCCTCCGTGGAGGGCTGGGTTTGGCTGAGCCCGTGTTGCCACCTGGGCACCGCTTCTCTAGTCTAGAAAGGATGTGGGGCAGAGTCCTGTTGGTGACCGCCCAGAGGCTTGCCCTGCATGACAGCCTACCAGGGAGTTGTAACAGTAAGTGGCCAGGCTAGTTACGCAGTGTGTGTGGACACCCAGTGGCTCCAGGCCCAGCTCTACAACTGAGGTCAAAAATGACACTCCAGAGGGCTGCCTGGGGTCCCCAAGTAGGAAGGTCTGAGCATGCCTGCAACCACACCTCTCACGCCAGCTGCCTGGCTCCCAGCCTTCTTTGATTTGGTCCTAAGAGCGATCCACCTGTACCCAAGGTGGGGACCTTGTTGCTTTCATGCCTCCTTGGCTGTACTGACTTCCAGGATCTTTGTGCAGGCCCACTGGCACCAGAAAGGCCATATTCAGTCGCCTCCCACCTACACAGAGGTGCTGGTTTGGGGAGAGCTGACGTTGAGCATGACAGGCCCCAACAGCTCTCGATCCTCAGAGGCCCCAAGGCCCACCCTGCTCATCTGCACCACCTGTCCGCTCACCTGCACCACCTGTCCACTCACCTGCCACCCACTGTGACGGGAGACACTGCCAGCCTGACACACGTCCTGGGTTACCCATGTCCTTCAGGCACAAGCCATTTTGTCCTCAAACCTTACCTTTGAACCTAGGAAGCAGGTCTGTCAGAACAAGCAGGCAGCTTGGGCCCACATAAGCCTGTGACAGAAGAGCAGCGCACAGGCGCTCGATATGAAACCCACCTTAATGAGACCAGAGGCGGCAGCACAGACACACCACGAGAATGGGTGCTGCGGGCTGCGCAGCCACTGCAAGCAAAATGACAAGTATTCAATGTTCAGATATCCTGAGTAGAGAATTGTGTTTATTTAACCACATAAAATGTATATAGGAAACCTCTATTTAGGAGCTGGTGGCCTGCACTCAGCATCGCACAGATAAAAATATACGACTCTCAACACAGATCTAAATACCTTCACATTTAAAAATCAGAATTCTCAAGTTTCAAGCTGACAGAATTCAAGTTCTGAGTTTTCATATACAGCTTTAAACTCGTATTAAACACATGTTTATTTACAACGTGGACAGAGAATAAGGGGCTATTAAGGCCATTTTCTCATTGTGAAACACTGCAAAATATGTACATAAGTACCACCTAATATAGGCAAAAGGTTCCAAAGTCATCTTCTCGGTTTGACGTCATTACGTATCGGTCCGGAAGTGAAGACAGCCTGTCATTAGCACCGACCCACACCAGCAGCATGTGCACACCCGCTGCACGGGGCGGGCGTGCGCCAGGGTGGGCGTGCGCCAGGGTAGGGGTGCACCACACCCGCCGGCCTGTGGGCCCGTTGCTCCCATCTCCCAATTCACCACAAAGTCCAGAGTCCACAACCATTTAGCAAGGGTCGCTTCACAGGGCCAGTCATGCCGAGGTGTACACGCAAAGGGTGGAAGGGCAGCCCTCCGGGACCCCGTACCTCACCTTCGATGCCTGCTGTGCCCAGGGTGGTCCCGCTCGTAGCGATGGCCTGTGCGCTCGTAAGACCGTGAACGCTCCCGTCGCTGATCTCTATAGTAATGACTTTTCTTCTTGTATTTTCCAGAACTGTCTGCCCGCTCCCGTGAGCGGCTCCGAGAGCGGGAAGAACTGCAGCTCCGAGACCGATGCGGCTTCTGGGCGGGGCACTTGCAGTCCCTGGACTTCCGGTAGCCCCTCACCTTGGAGCCTTTGTAGGGTGCGCCCCGGGGCACCTGTCTGGGTGGTGAGTCACTGCGGCTCCGTGAGCGGCTCTGTGACTTGGAGCCACCGGACGTGGAGCCGCTGTCACTTTTCCTGTGGAGGCCAGCAGTACCAAGCAGGTGAGCACCTGTCCACCTCCCTGGGGGAACACCCACCCACCAGGTGCAGGCCCTAGAGGACCCCAGGCAGCACACACCTCCTCTTAGGGGAAGCAGACCTCGACGGGGACCTCGAGTAGCTCTGCTCTCGGCTCCGGCTCCGGCTCCCTCGCCCCTTCGGCAAGCTGAGGATGGGGGGCGGTTACTGACCCGGTTACAGTCAACCTGACCAACCCACCGGACAGAGGGGGCATGTGGCACTCACCCGTTCACTGGGCCGCCAGCTTGGGCTTGCTTCCCGCCCTCCACTTTTCTCTTGGCGTTCTTCACAGGGAGTGGGGAAGCCTTGGTCCCTTTTCCTTCCTTGGGGGATTCTGCTAGAATCAAATACAAGAAGTTCACACCAACCACCAGAAAGCTGCCCTGATTCAGGAACAGTGAGCAGAGCAACACAAAGCCACTTCCATGTAAGATTAACTGCCTGCTCCCAGCCTGACTCTGAAGGCCAACCTGGCTGGCTGGCTCACCTGCCCCCGGGCTGGGGACAGGCATCATGCTAAACCCTAGGGCCTGACAACACAATCTACCACTCCAGATTTATATGGCTTCCATCAAAAGACAAACTAACCAGGCAGAAAACAACGCAAGCAAACTCCCTTCAGAGCCCGTCTCACTTCAAAGATCACCAACCAAGTGTTGGGTGTGGACCCTGGGGCCTGCAGTGCGCCGTCCAGAAAGGTCTGGAGGAAAGGAGGGCTGCCCGTGTACTCACCCGGCTTGGGGGCAGGCGAGAAGCCGGCGGTGCCATCCAGGACCTGGGGGCCGCCGGGCAGCAGACCCCGGGCTTGCGCCTTTGCCTCCTCAATGGCGTGTTTCCGCTTCTCCACCTCACTTTCCAGGTGTGTCAGATCAACCTGTCAAAGCCAAAACTGCCTACTCAGAACCAGATGCTCCTAGTCAAACTTACAATAAAATACTTCACGAGAAGAAAACATACACGAACCTTTTTTCGAGTGTAAAGCTGCAAAGTCTTTAAGCATATTTCTTGGATTTCTTCTTCAGTTGCTCCAAACAAAAGAAACCAATGGGGACGATTGGGTAAAGGGATCTGTAAACACAAATGGCATCACGGTTATACTTGTCCTCATTTGCATGGCAGTCAAAACCAGTGCTGGTCACTAAGTAGGCTTCTTATTGGCACCAATGGACACAGCTGGAAGGACATCACACAAGGGTAGTGGAGGCTGGAGACAGGGTCAGGCTGAGACCTGCAGAGCGGCAGCACTGACCTCCAGGGTGCGGGCAGCCAAGTAAATGCAGGCGCAGGCGATGCTCTCAGGCTGGAACCTCACGAAAACGTCGGTGCGAAGGCTGTCGTTCATGTAATTCCTGAAAACCAAACACAGGAAAAATTGCAACGCCCCGGGAAGTCCAGGGGTCCCCGTCTGCATCCTTGAGTAAAGTCATTCCTCCTCTAAGTGGCCTCCTGCTGGGACTCAGAGCTACACAGCCCTGGGACCCTCACGAGTTCAGGGGAAACATTCTAACTGCCTTTTCTGATACAGGACAGGAAGGCAGGGAAATTATTGGAAAAAAAAATGTTTAAGCTGGCTGAATGTCAGACAATAAGTTGCTATGAAAGAGAACCGACTTTAACTTTACTTTTCCCTCTCAATGTTTGGGCTGCTCATTCATGCAAAGCACAATACCTCAGACAGAAAATGCCTACTGCAGGGGTTAGAAAGTATTTGATTAAAGAAAGCTAAGTGCTCCAAATCCACAGTGCAGAAGGACATGCAAACTGAAAGGGACAGGCTGAGCACGAAGCTTCCTGAGATGAGCGGTCTTCTTGCGTTCCTTCTCCTCTAGGAGGCCTGCGTTCACAGCCTGGCCTCCTCCTTCCACGAGCGAGTCCACTTGGCAAGGGGGATGCCCTTGGATGCATGGGGACATCATGCAGAGGAAGGCTCAATGCCAAAGGGAAGTCCTCTTCTCAGGCTTATCAAAGAACCGTTTCCAAATTGTCCCATGTCAACAAGGAGTCTTAAAATGAACATGCATAAAATCAGACAAAAGCAACAAAATACTGCAAGTTTCACCACAATCAGTACATTGAAAAACTTTATCGAACTTTAGAAGATACATAAATACAAAACATTTGCATTTTTTAAAAAGTTAAAAGGTTTTAAAATTGGCTACATTTAACATTTTCCTTTATATATGTTTATGTACGCTTTAAGAAACCAAAATTAGACCTCATGTTCACTTTATTACAAACACAAAGGATTAATTCCATGAGAACGAACAGCTGGACAGGTCACAATTTACTGCTCCCCACATACCCCAATATGGCGAGCCTCGTCATGCTGCCCCCATGGACAAGCTGCAGTGCTGGGACTTGACTAATAAGCCCCCCATCTTGTAGCTTTGCCCTACACCCAGGAGATGGGGACACTCACAGCCACTCAGAGAGCTCACAATGACAGAGCCTACACATGTTGACTGGTAGCAGAAGCCGAGGGAGCTCCTGCTCCAGGCCTCAGGCAGCAGCCTGGGTGACAGCACCGAGGCTGTGCGGACAGAGCGCTGCAGTTTACAAACAGATCCCTCAGTAATTTCTCTGGTTCTAATAAAAAGTTTTCAGTACTCAAATAGTGGTAATAATATTAATCCATTAACTTTTAAGTCCTAAAAAAAAAACAAAGTCCTCAAAACACAGACTTAAACGTATTGCTATATTTGAAATGTTACAGTATTAAAACAAGTGTCCATGGAATGATTTAAAGATGCATACCTTTTACTAGAAAGTGTCAACTCTCAGCTGCTGAAAAGAGCAGCTTTAGAACTTCCAGAAATAATGACATAATCCCATACTGAAGTCTGGATTCCCCTCAGCCAATTCGTACAGCTTTCCATAGAATATTTTTTTAAAAAGGAAGGTACTGCATCTTTATTGCACAGGTACAGCAGTTTCAAAGGGACACAATTCAAGTCAAGACAGTTACCAACTCTGATCCATCCAGTTACCAAAGCAGACAGAGGATTAACAAGAAGCACACGCGTCAGAGCCGCAGCAGCAGTCGGCCAGTACTACACTACCGTGCGCGTACCGCCGTCTAGAGCCAGCCTTCGGCGGACCGCTGCACCGGATTGGCTGAGGACGGCCGCTGACCCTGCACCAAAGCGCTTGGACAGCAGAGGAGAAGTCTTAGTCACTTACCCTCTGAGGCTACCCTTTGATTGAAAGAGTACAGAAAAGAAAAGTCAAAATAGGTTCTCTATTAGACATAGCACCAGACAATTCAGGCAGCAAAAACATGACCCCTACAGACTTAACTCTGTGGGAAAACACACAGTACCCAGCACTGAACTGTTATTTCGGGTGTCACTTCTAGCATATGCATCGTTCAAACCCGTCCCCACAACTGCAGATAAACTCCACCCCCTCTCCCAGGGTCCTCTTTAACAGGGAGTTAGAAGTGACTGCACTACATCCACGCTGGCACCTACGGGAAATACCCCGGCATGCCAAGGCAACAGCGCCCGGAGGGACGCCCGCTGAGTGCTCCCGGGGCAGTAGGGAGGGCGTGGGCCACCTTACCGTTACACCAGTGCCTGGTATTTGGGGAGGCTGGCTGGAATTTACACAGCAGGAACACTGGGCACTCGGACAACTCCAGCCCACAACCAAGTCTTGGGGCCAACTCCCACTGCCCAAGCGCCTCAAATCAACTTATTCCTGTGCTGCCCTTGCTGGTCTCTTAAAACAAGGAAGGCCAACTCACCATGCGGTCTGGACCAGGTGCTGGTTACGCTCACATTCTAACACCTGAAGGTACATAACGATTATCTGGAAGATACGGGTCAGGCAGTTATTACCAAGAACCTTGAGAACGCAGAATGCAGAGCTTGTGGGTGTCCATGCAGCAAACCAGAGCCTCAGGCTAGAGCCCAGGTGGCATGCTGCTGAGCTGGAGGGGTTCTGGCTGATGCACCTGCTACCTGCTTTGGCAGCCAGGCGGCACAAAAGCACGAGGACCAGGCTGCACGCTCAGTGGAAAGCCTCGTCTTCATGGCTATTTTCACTCTCCTCTTCCACACATTTTCACCAGTGACATTAGCCTGCCCTAAACATCTCTACACCCCAGTCACCAACTTACACAAAACATGGTGTGAAAATACTTCCGACAAATGAAGAAAAGTTCTTAAATCTATGCTAAATAATTTACTGGGATTTTGAAATTAATGCCGGGTCAAATCAGAGCAAAGATATGAGGAAACCCACCAGTGAAGAGGGGATGAAAGCAAAGATGCAAACAGCAGTGTTTTCAAAATGTTTAAGTTAACACAGGAGGAGCCCGTGGTATGTTGTACAGCAGCCATGCTCAACTGATACTTGCTGCAACATTACATAGCTCATTTCCAAACAAAAGGGTTCAGAATTCTTCCAATCCCCCCATAAGAGGAGATATGGCCATTATTAAAGCAACTTTAGAAAATTAGCTATTGAGAAACAAAAACGTGAACTGACAGATTCCAGTTTTACAAGTCCATCACTGTTTTTGAAAGCTCAACTTATCAGTTCTCATTTCTAAAGCTCTTAAAAACAAACTATTAAAATGAACAGATAACCAAACTACTGAGTAAAGGTTATTTTCGGATTACAGATATAAACTGGAAACCAAGTCAGGGACATCTAATCCTCCTCAGTGGTTTCAGATTCGGGGAGAAGGGAGCAAGGATTTGGGGGCTTGCGGGTCACCGGGCCGCACACCCACCTTGTGAGGGTGCTTCACGTGGACACAGAAACCCAGCTCTTTGAGAACTCGTCTTTCTGCCTTTATAATTTGGTTCTTTAAGTTAACATAATCTTGATCCAATAATAGAGGCACTGGTTTCCTACAAAGACAAAGCACATGGGCTACAGAAGGGTCAAATAAGCAAACTCTCAAATCCCCCAGTGACCTCGAAATGGTGAGACTCGACTACATAGTAGACACCACAGAACAGAGGCAGCTAACAAATTCATTTCCTTTAACTAGCCCACAAAGCCTTCTTCAAACCTCATTGCTAACGTACTTATCCCCTCTCAATAACCACCTCCTTTTCCTCAGAGTAAAAGCTGTCCAGAGAATAATAAACATTGCCTGTATTTATGGATAAAAAAACTAAGAAAAAAAGTGTGTACTCTATAAACATCATTTGTGTCATTATTATTTATAAAGAAATAACAAACATCACCTGAACATAGTGGAGGGTCTCGAGACCTCACCGCACAAGTACCAAATGCATGTCATCTGACTAAAGATACAAGTGTGTGCTTTGAGGATGAAAGAGATCAAAGAACCAATGGAAGCACAGCATTTATTCCAAAGGACCTCACTACCTGTCTGGGTAAGGTCTAGGCAGCGGCTCCCAACCAGGGACAATTCTGCCATCCCAGGGTCATAGGACCTGTCTGGAGAAGTTTTGGGCTATCACAACTGAAGGATGAGTTGTTTGCATCTAATGTACAGCAGGCAGGGTGCTGCTAAACAGTCAACAATAAACACGACAGCCCCCACAACACAATCAACCAACCCAACGGTGCCGAGATTGAGAAGCCAGCACTAGAGCAGAGATCAACATGGGGACTGGGAAACCAATGCCAGCAAAATTGCAGCAACAGTGCCCAGTCCCTTCGCACATTACATGATCTTTATTGGGTAACCCCTGGGCACCACGCCCTCTTCTGGGCACAAGTTTAAAAACCTTGCACCCTGAGCCGGCAGAGGGGCTCAATTGGTTAAGAGCTCGCTCAAGAGTGTGAGCTGAGCTCTGAGCAACAGCAGTTCCATGCCCAGCCCGAGCTGAGCTGCCACTAAGCTGCAGACAGGTGGCAGGATGGCTCAGCTAAAAAAAAAAAAAAAAAGGGGGCCGGCCGGGTAGCACATTGGTTAAGCCCTGGCCTGGGAAGCCAGTGGCCCCGGCTCAGGTCCCACATAGGAGGGCCAGTGACGCTGCCCTCAAAAAAAAAAAAAAAAATGGTTTCATTAAAACCTTGCACCCTGAATTCTGCTTCAGAACCATCAGCATAACTTAAAAACAACAACACTGTAGAGATGTTTATGACACCTAACAGAGACTCACTTTTTCTCTCTCAGATGGCGAAGGCGATGAAACACGTTCATGACATCCCTGATGCGCCTTGGAGCCTCTTCTATTTTGGAGGCCAGATGAACACAGGCCATTGACACATGCTGAAATGTAAGCATTGCGACACACAGATGTTTGTTCCAATCCTGAAGGCCTCCAACAGCTTAAGAAGGGGGATTAGGAACCAAGAGCAGATACACTCCACGAAAGGGCTGCCTGGGGAGGCTGCTCTACAGTACCAGGGGCTTCCCAGCCCCTCCAGTCCAGCATTCTTGACTAGAGAGAAGTCAGGACTCGTTCCTCCGGGCAAGATGGAAAACCAACCAACCCAGGTTTCCTCTCAACGTATTTCTATGGGAAAGAAGCACAGGGAGCCCCTTACCTCCATGGAATGCTTCACAAAGGACTTGGTGTAAAAGAACCGCTGGAACAAAACCTGCCCGGTAGCCATAGCCACCTAGAAAAAAGATGGGTTCCATCATCATTTTCAAACACACAATTCGAGGATTTCGCAGTTAAGTCCCTGGGTTTCGTGGGACTCCGGGCACCACCAACAACTAAAACGTTTCACACGCCCACAGGGGCTCTGCGTACCCGCTGCCTCGCCGGCCTCGCCCCCTGGGCCGGGCCGGGAGCAGCAAAGCGCTGGGGCTGGACCCCGGGCGCGGGCGCGGTTGAGGGTCGGCGCTGGGCGGACCACGCTGCCAACAAAGGGCCCGGCCGCCTCCCCCGCGCCGGCGCGGCGGTTACCTAGGCCGAGGCTCGCGGCAGTGCTCTCACCTGCGGCAGACGAAGCAGGATGCCAGCCGCCTGGATGAGCTCGCAGCCCACCACGCGGAGGTCGGTCTCGGTGTCGGTGTCGAGGCCACTCGACATGGACGGCGTGAAGCGGAGCTTGTCGTCAGGCAGGAGACAGTTCTCCAGCGTGATGAGCACACCGGAGTACAGCCGGTCTCCGATCAGCACCCCCTGCGATCCGGAGACTGCGCTCCCCGAGCCCGGGGTGCCGGCCGCTGCCGGAGGAGCCCCTGGCCCCGGAACGCCGGCCGCGGCCGACGCAGCAGCCGCCGCCATTTTGTGCCGCCGACTCTTCTTCGGGCTTCTTCCCGGCAGGGCGGCTCCTCCCGACGCACTACGGCTTCGTCCACCCCGCCCAGCCGCATGCCATTGGTTCGGCTGGCGGGCGACTCGGGGCCCCCTTGCTGCGATTGGCTGTGAGACCTGCCCATCACCGTAGCGGCGGACGCCGGAACATGGCGTGGGCGGAGAGGTCTCGTTACCCAAGGAGCTCCGCGGCGCCCAGGCGACGCCGCGGTCTGAGCCTCGACCCGGAAGCACTAGCTATAGGTACTCCTCCGGCCTATCCCGGCGCGTCCCCACCTTTCTCACAAAGAGCTGAGAGCTCGCGAGGTCCCCACCGCAGCCCCAGGGCTCCTTCGGGGTCCCGCAGATCCCGACGCAGTTCGCGGGCGGCCCCTCCCCCACGGCGCGCGCAGGGTTTGGCAGCTGTCCTTCCATTGCATTGGGTCCCACGAGCTGGTGGTCCCGGGCTTGGGTGGAGGGGTGTGGCCGCAGAGGACCCCTGGGAAGTGGTTCAGCGTCACCGCGGATGACAGGGCCCAGACCCCGGCCGGAGTGGGCACGGCCTGGGGCGGAGCCCTGCGGGAAGAACGCGGGGCAGGACCCCACGCCGGCGGCCCCTCCCCTGAGCCCCCGCCTCCTCGCAAGCACGTCGTCTTGGTCCGGGCAGCACCCTCCCGGGACGGCCGGCCGTGGCTGCTCGTGCAGGACTTTGATCCTTCCTTTGCCCCGAATGAATCCTTTCTGCGGACGGTACGCCTTGTCGGCTTTTTGTTTATAGTGGGCACAGTGGGGCTCGTCGGGGATCCAGAGAAGACCCCCATGGCTCCAGGGCTGGGGGGCAAACGGGTGTGGCGCCCACACAGCCACCTGAGATCGCTGTTTTTCTCCCGGGCTGGCTCCGGAGTTAAAGGGTAGGTTTCCTCCTGGATCCGAGTTAATGCGTGTGTTCTGACGCTCTCCAGGCTTTATTCGGGATCTGTTCAGAGAGCTCTTTTTTTGTTTGCCGGAGTTAATAAATGGCAACTGGCATGGTCATTACTCTCCAGTCCTCAGTGAATCCAGGTTTGGGGGTACAATAATGAACATCAGATTACCAAAGTTCTTGCCTTCAGAATGGATTCCATAGACAGACGGGTAGCTGGAATGCTGAATTCTACATTTCCACAAAACCCATGGCAGCATGGGAAAAGGCCGTTCTTGAAGGGATCGTGGGGAGGGGGCCAGGCTGGTATGTCCCTTGGACTTCATCCTACAAACAGCGGGGAGCCATCGAGAGATTTATGCGTGTATGCCTCCACAGACCGTCCACCTCTTCCATCAGTTGCTCCAGGCACTCTCAGGTTACTGACCCGCAGCCTCTGGTTTTGAAGTCACCTAACAGCCGTGCTATTAAGTTTGTAGTAGAGGGCTGGCCAAGTGGCACAGTGGTTAAGCACTGGCTTGGGACGCCAGCGGCCCTGGTTCGGGTTCCACATATGAGGGCCAGTGACACTGCCCTCAAAAAAAAAAAAAAAAGTTTGTAGTAGAAAAGCAAGAGCCTTATTAGTTACGTTGCTATCGTTACCCTGAACTTTCACCAGGACTAGTGCCCCTGTGAGAATGGTGGGAATGGTGGGAAAGGAGTTTCCTCTCGTCTGGAAACCCCAGGAAACTTCTCATCGGCCCTGCCTGGGTGGCTTGTCCATCCGTTGAACAGTGACTGGCCAGAGGAGAGGGGAAGGCTGATGGCTTTAGCCAGGTCGGGCCAGGCCAGGCCCTGGAGCTGGGGACAGTGCCAGTGCCACAGCACCCCGGCCTCTGGGAAGGGAAACCTGAGCTCCAGTAGCTGGAGGGGAGACGGTGCTGGGAGCAGCCCAGTTGTTTCCACACTCCCATCAGCTTCCACTGACCAGAAAAGACAGCCCTCCGCAGCAGCCTGTTGAGAGCACATCAAAGGGCTCTCGGTGACCACCCTGTTGCCCATTCAGTGGCATTTACTGCACAGTGACAGGCTTTGAGCAGTCTGTGCGCATGGCCAGGCACCACACTAGGTGTGTGCAACAAGGACCAGTGCACATGACTCATCCCCGGGCCTCCAATATCTGCAATCAGTCAGTGGCCATTATTAGACACGGTGACAAGCCAGGAGGATGGGTCTTAGGCGGCCAGTGCAGGACATGGAGCAGGAAGATGTTGGCCCACAGCAAGGATGAAGAAAAGTGGACAGATTCAAGAGATGATCAGGCAGGGCCGGCCGAATGGCTCAGTTGGTTAAGAGCTCGCTCGAGTGCGAGCTGAGCTCTGAGCAACAGCAGTTCGATGCCCAGCCCGAGCTGAGCTGCCAACAGGTGGCAGGATGGCTCAGCTAATAAGATCACCAGGCAGCACATGGCCAGGATTTGACTGGCTGTGAGGTTGGAGGTGGTACTGAGTCTGAAGAAGGAACCCAGAATGACCTCTAGGGGACTGCTGCCAAAGGATGGAGGATGGTGTCATCACAGCACCCAGCACAGGAACATTAGGAGTGGGGGAAAGTGGGCACTGCCAGATAAATGCAGCAGTCGTCCACAAGCAGACCAAATGCTACTGTGGGCCTGAAGAGCTTTCCTGGGGTAGCTGGTGAGGAACATGGAGGTCGGAGCCTGAAGGGCAGTAAGGGAGGACAGAAGGGAGAGTGCATGGTCCTTGGGGGTCAAGGGCTGACAGTGTCCACAGGGTTTGGTTATAGGAGATGGCTTTGGTGTGAGTCGTTGGGGCACAGTGGGACTGACTGCAGACCCAGTGACAGGAGGTCAAAGATGGAGAGCAGAGTGGGGCCAACAGGGAGAGCACACAATGTGCATGAAAGGCTGATGGTGGAACCAGCTCCCTGCAAAGGCGAAGGGGAGGCCCTGGCCCTGGGTGGAAGGGGCACATCCTCCACCTCCTCTGGATGTTGGCCAGAGGCAGAAGGGAGGTGCAGGGCTGGCAGAGCTGCTGTGACGCTGTGTGTGTCAGTGGAATGAGCTTGCTGAGAATGATTCCTGGGCTTGACTGGACTTCATGAATTTGTGTCTAGGGGAGGCACCTCCCCAGCTGATCCAATGGGCATCCAGCTTGTGGGGGCGAAGGTGAGCAGGACCAGACAGCAGGGAAACTGAGGCTGGCACTGGGCATGGCTGACGAGCAGAGCCCCAGGGTCCCTGCTGGAAAGGCTAGTAGGGCAGAGGGTGAAGTCAAGGCCAGAGTGGGGCTGGGGGCTTGGATGCTGGACGGGCTACCAATACAGCCCTGAGGGGAACCAGAATCAGGGCTCCGAGTCCTGGTGCAAACACCCCACTTGCAGAAAAGGATCTAAGTTTCCGAGAGGAACCACATGCTCAGCTGGCCCCTCACCCTGGCCACCTCTCCCATGTGGCTGCAGGTGACGGCGCAGGAGGCTGAGCACAGCCAAGGTGTATGTTTCATGCCAGAGCACACAAGCTTTATTTGCACAATCTACATGAGGTATTGCTGGTCAGTCCCACCGGAGGGAAAACCGGCCTTTTCTCTCACACCTGCTACTGAAATGTAAATTAGCACAACAAACTCTTGGCAAATGATTGTCAGCCCCTATTTTAGTTATGATCACCGGGGGAAAAACCTTTTCCTAAGACACTCAGCTGGTGGTGTCAGGGTCCCCCTCAGTGGGTCTGTGCCACTCTGGAAAATATGCCTTCAGGTTCCTTCCCGTCCCCTAAGGCAGCAGCAAATCCTTCTTGTCGCCTCCTTTGGGCCAAAGCAGCCAAAGATTTAAACGTCTTTGGTTCGTAGATGGCTAGGTCGGCAAGCACTTTCCTGTTGAGCTCCACCTGACACTGGGAAGAAAATCAGCCTGTGTCAGCATCAGAGATGTGTCATCCATCAGATGTGTCCACTTGAGCACCTCTGGGGAGCAGCCCTCCTGGGCTACAGGGCAGTCTGCCCTCACAGGACACAGTATGGGGGGGAGGGGAGGAATCCCATCCAAGCAGGACAATGGAGGATAAATGTGGACAAGGAGGGGAGGGCATCCCTGCAGGTCCATGGGAGAGGGGGCTGGCATCCAGTCCTGATGCCAGGAAACCAAGGACCCTGTTTAGGGTCAACAGTCACCACCCAGACACAACTAGGACAGCTAAGTCACCTTGGAAGACAAAAATCCCAATTCCCATTTATGAACAATGAAACAAGACAGTAGCAGGGGACAACCCGGGCATTCACAATTCCCACCAGAGCCAAAACAAGTCAGTCATCCACCAAATAAGGCTGCAGGTGACTTGGGAGAACAGGACACTGAGTCCAAGCGGAAGGTGGGATGGTCTCCATTGTTCAATGCAGCTGGGCGGGAGGGTAGGTGCAGTTCCACCTGCAAGGCAGGTCCTTCTCCTCTAAGCCTCAGTTCCCAGTAGTAAAATGGGGATGTCATACCCACGCTTACCCTGAGTGTCTTTGTAAGACACCAAAGACAGCGCCTGGTACAAGGCAGAAGCAGCACAACACCGACTCCCCTCAAGTTTTTAAGAAAAAATGTAAACACACAAACAGAGGGAACAGCACAGTCACCAGATAAGTCACCAAGATTTTGTGACACATGCTTAATCGGTCCCCAAGACATTTTCCCTTCTTTTCAGTTCTATGCATTTCAGCTTTATCTGCTGTCTCATCAGAACTGAGTCAGCATGAAAACCTGAAATTAAAGAGTTCAAGTCAAATTTCTCTCTACCTTTTCCCCTTGACAGGGCACAGCAGGGCTCCTCTTTTGTTACCCCATCCCCATTTCGAATTCTACCAGCAGGGCCAGGTGGAGACAGCGTGCGCTAGCGTGCGCATTCCCCGAACCTGCTAGAACTCCACCCGGAGAAGGGAAGCAGGTCAGCGTGCTAGCCCTCACTGCTGTACTGCGGGACCAGCCAGCTGGACCGGCGTCTGTAGTTGGTCAGCGTCTCAACTGTACCTTAATTAGGTTGACGATAAACGCTGAGTACTTCAGGCCGTGTTCCTGGGAGGCAGCTGTAATTCGATTAATCCAGAGCTGAAATAAGAAAAGAAACACTGAGATGGGACGTCCACGCCTCTCAGCGAAGGTTCGGCCTGAACTAAAAGGTTTTCCTGTGGAAAAAACTACTCAGTGCTTCCCACTCAGGCAAACCGGCCTGCAGTACGGACGACAGGGAGCCGAGGCTGCTGCTGTTCAACACAAACGCCAGCTGCTCTCTACATGAGGAGGGACCTGGTGTTACGCATGGCCTCAACGCTCGGGCGCTGAGAGAATACGCAGATGAGCAAGAGACTGCAGCCCACAGCTCAGAGTGGAAAGGACCCACATGAGCTACAACTGCCACTGAGGCGAGCGCTGCCATGTGGGGCTACAAGATCCACGGTGGCGGCTTCAGAGCCATGAGCAGTCCTGAGGGACCAGCAGGCTCAGCGGACCTGGCTGGCAGGAAGCAGAAGGTCTGTTCCAGGTGCAGGAAAGGTCTGAACACTGCAAGGAAATGACGGCTAGTGGGTAGACAGGGAAAAGTCTGGAAGGATGAGTCAGCGATGCCTCCGAATGACCTGGGAAATGCGCGGGGGGACGGAGCGGGTATCAGAGGGGCGCTCTCCTCGGCCATCCTTTCTTCAGGTCCACTTTCTTCCCCCACTTCAACGTGCATCACAAGTCCTAGAGGTTTGTTAAGAGGGTTACCGGGCCCCCCTCCAGTGTTTCTGCTTTAGGAGGCGCGGGTGGAGCCTGAGACGCCATTGCCAGCAAGGCCCCACGGAGGCGGCTGCCGCACAGGGACCCCACTGAGCGCCTGCGCTCTGCAGCGAGCATGCGTGAGCCAGCAGGCCCTGCTCACGGCTACTTACCGCCCTCATGTGCCTTTTCTTCAGTCGCCGGGCTTTCGTGCATTTCACAAACGCCCTCGTCACCGCTCTAACGGCCAGCCGGTAGCACCGGTTCTTCCTTCCCCGGAAGTGCTGGGTCAAGAAGCGGGAAAGGAGAATGGTCCGCAGGGGCCGCAGGTCCCCGGGGCCGCGGCGCGCAGGGGACGCGGGGCAGGCGAGGCCAACTCACCCGCGCGTGCTTCAGCACCTCCTGGACCCGCCAGTAGCGGTCGGTGAGGCGGCTCCGCAGCCAGGCCTGCGCCGTGAGGAACACCATGGCGCCAGGGCCGGCGTCTCCGCTCCACGGCGCACGCGCCGCGCCGCGCCGCGCGAGCGCTCCCAGGTCACCGCGTGCCGGAGACTTCCGGGGGCCGCCTCCGCTCCGCCCTCTTGCGCATGCTCGTGCGAGGCGGGCCCGGGGCGCGCGCGCGGCCCCCGGGCTGTGGGCGTGGAGCGGAAGGGACCCCACCAGGGCGGTGGAAAAAGAGAAACTAGCGGGTCAGGGGCCGGCCGAGGGGCGCGGTGGTTCAGCGCTGCCTTCGGACGCCAGCGGCCCCGGTTCGGGTCCCGCATGTGAGGGCCAGTGACACTGCCCTCAAAAAACAACAACAACAAAAAAAACTAGCCGGTCAACAAAAATGGGGCCCTGCGTGTGCCATGAGCGACGCAGGACGCCGCTGGGTGAACCTGCTTGTGTCCTGGGTGAAATAGCAGGACACAAAAGCCGAGGGTTCCTTCACATGAACTGCCCAGAATCGGCAAATCCACAGACACCAAGCGCACGTGGGAGCGGTTGCCAGTCGGAGCGGGTTTTCTTTCGGGGTAATGAGATGCTCTACAACTGGAGATTGTCATGATTGCACAAGGTTGTAAGTCCTAAACGCCACTGAATTATACCCTTTAAAATGCTTAAATTGGTAAAGTTTATGTTACGGGTATTTTACAACAAAAAAAATAAGGGAGGGCAGAAATAAAGTGTGCAATTTCTTTGTAACTTTTTTATTTGGATATAATTTTAAATTACAGAAAACTAGGAAGACTTAGTTCAAGGAACTCCCCAATATGCTTTACATCAACTGTTTACATTTTGCTCCATTTTTAAATCCTCTAGAGTTTTTCTGGACCGTTTGGAATGTTGGAGACATCTGAATACTATACTGTGTATTTCCTAAGAACAAGACGTTTTGTGACAAACCACACAGTACACTGATCAAAATTAGAAAATTTAACATTAAAACAATACTGTTGTCTAGCCTGTATCACTGCTGATTTGCAGAATGTGAAGGAATTCACAAGACTCAGAAAAGTAAGAAAGTAAGAAAAGTTTTATTAAAGGTCAGGCAGAGAGAGTGCCCGTGGCAGTGTCTAAAGACACCTGCCAAGGGTAGTAAAGGAGAGAAACACCAGCAGAGGTGTTGCCAGGAGCAGACTCTAAAGTAGACAGCTGTGGAGGGCTATTGTTCAGCTGGGGTTTTATATTTTTCTACACAGGATGCAGGGGGCTAGTCATCTTGCAGTTGTTTTCCGTTGTGGCTGGCCCCTTCTGAAAACTGTTGTCACAGCTGGCTCCCTCCGAAAATTGTCCTGGTGTTTGTTAGTCTGCAGGTGGAGTGCTAGCTGGAGACGCAGAGCTAAATGGTTAATCTTTAAACCTATTCTTGTTAGCTCCCAGACTCATTCTTATTAACACTTTCTGACTCATCAGTTAATATTTAGGCTTATATCTGTTAGCTCCCAGACTCGTTCTCATTAACTCTCTGTCTTTCTTGTCTTTTTTGTTTTTCTTTTTCTTTTTCTTTTTTTTTTTTTGGTGACAATTTTAGTGAGTTTATTTGAGCCAAACTGACAACAATTGCCGGGAAGCAAAATCTCAATGGATTGAGAAAATGCTCCCTCATTAACTCTTTTTCTGACTCATCATTGTCTATAGTCTATATTCCATTCCAATTTTCTCAGATTTTCTTTTATCACTTTTTTACCCCATCCACGATCATACACTGCTTTTAGTTGTTGTTTCGAATTTTTAGTCTTAATCTGGAAGTTATTCAGTCTTTGTCTTTCTTGACCTTGGCATTCTAAATGAGTACAGGCAGTTATTTTGTAGGATGGCTCTCAATATGAGTTTGTCTGATGTTTCCTCATGATTGGACTCAGGTTATGCATATTTGGCAGAATACTACAAAAATAGTATTTTAGGGAAGGGTCTGCCGAGTGGCTCAGTTGGTTAAGTGCATGAGTTCTGAGCAACACGTTCACTGGTTCGATTCCCACATAGGCCAGTGAGCTGTGCCCAAGCTGAGCTGCCACTGAGCTGCCAACAGGTGGCAGGATGGCTCAGTTGGTGAGAGCACGTGCTCCTGACAACAAGGTTGCCGGTTGGACTCCGGCCTGGGATGGTGGGCTGCACCCCCTCGCATCTAAGATTGAACACTGCACCTTGAGCTGAGCTGAGCAGCTGCGAGCTGCCGATGGGCTGCTGGATGGTGACTGGACTTGGGAGCTGAGCTAGCTGCACCCTCTATGACTAAGACTGAAGGACAACAACTTGGCTGTTCCCCTTCCCCAATTCGGCCAATAAAATCTCAAAATAAATAAATAAATATTGTATTCTCAGTGCATGGTATCAGGAGACCATGATGGCAGACTGTCCCAACATGGGTGATGTCGGCTTTGACCTTTGGTTAGACTATTGTTTGCCAGGTTTCTCCACCATTTGTACATTTGTAACTAATAATTAGTTTGGCAATATATATTTTGTGAGACATTACAGGCTTCCTGTGAGCAGACACTGAGATGGTAGGAGGAAAGAGGTGTACTGTGGAAAGCCTGTGAAAGGAAGAAGAGGAATTGGGCAAGGAGGGCCTCAGATGGGATGGAGATTGGACAATATCTCAGCTAAACCAATAATTCTGGAGCAAAGACCGCCTATCAGAGAAGTGTGGTGTCAGGCGGGCCTGGCCAAGCCCCAGTACATTTGCTGTGCTGGACCAGTGTCTGGGGCTGCCAGGAAAGGCATGCCGTAGGCAGAAGTACTGCAGTGGACTTGAAGCTGAATGACAGGCAGATGTTGAGTGGATATCTGAGCAGTGCCCACCCATCCATGGTGGCGGGCCTTGAGTAAATGTCCTTTTCCTCATCCAATCTGCACTCACTTGTTTGAACATCCTTGGTTTACTCTAACTCCATGATTCTTTCTGTATTTGTTGGCATTCTACTTAGAGGAGAGCTTTCCTTTTGTGGGGTGGAGGGTGGTGCAGTCTTTAATAGAAGAGTGCATTGAGGGTGACGTTTCAGTCAGGAAGGAAGCGACTGACCAAGCCAGGCATATACCTGAGGGAAGAGGATGCCAGGTGGAGGGATGAGTGAGTGCAAAGATCTGAGGCACGAGGCACCTGGTATGGTCAAGAACAGCGAAAATGCCACAATGGTGGGAGTGGACTGAGCGAGATTCCCAGGGTCAGCACATCGGAGGCCAGGGTGGGAAGTTGGTGAGGATGTGTAAGGCCCTGAAGGTCGTGCAAGGACGTTGATGGTGGCCATTGCTGCATGCGGCCTTGCCCACATCCTGGCAGCTTCAGGCAGTCACATGGTGATGAGGACAAGGCACTGTGGAAGCTTGTTGCCTCCTTGGCCCACCCTGGAAAGTCACACAGCATCGCCTTGACAGTATGCTGGCAGCCAAATAGTCACAAAAGTCCATTCAGTGTCAAGGGGCAGAGACACAGACTACAGCCCTGGATGGGAGGAACACGAAGGAGCTCACAGGGAACTCACTGGGGCGTCTGTGAAAAACTCTATACACGTTCAGTTCTCACTCCACAAGAGGGAGCTATTGGGGGGATTTTGAGCAGCACAGTTGTGTCATCTAGCTTATTAAATAAGATGGCAACTAGGCTACTGTTTTGAGAATGGCCTGTAGAGAGGCAAGGGCTTGAGCGAGAAAACCAGCGAGACGGGGCAACACTCAGGCCAGGCTGATGGTGGCTTGGACCATAGCGAATGCTGTCGGGGCAAGAGGCGGTAGGGCTCTGGGTGTGCACTGAAGGGAGAGCCCCCAGGCTGGGCCAGCTGGCTAGGTGTAGGTCCATCCTGTAGCTTAAAAACCGTCCTGGGCCGGCCAAGTGGTGTGGTGGTTAAGAGCTGGCTTGGGATGCTAGCAGCCCGGGTTCAGATCCCACATATGAGGGCCAGTGGCACTGCCCTCTTAAAAAAAAAACACAAACAAACAAACAAAAAACCAACCCGTCCTTCCTCTGAGGATCGCAAAGATGTCACTCCAGCCTCCTCCTTTCTCCCATTCTCATCCCCCAATGCGTCTGCTCTCCCCATCCTAATGGGAGGTCCACCACCTACCCTCCACCTCGGGCACACACCTCCCCAGGAGCCACTGTTATTTCTCCCTTTTCCCTGGCCCCCACATCCAGCCCATCAGTGAGTCCAGAGGGCTCTGCACACAGACATCCCCATGCTGTCTGCTTCCCGCACCTCCACTGCAACGGCCACCATCTCACCAGTGTCCCCATGCTCCCTTTCCCAGGTTCAGTCTGCTCTGCAGTTGGCAGGCTCCACAAGCCCAGCAGACTCGCCACACACCCACAATCTCCTCAAAGGCTTCCAATTGCCCTGAGAGTAAAACCCAAGCTCTTCCATGGCCCTGGGCAGAATTTAGCATGACAATTCTCTTTTGAAAGGTGAAATCTATAAAGCTGTTATTTCAGAAAAACTATACTTTTATTTATTTTTATTTTTTTTAAACTGAGCCATCTTGCCACCTGTTGGGCAGCTCAACGACAGCTCAGCTCAGGCTGGGCATCGAACTGCTGTTCCTCAGAGCTCAGCTCGCACTCTAGAGCGAGCTCTTAAGCAACTGAGTCACTCGGCCGGCCCGAGAAAAACTATACTTTTAAATTGAGAAGTGGCAATGGTTTTCTACGAAGATACAGAGATGGGCAGCAGACAGCAGTCCCGGATTCGATTGTCCCATGGGGGTTTTCATTTATGGACACGGCTGAGTGACAACAGGGAGAGACTGATGCCATTGGAAGAAGATTTTCACATTTTACGTTTCCTGAGAGGAGAGCACACCAGGCGCCACAGGGCCACAGGGGGAACAGTGTCAGCCGGGAGGCAAGAACGGAGGGGAAGCTCAGGACAGAGCCTTACTGGGGTTCTGGCAGGGAAGACAAGGCAGGGCAGGGGAACCGTCTGGGACTGGCTGGTTTGGTAATCCCAGGGGGTCTTGGTGCATAGGCCTGTCTGGCTGTCTGGTTGCGGGCCTTGTGATATAGGGTGGGGAACATCAGTTGGGTGTGTGAGAGAGCAGGCTCAGATCCAGGTGAATGACTGTGGCTGTTAATCTCTCCCTGTAACAAATGGGTGCAAATGCACAAGTACTGAATCTAAGAAAACACAGAACACCACCATGTACAGAAACAATAGCTGAGAGTGAAGCCTCCAGGGCACACAAAGGGGAAACCATCAGGTTTTGGACAAATTGGTGGCCACAACTCAGTCTCGAGTGCAGGGCTGAGGTGCCCCTGGGACACCATGGGGCCACCCCAGGTCTGGCCATAGGCCCATTACTGGGGCTCAAGCCACTTGCCCCTTCTCCTCCATGAACTTCTCAGCTGTTCCCCCCTCCACCCAAGCAGGTGGCCTCAGCCCAGAAGAGAGGAGCCTGGCACACTCCCAAGGCTGTGGGCACCAGGAGCCATCTGTCGTGCTCTGGCCCTGCGGGCTCAGCCCTGGGGTTGTGTGTCTCTAGCAGTCCTGCTCGCTGCAAGGAGCAGGCAGTGCCTGGGGCAGGGCCCCCTCAGACACCAGGTCCTGGGCCACCTCACCCCACTGTGTTACCAGGGCAGGGCTGGCCCCTCGGCTCAGCAAAAGCTCCACAGTGGGGCCGTGGCCACACTCCCTGGCCACGTGCAGTGGTGTCTTGTGGAGCCAGCCAGCAGCGTTGACCTGTGCACCCCTGTCCAGGAGGTGGCTGGCGACGTCCACATGGCCTCCGCGGGCAGCGTGGTGCAAGGGTGTTAGGCGCAGTGAGTCCTGGGTATCCAGCGCAGCTCCCCAGGCTGCCAGTAATTGGACGGCAGGCAGGTGTCCGCCAACGGCAGCCCTGTGGAGTGCAGAGCGGCTATGCCTATCCTTGAGGTTTGGGTCTGCCCCGTGGTCTAGCAGCACCTCCACATCCTGGAAGAGGAGAGGACAAGCAGAGGCCAGGCCTGGCACAGGTGGGCGAGGAGCTTGGGCCACCATGCCACTTGCCTGACCCAGACCTGATCGGGCCTGGGTCACCTAACAGCCTCTTTCTCGACACTGCTTCCCCATTTGGTAAATGAGCTAGCGCCTACCGCACCCTGGACTGTCTCTGCTTAGAGACTTCCATTTATCCCCCTAATCCTCCTCGGATAAAATGCAAGATTTGCAGCCACTTGCTACACCCTCTTCGCAGTCGGGGCTGGCTGGACTCAAGCACACGCCTGGTGCTCAATAAATGCTTGTTGCTGCCGGCCGCCTGAACAAAGTACGAATGCCACGCCATGTATCCTCCCCAGGCTTCCATAGGAGGTTCCAAACGGGTCTCGGCTGCACTGAGGCCCCTGGCATCCGGCCCCACCCCGTCGTCCAGCCTAGGGCAGACAGTGCAGGCTCGCCCGAGCCTGGGGTAGCGGGGTGCAGACCTGGGGGCAAGGACCGTCTCCTCCACCCGCTCCGTCACTTTGGGGACTTGGCCCCGACGTACCTGCCGGCGGCCCAAACCCGCAGCGATGCACAACGCGGTGGTCCCTGCGCCGTCCCGGGCGTCCGCCCGCGCGCCCCTCTCCAGGAGGAGACGCAGCGCCGCCGAACGCCCTGCGGCGGCCGCCACGAGCAGAGCGCCGTCCAGGTCCGCCCCGCCGCCCGCCGCCAGCAGCTCGAGCACCGGCAGCCGGCCGCCCGCGGCCGCCCAGTGCGCCGCCGTCCAGCCGCGCGCGTCTGCGTCCGCGGGGCCGGAGCCCAGCGTGCCCAGCAGGCGCCCGGCCAACAGCGTGCGCCCCAGCGCGGCTGCCCAGTGCAGCGGCGTGAGGCCGACCCCGGTGCGCGCCCCCGCGGGTGCCCCGCGCAACAGCAGCAGCTCCGCCACCTGCGAGTGGCCGTGCCAGGCGGCCTCGTGCAGCGGCGTGCGCCCCGCGCTGTCGGCGGCCCCCACTGGGGCCCCGCGCTGTAGCAGGAACCGCACCAGGGGCAAGTGGCCGCGCAGCACGGCCAGGTGGAGCGGGGTCCTACCCGCGAGGTCCCTGCCAAGGGTGAGAGCTGCGTGGGCAAGGGTGGGGCACCCCGGAATGAGACCCCGTCCTGCCCACCCACTGAGGAAGGCCCTGTCCCCCTGCTCAGTGAACGGACCCTTGACACCTCCACTTGGGGGAAGAGACCCCGTTCGACCCTAGGGCTCACCTCTCCTCCACACTGGCCCCTTGCCGCAGCAGTTGTGTTGTGAGGCCCAGGTGACCCCTCCACACGGCCTGCAGCAGGCACCCCCAGGCCCATGGGGCACCCAGCTTCTCTGTCGCTGCTCCCAGGGTCTCCTCAGAGCCCAGCTCCATCCACCTGAGTTCCTGCACCGCCCCTGCCTCTGTCAGGCCCTGCTTCTCAGGCTCTGAGCTCCCAGACTTCACCTGGGAAGAGTGGTCCTGCATGGGTGCTGGAGGCCCCTGGACGACATGGACCCCTCCCCCCACTTGCCCCAGAGGAACCGGGCCACCACTCAGGCTTGGCCCCAGAAGGAGCCCACCCAGGGACTCTGTCCTCTGGTCGGGGGTCCTCTCCATGCCGACCCTGGCCCAGCCACAGCCAGGTAGCCCTCTCAAGAGACTCCTTCTGAAGGTTTGGAGGTGGGGGTTCTGCTCCTGCAGGGCTGGAAGGCTAGAGCTGCAGCTGACTGTGTTTGTGGGGTGTTGTTTTTTTTGGAGGGGGGGTAAGGGGCGGAGCAGAGATGCCCCCTGCTGCCTCCTGGGCCGGGATAAGGGCCATTTCCCCGCACTGTTTACCCAGCAACTGAAGGAGAGGTGCTGCCTGGTGGCCACAGCCCCTGCCCCAGCACTGGTCCTCCTGCCAACTGCCATGGCCCATAGCTTGGCCTCCCTCCCGGGAGACAAAGGCTCGGCAAGTAGGAGCATGCCCATGGGCTGCAGCTCCTCCAAGGAGCACAGCCTTGGATGTGCCTCGACTTGCCCCCAGGGACATGCCTTCCCATAGGTTCCTCCCTCAGGCGCCACCCCTCAACCCCAATCTTGTCCCTGCTAAGACCATCCTTGGGCTGGATCCTGGCCTCTGGCCTGATTCCAGACTGGAAGGTAGACAGGACGAGTTGGGACCCTTCTCTCCAAAGCCAGGCAACCTGAGTAAGGAGGTAAGAAGCCCCTGAGAGGTTGAGGCAAGTCAGCTGAGCCTGTGATGGGGCAGACCCCTGAGCTACATCTAGAAGTGGTGATGCAGGAAGGGGACTGAGCCAGGCCTACAGGTTGAGTCATCTTTATTCTGGGGTCCTCAAGCAGGGTAGGGGGTTGGCCCTGACGGCCCATCCCCAAATCCCTGGGACAGGCCAGCTGTCCAGAGTCCCGACAGGAGAAGGTGTCCATTCCTGCCGCCTAGCCCCTACAGCTGCCTCTTGGGACTGTCCACCAGGAGGCAGTGCAGTTTTGGGGCTGTCGCTCCCACCCCCAGGATTCCCAGGGATGAGGTGTCCTGAGGGCCCTGCCCTGCCTGCCCTGGAAGGGCAACAGAGCCTCAGCCCCTCTCCCATCAGCGTAGAGAGCAGCCCCTCCAAGTGCCATGTCCAAAGGGTGGGTCTCCAGGAAGGGCGCTCAGGGGCCCCATCCCACCACCAAGCCACAGGGCCCCTACCCCATGAGCCTCAGCCACTCTGCTCAGATGTCACCTCTCCAAAGGGGCCCTCCAACCTGACCACCAATCTGAAGCAACCTTGTCCCTGACCCATTTTTTCTTTTCTTCCTAGCACTTATCACTCCATGAAAGTATCTGTCTATTTCTATTTTTTTTAAATTTTTATTTTAAATGTCTGCCTTCCTCTTCTAAAATGAAAGTTCCATGAGGGCACGTCACACAGGCTGGCAGCTTTGGCCGGTAAAGAGGCAAGTGCTTGGGGTGGGTTCAGATATCTTACTCCTCAAGTAGCCAGGAAAAACAAGGACAACAAAGGTGTCAGCTCCCTGTGCCTCTTGTCCCATAGGATGACATAAAAAAGAGCTAGCCAGATAACAGGCAGCAGGGCAGCCCCTGTTGTTGAGGGTCCACGTGGAGCTGATGCCGCGCCCAGTGGGAAGTCCCCTGCGCCATCAGAGCCAGGGATGCCCAGGAACACCTCCTGAGGCAGTGGGAGCCCCCTGTGCGCCTGCCTTCCTGCGCTCGCCACGGCCTAGGGTGCTGCAGTTCACTTCGTGGCCTCTGTGGATTCGTGCAAGGCTGCCAGGACCCCAGCACAGCCACCCCTGCATGGCAAGACCTCTGTGGACCTCCCTCACTGAGTCCGAAGAGCCTAGAGCAGCCTGCACCCAGTGGGTGCTCTAGGAGTGTTGAATGAGCCGCCTGAGGAGAGGGTGGGGCTTAGAAAGGAGACAAGACCTGCATCCTCGCCTTCTGAACTCTCCACCCAAACATTACCATTTGCAACGTTTTTTACCCCAAATTCACTATCTGAATAAATAACCAGCTACTGTGAGATCTTGGCATGTGTGTGCTACTGAAATAGGTTGAATTGTGCATGTGTCGGGTCACAGGGCACGGCCCTAGCTGCCTGGAGGCCTCAGCTGCTGTCCTGACCAGGTCTGTGTCAGACTTATGTGTATTATCGCTGTCATTGTCCCCCATTTGTAAGTGTCTGAAGGGATTTAGTGAGCCTGGGAGGCCTGGAATATGTTGAAAGGAAAGTCGGAGGGGACAAGGCGACTATGGAGAAGGTATTAAGGGGAAATGTTGGTATCTGCCGCTGTGTGGCCTCCTTTATTCAGCTCATAGACAACCTACTGGTGTAAGTGTCCACTTGTTATGTTAGTGGTTATTTAAATGCTGTACGTTATACAAGGAAACCCTGGGGGTCTGGCTGGTGTGAAGGTTATGGTAGTGATGTTGTCAGAGAGTGGGCCCTTCTCAGCGCAAAGTCCAGGTCCTTGGCAACTCTAGCAAAGAATTGAACGTGATACCGGAGTAAAAGTTTATTAGAAGATTTAGTACATTTCAAAGAAGTAGAAGGAGGCCCGAGCAGCAGAGAATGGCTCAAGGGCCCATTATTAGAAATTACGTTCCAAAGAGTATGGAGCGGGCACAGGCCACGAGCAAAGGCGAGGCTCAAAAGGCTCAAAGGGAGGAAGGCGGTCAAAAGGGAAGAAGCGGTCCAAAAGGAGAAGTGGTCAAAAAGAGGGGACTTCCCAGGACTTGGGGTTTTTATCCCTTTTTGTCTAGAATGGGCTGTTCCTCTCTGGGGGTGGGACCACTTGATAGGAAGTTTTGGGTGCAGAGGGGAGGTCAGCTGGGCAGTCACATTCTGTGGGACGTGCAGGAATATAGAGACCCAATGCCTGCCTCTAACTGCCTGCCTAGTTTTCCCCTTGAGAGACGTGATCCCCATAAAATCTCTATGGGAAGCTGAGGGACAGGAGGTCTTTTCTTCTGTATCTGCTTCCTGCTGGGCAGGGGCGTAGGGCTGTCCCTGCCTATTGGGGTTCACGGAACTCTCGCCCTAGCTCGTCTCAGATGAGAGGAAGGGGTCTCAAGCTCTGCCTGGAAGACTGCGATGGCTTCTTTGGTTGTGATTGGCAATCTTGGGTGTCATCTGTATCCCCAAGGTCCCTAAATGAAGAAAAATAGATTTTATTTATTTATTTATTTATTTATTTATTTATTTATTTATTTATTGAGGGCAGTGTCACTGGCCCTCATATGTGGGACTGAACTGGGGCCACTGGCTTCCCAAGCCAGCCCTTAACCACCGTGCCACTCAGCCGGCCCCAAAATAGATTTTAATTAATAAATCTGCTAGCTCTCATGAAGCCTGTGGCCATTCATCCTGTCACTCAGGTGGTGTCAGTTGTCTGGGCCCAGAATGGGTTTGGCATTTAGTTTACTGGCCTGAAAGACATTAGGAAGTTACATGCTTTCTTTTTTTTTTTTTTAAAGATTTTTATTGGGGAATTGGCGGAGGGGAACAGCGTTGGGGAATCGGGGAAGGGGAACAGACAAGTTGCTGTCTTTTTGTTCTTCAGTTTAGTTGCGGAGGATGTTGCTTCACTGTTGGTATCGTCATTGTGCTCTTCCCGGATGAGGCAGATCGGTCGCTGGCCTCTGGATGTCGCTCACCGCGGCTACTGGCAGCTCAGGCTTGGCTGCCAGCCGCTCACTGTAGCCTATGGCAGCCCACTGCAGCAGGGGCTGCAGCCCACACCATCACCGGGGCTCGCACAGCCCAGCTCCAGGTGGAGCTGTTGTTAGCTGTAGAGGGCAGTGTCACTGGCCCTCATGTGGGATCCGAACCGGGGACGCTGGCATCCCAAAACCAGCGCTTAACCAATGTGCCACTTGGCCGGCCCTACATGCTTTCAAGTAGTTATCTGAGGCAAGGGTAGGAGACTTCTATTGTTTAGGATTAAGAAACTAATTTACAAAGCAATCAAGAAGCAGGGGGTATCTTTAGGATTCACAAACTGGTTAGAAGAGTAATTAAAGCCAAGAGCTAAGAAACTAAAGAACTAGGGAGGAGACTTAACATTTCTATACTTAACATTTCTATAGGAAAGAAAATTTAAAAGTTTCTCAGTGTGTGTGTGGGGGGGTGGGGTGGGGGGGTGTTGCTCAGTTGGCTGGTAACAGTAATAGTGAGGACAATCAGTTGGGGTTTTAGAGGGGTGGGGAATGCTTTGTTCCCCCACTTGAAATAACAATACTTGCCCCCACTGTTTTCAGGATAGATCAGATTCTGACACAAAGGATGGCTGTCATGGTAATTGCTGTTACTGTGTCCTACTGTGTGCTGGGTCTCATACAAGTGTTTCACATGCATTGCCCACATGCCCTCTCAGCAACCCTGGGATGTAGGCACCCAGCATCTTCCCAGGAGAGGGACCAGGTTTGGGTTTGGGGATGAGGAGACCAGCAGGGGCTAGGGCTGGGAAGTGATGATCTCTGTATAGCAGCTACTCATGGGGCAGTTGTCCAAGTCAAGACCTATGAAATGAAGTCATTGTGTGGGGGAGCTGGGAGGGGGGAGAGGGCGGGACCAGGAGAGAGGAGGGCCCCAGTGCTAGGCCTTAGAGACAGCTGACCAGAGCACACAAAGCTAGCTAGGGAGCTGTAGTCGCCTGGCAGAGAGAGGCCGAGCCTAGCAGTGGGGGAAACTGAGGCAGGGGTGTGGTTCTGGAGACTGATGGTCAGGGCTGGACCTGCCTGGGCGAGGGTCCTGCCTTCCAGCAGGGTCCATTATCTACTTGCTGGGGTCTGAGTAGGGTGGACCCTGGGGGGCCTCAGTCCTGCCATCTGACTACTGCTGTGAGCCTACCAGGCCCATGGCCCAAGAGAGCATGAGTGAACAGGAGAGGGAGACAGAGGAGGATGAGGGAGGGGGCATTTCAGACACAGCACCCATGCTGCCCCGAAGGCTTCCTGACCACCAGACATCAGCCCTGACGTCCCCAGGGTGGGCAGGCCTGGTTGCCCGAGGTCTTGGGACCCTGCCGCTGCCCAGTCAGATTCTGGCCGGACTCCTGCTCCACCTGCTGCTGCCCGCAACTGTGTTCCTGCTGGTGCTGCTGCCGGCAGCCGCCATCGTCTTCCTGGGGTTCCTATGCCACTCGAGGGTGAGCTGAGCCCTCCATGGGCAGGGGCACTGGCTGGGGTCCCTGGGGAGTGGGGTCCTATGGAGGTTCAGGGCCCTGAGCCTGAAGGTGAATTTGTCCCCTTCTGGCGTGGCCCCCTGGTCCTCAAAGACATGTGTGCCCCTCCCTGGAGAGCCCTTCGGCCAACCCCTCCCCCAGCCAGCTGCAGCAAAAGAAGGGCTTTTGTTTGCTACTGGAGAGCTCTCTCCTCCCCTGAGGCCTCCCAGCCTTGTACCAGGCAGGGGCCACCAGGGCCTGGACAGCTGGGCAGGGTGGGAATAGATGGGGGTTTGTCACATTTCTCCAGTCCACAGCCCCTCTTCACTCCCCCACTCCCCGCGCCTCCACAGCCTATGGCAAACCCTTCTAGTCCTGGTCTGGGTTTCCCCAGGTGGAATGGGCTATGGCTTGGTCTGGTGCAGGGAGGGTGTAGGCAGATGGGCCCCCGTGTCCCCTTTCTATAGGCATAAGGCAGGGGAGGAGGACCGAATACAGGACTGCAGAAGAGAAGGTGATGTCAACTGGTGACATCCACGGGTGGGAACGGGATGTCAGCGCCCAGCATAGGGAAGGGCCATGGGAAAGCAATGTGTGTGAGGGAGGGAGAAGCGGGGGTCAGGCAGCGGGGGAAAGGGTGAGAATTTTGAACTTCCCCTTAAGGGACTCCTACGCTGGCCGTTTACCGCTTGGGTCCCCATGTCCCATCCTAGGCTCAGAAATTCCAGCAGCTCCCGACTCCGCCAGATTTCAGGCCCCGCCCAGTCCCACCTGCTCCCCGGCCCCGCCCCTGACCTCGCCCCTCCTGACCACCCATCTGACCCCACCTGATGCTCCGGGCCACCCCGCGCCCCGCCCCTCTTGACAGTCCTCCCGCCCCAGGTCCACCCGGCGCCCCGCCCCGCGTGCCGCACGCTGCTCTCCGACCGCAGCTCCACGACGCTGATCGTGCTGGGCTTCCTCTCGCTGCCTCCACTGCTGGTACTCGCTTCGGCCGCCCGCGCCCGCCTGGCCCGACGCCTCCGCCCGCTGCTGCCTCCCCCGACTTGGACCCCCGGACCCCGCCTCCACCCCGACGGGGAGGAGCAGCTGTGCGCCTGCTTGTGACTGCCAGAGGCCCTCAAAAGGACCCGAGACCTCCAAGTACAACAAGGCCCCCGAATTCCCCTCGTGACCCCCATAAGGTGGCCCCACTGGCGGCTCGTGCGTCGTGCTCCGAGTGGCCACGAGATGGCACCGGGCTCCCTCGGACCGGGGCTGGCCCTTGCCCGCTCCCGCAGGCACCCCTGCTGCCAGAGTGGCTGGGAAGCCCCTAGGAGGAGAAACGGCTCCCCGAGAAGGGCACGTGGCCAGGCTCCGACGGGCGGCCTTCCTGGCTCCCGCACAGAGGGCTGCCCCTGTAGGCCCCATGTCTGGTGCGTCCGCCGGCCTCCAGGGAGTTCCAGAGGCGGTGAGACTTCCACACCCCACCAGAGCCGCGTTTCCAGAAGCTCAGTGGGGCCAGCAACCCCAGGGCTTGCCCACGTCAGGGCTCAGCCTGAAACCTGGGTTAATGTTGACATAGGCACCAGAGTGAGGGCTCAGTGTGTTGCCTCTGGATAATTTTAAGGTATCTGTCTTTCGCACTGTGAACTTTCTAATTGTGGATATGTTAATTATCCATTTGGTCTGTGGGGTGTTTCCCATTCCTAGGGATTCATCTGTTTCATCACTTCTGGAGAATTCTCAGTCATTATCTCTTCAATTCGGCCTCTCATTCATTGTATGCTTTCTTGGGGAACACCTATGAAATGAATGCTTCACCTTTTCCTTTTAACTCATGTCAGCTCATCTCTCGTATTTTTTTTTTTCTTTTTTAGCTGAGCCATCCTGCTACCTGTTGGCAGCTTAGCAGCTGCTCAGCTCGGGCTGGGCATCGAACTGCTGTTGCTCAGAGCTCAGCTCGCACACTTGAGCGAGCTCTTAAACCAACTGAGCCACTCAGCCGGCCCCTCTCTTGCATATTTTCCATCTCATTGTCTCTCTTGCTGCATTCTGGACAATTCCTGTATCTCCCTCTTCCAGTTCACTAAGGTATCTGCTGATTAACTCATGCATTCAATTTTAAATTATTATAGTATACTTAAAAGTTATACTTGCAGGCCAGCTGAGTGGCTCAGTTGGTTAAGCTGAGGGCCGGCCGAGTGGCGCAGTGGTTAAGCACTGGTTTGGGAAGCCAGCGGCCCCGGTTCGGGTCCCACATATGAGGGCCAGTGACACTGCCCTCAAAAAAAAAAAAATGCTGTAAGAATGCGAGCTGAGCTCTGAGCAACAGCAGTTCGATGCCCAGCCCAAGCTGAGCAGCCGTTGAGCTGCCAACACGTAGCAGGATGGCTCAGCTAAAAATAAAAATAAAAATAGGGCCGGCCGAGTGGCGCACGTATTGGTTAAGCGCTGGCTTGGGACGCCAGTGGCCTCGGTTGGGGTCCCACATATGAGGGCCAGTGACACTGCCCTCAAAAAAATAAAAATAAAACCATGGATGTTAATAAAGTATTTTTTTTAAGTTATAGTTGCTTCTTTTTCAAATCTGAGCAATTTTTTTTTTTTTGAGGGCAGTGTCACTGGTCCTCATATGTGGGACCGAATCGGGGCTGCTGGCTTCCCAAGTCAGCACATAACCACCGCACCACTCGGCCGGCCCAGAATGTTTGATAATTTTTGATTGCCAACCCATACATGAAAATCCTGAGGCTGTGAGCTCCATGCAGCCCGGCCCCTATTGGGTCCTGCCCTGGTAGTCCCTGTGCAGTGGCCACACTGGGGTCCCTGACTGTAGTGTGGCTCCTGGCACTGTGTCCAGGACACCGCTGCTTTCCCATTTGTCTTCTTGCATCATCCTGGTTTCTGCTCATTCTTCTGCTTATTTACTTTCAGTGTTTAATTGGGGGCGGGGGGAGGCTTGGAGATATTTGCTTCCTTGTAAGGCCAGCAGTGTATTAAAATGTGTACTGCTTATAATCGATCCAGAGTCTAGTAGTAGCTATAAGGCCTATTAAAGGATCTAGGCAGCAGGACTCTGCCTGGAACCAGCTCTTCGGGGATCAGATGTGCCCAAAGTTCAGGGCTCAGGGTTCAGGGTGGGACCAGAGGCTCACTCCGTAGCCTTGAGCAGAGCCCGGTGTGTGGTTGGCTCGGGCCCAGCAGGAATGCTCCGGGTTTTCCAATCGTCTGTGCCCAGCTCTGATGCCGTTCCCCATCAGCCAAGAGCCTGGCCAGCTGCCCAGCGGCCAAGGATAGCTTCCCCTGATCCAAGGCCGTCTTCCTTCCCTCCTGCCCAGGGCTGGAGGATGAGGACTCTCCTGAGGATCATCCTAGCCTCGGACTCATCAAAACAACAGCTGGGCCTATGAGGGTGGGGAGCCATGGTGGGGCGCTCAACTGCCTGGGCCCGCGGGGGTTCCTAGGGTGTTGTGCAGCGTCCCAGGCCACCCCTGAGGCCCCAGGGAAGTCCTGCCTTAGTCCCAGCTCTGCCCTACCTGCTCACAAAAGGAACACCTGTGGGGGACTGTAGGTGGTACACAGGAAGGGCCTATAGGTCTGCTTTTAGAGAGCCAGCTATCAGGGAAAGCGGAAACTGTGTGCTGGGGGCCAGGGGCTGGTCCCCCAGAGAGGACCAGAAACAGGCCACCGGGCCCTGGGGGGTGGCACGGGAGAACCCTCAGTTCTTTTATGTGTTCTAGCTGGTATTTTTTCCTTTTTTTTTTTTTCTTTTAGCTGAGCTATCCTGCCACCTGTTGGCAGCTCAGCAGCTGCTCAGCTCGGGCTGGGCATCGAACTGCTGTTGCTCAGAGCTCAGCTCGCACTCTTGAGCGAGCTCCTAACCGACTAAGCCACTTGGCCGGCCCTGGTATTTCTTGTCTTCCATCATCTGGACAGGCTCCTGGTAAGGGGGATGGGGGGCCTGGCCTTCCAGCCACAAAGCTCCCCCTCAAGGCCTGTCATTCAGACGACCTTCCCAGCCCTTCTGTCGTCCTGCCTGGGCAGGACCCTACCTGGACCCACAGATCTCTACCTCTAAACCTTTGCCAAGAGCCCATGACGAAGCCCTTTTCGGGCCCTCAGCCCCCCAGGACTGCCCCCCATTCTGATGGAGCTTCTGCTCCCCTCCTCCAAGAGACCCCTCTCCCACCCTACAGATCTAGGAGCACTGACCTCAAACCCCCTCCATCCATCCAGGGGCCGAACTCCTCAGCGGGTGTGGGCTGGGGGTGGGGCTTTGATGGCTCTCTCCCTACCCAGGGGCCCAGGCCCATGCCCTGTAAAAGTGTGCCTGGCCGTGAGGGCCTCCACGTCCTGTGTGTGCGTTGTGTGCGTGTGTGCCCGTGTGTGCACATGTGCCTGTTCAGGCCTATGCGTGCATGCGTCTGTCCTGTCTGCCTCCCTTCACACCCCGGGTGGGGGTGTTGTTCCAACCCCATATGTGTGGAAACTCTGCCAGGTTCCCTGACCTGCCCAGGGTCATTTATTCATTCATGAACTATTTTCTGGGAGCTTGGGCATCTGCAGGCATGCCCTCGGACAGCACTGCGGTGAGCAGCTAGCAGGCAGCAAGGGATTTGGGTATTTTCAACCCTCCAGCTTGGGTCCCAGTGTGAGCCCTGCCCACCACCCGGCTTGTGGGCCTGGCAAGGAGTAGTGGGCAGGACCTGAGCTGGGGTGTGTGGGCTGGGTGGGAACAGGCAGGGCGTCCCGCTGGCTCTGAAGTCTAAGGCCTCTGCTCCCTTGGCCCTACCTCTGGGGAGTCCCCCACAAGGTGAGGACAAAGGTCTGTCCCTCCCTGCTCTCTCCTTCCCTGTGCAAGCCTGTGGGGACCCTGTCTGAGCTGCAGCAGGATGTGGTGGTCACCTCCCTGTTACACAAGGTTCCGGCAGAGGGAACCAAAGCTAGGGGATCCCACTTTGGGAGGACACCACTGTTCATTCCCTACGCAGACTGAAAACCCAGGAACGCTTTGGATGCTGTCTGTTCTTCCCCTCTGTCTCCCACAGCTGCCTCTGACAGCAGCTACCCGGGCATCTCCTTGGAGCCCCCACCCTACCCCTGCACATGCCATGGGCCCTTGCCTGACCCATGAAGGTCCTACAGCCTGCGTCCACCCTTTCTGTCCCCCAGGCCTCCTTACTGCTCTCATACACATTGGCTGGCCCCCACCCCAGGGTCTTAGCACTTTCTGAAGCTCCTGTCCCTGTGGTCTGATGTGGCCCCGCCCTCCATGGGGAAAATAAACAGACATGCATCTTTGCAAGCATGCCACTGCCCCTCCTAAATCTTCTCCCAGCAGTGCTGGGAGGGCAGGGGCTCTGCTCAGGGCCAGTGTGTTCCCATTATACAGAATGTGGCATGTGCCCAGGGCCAGCAAAGAGGTGATGGATGAAGCCAGACCGGGTGGCACCCCGCCTTCATCCCTGCCACCCTGACAGGGTATCTGGGTAGGGGTCAGCTGTGGGGCCACAGGGTACAGGCCTGGGCTCCTGGGGAGAAACGCACCGGGACCTTCAGACTCCCAGGACTGGTCCTCAGGCCCTGGCACGTCCCTGACCACAAACAGGCAGGTTGAGTCTAGAAGAATGTGTGGGTGGAGCAGCTGGGTGGGTAGAGGAAGGGATCTCTGGGTCCTGCTGCTTTTGGGTGCCCCTTTCCTCTGTCCCACTTACTGTGGGGTAGGGTCAGGGGACCTTGGCCCACGGCAGCCACCCCCCTTTCATTTCTGTCCCTCCTCTATCCCCTGGTGGGTATGTGTGTAAGATGCCAATAACATGAAAAACATTGGGGTGGGACAGGACCAGCCCCATATGCCTCATAGGCCCAGCGAAGTGCTCTGGGCTGGGGTCAGGGGTGGGGTCGGAGGCTCGGGGAGCTGCCCTTTTCCCTGGGGTCAACATGACCACAGTGGGCTGGGGACAAAAGGCCCTTCTTCTCTGCAGAGGCCTGAATTGTGCGGAGGAGGGAGCCTTATGAGGACTGGGTGGGGGTAGGGGTGGTGCCTGCAGACAGCAGTGACCCTGGGTTTCCTGGAACCCCCTCCACCTGCTTGTAGACAGACAGGCGGGGTCGGCCAGCTCCGGGAAGCGATGTGTGGGGAATCCCAACTGGGCCAAGGCCACGGGGCAGGGCAGCCTCAGCTAGGCTACTCCTTCCTCCCCGTCCCCAGGATGCCAGGACCAGGCAAGGGCTGGGCCTGCGGGAGGGAGTGGCCCGAAGGCCAGGGCCTGCTGTGTCCCGGCTCCTTTCCTTCTCTGTCTGCCCCCTCGCCCCAGTCTGTCTACCTTCAGAGAGGAGATTTCCGGGCCATTATATTGGTGCTTCCTCTGGCGTCTGTCTCAAGCTCTGCCCTGGCCCTGACTGCTACATCCCTGGCTGACCCCCACACTCCCTGGGGACTCTCCATCTGCCCATTCTTCCCTGAGCGGGGGTGAGGGTGGGGGGGCATGCAGGACATAAGAATGAGACTTGCCTTTACGGTGGTAACGGCAGTGTGGCGGCCAGCCAGCTAGCGCAGAGCAGATGGGGGAGGCCGGGGGTATCTTCTGGGGGTCAGGTGAGAGCTCGGCATGGACAGCAGTGACTCCGGGCAGAGAAGAGGAGAGACTCTGGCCCAGGCAGGTGGCAGGGCCCAGGCAAGGCTGGGTAGGGGCCCAAGCTGGGCCTCCTGCCCTTTCTCCCTCTGATGGGGAGGCGGGCCTGAGTCCCGGCCAAGGAGACCCGCTCAGTTTTTCCAGAAGGGACGGAAACTTCCCCGTCAGCCCAGCAGCACAAGCCTCGGTGTGACTGTGGGCCCGCCCGCTGGGCAGGAGTGGGGACAAGTGGGGAAGTTGCTGCCTTGCCACAGGGGCGGGGGGTGGGGGGTGGGGGGTGGAGGTGGTGGAACGGGACCCACCTTGGCCCAGCTCCTTGCCCCAGGCAGGTGGGTGCCCAGGGAAACAGAGGATGAACTGAGAAGTGTCGGACATGTCTGCACAGATGTGCTACCCCCAGGACCCCTGGGGGAACTCCCTGCTGGAGCCCCGGGCCTCCTCCAGCTACTACTGTTGCCTGATCCTGGCCATCTCCACAGCAGCCCTGGTCAGCCTTGAGTGCTGGAGGGCTGGGGGCCACCCAGGGCCCCTCTGGGCAGCACACGCTGGACTTCGGGGGCCCAAGCCGACCACTCCCCATGGGGCCCAGGCAGAAGCACCAGGGAGCAGAGGCCTGAGGTCTGTGGAGTGGAGCCAGCACTGTCACTGCCAAGATTCCCAGCAAGGGGTGGGAGCGGTGGGGACACAGTTCTCGTTTTGTTTCTGCCCCAGCTCCTCAGGCTTAGCTGAGCCACTTCCTTTTTTAGGCAAAGTGGAGCTCAGCCTGTTTCATGGCCTGTGTCTCACCTGCCAGAAAGGGAGGAAGGAACACCATTGAGTCCCACACTTCCTCCTCACAGAGCATCCCCTGGGGAGGGAGAGAAGGGAGGGGACATCCCGGCAGAGACCCCCCCCCCCAGTTCCGCAGGGATGCGTGGCTGGGAAAGTGCAGTGGTTACCCCACAGGAAGGCATCTTAGGAGTAAGGGGTTGGGCTCTCCTGGACCTCAGCTCCTGCCCAGGGAGCACTGTCCCACCCCACCTAAGGGCAGGAAATCTGCCCTGGGGAGCTAAGTGCCCTTTGGGATGCCCCCTGCAGCCAGCCACCTCTGGTCTGGCCTAGCCAAGATCTCAGGACACAAGGCTCACCCGTGGGTCCCTCCAGAGGGAAGCTCCAGTGGGTTGCTGGGGGTCTCTCCTTAGTCCTGGAGTTAGACCTCAGCCTGGGCCCTGGGCCCCTCGTTGGGCAGAGTATGGGGACAGCAATAAGCCTCACATGGTCACCCTGGAAAGGGCCTGAACCAGGGCCTGAATCCCTAACTCCCATGCCTCTTCCTCAAGTATCCAGGTAGGGTGGTGGTTTTATGTCCCCCCAAGAAGCCCCTCCTCAAGTGTCACTGGCTTCTGTCCTATCCAGTGCCCGGGGTCCTTTCTAAGTTCAGCCCTTCCAATCCCTGTTACTCAGTCCTGGGGAACACAAGTCCCGGCCCCAGTCACCGCCTCCTCGCTCAGCCCTGGGGTCGAGTTGAGGCCAGGGCCTGGGCTTTGATGGGGGTACACTGTTCTTGGTGCCACTCCCACCCTCTCACTCCCCTGGGTCCTCTTGGGACGAGCTTCAGGGATTGATTCCCAGCGCTGCGGGGACATGAGCTGTGGGCCTGGAAATGATCCGGCTTGGTGGGTCCTTGTCGTCTCCCGGCTGCGGGCAGGGGGCAGGGCGCACCCCACGGCCTCAGCGTCGGAAAGGGAGGCCTGGGTGCATACATGCCCACGAGTGAGTGCCTCGGCCACATCTCGGTGAGCGCTGGGGTTGCTGTTCGCCCGGGTCTGCAGTGCGCGCGCCTCCCGGAGCCTGCGTCTCGGGACGCGGTAGAATGCGCGCACCGGGGCGGGGCCTCCACGGGCGGGGCCTCCAGGGGGCGGGGTCCCGGTCCTGCCCGTGCGGAGGCGCGCGTTGCCGCCCCGGAGCGAGCGAGCGAGGGAGCGAGCGGCGAGCGGAGACCAGCGCGCCCCGTCCGGTCGCGCACGATGCTGCCCTGGACGGCGCTCGGCCTGGCCCTGAGCCTGCGGCTGGCGCTGGCGCAGAGCGGCGCAGAGCGTGGTGAGTGCGGCGCACGGCGGGGCCGGACTCCGGCAGCCCTTCCACTCCCGCCGCCTGCGCGGGGCGGTCGCTCTTCTTCCGCGGCCACGGGTTGGCGGCCGCCCGCGGGGTACCCCACCCACCTGTGGCTGACCGGCCCAGGTGCCCCAGGCGGCTCGATCGTGCGCCGGGGCGTGAGGCCACCGTCTGCCTTGTCGGCGTCTCCGCCGGATCATGGGGCCTGGACTGGAGGGGGAGGTGTCGGGGAGACTGTCCCTTCCTCAGTTTCCCTCTCTCTCCTTGGAATGACCCTTAGTAGAGGGATAACAAGAAGGTTGGAGTCTCCCCACCGAATTGGGGAAAACTGAGGCCGCAAGGCCCATGCAGAACCAAGGCACCCCAGTCCATGGCCCAGTGGTACAGGAGCGCATCTGCCAACCCCCCCAGGGGTGCTAGAAGGAAGGGGGGGTGGCCGGGAGGCGCTAGACGAACCCTCAGGCTGCCATATCAGGTAACTTGCTTCCTGGGTCCAGATGGAACAGAGGATGGGGGCCAGGGGAGGGGTGATATCATCTGTAAGTGGGCTTAAGGCTCCAGCCTGGCCTTCTGGGCTGTGGGAGGGGCGGCGATCAGTGCTCTGTCTCCTCCATCCTTCCACCGGTCCCCACAGTCTCCCTACTTGCTTTGCGCCCTCCTCTCCCATGCCCTACCTGTTGCCTTACCTGGAGACTGAGCTGTGTGGCTGCACTGCAGCCCGGGGTTGCTTCTCTGGAAGACACGCCTGAGGGAGGAGCCCCTCACCTGCTGCTCCTGAGGACTGGGCCTATGGCTGCAGCCTGTGTGCAGTCTGCTTAGAAAGGGAGAGCGGGGGCTTGGAGGGTCAGCTCTCCTTTACAGATGAGGTATGAACCCAGAGAGCTCCGCAGGTATATATGGTCAGGGTGCAGAGCTGGGACTCACTGAGAGTGTGGGCCTCTTGTTGGTTCAGGGCCCCTCTGCCCCCTCGGGGAGCCACCCTCAGGACCTTTGGGGTGGGACTGAGCAGGCTTTCAGGGCCTACTTGGGTGAAGGCAAGCGCCAGCTTAGGGACAGCTCAGGCTCTGGGGGTTCTGCCCTGGGTGGGGAGCCGTCTGGGGCCACCACCTGGGGCTGAACTCTCCCCCTCTCCCCCAGGTCCCCCAGCGTCAGCCCCCCAGGGGGACCTGCTGTTCCTGTTGGACAGCTCAGCCAGCGTGTCTCATTATGAGTTCTCCCGAGTTCGGGAGTTTTTGGGGCAACTGGCAGCCCCGCTGCCCTTGGGCCCTGGGGCCCTGCGTGTCAGCCTGGTGCACGTCAGCAGCCAGCCACACACCGAGTTCCCCTTCAGCCAGCACAGCTCAGGTGCGGCTGTCCAGGATGCCATACGTGCTGCAGCCCAGCTCATGGGTGACACCAACACTGGCCTAGCGCTGGCATATGCCAGGGAGCAGCTGTTTGCTGAAGCGGCAGGTGCCCGGCCGGGGGTGCCCAAGGTGCTGGTGTGGGTGACAGATGGCGGCTCCAGCGACCCCGTGGGGCCCCCCATGCAGGAGCTGAAAGACCTGGGCGCCACAGTCTTCATCGTCAGCACTGGCCGTGGCAACCTCCTGGAGCTGTCGGCAGCCGCCTCGGCCCCTGCCGGGAAGCACCTGCACTTTGTGGATGTGGACGACCTACACATCATCGCCCAGGAGCTGAGGGGCTCCATTATGGGTAGGTGGGCTGGGATGGGCAGGGCCTGGGGGATCCCCACCTAGGAACTCAGGAGGAGAGCTGGAGAGAGACTTCAGGAGGACCTGTGTGCCTGGAGCAGGGCTGGGGGGCTGCAGGAGAGTGTGCTACCAGTGGCTCATGGGGAGGTGACAGTGTGCGCCTGGTGAGCCCCCACCACCTGGGCTGCAGAGGGACAGAGGGGCAGGCCTGTGTGAACAACTCCAGTGGGACTCTCTGCTGCCTGACCCAGCTCAGCCCAGGGCTGGAGGCCCCTCAGAGTGCTGGGTCTGATGTGGGCACAGGGACTGAGGGCTGCACTGGTGGGAAGCGGTTAAGTGGGGAGAAAGGGGAAAGAGATTCCAAGCCTGAGCGCTCTGCAGATGGCGGCCCGTGCCCCTGGACGTGTGCCAGGGCCCACAATGCCTGGAGATGGGAGAGCCAAGTCAGGAGGGCCAGGACTGCCCCCCACAGAGTTACTTGCCCTTGCACCCCCCCCCTCCAGTGAAGACACCTATGGAGGCTTTGAGTGGGTTTGCATTGCAGGCAGGTGTGGGGACTGTTGGATACTGGAAAGGAGACCAGACCATGGAGGGCCCGCTGCAGGAGCTCGCAGCTCCCCACAGATTTGCTTCTGGAGCCCTGATCCAGCCAAACCCCACAGGGGGAGGGGCTGGAAATGAAGGACCTGGTCACTGGCTCTCCAGCGACTGAAAAGTGCCACCAGCCCCAGGTTCTTCCCAAGTCTCTGCCTGTGGATTAATCATCCACCCCAAACCGGAAGCGGTTGTTAGACTGTGGGTTGTAGAGAGGTACAGGGTCCTTCCAAAGATTTCCACCAGGAACACCTGGCCTCTGGTTGCCTCCACTGTAGCTGAGCCTGGGACAGCCGGAGAAAAAGCAAGCAGCTGGACAGGAAAAGCAGAGGCTGCAGGGCAGTCAGGCAGGGTGCGGGCCTCCCGGGATTGGGAGTGGGTGTGAGTGTGGGGGATGGGCAGGATAGTGAGTGCCAGGCAGGCAGTTGGGGCAGCCAGCATTAAAGGAGGCAACATCAGAGTGGAAACAGGCTTAACCCTGCCCAGACATGTACCAGCCATATGTGCCTGCACGGTCACTCGGATAGCTCAGGAGTGGTGCATGTGTAGGGGTCCCATTTTGGAGCGGTCACACTGTCCTGGGGACCTGAGGCAGGCAGTATCCCCAACCCCAGGTCCAGCTACTCATGGAGTTGTCACGTCCCACAGCTTCTCAGGGCGTTTCCTGGTGGCCTCCCATCTCCTGGCTTCACCATCGCCCCCCACCCCCACCCCCACCCCCTTTGCCTTGACTATCCAGACCTGAGCTGAGCCCAGACTCTGTGCTGGCCACTCAGGCTGGATAGGGGGCTGGGTCCTCTGTTCTCAGACACCACTTTGGGCCCTGCCACCTTTGAGTGGCCTTGTGTAGGTCACTGGACCGGGTGGGCAGTGGCCCACCGGTCTGGTCTGGGTTTGGGGCTGAGGCAGGCAGGGAAGCTCCTGATGGGGCTGGATGTGGGGGCTGCCCTCCTACCTTCCCCCCAGCTGCATAACGATTTTGCGGTATTATCAGCATCTGCAGTGCCTGGCTGAAGCTGGCTCGACTTCCCAGTGCTCCTGTTCCCTGCATCTCCCTGGCTAGTGGGCCCTCCTCCCCCTGCCTCCGATGGGGTCTTCCCTGAGTCAGCAGTCAGGGCCCCAGGCCTGGACGCTAGGAAGTGACCTTGGTTTCCTGACGCCCTGCCACTCGCAGATGCAATGCGGCCACAGCAGCTCCGTGCCTCTGAGGTCACGTCCAGCGGCTTCCGCCTGGTGTGGCCGCCTCTGCTGACGGAAGACTCTGGCTACTACGTGGTGGAGCTGGCACCCAGCGCCGAGCCAGGGACCTTGCGTCGCCAGCAGCTGCCGGGGAACGCCACGGGCTGGTCCTGGGCTGGCCTGGACCCCGACACAGACTACAGTGTGGCGCTGGTGCCGGAATCCAACATGCACCTCGTGAGGCCGCAGCACCTGCGGGTGCGCACGCTGCCGGGTACGGCGGGGCGCGGGGCGCGGGGCGGGGGGCGCGGAGGCGCGGCCCGCACCCGCTCACGGGCGCTTCCCCCGCAGAGGAGGCCGGGCCGGAGCGCATCGTCATCTCGCACGCCAGGCCGCGCAGCTTGCGGGTGAGCTGGGCCCCGGCGCTGGGCCCCGCCGCCGCGCTCGGCTACCACGTGCAGTTCGGGCCATTGCGCGGCGGCGCGGCGCGGCGCGTGGAGGTGCCCGCGGGCCACAACAGCACCGCGCTCGAGGGCCTGGCGCCCGGCACCGCCTACCTGGTGACCGTGACCGCGGCCTTCCGCTCCGGCCGCGAGAGGGCGCTGTCCGCCAAGGCCTGCACGCCGGACGGCGCGCGCAGCCGCGCCCCGCGCCCCGGGGCGGGGGGCCGGGGGCCGTGAGCTGGCCGCCCGCCTCCTCGAGGGCCCCTTCTCCCGAGCCCGGGCGGGGGGCGCCTGCCGCCGAGACCAGGGTCTGCTGCTGGGGTGGGGTGGGGGTGCGGGTCGGGCCTTGGCCCGCGGCCGCTCTGCGAGGCTCCCAAGCCCTCTCCCCGCGGCGGGAGCCGGTGTTGGCCTTCCCGGAGGCGGGCTTCGCCTGGCTCCGCGGCCTGACTCCTCACCCTGACGGCCTCCTGTCCTGGCGGGCCCAGAGCGGGGCACTCGGTGGTGTCCGTTGGGCAGGACTTAGCGGGCAGTTGGGTAGGGAGTCTGCGGGCGGGTTAAGAACATCAGACCCAGGGCTGGCCCTGGCGGGACCGGAGGGCAGCCTGTCTGGCAGCCGGACCTCCCACGTGTGTGCAGGGCCAGTCCCTCTGGTGGCGAGAGCTGGCATCGTGGGGGAGAGCTTGGCCCAGCTGGCCACCCGGGTTCTGGGTGTTGATAGAAGGTGGCTGGGGGAAGGGGAGGAGCTGACTCTGACCCGGTCCCAGAGGGTTCCTGGAAGAGACAGGACCTGACGCAGGGCAGGGAGGCGCGCTGGGCGGTTGCAGGTGTGGTAGTGGTGGGTGGGTGGAGAGGTGGTCTTTACCGGGACCCTCAGCTGGCGTGCGGGCAGCGCCTGCCAGAGACGGCGGCCCTTCCTGCCCAAGATCCTGATGAGCCTGGCTACAGGCGCCTTTTGGGAAGACCAGAGCGTGGCGCTCAGGACCCTGCAGACGGCACTGGCAGGGGGCCTCCCCTTGCTCCTGGGTGGGTGGGTTTCCATTTGGGGGCGAGGATGAACAAGTATTCCCTGGGTGGGTTCATGCCAGGATTCTCTACATATTCTGTCCGCGCTCCGCCCATCGCAACTTAACTATCCTGGGGCCACCAGACAAGTCCCAAAGGCAGGCAGTACTGCTGTCCCCCAGCCCCACCAGGCACGCCCTCCTCTGCCTCTTCCCCACTGACGTTCCACACTTTAAAATACAGTAAATCAGACATAAACTGAGCCCTGCAGTCTCCTTAGAATGCTTTCCTCGTCAAACACTGCAGCCAGCCCTGTGAAAGGTCTTGGGTGGAGGATCCGTGCTGCACCTGCTGCGGAAGAGAAGGGGGAGCCTTCTGTGACCCCTCCGTGCACCGCCTCCTCTTCAGAGTCCACGGCCCATTTCTGTGGGCGGGGGTCCCGGGTTTGGATGGGGCTGTTGCTGGAACGCTGGGGACAACGGCCTGGGTCCGCGGGAGCTGCCCGGCTCAGGGCTGGCGCGGCGGCGCCCTCTGCTGGCAAGGCGACACCTTCAACGGCAGTTTGAATTTCCGTCCCCATGGCAACCACCACTGGGGCCTGGCTCTGCGTGTGTCTTCAAGGTCTGAGCATCACGCGCCCCTAGTGCCCCTTACCCAGGTGCCCAAGACCTGTACTGCCCACTAGTTCAGTGTGCTTAGCGTTCGTGGGGGCCCACTGTGTGCCACCCCAGGGTTTGCCTATGTGACCAGGCCACAAGAGACAAAGGCCCCCTGCCCTTCCTGTGTGAGCAGTGAGCAGAGTGGGGGGGGGGGCTAAGATGGTGGGTACAAGGCCCCAGGGCAGATGGCAGTGCCTGGTTATTGCAGACTTGTTTGGGGGCCGCTGTCAGGTGTACGTTGGCTTTATCCATGTCCCCAATTTCATTAAGTCAGGCCTTGGGAGCCTGTGTGGGACTGGCCTGTGTGCACTGCAGGCTTGTGCGTATAGTCTGCCTGGCGGTCAGCAAGCTGCCCTGACCTGAGGCTGGTGGGTGTGAACAGCAGGGCCCCAGGTGGCACTGAACAGTGAAGGGAACCCTCCCTGCGTCTGGGCCTTGGGCCTGATCTGCCCTCGAGGGGCAGAATTCCCCCCATGCAGGCCCATGTCCCCCTCGCTGATCCGCCTTCCACACCGAGCCCCCGTCTGGCTGGCAGGTCCTTTCCTAATGGCTCAGTCCCACACTTGAGACAAGCTGACTGTCTCCCTCCCAATCACGCCCAAACCCCAAGAGGGGGCAAAGTGGCTCAGACACTGCCCACCCCTGCAAGAGGCGCTGGCTTCACCTTATCTCCTCTGGATGCCGAGACCCAGTGAGAGGCCCCCATTTCCATCTCTATGCCAAAGAATGCCTCTCCTGGGAGCCCTCGCCCCAGATGCACCGCCCTTTGCACCCTCCCAGGCAGTTCTGGGCCACATCTGCTCCTCTTCCTAGTCCCTGACACGGGCCCTAACTCCTCTGGGTTGGGGCCCTGACTGATGATTGGCAAGACGGACACAGGCCACTTGGTACGGCAGCTTTGAGCTTCCCCACATGTCCCTGAAAAACAGCATGGGCTGTGCCCGTGTGGGAGCTGCTGTCATATCTATGTGGGTCCTGAGGGGGAGTCCAGCACTCACTTCAGGTGGGGCTCACTGTGAGGGCCAGCCCGGGTGGTTCCCCAGCTCCTGAAGCCCTTGCACAAAAGCTGTCTGCAAGGAGGCCAGTGGCACCTAGAGTCTGGAGCCCGAGTCTCTGGGAAGTGGGGTTTCCACAAGTGGGTGATGCAGCCAACTCATGACTCAAGCAGGAGCTTTTCCATGGCAACAGCCCCATGAGAGGGACACACCAGTCCTTACAGCCTCCAGCTGGGGAGAGGGGATAGTTCCAGAAAAGCAAAACAAGTGCACCAGCTGTGTGCTGCTTTTGTTCTGGGATGAAACATTTTCCTCCAACATCCATTAAAACAAACAAAAAATGCCAATGGAAATCATACATGGGGGGCACAGTAAGACCCTGCCCCTGGGTCCCAGCCCCAGCAACGGGTGGGGGTAGGGGTAGCTTCTGGCTGCCAGCCCCCCCCCCCGGGGGGGCGGATGGGAGGGCTCCTGAGCCTGCTGCCATTCTTGGGAAGGGGAAGGGCTGAGGTCTCCTAGGCAAGGACTGGTAGGGCAGGGGCTACAATGATGTGTTCTCATTAAAACACCTGCCACTAATTTCCAATGTTTCAGAAGTGCAGGTGAACTCACCTGTGACAAATGATAGTGCCTTAGTCTCCGATGGGAGAACTTTGTGGGAAGAAAAGGCCCCGACCCCACCAGGTGTGGGGATCAGCACAGGAAGGGCAGTGGACAGCCAGCAGTTTGCCTGAGCCCCTGACCACACATCCAAGGGACTGGAAGCCACAGTGCACCGATCCTGGTGCCCCACATGGGATGCACAGCATTGCCCAGGCGAGAGGATGCCCAGGAGCTTCTCGGCTTCCCACGAGGCTGGGGTCCATGCCAGTCCCTGCCACGTCTTCTGCACCAGGGCCAATCTCTGCTGGACACGAAAGCCTCTGGGCTGGGCCACTCCACAGGTGCCCACTCACAGCCCCTTTTAGAGGACACCAGGGCTCCCTAAGTGGCTGTGGGATGGGTTTGAGCGACTGTTGCTTCTGAGATCTTTCCAGATTGTGCAGCTGACCTGCTTTTCTGCTGGGGGTGGGGGGGTGGGGAGGCAGTGGCGCCGGCTCAGCCTCCTCTAAGGGCCATCAGTGCTCACAGCATGTCTCCTGTCAGCACGGTGGGTGGGCAACTGAGTGTGCTAAGGAACCCCCACCCTGAGTGCCTCTGGGGTGGCCTGGCTGTGCTGACCACCTGCTGGCTGGGAGGACATGGGCTGGGGCATCTGAGCAGGCAACTGCTTACCGAAATGCAAACAGTGCACCAGCCTGGAAGGGCAGTGAGCTTTGGCCAAGTCCTAAGTCCCTCTCCAGTGCTGGGTGTCCAAGGGCTGCCCAAGGGGAGGAGCTACAGGGGCCCTGCGGAGAGCTGGGAGCCCTGGTTCTTTTCCCCCCTCTTTCAGCCATTTTTTTCTTTTTTCTTTTTTTTTTGAGGGCAGTGTCACTGGCCCTCATATGTGGGACCCAAACCAGGGCCGCTGGCGTCCCAAGCCAGCACTTAACCAATGCGCCACTTGGCCTGCCCCCAGCCATTTCTTTTTATTTAGTTTGTGTTCAATGCACATCAGTGCCATAACATGAGAAATCATTATGAATCACATAACACGAGAAGTCACTATGAATCAAAGCACAAATACGCAAACATGATACACAACCCACAGTCGACGTCCAGCATTCAGTAGGAAATAGCAGTGCCTTTCTCAGGTCTGTTGGGTGTGATGTTTTCATGTAGGTTTCCAAATACGGAAAAAAGGACTTCGGTTATCCAGACACTAAGCAGCAGTGTGTGACTGCATACGTGAGACTTTAGGGCTTGTCTATTTTTAAAAAGGTTTCTGTGCACCAAGGCAATTGTGAAAAGATTTGCTTTGCAGAATCGAGCCCATGTTAGGTTTAGGACCAGGCTTTATCTCAAAATATTGACTGACCACAGAAAGTGTCCCAAATGTGGCCATTCTGATTCATAGAGCTTTTCCGAAACAGGTACAGAAAGAATCTAATGCCCATTTTCTCCAGTCTTCACCTCCCAGGTATGTGATTTACAGTTTGGCTTCTTCATATATTTGCTTTTTCAACCTTAAGATTTTTCCATTTTACCTTCAAAATATCATTTTTAAAACTGTAAGAAGTATTCAACCTATGCAGACAGGAAAAGCATTTTGCAGTGAGTTGAGGTCAGCGTGCTTCTACTTTTCCCAGTTAGCTTAGCTTAGGAATCTGGTGCCCTGCTGCATAGAAATAGCTGATACTTTGTAAGCAAACTACTGTTGTGCTTGGACTTGGGGTCCTTTCCCATCCCTCATTGTCCTGGCACATGTCAGTGACCATATAAAAAGTCAAGAAGAGGGGCCGGCCGAGTGGCTCAGTTGGTTAAGAGCGCACTCAAGAGTTCGAGCTGAGCTCTGAGCAACAGCAGTTCGATGTCCAGCCTGAGCTGAGCTGCTGTTGAGTTGCCAACATGTGGCAGGATGGCTCAGCTAAAAAATAAAAAAATAAAAAATAAAAAGTCAAGAAGGCTCCAGGAAACACTTCAGTTTTCCGAGGGAACAGTGATGGAGTACCAGTGTAAAACTCTATCTGTAGTCTATCAGCATGAAATCAGTGCTGAGACCCCTTCTATGCATGTAAATAAAACAGAAGCTGTTGGCAGTCTGCTTAATGCCTCAGCTTCAGTGAGCCAGGTGGAGACTGTCTTTGTTCCAAATCCCACCCTTTATCTCTAGCTAAGGTAAAGTCTCCTCATTTTCAAGGTGGAGTTTTGTGTCCACTTTCCTTAAGTCACACTTAAGGAAACCGTCTTGTGGCTATACGCCGTCTGTATTGCTCTTCCTCTCGTCCATGAAGCCCCCACAGATTTAAATAACAGCGGCATAACCCATCAAGGGTCTCACCATCTAGTCAAAGCCTGCACGCGCTCTTCAGCCCAATCAAATTTGGGACCCTCCACATCTTCTATGTCAATAAAATAAGGTGTGGAATCCAGATTCGATGAAGACCTGTTTTCTCCTTGTCACACTGGGCATCTAGATGCCGTCTGGATCGGCTTTGGAGGATGGGGAACTGAAGACGTTCCATGGCCTGAGTTTTTTAACAGAAATGCGCAAGGGACAGCGAGATCATCAAGAGGCTGGCTGTTGACAGCAGAGCACCGCCACTTGCCTTGGTGGTGGTATTAGGTGGACTGTGGGAGGGGTCAGGGTTACAGCAGGTGTGGGATGGGAATAAACCTGCGTGGGTAGGAGCAGTGCCAGAAGCAGCAGCCCCATCTAAGCCTGGCTACGTCACTGTGCCATGTCCACTCCGTGGGCGTCCAGCGGATCTCACTGGATGCTGGTGAGAACCACAGGCTCTAGGTGGGTGCAGGCAAGGTGGGCTGGGAGCCCTGCTTTGGTGGGCAGGGTGGGACCCCACCCCGGGGGCTCAGGCACCCTGGGGGCTCAGGCTCAGGAGGGCACAGCTGGGCAGCTTTCCTTTAGGCTGGGTCAGGGCCTGCCCAATGGGAGAGGGCATGGGGTGCATGTGGACTGGGGCGACTGCGCGTGAGACTGGAACCAGCAGGTCCTTTTGAAAGCTGGAGAGAGAGAACAGGAATGAGAGGAGCCAGCCAGCGAGGGGGAGAGGGCTGGCCGCTTATTCCTGGAGGCCCTGCCATCCATGGGGAGCTCAGCTGAAGGGTAATGTGGGGAGGGGTGGGCAGCGGCGGCCTCTAGCCCATCCTGTGAGAGGCTCTGCACACGTGCTGTCTATGAGGGACTCCAGGCAGGTTGGGCAGCTGGAGTGTCCTGAGGCTGGGTCACAGGGGTCCACGGGCTGCAGTGGAAGGCCACAGCTGTGGTGTGCTGTGCAGCTTGCTCCCCAGAGGTCTGGCCAGGTGCAGGGGACTCAGAAACTGCCTGCTGCTGGGCCTCTGCACTCGGCCTGGCGGGGCCCACTCTGTTCCTACTGGCCTCGGTTCCCCGGGGGCAGCCGTCCCCACTACCTGGGCTCAAGGTCAGGCTGGAGGCCAAGCTGCCCACCTGCATCTTTAACCTGTGCAGTCTCTCCTCCAGGTCTTCAATGCTGGAGGGCTCCCTTAGAGAAGAAAGCTGTGCTGTGGGAAGGGGGTGTTGGAGGAATCCCATCAGCAAAATGGCTCAGCCCAAGCAGAGGTGAACCCCACATTTGTCAATCAAGCGTGACTTTGTTGGGTAGAAAGCATCATCATAATCCCTTTTATTTTTAATTAAAAAATATTTTATTGGGGAAGGGAACAGTGTTGGGGAATTGTGGAAGGGAACGTTGTGTTTTTCCAGGATCCATCAGCTCCAAGTCAAGTTGTTGTGCTTCAATCTTAGTTGTGGAGGGAGCAGCTCAGCTCCAAGTCCAGCCATTGTTTTCAGTCTAGTTGTCGGGGAGGAGCCCACCATCCCATGTGAATCGAACCTTGTTGTTAAGAGCATGTGCTCTCACCAGCTGAGCCATCTGGCTGCCCTTTGGCAGCTCAGCTCAGGTACAGCTACTGGCCCATGTGAGAACTGAACAGGTGACCCTGTTGCTCAGAGCTCGAGCTCTAACCAACTGAGCCACCCAGCTGGCCCCCATCCCTTTTATTAACTTAGTGTTTAGGAAAGGTGTGTCTGTCCTCCCCAATGGCTTCCAGTCTAAGTTTGTAAGTGACAAGTACAAGTGGACTGGACTTTTTGCAAGGTCCATCGGAAATAGGAAAGTGAAGGATACTGGAGGGAGCCCCTGCATCAAAGGGAGGGAGTGCAATTACCTAAAATCTTACAACAGTAATCAACATTTTTTTTTAAAGATTTCATTGGGGAATTGGGGAAGGGGAACAGAGGAAGGGGAACAGCCAAGTTGTTGTCCAATCTTAGCTGTGGAGGCACAGTTAGGTCAGCTCCAAGTCCAGTCTACATCCAGCTGTCTGTCAGCAGCTCTCGGCCACTCAGCTCAAGGTGGAGTGTTCAATCTTAGTTGCGGGAGCGGGGGAGGTCGCACAGCCCACCATCTCATGTGAGAGTCAAACCTGAAACCTTGTTGTTGGGAGCATGTGCTCTCACCAGCTGAGCCATCCTGCCACCTGTTGGAAGCTCAGCTTGGGCACAGCTCACTGGCTCATGTGAGAATCAAACCGGCGATCCTGCTTACTCAGAGCTTGTGCTGTTAACCAACTAAGCCACTTGGCAGGCCCCCACATTTTTTTTAAAAGATTTTATTGGGGAATTGGGGGAGGGAAACAGCATTGGGGAACCGGGGAAGGAGAACAGAGAAGTTGCTGTCCTTTTGTTCTTCAGTCTAGTTTTGGTGGACATTGCTTCACTGGCCCATGTTGGTATTGTCATTGCACTCTTCTTGGGTGAGGCAGATCAGTTGCTGGCCTCCAGACAGCCGGTCACAGTGGTTCTTGACAGCTCACACCAGCTGCCAGCCGATCACGCTGGCTGCCGGCCACTCAGTGTAGCCTATGGCAGCCCACTGCAGCAGGGGCTGCAGCTGTGCTGTCCCGGGGACTCACAGCAGCCCAGCTCCAGATGGAGCTGTTTGTTGTTCACCATCTTAGCTGTAGAGGGCAGTGTCACTGGCTCTTGTATGTGGGATCCAAACCGGGGCCGCTGGCGTCCCAAGCCAGGTCTTAACCAATGCGCCACTCGGCCGGTCCAACATTTTGTTTTTAAATTTAAGAAAGTTACAGTTGATATACAATATTATATTAGTTTCAGGTGTACACATGGTGGTTAGACATTTATATAACTTACGAAGTGATCACCCTGATAAGTCTAGTATGGTACTACACTTTATTTTTGGAATTAAACCAAGTTAAATGATACTGATGTGTGTTGTTGTTTTTTTAAATTGGAGAATTGGGGGAGGGGAACAGACAAGTTGCCGTCTTCCTGTTCCTCAGTCTAGTTGTGGAGGATGTTGCTTCACTGGCCCATGTTGGTATTTTTTGTTTGTTTGTTTTTTAGCTGAGCCATCCTGCCACCTGTTGGCAGCTCAACGTGTCATTGCACTCTTTCCGGGTGAGGCAGATTGGTCACCGGCCTCTGGTCGGCTACTCACAGTGGCTCTTGGCAGCTCACGCTGGTTGCCGGCCGCTCACGCTGGCTGCCGGCCACTCACTGTAGCCTATGGCAGTCCACGGCAGCAGAGGCTGCAGCCCACACAGTCGTCGGCAACTGGCAGCAGCCCAGCTCCAGGTGGAACTGTTATTCACCACCTTAGCTGTAGAGGGCAGTGTCATTGGCCTGCATATGTGGGATGGGAACCGGGGTCCAGCTGCTCAGAGCTGAAGTCCCAAGCCAGCTCCTAACCAACGCCCCTGATGTGTTTGTTTTTTTTGAAACTGACTTTTTAAATGCAGAGCTATATTCTCAAAGATTCTTATATAAAAGTATACAAGCTTGCTCAATGCCAGCCTGCAGATAGAGAGAGGAGCCTGTAGCTGAGCTGTGGGTGGATAAGCTTCACGTCTTTTACCCATTTCTGCTTCTTCATCCAGCCAAGCACTGCCATGGCTGCTGCGAGAGAAATAGTTGCCAGCTTGTCCACAAAAGCCTTTGGTGGCTGAAAAGGAGCCACATACCAAACCTGACAAACTCAGGGGAGGCAAGCATGGCGTGTCCTACAGACTCAGAGGCTGGAAGTAACCACATAAGATGATCTGAACATGAAAGGCTAGGCCTGCAGCTTCCTTGATAAAGGTTAGTCTTTACCTTAAGTGAGCCTATCCATTTGTCCTTTTGCATCTTCTGTTGTAAGATCACATACTTCTGAAAAGTCAGAGTAATCCCTTTTCCAGACCCCTCAGGGCACAACCTCGCACAGGAGACCACAGAGCCCCTCATTATCTGGTTCCCCCACATACCATCTCTTATGCTGTAAACATTAATTATTGGACATCCACCAACGTAAAAGAAGTTTTTCTCAAGAAGTGTGTGTTTCTCCGTTTTACTTTTTATCCACTCCCAGAGGTTTCCCAGCTTTGCTTTCTCCTTCCTGCATAATCTACCACCACCGAGTCCATGTAATCCTCCTTACGTATTCTTACTTGATTCTAATGTATAAAATGATCAGCAAAACTGACGTTCTCAGGAGCATCTTCTCAGTCCTTTGAGATTTTGCTTCCCGGAAATTGTCAGTTTGGTTCAGATAAACTCATGAAAATCTTCTACAGGTTTGGACGTTTGTCACATTGACACCTTGATGATGGCCGCTGACGAGCATCTGGCTGGAAAACTCATTTGGCTTTTTGTCTTCATTTGGGGGGAAAATCAGTCACAGTATTTATTTTCTTTGAAATATTTTCCTATTTTTTTCCTCAGGCTTAAAATTGATTTCTGTCTAGTTGAGAAACTCGCCATATAATTCCAGGAACTGAACTGATTCCACAAGGAAAGAACAAAGGGGCAACTTGGGTCCTGACCCCCAACTGAACTTTGCTAACTTTGGGTATTGCGGTTCCTAGAGCAACGCCAGCCTCTGTCCCAGGAGGATCCAGCCTGCCCTTTGTTCCTGAAGCAGGCACTGGGCCTTAGGAAATTCCCAAGTGCTCAGCCGTCAGTGGCCGAAGGCCGGGAGCCCTCTGCCCCAAAGGAGCGCTCCTGCAGCTAGGGCGCCCTCTGCGGGGCTGCTCGGCCTCTCCCTACTTCTGGGTGGGAGATGTCTGCGCCCTCCCTGGCTAGCCACTTCTGAGTGATGCAATGGATCCTACAAGCATGGACCACCGCGGTTTGCGGAGCCGGGCAGAGGAGGGTCGGGAGGGCCTGTTCTCCAATGCTGCCCTTCCTCCAGTGACGGTAGCGGAGACTGGCCCTGGACCGCGCCTCTACCCTTCCATCATCTTACTGAGCGACGAATGTGCACGCCAGCTCAGCCCCGCCGTGTGCAGCCTCGCGCTCAGGGCCCGGCTCGTCCCGCGCCAGCCCGCGGGTGGCCGGCCCCGTAGCTCCATCGCTGCGGCTGCGGCCGTCCCCGCGTCAGGGCCACGTGGCGCCTGGCGCAGAGCCGCGCGGGCGGTAGTGGGCGGGGCCCTGGGCGTCCAGGCCCTGCCGCGCCTCGGATGGGGTCCCCGCGGCCCCGCGGGTTGGCCGCCTCCCGCGGGCTCATCCTCTCGCGGCCTCTGTCTCTGTCCGGACCGCGCATCAACAGTCCGCTGGGCTCCCTGGCACCTGCCTCTCCGCCGACGCCCAGTCAGGGAAGCTGCGGGCGCCCATAGCAACGGGACATGCCGTTGCTACGCCGAACTGATCTAGCCCGGCGCGCACGTGCTCCTGCAATTTTGTCCCTCAGCCGCCCCGGTAACCAGGCGCTTCGCTCCGCCCCCGCGGCCCGTGACGTCAGGGCCGCGCTGCCAATCCGAGGGCCGCGCGCTCGCCGGGCACCGACGCGCTTCCGCAGCCCGGGAGGAAGGGGCGCGTGCCGCGCCTGCGCGGTGGCTCTGACGGCCGGCGAGCGGCGCGTGGAGGCTGCTCGGAGCCGCGCGGGTCAGCTCGGCCTCGGGTGCAGGCGGCCCGGCGGCGCTCACGGGCCATGTCGTGGCTCTTCGGCATCAGAGGCTCCAAGGGCGATGGCGCGGAGCCGCCGCTGTCCCTGCCGCCTGCGCAGCCCGGGGCCGAGGGCGGCGGGGACCGCGGCGCGGGAGACCGGCCGGCGCCCAAGGACAAATGGAGCAACTTCGACCCGACGGGCCTGGAACGCGCGGCCAAGGCGGCGCGCGAGCTGGAGCACTCGCGTGAGTGCGGCGCGCGGGCGGGCGGGCGGGCGGGCGGGCCCCACACCGAGCGCCCGGGCCAGCGGCACCCGGCGGCGTCCGGCCGCCTCGGCGTCCGAGCAGCCGCGCGGCGTGACGCCGCTGGCCTCCGGGGGCGCCTCCGCCCGACCCACCACGGCGCGGGGTCCCTCCCCCGGGGCCGCGCGTCCTCGGGCGGGGAGACCTTGCCGGGCGGCTTACGGGGGCAGGTCCCGGGCTGCACCCTGGTCTGCGGTCGCTGGCAGCCACTGCCGAGTGCAGGCGCCTCCTCCCGCCACTGTTCGGCCCACGTGCACCCGCCGAGGCGTGGCCGGATCGGGGATCCGTCTGTAGTGGTTGCTAGCCATTTTCCGCCTAAGAAGGGAAGCGTGCTTGAGAGTTATGGGGTTAAGGAGAATGCAGCAGACTGGCCTTTATTGTTGGCAAGTATTAGCTCCCAGGTAGGCGAGGCCAGTAAAGCAGCAGGGCGGACGGTCTGGCCCAGGGCCCTCAAGGCGCCCGCAGCAGCTCGGTCTTCACTAGGCCCACGTCTTTCCTCCCAACGTCCCAGTCTCCTGTGGTTTTAACAATTTGTCTCAAGATGTAGTCTAAGTGTTTAAGAGTCTGGAATGGATAAGATGCTGAATAAACGTTGACTGAAAGAACATAGTGGCTCTCAAACTCTTGTTTAAGCAGAGGTGCCCTTTTCCCAAAGGAGACCCCTAGCAGCCTTCCCTTCCCCAGGGGCCACATGAGCCTCCTGGGCCAAGGTCTCTGGGCCTGCCTGCCTCTCAGATGCCCAGAGGGACATTCAACACATCTGGACATTTGGGCCTGGGCCCAGGACAGCCTCTGAGGCCTAGCTGGAAGCCCCCTCACCCCAGAGTGAGTGTATGAAATTTTCTAGGGAATTTTAATCATCAGATTGGGCTGAGAAACTGGCTGGGCTTCAGAGCACCTCAGATGGTGATAAGCTTTTGACACATTAGCTAATTTCTTGCTAAAGGCTTAATTGCGGGACACCTTTCTGCCCCAGCTCCTGTAGGGTTTCACTCACTCACCACACCCAGAATCTCCAAGTTTCCCCACTTTTAGAAGCTGAATCCCGACTGTCAGCCACCCCAACCCTATGCAGTTATTCTGGCCTGTGTGAATAGCCTTGGGCATGTCCGAGGCAGGCAGCTGTGGGGCCTCCTGTCCTTTGCCTGCACATGCCTCGGAATTGCTCCGGTCTCTGCCTGGGTCCCCAGGGCCCGGGGCCTCTGTTCTCCCACAGCCAGGCCCTCACTTCCCTACCAAGGAGCCTCCTCCTGGAGTTAGGGTCCTCCGTCAGCCTCCACCCAGTCACTGTCCCAGATGTGGGCTCCACATTTCTGTGCCTGCCGTCCTTCTGGCCTCACTGCTGGCGGGGGGAGGGGTTTTGCCCTGGTCAGCTGCCTCTTCCTGTCCCAAACTGCCCTTCCCAGGGTGCCTCATGCCCCTCTGACGAAAGCCGCCATTGACCCCATCCCTTGCAGATGTGCCAGATCTCAGAGCCCACTGTGCTGGGCCTCTCAGCTCTTGCTGGTTGTCACTGCTTTCCAGCTGTAGCCACCTCAGCTGCTCCACCCAGCAGGACCACCTGATCTGTTCCTCAGGCCACCCACTGTCCCTTAGTTCCCCAGGTCTCCTGTCCTGGGAGGCCAGAACAGCACATGTGGCCTTGAGCTGTCTGGATGCTCCAGCCCACCTACCTGCACACTCCACGAGGGCGCCTAAGGGCACCTTGCCGGAGTGGTTGCTGCTTAGTGATGTGGCCCGCACGTCTCCTGGTGCAGAACGACTCCAGAGTGATGAGCTGTTATTGTCAGTGTTGCCATCATAGCCTGTGGTCAGCGGGGTACCCGGGGCCAGGCCCTGTGCTGGGCAACTCCCCTGCGTCCTCTCATTTCACTCTTGAGAGTCAGTGGGGCAGGGGACTTGAATTGTTCTGTTGTCAGGTGAGGCTAATGTCGCTTGCCGCAGGTAACGTGGTGAGCACAGGGTGGCTGGGTTCAGTCCCAGCGTGGTTGGCCAGTAACCCCCATGTTCTATATGTTGCGCTCTCTGCCCGCTCTAGTCAGGGTCAGTTGTTACAGGGGCTTGGCTTCCTGGGTTCCCATGCTCACCAGTGCAGTGGGCTGGGATGCTGGTACCCTCATGCTACCTCTGCCCATAGGGGTCCCGACATAATCTAAGTCTCTGGCCTGGCAGTGGGGTTCCAGGAGGCCCTGGTCCAGCTTTGTGCATGCCCACCGCATGCCTCAGCAGGCCATCCAACCAGGGCTCCCACCACATCCATCTAATGTGTGTCCAGTGGTAGTTGAACTCCAAAGAGAAAAAACTAGAGCTGTGAAAACATGTTACGCTCTAGCTATGTGCTATTGGGGTGCTGCATGCTAGGGTCTATGGCTTCCTTTGAAGGCATCAGAAAGTAAGAGATTGTGGGGGTGGACGGAGGGACGTGCTGGGGGAATGAGCTAGGACGGACAGCCTCAGGGAGCTGGGTTCATGGGCCCCCGTCTCCCTCCTGCGAGTCAGGAGACCCACAGTGAAGTACAGCTGACCTTTGAACACCTTGGGAGTTTGGGGTGCCCACCCCCGCAGTTGCAAATCCGGTGTAACTGAAGTCTGCTCTCCCCATGCATGGATGGAAAACAGTTTCCCAGACCACGGCTGGTGGAATCCGTGGATGCAAAACTCAAGGATACCAAGCGCCAACTGTATATTTATTGGAAAAAATCCACGTACTAGTGGACCTGCATAGCTCAGACCCACGGTGTTCGAGGGTCAGCTGTATTGTTCACAGAATGACAGTCATCACAAATCTATTTGAGAGACCTGATGCTTAGACTTTCTGAGCTTGGAGGCTACCAGAAGTCAGTGTTTTTCCCAGAGCACCCAGATATGGACAAATAGAAATCCCACCTTATGATGAAACGCCTGTGGAAAGCGTCTATAACATGCAGTCTGTGAAGAGCCGTCGCCCTGTGCACTTGGGTTCGTTTGGGGCTTAATCCTCATTTCTCAGTCCTCTTTTTGTCTGCACATGCTTGATACCAGTCAATAACGTGTCAGAGGCTTGAGAGAAATGTACACACTGTGAGAACAGGACACTGTAGCCACAGACTTGCCTTCTGTTTAATTGGGAAAGGACTGTCACGTTGACATCAGCGGGCAAGGGACAGCCTTTCCAGTGGAGCCTTCTGGGATGTGATGGCCCTCTGGGGGATGCTGAGCCCTCGCATGGGGCCTTTTGGGATTGGGCAGACATAGGTGACAAGAAGGGAACAGTGGCCTTTGGAGGGAGGGGATGAAATAGGAACAAGGATGGGGAGCTGTGGGCTCCCTGGTAGCCCCTCTGCTGTCGGAGAGTGGGCCCTTCTCTGCACGATGACCAGGTTCTTGGGGTCTCGAGCAAAGAAGTGAACGAGACACCGAAGCAAAGTAGTGAAGCAAGCAGTTTAGTAGAAGAGAGAGTATACTTTTTTTTTCTTTTTTTAGAGGGCGGGGTCACTGGCCCTCGTAGTGGGGCCCGAACCCGGGCCGCCTATGTCCCAAGCCAGCTCCCAACCACCGCGCCACTCGGCTGGCCCGAAGAGATAGTATACTTTAAAGAAATAGAAGTAGACCTGAGCAGTAGAAAATGGCTCAAGGGCCCATTATTAGAAGAGAAATTACATTCCAAAGAGTTTGGAGCGGGCCATGCGCAAAGGCGAGGCTCAAAAAAGGGAGGAAGGGGGCCGGCCGAGGGGCTCAGTGGGTTAAGAGCTCGCTCAAGAGTGCGAGCTGAGCTCTGAGCAACAGCAGTTCGATGCCCAGCCTGAGCTGAGCTGCCAACAGGTGGCAGGAGGGCTCAGCTAAAAAAAAAAAAAAAAAAAAAGTAAAGTTTCTCAGTGCGGGGGTGGCTACTCACCTGGCTGGTAACACCTTGGTACGTGTGCGTGCTTACTGGGCACCTGGGTCCTAACGCCTGCGCTTCCCGCAGGACACGCCAAGGAGGCCCTGAGCCTGGCACAGATGCAGGAGCAGACACTGCAGTTGGAACAGCAGTCCAAGCTCAAGGTGAGTGGGGGGCTGTGGCCAGGGAATGGGAGGGGCCTGGTGCAGGGCCTCCTTTTGGATTTGCCTCTGGCTGGTGGTGAGGAGGAGAACGGGGTGATCAGAGGCAGGCGCCAGGCCCAGGCGCCACACACGCCTGTCCTCTGCCCCCAGGGCGCATGTGGGACGCGGCAGAAGCTGTTGGGGCGGCGTGAGCCCCAGCTGGAGGTCCCAAGTGGGCTGCCACGGGGGCCTGGGCTTCAGCAGCGGTGTCTCCTAGGAATACGAGGCTGCCGTGGAGCAGCTTAAGAGTGAGCAGATCCGCGTGCAGGCTGAGGAGCGGAGGAAGACCCTGAATGAGGAGACACGGCAGCACCAGGCTGTAAGTGGCGGAGCCACGTTGGCACAGGGCCCGGGCGACCAGGGTGGGGGTCCTGGGATGCGCCATGGTCCCAAATGCAGGCTGGGTCTGATTTCGACCCATTGTGGCCTGTGGTGGCCTTCCACACACGTGTAAGGTCCACGGATCCCTCTGTGCTGCGTGTGACAGGAGTCCTTGTGTCCACATGTGTGCTGGCTGACCCAGCAGGTGGGGTGGGCGGCTTGTCCAAGGCCCCAGTGCCGCGTGGAGTCTGGGTCCAGCTGGTTTCAGGCCTGTCCAGCATCTTCCTCTGAGCTGTGTCCCACTGCTCTGCTCCTCCCCAGAGGGCCCAGTACCAGGACAAGCTGGCCCGGCAACGTTACGAGGACCAGCTGAAGCAGCAGGTGAGCTTGCAGGCCTGCACATGAGGGGCACTGCCTCGTCCTCCCCGAGAGCTCGGGGCCTTCTGGGGCATGTGGTGGGCCAGAGTCCAGGGCTGTGGGCCCGTGGGCTGTCTGCCAACGGTAAGTGCTGAGCCTGGGGGAGCCTTCTTCGGCCACCTGCGCGTGCCCAGGGGCACACACATCTGCAGGCGCTGCCCTGTATGGCTGTGCTGTGACTGCGCTTAGGGTTCTCCCAGGTGGGACCTGGTGGGACAGGTTCGTGAATGGGGTTCAAATGTTTTACCTGCCATGGGCTCATAGCTTTTACATTTAACAGTCAGACAAAGACCAGAGTGTTTTATGGACCACCGTGAGCACGGCAGACCTGTGCTGGGGTGGGGCTCCTGACCCCAGCCCCTCGGTGTGTGCATGTCCCCTGTACACATGTTCTCAACCGTGGCCAGACCTCCTGCTTCGGGCTGTGCAGCGTGCAGGCCCCAGGTTGCCTTTCCCTGAGAAGTTCGTGGCCCCTGGGTGGTGGACACGTCCTGTGGCCAGAACAGCTGACCTCTGTGCTCAATGTTGACTGTTTCCAAATAATTTTGAGAGCTCTCCCTTTCTCTCGGGGCTTCTTCTCAGCAACTTCTCAATGAGGAAAATTTACGGAAGCAGGAGGAGTCTGTGCAGAAGCAGGAGGCCATGAGGCGAGGTAGGGGTGTCAGGGCTGGCCTAGAGAGGCTGCTGGGGCGAGTGGGGCGGGCCTGCTGTGGGCTGTGCAATCCCTGGCTGAGCCGCGCTCTGCCTTCCCGGGGCAGCCACGGTGGAGCGGGAGATGGAGCTGCGGCACAAGAGCGAGATGCTGCGGGTGGAGGCTGAGGCCCGGGCGCGGGCCAAGGCCGACCGTGAGAACGCAGACATCATCCGCGAGCAGATCCGCCTGAAGGCTGCTGAGAACCGCCAGACCATCCTGGAGTCCATCCGGTGAGGCCATACCCCGGCAGGCCCCTAGCAGAGCCCTTGGTGGCATGATGTCCGCCGGCCCCTTCATACTGTGGGGAGGCCGCCTTCTAGCAGGCCCTTTAGATGCTGACTGTCAGGGTTGGCCTGTCGGAGCCCTTGTCCTTTCTCCAGCCACGTGCATAGACCTGGTTTCCTCCTGGTCATGTCACTGCTTCCCCTGTAGGACGGCTGGCACCCTGTTTGGCGAAGGATTCCGTGCCTTTGTGACAGACTGGGACAAAGTGACAGCCACGGTAAGCACCACTGTCTCGTCTTCCCGAGCAGTCTGTCCTGGGCGGAGTATGTTTGCAGGCGAGGGGGCAGATGCTTCTGCTTGCGCCCCTCACCTGTGCACACCGGACGTGACGGGGCCCCTGGGCACTCAGAACAACTAAGTGTGGACCGGCAGGGCTCGGGACAAAGCCTCCCAGAGCTTCATTTCCTGTCACCCTTTGAAAAGTGCAATTGGGAACCTTCCCGGCAGCTTCAGCTGTGGGACCTGGCTGAGACCAGCGCATTGGGATGTGCCGGGGCCCCTCACACTGAGCTTCCGTGGGGGTTCCCACCATCCAGTAGGGGGCGGAGGTCGGCCTACCGAGGCCGGAGGGCTCCGGGCCCCATGCTGGAAGTAGCTCCTGAAAAACCCTCCAGCTGCTGTCTACATGTGGGCTCTGCTGGACTCTGCCAGGCTGAGGGGACGACACCCTAACGGACTCCACAGCGGCCACACTGAGAAGGGACGGGGCATCCCAGCACATCTGCCTTCCACAAGTGTCCAGCTCCGGACATAGCTCCAGCCTTACTCCAGGGATGGTGAGGGGTGGGAGTGAGGCCAGGTCACGCCTTAAGGAAAGCAGGGCCTGGACTGTCCCCGGAGGACCAGGGCTCCAGTCAGGGGAGCTTGCAGCTGGTCAGATGGGTGGTTCTTTAAACGGCTGTTGGAGTCACCACCTCAGGCCAGTGACGTGGGAGAACAAGGCTCCTGTCACACTCTGCTCCAACTGTGTTGTGAATAAAGTGCTGGGGACCTCACCCTCGGAGTGCTGGGTCTGTAGCGGGGGCCCTGCTGAGAGTGGATCCAGGTTCCCGGGGAGTCGAGCCTGCAGCCTGGCCAGGCCTTGTGAAGCTGGCGGGCACTCTGGCTTCTGAGCCGGGCTGCCTGGGGCTGGGTGTCGGCTCTAAGCTCAGCGCCCCCTTCCATTGGCTCCTGTTCCCTGCTTCATGCATTGAGCTGCCAGGGCTGCGCCCGCCTCCAAATTCACGGTCTGTCCCCGCCGGTCTCCCCCTGCTGAGAGCGGGGTTCACATGAGAGAGGCCCAGCTTCAGAGCCTGTTTGCAGTGGCTGGAGGTTTAGCTCCACGTCCTCAGTGCCCCTGCCTGGCTGTGGGTGCCACCCAGGGACAGCGTCCTGGGGACACCCATTGTCCTGAGAAGGCATCTGTAAGTGTCTACCTTTCAGTGTTAACGTGCAGAGCTGTCATATGATGAAATCCGAGCCAGTTGGCATGCTGACCAGTTTCTTTTTTTAAAGGAATCATTGGTTTTGGGTTAACCTTATTTTCCTGGAATAAACTTTGACTGTCTTTAGTGGAGGTTGTGGCCCATGCTGCATGCCGCCTGGTTGCCCCTCAGAGCCGCTGTGTTCAGCCCGAGGTGGCCTCAGCCTGTGGTGTTGAGGGTGCAAGTTGAAAGTTGCAGAGGGAAAAGCTAACTCTTGGTTAGAAACTTGGGGACATGCTCACCACCTTATGTCAGACCCCGCCAGCAATCACGAGTGTCACAGAAAATGAAGGGAGGGGCATAAAGAGGTTAAGGAACCTGCCAATTAACCCAAAGTCACATCATTGGAGCTTTGCTAAACGTGCAGAGTGGGCTCCGAGTGCTGGCTTTTCCTGGTCCAGGAGTGGGCCCGACGTTGCAGCTTGTTCACATGCGGACCCAGACAACATCTGCGCCTTGTCAGGTGGTTGAGTCTCTTACATTAGTCTTCGGTGGTGTGGGCTGGTGGTCGGTCCTAGCCCGCCTGATGACAGCTCTTGGCTGGGTGACACGAGGAGCTCGGTGGGGAAAGTGCCCTTGGCTGTCCTCCCTGGTGATAAGCGTCCGTGACCTTCTGTGGACAGACTCGTGGAGGGGCGGCTGTGGAGGAAGCTGCATGGCATGTGCAGGTGGCTGCGTGGGGCCCTCGGCCTGCTGTGCCATCTAAACCTGGCCCATTGGGCCTAGGAGCCAGCATTCCCTTGGGGGGGCTGAGCTGTTCATTCTGTAGGGGACAGTTTCTAGTTCCATTTTCTGGTGTTGGTGTAGGACCGGGAGCCTCTCACTGCATGCAACTCCCTGTCAGGTGCCCGGTGACCGAGCTCCCACCCTGGTGTTGGGTTTGCCCCCCCATCAGCCTGGGGGTCACCTGGAACCTCCCTGGTCCTGCTAGCACGCATCCTATGGTAGCTTTCTGAGAAAGGGCATTTGGGGTCAGCTTTTTGGTATCTTGTCTGCCGCAGTCATGTGGGTGTGGGATTTGTTTGGGGTTGGAGGCTCTCCTGTGTGTCCCCTGCTGGATGAGGTAGTGAGGGCCCAGTGTTGGCGGCCGAATTGCGTGGCAGGAGTGGGCATCACTCGCTGTCTTTCTGCCCTCCCTGCTCCAGGTGGCCGGGCTGACACTGCTGGCTGTCGGGGTCTATTCTGCCAAGAATGCCACGTCTGTCGCGGGGCGGTACCTTGAGGCCAGGCTGGGGAAGCCGTCCCTGGTGAGGGAGACCTCCCGTGTCACGGTGCTGGAGGCTCTGCGGCACCCCTTGCAGGTAACCGCAGCCCTGGCTGGGGCAAGGGACCCGTCCACTCTGGAGCTGTCCGCCCGTTCTTTCTGGCGTTTCAGCCGGACTCTGAACGTGTGTCCTTCCCTCCTTTTTTACCTAAACGCTGTACACCCCTCCTGCATCTTAGATTTGCTTTTGGCTTTTTCTTCCCTGATGCTGCCCCTGGGATTCTGTTCACATCAGCAGCGGGGGACCTCAGTCACCTCTGGGTCTGTTGATCCGACCATCCCCTTGGGTCAACTTTGGGGTGTTTACAAACTACTGGGGCTCCCTGTGCCGTTGTCCTGTAAGAGAAGTTGCTGGAAGTAACGGTGTGAGCTGCTGCTCAGGGAGCCAGCATTGACCCCACCCGTGAGCTCCCACGGGGTGCAACTGGATCTCTGATTGGTCGCCGTGCCTTGTGGGTGATTGAAGAAAGACAAGTCAAAAAGAACCTGGACATCACCCAGCCCAGCAGCGCAGATGGCCTCATCTGCCAGCCTTCTAACGTGCAGCTGGTTACGCCGTCCTCGGGAGTGACCTCCGTGGCCCTTTGCTGGGTGGCTGCCCCGTGGGCCGCCGTGACCCTGATCTCCGTGCCCCCGCAGGTCAGCAGGCGGCTCTTCAGTAAGCCTCAGGACGCCCTGGAGGGCGTGGTCCTCAGTGTAAGTGGTGCTGCCCTCGGCTGGGCGCGGGGGTGGGCAGGCGGCCCCTTCTGGGCCCAGCCTGGGATGAGCTGCCTCTCGGGCTGGCCGTGCCGCTCAGGAGGGACAGGCCCAGCCGCAGGGCAGCACCCACAGCGAGCCGCCCATCTTGCCCCGCCGCAGCCCAGTCTGGAGGCCCGTGTGCGGGACATCGCCATAGCTACGAGGAACACCAGGAGGAACCACAGCCTGTACAGGAACGTCCTGATGTACGGGCCGCCCGGGACCGGCAAGACGCTGTTTGCCAAGGTGCGAGGCGGGCGCGGACGCTGCTGCTGCGCTCTTCCCAGCGGCCTGGGCAGGTGGGGGTCGAAGGGGCCCTGTGCTTCAAAGGGAGGAGCCTGCGCCGCCCCCTGCCCGCTGCCCACGCCCCGCCTCCTCCCTAGAAACTCGCTCTGCACTCGGGCATGGACTACGCCATCATGACGGGGGGAGACGTGGCCCCCATGGGGCGGGACGGTGTCACCGCCATGCACAAGGTCTTCGACTGGGCCAACACCAGCCGGCGAGGGTGAGCGGGACCTCCCCGGACAGGCCCCCAGTGTGCACTCCCGAGGCCTGGTTCCGGGCGGCTCCCTGGTGGCTCCTGCTGGGAGGCGAAAGGGGGTTGGTGACTTCCCCGTGGACTGGCCTAGTGTTCGTGCATGAGGCCGCCTCTGCCCTCTGGCAGCACCCGGGTGGGGTGGGGTGGAGGGAGAAATTCACCCAGTGCGGTTCCTGGCCGCCTGTGCCTGCGCTTTTCGTAGGAGTCACGGGGCTGCAGCCGGCGGATGTTTAACTTAGTGCCACGTTAGGGTGGTGTGCGTGCTCGCGTCCTTTCTCCCGCCTGATGTCGGCGTTTGACACACCCACTGAGGTTGAGGTCTGGGGTCCCAAAGACCGCGGAGGGCAGCATGTAGTTGGGATTCCTGAACCGTGAGTGTGTCCCAACCAGGCAGCCCCTCCCCTTCACAGCCTCCTCCTCTTTGTGGATGAAGCAGACGCCTTCCTCAGGAAGCGAGCCACTGTGAGTATTCCGGAAGCCTCTATCTGGTGGGTGGGCCTGGACGGTGTGTCTGCTGCTTGGGCCGATGGGAGCATCCGGGCGACCTCTGTGCTTTCTGGGAGGATGGTGACTGAGGACCCTGTTCCTCACTGTGTGGCTTTTCTCCACTCTGTTGGAACAGCACAGGTTACACCTGTGGCATTTTTTAGAACGTTCTTGAAGTTAAGTTCTGGCCATCAAGTTAAGATCCCGAAAGATGCTGCCGAGCTCCCGGGCAGAGCAGAGGCTCTGTCCTCCCAGGCCTTCACCAGGCTGCTCGGAGCCCTGCTGCTCAGGCTGGCACCTCGGCCTCATGCCAGAAATTTCTCTGTGCAGGAGAAGATAAGCGAGGACCTTAGGGCCACCCTGAACGCGTTCCTGCACCGGACAGGCCAGCACAGCAGCAAGTGAGCAGCCCACTAGTGCCAAGCGCGTTCCTTCACCCGCCCATCGGGTCCTCACAGCCTCCCACAGAGGGAAACCGAGGCACTGCCTGAGCTTGCACATCTGACCCATGTGCCTGCGGTGGCTAGGCAGTGTCCCCGCTCTGGAACATGCCCGTGACCTCCACAGCCAGTCCAGCACAACAGGGTGTTTGCGGGAGCCACTGAGAAGACAGGCCCGGGTCTCTGAGGCAGAGCTGGACGGCAGTTCTTGTCCACAAGACACTGTCCCTGGCATCTGTGGGTGCCCCACTGAAGGGGCTGCCCTGGGCGTGGGCTGGCTCTTTCCCAGTCTCCGGTCCTGCTCTTCTGAACTGGCGAGGCCCCGCTAGTCCCCCACCTACTGGTCTCCTAGGGGGCACCCTGCCCTGCTGCTCAGCTGTGTGGCCGCCATGTCAGACATGTCGCCCTTACTTGCTGTGGCTGCTGCCGCCACAGACCCCTGGGGAGGCGTGTCTGTTCTTGCTGAGTTGGCATCTCTGCTCAGCTGAACCCCAGGCCCCATAATCCCGGCTCCGGGTCCAGGAAGGACAGAGGCCTATCTCAGACCCTGGGGTCCCCGTTCCCCCTACATGAAGTCGGGCAAGGACATAATTTCTGGACAGAAGGCGGGCAGCAGAGGGCAAAGCTGTGTCTACCTGGGGTTTTCTGAGTTACAAAGCTGCCACGTAGAATCTACTAGAAAGCTTCCCCATGTGGGTTGAAGAGGCCACGGCCTGGGCAGCGGGGAGCGGGCACCTGGCTCTGCAGCCCCTCAGCTCTGTGGGCTCTGTTGCCGCAGGTTCATGCTGGTCCTGGCCAGCAACCAGCCCGAGCAATTTGACTGGGCTATCAACGACCGCATAGACGAGATGGTGAGCTTCGAGCTGCCGCGGCGGGAGGAGCGCGAGCGCCTGGTGAGGATGTATTTTGACAAGTATGTTCTTAAACCAGCCACAGAAGGAAAGCAGTAAGTGTCCTGGGCAGCCTGCCGTCGCCCCCGCCCTGTCATGCTGGGGTCCTCCCAGCACCGCCTCCCTGTCTCTCAGTCCCTCTGGCTTCTGTTCTGGGCACTGTTCCCTAGTCCTAACGTGAGGCTTCACGTGGGCTCAGGGCACGGTCATGTGTGGCTTCATCACTGGAGGCCCTGCTGCCCCATGTTCTGCCCACCTGCTTGGCCCCTATGCCCTGTCCAGCTGTGCCAGGTTTCGAGTTGACAGCCCTTGTCATGCACTATGAACCTCTCTGTTCTTTTCTGTTACACAAAGTGCCTTAATCACTTGGGGCTCCTAAGGAAACTGACCCTAGGTCACAGGCCTGGATAGTTGGGGGCCGTGATGGCCACTTGGGACCCTGCTGAGCCCTGAGACCACTGTCCACTGCTGTGCCCTGATCCTAGGAGTCTGCAACCCGTGCCAGCACACAGCAAGGCCCCCCTTCTGCAAAGCCTACGAGGTGGGGTGGTGCCCTCCACACTCTGTCTAGAGTGCTCCAGATAAGCAAAGTCTGTGCTATTTTAACCCTCTCTGGGGGCCGAGTCTCAGCAGGACTGACCTGAATCCTGCCAGTGGCAGTGAGTGTCTTCTGTTCCAGACGTGCTTTGCCTGTCCTGCTGTCCTGTGCTGCCTGCCCCCTGAGCTCCATTATTTGGGCCTCCTTGCCCTCTTCCCCCAGCGGACGCCCGCCCCCAGGGGCTCACCCTGGCCAGGCTGCAGCCTGACCTGCCCAGGAAGGGACCAGCACCCATGTGTCTCCAAGTTGAAGCATTGGCTTTCCTCCCTTTGATTTTCCACTTGCTGATGTAACGGCTCACTTCTGATGGCTTGAGCTGCCGTGCTGTTTGGGAAAGAGAAGGACCTGGTTCCTGCCCCCGGGGTGGGCTTTGGGGCCCCTCCGTTCTCCTGCGTCCTGACCAGCACTGCAGCTGCCTCCACAACCCATTACACACTGCCATCCTTTCTGTACAGCCCCCGCCTGGACCCCATCTCGGGCTCCTTTTCCCATCAGGAGGGAAAAAGGGTGGCATGGGCAGATGTGTCCACTCTGGGGTGGCATGGTCCCTGACCAGGTTTCCTGCACAGGCGCCTGCCCCTGGCCGATATCCCAGCCCTCCCTCCGTGTAGGAACTTTTGGGCCCTCCCAGGCCTCTGTTCTCACCTGGGTCCTGCGGGTGCCCCGGAAATAACTTGGGAACTCCGCCTTGCTAGGCGCTTGAAGCTGGCCCAGTTTGACTATGGGAAGAAGTGTTCAGAGATTGCACACCAGACCGAGGGCATGTCGGGCCGGGAGATCTCCCAGCTTGCTGTGGCATGGCAGGTGAGTTGGGAACATGTGCCCTGCGGGTGTGAGCTGCACCAATGCGAGACCCTCACTCATTTGAAGGCAATTGTGCTGCCTCCACCTTTCCCATGGCACTTCTGGTGAAGGATTTTCTGTGCCCAGATGAGAGATGCACTGCAGGACTTTCCTGCTGCATCACCTGCCTCTGCCCCCATGATGGGGCGCGTGGGGGTGGGGCTAGCAGGGGCCCACCTCCTTATTGTCCTTTTTTTTTTTTTTAGCTGAGCTATCCTGCCACCTGTTGGCAGCTCAAGGGCAACTCAGCTTGGGCTGGGCATCAAACAGCTGTTGCTCAGAGCTCAGTTCGCACTCTTGAGCGAGCTCTTAACCAACTGAGCCACTTGGCCGGCCCATTTTTTTAAAAATTTTTATTGGGAAATTGGTAAGGGAAACAGACAAGTTGTTATTTTGTTCTTCAGGATAGTTGTTCTTTGGTCTAGTTCACTGGCCCATGTTGGTATTGTGATCATTGCGCTCTTCCCGGGTGAAGCAGTCGCTCACGGGCCATTGGATAGCAGCTCACAAAAGCTCACGCCAGCTGCCGGCCAGCCCCACTGCAGCCTACACTGTCGCTGGCGACTCACGGCAGCCCAGCTCCAGGTTGAGCTGTTCACCATCTTAACTGTAGAGGACGCAGCATCACTGGCCCTCATGTGGGATCCGAACCAGCGCTCTGCTGCTCAGCGCTGGCATCCCAAGTCAACTCTCAACCAAGGTGCCACTCGGCCAGCCCCCTTCACCCATTTTTTTATTTTGTTTTGTTTTGTTTTTGAAGGCAGTGTCACTGGCCCTCATATGTGGGACCCGAACCGGGGCCACTGGCTTCCCAAACAACTGCTGCGCCACTCGGCCTGCCCAAAATCTCTAACTTTTTTTTTTTTTTTTTTTTGAGGGCAGTGTCACTGGCCCTCATATGTGGGAACTGAACCGGGGGCCGCTGGCATCTCAAGCCAGCTCTTAACCACTGCACCACTCAGCAGGCCCCCTTCACCCATTTTTGAATTTGTTGTTCTTCTTGTTGAATTGTAGGCATTCTTTATATATTCTGGATGTTAACCCTTTCTCAGATATGTGATTTGCAAATATTTTCTCCCATTCTGTGAGTTATTTTTTTACTTTCTTGATAGTGTCCTTTAATGCATAAAGTTTTTAATTTTGATAAAATCCAATTCATCCATTTTGAAAATTTTTTAAAATTTTGCCTCCTGTGCTTGAAGTGTCATAGCCAAGAAATCATTGTTAAATCCAATGTCAACAATCTCTTCTATGATTTCTTCTGAGATTTTTATAGTTTGAGGAAATACATTTAGGCTTTTACTGCCTGTGAGTTTTTGTGCATGGTGCTGGGTGAGGGCCCACCGTCATTCTTGTGCGTGTGGGTGTCCAGTTGCCCAGCATCTTTTGTTGAAAAGACTGTGCTTTCCCATTGAATGGTCTTGACATTCATGTCAAAAATCATTCGACCATAGAAGTGAGGGTTTATTTCTGGGCTCTCTGTTTTGTTCCACTGGTCTATATGTCTGTCATTATGCTAGGACCACACTAATTTGATCACTGTAGCTTTGTAGGAAGTTTTTAAATAAGGAAGTATGATGTCTCCAGTTTTGTTGTTCTTATTCAAGATTGCTTTGCCTATTTGGGGTCCCTTGAGATTCCACATGGATTTTATGGTGGGTTTTTCTATTCCTGCAAAAAATATCATTGGAATTTTGATAGGGATTGCGTTGAATCTATAGATTCCTTTGTGTATTATTGATATTTTAACAATATTGTTTTCCAATGCATGAACAGAGATATCTTTCTATGTTTTGGTGTCTTCATTTCTTTCATCAAGATTTTCTAGTTTTCAGTGTCAAGTCTTTCACCTCCTTAGTTAATTTCTAAATATTTTCCTCTTTTTGATGTTACTATAAGTGAAATTATTTTCTTAATTTCCTTTCCAGATTGAGCATTGATATTGTCTAGAAATACGAATTTCTTTTGTGTATGTGTTAATTTTATATCCTGCAGCTTTGCTGAATTTATTGCTTTTAAGTTATTTTTAGAAATCTTTAGGGCTTCCTACATATAAGATCATATCACCTATAAAACACATCGTCTTATTCTTCCTTTCCAATCTGGATCCTTCTTTCTTTTTCTTGCCTCATAGCTCTCGCTAGTGTTTCCAGTGCTGTGTTGAACAGAAGTGGTGAGAGTGGCCATGCTTATCTTGTTCCTGTTCCTGTCTTATAGGAAAAGTGTTCAGTCTTTCACTTTTGACATGTTTGCTGTGGGTCTTCCATATATGGCCTTTAGCACGGTGAGGAAATAGCCTTTATTCCTAGATTATTGAGTGTTTTCATTAAGATAGGGTGTTGGAGGGCCAGCCAAGTGGTGCGGTGCTTAAGCGCTGGCTTGGGAAGCCAGCGGCCCTGTTTCGGTCCCACATATGAGTGCCAGTGGTGCTGCCCTCAAACAATAAAAAATAAAAAATAAAGAAAGGATGTTGGATTTTTACCAAATGCTTTTTCCGCATCAGTTGAGATGATCATTCTTCATTCTTCATTCTTCAGTGTGTGGTGTATCTTGCTGATGATTTTTCTATCCCTGGGATAAATCCCACCTCATTACACAGTGTAACCCTTCCAGTGTGCTCTGCATTTGGTTTCCTGGTATTTTGTTGAGGAATTTTACATCTGTGCTCATTAGGAGTGTTGGTCTATAATTGACTTTCCTTGCGGTGTCTGTCTGGCTTTGGTGTCAGAGTTATGCTGTCCTCCTAGAATGTTTGGAAGCGTCTCCTTACTCTTCAGTTGTTCGGAAGACTTTGAGAAGGACTGATATTAGTTCTTCCTTAAGCATTTGGTAGAATTAATTCCCCAGTGAAGCCATTAGGTGCAGAGCATGCCTTTTTTTTCTTTTTTTTTAAAGATTTTTTAAATTGGGGAATTGAGGGAGGGGAACAGTGTTGGGGAATTGGGGGAGGGGAACAGCCAAGTTGTTGTTCTTCAGTCTTCATTGTGGAGGGCGCCAGTCACCATCTGGCTTCCCGTTGTCAGCTCGTGGCCTCTAAGCTCAAGATGCTGAGTTCAGTCTTAGTTGCAGGTGGGCATAGCCACCATCCCATGTGGGAGTCGAACCCGGCAGCCTTGTTAAGAGCGTACGCCCTATCCACTGAGCCATCCGGGCGGAAGCTCAACTCAAGGTGCCGAGTTCAATCTTTAGTTGCAGGTGGGCATAGCCCACTATTGAATAGGCAATCTTGTTGTTACACCAGCTGAGCCATCCTGCCACCTGTTGGCAGCTCAGTGACAGCTCAGCTCAGGCGCAGTGTTCACTGGCCCATGTGGGAATCGAACCGGTGACCCTGTTGCTCAGAGCTTGTGCTCTAAGCCAACTCTTAATCAACTGATACACTCGGCCGGCCCACCTTTCTTTTTCTTGAATGAACTGATTTAGTTTTAAATAATTTCAGGTTCACAGAAAAGTTGCAAGGATAACACAGAGAGCTCCCGTGCACCATGTTGTGAATGTGCTGTCACCAGGCATGTGTGCCATGTCACTGTTGAGTCCTGCTCTGACTTGATCTTCCCTAGGGGCCCTGTCAGGATACCACGTTACATTTAGTCGTCACATCTCCTCAGGCTTCTCTGGGCTGTGACAGTTGTTCAGGTGTCCCTTGTTTTTGATGATCCTGGCCTTTTTGAGGACTGCTGATTAGGTGTTATGTAGAGTGCCCCTCATTGGGTTTGTCTTATATTCTCATGATTAGACTAGGATTGTGGGTTTGGGGGAGGAGATGCCAGAGGTGAGGTCCACCGGTCACATCATGTGAGGGGCACCTGGTGTCCACACGGCATGACGGAAGTTGGCCTGGACCATCTGGTTAAGGTGGTGCCCGCCATCTCTCTCTGGTGTGGTCACTGCCTTCTCCTTTCCCTTGTTTATTTGAAAGCACGTCACTGAATCCAGCCCTTTCTCAGTGGGGACATGTCCACGCAGATGCTCTGGGGCTCTGGGAGGATCAGCTGCACGCTACCTGCCCCTTGCTGCCAGCGCTGCCTCTGCCGTTTTCAGACCTTGACCCATGTGGGCCCCTGGGATGGAGTGTCCCCGTCAGGGACTCCTACCCACTCCTTCACTGCTTTTCAGGGCCACGTGCTCCTCGCAGGATGCCGGGCACTGAGTGAGGACAGGGCCACCTGTTTGAGCAAAATGACCGGTCATCTCAGATGATGGGGGCTTGCTCCCGATGCCGTATGTGCTGCGGCCGCTCAGGTAGTGGGGACATTCAGCTGGACTGGCTCAGGTCCCCTGCTCAACGGGCACTGCGTGCTGTCCTCACAGAGCAGTGGGCTGAGGGACACTGGGTCACCTGGGGAGAGTCACCCAGAGGTGTCCTGCCTGACAGCCGAGGTGCCATGGGCCACCCTGGGGCCTGCTTAGCAAAACTTTGGTGCCTCACCCAGGTGCCTGGCCAGGGTCTGGGCTGGGATTGCAGAGGTGCTTGGCAATGGTCTAGCTCAGCAGCCCATGGTTCTGGAAGGACTATTTGGAGACAGTGGGATACTGTGAGAGGCACATCCTGGTGGAAGATGGCTGCTCCATGTTCAGGGGCAATTTGACCTGGTGGGGCCACTCTGACCCCATCAGAATTGCCAGGGGGCTCCTCAGGAGCTCTGCTCTGACGAGGGGCCCTGCGCTCCCCTGTGTCAGTGAATCTTCCCCCAGTGGCCAAGGTGGCTGTGTCATCTGTGCCCTGCCCCTGAGGGCAGCTCTGCTGTCTGAGAAGCTTTGGCCCTCTGGGTCTGCCGTGAGAGCTGGGCTGCTTCCTGAGCACTAGCCTGGGGCTTTCCAATTTTATAAGGTCAGTGGCGTGAGAAGGCAGCTGGTGCCATACCAGCTGGGGCAGGGGTGGGCAGTGCAGGGCTGGTGGCAGCTCTGGGCTGCAAAGTGCCTGTGAGCATGCGTATGTGGGCACACTTGTGTGCACAGGGAGGCCAGGCATGTGCCTGCCGTCTGCACTGGTGGTGTGTGTTCTACTGGGAGGTCAGGCCCCTCCTGAGGCTGAGCGCAGGCCCGGGGGAGGATGTTGGCCAGCCACCCCCACCTTGAACTTAGCATCCCAGGCTTTGCCCCCACCTGCCCCCGCCCCATGGAGGCCTTTGGATTCTGGAGGGCATCTCCCAGAGCTGGGCTGTGGGTGGCGGGAAGCAGCTGTGAGGGTGGGCTGGCTCGGCTGTCTAGTCCCTGGGCTTGGCCTGCAGGGCGGGTGGTTCCTGGGGCCTGGTGGGCTCTGAAAGTCTGAGGCCGGGACACCCCTGCCAGGCAGCCCCTCTGGGTGCCCTACCTCAGCGTTCTCTTTTCCTGCTAGGCCATGGCCTATGCGTCTGAGGACGGGGTCCTCACCGAGGCCATGATGGACGCGCGGGTCCAAGACGCCATCCAGCAGCACCAGCAGAAGATGCAGTGGCTGAAGGCCGAGGGAACTGGGTCAGATGGTGGCCGGTCCCCACCTCTGAGTGCACGGACTGAGTGAGCTCGGCCTCGATACCTGGGGACCCTGGGCACACTGGCCTGGTGGCGTGGCCAACAGGAAATGCTGAGGTGCCCATGTCTCCCAGCAGCCAGTGGGATGCTGGGCAGCTGCCCCGCCCGCCCCCCGCAGCTTTTACTGCCCCTTCTCAGGGCTGTGGCAGCATTAAAAGCCTCTGCTTAGGACCAGCTGCGCCTGTGGCGTCTTTGTGGTGGGAGTCCGCCCCTCCAGGCTGTGGTTCTGGCTGGGGAGGGTCAGCTTGGGGCCACCCCCAGGACTCTCCTAGATGTGTCTCCAAGCCAGGGCCAGAGCGGGGAGAAGGCACAGCCCCCACAGCCAGGGGCAGCGGCCAAGCTGGACCAGCCCTGATCGCTGGCTTTTGTAGCTCTGACCAGCCGTGGTCGGGGGTGACTGCCCAGGGCCACCTGGGACCAGAACCCAGTGAGAGGTGAGCAGAGCAGGCCCGGCGCTGCTGGCCAGAGCTGTCTGCCCCCGTGCTAGGGAGGATGCGGGCCCCTGCACACAGCTGTGACTAGCCTTGGGCACGTGGCTGGGGCTGCATCTGACTGGAGACCCCCAACCTGGCCGCAGCCATCCGACGCCCAGACTCGGCAGCGGCCCACAGGAGCCGCAGCTGCCCCGCAGTTGGGAGTTGAAATCTTGTTTTCCAGATTGTAATAAAAACTGACACCATACGTCATAGTGTCTATCTCCTGGTTGAAGCGAGGGGCGGGGCTTGGAGGTGCCCTGGGCTCAGAGGTGAAAGAAAAGGCAGAGGCTGGAGCTTTTCTGTACAATTTACTGACCAGCAGGGATGGGGTCACAGTGAGGCGCCGACTGGGGTGCCCTGGGCAGGGTGGCCACTCTTGCCACAGCAGGGCTCAGGGGCCTTATTGCTGGGCCGGGGCCTCCCCCAGACCCCTGTCCCCGGCTCCCCCACTGCAGCCCGCGGACGCACAAGGCCCATGCACATGCTCCCGTGTGCAGGCGTGGGCGTGGCCAGGTCCGGTCCCCTTCCCTGCCCAGACCCTCTCCCTGCCTCTCCCCGCCCCCAGAAAGGCGAGAAGCACGCGGGCGCACAGGAAACATCCGGTTTTGAGTGACAGGCGTGCTCCCAGGCCAGGCGCAGGCAGGACTGCAGGACGCGGGAGCCCCTGTGGCCCCAGGCCCCGGCGCCCTGCCCAGCCCTGGAGCCCGGAGTCCTGCCCCCAGGCCGGCCCCACCCCCGACCCCTTTATAAAAAGAAGAGGAGACAGCACCTTCCGCTGGACACGCCCGGCGGCCGGGGCGCCTCGGCCCAGGGCGGTAGTCCAGTCCCATGTACGTGGGTGCGGTGGCCGGCGGCCCCGCGAGTCCTGCGCCCGGATCAAAGGTGCCGCGGGCTCGGGTGCCCGTTGTGGTAGAGTTTCTGCTTCACGTGCACCATGTTCCCGGCCGCCTCCTCGAAGGGCCTGTGCGGCCGCCGCCCGAGCTCCCGCAGGCTGCACAGCTTGGGCAGCCAAGTCCACGAGCCGTCTGCGGGGGGCGGGGCGTGGTCAGGAGGGGCGGGGCGGGAGTGGCGGTGGGCGGGGCGCGGTCAGGGGCGCGGGGGCGGTCGGGAGTGGCGGTGGGCGGGGCGCGGGCGGGCGGGGCGGGGGCGCGGTCGGGAGGGGCGGGGGCGGGCGCGCGGTCGGGAGGGCGGGGGAGGGGCGGGGGCGGGGGCGGGGCGCGGTCGGGGGCGGGGCGGGGCCGCACTCACCGTAGCGCCGGCCCGCCCTCCAGGCGCGCACGGCGCAGTGCAAGACGCCGTCCATCCACACCAGGAACCAGCTGATGCAGAAGCCGAGCAGCAGCCCCAGCATGAGGTCGATCTCCTGCTTGGTGACGTTGTCTGTCACGAAGTAGTTCTCGGAGGCGTCCACCACCGACTGGTCCCCGTCGTACGGGATCACGTAGTGGATGTGGTGCCTGCGGGGCGGCAGGGCGGGCTGGCACCTCTCCCGGGGCGATCGGGATCCCTGCTGAGGCCTCTGAAGCAGCCCTTGTGGGAACTGAGGTCTGGTAAGGCCAGCGGACTTTCCCGGGGCCCTGGCCCCCGTGCAGAGGCCGCCCAGAGCGGGAGTGTGCGAGGCCAGCGAGCAGCTTGCGGTCTGCCCACGCATCACCCCTCCCGCCTCTGCCGGGCCTGGGGCGCAGCGGCGACTCTGGCGCGGTCATGGGAACAGCGCAGGTGGACTACTTCCAGGATGAGGGCCCGGGGCAGCATGTCCCTGTCTGGGGATGGGGTCACAGCCCACTCGCTGGGCACGGGGCTGATGCGGCTCCTCGAGGACAGCACCTCTGGCCTCGCCCTCCCCGCCGACACTCACTACACCCTGCCTCAGCTTCCCCTCCTTGCCGGGCCTGGTGCTGTCAGCCTCGCCCTGGCCTGGGGCCTCTGGTCTTTTGCGCCTGTTCCGGATTCTATCTGGTGCCTCCTCCAATCACCCCTTCTCCTAGGGGCACCCCCTGGTCCATACTCTGCATGTCCCCTGGCTGCTCGGCTGCTCCCGGATGGACAGGGCTCCGGCTGTCCAGGGCCTCCTGGGCCGTGATCCCACCCCTGCATCCCAGCATCCACCAAGGCCTGTGCCATTCCTCTCAGCCTCCTTTCTCTGGACTGGCCAGATTCAGGCCACTGAACCCTCCAGGCCCTCGCTGGCCTCTGAGGGCCACTCTGAACCCTCTCCACAAGGCTCCCTTAAGCCTCGGGCCTGCTTGGATCCCCTCCTCCTCCAAGAAGCCCTCTGAGCTCTGAGCTTCCTGATACCAGGTGGCGTGGCCCCACCCAGGAGACAGCACTCAGGACAATAGACTGGGCTTTCACCTCGCCCTGCCGATGAGAGAGCCTGGGAGCCCCAGGCACAGAGGGTTCCATGCGCCCTTAGCCCCCCGTTATCCTCACCCGCTGCAGTTCCTCCTCTTGCTCAACAGTGCAGGGGCCACCCTGGGGTCCTCCTGCCCAGGGGGCCACCTCTCCTGCTTCCCCTTCCTCCCAAACCCCTTTGCTGGCTTCTCCAACTCTCCATCCCCTCCCACTGAAGTCCCTGCCGCCCCCACGCCTGCTCTACTTGGAGCTCCAGCTGCCTGCCTGGCATCTCCACGTGGGATCTAGACACCTCAAACTCACACCTAAAAATAGCTCCCCCTCCCCAAACCTGCTTCTCCCCGGCTTCCCTCAGTTACATGTTGACACCTCCGCCTGCCTCGGCTCTCCTCGCCCCCACACCATGCACTGGCCATGCCCTGCTCCTCCACCCCAGAGAGCCTCCCAGGAATGGAAACCCCACCAGTTCTCCGCCGTTGGCCACTGCTGCCCCTCCCTCACGGAAGGCCCTGCACCAGCAAGGGCCGCACGGCGACATCCACCCAGTGGGGCCAGAGGAGTCCTGGTGCCCCCAACCCAGCCCAGTGGGGACAGCAGCAGGCAGGCCGCTCCTCGCACCCACTCCTGCTCCTCCTGGGGAGCCCTGGAGGGAGTCCTGCTCCACATGTCTGCAGCACGACCAGTCCCAGTGGCTGGGGCCTCGGCTACCACAGCCCCCGGAGCAGGGACCACTGGCCCTGGGTCAGTCAGCAAGGACTGCCTGACACCTGGCAGCCGTTGCTTATCTGACCAGTTCGTCAATAGCCATTATGAATCACCAATAATTGATGGAAAACTATTGATCACCACCTAGAATGTGCGGCAGCTGTTGGCCCCCCCAGGAGAGGATGCCCTTCATGTCCCCTGAGCAGTCCCTGTCACCAAGGGCACACCAGACACTGAGCATCACGGTCATCTCCTGCCCTCCTTAGCCTCCTGGGCCTGAGGCCCCTGACGGGGTCCTCCTCAGGACCACTGCTCTGGTCAGGGTCCCAACCACCCCAGGTGGCTCAGGACCTCTAGGGCTTGGAGGTCACAGCCTGTGCCCCCCACTGCTGGCCTGGCACCTGCAGCTCCATGCCTGCCCTTTGCCCTCCTCCTTTCTCCAAGGCAGGGGCTCCAACGTGGGAATGGATTTTAGGTCTGCCATATGCACACGTGTCTTTGTGGTGTGTCATACGTGCCCTGCCCGGACCACGCATGCCGCATGTGTCTACCTGAGGTCCGACGCATGTCGTGTATACACGCTGGCCACATGCACAGACATGGCGTGTATACCAGGGACTCGGGCCCCATACGTGTGCATGTCATGCTTGCCCAGGCACGAGCATGGTGTGTACCACACGTAGGCACATGCACATAGCTCTGTACACAGCCATCCGCTCTGCGGGCACCATGGCCACGCGTGGGTTGTGCACACAGCCCGTGGCACGCACACTTCAGGGCATGTATTTACATACATGTTCTCTGCATAATTCTCCACGCAAGCACAGAGCAGGCACACCCATGTGTGCATGCTTACTCTGCACACAGTGTGGCAATGCGGACACACAATTTGTACATGGTGCCACACGTGCAAAAGTATTCTGCAGACAGACTTGCTAACGCACATGGGCACGCTTGTCGCCGTGCACGGTAATACACATGGACTGTGCATGCACATATATGTCGTCAATATACAAGAACGTTTTGTACACTGCTGTATGTCGTGACGTGTACAAAGCACACGCATGTGGACACATACACGCAGAGACAGACTATAGCAGGCGTGGCTCTCCATGTTCTCTGCGTCCAGACACGCTAATCTGTGCACAGAGGCCCTGCTCAGCTTGTTCTCCGCAGGCACCTATTTACATGAGGCCACGTGTGCTCTAGACGTTGTGTGTGGCACGCACACACCAGGAGCAAACACTCCGCGAGCACATCCCGTCTGGCCCCAGTGAGGTCACAATACATCAGCCCCACACATCTCAATGTGTGTCACTCATGTTCCCGGAGCTCAGAGTCCGGCCTGGGCTTGCGCACACCGCCAGCCCCAGGAGGGCTCCCCAGGACACCCCAGCCTATACCCACTCAGTCATGGCTGCCCCAGGAGGCAGTGAGCTGACCCGGTGCCTTTCCTGTCAGGTGTGTGCCCCAGGCAGAACACAGGGATCCCTGGGAAAGCATGGCCACCCACGAAACGCGATGGTCCTCGGCCAGCACGGGTGGGGGCTGGCCACAGCCTCCGCAGCCTGCCCCGAGGCCACATCCTGCTTCCACGCAGCAGTCTGCATCCACAGGCATGGAGCATGCTGGGAGGCACGGGGCTGCCCTGCCACCCTGCCCCTGTGCACTGGCCCCTGGAGCAGGAGTGCAGGACAGGGGTGAAGAGCACAGGATCTGGGCGCCATGCCCCATCCCGCACTAGGCATGTGACCTTGGGCAAGTCTCTGCCCACTTCCTCACTGATCCCAGCTCGAGGGTGTCCGGTGGGGGTGAGGGTGTGCGAACATGCGCTGTGTACACACACGTATATGCAGACGGCACACACATTCGCGTCTCATGAGATGTTTATTTCGTACATGGACGTACAAACATGCATGGCCAGAAAGACTCCATCATTACATGTGCACACAATGGGGGTCCCACAGTGGAACCTAGGGGCCTGGCTCCCGCCGAGCTCGGAGTGACCTTGAGCAAGCTCCACCCCTTGCCTCAGTTCCTCCTCTGTACAATGAGGGGTTGGGCCCTGCCCACCTCCACCATCGGCACTTCCCCTACCTGGCTGCGGGGAAGTTCCCGGCCACAGAGCACGGAAGAGGCTGGTGTGCTCCTTGGGCTCGGCCTGCGCAGGCTCCCTCCCAGGACGCAGGGCTGAGCGGCTGCTCCCCTGGCCTCCAGGCCCTGGACCAGGAGGCCTGGGCCCTCTCTGCCCATCACCCTTTCTCTAAAGGCACGTTGGGAGGGGGTCCTGACTGACTCTGGCGTGCTCCCCACCCCAGAACCCGGCTGGCTAGCCCCCGGGGAACCGCAGGCGGCTGCACAGTCCTCCCCCCACCGGGCCTGGCCGGCCAAAGCAGCACCTCGGGCCTAGCGCGGCCCTGCGCCGACCTGCCTGGGGCTCCCCGCAGCCCAGTGAGCCCTGCCGCCCGCACATATGTGATCACGAGTGTGCCCCGCCGGGCTCAGACTCACCGGCCACAGTTGCAGTGGCAGACACGGTCCTCGCCCCGCAGGTGCGGGAGGATGTAGTTGTGAAATCGGTCCAGCAGCGCGTTCATGTCCATCAAGCACGCGATGGCCTGGAAGAGCCCATGACCGGTCAGAGCCCAGGAGCAGGCCGGCCGGGCGCCCAGGCGGGGGCCGGCGAGCTGGGGCTGGGGGAGCGCGGGCCGGGCAGCGGGGGCGCGCAAGGCAGCCCGGGCCGGGGGAGCGCAGGCCGCGCGGGCCGGTAAACAAGGCGCGGGGGGGGAGGCGGCAGCGCGCGCGGGCGCAGGAGGCGGGAGCGTGGGGGCAGCGGGCGCGCGGGAAGCCCCTCCGCTCACCATCACGATCGACGCCCCCAGAATCATGAAGATCATGGTGTTCGCGCTCATGGACATCGGGCGGGGCCGGGCCGGGCCGGAGCGCCGCCCCCCGGCCCCGGCGCCCCCCCGGCCCCGGCCCGATGCTGAGCCCCTGGCGCCTCCGCAGAGGTCAGCGCGCCGCGCACCCACCGCCGCGGGGCGAGGAGGAGGCGTGGACCCGGCGCGCGCGGCAGGGGACGAGCGTTCCGGGGTCGCTGGGCCGCCGGGCCGCCGCGCTCGTAGCGCTCCGCTCCGCCCTCGGCCCTCCCCCTGCGCCCGCCTCCGGGCGGCACCGCACAGCCGCCCCGCCCCGGACGCCGGCCCGCCCCGCCCCGGGACGCCCGCCCTGTGGCCCTGGAGGCCCGCCGCGTCCCGACCCGCCCGGAGATCCTGGTGAGGGCCCCGGGGCCACTTCCCTTCCCCCCACTTCTCAGCCGGAGGCCCCTCCTCCTGGGTCCCTGGGGTCTCGGGCGAGGGGCTTCGGGTGGGCTGCTCCGCACCCGCCTCTCGCGGAGGGGCCTGCAGCGTCGCTGGGAGCTGCCAGGGGTATCACTTCAAGGCCACGGCCACAGGGCCGGAGGCCGGAGCCGGCTTCAGCCCCAGGCCCCGGGGCCGGGCCGGGCAGCCTGGTAGCCGGAGGCCAGGGTCCGCGGGCCGGCCCGCTACCCCGTGAGGCTGGGGGCCCGGAGAGGGGTCCGCGTCCACCCCTCAGCCACGGCCTGGGCACAGCACAGGGCGACACCGAAGTGGCCCGCACGCCGGCACAGGAGCCTCCCACTGGCCCGTAGGTGACCTGAGGTTTTCCCCGGCTGCAGAAAGCAGAGATCGGGAGGGTCAGGCGCCCTTCTGCCAGCAGCCCCAGCGGCCGAGAGCCCCCGCCCCGAGGCCTCCCAGAGGCGGCCCTGAGGGCGGCGCCAGGTGGCAGCCACTCCTGAGGGACGTGTGTCTGGCACCCAGCTCTGCCCCCTGCGGAGGGGTGGCAACGGAAGGGCCAGCAGGAACTCAGGACGAAGCATGCGACCAGCAGCATGTTTATTGGGCAATGGCAGGTCCTCTCCCAGTAAGATACAGCCCGTTGCTTTATTCGGGTATTTGTACATTCCAGCCAGGGAGAGGCGGGGAGGAACGCACAAAGAAAGGCAGATACACGGGGCAAACGTACAACAAACTGTTTTGTTTTTGGTTAAAGAAATAAAACTCCACAACTAATTATCAATAACCCACTGGCAAGTAAAAGTGGGATTAAAAAATGTGAACCTGGCATTTGTATTTTCTCATTTCATATGCAGTTTATGTGGGTGCTGCTACCGTCCACCGGCCACCACAGAAGCCCTCCGAGTGGCAACACGTCTCAGGACGGAGGAGTGGGCGGGGCGCGCAGCCGGCCGCGGTCAGTAGAAGCAGACGGTGTGCAGGAAAGCCCGGCCGCTCTTCTCCTCGAACTCCTGCAGCAGCTCGTCGATCTCGTTCTCCATGTCCTCCGTGTGCTGGATCTGAGGACACAGCAGCTGCCCTGAGCCAACCAGGACGTGGGCCACCAGGCAGAGGCCTGACCTCTGACCTGGCAGAGGCCTGACCTGTCGAATTTGTCACATGGACTCAAACTATGGAACCTGCACAGCCTGTACTGCCCCCACTCTACAAACGAGCACACCAGGCACTGAAAGTCCGTTCCTTGCCCGAAGCCACCAGCAGGGAGCCAGACTGTCCTTGCACCGCAGGGTGCTGGGCTGTATCTGTGGCCTCTGCCCACTGGCTACCACTGCTGCCTCTCCAGGTGTGAGACCCACCCAAGTGTAGACATGACCAGACATCCCTGCTGGAGGACCACCACCCTAAAAGGAGTAGCTGCTGCCGGGAGTGGGAGGGGTGGAGGTGCCCACGCTGGCTGCTGAGCACACCTGTGCTGCCATGGGCAGGGCTGTAGCTGAGGCTGCTCACTGCCCGCATTCCCGACTGCCAGCGTGCCTCCTGGAAGTGAAGGCTGGGCCTCACCCGTGTGACCCAAGTGGAAGTCACATGTGCAACTTCTGGGACGTGTCTCCCCCTCACATGACAGCCAGATCATGGGGACAAGTGCTGGAGCTTCAGCAGCCACCATGAGCCACGAAGCACGTTGGGCCCGCCTGTCTCACTGCTTGCTCAGACCCCTTGTGTTCCTGTCACTCTCAGCCAGCTGAACTGAATGCAGATCCCATGGGCGGAAGACAAGGTATATGGGTTCCTCCTTGGGTAGGTCTTTCTGTCACATCTAAGACGAAATGGTTTGCGCTGAGCACAGCTGCCCATGGCTGCAAAGCCCTGGGGTTTTCCATACAGGGCAGACGCCCCGGGCCAGCCGATTGGAATGACGCGCGTCCTGGGGTGGAGGAGGACGCAGCGCTTCCTCAGAGCCCGGTGACACCCTCTCGGGCCTTGTCCCTGCCCTCGGTGTCCCCTTGGAGCTCCCTATCTATCACCCTAATGAAACGCACAGACCTTTGCATTTACTTGGGTTGTACCATCTGAAAACACCCTGCGTATGAATGGACTTGGACGGGCACGGATACTCACGCACTGGCAGAGCTCACAGATGAGGAAGGCCCCCAGGGTGGCCTCTTCGTGGTTGTCCTGGATGTCCACGTTGATCACATGCACTGGCTGGCAGGTCTCCTGCTCTCGGGAGTTCAGATCTAACCGGGACACAGCGACGGCGGTCAGAGGCCTCAGACCCAGACGCGGGAGGCCCTGCCCCGGCCGGCAGCACGCGACTTCTTACAGAACAGGGCAGGGACTCGCCCCAGGCCCAGCGCCGTCGGCACACTCCTCACACCCCCAAGTGACCCTCCGAGCCCGACACCCCATTCCAGGGCGCCTTGCAGGCTGGTGCCTGGCCCACCCAGGATGTGACGACGGGACAAGCAGGCCACAGGGTGGCCCTTGGTCCCCAGCACAGGCGGGGGACAGGTCTGCACGCTCACCTTCCACCACCTGGTCGTACACTCTCTCCTCGCAGGTGAGGATGAGGTCGAACAGGTCCTTGCAGTTCTGGAACCTTTCTGGCCGGGGCTTGATCCGCTTATTTCTGTCCAACATGTGCAAAATGCCGTTCTGCGTGTAGCTGGGCGCCGGGTTAAGGAACTTTTGGTCAAGACTTGCCACTCACCCGACTCAGTGCGGGGTCCCTGCAGCCACATCCCTGGTCCCACGGGGGCGGGGGAGCTGCTTGTTCCAAGCCAGGCAGACGGGACTGGAGGAGCCCCTCAGCTGGCCAGGCCCGGCCTTCAGACCAGCACATCCCAGTGTTTGCGGCCTCCTGTCACGTCACTGGCCACCTATCTGACTTGTCCCATCACACCTTTGCTCACTGACCCTGAGCCCTTCAGCAAGGACAACGCTCACTGGAAAAGCCACCCAGCCTGGCTCGTGACGGCAGTGGAGAAACTCTGGAAACCCACCAAAGAGGAAAGAAGAAGAGGGTCAGGAGGGGAAGCCTGGGTTCACTGAAAGCTGGGGGCCAGGCCCCGGGCCTGAAAGGGCCGTGTCCCTGGGGGCTCAGAGGGGACACAGGCCCCGCAGCGAGACCTGTGCTATGGAGGTGGCCTGAGCTGGCCATGGCACCTCTACCACGGGGGCTGTCTGTCCTCGGGGCCTCAGGCAGAGGGCGCACCCCAAAGACGAGGGCGGGGTCTCCAAGGCCCATTCTGCACAACTGGGAGCGAGCGTTGCGCTAACTCTATTTTGGACACAGGCCGGCTGATTCCGGAATTCTGAGTGATACATTTAAGGCGTCTCCCAGATTTTAAGTAAAGATGATTTATATAAATGAACTCAAACTACATTTCCTGCCTTCCTGGAGAGTGAGAACAGCTTTTAGAATATATGTAAGCGGTTTATCTGAGAGTTTTAACTCAAAAAGGTACTGTTAGACGTCGGGTGTTTTGGTTCCTGTCACTTTTCAGCTAAGTGCAATGAAGCCCGTCCTGGGCCTGTCCGCCCTGCTGCCACGTGCAGCTCTGTCTTTCCAGAACTTGGTCCTTCAGACACTCAGCATCCAAGTTCGGCAGAAGGAGCTGGGCTGAGGGAGGCTCCCCCGCACTGGGCTTCCGAGTTAAGGCTCAAGCGTCCAGTGGCAGCTAATGGCAGGATGGCCCTGTGGAGACCTAAGGTGTCCTCCAAGACTGCCACTCCGAGGGCAGAGGGCCACCAGGCGCTCGGGCAGAGTCGCAACCAGTCGCAGAGCTTGTCCCTCCCCCACTGGACCGCCCATCACTGGCGCAGCTGCAGTAACGAAGGCAGTGGGTTCACGGGGCTGAGGAGAAAGGCAGCGCTGTGGGGGGTAGGGTCCGACCCCACCAGTTAACGAACGGGGGGGGGGGGGCCGGGGGGAGGAACACCGGCCTTTCTGGACTGTTTTCTGGCGAATTTCAGACCGAGCCAGGCAGGACCAAGGACAGGAAGTTGCCAGTGCCCGGGGCCCTCAAGAATGAAACCACAAACCCACCCACTGTTTCCATTCACAGACCCCAAGTCCACTTGAATTCCCACTTCAAACCACAGGGGACAGAAGTGGGGACGGGCTGAGGCAGTGAGGCCAAGATGACAAGAGTCTGCCACCAAAACGAAGCTTTTATCAGAGTAAAAGCTGCGGCCAAAGCGACAGGTCGCTGTGCGTGGACGGCAGGCTCAGTGAGGGCCATGCAGGCTGGCTTTGGAAGGACGCCTGCACGGGGCAGGTGGGACGAGTGCGCCGCTGGAAGGCGGCAGTCCTCGGGCATTTTGTCAGAATGAGGTGTCCCAAAGATGCCTGCTGGCCAGAACGGTGCCCGAGTGCTGCGGCGGGAGGACCGGCGGCCCCACCCCTCGGCCCTGAACTGCCAAGGCCCCGCCGGGAGGCCGGCCAGCACCGATGCCCACGAGGCCAGGCTGCACAGGGAGCTCGTTATGTTTCTAAAAGCAACTGCCCGCTGCACACAGGTCCTGCCGTGGCTGACGGTGGCCACAGGCCTGGACACAGTGACTGGCCTGTCTGACCACATTAGGCCAGGAGCTAGCAGACAGAGGCGGGAGGCCAGGCCCAGCCTCCCCTGCAGTTCACACACCGATTCCGAAGCCCCCACTGTCATCTGCTCCGCCTCGCCCACCACCAGGCTGCCTGCTCAGCTGCTGGTCCCCAAGAGGGCCCCATCCTCAGTGACTGGGGAGGTTCCCAATGCACTTCAGCCCCCCAGGACGCCCATGATGCTTCCAAAGGCCAAGGACAGGGATGAAGCGTTAGGCCGTCTGCTGAGTGCCACATGGCCTGAGGCACAGGGGCCACCAGCCCCTCATCAGTTTGCAGACAAACAAATTTGGCCCAGAACTGGGTGGCGCTCATGCCTCCACCTCCCAGCTCGCAGCTGGTGTATCCTCATTGCTGGCCCCTTGGCCATCAAAAGGCAAGGCACATGTGTGCACTGCTGTCACCGGGAAGGGGCAAAGGACTGCATGTGTGTCCCGGGAGAAGGCAGGGTTCTGGGCCGGCCACAGGAAGCACAGGACGCGGGCTCGCCCTGCAGCAATCTGGGTCACCTTGTCAGGATGGAGTGTGTGTGCTTCGAAACCCTGTCATTGCAACACTCAGGCTGGGACTATAGGGACAGCCCTTGAACGAGAGGGAAGGCAGGGCAGTCACAGAGGCCTGCTCGCTTCCAAGTCCAAGTGCAGAGGCCAACGTGCTGCTGCAGTGAACGCCAGGCCAGGTGCAGCTGGGCCACGAACGCCTGGGGTCTTGCTGAGCCACCCAATGCGGCTCCGGAAGCTCCCGGATGTGATGTTTGACCTTACCCCCATCCTGGTCACGCGACCTCCTCAGTGCATCAACCAGGGCTAGTCAGCTGTTCTCATCACCTAGGTGACTTCCCAAAGGGAAGCCGACTTTACCAGTCCCTGCTGTGGGCACCTGTTTGAGCCACCCCAGGAAGGGCCCCCCCGCCCAAGTGCTGGGGAGCGTGTGGCGCGTCACTGGTGTCCTGCAGCCCAGGGCTGTCCCTCCTGCCTCTCCACGGCTGCCTGCGGGGGCACATCGGGGCCAGCTGTGCAGGGACCTGGTCTGGCCGCCATGTGAGGGACACCGCTGATTGCTAAGGGAGCAGGAGAGCATGGGCAGTGGGGCCCGGGGCTGGCCCATGCCACAGAGGCCCCTGTGGGCGCCAGCAGCAACCCCGCGAGGGCCGTGGATCCAGCCGCGAGGCCCCACACCCCATGTCCTCACCAAGCAGCCACCAGGAGGCCGTCAGTGGCCGGGAGACGATGCTGCCCCCTGGCCAGCACACCAGCCCCTCACTAGTGCTGGACAGAAGCGCTACCAAAGGTGGGGCAGGCGAGTGCGGCTTAAGCTGCATTTCCCCACCCGTCCCCAAGGGAACTCGAACAAGACAAACTGGGTGGGAAGAGAGGCTCGGAACCCTCAGGACAGAAGCAGGGCTCCCAGTGGACACCCGGGCCCAGGCCGGCCCCCATCCAGGCAGGTGGCAGCTGCTCAGAATGGGCTTCAGAGCAAGTGGTCTCGGGCGCCCTGGGCCCCTAGACCGGGAAGAACCTTCACCCTGCATCCTGTGGGTCAGTGGGCCAGTGGGCAGGCTGTGCCCCATGCAGAGGTTGGGGGGCATCAGGCCCTCCTCGCACCCCCTTCAAGGTTTCCTGCTCCGGGCAGCTGCTCAGGCCCTGGTTTGCTGGAGCTTCCCTGGTGCTTGACTGACACTTCTCGGCTGTTATGCAATCACCAACCAGCGGTTCCCATCCCCACTTTCTGCCTGGACAGACCCAAACCAGACGTGGCTGCAGATCCCCAGGGCAGGCCATGCAGGGAGAACGTGCTTGGCTTTCGGAATCCCATAATCTGATTTTACTTCCAATCTTAAATTTGATAAAACTGAAACGTCAGCTACAAAGCAAGAATTCTTAGGCGGGGACCAAGCACCTCTGGCAAGGTTACAAAGTCAGCAGGGCCGTGTACCCCAGGAAGCCCAGGGCCCACTGTGCCCTTCCAGGGAGTCAATTCTATGCAGCTGGAGCCTGTCGGGCCCTGCCCCATCTCGGGACCAGCTCAAGCACCTCGTTCAAGTTCTAGGATTACTACGTAGCAGAGACCTTTCCGTCTTGGCTTTAGGTCGGCACCAAGAGGCCTGAATGGGCCCGTGGCCCCGCTGGCTCTAGGACCTGGGGGCCAGGGCAGGCACCCTCCCTGGACCGACCACGGCTGAGCAGCCCACAGGCGAGGGGCCGACCACAGAGGTGACACCACTACTCCCCAAATCGCCAAGTAACAGCAAAGTCACTTTGGTTGGGCCAGTTTTACTGGCAAAAAATGAACTGGGAAGTAGAAAACTCAATGCCATTTGTGTCACCTTCTGCGTGTACCAGCAGCACCCACACCACACACCTGCGGCTTCCCAGATCCTGTGGACAGGGAGGCGGCTGTGCCCCAAGGGAACCTGAACAGCGGCCCCAGCCCCGCACACCTGGGCCAGCGCCGTCGCCTGGGACGGCACCAGTAGCCTTTCCTGAACAACCATAAGGCGTGGACAGATGTCCACAAGACCTTGTTGGGGACACTTCCAGGGCAAAGGTCCCAGCGGGGGGTTTCACACCTGGTCTGACCAGACGCCGCCTAACCTGGCACCTGGCGAGTGCTGTGCTGTAAGGAAGGCGCCTGCCGCCCACAACCAGCACGGTGGGGGCCTGTGTGCACCTGGAGCTAATGTGCACAAAGGACCTGAGGGACCGAGGTGAGAACGTCAAGGGAATGCTCCCCAACATGGCGTTAAGGACACCACCGGTTCTGGTGAGAACCGGGAGGGGAGGCAGCCCGGCAGCGTTCTGCCCAGCACCTCCTCCGTGAAACCTGCGGGGGCAACGAGGCCAAAGGTCGGACCCAGCTGCTTAAGGCAGGCTGATGTGAACAGACCACAAGAACGCATCATAACACTGTCTGACAAGAATAAGTTTCAGTAGACTTTTAAATAATAAAAACAGTAGACTACCACTTGTCCACATAGGGTAAAACACTACATTTATTTAAATTTGAAAGTTCAGAAAAACATTTTTAAAAATAAATTGGCTGGATAAATAAAATGCAGTGGAAAAATATCTTTAGTCTTTTTGTGTTTTGCTTCAAATAGACACACAGTTACTCACCCAGCTCTATTTCTAACATCATAAATTTTTTTTTTTTTTTTTTTGAGGGCAGTGTCACTGGCCCTCACAAGTGGGACCCAAACCGGGGCCGCTGGCTTCCCAAGCCAGCGCCCAACCACCGCGCCACTAGGCCAGCCCACATGATAAAAATTTTCACCTAAAACCAAAAACAAACAAAAAAGAAAGCAGACCCTGGGCTGGAGCATTTTAGTGAAAATACGTGACTTAAAAATTTTGGGGGGAGGTTGGCCGAGTAGCTCAGCTGGTTAAGAGCACGAGCTCTTAGCAACAGTCTCTGGTTCGACTCCCACATGGGCCAGTGACGCTGTGCCCGAGCTGAGCTGTCGCTGAGTTGCTGATGGGTAGCCAGATGTCAGTGGTTAGAGCGTGAGCTCTTAGCAACAAGATTTCTGGTTCTACTCCCGCATGGGATGGTGGCTACGCCCACCCGCAACTAAGACAGAACACGGCACCTTGAGCTTAAAGGCCACGAGCTGCCGACAGGCAGCCAGATGGCAAGTGGACTTGGAGCTGAGCTAGCTGTGCGCCCTCCACAACTAAGACTGAAGGACAACTTGGCTGTTCCCCTTCCCCAATCCCCCCAATAAAATCTTAAAAAGAAAAAAAATTCGGAGGGGGGAAATTTCTGAAATTGTGAATTAGTTTGCACTCCCAAACCATTTCCACAAAAATGGTTCCAAAGAGACTAAGCCCAGACGACACACCAGAGGTGAGCCCAGGCTCCTCTCTGGGCTGCTCACGTCTGACAGTCGGGTGACAAGCAGAAGGCAGCTTTCCACCAGCTGAGAACAGTCTGGAACTCCTGCCCCGCGTCCCCCCAGCAGCGCCTATGATCACTGCACACTTCCAGTTCGTGTAATAAATAAAACAGCCCCACACACCCCTCTTGCTGAGATTCATTATTAGTGACTTAGAGAAAAACATGAATTATTTTACATTAACTTTAAGACAATCTTTCAAAACATTTTTTTAACAAGAGCCAAAAGCTGTAACTGGACAAAGCCCATGTGGACACTGAACTGGAAGCATCCTGGCTGACCCGTCACCACCGTCACTGCTCCCTGTCACTGCCCAGTAGTAAGCCAGCACCTTCTCAGGATGGCAGCTCGTGTAAGAAACCCTACTGTCTACACCTAAGGGGACTCGTCCAAGAGGCCAGTGGTCACTGTAGACTGACCCACCTGCCCCAGCCGCGAAGCTGACCGTAGGGCTGTCAGCAGAGCCAAGCCCGGGAAAGGCACGAGCAGGCAGGCGCACATCTCTTGGACGTCGCATCTGCCTGCCGGGCGCCATCAGAAACAGCTGAGGCCACATTTGTATTTTAAGCACAAGTGCTTTCCTAAAAGCAGGAAGCTTAAATATGGGCAGAATGAGATCGGTTTCTCTGGGAATCAGTGTCTGGCTTAGGAACTCATTCGTGTACGAACACGGCTGCCGACCAGGGTGAAACAAGATGGGGCTAAGGTCAAGTGCAGCAGAAGGAGGGAGGGTCAAGTGTGACCGAGGGCGGGGTACAGGTGGGCACAGGGCCAGGGCAGCGACCATGGACAGTGGTGAGGACGCCCACGGGGCAGGGCAGAGGTGGAGTGGATGGACTGATGGGGGGAGGACTGGGCCGGAACCACAGGAAGTGCCCCAGGGCACAGGCAGGGCCTGGAGCAGCCACAGCTCTTGCCACCCCACCCCACGCCACCCCCAGCACAGCTGGAGAAAGGCGAGCCGCAAATAAGAGTCCGTGAAGCCCCAACAACCAGGTCCTGGACAAGCCCAGTGGCCCTGGTCAGTGATGGCACAGGGGCCTCGGAAACCATGAAGCCCTCCGCGCGGCTGTGTCCACTGACCTCACGCCCAGATGAGGCCAGGATGCTGTGGGGATTTAGAATCCAAGAAGCCGGTTGCATTTTTACCTTTTACCCCAAGGCAATGAAGGGGGTACATGCACAAATTAACCCACGGCCTAAAAGATATGAGATGGCGAGGATGGCAATGCAGTTCCAAAAATCACATCAACCCCAATGGTAACTAATTACAGGAGACGCACAGGGCACCCCAGGAGGGTAGGTGCGATTTGGCTCAGGCTCGGTCCTGTGCTCAGTCCCTGGGACTGACCAGTCAGGATCCAGGCAAGTGCCAGCTACTTTTGCATCCATCTCAGAGCCACATTAGGGACAGCTGGTAGCACGAAGGATACTGAAAGGCAGACATTTACTTCCTTTTAAAACAAATGGTTTTGTAATTCACAGAGCAATCATCTACTGAAAGGCTTTGAGCAGCCATCTAACTTCAACTGACAAAAGCCGACTCTAGAACTTGGGAACACACCCAGCCCCTCTGGCCAGGCCCTTACTCCTCCACAGGCCCAGGGATACTCTGTCCTGGGTCGCAGGCTGGCGAGGCTTAAGCTAGCTTGCCGCCCAAGGCTCCTAGGAAGCTTGGGGGGTTCATGAGCAGCCTCCTCTTGGTTGAAACTGGGAAGCTGGGGAGGAAGCACAAGTGTGAAAACTGACTCTGGCGGAGAAGGAAACACCCAGCCTTGCTGCTGGGCCCGGAGCCCTGATAACCCTGCGTGGAGGCCCCAAGTTTCAGCGGCTCTCAACTCACAATGAGTCCAAGGCAAAGGGAAGGAAAAAAAGAGGGTCAAGGGGGAAAATGGCCAGTTCAACACACTGCACAGGAGCCCTGAGAGCAGGCTGGGTGGAAGCAGCAGTCACAAGAGGTCACACGTGGCTCCGGGGCTGGAAGAGCTGGGGGAATGGGCAGTGACCAGCGGGTTCTTAAGGGAGATGAGAACACTCCGCAAGCTCCTGGGATGAGGGCCCCACCGAGACACCCTGACACCCTTGAGCTGTACGCTGTGGGTTACAGCACGATGAAGCTATTCTTTATACACGGACAGGCCCCCACTGAGAGAAGTCGGAAGACATTTCTTACCTCTGGTCTGTGGAGGGTCAGGTGAACGAAGGTGTCCCAGACTATCAGCAGGCAATTCCCCCCCAAAGAGAAATGATAACCTGAACTGTCAGCCAACCCCATCTATCTGAACAGGGTTTGTACCCCGCATCACACCCCCAGCCCCACTGCCCTCTCGAGTCCCCAGGGGCAGGTTCTTACAGGGACCAGGCCAGCACTGGGCCACACGGATGTCACCATGGGCCAGAGGCAGGAGTCTGTCAGTGCCTAAGCCCCACTCCTGCTCTGGGAGGAAAACCAAAATCACAACAAGCCAAGCACAGGCAAATGTATAAGGTTGTGCTTTGCTAGTAACAGGAACACTGGCCGAACAGCAGGGGCCCAGGCAGTTCTCAGAGGCACCGTGTTGGGCACAAGGCAAGCCGGGGCCCAGCTACTCCCTGGGCAGATGGCACAGCCCAGCCCTCACCACCAGGCCATGAGGCCTCAACTCCCGGGTCTGCCTTTGGGTTACAGCTTGACGTATTTTCCTAGCTTTCCACTGCAGGTTATAACAGCTGCACTTTAGCAAAAGCTCAGGCACTGTTGCAGCCCTGGGTTCGTAGCTCTTAGCTGCACATAGCTGAGCAGATACGTACACAAGCAGAGCGCCCGCCCCTCCATGTTACCAGGGGACCCCCACCTCCGCTGACATACTTCTCTCCCTCACCCGCGGTGTTCTGCCAGTGTCTGGTGACCCCTGCAGCACATGTCCCTCCGTCACTGGCCAAGGGCTATACTGGGGTCGACCTGAGCCAAGCACCAGGCACGAGGCTATTTTGCGCCCCCCACACCACCACCAGGAAGACGGAAACCCCACTCCAGGGAGGTCAAGGAAGCCGCAAGGTGCCCGCCCCGGGGCTTTACAAAGGCCACTCAAAAGGGGAGGGGACTTTCCTCCCTACAGTCCCCAGGGGGCAAGTACTGTCGGTGACAGTGGGCGCAACCCACCCACACACCACGCCTTCCCGCATTGCAGTGAGGGTGGGCACACATCCACAAGCACACAAACACCCATGCGCCTGCACACACATACACCCACGCACACGCAGCTGTCTTCTGGGATGGACACTTCCTGGGGAGACTGGGGACCTGCCCAAGTCACCAGGAAAGGAGGACATCCTGATTCTGGAGGCTGGCTTCTGCCCCACTAGGCCATCAGGGACACGCAGGCCATGGCTCCTGGTCCTGTTCCCCCGCACAGGGTCATCTAAAGCGTGTCAAGCCACCCGCTCCCATGCCTGGGACGTGAGAGAGCCTGACGTGCAACCATGAAGGGCGGCCAGTGAGTCAGCGGCCATTGGGTGGAAGTGTGAACAGTGAATGGTGCTGAGGAATGACCTTCAAAACCGGACAGGGTCTTCAATAAGCTTAGCAGCACGTGAGCGCTTACAATGCAGGTGACCAAACACTGGAGAGATCACAGCTTTTCTGGAGAAAAGAGCCAAGTGGTCAATGCCGCCCTGCGAGGCCCCAATCTGGACAAAGGTCAGGGCTGACGACTCACAGGAAATACTCAGGGAGCCTCTCCCAACACAGGCCCTGGGGCTGCTGAGGATGGGGCCCACAGAATGTGCACCCCAGGTCTGGGGGGGCTTCTGCACGACCCGGATCTGCCACTCAGAGGGCTGGCTCCAAGCACCCCAAGTCCCCAACTCAGGCTCACTGCCTACGGGCACCCCGCCCGCCACAGACCCGTGTGCCGGCTGTGGCACTGGGAGGAACGCCCGTTTCTGCCCCAATGCCCCCACTGACAACTTTCTACTGGGAGCTGGGGGAGGAGAGAGCACGGGGGCAGGACACGGAGCCATCGGTCGGCCGCCAGGGCCCACTCGCTAGAATGACCTTCAGGGCCACTCCTGGCTAACTAACCAACCTACAGCTGGACAGAAAACACACTTGTGGTGGGTCAGAAACCGCAAGCGTGCCAACGCACAGATGGAGCTTGTTTCCATCTGGTGCTCATTGCCCGTCACTTGGCGTCTGCCATCCTGAGAACCACAGATCCCAGGAACCGGAGTAGGTCAGGGTTTAAGGCAGCACGGGGCGGACATGCGAGCCCAGGCCAGAAGCCGGGAAATGACTGTCCTGTCACACGTCGCTTTCATCTTCGTAAATCTACGTAAAGTGCCTCCTCTCACACTGGAGTCCTAAGTAGCAGGTCGAATCAGTCTCGTCCATTCCCGAAATGAAGTCATGCTCTCTTACTTGTTTCTAACACACTTCCTTTGGTAGCAAACTTGGCCCTTTTATGGATCGTACCTTCTAGAAACATCAGTTGATGTGGAAGCGGCCGGCCTACCATGCATGTAAATCAGTGCACACCCACAGGCACACACCTACCTGCGAAGGGGAGTGGGCAGCCCTGCAGGGAGGGGCCCCGGGTCAGTGGCCTCTGCTTTCCTCACCTTGGTGGCTGGTCCGCATCAAGTCACAACCTTCCCCTCGGCTCTGCCAGCACGACTCCCCTTTACGTTGCGTGCCCACTGCCCGGGCACCACCCATTACCTGCCCCAGCAGCACCAGGGACGGAAACGTGCTTCCCTCAGATGAGAGGGCAGTCTGGACCCCACGCGCCTGCCCCCAACACCCCTGCATCGGAGGTGAGCGTGGGGCTGCGACACAGCCACACCTACCCGACATGACCACACTGGGGTCTTTAAAGGGACCCCACTGGGATACAGTTCTTTGTCTTTCCTAAGGAGATCATTATACATCTGGTCATATGTGGTTTTGAAATCATAAACGTTTGGCTTGTCGGGCGCAGGTCCTGGAAGCTTCACGTGAGTCCCCGTTCCAAACGACCGGACGCTGAATCCCCGTTTGCTGCAAGACAGAGAAGGAGAGGCAGAGTCACAGTGGGGCCCAGGAAGACACACACCCTGAAAGAGGGGACATGAAATGGGACATCTGATGTTCGAAAACGTTTTTAATTTTTTTTTTTTTTTTTGAGGGCAGTGTCACTGGCCCTCATATGTGGGACCTGAACCGGGGCCGCTGGCTTCCCAGGCCAGCGCTTAACCACCGCGCCACTCGGCCGGCCCTCAAGAACATTTTTAAATCCTTAACTTTAAATATTTTATTCACAAATTTAACAAGCCCTGTAGTGTGTTACACAAAAGCTAGCTGAAACCAATGCAAACAGGAGATCAAGGACCCTCTGGTCCCAGTGACAAGGCCCTTTTTTGCAGCATCACTCAAGACTCCGGGAGCCCCACAGGACTGGGGCGGGGGGGGGGGGGGTCACCCGCACATCTGCCCCGACCAGTCCTGGCCTCTGCGTTGGGTTCAGGCTCCCCGGGCCCGTGTCCGGATTCCTAAGAAATGCCTGAAAACTTGACCGCACGCCCCACCTCAGGACACTGTCCACACCAGTTCCCAACAACCTAGGTGTGGGCTTGCCTGGGAAGAACTGGGCACCCAGCTTGTCTCATCCTCGAGTCGGCTGTCAGCACACAGCTGTGGGTGTTCCCTCGTAACCTGCAGAGTCCAAGATGAGGGAGGGAACCAACCACATTTCCTAATAAACCGAGGGAGTACACGGATGCAGCCCCACGAGCAACCATTTACACCACAAGAAAGAAATGCCATCTTCCAAGTGCTACGGCCCAAAAACGCGCTCTCCCACTGGTGACCAGCAGCCTTGGGTCTGCACTGCAGGCCGTATGCACGGTGCGGCTGCTACAGGACCTGTGTTCAAAATCAGTCAGTAAGCAGAAAAAGTTACGTGTTAAAAGTGTCTAGGGCCGGCGGAGTGGCACAGTGGTTAAGAGCTGGCTTGGGACGCCAGTGGCCCCAGTGAGGATCCCACATATGAGCGCCAGTGACACTGCCCTCTACAGCTAACAAGAGCTCCACCTGGAGCTGGGCTGTGAGCCCCAGCGACGGTGTAGGCTGCAGCCCCTGCTGCAGTGGGCTGTCATGGGCTACAGTGAGTGGCCAGCAGCCAGTGTGAGCTGCCAATAGCCGCGGTGAGCAACCATCCAGAGGCCGGTGACCGACCTGCCTCACCCGGGAAGAGCGCAATGAGGATACCAACATGGGCCAGTGAAGCAACGTCCTCCGCAACTAGACTGAAGAACAAAAGGACAGCAACTTGTCTGTTCCCCTTCCCCAATTCCCCAAATCTTTAAAAAATAAAAAAAGTGTCTAAATAAATGGACTTGTCATCCCATCTCTGCACTTACAAATCATGGAATCAGTGCCTCTGAAGGCCCCCTGTCCCCGACGGAGGGCCTCAGAAAGACCGTGTGTGTCTCCACCAGCACCTACTTGCTTCTCAAGGGCCCGACGGGCTCTGGAATCGCTGTGATGACGGTCTCAAGCTTTTCTGTATTTTTTATCGTCGCGATTTGGGAGATGTAGCTGTGTCTAGAGACTTTTTGGTTGTCATGACTGGGAGGCTTCCAGGGGTTAGGGAGGCTAAGCCTCCAACAGTGAATGAACTGGGAGCCCCCAAGCTGTGTCTGCAGGGCCAAGGCCGGGAACCCTGACATACATGAGAGCTCCTTCGAAATTAAGTGCTGGAACCAGCTGAGTGGCTCAGTTGGTTAAGAGTTGGCTTAGAGCGCGAGTTCTGAGCAACAGGGCTGCCGGTTCGATTTCCACATCGGTCAGTGAATGCTGCACCCTAGCTGAACCTTCTCTGAGCTGCCAACAGGTGGCAGGATTGCTCAGCTGGTATAACAACGACTGCCTGTTCAATGATGGGCTATGCCCGCCTGTAACTAAGACTGAACTCGGCACCTTGAGCTGAGCTGCTGCCCGGATGGCTCAGTGGATAGAGTATGTGCTCTTTTTTTTTTTTTTTTTTTAAAGATTTTATTGGGGAATTGGTGGAGGGGAACAGTGTTGGGGAATCGGGGAAGGGGAACAGACAAGTTGCTGTCCCCCTGTTCTTCAGTTTAGTTGCAGAGGATGTTGCTTCACTGTTGGTATCGTCATTGCGCTCCTCCCGGATGAGGCAGATCGGTCGCTGGCCTCTGGATGTCGCTCACCGCGGCTACCGGCAGCTCACGCTTGGCTGCCAGCCGCTCACGCTGGCTGCGGGCCACTCACTGTAGCCTGTGGCAGCCCACTGCAGCAGGGGCTGCAGCCCACACCATCACCGGGGCTCGCACAGCCCAGCTCCAGGTGGAGCTGTTGTTAGCTGTAGAGGGCAGTGTCATTGGCCCTCATGTGGGATCCGAACCGGGGCCGCTGGCATCCCAAAACCAGCGCTTAACCAATGCGCCACTCGGCCGGCCCTAGAGTGTGTGCTCTTAACAACAAGGCTGCCGGGTTCAACTCCCGCATGGAATGGTGGCTACGCCCTCCCACAACTAAGACTAAACACAGCACCTTGAGCTTAGAGGCCACGAGCTGCTGATGGGCAGTCAGATGGCAACTGGGGCCCTCCACAACTAAGACTGAAGAACAGCAAGTTGGCTGGTCCCCTCCCCCAATTCCAACACTGTTCCCCTTCCCCAATTCCCCAATAAAATCTTAAAAAAAAAAAAAGGACAGTGCTGACCCCCAAGACAGGGACCTAGGTCTGGGAAGGAAACGGTGCATCTCACTCCCCAGGGGAGAAGTGCGCTGTGTGGAGAAAGCTCAGGCCCGCCAGGGGCTGTCCTCTCCCACTGCCACGTCAGCACCACGCAGGCAGGACACAGTCCTTTTTCTCACTGCTGTGTCCCCAGCACCTACGGCAGTGATCACGTGCAGCAGGCACACGACAAACAGCTGTTGAGGGCGAGTGGAGTTTCACCAGGAGGTACCTCACTCAGACGGGGCAGCTGGAGGGATAATGCGCTGGCACCCAGCAGCAAAAGCCTGTCACCCAGCAGGCACCTCACTTCCTGCAGGCCACCACCCTGGACACCGCATCTGCCACTGGCCCACAGGACGTTCAGGCAGCCAAGCTGTAGCCAAAGAGAATGGACGGCCCTGCGGGTCCCCCCACACAGCACCACCTGCTAATGGAAAGGGGTGAGGGGCAGTGCAGGTGGGAGGGGCGCCCCCGCAAGGCCCAGTGCACACCGAGAGGGTCCAAAGTGGCTGTCCTCTGGTTCAGGTTAACACCCCACTTGGGTCCTGTCCCTAGCAGGCCTCCAGCCCCGAGAGGTAGAACATGGCTGAACAGCAGAGACGAAGGCTCACAAACCAAGGCCCAGACACCACCCCATCCACTCCACCCCCGCCATGAAGACAGAGACATTTCCGCTGCCTGATCGCAGCTACAGACCCCGATGGAAAGGGAGGCAGGAAGCACAGATGTCGGCAACCCTCGCCGTGACCAGGGGTGCCGGTCAGCAACAGGGCCTGGACATGTGCAGCACGCCTCGCCGCCTCCCCAAACCCGCCCCATTCCTCACCGATCCAGGTAACCTACGAGAAGAGCAGGATTGTTGGCAGAAGACTAACAAGCCTGATAGCTGTCATCATGACCACTATGGGGGTGGAGGGGACCACAAAGTTAGCAAACGTCCAGCACAAGGACCGGGAGAGGCACAGCGATGGGGAAAGCTAGGGGATGGGAGTAGAGTGATGGGGGAAGAGACCCTGGACAGGACCAAGGGTTTCTGGCTGCAGGATGGCGGCGTGTTACCTATAAGCTACCCACAGGGCTCCCAGGGCTGCAGCGCCTGGGCCTGACCTGCCTGGATAACATCACCTGGCCAGGCCCACCAACTTTACTCACCTCATGTCACCTGGGGTTTGATGTTTCGCTGTGTGTCCAAATAGAACATTCGCCATTTAGTCTGCATATATCCCGAAAAGTAAATCATTCCAAAACTAACTTCGCCCAACCTTCCGCCTGGCTGACCCGTAACGGCTTCTAAGAGGGTCACCTGCTGCGTTTCCCTGAGGCCAGGTGGGGATCTGACTGGAGGGGGCTCTGCTGCGAGGAACCGCCTCTGCCCTTCCTCACAGCCCTGCCCAGCTTTCTGAAATTTCACCAAGTGTGTTTTAAAAAATCAAATGCAGTTTGTTCACAGGTGGCGAAAAGGCTAATTAGCAACAGAAGCACTATCTTCTAAGCTGGTGCAATTGACATAACAGCCCATCTTGTGTAGTGACAACAGTGCAGTGTGACAATTTATTTCGTACATAAAAGAACTGAATGCTATAAAAATATTCCTGACAACCAAAATGCTTTGTCTCAAGGGCCAACTATTCTATCTGTTAAACCAACCTCCCAGACAAGTATTCTCAAATGTCTACATGGGTATCAAAAATCTATCATGAAAAACTATCAAAGAAACTGGCAAATTTGGAAAACAGAATTGTTGCCACTGTCATCCCATGACTAAACGTAAAATAATAATGTACAAACAAACACCCAAAATGGTCATTTCTGTTTTCTACGGTGCGATTATTATATAACTGGGCTCAGATTGAAATCTTAGACCGGTGCCCCACTTCTGAAAGCACAGCCTGCACGTGGCCCTCACCACCGGTAAAGCACGCCCTACCGTCGGCCCCATGGCTAGCAATGCGATGACCTCCTGTGCACAAAACACTCCTGCTCACGAGGACCCCGGCTGGACGCCTGCCTGCAATTTCTCTGTGGCCAGGACCTGGAGGCGACTTCTGAAATGTCAGCATTCCCCCAAGTGTATGCTCTCACTGGCAAAACGCATACTCCAAACACACCTCAACACACGTCAGGTACAATTTACTTTATTCTTAACCTCCTGGAAGGTCAAGCACGAAAGCAAGGGGCTTCTAAACACCACTGCGACAAAGCGTGTTTCAGCTGCCCATCGGTGCCCTGCCGAGGCATCCCTCATCCCGGCCTCGTGGTTCCTTGACCCTCGCGGCTCAGGCCACCTGGTTCTACTGGCCACCGTGGGCCTCCCCAGGGTCACCCCCACACAGTGGGGAAGGCCCTCAGGACGTGGGGCTTCAGACAACCCAGCTGCTCGGACACCACCACCGTGCTTCCTGCCAGCGCCACATGAGGTGGTCCTAGGGGTCCTAAGCATGGAGGGACCCGATCCTAAGGGACCCGGGAGCCGGTGCTGGGCCCCGCCTGTGTCCTGTGAAAAAGGCTGGAGAGGATGATGCTGCCACAGGGAGGTGTTTCAGCTGCTGGTGCTGTTACCAGACTTGGTCTACCCGGCTTTGTCTCAGGTTCACATTCCAACAGAAATCTCCCTCCAACCACCCCTAGCTCTGCCTTCTGGAGACAAAGCAGGCAGCCCCTGAAGACCCGCGCAGGCAAACATGTCCCCCTGTGGGCACCTCCTCGGAGCCCTCTGCCATTCTTAGGTCATGAGTATAGATCCTTTCACCTTCCCACGTTTCCAGTTCTTTCTTCAAGTGTTCCCAGAACCCAAATAGCAGACGTAGTCACAGGGTGCAGGGCCCAGCTAACCTCCCTGGTGAAGAAACTTCTGGAAACACGTGCAGACCAGAGAGGGGTCTAGCTCCATGACAGGCTGCACCTATAGCTGGTGCACGCGGCTGCAGGCAGCCCGAGGACGTGGTCCCAGCGCCTTGCTCCCAGGGAGACTTGGGGCCCGCAAGCTCTAGTCATGACTGAGAGCCCCAGCCCAAACTGGACAGCCACAGGACCTCGACTGGCTGCTACGCCCCCCACACCCTGGGACCGTCCTTGGCCCGTGTTTTTCCCCACATGAGCCCCAGTTCTGTCACTCATCTATCAGTGACCAGAGCCCCTTGTGTCCAAATCCCTGCTGTCACTCACAAGCAGGGGCTTCTGGCTCTGGGCACAATCTCCTCACCGGCGTGAGTGAGGCCACCCTAACAGTTGTCAGGATGGCTTCAGGTGAGGTTTGGAAAGTACCTGGTACACTCACAAGATGGACTCTAACCTATTTCTTCCCCATTTGCTCCCCAAATCACACTGGCCAAGACATTATGACTGAAAATAGACTGAGATTTCAGCCCAGCAATTTATAGCAGTCGGTCTTTAAAAATTGTTTCAAATTGCTAATTAAAAACATAGCTTCCAGGGGCTGGCCGAGTGGCGCGGTGGTTAAGCACTGGCTTAAGAAGCTGACGTCCCTGGTTAGGGTCCCACATATGAGGGCCAGTGACACTGCCCTCAAAAACAAAACAAAAACAAAAAAACATACCTTCCAAAAATTGACATGCCCCTTAACATCTAGAAGACAGTTCAGAACCAAAAATAAATTAACTGGCTCCAAAGGGAAATGTGAATCCACGGAGTACAAAGAACAGGAGGCTCAGTGGGCTCACAACAGCCTTCCTAACACCCCTAAATCCGAAAGGTCTCCAGGACTGGCATTTGAAACAATTTAGTTTCAAAAGATCAAAAATGATCACCTCAGGGTGACTAGCACACATTACAACCAGCTCCAGGAAGTGCCAACGTGTACTGCCACTTGTCAGAAAAATGTGAGCTGCTTTTCAATAGGGCAAAAACAAAACAGTTTCAGTGATCAACTGCCTACTGTGCACGTTCAACTACCTGCATCCCTTTTGTAATTTCACTTCAGAAGTTTTCCTAGGCACGATTTTTGTATTTGTAACCACACTACGCACACAGTTTTCCTGCTTTTTCCACTTATCATACCATTTTTCTATGCCTTCCACAAACATCATCCATCTTTAAGGCCTAAGCCTCTAAATCTGACTTGCATAAGCTCTCCTAGTTGTAACAGAAACCATCATATAAATTTCTTAAAGATTCTTTTAAACCCTACAAAATATCCAAATAAAGCCACAATAATTTTTCAAAAGTGAAAATGACATGAAAAGTTGTTCAACTTCAACGGCAATTTTAAAAATAAAGGAAGGTGGGCCGGCCGAGTGGCTCAGTTGGTTAAGAGCTCACTCAAGAGTGTGAGTTGAGCTCTGAGCAACAGTAGTTCGATGCCAGCCCGAGCTCAGCTGCCATGAAGCTGCTAACAGGTAGCAGGATGGCTCAGCTAAAAAACAGACAAACAAACAAATAGATAAATAAATAAAGGAAGATGAGATCCATTTTTTTTTTATCCTGGTACATGAAGAGGTGAAAATAATGCCAATATGAGGAAATGGGAATTCTATATATAGATATTTTTTGGAAGGCAAAAACGTATGGAAATGTAAACCCTGCCTACTTTTCACTCAGCAGTTCCACCTCTAAGAATTTATGCCAAGGAAATACCCAGAAAAGTGTACAAAGATATTTCTATGGCACAAGGATGCTGACATTAGAAGACTGAAAAAGGAAGCCCAAGTGTCCGTGGGGTCGCTTACCAAATCCATTGCTGCACAGGGTCCCTGGGATTGCTGTGCTGACCTCACAACCTGCCCCGTCAGGCAGTATGAACAGATGGATTCAAATTCCACACACCACAGTAAGAGCAGAAATGAGTACCGAAATCAAACTCTGTTCACCTTACATGGCGACAGATTACAGAACGTGGCTTGGGCCTCCCATCAAGTGTGGGTATGCACTATGATCTTTATCATCTTCAACTTCCACGTTTTCTACAGTGAGACGTCTTTGCAACACGCAAATGCTATTATTTTAACAAAGGAAAACACCCCTGAAATAGGCATTTTAGAAATTAAAGATTCATGTCTAAAATAACTTCTGGGCCAGTGGAGTGGCGCAGTGGTTAAGCGCTGGCTTGGGAAGCCAGCGGCCTTGGTTTGGATCCCACATATGAGGGCCAGTGACACTGCCCTCAAAAAAATAATAATTATATAAAATAACTTCACAATCACGATATCAATACACATGCTCTCATTCTGAGTCTGCACTTTTTACGAGTAAATTTGAAAGACAGGGGCCGGCCAAGTGGCGCATTGGTTAAGAGCTGGCTTGGGACTCCAGTGGCCCCGGTTCGGATCCCACATATGAGGGCCAGTGACACTGCCCTCTATAGCTAACAACAGCTCCACCTGGAGCTGGGCTGCTGTGAGTCCCCGGCAACAGTGTAGGCTGCAGCCCCTGCTGCAGTGGGCTGCCATAGGCTACAGCGAGTGGCTGGCAGCCAGCGTGAGCTGCCAACAGCCACTGTGAGCGACATCCAGAGGCTGGCAACGGATCTGCCTCATCCGGGAAGAGCCCAATGACCATACCAACATGGGCAAGTGAAGCAACGTCCTCCGCAATTAGACTATAAAGAACAAAAAGACAGCAACTTGTCTGTTCCCCTCCCCCAATTAAAATAAAAATCTAAAAAAAAATTTGAAAGACAGTAAAACAGGTCAAAGTACACACAAAAGTTCCTACTCTGTGGTTATTGCGAGGGGCTCTTCAGTACCCCTTTCCACAGGAGACCCAAAGCTATGTTGGCTGCAGCGACTTTGAACTTGTCACCTGTAGTGACTGTCTCAGGGGATCAAAGATGCGGGACACTGTTGACTTCCTTAACTAAGTTGCTGCAAGTAATTCAAGTTTTCCTTTTCTAAGATTTCATCCCAGGTTTGTAACACAGATGTAGCAGAAGGGCTTAAACAAAGGATCACCATCCAGAATGGGGCCGTCTCCAGATCTTTATTCTAACTGAAGATATTAAATTCTATTTTCCTTGAGTAGTTTTCCAGGACTGTGAACCTTGCATTCTTTTGCTTAAATTTACCAAACGTTTAATGACTGAACACTTAAACGCGGTTTGCGGATCTGACCCAGCACAACGTAATTCTAGCATGATTCTAGTTGTAAAATAACTTCAAAGTTTAAAAATGTTTCATTTAGGGCAGCCAGGTTAGGTTAAAGCAAGTGCTCTAAGCAACAGGGTTGATGATTTGATTCCCACATGGGCCAGTGAGTTGCGCCCTCCGCAACTAGATTGAAGACAACCACTTGAGGTGAGATGCAGGTAGGTGGCCAGATGTCTCAATGGTTAGAGTGCGTGCTCTTAACAACAAGGTTGCCGGTTCGACTCTGGCATGGGATGGTGGGCTGTGCCCCCCACAACTAGACTGAAAATGGCAACTGGCCTTGGAGCTGAGCTGCACCCTCCACAACAAAGACTGAAGGACAACAACTTGACTGGGAGCTGATGGGTCCTGGAAAAAACACCTTGTTCCCCAATAAAGTTTAAAAAAAACTTTTTTTAGTTTAAAAACAATGTTCACATCGACTTATGTTCAAAGGATACTACTCTACCAAAAAATGACATTAAGCGAATACTGTGGACAGTGGGTAGATGTTGGGTAAAACTAAACTCCTAATTAGCAGATCATGGACACCTGACACTTCCAGCGTCAATAACACTCAAGTGTGGGGGGGATTCTCATTTTCCCAGATTACTCAGGAGAGTCAAAGCTGCACTGGAAGAGAGAAGTGAGCCACTGCATCTCCACTTCCTTCGCTATCAAAGTGGATGCGTATACCAAGCTTGAACGAAATGCAGGTGGTCAATTTCACATTTTGGGAAGTGGTTTTGAACGAAACAACTATATCAAGCAGGAGTCCATTTTTATTAAAGACAACACCACCCCGAAAACTATCCATTGGAGGCCTTGGGGTGGGGTGGGGTGGGGGTTGTTTTGTATGAGACTTGAAAAAGCAGGAGGAACAACTATGGAAATTCATGTCGTTAACCGAATAGGCTGCTTCTGGGTGGTTGTTTTTTTTAAAGGCTCGTTCTGTCCTGCCAGTTTCCCAGCAGGTGTGATCAGGGACCACACCACGCGCCCTGGAGACAGTCTTCAGACGCCACCGTCTCCTGGGCGCTAACCTGAGGCTTTCCCAGGACAGTCTGCTGTCGGGCGCACAGACACCCGTGCAGAGCGGGCGCAGGCGGCATCGGCCTTTCGAGCTTACGGGCAGCTTGCGGGATGCCGAGGCCGGCGCACCGTTCCGCTCAGAACCTGGTGCCCCACGCGGCTAGGCGTGCGCGGGGCCGCCGCGCGGCCGCCCGAGCCTGGTCCACTCCTCGCTGCGCTCGCCCCGGAGCCCGGAAGCCCGGACGTGGGGCAGCCGCGTGCGTCGTCCCGGATGCCGGCGTCGGGGCGGGGGCGGGGGCCGGGGCGGGCAGGGCCGCCGCCGCCCGGCAGGGGCCGCAGAGGGCCGCGGCCGGAGGGACGGCCGGCTGGCAGCGTCCGACGGGGAGCGCCGGGCCAGGGCCGGGGCCGCCACTACCTGAGGATGTTGTGCGCCTCCATGCTCCGGTTCTGGTTGCTCGAGCACACCACCGCCACCCGCAGCGGCGACGACGGCATGGCGCCGGCCGCGCAGTCCACGCTCTCCAGCTTCGAGACTCCCACCCGGCCAGAGCGCTTCCGCACCGCCAAGATGGCGGCCGCGACGCCCGGAAGTCGGGACGTGAGGCAGCGGCGCAGGGGACGTCGGCGTGGGCACGCGCGGGCGGGCGTGTGCGCGGCGTCCCGGCGGCCTGCCCGCACCGCCCCGAGCGCCGGCCGCGGGCGGAGGGAGGGCGGCCCAGGTCGGCGCTGGCGTCCTGACGTCACGGCGCCCCAGGGCCAGCGCCCAGAGTGACGCTACGAGTCGGCGCCCGCGTGTCCCACACGCCCCGCCGCCGTCGCCGGGAGGGACGCCGCGCCGCCCGGCAGGCGTTGGAGGCGGCTGGTGGCGCGCCCCGGGGCGGCTCTGCGAGCTCCTTAGGCCCGCGGTCCTCGCTGCCTCCGGGACCCGCTGTGCGCTCCCCTCGGCCTGTCCGTGAGCCCCGCGCCGGCCGCCCGCCCCGGCCGCACAGCGTAACCTGTAAACGACGTTGGGAACGTACCTGGAGAGGGTTAGCGAGCGAGCGACGGGGGGGGTCAGGCGTCACCGCGGATGACAGGGCCCGGACCCCGGCCGGAGTGGGCACGGCCTGGGGCGGAGCCCTGCGGGAAGAACGCGGGGCAGGACCCCACGCCGGCGGCCCCTCCCCTGAGCCCCCGCCTCCTCGCAAGCACGTCGTCTAGGTCCGGGCAGCACCCTCGCGGGCCGGCCGGCCGTGGCTGCTCGTGCAGGACTTTGATCCTTCCTTTGCCCCGAATGAATCCTTTCTGCGGACGGTACGCCTTGTCGGCTTTTTGTTTATAGTGGGCACAGTGGGGCTCGTCGGGGATCCAGAGAAGACCCCCATGGCTCCAGGGCTGGGGGGCAAACGGGTGCGGCGCCCACATAGCCACCTGAGATCGCTGTTTTTCTCCCGGGCTGGCTCCGGAGTTAAAGGGTAGGTTTCCTCCTGGATCCGAGCTAATGCGTGTGTTCTGACGCTCTCCAGGCTTTATTCGGGATCTGTTCAGAATATTCAGGAGTTTTGTTTTGTTTTGTTTTTAAAGATTTTATTGGGGAATTGGAGGAGGGGAGCAGCGTTGGGGAACCAGGGAAGGGGAACAGACAAGTTGCTGTCCTTTTGTTCTTCAGTGTGGTTGCTGAGGACATTGCTTCACTGGCCCATGTTGGTATTGTCATTGCACTCTTCCCGGATGAGGCAGATCGGTCGCCGGCCTCTGGATAGCCGCGGCTATTGGCAGCTCACGCTGGCTGCCGGCCCCTCACTGTAGCCTATGGCAGCCCACTGCAGCAGGGGCTGCAGCTATGCCATCCGGGGACTCACAGCAGCCCAGCTCCAGGTGGAGATGTTGTTCACCATCTTAGCTGTAGAGGGCAGTGTCACTGGCCCTCATATGTGGGACCCAAACCAGGGCCACTGGCTTCCCAAGCCAGTGCTTAACCACCGCTCCACTCGGTGGGTCCTGTGAGATCTTTTTTTGTTTGTTTGTTTTTGTTTTTTTTTGTTTTTTGGAGGGCAGTATCACTGGCCCTCCTATGTGGGACCGAACCGGGGCCGCTGGCTTCCCAAACCAGCGCTTAACCACCATGCCACGCAGCCGGCTCCTGTGAGATCTTTTTTGAGAGTTCTCCTTTAACACTGGCTCTACCCTCTGTTCTTTGGGAACCCGACATCTGTGCTGGCCGTCAGTCTGATTTGTCTGGAACCAGACTGTCCCATTGAAACTGTCATTCAGCCATTTGTCAGGGTGCAGGGGAGACTGCCCCAAGACTGACGTCTGCCTGACCCTCGAGCTGGACCCCAGCCAGAGGGGGATTATTTGCTTCTCTGGAGACTGTCTGATCGTAATCAATGTTTGTTCTGCAGCAAACCAGCACCCCTTCCCTGCTTCCTGCTCTGTTCTGGGACCTGGAATGTTCTGTTCTGAGCTGGTTAGGTATGTAAAGCCATTACCTGCACCTGGGAGTAGTCATGTACCAGCACATGTGACTGTCCTGTCTTGCTTTTGTAATCCTCTGGTGTCTGCCTAGTGGTGTGAGGTCCATTCCCCAAGCAGCCACCCAGGACGTCTTCCTTAGGTCTTCCCCTGCCCTCCTCTTATGGAGGTAGGTTTCAGTCTCGGGGCTTCCCCTGGGTCTGCGTGCACTAACACCAGGTCCTTCCTGGCAGAGCAGGCTGTCTCTACCAGAACCGGCAGTCAGCTTCCGGTGACCCTTCTGTGACCAGGCTGTCCTAGAGGAGACTGGCTGGTACTGAGCCTGTAGCTGCTTGAGCTGTTTTAGGGTGTCTGGGCCCATTGCTCTATAGAAAAGCCTCTGAAAATGGGGTCTCAGGCACCTGAATATTTTCAGGGTGCCCCTCCTACGAGGATCCAGGCCACAGTCCCTCCTAGTGCATCTTTACCAAATGGACCGATGTGAGCAAAAGTGATCTAGACGGTGATGGCCATTATGGGGAAACTTGGAGATCCCCAAATTTACTTTTTTTTCTTTTTTTTTTTAGAGGGCAGTGTCACTGGCCCTCATATGTGGGACCCAAACCAGGGCCGCTGGCTTCCCAAGCCAGCGCTTAACCACCACGCCACTCGGCCGGCGCGAAGCATTCCATATTTTAAACACACACATTGGGCAATCATAGCTCTGAAATTGCCAAATTTAAACAGAACATCTATTTTGAATAGTATTTTGAGGCTTCCACATGTTACCAGGCACCGGCAGTTGCCTCTTTGCATAATAAAGTTTAAGGCTTATCTAAGGCTAAGGAACTTTGAAAGGTGACAAGATGGCTACCAGCTACCGAAGCCTCACACTCCTCAGCTCTTCTCCACTGGTGCTGGCTGACCCCCCCACTCCCACCCACGCCACCACACACACACACACACACACACACACACACACACACACACAGTCCTTGGTCTCAGGCTCCCCCTCCCCAGCTCCAGCTTCTGGCCCCTCTGAGCCTTGTCCCATGCCTTCTGAACCGATCAGTACCTGTCTCTTTAGAGTTATGCCCTTGGGACATCCTATTGGACCCCAAGTTCCATGTGTCCCCTGGACTAAAGCTGAAGTGCGAGCCGCAGTCAGACAATTCTGTAGGTGACTGAGGACCCACACAGATTGCTAAGGAGTGTGACACTCAGACCTACCAGCCAGGCTTTTCTGCCTTATGTCAGCCAGTTCTCATGCCGATCAGTGAAGGCAGGCTCGGATCTGGAGGAGACTGGCCCTGTGGGGACATCCTGAATGGACTCAGGAAAAACAAACCTGAGTTTTGGCAAGATGCTAGAAAACTTGCTGGGGAGCTCCACTGAGCAATTACAGTAGCCGTTCCAAAGGCTGTTGATTACAATACAATTCAGATTTGCTCACAAAAATCCAATACATCTGTTCATGACTATCACAGTGAACTTCAGATTATCTTTAAGGAAAGTTCTGGCCTTCCCTCAGATGCTCACTTAACTCAGGTAGCCTTTACTTCTGTGTTTACTAAAGGCTGAACTGAGACCTTTCTCATCTAGTTAAAAGCCCCAGGATGGGGCCGGACGAGTGGCGCATTGGTTAAGAGCTGGCTTGGGACGCCAGCAGCCCTGGTTCGGATCCCACATATGAGGGCCAGTGACACCGCCCTCTACAGCTAAGATGGTGAACAACAGCTCCACCTGGATCTGGGCTGCTGTGAGTCCCCGAGGATGGCATAGCTGCAGCCCCTGCTGCAATAGGCTGCCATAGGCTACACTGAGTGGCCGGCAGCCAGCGTGAGCAGACGGCAGCTGCTGTGAGCTGCGAAGAGCTGCTGTGAGCGACCAGAGGCCGGCGACCGACCTGCCTCACCCAGGAAGAGTGCAATGACAATACCAACATGGGCCAGTGAAGCAATGTTCTCGGCAACTAGACTGAAGAACAAAAGGACAGCAACTTGTCTGTTCCCCTTCCCTGGTTCCCCAACGCTGTTCCCCTCCCCCAATTTCCCAATAAAATCTTTAAAAAAAAAAAAGATCCAGGATGGAATGGGAAATCCATTCTGAATTGGTTCATTTGGTCTGTAAGCCTGCTGAGCCACTTGGAATTAAGACCACTAAGGTTTTAAGCTACAGACTTGCGTGTCCTCACTGTTCTTCCCTGTGCACTTGTGCCATCTCCCTAGCTACCCACACTCACTGGGATTGGCCTGAATCCCCCCACCCCTGCTCCACATCCTGGAAACCAGGCAATAAGCTGGAGCAGTCGGAGCCTTGTGCTGGGAACGGATGGATTGTTGTGCAGACTGGTTTGGGAGAATTGGCTCAGTGTATGGACATAAAAGCTGGAGCCCTGCCTCACACCATATACAAAGGTGACCTCTAGATGGATGAAAGATACACATATCAAAGGTAAAATCATAAAGCCAATAAAAGGATATAGGAAAATATCAGTGTATTTTTTGGGCGTGTAGGGATTGCTGAACACCAAAATGATGCATACAACATACAGAGAAAAATAATAGGTCTGATGTCATCAAAACTAAGGATTTCTTTTTAACAAAGGACACTGCCGACAATGTGAACAGCACCTGAGAAAATGCGTGCAGCAGCTGAGACTGGCAAGGGCTCTTGTCTGGAGCTGTGCTGTCCAACACGGCACCCCAAGCAGCTGTGGCTACTCAAGGTAAGCTTAGTTAAAATGTAAAATGTTTTTCAGTTACACCAGCACCATTTCAAGTCCTCAGAACCCACAATGACGAATGTCCACTTGGATTGCATTGGTTCGCCCAAAGACTGGACATCCTGCCCCACCTCCCAGGACTGGTGAACTTGACCCTATTTGGATAAAGGATCTCTGCAGGGCGGGTAGATAGCTCAGTTGGTAAGAGCGTGAGCTCTGAACAACAGGGCCACCAGTTAGATTCCCACATGGGCCAGTAAGCTGCTCCAGTAAGCTGCGCCCTCTACAGCTAAGATTGTGAACAACAGCTTGACCTGGAGCTGGGCTGCCGTTAGTGGCTGGCGGATGCCGTGTACTACCATGAAGCTGCTGTGGGCTGCTGTGAGCTACTGTGAGCCATGGCCTGTAGTAAGCATGAGTAGCTGACAGCTGGCAAGAGCTGCTGTGAGCGGCTGTCCGACAGCCGGTGACCAACTATCCCAGCCGGGAAGAGTGCAGTGATCACCAACATGGGCCAGTGAAGCGATGTCTTCCACAACTAGACTGAGAACAATCGCTGGGTGGGGTGGGGGGAGGGAAAGGGTCTCTGCAGAGGTGATCAAATTAAGATGAAGTCGTAATGGGACTTTACGTGCCCAGAGCCAGTGAGTGGTGTCTTCACAAGAGAAAGGACATTTGGACACAGAAAGGAGACACTCAGAGAGGACAAGGCCATGTGACAGGCGTCCTTGGAACCTGGACTGATGGGTCCACAAGCCAGGAACCCAAGGATGGTCAGCAGCACCAGAAGCTGGAGAGATGTGTGAAGCGGACTTTCCCTTAGAGCCTCCAGGAGGAACCACCCTGCTGACTCTTAGCCCGTTCCTGTTACTTTAAGTCCCTGACTTTGTGGTAAGTTGTGACAATGGCCCGAGAGGAAACTAACACAGCATAGATAAAGGACATTTCCATAATTCCAGAAAGCCCTACTGGACAATGCTGGTCTAGATTCCAGGGGTTGGCAAACTGCGGCTCGCTAGCCACGTGTGACTCTTTGGGTACATTCCATCTCAAAAGTTTGCCAACCCCCGGAAAAGCCAATCCTGTCCCTCACAACAATTTTAAAATTATTCGAGAGCCATAAATATATTTTTACGTAATCACCACTATGTGAATAATATCCTTTAAAATTTTTATAAATGAAACTATGATAGTTTTATTTTCATTTTCAATTTTACTTCAGAGCCTGCAGCTCACAAGCCAGTTTGATAACCCCAGGCAGCTCTTCCATCTCAAAAGTTTGCCGACCCTGGTTTAGGTTATCTGTGGAAGTCTTGAAAATCAAGAAGAAAAAGCCATAGCCCTGGGAAATTGTACTAAGAGTAGGAATAAGCAGTGTGCACAAGGGAAACGAAAATGGCTAAGACTGGTAAGTGACGTGTACCCTCTCTGTAGCCAGAAGAAAGCAAATTTAGATAAACCCGCTTTTCTGCCACACAGCCAAAAGGTATGTGAGCTACAGACCTGAATGATTTACAATCTTCACAAGAAATCAGGAAAGAAAACCCATGGGCACAGCTGGCAGGAGTGCTAACTGCTCTCATTGTTAAGCACAAACGGACAGTACTGAAGAAGTCAGGTATGCACGTCCCTCACCGAGACAGATGCCACACAGTCCCTGAAGAGGATGGTTGAGGGTCTCCATGGAAACACGGTGCTCTTCCTGGGGTGAGGACACTGGCCATCATGTGCAAGGGACAGAAACGATGAGCACAGCAACACGGATAAAACTCAGACATGGTGTCCAGTGAAGCTAAACCCCAGGTCCATAGCACGACTGTGAGGTAAATGGAAAAACCAGGCGAACCCAGGGGGGTGCATCAGAGCTGTCAAGAGACAGGGGAACAGGCATGGGGGACGTGCTGGGACTGTGATCCAAATGGAGTGGGGCTGAGACACTCAGGTGGAAGTGGAGGCACAGCTTCCGGGCCCCGAGGCCATGGAGCCACACTGGGGACAACAGTGGAGTTAGGGAGCCCCCGAGAGCCTGGGGCTTGACCTGTGTTGTGACCCACAGAACAGACTAGGATTGAACTCCTCGGACTTAGCATCAGAAAAAAGGGAATAAGAAATAGTAATATCCCTACAGATAAAGAAGGCATGCCAGGAAGATGTGCCCAGAAAGCAGTCACTTGAACCGATATTTCATCACAAATAGAGCTACAAAAATGGTAAAAGTGATGAAACAACAACGTGCATCAGGAATGGGGGAAATTTTTACTGAGATCATTGGAAAAAATGAGGATATAAAAAGACTGCCGGGCCGGCCAAGTGGCTCAGTTGGTTAAGAGTTGGCTTAGAGCAAGTGCTCTGAGCAACAGGGCCACCGGTTCCATCCCACATGGGCCAGTGAACGCTGCACCCGAGCTGAGCTGCCAACAGGTGGCAGGATGGCTCAGCTGGTGTAACAACAAGATTGCCTGTTCAATGGTGGGCTACGCCCACCCGCAACTAAGACTGAACTCAGCACCTTGAGCTTAGAGGCCACTAGCTGCCGATGGGCAGTCAGATGGCGACTGGTGCCCTCCACAACGAAGATTGAACAACAACTTGGCTGGTCCCCTCCCTGAATTTCCCAACACTGTTCCCCTCCCCCAATTCCCCAATTAAAAAATAAATAAAATAAAAAATAAAAAAAAATTGTAGCTCAAATTAAAAAAAAAAAAAGACTGCTGCCGGTTCAATTCCCACATGAGATGGGGAATCTCCTGTACCTCCCTGCTCCCCGCTGTAGCTAGATTGAAAACGGGGACTGAACTTGGAGCTGAGCTGCAGCCTACACAACTAGATTGAAACAACAACTTGATGAGTCCTGGAAAACCACACTGTTCCCCAATTGAAAAAAAAATAAAAAAGACTGCTGACATGACTTAGAAATGAAATAGAAATGAAAGAACAGATTTCTAAAGGAAGACCGAAACAGGAGGAAGACCTGGGGGTGAGGAGGACGTGTCTCGCACATCCTGCCTTCAGAAGGTGGGGCCTGACCCCTCCCTGGACTGGGGCCACCACTCCCCTCTGCCCGTGCTCACTGAGGGTGCACACCCAGGCCCGAGAGGAGGCTCTGGGTGTCAGGGACCAGACGCCCCTTACACTCTGGCTGAAGTCCCCCGCCAGGGCCTCCAGCAGCTCCCCAAGCTGTCCCTGAACCCCAGTCCTCAGGGCACCCCACCCCCACCCCACCTGCATTCAGAAATTTCCGTTTGTCCTGGGTCCAGCCTGCTGCCCTTTGTGTCTCCAAACCCCTCCCACCCCTCAGCTTAGCAGCCCCTGGGAGCCTGAGGTCTCCTTTGAGACCTGAATGGCCCCCCAGTGGGCCCCGAGCCCCAGCCCATCCAGGTGGACAGGCCTAAACAGCTGTGGGGCCTGTGGGGAGGGGCACGCTGGTCTGCATCCTGCCTCCTGGGGTCACCGCTGGGCCCCGTTCACAGTGACGGCGCGTTGTGTTGTTGGTGAGACATGTGCTGTGCCAGGTTTGGGGGAAGCAGGGGTCCAGAGCTCTGTTTCGCACACAGATTCCTTTGTAGTGGGTATTTCAGGGAGAGCCCTGTCTGGAGCTCAAGCCAGGCCAGAGTGGAGACAGGTCCTGGGATAGCAGGCTGGGGGCATCTCACGCTTCGGCACGGGCAGTACAATGGCTCCGGTTTATTCACCTACCTGCTTGTCTCAGGGAAGCCTTGCAGCAGGCTGATGCATTAGGTCCTGTTCCTGTTAACATCTTACAGATGAGGAGGCTGGGGTCAAGATGACAGCCCAGGCACCTTTCGTGTCTCGGAACCAAAGCGGTTACCTTTAGTCCGTGTCAGAAAATGTCAAGCTTGAGTATCTTCAGGCCTCTACCCCAAATGAGGTTTCTGCACCCACCTCCAGAAAAGCTTTTGAGGTGTTCTGCGAGTGGCAGGTCACCACCAGCCCAGTCCTAAATGGGCGTGGCCACAAGGGCAGAAGCTTCCATCAGAGGGAGAGAAGGGGCAGGGAGGCTGGCCAGGAGCAGTCCCTACCAAGAGGGGCTGGGGGAGGAGCCTGCATGTCCCTGTGCCCTGGGAGGGTGGTGGGACACGGAAGACGAGCAGTTCGTGGGGGAGACCGGAGGTCACAAGCAGAAATGCTGAACAGCAGGTGCAGGCCAGGCTCACGTGCTTGAAGGAGCTGGGATGGGGCCGCTAGACTCTGGGCCTCCGAGGAGCCCCTGAAACAGAGGCCTGAAAAGGCTTCTCTGGAGGAGGCTGTGGGTCAGTGCCAACCAGCCTCTCTGTGGGCTGACAGTACAAGCCTATGGCTCTGGCCCACAACTGGGGCCCAAAATCAGGTGGCCCCAGCTCTGGAACCCAACTGTGTCCTGTAGCTAGAGGATGGACATGGGGGACCTTAGAAGGGGCTGCCAGGGGTTCCCACTTGCGTCCTGTGGAAGACATGTGAGTGCCCTTCACACGTGGTCTGGGGTGGCTGCAAAGCACAGAGCCCCCAGGCAGCGAGGATCCCATCTGGCTGCTGGAAGTGGAACCCCACCCACTCTGGCCCCCAGCCATTTAGACTTATGGCAACACCCTTCCCCCTCCCAGTGGAAGATGAGTCATTCCAGAGCCTGCCCCCTCTTTTGTTTTTGCTCCTCAGGGTCACCCCAGGCTCCAGAATCTCAAGGACAGCTTAGGTTGGGGAAGGCCCATTCAGAGGATGGCAGTGATCTAGTGCAAGACACACACAGGAGCCCTACTGTTACCCCTGTCCCCCCTCACCCCCAGCTCGGGCCCTGCATGGGAGGGCCCAGGCCAGGGAGGGGGCCCTTCCGGGAGCAGCCTAATTGCTCCTTGTCACAGCTCAAGTGGCTCCGGGCTGAGACTGTGCTATTTCTAACTGCAGCAGTTGCCACCTCCCTCCACACCCACAAAGCAAGCCCGGAAGATGCTTTCCCAACACCAGCAGAGGCACACCTCCCCTATCCTTCTGCCGGAGACTGCACGGGGCGGTGCCTGTGCACCCACTGGGGCTGCCCCCCCCTGAGCGCACTCCGGGACCCTGGAGGAACTGGAGAGAGAGGGGCCGGCCCACCCCTATGCCCTCCCCCGGCAGCACGCTTCCCTCCCACCTGCCAAATAAGCACACAGACGGTGGCTGTAGTCTAAGAATGATGAACATTTAGACACTGGCGCCAGGCTCACACCTGGCCAGCGCCACGCCAGGGTGGGCAGGACAGACGGAGGGAGGAAGCAGACGCCGCAGGGGCAGCAGCAAGGGCCTGAGGCACAGGGGTGAGGGTGGGAGGGCTTAGCCACAGTGACTCCAGAGGGCCGAGTCCAGGGTGGTCAGTCAGGACCTCACCGAGTTGGCAGGCTGCACCCCTCTCAGTGCCCGGCATTGCCAGGTGGTCAGCACAGGAAGCAACCTTGGCCAGGGCTGCTTAGGTCTGCCCAAAAGACAAGGCCAGCCTTCAATCCCCACTGGGTGGCTGGGCAGCAGCATCGCTGGCGGGTCCCTGCGCCTGGCCCCTGGCACAGGGAGGAGGTGAGGGGGTGCTGCCCGCCATGCTGTGGTTGAGGCTCAGCATGGAAACCACAGTGGAAGGTCCACCTGGGCAAGGCTGGCATCTATGCTGCTCTCGACCCAACACTGCCCTTTCAGACTAGGTCCCCTCTTCCCAGCCCCCACTCGCCATGGAAAGCCCTCAACAGAGGCAGCACACACTAAATAACGGGTGGCACCTAGCCCTGGAGAACTGCCAGCTTCCCCCAAGATCAGAGAACGCTCACCCCTGGGGCAGCTGGACACCAGGCCCTGCCTGAACTATACAGCACAGCTCCCAAGTCATCAGACACCCGCACAGGGACAAGCCACAGGACGCTGCTTACTGACGCTCCTGCAAAGCTTGAAGGGGGCTCGGGGGCGGGGGGGGGCGTGCTCTACAGTCTCAGGGCCACAGACCCCCCTGGACAGCACGGGAAGGGTGGCTGGCACCCGCAGTGGGCCTGATATACTAAGGCACGAAGCTAACCTAAGCCCACTGGGATGGGTGAAGACAGGACGGGCTCCAAAGGGGCCTCGGGCTAGCAAAGCGCACAGTGAGCAAGCAATGACGACAGCCTGGGCTTCCAACTCGGCACAGGCTGGAGGTGCAGGGTGACAACCCCGGGGTGCCAATGGCTCTTGCTAGAAGGGGCTCTGTGTCCTGGCAGCCTCTATAGAGGCCTCTGGGAAGCAGGAAGAGCCCTGGATTCGGCAGGCACCCCCGCCCAGGTCCAAGGGCCAGTCCGGAGCTGGATTCTGGGGGGTGGAGGACCGGCGTGGAAAGTGGTGCGATGACTCCAAGGTCCTGACGCCGGCCACCAGTGCCCTGTCCATCGCCAGCGGGCCTTGCGTGAAGATCCTAAGGAGCAGGAGCGAGGCGGAGAGAGCGGGCGAAGGGGCCTGGGGCCTCCCGCGCACCTGTCGGGAGACAGAGCCCCGGGGACGGGCGGCCTCCGGCTTCAGGGCTGCCTGCGCAGGCCCGGGCGCCCGAAGGCCGGGTGCATGAGGTTCTCGGTGATGTATGCCACCAGCAGGCAGATGACCACGAGCATGACGCATATGGAGCCGCCCACCGCCGTCATGGCCACCACGATCTCCCGCATGCCCGCAGGCTCGGCGGCGAACTCCACGCACTCGGTGGGCCCGGAGGACTCCGGGGCGGCGGGATCGGCGCGCAGCGGCAGGGGCTGCAGGCACAGGCGGTATCGCACGCCGTCGTGCACGTCGGGCAGCAGGTAGTCGCGGCAGGAGGCGCCCAGCAGCACGCGCTCGCACGGGAAGCGCGTGTAGGCGCCGCGCCACGAGCAGTTGAGCGCGAAGGCGCGCACGCGGCGCGCCTCGGCCGGCGGCAGGCGCCACTGCAGCAGCACGCTGCGGTTGCGCAGGACGCTGGCGCGCAGCAGGTGGCCGGCCGAGGCGTGCGCCGTGCAGCCGGGAGCCTGGCAGCGGAAGCCGCGCGCGGGGCTGCGGAAGCACAGGCGCCCCCCACCCGCCTCGGGGTCCTCGGGCAGCACCTTGTAGGGGCACCAGGGCGCGTCGGCCGCCGGCTCCCAGCCCGGCGGCGTCGGGGCGGCCGCGGCGCAGGGCGGGGGCGCGCAGGCGGCCAGCAGCAGCAGCAGCGGCGGGGCGCGCATCCTGTGGCTGGGCCGGGCGTGGCGGGGCGCGGGCTCGCGGGCGCACGGGCGCGGGTGGAGGGTCACGCGGGCCGCGCCGCCGCTCCCCGCACTCGCCCGGCGCGCCGCGCCGCGCCCTCCGCCGCCGCCCGCTCCGACCCGCCCCCGCGCCCCGCGCGCGCTCGGACCCGGCGCGGAGGCGGAGCCTCCCCGCGCCCCGCCCCCCTTAACCCTTGCTGGGCTGCGGCCTGCGGGTCCCTGCGGGGCGGGCCTCAAGGGAGAGAAGGCGGGGCGATGGAGGCTCGGCCCCAGTCCCTGGCCGCACGGTGGTACGGGCACCGTGCAGGTCCACCTGCCCATCCATTTCGCGCCCTGTGGGCATACTTCGGATCCTCGCCTCCGCTTGGCTTACCGAGGCTTTCCCGCCGGCTGTGGTCCGGGTGGTGGCCCCCAGGGTAACTCTGCGACTGCCCCAAGCCATACCTCTGAAGGAGGAGGGCAGGCAGCGGCCTGGAGCACGGTAGGCCACGGGTCACGCTGCGCCATCCCAGACTCGCGGTGGGGGCCCAAATGAAGGGTCCCACGAGCCCCCCCGGGGAATTTCCCTTTGCCCTCAGGGCTTCTGCCCCTTTAGAGTCGGACAGCTTCGCTTGGGAGGGGCGCTGAGCCCGAGGCTTCCTTTGGTGAAAACTTTTTCACTCTTCACACAAAAGAATGGACCACCCTCAGGGCAGACCACCCTCTGCTCAATCCCTGGGGGGTAGTCCTCTCCATGGACGCGAAAGGAGGTCAGGGCTGGACCAAGGGACTAGCCCCCCACAAGCCTACCTGGTGCGCCACCCCGGGAGGGACACACACTTCCCACTCTTCAGGACTGTCCCCAAGACCCCAGCCCTTCCATGCCATCCCTGCTTAGACCTCCGAGCACTCAGGACACTCCTCCAGGGCCACAGGACACCTGGCCAGGCCTGCCTGACCTGACTGGACACAAAGCAGAATAATCTCCCATTCAGGGGCCACACTGGGGTGGAGGGTGGGGTGGGGGTGGGGGAAATGGCAGCGGTGCCCAGGGCTCTAGTGGCAGCCTCCAGGTGCTGTGCTCACCTAGGGGAGGGGGAGGAGGGGCTGGATGGGCTGCAGTACTCACTGAGCTCTTGGAACCAGCATCTGGACAGTCATGTCCCCTGACAGCCACACTCACACCCAGTGTCACTAATTCCTGGTGATACCCCCCAAATTCCTGATCACCACCAGATCTCAAGGCCTCTAACGGTGCCTGAAGCTCAAGGTCAGATGCCCCACAGCCCAGCACACCTCATTACCTGGCCTCGAGGGTCCTGACCCAACACCAGGCTTGCTGGGACCCTGAGCTAGGTCTCCAGGCCTCTGCACCTACCTTGGAGGTAAAGGTTTGAAGAAGGGCCCTGCCTGGCCCTGCCCCCGGCTTCTCCCTTACCCTCAGGCAGAAAGGGCCCTGGGCCCAGTCTCTGCCCCAGCTTCGTGGGGGACTCAGAAGGTCCCCCAGGGAAGCAGAGAGGGATGGTCATCTAGGGACCCCCATGTCCCCCCAAACCCTCTCCCTCAGCCCAGAGCTTAGGCCAGCTTGCTCACGTGCGTTCCAGTGGAAGCCTGAGGCCACTGCAGCTGCTGTGCCTGAGAGATAGGGGCTGGGGTGGGCAGAGCAGGGGCAGGTGACAGTGCCAGGCGAGTGGACCCCATGCTCTCCAATGGCCCAAGTCTTCAGTACTATGGCACCTCTGGGCCTGAGATCAGCTGGGTGACGCATCCATCAGCCCAGACCAGAGAGAAGAAAGGACCTGTTCAGGGCTTTGTGCAACCAGCCAGTGTAAAGCCAGTTTGATTCAGCCCAAGGCCTGCCCGGGAAGTCTGGTGTGGCCGTGCTGAGCCTGCTCTGGGGCTGGGGGCTCAGCTATGCTGAGCTTTTCCTGGTCAGCACAGCTCCTGGTGGGGTGGAAAGGCCAGCGTGAGGCTGAGGGCTCTGCTGCCCCTTCCCTGGGTGTTTCCTCTGTCCAGGGCATCTTGCCTACCGTGGGTTATGGAAGGGCTGTACCCCAAACATCACTGTGTGGGATCCCCTGGGCAGCAGGACTGGGGAGAGCAGATATGAGAAACCCCACTTCCCACCGGAGGGTTTTGGGCTCGTGAAGCAAAGGAACTGTCCCCAGAGACCAGGAGGGACCCCACCCTAACCTCACGTTGGCACCCACACACACCTCTGCAGCTGCCCCTGCCAACAGCCATGGGGACCCCTTCAGTAGTCCTACAGAACCCCAGAGCTTGGCTGTTTGGAGGCACAGGAACCCCGGCTGCCGCCAGCCACAGCCTGTGAGGAAGGAGTCAGCCCTGTTCCCTGGCCCTACAGACCGTCCAGCCCTGATCCTGGGCCCACCAGCCCTGAGAGCCTCTGTTGCCTGGAAGTATGAGGACTGATGGGCCTGCAGGAGTACATGGAGCTGCTGTCATTTCTGCAACAGTAAGGGCAGGTGGTGAGTGTCACACATAGGCACCCGCTGTATCTTTATTTAATGTTTTCTCTAAGACTATTCACTTTTTCACTTAAAGAATGTTTTTTAAGAGCCGACCGAGTGGCGCATTGGTTAAGAGCTGGTTTGGGGGGCCGGCCGAGTGGCGCATTGGTTAAGTGCTGGTTTTGGGATGCCAGCGGCCCCGGTTCGGATCCCACATGAGGGCCAGTGACACTGCCCTCTACAGCTAACAACAGCTCCACCTGGAGCTGGGCTGCGCGAGCCTCGGTGATGGTGTGGGCTGCAGCCCCTGCTGCGGTGGGCTGCCATAGGCTACAGTGAGTGGCCCGCAGCCAGCGTGAGCGGCTGGCAGCCAAGCGTGAGCTGCCAATAGCCGCGGTGAGCGACATCCAGAGGCCAGCGACCCATCTGCCTCATCCGGGAAGAGCGTGATGACGATACCAACAGTGAAGCAACGTCCTCCGCAACTAAACTGAAGAACAAAAAGACAGCAACTTGTCTGTTCCCCTTCCCCGATTCCCCAACGCTGTTCCCCTCCGCCAATTCCCCAATAAAATCTTTAAAAAAAAAAAAAAAAAAAAAAAGAGCTGGTTTGGGGATGCCAGCAGCCCCGGTTCGGATCCCACATATGAGGGCCAGTGACACTGCCCTCTACAGCTAACAACAGCTCCACCTGGAGCTGGGCTGTGCGAGCCCCGGCGACGGTGTAGGCTGCAGCCCCTGCTGCAGTGGGCTGCCATAGGCTACAGCGAATGGCCAGCAGCAAGCGTGAGTGGCTGGCAGCCAGCGTGAGCTGCCAAGAGCCGCGGTGAGCGACATCAGAGGCTGACAACCGATCTGCCTCATCTGGGAAGAGCGCAATGACGATACCAACATGGGCCAGTGAAGCAACATCCTCCGCAACTAGACTGAAGAACAAAAAGACAGCAACTTCTTTGTTCCTCTTCCCTGATTCCCCAATGCTGTTCCCCTCCCCAAATTCCCCAATAAAAATCTTTAAAAAAAAAAATTTTAAATTTACAAAAAAAAAAAAAGAATGTTTTTTAAAAGGAGACTTTATATCATGACCATAAATAGAAGCTGACAGAAAAATCAGTTCAGACCGTCTTGACTTCTCTAGCTCAGAGGCACCAGAATAACTAAAAAGGCTGTCCCCGGAAGCCTCCGTGGCCTTTGTCCCCTCTGCTCCACAACCACTGCCCATGCCTTTGCTACAGCCATCCAGAGCCCGTGGGCTACTGCCACTCACAGAACCCATGAAGTCCCCACTCCTACCCAGGCTGTCCCCACCACCAGATAGTCCCCACCTCTGTTTTCTCACCTACAGAGCAAGGACTACAAGCAGTCCTCGTGGCCTGCCCAGCTCTGAGCACGGGTTTGGGCGGCTTCTCTGGGTTCCAGTGGCTCTGTCAGACCTGGGAAGGTGGAAGCACAGTGCTTTGTGGACCTTCAGGAAAGAAGGCCATGGCCCAAGGGTCCCAGCTCACACAGGAACATGAGGCTGGCCTGGGACCCCTCCCCGTTCACTCCCTAGAGTAAATAAGTCGAGAGACGGCAGTTCAAGGGGATAGCAGTTGGGTCCAAAGGGCCACTTGACCACTAGCTGGGAGAACAAATTGATGGCACCCAGTGCAGAGGGGGAAACTGAGGCTCAGAGAGTCCATGGAGCCAGGGGGTACTGGGACATGCAACCAGGTCCCACCCAGAGGGCTTCTGATGCCCCAAGACCCCGCGGAGAACCAGGAGGAGGAGGGACCTGCAGGACTCCCTGGTGTCCCTCCTGTGGCTCCCAACCTTCCCACCCTCCTCCCAGGACCGGTTAGGACAGACCTCAGCAAGACGCCTTCAATTGAGCAAAAAGTGTGGAGAGCAGAGTAGAATCTGCCTGTGTAGAGGGCACATGTGCAAGGTCACCCACCACCTGGTTCCATCTACCTTTCTGCTCTTGTACAAAGATCCCTCTGGAACCCGTGGTGGCCAAGGACATCTGGAAAGACAAGGGCCAGGTCTTGCTGGGCAGCCCTGGGGTCAGGCATCAGCCAGTGGCTGGGCTGGCCCTGTCTGCCTAGCCCCTACCCACCTCATCTCAGGCCAGTTTACTGACCTAAATCTACTCAGATTCCCTAGGAAAGTTTCTGTTTGTCTAAATGGTCAGATGTATTGGCATGAAAATGTGCAGAGTCCTCATTCCTGCCGCATTTGTAATTATGTCATCTCTTTCATTCCTAATGAGGAAGAAAAGCCCCACATTTTTTTTTTTTTAGAGGGCAGCGTCACTGGCCCTCCTATGTGGGATCCGAACCGGGGCCGCTGGCGTCCCAAGCCAGCTCTTAACCACCGTGCCACTCGGCCGCCCATTTTTTTTTAAATTTTTTTTTTTTTATTGGGAGAGGGGAACAGCGTTGGGGAACCGGGGAAGGGGAACAGACAAGTTGCTGTCCTTTTTGTTCTTCAGTCTAGTTGTGGAGGACGTCATTTCACTGGCCCATGTTGGTATTATCATTGCACTCCTCCCGGATGAGGCAGATTGCTCGCCAGCCATTGGACGGCCACTCATGGTGGCTCACAGCTGCTCACAAAAGTGCATGCCAGCTGCCGGCCAGCCCCACTGCAGCCTACACCGTCACCAGCAACTCACGGCAGCCCAGCTCCAGGTGGAGCTATTGTTCACCATCTTAGCTGTAGAAGGCACAGCATCACTGGCCCTCATATGTGGGATCCGAACCGGAGCCCTGCTGCTCAGAGCTGGCATCCCAAGCCAACTCTTAACCAACGCACCACTCGGCCGGCCTACCATGCACCATGCTTGTTAGGAAAAATTCTACTCTGCCCTTCCTTGATCTGTGGCAAATCTGAGCTCTGCGGGCCAGATTGTAGAAGGTCAACAGGTGAGTTCCCACCTCTGGGCCTGCAGGAGTCGAGGGATGGGGAGGGTAGAATTTCACTCATCCCTACTCATTTGCATTCTCAGAAATTCTTTAACGTTCAGTGTCTGTCCCACCTGTCAGCATGGAAAAGTGGAGAAACCAGGGTCTCCTACATTGGAACCTGTCACCCTCAACCCAGCATGATTGGATCTGTCAGTGGGCACACCTTGCCCTGGTAAATGCCATCCAAACCGACACCTTGCCTTTCTAAAGCGTACCTGTGTGATTTCTTTGTGAAACCAGAAGAAAGCTCTGAAATTTCCCTCTTCTCCCTTTGTACCAAAAGTTAAGCTGACTCTGTGGTGTTCGAGTCGAAAGTCTGTTTCCTTTCACACTGCTGCCGTTAATTTTTTTCTTGAATGCATTATTGTTAGCATTACGCCCCCAGCAACACTTGCAGGTCACCCCATGGGGACACTTGTGTGCTCTGTCCACGTGCATCCCCAGGTCCTCTGCCGAGCTGCAGTGTGCAGTGGCGGTAATGCCTGGGCACACAGTACATGTGTGTTCAATGGGAACAAGCAGAATCTACTCACGTGGCACTTAGTTATTTAAAATGTCACCCCTGGGGCCAGCTGAGTGGCGCAGTGGTTGAGAGCTGGCTTGGGACGCCAGCGACCCCGGTTCGGATCCCACATAGGAGGGCCAGTGACACTGCCCTCAAAATAAATAAATAAATAAATAAATAAATAAATAAATAAATAAATAAATAAATGAAAATGTCGGCCCTGGAGCAGGGGAAGCGGGAAAGGATGCAGACTCCTCCAGGATGTCTTGGGCCTCACCCACCTCGCCTTCTCTGACCGCGCTCCTCCTTCCTCCTCTCCTGTCCCTGTCAGCCGCCTCGTCCAGGTTTTACTGCATTTGGGGTTGCTCTTTGCCTCTGTAGGATTCTCTCAGATCAGTCATGCATTTGAAATGACACTTTCTATATCTTATACAGATTTCCCATTGTTTCCTTGACAAGGTCTTTCAAGTGATCTACTCACGTCGTTGCTGAAAATGGCAGTCTGCTCTCTGAATCATTGGTTTATTTCATCACCTGATTTTTTTCCTGCAGGGGCAAAACCTGGTTCACAAACACAAGGCGAGAAAAGTGTTAGGTGACCGTCGCTCGCCTCAGTCCCCACTCCCCGTCCTCAGCAACGTGCTTCCTTCCACAGGCAGTTATGGGCATCAGCTGATACCATTTACAGCGGGAGCATACCATGTGCTCTTCCCGCTCGCCTTTTCCCTCAATGGCATGCATTAGAGACGCGCCTGCAAGTTAGATGGCAGCACCCTGTGGTGGTGGACGGACAAGCTTTGCTTTCCGTGTCAGGATATCACACACATGGCTGTAAACACTGCCCTTCAACAGACGCTTTCTGCACGTGCGCAAAAGCGCCCTGTCCCGGGTCCCCGGAATCGCGTCCTGGCGTTCAGGTCTCGTCCGGCGGGGGGCGAGCGGCGCGCGGCTGCGGCCCGACTGCGACGGCCACGTGCGGGGCGCGGGGACTGCTGCTGGCAGCGATTCCAGGGCCAGCATCTCCCAGCCTCGGGCCAGTTCCCCTTTGGTCCTCTCCTGTTTCGGAAATGTCCTGGGGGTATTTGCCTTAAAAAAAAAATACACGAGATCCGGCCCAGTGGCGCTGTGGTTGGGAGCTGACTTGGGACGCCAGCGAACCCGGTTCGGTTCCCACATATGAGGGCCAGTGACAGTGCCCTCAAAAAAAAAAACACACACAAACGAACTCTCACGTTTTTAATCTTTTTTTTTTCCTGTCCTTTTCTAAATTTTTTTTTTTTTGCAGCGTCACTGGCCCTCATATGTGGGACCCAAACCGGGACCGCTGGCGTCCCAAGCAAGCGCTTAACCACCGCACCACTCCGCCGCCCCCCCCCTTTTTTTTTTTTTTTGAGGGCAGTGTCACTGGCCCTCACATGTGGGACCGAACCGGGGCCGCTGGCTTCCCAAGCCAGCGCTTAACCAACCGCGCCACTCAGCCGGCCCTGCCGCCCCTTTTTAAATTTTTTTTTAGCTGAGCCAAACTGCCACCTGTTGTCAGCTTAGCAGCAGCTCTGCTTGGGCTGGGCATTGAACTGCTGTTGCTCAGAGCTCAGCTCACAATTTTTATTTTTTTTTAAGATTTTTTTTATTTTTATTGGGGAATTGGGGGAGGAGAATTGGGGAAGGGGAACAGACAAGTTGCTGTCTTTTTGTTCTTCAGTCTAGTTGTGGAGCACATTGCTTCACTGGCCCATGTTGATATCGTCATTGTGCTCTTCCCTGATGAGGCAGATCGGTCGCCGGATGGTCACTCACTGCGGCTATCGGCAGCTCACGCTGGCTGCTGGCCACTCACTGTAGCCTATGGCAGACCTCTGCAGCAGGGGCTGCAGCCTACACCGTCACTGGGGCTCGCACAGCCCAGCTCCAGGTGGAGCTGTTGTTAGCTGTAGGGCAGTGTCACTGGCCCTCATATGTGGGATCCGAACCGGGGCCGCTGGCATTCCAAAACCAGCTCTTAACCAATGCGCCACTCGGCCGGCCCTCAGCTCACAATTTTGAGTGAGCTCTTAACCAACTGAGCCACTAGGCCGGCCCCTTTCCCTGTCCTTTTGTGTCCTTGACTCATTTTGTTTTTCTTACCCACTTGTGTTGCCTCAGCCTTTTGTCTATAAATAGATGCAAATAGTTCTCCCAGTTTCTGGACTTGGGCTTTGCTTGTAATGGTTCGGCCAGGCAAAAACGCTTTACTTTGCATGGTAACACCTGTTGTCCTTTGTTTATCAGGCCTGGACTTGGGGTCCTATTTAGGAAATCTTCTCAGCCCTGAGGCTGAAAAGGGATTGTTCTTTGGTTCCCCTAGGACTTTCATGGTTTTATTTATTCTCTGTCTAATTTTGATCAGCTTGGGATGTGTTCCTGTGTAAGGCACAAACTTGGGACTCACTCATGTATTAAATGGCCCCTTTGCCCCCGAGGATTCATGGCGCTGCCAGGACCCCACATAATTCTGTACGGTGTCTCTGGGCTCTGCTCTATTCCGCACTGTCTTAATTACTTGGGTCTTGTCAAGTCCAAGGGTGTCAATCAGGGACCATCGTAGTGGTGAGATGCCCAGCTGAAAGAAGGCACGAGCCAGACCGTGTGCCATAAACGCAGCAACAGGCCTTAAGTCACAGGAGGCCAGGGCCAGAGAGAGTGATCCAAAATGGAAGCAGGGTTTTATACCCTCATACAAACGACAGGTGCATGGTGCCAGCACACACATGCAGGAAGGAACTTACATCAACAAGCAATCAACATCCTGAAATGTACAAGTTGTGTTCCTCCTGTTCCCATCCCACCCAAGGTGGGGGACAGGTCAGTCTCCAAAGGCTGTAAACATTTTCTAAGGCAGAGGCCTTCACACCTGGGCCCCACAGGTCTGAATAGCTTTACCATCTGGTTGGGCGAGTATTCCTCCATTACTTTCATTTTTCAGGTCCCAGAGACACATTTCCGGGAAAGGTATGTGAGACTCAGGCCTGAACAGAGCAGTCCGGCTGGGAGTCTGAACTCATGCCTCCCCTGGGACAGTGCGGTCCTGCTTCCAGGGCCCTGGCCACTCGGTTCTCTCCCACACCACTGTGTGGCAGCCTGACCTGGAGACACATCCCTTAGCGCCCCTTCTTATTGTCCTTGCCTGTGACATGGGACTGACAGTACCATCTGGCTTGCAGGGTTGAGCAAGGCTTACTTGTAAAAACACAAGTAAAGGGGTTAGAACGTTGCCCAGGACATAGAAAGCATGAGGATGGCATTGATGGTTTAATTTGAGAAAACCAGAGCCACAGAGGGAGGAGGCTGACAAGATGGAGGTTAGCTGGGAATCTGGAGCCGTGGGTTGGACACCTGTGCGCCCCCCTTCTGCCTCCAGAAGGCAGCCAGCCCGGCTTGCCGTCTGGGAGAAATGGCACAGTCCCAGAAGAAACACATCCATCCTCCAGGCTGACTTTGCACAGGCCCAGGGGCTGGTGAGGGCTGATCGGGCAAGAAGAGTTTCCACCCAGCTGTCCCGTGTCCATTCTTCCCTTAGCTCTTAGTGACTGCACCGCCAGCTTACCTGGGTACATCTTCCATAAAAACTACATATCCCAGGGCCAGTCGAGTGACGTGGAGGTTAGGCGCTGGCTTGGGAAGCCAGCGGCCCCGGTTCCGGTCCCACTTATGAGGGCCAGTGACACTGCCCTCAAAAAAAAAAAAAGCTTTTAAAAACTACATATCCCAGCCTTCCTTATAGTGGCATGTGCCAAGTTCTGGCCAATGGGATATCAGCTGGCAGATGCACCTTCCAGCGGCTGCGACACAAGTGTGAGGGCTGCAGTCTCAGCAGCCATCTTGGCCCAAGAGATGGGAGCTCCCTGTGGGCAGCAAGGGGAGCAGCAAAGGAGAACAGGACACTGTCCCTGGCCGTCACTGCTAAGGACAAAACCCATCCTCTGCCTTGTGTGAGCCTTTTTCTTTCTTCTTTTTCTTTTTCTTTCTTTCTTTCTTTCTTTCTTTCTTTCTTTCTTTCTTTCTTTCTTTCAAAGATTTTAGGGAACTGGGGGAGGGGAACAGTGTTGGGGAATTGGGGGAGGGGAACAGCCAAGTTGTTCTTCAATCTTCCTTGGGGAGGGCACCAGTCGCTATCTGGCTTCCCAGCAGCAGCTCGTGGACTCTAGGCTCAAGGTGCTGTGTTCAATCTTAGTTGTGGGTGGGCGTAGCCACCATCCCATGTGGGAGTTGAACCAGCAGCCTTGTTGTTAAGAGCGCACGCCCTATCCACTGAGCCATCCGGGGGGCAGCTTAGCTCAAGGTGCCGAGTTCAATCTTTAGTTGCGGGTGGGCATAGCCCACCATTGAACAGGCAATCTTGTTGTTACACCAGCTGAGCCATCCTGACACCTGTTGGCAGCTCAGCGACAGCTCAGCTCGGGCACAGCATTCACTGGCCCATGTGGGAATCGAACCAGTGGCCCTGTTACTCAGAGCTCACACTCTAAGCCAACTGTTAACCAACTGAGCCACTTGGCCAGCCCTAAGCCACTTACATTTGGAGGTTTTCTAACACAATGAGTTGACCTTGATCTTACCTAATACAGTGTCTCACTTTTAGATAGATTTGAAGAGAAAGAAGGCTTGCCAGACATTTGAGGAAAGCTTTCAACAGGAAGTGGAGAGACCAAAGCAAATAGAGAACAGCAACCTGGATGAAAGAGTCAATGCAGAAAGCAGAAGAAGGCTTTAAAAAAATCTATCATTAAAGTAAAGTGAGAAAATAAATTGCGCTTATGAAAGAACATCATGTATGAAAAGGAATCACAAAAAATATAAACATGAACTCAGAAGGATAAAATATGTGAGAGCCCCACCGAGCAGTTCTCCAGCTCTCAGCAGACACCGACCGGTGTCCCACAATTTAACTTAAAAAAAATTTTTTTTTAACAAAAATGAACTAAAGAACTTTAATGATGTCACAGTACATTCAAGAATAATTTTAAGAATGGCACAGCTGAACGAGAATGGCATTTATAGTCTGCTGCAAAGTATAAATTCCACACTTTTTCAAAAAAACAAAAAAAATACAAAGAAATCATATTAAGTAACTTGGAGAAGCATTTGGAAAAAGTACACCTACTTACAGATTTAGAAAAACTAAGATTATGGTTTCACCTACACAACCACAATGTGCCTCTCTAATGAGACAAGCCCTTAAACTCATGGAATGTTAACGTGTTTGCTGTTATGGACGTGTTATGCTCAGTGTTTGCTGGGGGGTGGAATGTTATGTGTTATGCTTGTGATGCGCCCCCTAAGATTCCCATGTTGTCATCAATTTTACACCTGTCTTGGTTCCTCCTGTGAGGGTGCCTTGAGGGACCCTACTTCCGCAGTACGTTTTTGGTCCTCGTTTTTCAGTGCTATTCGTACCAGCTCTCCACCTCATTTGTCTTTAGCCCTGTCGCTCTCTATTTTAATTCTGCAAGAGTGGCTTCCACTCTGACCAGGTCCAGCGTTAGTTGTTGGGGACCTGCTCCTGCTGCGTCTTTTTCCTTTGAGGAGGAAGAGGAGCCGCACAGAGCGCGGGAACGTCCTGCTCTCCTTGCCTCCTCCGCTTTTCGGCTCTAAAGTCAGCGCGGTCTCCTCCGGAACTCTGTTCTGCTCAGTGACCACATCTCCATCTGCTCCTCGTGCTTCTGGCAGTGACAAACTGTTTCGTACTTTATGGATCAGTTCACTGTGTTTGTCGCCCTTTCTGTTTGTTGCTTTCTTCTTCCATCAGTTTATCATGGAACAGCTGCTGCCCTTCTTGGTGCTGTGATTCCGCCTCACCCATGCCATACTCAGAGCTGTCTCCTGTCATCATCACTGTCTCCTGAGGGAAGCCAGTGCCCGACCGCCAGCCGTTGGCTTCTGGTGTGCATCTTTGGCTATGTAACAGATGTCTTCATCCGTGACACCGGCAGAATTTCAATCATAAGTGTTTTTGTCAGCAATACCGTTCGATCCTCTTCTCTTCTTCAGTTACCTGAGGTTCAGTTCACTCTTGCTGAGGAACCAGACATGGACTTGCGGTGATGCTTCCACTACTTCAGCCTCCACATTCTCAGTGTCCTTGTCATTGTCAAATCTCCTTCTCTGGGGTAAATGAGGGCCATCTCCTCCTTCAGCATTTTCTGTGGCCTTCTTTTCTTTTTTGGACAGTTGTGAGCATTGTGGCTCCATTCTTTCTTCAACTTCTTTCTGCTTTTCATGTTCCATCTTTTTATTTGTGGTTTTCTTTTTTTTTTCAGAGGGCCGTGTCACTGGCCCTCATATGTGGGACCCGAACTGGGGCCGCTGGCTTCCCAGGCCAGCTCTTAACCACACCACTCGGCCGGTCCTCATGTTCCATCTTTTAAAAACCTTATCGAGTGTACTGAAGAGTCTTCTGTTCTGTGTCAATGTGGAGGCTTCTGCTTCACAGGAAGTGAATGCTGCCAAAGCCTGAGTGACGCTGGCCTTTCTCTTGGATTCTCAGAAAGTGCCAGAGGTCCTGGAGGTCCTGGCTACCTTGTGATGGACCAAAAGCAGCCCCACACTGATCGTGAAACTGGCTCACTGGTCCCACTGCATAGTTACCAGGTGGTGCACTAAAGCTGTGGTCGTTCTGGTTCAGTATGTGCCTATAGTCAGGGTGAATGTGCTGCTGTCCTGACTGTTGCTGTCATCAGGAGAAACAATGTCCACTGGGCCTGGTGTTGGTGGCATCCATGACTGACCTGGAAGGGGTGGGGAGTCAGGATGCAGTCCCCATTCTGGTTCAGATATTCTGTTAAAAGTTTGAATTCCCTTGAAGATTCCCTTGACTGTTTGCCCCAGATCCCATGGTAGACATATTCTGTCCATTTGACATCATTCCTAGTGGGGTTCTACCATTCTCTGCAGTCCGAAAGCTCCTCTTTGTTCAATACAAGCTTGAGCCAATGCATCCCAGTCAGTCAGGATCCTGCTGGTGTTGGAATGACTTGCATCCATCTTATTGGTTCCAGGGTCATTGCTGCTCTCCTTGATCCCACATTCTGACTTTTATTGGCATAGAACTACTGTTGCCTAGAGCTCAGCTCGCACTCTTGAGCGAGCTCTTAACCCACTGAGCCACTCAGCTGGGCCCTGACTTTTAAAATATATTTGATTTTCTATCTCAGGAGTTCACCTTCTGCTTAAAATTTAGGTTGATTTATACTACAGCTTGGAATCACAGGAGCAAGATTACTTATGTTCCACTCTTGTCCTAGAATACCATGGTTGTACCTCTCCAACCACTTCTGCTTCTTCACAAACAAGACAAGATCCAATTTAACTCCATCCTGACACTCTACTGGGAAATAGAGTCAGATCCCACAGGGTAGGTCTCAGTCCTATGAGATGGACACACCCTCACGGACACTTTTTAGACTCTAATCGCAAGTCCAGCTTGTCACCTATGTTTCTGATCAACTGGCTCTAAATTGGAGGTTCCTATAACCCTCTCTTAGGTTTGATTAATTTTCTACAGCGGCTCATAGAACTCAAAAAAACAGTTTACCTACTAGGTCATCAGTTTGTTATCATAAGATAGAACTCAGGGGGGCCGGCCGAGTGGCTCAGTTGGTTAGGAGCTCGCTCAAGAGTGCGAGCTGAGCTCTGAGCAACGGCGGTTCGATGCCCAGCCCAAGCTGAGTTGCCGTTGAGCTGCCAACAGGTGGCAGGATGGCTCAGCTAAAAAAAATAAAAAATAAAAACAAAAACAAAAAAACAAAACAGATAGAACTCAGGAACAACAGATGGAAGAGATGCACAGGGCAAGGTGAGGGAAGGGGCACCGAGCTTCCAGGTCCTCTCTGAGCACACTGCTCTCCCCACATCTCCACATGTTCATCAACCCAGAAGTTCTCCAAACCCCTTCCTTTTTTTTTTTTTTAAGATTTTATTGGGGAATTGGGGGAGGGGAACAGCGTTGGGAAACCAGGGAAGGGAAACAGACAAGTTGCTGTCTTTTTGTTCTTCAGTCTAGTTGCGGAGGACGTTGCTTCACTGGCCCATGTTGGTATCGTCATTGCGCTCTTCCCGGGTGAGGCAGATCGGTCGCCGGCCTCTGGATGTCACTCACAGCGGCTATTGGCAGCTCACGCTGGCTGCCAGCCACTCACTGTAGCCTATGGCAGCCCACTGCAGCAGGAGTTGCAGCCTACATGGTCGCCGGGGCTCACAGCCCAGCTCCAGGTGGAGCTGTTGTTAGCTGTAGAGGGCAGTGTCACTGGCCCTCATATGAGGGATCCGAACCGGGGACGCTGGTGTCCCAAGCCAGCTCTTAACCAATGCGCCATTCAGTCGATCCCCCTTCTTTCTTTCTTTTTTTTTAATGAAGGCTTTATTACACATGCATGATTGATTAAATCATTGGCTGAACTTAATCTCCAGCCCCTCTCCCCTTCCTGGAGGTCAGGGTGTAAGGCTGAGAGTTCCAACCCTGTAATCACATGGTTAGTCCCCTCAGCAACCAGCGCCCATCCTTAGGGGCTTTTCAAAAAACCACCTTGTTAACACAAACTCTGCTTAAAAGTGCCTTATTAATTATGAATATCAAAATAAACTTTATGACTCTTTTCACTTATAAATTCAAGGGTTTTAGGATCTCTTGGCCAGGAATTGGGGTCAAAAAGCAAATGTATAGGGCCGGGGCCGGCCGAGTGGCGCATTGGTTAAGAGCTGGCTTGGGACGCCAATGGCCCCGGTTCAGGTCCCACATATGAGGGCCAGTGACACTGCCCTCAAAAAAAATAAAATGTATAGGGCCGGCCGAGTGGCCCATTGGTTAAGAGCTGGTTTGGGATGCCAGCAGCCCCGGTTCAGATCCCACATATGAGGACTAGTGACACTGCCCTCTACAGCTAATAATAGCTCTACCTGGAGCTGGGCTGTGCGAACCCCGGCAACAGTGTAGGCTGTAGCCCCTGCTGCAGTGGGCTGTCATAGGCTACAGTGAGAGGCTGGCAGCCAGCGTGAGCTGCCAATAGCCACGGTGAGCAACCATCCAGAGGCCGGCGACCGATCTGCCTCATCCGGGAAGAGCGCAATGACGATACCAACATGGGCCAGTGAAGCAACGTCCTTCACAACCTGGCTGAAGAACAAAAAGACAGCAACTTGTCTGTTCCCCTTCCCCGATTCCCCAATGCTGTTCCCCTCCCCCAATTCCCCAATAAAATCTTTAATAAAGAAAAGCAAATGTATATTTTTTATTATACATCAAATATCACAGAGCTTAAATCAACAGAAGATGCAAAGTAATTTTAAGGATATCTACCAGAAAAAGAGGTAAAAAATAGGATTAATCCAAGAAGTCCCATCAGCATCTGAGATATAGGAATCCTATCGAGAGAGAACACAGGAAATGTGAGGGAATGTTCTTTAAAAATTTCCCAAGCTGATGGACATGAGCCTTTATGATAAAGAAAACCACTGTGTGCATAGTACCATGAATGAAAGGTCCACAATGAGGTATATCATTGTGACACCTGAGAAAAACAAGGATAAAGAGAAGATTCTAAAAGCTTTCTCAGAGAACAAACATAAATTATCAGGACCCAAAACGGCTTTGGACTTTTCAACAGTGGTCCTGGAAGCTGAAAACAAAAAACTATTACTTCAAAAATCTTGAAAGAAAAGTATTTCCAACCTAGAATTCTATACCCTGCCAAATTTTCAATCAGATATGAGAGTGGAATAACACATTTCAGACATGTCCCCTTTCTAGGAGGCTACTAGAGAGGACTGCAGCAATATGAGAGAGTAAACCAAGAAGGGAGTTGGCACAGACTCCAAGAAACAGGGAACCCAGCATAGGAGAAAGGCAGTGTCACAAGGATGACAGCAAAGAAAAGCTCTAGGTGACCGAGCTGTGCAATGGCTTTAGAAAGTAACCAGTTTATGGGGCCGGCCGAGTGGCACACTGGTTAAGAGCTGGTTTGGGAAGCCAGCGGCCCCGGTTCGGATCCCACATATGAGGGCGACACTGCCCTCTACAGCTAAGATGGTGAACAACAGCTCCAACTGGGCTGCTGTGAGTCTCCGGGATGGCATAGCTGCAGCCCCTCCTACAGTGGGCTCTCATAGGCTACAGTGAGTGGCCCGCAGCCAGTGTGAGCGGCTGGCAGTCAGAGTGAGCTGCCAATAGCTGCGATGAGCGACCATCCAGAGGCCAGGACCGATCTGCCTCATCCGGGAAGCGTGCAATGATGATACCAACATGGGCCAGTGAAGCAACATCCTCTGCAATTAGATTGAAGAACAAAAGAACAGCAACTTGTCTGTTCCCCTTCCCTGATTCCCCAACGCTGTTCCCCTCCCCCAATTCCCCAATAAAATCTTTAAAAATAAAAAAAGTAATCAGTTTATATCGCAACAGGACAGAGGTCTCTGGCAGAGAGGACTCCAGAAATTAAACTAATAGAACTAAAATGTTTAAACGTTTGGAAAATGTAATCAATAGGTGTGTACCAAAGATATTAGATACTGAAAAAAAAATGGCTATAGGTTAGTAAAAAATCTCGGCGTAAGAAAAATAGTGGGCAAATATTAACCCAAAATAAAAGAGATTGTACAAGAATTGAAGCACGGTTTTATGCAGTAACAGGGACTTAATCCTAACGGGTAGGGAGGTAACGTGAGCATTGGGGGCTGGGGCGGGAGTTGTGTGGAGAGCCAACTTCTCAATGACGTTTTCGAGAGTCCATAGAAACGTCTAAATTAATACATGAAAATTATCAGTCTCTGGTTTAGAAACACGGAGGTTCCTGTCAGAGGAAAAGTTAGAAGAGAAGAAAGTGTTTATCTCTGGGAGAACACAGGGGACACTGTTTTTTAATATCTTTCGTTCTGCATGAATTTAAAGCCATGTACCGCGTTACGTGATTTTAAAACAAATCGTGTCAAAAGAGTTGACTGTGGGGCCGGCCGAGTGGTTAAGAGCTGGTGTTGGGATGCCAGCGGCCCCGGTTCGGATCCCACATATGAGGGCCGGTGACACTGCCCTCTACAGCTAAGATGGTGAACAACAGCTCCGCTGGGCTGTGAGTCCCCCGCGCCGGAATAGGCTGCAGCCCCTGCTGCAGTGGGCTGCCATAGGCTACAGTGAGTGGCCGGCAGCCAGTGTGAGCTGCCAAGAGCCACGGCGAGCGACCATCCAGAGGACGGCGACCGATCTGCCTCATCCGGGAAGAACGCAATGAGGATACCAACATGGGCCAGTGAAGCAACGCCCTACGCAACTGAACTGAAGAACAAAAAGACAGCAACTTGTCTGTTCCCTTCCCCGATTCCCCAACACTGTTCCCCTCCCCCAATTTCCCAATAAAAAAATCTTTAAAAAAAAAAGAGTTGACTGTGATCACGCCTAATCTCTGGGTTCCCGAGGCCCCTGGCATCCCGCCGCAGTCAAACGCCCAGGACCGGCAACCTGTCTCCACGGAAACAGAACGCATCTCCGAACCCAGCTGCGCCACGTATTGCCCAGTAGACGGCGCGCCCCGCCCTCTGACGCACTTCCGGGACGACCCCGCCCCCGTCGGGGCGGGGCGTAGCCGCTAGTCCCCTGGCTGGTAGGGTAGGGCACTCGGGCTCCGGGCGACTGGTGCTGCGTCCAGGCCTTGGGTGTTCTCAGCTCTCGGTGGCTCGGGGCGTGTGTCCCCTGACCCACCCGGAGGAGAAGCCCGGCCCTCCCCGTACAGGCGCGGTGACACCGCTCGGCCCCCGGCTTGGTGGCAGGCCCACGAGGCCGCCGCAATCCGCAGCCCTCTGACGACGTGCGTCCCCCGCTGTCCGACACGAACACCCCCGTTTCCGCGGCAGCGCAGAGCAGAGCCCGCGCCCGAGACCGCACGCTTCCCGGGGTAGCGGGCTTTCTCCTCGCTATGGGGCTCGGGACCGGTGCTCCCTCTGTCTCGCCCGCCCGGCCGTCTAGTCCCCTGCAGGCGCTGTGTCAGCGCCGCCGCGGGCCCTCCTGGGAGTTGTGGTTCAGGCCCGCACCCCACTTCGGGCACCGGCGGGCTGCGGACTACAACTCCCGGCAGACCTCGCGGCGGCCCCAGGAGCCCGAACGCTGGAGGCTTCGGCCGTCTCCGCCGGTGGGCTCGGGCGCTGCGCAGCGGCGGGGCCGCCTGGCTGGCTGTGGCGGAGCGGCCGCCGCACCTTCCGAGGCTGTTGGGCCGGCCGGCCGGCTGACCGACGCGGCGCTGCTCAGGCCCCGGAGCCCCCGCGCGCAGCGGGGGCGACGCAAACTTCCGGGCAAGTGGAGGGGTCGCGGCGGGCGCTGAGGCCGCGGCCGGGGCCGGGGCGGCCCCTGCAGGAAGGGGGGATGGAGTGACGCGGCGAGGCGGGGTCGGGTCGGGGAGGGCCCGGCGCCCCCGCCCGCGCTGCCGGCCGGCCCCTGTGACCGGGGCGCAACGCCTGCGGCGCCGGGGCCGTCAGCACTCCCGGGAGCAACCCAGGGCCCTGGGACAGCCCGGCGTGTCGCCGGCGTGTCGCGGGTGCTGGCCCCGGGACGGGACCGGGGACAGCGGGCACACACGCTAGCCTGTCCGCGCTGACTGCGTCTTGGCGTCTCCCCGCCGCCGCAGGGCTGCATGGCTCCGGGCTTGCGCTGAAGTCAGTGCCGTCTCCAGGCATCAGGGCTGCAGCCTGACACGCTCAGGGCGGGCAGCGGGCGGACCGGACGGCTAGACCGGTGAGCTCTGGGCGGGCTTGTGGCGTGGCCGTGTAGATTCGGCTCTTGCCCCTGTGGGTTGTCTGATATGTATGGCTAAGGGATTTTGCTTGTTTCTGAGCATGTGTGGTGGAGGTGGGGTTGATAAATAATCCTGCCTTTCTCCCTCTGAGTTCAGAGCCAATTGAAGAAATAAGCAAAGGTGCCAGGCAGACTTCTGTTGGCACCAGCGGGATTGGGGGTCAGGCAGCCTAAACGTGTGGAAGCCCTGGCAAAAAAACAGTCCTTCCTGGCAGGAGCCCTCTTCTCGCCATTCCTCTCTGGCTTGCTGGTCTAGATGCAACAAGTATCTCAATGTCAGGATCCCACCTGAGACTGGCCCTGTGCAGTGCCTGGGCCCTGCCACTGCAGTCTGCAGGGCGCCTGAGAGCTTCCATCTGGGTGGCCAAGATTGGGTGGTGACCGCCCTGCACTGCCTTTGGGTCTCTCCCAGCAGGTGTGTTCGGGCTGGGCCCCATCCAGGTTCCTTGGCTCTGTCTCAGGGCTTTCAACCTGGTCCTTATGGGCCACAGCCCTGGGCACCCAGGATGTCCACCTCTGCCACGTGACAGGAGCCCACTGATGGTGCCACACATGGTGTTGATCCCAGCAGCGTCATCAGGCGTAGCCTGGTGCAGGGACGGAGAGGAGCGGCTGCCTCGTGTCGCCTGCCGCCTCAGCCGCACGCCTCTTTATTCTGAATAAAGGCAGTTTGCCAACTTCCAGCCAAATATGATTTAAACTGTATGGCTTTTTAAGTTTTTCCAATAAAATAGTCACAAATAAGGGAACACTTTACTCGTACACCGTCCCAGTGCATGGTTTGTAAATAGCTCTGCCCCCCAAGAGCTGGCGGTTCCTTGTGAAAAGGGAAATGAGCAGCCAACAGGACAGACCCATGTCCACTTGTTTGGTTGAGACGGTAAATGCTGAAAGTGTGAAACTGCCTTTTAAAATCATTTTTCCCCAGACTGGCTGGCTGGCTGGCTACCTGTTTGGTTTGCTGTGGTCTGTGTCGCAATGGCTGCTGGTTTCCAACAGGAGATCTTGCTGGCTGAGCACATTTGTGACCCAGGAAATAGCCGATAAATGTCTGGGGTACAGGCACGAGGCCGGTGTGTGTTCTAAGGTAAGTCCCAGTTTTGCTAAAGCATGTCTGTCACCTGAGTCCTCATGCCCTGGCAGCCTCAGAGTCATTTTAAATGTTCCTAGAGACAGCCTCCAAGGAGGGTTGGGCCAGCCAGGGGTCTGGCGTTTAAACTCTGAGGAAAATGGCAGAGTACAGCATTTACGCAAAGGAAAAAAAATAACTCCGGGTGAATTTCCTGATGAGATGGGGGTTCCCTTCTTCCCTGGCTCTTCTGGGTTTCATCGCTGCCCATCTGCGCCTGACCCTGGTCCGTTCCCCATTTGCCACCTCTTCCCTCACACCCCAGTGGGACCTTGTGAGGTGAGGTAGTGAGTTTTTTTTGTTGTTTTTTTTAGAAGGCAGTGTCACTGGCCCTCACATGTGGGATCCAAACCCGGGCTGCTGGCTTCCCAAGCCAGCTTTTAACCACCGCGCCACTCGGCCTGCCCCAAGGTAGTGAGTTTCGACAGCAGGGACCTGATGTCACGTGGGGCAACGTCGGCCATGGGCTGGGCCCCGGGGAATGACAGTGACAAAGACCAGCAGGGAGGTGGGTGGAGAGAAGTGGCAGAGAGGCCTGGAAAGCCACCTGGCCTGCATCATGAGGGTCCTAGAATGCTGTGCCAAGGCGCTTCTGAGCCCTGGGAGCCAGGTGCCCCATTGCTGTGGCGAATCCATAGGAGCAGCCCCAGGCGTGGCTGGAGGCCCTGCCCAGGCTCCAGGTGATGCCATGCAGGACGGAGCTGCGGAAGCACAGGGCCGCCTCCAAGACCTCCGGGGAGGCAGCAAGGAGGCTCCCAGGCTGTGGTGCCCCCAGGGGGTGCTCCTCTGTGCCCCCTCCTGCGGCTGTGTCCCACGTGGGTTCCATGAATGACAGCCCTGGACGGTGGTGGTGCACTGGCCAAGGCTGGAGGAGCACTGTCTGGCAGTGCTAAAAATAGCGGGTGTGAAAGTGACAGGTGCTGGTCAGAGGCACCTCATCACAGGCAAAGCCGCTCTGGTGATCCTACCCTGCTTCTCCGTGTGGGGCTGTCACTGGCTGAGGCCTGGCCCTGGTCCAGATTTTCCACAGACCCTGTCAGGCACCCCCTATTCTCTGCCCATTCCCTCTCGGGCAGGGCCTGGCACAAGCCACCTCTGCCCCCAGTCTTGTTGGAGATGATTCTGCAGTGCGTGGTCTGGAACTCCTCAGGCCAGCAGATGGGCAGGTGTGGCAGCTGGCCAGGCTGGCTGAGACGCCCGCTCACAGGCCATGCCAGCCTGACAGTGATCACAGCAGTGGCTAATGGCACTTGAGTCTGTTCCTGCCCCAAGTCCGTTATCTCAGTGTGGGGCCAGTTTCTGAGCTCTGCAGTAGGGGTGCCCCTTGCAAGCCCCCTGCAAGACAAGGGGAGGAATCTTATGGGCTGCAACCTTGGTAGTCAGGCCATCGACATGTGGCCTCGGCCCCCTGCCTGGTGCTGCCCCATGGGCAGCTGCCACATGTGTCTGACTCAGGCAGAGCAGCACAGCCTGGACGTGGCCTAACGGCAAAGTGGTGTCACTGCCCTCTAGGGTACAGGCTCCACCCCACAGCTCCCCAGGTGCAGACCTGCCACCCGTCCCTGCCCAGAGTCCACCAGAAGTGGTTGTGGTCATGGGTCACGCTTTGCCCTGCTCCGAAATTGGCCTGAGTAGCTTTGTTCCAGGTAACTACAGGCCCAGACAAGTGTGGGCAGACGGGCCCAACTAGAGGTCCCTGCTTGCAGGGGGCACCCCAGCTGACCAGCTTTTCCCAGCCACGAGAACTTGAGGTTCTGGTGGCTACATGTGTTCCTGCTCCACTGGTAGTCTCCCAAAACGCTATGGCGACTGCTGCCTTGCATTCTGGGAATCCCCGCAAGTCCCTGCTCCTCCTCCAAGCCCTATTTTCCCTCTTCACTGTGTTTCAAATCCATTCATGTCACGAAAGATCTTTATTGAAGAATCACATAAGGGTCATGAGGGAGCCAAGCTTGCAAGGTGAACAGGCTTGCATTTCCAGATCAGGAAATAGTTGTGGGTCCTGCAGCTCCCATGGCCACCTGTGCTACTGTCTCCCTGGCTGACGCCCTAGATTGGCTTGTCCTGTTTGTGACCTTTCTACAAGTGGAATTGGGCAGTGGGTGTGAGGCAGCTTTTCCCAACTGCTGCTGCTGGAATGGGGTGAGTTCCTGCTCCCTTGGGGCTAAAGCACACTTCATGTCCTAGTTCACCCTTGAGGACACTGGGAGGGTGCTGCTGGTACATACCTGGAGGGGTCGGCACCCAGTAGTGGGGCTGAGTGATCTTGAGGCACTGTGCTCCGACCTGCAGGGCAGTGGGTGGTGTCACACTGGTGAGCAGTGACCTGGTGACCAGACCCCGTGCTAGTGATTGGGTGGCACCTGTCCAGGGTTTGCCCGTTTTCTGTTGGGTTTCTGCTGTGTCTGTCTAGGTGGGCCCAAGCCCTTTGCTGGTTGTGCACACTGCAAATGTGTCCTCTGAGGCGTCGCCGCCTTTGCAGTCCCTCAGTGGTGTCACGAACAGTGGTTCTTAGCTCTGGTTGCACAGTGTTTCCTTCTGACAGTGTTGTCAGCTTACCTTTCCTGCTGATACCTGCGAGCCACATCCACTCATTTCTTTTTTTTTTAAATAATTTATTGGGGAATTGGGGGAGGGGAACAGCGTTGGGGAATTGGTGAAGGTGAACACACAAGTTGCTGTCCTTTCGTTCTGCAGTCTAGTTGTGGAGGACATCGCTTCACTGGCCCATGTTGGTATTGTGATCACTGCATTCTTCCCGGCTGAGGCAGTCGCTCACCAGCCATTGGATGGCAGTTCATGGCAGCTCATGCCCGCTGCCGGCCAGTCCCACTGGCTGCCAGCCACTCATGGTAGCTCACCGCAGCCCACTGCAGCAGGGGCTGCAGCCTACATCATTGCTGGCGACTCACAGCAGCCTAGCTCCAGGTGGAGCTGTTGTTCACCATCTTAGCTGTAGAGGGTCACTGGCCCTCATGTGGGATCCAAACCGGGGCCCTGCTGCTCAGAGCTGGTGTCCCAAGCCAACTCTTAACCAGCACAGCACTGGGCTAGCTCATCCACTCATTCTTAAATGTGTTGATGACCCACTGTGTGCCAGCCACCCAGAACTAGCCCTACTAGCAGGCTCTCGCTAAGGGGACCTCCCCTGCTGCGTCTTGTCTCTGGCTCTCTGAGGATCCACTGTCCTCTCACCAGCACTGCCCCCCACTTCTGCTGCAGCTCACCACAGGGCAGGGTCTCACTACAGCTGGAGGGGCTTTAAAGCAAAGGGTCCCACTCTCCCTCAAGAATGGGCCACCTCAGGGGCCGGCCGAGTGGCACGGTGGTTAAACGCTGGCTTGGGAAGCCAGCGGCCCCAGTTCAGGTCCCACAGATGAGAGTCAGTGACACCGTCCTCAAAAAAAAAAAAAAAAAAAGAAGGGGCCACGTCAGCCTTCGCAGCTGGTCAACACCTCCTGCTGCCTGGAGGCTGTGTGGGCTTCCACGGGGCTCTAGCACACATGCTCAGCACGCTGCCCTCTGCCCCAGGGCGCTGACACGTGCCCTGCTCCCTTCCCTGCCGCGCTCTCCCTGGCAACTCTCCTGGAACCAGCGAGAGCCTGAGGGTGCCCTCTGCCCGCAGGTCCCAAGCAGCCCGCCCACCATGGACCCGGACCCGCAGGCTGGCGTGCAGGTGGGCATGCGTGTGGTGCGCGGCGTGGACTGGAAGTGGGGTCCGCAGGACAATGGTGAAGGTGGTGTGGGCACAGTGGTGGAGCTCGGCCGCCACGGCAGCCCCTCGACCCCCGACCGCACCGTAGTCGTGCAGTGGGACCACGGCACCCGTACCAACTACCGCGCGGGCTACCAAGGCGGGCATGACCTGCTGCTCTATGACAACGCCCAGATTGGTACGTGCATGTGTGCGGGCGGCGTGCGGGCGCCGGCACCCCTGGGCGGGGGGTTGGGCCGCACGCACTCCCGCTGACCCTGCCCTGCCCTCAGGTGTCCGGCATCCCAACATCATCTGTGACTGCTGCAAGAAGCATGGGCTGCGGGGCATGCGCTGGAAGTGCCTCGTGTGCTTTGACTTCGACCTGTGCACGCAGTGCTACATGCAGAACAAGCACGACCTCACGCACGCCTTTGAGCGCTACGAAACGGCCCACTCGCGTCCGTGAGTTCCGCCGCCCCCGCCGTCGCAGCCACTGACAGGGAGGCGCCGGTGCCCGCGCGAGTCCCACCTGGGGCTTCCAGGGCCTCCTGACAAGCACCTCAGATACCCCAGCAGGCCTTGTACCTGCTTCTTGCTAACTACTGCCCAGGGGACAGGTCAGGTCCTCCCCGAGCCATTTCCTGGGAGAGTGGCCAGGGGCCTGGGCGTTGGTCCAGGTCCCATCCCCTGCAGAAGGCAGCCATGTTCACTGAGCAGGTCTGCAGAGGTCGGCGCTGTGGGTGGCACCCCCCCACCGCTCCCCGAGTCAGGAGTAGCTCCCCAGTGCAGCCATGGTACAGGCGCTGAGGGTGGCCTTTGCAGGCGGTGCGTCCTGCGTGCTTTCTGGAGACCCAGGGCCAGGCAGTGGGCGGCCCACACTGGGAGCCAGCCCCTAGCACAGCCACGGAGGAGGCCACTGGACTGGCGTGGGTGCACAGATGGTGCTGTCATCTGTGTCTTCCTGACACCGCACACACACAGCGGGGAGGTGTGTGCTCGAGATCCCAGCTGCCTGATGACTGGCCTGGGAGCAGGAGTCAGCTGTCTGGGTGCTGTGGCCAAACCTGCATTCCTCACCCCTCCAGTAACCACATGCTGAGCCCTCCCTGGGCCAGGCCACATACCGAACTTAGGGGACAGCCCTAACAACAGCACCTGGCACTGGGGGACAGTAAGTCTAGAGTGACACAGAGGCCACGCTGTGAGGGTGGCAACAGGAAAGGTCGCTGGAGGGACACAGTCAGCAGACTCACTCCAGGCCCAAAGTGTGGAGGGCACTGGCCTGCTGGGCCAGCCAGCCAAAGGCCTGGGAGCTGGGATCCCAGCAGGTGTGAGCGGGGGCGGGCCTGTGCCATCACTGCCGGGGTGCATGGCCAGGGACCCACTCTCTCTTGCAGGGTTGCCCTGAGTCCCCGCGAGGGCCTCTCAAGGGTCCCATTGAGAGGCATCTTCCAGGGGGCGATGGTGGTGCGTGGCCCCGACTGGGAATGGGGCTCGCAGGATGGTGAGTGGGGACCAGGGTGGGAAGGTGGGGCTTGGCTGGCGCTGGCTGTGGCTTAGCCTGCCGGTGGGACCACTGTCTCCCAGGAGGGGAAGGGAAGCCAGGTCGCGTGGTGGACATTCGTGGCTGGGATGTGGAGACAGGCCGGAGCGTGGCCAGCGTAACGTGGGCTGATGGCACCACCAATGTGTACCGCGTGGGCCACAAGGGCAAGGTGGACCTCAGGTGTGTGGGCGAGGCGGCCGGCGGCTTCTACTACAAGGAGCACCTCCCTGTGCTGGGTAAGGCCTGCCCAGCTGCCTGCCCGCCCTGGCTGGCCCGGCCTGGGGGTGGCCACGGAGAGGGTAGGAGGGCACTGCCTGAATGGGGCTGCTGTCTCCACCCCTTCAGGGAAGCCAGCGGAGCTGCAGCGCAGGGTGAGTGCTGATGGCCAGCCCCTCCAGCCTGGGGACAAGGTCAAGTGTCTGCTAGATACAGATGTCCTGAAGGAGATGCAGGAAGGCCACGGCGGGTGGAACCCCAGGATGGCGGAGGTGAGCGGCCCCGCCCACTGGCCCCATGCCCTCCCCTCCCTACGTCCTCTGGACCACCAGCCACAGCCTCCACGACCTGCCACAGTTTATCGGACAGATGGGCACCGTGCACCACATCACAGACCATGGGGACGTGCGTGTGCAGTTCAGCCATGAGACCTGCTGGACCTTCCACCCTAGGGCGCTCACGAAGGTGCATGGGGGGCCGGGCCAAGCCCCACTCGCTCACTTCTGCATTCCTTCCATGTACCTGCTCAGTCCTGGGGGGGTGGGGTCTGGTGGGTCCCCAAGGGTTCCATGGAGAGGGAATCCAGGTGTGAAGGGACCCAGGAGGGCGAGGCACGGGACTGTTGGTCTGGGATGGGCAGGCCAGGACTGGCATCTCTCCTGGGGACCAAAGGACCTCCCCGCAGCATCCTAGGTGGGAGACGAGCGCTTGGGCTTCCTTTCTAAATTGTTCCCTGGGGGTGCACAGGGGAGGGTGGATGCTCGGCCCAGGCGGTGGCCTTGCGGAAAGGCATTTGGGAAGCAGGACTCCCCAGATGGGGAATGGAGGAGGTGGGAGGTCAGTAAGGGGCAAGGAGTGGGAGAGATCACAGATAGGGACCGTAGGAGGAAGGAGGTGCCAGTGAGGGGATGTGCCAGCGCTCAGCATGGTACCCGGAGTTCGGCATCCCTGGGAGCCTCTGAGGGGACATGGGCGGGTGGTCACAAGATGGTGGTTTGTAGAGTCCTGTGCAGGTGAGGGCACAGGTGTGGGGGAAGTTGCCGGGAAAGGTTTGGGGGTGGGGGATGTGGGTCCCTGATCCCACCTCCCATACTGTTCTGGCCCCACCCCTGTCATCACGGGTCCGGGCCCTGTGCTGCGCAGGCTCCACCCCCCATGCCCAGGGACCATGTACCACCCCCTCCTAGTCTGGCCTTGGACATGCTGCCTCCTTCCCCATCAGTGTGTAGGGACGGGTCGGCCTTGGGCTGGCTTCCTCCTGTCTGGTTTGGATGCCACTGTCCAGCTGCCTCCCTGCTGTCCCTCTTGGGGCTGGACCACCTAGGACCGCCCCTGTCACCTGTGGCCCTCATCCAGCCAGACATTGTGGTTGTGCCTCGGGCCATGGGCTGGGGTTAGATTCAGGATCTTGATGGGGGCGCCCTCCGGCTCCGGGACTGGGCAGCCGCCCCTGCCTGGGGGCCCTCACGGGCCTCTCTCTCGCTCAGCACAACTCCTTCTGGGTGGGTGATGCGGTGCGGGTCATCGACGACCTTGGTGCAGTGAAGCGGCTGCAGGCCGGGCACGGCGAGTGGACAGACGACATGGCCCCTGTGAGTCCCCCCCGCCCCACCTCCCTTACACCCCTGGGAGGCCTGCCTGTGACCCCATCCTTTCCCCACTCAGGCCCTGGGCCGTGTTGGGAAAGTGGTGAAGCTTTTCGGAGATGGGAACCTGTGTGTGGCAGTCGGTGGTCAGCTGTGGACCTTCAGCCCCTCCTGCCTGGTGGCCTACCGGCCCGAAGAGGACAGCAACCTGGACGTGGCTGAGCGAGCCAGGGAGAACAAAAGTGCGGGCACGCAGCAGCGGTGGCTGGCGGGAGGCCGGGCTGCCCCCACACACTTAACTTCAGCCCCCCCCACCTCCACCCCAGGCTCCCTGAGCGTCGCCCTGGACAAGCTTCGAACCCAGAAGAGTGACCCGGAACACCCAGGGAGGCTGGTGGCGGAGGTGGCCCTGGGCAGTGTGGCCAGGGCTCTGGATGTGCTGTGCAGGCACCCTGAGCAGGCAGGTCCCTGAGGCCCCACCCCCCACATCCCGCCAGCCCCTGGAAGTGGGCGGCAGGTTGGGGACTGACCTGCTGGCCCTCCGGCAGGTGGACACCAAGAACCAGGGCAGAACCGCCCTGCAGGTGGCTGCCTACCTGGGCCAGGTGGAGCTGGTGCGACTGCTGCTGCAGGCTCGGGCCAGCGTGGACCTGCCCGACGATGAGGGCAACTCGGCCCTGCACTACGCTGCCCTGGGGTGAGGCCCGGGCGGGGTGTGGGGGGCTGGGCCTGCAGTCTGGCCAGTGGGCACAGCGCCCTGGCTTCCTCTCCAGAAACCAGCCTGAAGCTGCCCGGCTGCTCCTGGGCGCCGGGGGCCGGGCCGACGTCCTCAATGGCAGCCGTAGTGCAGCGCTGCACGTGGCTGTGCAGAGGGGCTTCCTGGAGGTGGCGAGGGTCCTGTGTGAGCGTGGCTGTGACGTCAACCTGCCAGTGAGTGCGGGGTCCCCTGGCCCTACCCCCAAGACCCAGGAGAGAGTGGCAGTGACCTGCCACCAAGTGACACTGCCCACCACCTACAGGATGCCCACGGCAACACGCCCCTACACTGTGCCATCTCCACTGGTGCCGGTGCCAGCGGCATCGTGGAGGTCCTCACCGAGGTGCCGGCCATCAACGTCACTGCCACCAACAGTCAGGGCTTCACCCTGTTGCACCTTGCAGCCCTCAAGGGCCACACACTGTGAGTGTGGGGTGCGCACACCGCCCTCTGCCAGGCTCCTGTCACCTGCTGGGCCACTTTGGGGGTGCACCCCCCGGACACACCCCTCTGCTCCCACAGAGCTGTCCGGAGGATTTTAGCTCGGGCACGGCAGCTGGTGGACGCCAAGAAGGAGGACGGCTTCACGGCATTGCACCTGGCTGCCCTCAACAACCACTGGGACGTGGCCCAGACCCTCATCCGGGAGGTGCGGACATGGCCCCTGGCCAGCCGACGGGCGGCGGGAGCGGGCGCGTCCGGGTCCCGGGGCTGAGCCTGTGCTGACCCCTCCCCAGGGCCGCTGTGACGTGAATGTCCGAAACCGTAAGCTGCAGTCGCCACTCCACTTGGCGGTGCAGCAGGCCCATGTGGGGCTGGTGCTGCTGCTGGTGGACGCCGGCTGCAGCGTCAACGCCGAGGACGAGGACGGGGACACAGCCCTGCACATGGCGCTGCAGCGTCACCAGCTGCTGCCCCTAGCGGCTGACGGGGCCGGGGGGGACCCAGGGCCCTTGCAGCTGCTGGCCAGGGTGAGGAAGTGTGGGCCTGGGCGCTGCAGAGGCGGCCTGGCTGCAGGCCCCGGGCAGGGCCCGAGGGACCGGCCCCTTCCGCCCGGGTGACGGCGGGAGCCGGGCCCTCTTGGGGGTGAGGCAGCCGGGGGCCTGCGCGGGGCAGGCGGTGCCTTCTGCAGCCCGCGTCCCCGCCGCATGGCCAGCTGCCCCGAGGCCCCGTGCCCCTGCCCGGCCTGGGGCACGGGTGCGGGCGGCGGTGGGGGTCGGAGCGCGGCCCTGCCCGGCCCCAGCGGCCTCGCCCAGGACGGGGAGCGAAGGCCGGCGTGCGCCCTCACCGGCGGCTCTCTGCTGCGCAGCTGCAGGCCTCGGGCCTCCCGGTCGGCGCGGAGCTGACGGTGGGCGCAGCGGTCGCCTGCTACCTGGCGCTGGAGGGCGCCGACGTGGGCTACGCCAACCACCGCGGCCGCAGCCCGCTGGACCTGGCCGCGGAGGGCCGCGCGCTGACGGCCCTGCAGGGCTGCGCCCAGCGCTTCCGGTGAGCGCGGCGGGCGGGGCGGCCCGGGCCCGGGCGCGGCCCCGGCGCCGGGCCCTGCCAACCCCTCTCCTCCGCCGGCAGGGAGCGGCAGGCAGGGCGCGGCGCGGCCCCGGGCCCGCGGCTGGCGCTCCGCACCCCCAACACCGTGACAAACCTGCACGTGGCCGCGCCGTCGGGGCCCGAGGCCGCCGAGTGCCTGGTGTGCTCCGAGCTGGCGCTGCTGGTGCTGTTTTCGCCGTGCCAGCACCGCACGGTGTGCGAGGGTGAGTGCGGGACCCCGGGGGCCCCGGGAGCGCGCCCCAAACCCGGCCAACCGCGCGCTCCTCCCGCAGAGTGCGCGCCCAGGATGAAGAAATGCATCAGGTGTCAGGTGGCGATTGGCAAGAAGCTCCGTTCAGGTGGGTTGGGCAGCGGGGGGCGGGCCCGGCGCCGGCCCCGCCCCTGACCCCCGCCCTCGCTCGCCCTGACCCCCGCCCCCCGCCCGCAGACGGCACCGAGGTGGCGAGCGCGGCCCCCGCCCCCGGCCCGCCGCGGCAGCTGGTGGAGGAGCTGCAGCATCGCTACCGGCAGATGGAGGAGCGCATCACTTGCCCCATCTGCATCGACAGCCACATCCGCCTCGTGTTCCAGTGCGGCCATGGCGCGTGCGCGCCCTGCGGCGCCGCGCTCAGCGCCTGCCCCATCTGCCGCCAGCCGGTCCGCGACCGCATCCAGATCTTCGTGTAGCCGCGCCCCTGTTGCTCCGCAGCCACCTTCTCCCCTCGTGTTTTATAAAAAGATTCACGGACTTTGCCGCTCGGTGCCTGGCTGGGGCGGGGCCGGGTGGCTCTCGGGTTCTCTCGCCGGGGCGCCGGCCCACCCGGGGCTCCGCACCCCAAGCTTTCCAGACCGGCCGCTGCTGCCTCCGGGCCCTACTCTTTGGCCAGACGCCTCGCCCAGCCCCCTACCGACCCGCGCGTCCTGCCCTTCCCTGGGCTCTGGGGTCCATATTCCTGTCCAGATCTTGGCCTCTGGGCCAGAAATACTCTCCAGGCCCGGACACAGGCCGTCTCCCACTACCCTGGCCTGGATTCGAGAAAGGATGGGGCTCAGAACCCTCCGTCCGCCCCGCTGGGGGACTTCCCGCGGTCCCCGGCTGCGCCCCTCCCCCTTGTCTTTTCTTCCGGGCGGGCCGTGGAGAGACAGGCTTGGACAAAGCAGGACCCGGTTCTCGCTGTGGACTGTTGGGGGCCTGGTAAAGCGGGGAGTGGGGTGAAGCGTCTGTTTTTGGCCAGGGCCCCGGCAGGGTCTTAGGTCCTGGGGAGAGAGCAGAGCACAGGATGGGAAGGGTCGGTTTGTTGGGACAAATATTTAGCCACGAAGAGGGGGCGCTGCCCACACTGGGCCCAGCGGCGCGCACTTTCCAAGAACCACCCAAAACGCTCCCTTGGAGCCTCGCGGCTGCTCACCAGACACTTGGCGCTGACCCCGCTGGACCGTCGCGCCCCTGTCACTCTGGGCTCAAGGCCTGGATAGAGAGCGGGGAGGGCCAGGACCCCGGCCGCCCCGCCCCGTGTCACTCCCCCAGTCCGCCCCTGGATCCCCGTTCCCCAGCCCAAAGGCTCCCTCGCCATCATCCCTGGCTCAGCTACTTGTCTCCACACAGCCTGAAGGCCGGCCCGTCGGGTCTTCCGGCCTCAGGACACTGTCCCCCCTCCCCCCCAACACATCCCCAAGACCATTCCAGACTTGGGCCCTGCGCCTGGTTCCCTTCGGGGAGCGCCCAGGAGGGGATTCCTAACTTCCTACAGCCCCGCTCACAGCGCACTTTACCCCACGGCCGCCAGTGGGGTCCCTCTGCAAGCCCCCCGCCCTCTCGGCACCATCCCCAGGCCCGCTACCCCGTCTCTCTTTCCCCCCGGCCGCCGGCACTCACTTGCCACGTCCCCTCTGGCGGCGTCCCGCCCCTCTCTCGGGGACCCTGTCCGGCCCGCGCCCGCGGGGGACGTGTCCTGGGCTGGCCAGGATGGAGGCTCCGCTCCAGGGTCTCATTCCGTGCCAGGGGGTGTTGTGGGGATTCCATTTGGGGGAAAAGACGCTGGGTCTCAGTGCCAGGAGTTCGGGGACCCCAGCTGACCATCTCGCCTCACACCGAGCCCTGGCGCCGCGCCCTCCTCGCCCCCCCACTGCCGCCTAGGCAGCTCCGCCCGCCCAGCAGGCCCTGCCCCGGCCGCTGCCACCCACCCGCAGGCCCTGGGTCCCCTCGCCGACCGCGGGACGGCCGCCCCCGCCTCCCGCCCCCACCCCGGGGGCTGTAACCCGAGCCGCCGCGGCGCCTCGCCCAGCGGATCCTCCGGCTCCGGCAGTTCCCACAGCCCCCGAACCCTGAGCCCCGACAGCGAGTCCGCAGGCGCCATGGGCCGCGGGGCCTCCGTCCCCTGGTTGGCGTCCCGGGTTCGCGCGCAGGCCGGCTGGCTGGGGGCCGTGCTGGGCGCCCTGTGCCTCCTGCCGGCCCTGGTGCTTCTGTCCCGGCCGGGGGCCCCGGCGGCCCGGCCCGCCGCCAGCGCAGCGCAGGTGAGTCGCCCGGGCTCCGCGGTCCGGCGTCCGCGTGCCTGAGTCCGGCAGGGACGGGGCAGGGGGCCCCAGCTCCGACCCCTCCGCCCTGGCTTGTCCTCGGAAACCTCCTTCTCTCCGGCTGTAAACGTAACGCTCGCTCGCTCGGGCTGGAAAACCAGGGAACGCGGACAGGCAATAAAAAGCAAGCGCCAGCGGCCCCCAGCGCGCCCCGCACCCGGCCAGCCCCTCGCGGCCCTCTTCCCTCGGGGTCCCCCTGCGGCGTCCGCAGCCCTTGCTTCCTCTGCAGGCAGACGCCGCGCCGCGCCCCGCCGGGGTCCTCCCCGCCGCGGGCCCCAGTCCGCTGCGCCCTCAGGCGCCCCGCAGACGCCGCTACACGCTGACCCCCGCCAGGCTGCGCTGGGACCACTTCAACCTTACCTACAGGTGCGCGCCGGGCCCTGCGGGGAGCGCGCGGCGGCCGGCCGCCCGCCGCCCCTGACCTTGGCCCCTCCCCAGGATCCTCTCCTTCCCGCGGAACCTGCTGAGCCCCAGCGAGACGCGGCGGGGCCTGGCCGCCGCCTTCCGCATGTGGAGTGACGTGTCCCCCTTCAGCTTCCGAGAGGTGGCCCCCGAGCAGCCCAGCGACCTGCGTATAGGTGGGCGCCGCGCCCCCGCCCCCGCCCGCCCCCAAGCGCCGTCTCAGCCCTGTGCTCCCCCAGGCTTCTACCCGGTCAACCACACGGACTGCCTGGAGTCGGCGCTCCACCACTGCTTCGACGGCCCCACGGGCGAGCTGGCCCACGCCTTCTTCCCCCCGCACGGCGGCATCCACTTCGACGACAGCGAGTACTGGGTTCTGGGCCCCACGCGCTACAGCTGGAAGAAAGGTGACGGCAGACCCGGCCGCCCGTGGGCCCTGCGCGCCGCCTCGCGGCGGACGCGGCGGCGGGCGTGGGGGCGGGGCGTGGGGCGGGGCGGCCGGGAGGGGGCGGCCGGGAGGGCCCGGGCCTGGGGGCCAGCCGCCCTGGAGCCCCCGCCGCCGGAGCCGCATTCCCGGAGGCCGAGCTCAGCGCCTCGGCGGGCCTGGAACATGCTTATCTGCCCGCGGCTGCGCCCGGGAGGCCCCGCCGCGCACTGCCGCCGACGTGCGGGCGCGGGAGCTAGGCCCCGGGCAGCGGGCGGAGGGTGAGCCGATCCCGGGCGCTGACCCGCTGGGCCCGCAGGCGTGTGGCTCACCGACTTGGTGCACGTGGCGGCCCACGAGGTCGGCCACGCGCTGGGCCTGATGCACTCGCAGCACGGCCGAGCGCTCATGCACCTCAACGCCACGCTGCGCGGCTGGAAGGCGCTGTCGCAGGACGAGCTGTGGGGGCTGCACCGGCTCTACGGTGAGCCCGGGGCGGGGGGCGCCGGCTGGGGCCCGGCGGGGCCGCCGGGCAGGCCCTGAGGCAAGGCGGCCGTCCCACAGGCTGCCTGGACCGTCTGTTCGTGTGCGCGTCCTGGGCGCGGAGGGGCTTTTGCGACGCCCGCCGGAGGCTCATGAAGAGGCTGTGCCCGAGCAGCTGCGACTTCTGCTACGGTGCGGCGCGGCGGGTGCCCGGGCGGGCGGGCGGCGGGCGCGCGCGCGGCCCTCACGCGGCCTCCCCGACCCGAGCAGAGTTCCCCTTTCCCACGGTGGCCGCCACCGCGCCGCCCCCCAGGACCAAAACCAGGCTGGTGCCCGAGGGCAGGAACGTGACCTTGCGCTGCGGCCAGAAGATCCTGCACAAGAAAGGCAAAGTGTAGTGAGTACGCCTCCCGCGACGGCCTGAGGGGCGGGGGCCGGGGCGCTGGCCAGCCCTGCCGCTCTCGCCTGCCTCCCGCAGCTGGTACAAGGACCGGGAGCCCCTGGAGTTCTCCTACCCCGGCTACCTGGCGCTGGGCGAGGCGCGCCTGAGCATCATCGCCAACGCCATCAACGAGGGCACGTACACGTGCGTGGTGCGCCGGCGGCGGCGCGTGCTCAGCACCTACTCCTGGCGCGTGCGCGTGCGGGGCTGAGCGCCTCCCGCGGGGCCGCTGATAAAGCATTTGCCTCTGACGTCTCCGCGCCCTTTCTTGGGAGGGCGAAGGGCGCGCCAGCCGCGGGCCCTGCGGGGTGGGGCCACCTCGCCCGCGCCCAGCTCCATGTGGGGGGCCCAGTTCCTCGGGGTGAGGATGCCATCTGCAGGGACCAAGGAGCCCAGAAGGGCTCTTTGCAGGCGGGTCGGGCGAGGCGGGTGAAGGGGGCCCCAGGGCCACCTGCCGGGTCTGTTCAGGGCTGGGCGCTGGCGCAGGGGAGCGCCTCAGTATGAATCGGGGAGGGGCCGGTGGTACCCCCAGGAAGACTGGAGTGACTGGTGGAGGTCCCCCCGGCCGTGGCGTGGCGAGCACCCCTCTCTGCCAGCGGGGTGCCCTGGCCAACTAGACACCAGCAGGCCTGGCAGGCCAGGAGCCTGGCCCCTGCGGGGCACAGGCAGCACTTCGCCCTGTCCTCGTCCCCCGCCCAGGGCTTGGGGGCCTGAGGCTCCCTTCCAGGCAGCACCAGCCCGGGACCCAGCTCCACGCCAGCCGCTGAAAGGACATACAAGAACTTTCCTCCAAAAATATTTTACTGTGTCTTAAAATGTTTAACAACCTTGTACAAAAACCCACTGTGGCCGAGTTCACACGTCCAGCTCCGGAGGCCCCGGAGGCCGCGGGGCTGCAGATGCCTTGGGGGATGGTAGGAGGTGCCGAGCGGGACCCTGAACGTTACAAAAGCAGGAAAAGCACCCCCGTCTCTAATCGCGGCCGGTATCTGCCCAGCAGTCCATGGTCACCACAGCTGACTCTGTGGTGAGGATGTGCCGTCCACTGGCCACCTGCCATCGCCTTGTGAGGCAAGTCTGACACATCTGAAAAAACATGGCCTTTTCTTCCACAAAGAAATACGATTTAATTCTACAAATTTACAAATCAAGATAAAATAAAAACAAAACATGGAAAACCAACAGGATCAACAGTCCAAAACTTGAGGTCACTATTCATGGCAGCCAAGGCGGAGGCGGCTGCGTCCAGTGGGGGCAGGACTGGCTCAGCCCCTGGCCCTGGTCCCAGCGCAGCCTGGAGAGTCAGCTCCCCGGAATTGGTCTGGGGTCCACTCTGAACCTTAGAACTTGAGGCTGAAGCCAGGGCCTGCAGCCGAAGCCCCCTGGTTTGTAGTGGTGAGGTGAAAGCCAGTCTCCTTCAAGTCGTCGTCACCCTGGGAAGCAAGCAGCACTGTGGGGACCCAGCCCGGCCAGCCCCACCTCAGCGACCCCCCGCACACACACCCCCCCTCCCCGACCAGCCCGCCCCTCACCAGCTGGCTGTAGCCCAGGCCTCCCTCTGGGGGCCGCGGGCTGGTGCCTCTCTTCACCCTCTGCTGCTCACTCTTGGCAGGCCACGTGGGGAACATGGAGGGGTCGATGGGGAGGGGGGTCTCTCGGAAATACTCATGCTTGAGGCCGTCCTCCGCGCTGACCCTCCGCCCAGGAAAGTAGGTCAGGAATCTGGGAGAACAAGGCACTTGAAGCCCAAAGCTGTGGGGTGGGAGAGACTGGGAAGGCGAGGGCAGGGGAGGGTAGGCTGGGGGCGGGGCGGGGCGGGGGCTCGCACTTGTTCATGAGGTCGAAGCCCTGGTCTGACAGCAGGGCCCCGAAGCGCTTGCGGAGGTTGTTATAAGGGTACTCGGTGAAAGTCATCTTCTTGACTGCAGGGAGCTCATTGTAGCCAGGCCAGATCTTCTCACTGGGGGTCCCCAAGTCCTAGAAGAGGGATGTCTCAGAAGAGCTGTGGCCTGAGAGGGCACACCCACCACAGGGCGCACGGACCCACCTTAAACACTTTGTTGATCTGATCGATTTCCGACTTCCCGGGGAACAGGGGCTTCTGAGTCAGTAGCTCCCCAAAGATGCAGCCCACGGACCACATGTCCACAGCCGTGGAGTACTCCTGGGGACCAGGGACATGCTCAGGGGCTGGCAGGGCCAAGCGCAGGGCAGGCCCCCACGGCCCGGCACTCACCTTGGCACCCAGCAGCAGCTCTGGGGCGCGGTACCACAGGGTGACGACGACCGGGGTGTAGGCCTTCAGAGGGGACCCGTACTCCCGCGCCAGCCCGAAGTCGCCCACCTGCAAGGACAGGGGCGGGTGGCAGGGGGCAGCCGGTGGCAGGGAGCCAGGGTCCCGGGCGCGGCGGGCCCACCTTGAGGATGCCGGCGTGGCTGAGCAGCAGGTTGGACGTCTTGAGGTCCCGGTGCAGGATCCAGTTGTCGTGCAGGTGCTTCACGCCCCGAAGCAGCTGGATCATCAGCGTCTTCACCTCCCCTGCGGGCGACGGCGACTGCGGCTGTGGCTGCTGCGCAGCACTCCGCTGACCCGAAGGACCCGCCCGGCAGCCACCGGGTGCACCGGGAGCACCACTTGGGAGTGCGCCCAGCCCCGCGCGGCCTGCTCGCTCGCACAAACATACCCACACACTTGCTCGCTCAGTGTGCTGGCTCAGGGCTATGGGCCAGTGCCCGTTCCGCCCCCAAGGACACTGCCTGCAGCCCGGGCTGCCCGACGTGGCTAGCCCTGGGGGACACGGGCCAGAGACCAAGCAGACAGCGCCTACCTGGCAGGAAGGGCTGCTTCATGGTTTCCATGAGGCTCTTGAGGTCATGCTCCACGTAGTTCATCACGATGTAAATCTTGTCCATGTTGCTGCCCACGACTATCTCCTAGGGTGGCAGCAGGCTGTGACCCCGTGCCCAGCTGTGACCCATGACCTCCCCACATTCCCAGGAAGCCTGCTGGAGTCCCAGGCACGAGCACGCGGTGACAGCAGACCTGCTGGGTGTGCGGCTGTGAAGGGCCAGTTTTCAGGCTGGGCCACTCTCCCTACACAGCGGGGCGCCCCCCCGCCGTGGCCCTTACCCTGACAGTCACGATGTTGGGGTGCTGCGCCTTGAGGATGGTGTTGATCTCCCTCAGTGATGTGATCGGAAAGCCCTCCTTCTCTTTCTCCATCTTCAGCCGCTTCAGGGCCACAATTTCATCTGAAGAGAACAGTTTGTTGTTGTTTTTTTGAGGGCAGTGTCACTGGCCCTCACATATGGGACTGAACCAGGGCCGTTGGCATCCCAAATCAGTGCTTAAAGACCACGCCACTCGGCCGGCCCTGAAGAGAACAGTTTTGAGACATCACCCCAGGAACAGGGAAGATCGGTCACCACGGTGAGTTGGAACTCATGAGGCACTTACAATCTCACAGGAGACCACACGGTAGGTAGCTGAGCTCATGTATGGAAGCACCAGGAAAAGCCCCACTGGGGTCCACGAGAAACAAGAGGCGCACTTCCAAGTCAGCTTTGTCCCACCTTTCCCTGTTGTCACCACGGGCACACCTAACAAACCTCGTCGATGCCCCGACACAGAAACAGTCAGCAGGCACTCAGGGCCTAAAAGCACTGACACGCCAGGCTGTGGGCCCTGGGGGCTGTGACGCACACCTGTCTGGGTGCCATTACCTCAGGCCTATCCCCAGCAGCTCCTGGGCCCTTGCCCTCTGACTCCACACTCCCGTGAGGACAAGTCACCTGCTGTCACAACCAAGCAAGAGTCTCATGGTCAAGCTGACCTCTGGAGATACCAAGGATCAACAGCTTTGGTGTGAGTCATTACCAGGTGCTGGCCAGGTGAGGTGAAGCCATGCCTAACACCAGGGAGGGGTGACTCCCAGGATGGCAGGGCAGTGTTCAGTGACCTTGAGGCTGAAGGTGCCAGGGCAGGATGGCCTGGACTTGGATCTGTCCCCTGCAAGCTGGCCAGAAGCCCAACCTCCCTCCTAGAGCCAGTGTGGAGGCTGCAGAGGGCCGTGACAGTGAGCACACGCACCAGGGGACACTCGTCCCCTTGGGATGCTCCTCAGGAAGGCCTTCCTGTTGAGAACAGGCAAGGCGGGCCTGCAGGTCAGGCTCTCCTGGGCCACCGGTCCCTGGCCCAGTCCCCCTTTCCCTTTGGGGACCCCCGGGGGCTCTACCCACCTGTTTTCTTGTCCTTTGCTCTGTACACCACCCCGTAGGTGCCTTCTTCAATCCTGTTCAGGCACTGGAACTCCTCCACGCTCCGACAGCCCTGGGTGGGAGCACCAGCATGAGGCGAGGCTGCACCCCCCACCCTGAGGGCGGCCGCAGAAAAACCAACCGGAAACTTCAGGAGGGCCCATGCTCTTCCAGGAGCTCGTGCTCTCATTGTGAACTAAAAGCAACGGGGATGGAAGCCAGGCCTGCCCTGTGCCCTCCCCTGCCCTAAGGTACCACTGAGGCAGCACTCAGCCGCCAGGCCAGCGGACTGCACCCTTGGGGTGCGTGGCAATCAGGGTGGGGACGCCATCCTCTCCGTGTGGCATGTAGCCAGGAGATCAGGAGCCCCACCTGGGGGAGCTATGGAAGCAGGGGACGGCAGACCATGTTTGCCAGGGAGAAGCCCACTGCCCAGGGCACCCAGAGCAGAGCCAGGAGTGCTCAGGGGACCCGAACAGGACCACCGGCCATAGCCAGCTGGAGCTCCTGAGACCACCTGCCCCTCTCGGACCTGCTCTCTCCCGGGGCCTGGCCTTCCCTGTGGAGCCCTCGTTACTGACATGCTCCCCCGCCTAGCACGGGGGTGACCGTCAGGTGCCCACTCAGCCTGGGCTGTGGCAGAAGTGACCACGAAGCGAGCCACTCGCAGGGCTGCCTGCCTCCCACACACGGGGCCTCAGGAGCTGTCCTCCCACCAAAGCCACTGGGCCAGAGGCTGGACCAGGCCATGGACATCATGGAGGCCAGTGGCCGAGCCCGCCAATGATGCTCACTGCAAAGGCAGTGACAGACAACCATACCGGGGACCTGGCTTTGGGTCTCAGCCACTGGCCCTGCCATGGTCAGCACCACAGAGCCAGCCTGGGGTGGGAGCACCTGACCTGCAGGGCAGGCAGATACTTGGGCAGCTCCTGTTTGAGCTCGATGGGCGACAGGGTGGGGGAGTCGGGCACGAAGTCTCCTTCAGTCAGGGCGCTGCTCTGCGGGGTGCCCTCACCCACTTCTTCCTCCCCTTCTTCACTTTCCCCGGAATCTCGGTCAAATCGTGACTCTGGAACTTCAAAGGTTAAACCAGACTGTGGAACCAGGAATGAGCAACTGCACAAACCCTCCCTGCTCCGAGGGGTGGCAACACTGAGTGCACGAGGGAGCCACACAGGAGCGACCCCAGGATGCCACAGGCAAGCTGCTGCCCTGGACAGAGGGCACTGGGGCCTAGGAGCCCACCAACTCTGCCCTGACCACTGCCGAGCCACTGACCAGATGCTGAGCTCTGAGGAGGCACGCCCCAACTTGCCCACCAGCCCTGAGGGCATTGCTTGCTGCCCGCAGGCCATGTGGCCCCACGCCAGCATCACCCTGCAGCTGGACGTGAGCGGCTGTTCACCTTCCTCCCACGCGGAGGCCAGGCCAGGGCTGGTGGGTCCCAGCCTCCTTCTGTGCAGGCCACGGGGGCACTCGGGATGGCACTGAGCGAGCCCTGTCCCGTCTAAGGAATCCAGGCCCCAGGGCACAGTGTGGTGCTGTCAGCGAGTCAGCTCAGCCCTGGGACTCCGCCAGGACAGGACCTGCCTGTGGCTTCAGGCGTGACACACCTTGGAGGATGGTTCATGGTAAGGGACTGGCACAGTGTCCCGCGCTCGGGGGCAGGAGCTCCACAGCCACAGGACGCCTCTTACCCACAAGGACGTGGTTCTCGCTCTCCTCTTCCTCACTCGCCTCTTCCTCACTCACTTCCTCTGCAGGGGAAGGAGGCGTCACCCAGGCGGCTCTGCACCGTCCTGGCCTCTCCCCACATAGGGGGTCACTGCAGCGGGCCCTGAGGCCGGCAGGGCGGGTGCCCGACAGTGAGGGCCCCTGGCCCGCCCGCCGCCCCGCGCTCACCCGCTGACGGTCCAGACGCGTCCTCGGAGTTGCTGCCCGTCTCCTCCTCCTCCTCCTCTTCCTCCTCCTCTTCCTCCTCCTCTTCCTCCTCCTCCTCGGATTCTTCGCTGCTGCTTCCCTCTTCCTCTTCCTCCTCCTCCTCCTCCTCCTCCTCCTCGGAAGCTGACCCTGATTCCGCTTCAGGGAGGAAGCCCCAGGAGTGAGCTGGGGGCCGCCCGCGGCAGCGTGAAAGCCCGGCCACGGGGGTGCGCTCACCTGAGGAGGACTCGGCTGAGCTGGTTTTCCGCTCGCTGTCGCTGATATCCTGCAGGTCGGACAGCAGGTCTCTCTCTTCCATTTTCTCTTCTTTTACTTATGGAACAAAACAGGTGAATTCAAAGAGAGGTTTTAACACCAACAGGGTCAGACAGTACCTTCCACACACGCCGACTTGAGATCCTTGACTGGAAGGCGACTCTTTTTTTTTTTTTTTTTTTTTGAGGACAGTGTCACTGGCCCTCATATGTGGGACCCGAACCTGGGTCGCTGGCTTCCCAAGCCAGCGCCCAACCACCGCACCACTGGGCCGGCCCTGGAAGGCGACTCTTTAAAAGACCAGTAAGAGGGCTGGTCGAGTGGCTCAGTTGGTTAAGAGTGGGAGCTCTGAGCAACAGGGCTGCCAGTTCGATTCCCACATGGGCCAGTGACCTGTGGCCGCGCTGAGTTTCCAACAGGTGGCAGGATGGCACAGTAGGCGAGAGCACCTGCTGCTAACAAGACTGCCTGTTTGATGGTGGCTATGCCCACCCACAACTAATATTAAACACAGCACTTTGAGCTTAAGAGGCCATGAGCTGCCGCAGCAGATAGCGACCGGCGCCCTCCACAACTAAGATTGAAGAACAACAACTTGGCTGGTCCCCCTCCCCAATTCCCCAACACTGTTCCCCTCCCCCAATTCCCCAATTTAAAATAAAAAGAAATAAAAAGACCAGTAAGAGACCAATATCTGACAAACTTATGTAACACAGATGTTTACGGTCTGGATCACCCCACGAGTACTGTAACGTGACACTTTACTGTGACAGAGGCAAGAGCCACAGCTCGCGGCCTGGACTCACCTGGCTTACGGCCGTCTCCCAGTTCAAACCTCTCCCGAGGCGGCCGTGGCGGGCTGCGACCCCAGTGGCTCGCCTTCACTTTGTCACCGTAGTCCTCTCTCGTCGTTCGGTGATGAGCAGAAACTGCACGGGACAAAATAGGACATGGTGCTGGGAGCCGGGCCGCCCGCAGTCACCTCCCCCGCAGCGCTGCCAGTGGTGAGGCTGCGCACAGAGCAGGCGTGGCCACAGCACCACGTGCTGACAGTGCCCGGGCCGAGGCAGGAGACCCAGGAGACCCAGGCGGCCCTTCCAGACCAGCCCGGCCCGCCACTCAACAGGAAAGGCCCCACCCAGGCCTGGCATTGCCCATCCCCCACCCCCCTTCCCTCCATGCACCTTCCCGCCGTGCCTCCCGCTCCTTCCGTCGCTCCTCTGCACGCCGCTCGCGTTCCTTCTGCTCCCGCTGCTCCTTCTGCTGTTCCCGTAGCTTGCGCTCACGCTCCCGTTTCCTCTCCAGCTGCTCAAGGCGGTCCCTGCAACAAGCACACACCCACGTCCGCCAGACACAGGCAGGGGTGACTCTTCCACCCCCATGCTGTCAGCTTTAACTTTTAAATGGCCTTTGAGGTTCTCCAGCCCATAAGGGGCTTTTAAAAGGGAACCCAGGGGCCGGCCGAGTGGCGCGGTGGTTAAGCGCTGGCCTGGGAAGCCAGCGGCCCGGGTTCGGTCCCACATATGAGGGCCAGTGACACTGCCCTCAAAAAAAAAAAAAAAAAAAAATGAAAAAAAAAGGGAACCCAGGGCCGTCCGAGTGGTGTGGTGGTTAAGAGCTGGCTTGGGATGCCAGCGGCCCGGGTTTGGATCCCACAGAGGAGGGCCAGTGACACTGCCCTCAAAAAAAAAGATGAACCCATTCCGAGAGCACCGTTTCTCCAGGGCACGACAGACTGATGTGCAGGTACAAGGACACAGCCGCCTGTCAGGAACAGTGAACCCACTGATTCTGGAAAGTTCCTTCCAGGACTCCCCAGGAACATCCCAGTGTGCATCCCAGCAAAGGTAACTCTCCGCCTGCACAGGGTTCCATGGCTGCAAAAGGCGGGCAAGAGCCCACAGGGGTGGGAGCCCAGAGCCAGGCCCACGCCCATCCTCCCGCTCACTGGACCCAGGCAGTTGGGCCCCAGGCCGCTGCCCAGCCTTCCTGGTATGGGGACAGAGTGGGCACATGCGATGCATCAGGGGCAGTAGGGAAAGCCACTCCAATAAGACGACCTGTTGATCAGAGTACAGAAACACTAGTGACACAAAATAGGCGACCAAATAGTGAGGACCAACCACAGGTAATTTTGCGTCCCTACTGTCAAGTCCAAACACATTTTTAAAAAAGCTAACGTTTGGGCCAGCCAAGTGGCACAGTGGTTAAGCACTAGCTTGGGAAGCCAGCGGCCCCGGTTCGGGTCCCATATACGAGGGCCAGTGACACTGCCCTCAAAAAAAAAAAAAAAAAAAAAAAAAAAAAGCCAGCGCTTAACCACCGTGCCACTCGGCCAGCCCCTGACATCAGTTCTTAAAGCCATTTCCCTCCAAGCATAGCGTTAGCTGCACCTTTAAGTTTCGACACATTTTTGTTTTCATTTGGTTCAAAATATTTTCTATTTTTCCTTATATTGGGTTGGCAGAAAAGTCATGACGCATTTTTGCAATGAAAAACATAGAAAAAATTACATCGTGACTTTTCCGACAACCTAGTAATTTTTTTCGGGCCATGGGTGATTCTGAAATGGGTTGTTGGATTTCCAAACCTTTGGGGATTTGCCCAGGTCTCTTTCTGTTGCTAATTTCGAATTTAAGTCTTTCATGATAAGAGGGCCCACTTGGTATAATTTCAATTCTTTTAAGTTCGAGACTTGTTATGTGGCCTAGCAGATGGCCTACGATGGAAATGTCCTAGGAGCTCTTGAAACGGATGTGCATTCTGTAGCTGTGGGTGGAATGCTGTATGCATGTTAGATTGAGTTGACTGATAATAGTTCGCAAATTTTCTTTTCCTTGTTGATTTCCTTTAGTTCTTCTATTGACAACTAGAGACATTTCCAACTCTGATGACCTGCTTCCCCTTTCCGCTGTCAAGTTTTTGCTTCATGTGATCTCAGACTCTTGTAACACACACGTATACGTTTATCACTGTCCTGCCTTTCTGATGCATGCACCTTTTTATTGTTAGGAAGCCTTCGAGTTTTAGTCTTTGTTTTAACCTCAATTTTGTCTGACATTAGAACAGCCACTAGTCTCTTTTTTTTTTTTTTTTTGAGAGCAGTGTCACTGGCCCTCATATGTGGGACCGAACCGGGGCCACTGGCTTCCCAGGCCAGCGCTTAACCACCGCGCCACTCGGCCGGCCCTCAGCCACTAGTCTCTTGTGGTCACTGTCTGCATAGTGCAGACATCTTACTTTCAACCTACTTTTGTCTTTGACTCTTGATTTCTTCCTACAGACTAGCTGGATCTTGCTTCTCTGACAATCTTGCCCCTGCTTGGGTTACAGCAACCATTACAGTCAATGTAATTATGGATGTGGTTGGACTTTTGTTTTTTCACTCTGTTTTCTCTCTGTCTTCTGTCCTTTTCTGTCTCCGTTTTGGGTTTAACTAAGTATCTTTAGTATACCACTTCAATTCTTCTGTTTGTACTCTGAACTGTTTGCTCGAGAGGTGGTCGCAGTACACATCTCATCAGATTGCCACTAAGTATGTTTATCTATTTTATTTTTTTTTAGAGGGCAGTGTCACTGGCCCCGATATGTGGGATCCGAACCCGGGCCACTGGAGTCCCAAGCCAGCTCTTTACCACCGCACTCTTGGCCGGCCCAGATTGCCACTAAGTTTCACAACACAGAGAACCTGTCCCAGCACAGCTCCCTGCGCCTTCTCCTCTGTGCAGCCTATACCTTACGTATTACACAACAACAGTGCCTTCCTAAGTATTGCTTTATACAATCCTGTGTCTTTCACAGAAGACATGAGAATGAACATCCCTATAGATTCTTTTATGCTAACCCACTTTTACCATTTCCAGTGCTTGTCTTTTCTTCCTGTGGATTCGACACTGCCTGGTGTCATTTCCATTCAGAATGAAGGTCTTGAGTATTTCTTGAAGGCAGGTCTTACTAACAGTGGATTCCACCAGCCTGTGTTCACCTGGGAGTCTTTATTTCCCTCTCCCTGGTGAAACACTTTTGCTGGCTATGCAATTCCTGGTGGACACGCCTTCTCTCAGCAGGATGGCTCTGCCATCCCCACTGCCTTTCGGGCCCCACCGATGAGCAGTCAGCCACCAGCAGCACTGAAACTCGCCCTCTATGGAGACTGTTTTTCTCTTGCTGCCTTTCAAGGTATTTTTCTGTGGCTTTCACCAGTTTGACTATGATGTGGCTGTATTTACCATGCTTGGGGTTCACAGATCTTTTAGGGAATGCAGATAAAACGTTTTGCATCAAATTTGGGAAGTTTACAGCCATTATTTTCAAAAACACTGTAGTGCCCCTTCTCTGCTGGGACTCCCATTACATGGATGTTGTCCCACTGTGAGGCTCTGTTCATTTTTTTCTTTTTTTTTTAAGAGGGCAGTGTCACTGGCCCTCATATGTGGGACCCGAACCGGAGCCGCTGGCTTCCCAAGCCAGCTCTTAACCACCGCGCCACTCAGCCGGCCCCTCTGTTCATTTTTCTTCCATCATCTTTCTCTCTGTTCTTCAGAAAGCACAATTTCTACTGTTCCATTTTTAAGTCCTCTACTTCCAACTCTTTTCTCAATCCAAGTCTTCGCTAAATCTGGAACGCTCCGTTTCTGATGCTTTTCTTTTGTAACAGGGGTCTTACTTTCTTATTTCTTTGTACATCTCACAACTTTTTGTTGAAAACTGGGCATCTGAGATAGCATGTTGTAGCAACTCTGGATTCTAATTTTTCCTTTCAGTTGTTGCTGGTGGTTTAATAACCTCCTTGACCAAATCTGTGAACTCTGTCTCCCTTGTAGAGTGTGGCCACTGTTGTTTTTGTCTATGTTTCTTTTTATTTTCAAGCTTGGGCTTCCTTAGGATCCCCACTGTATCTGCACAACGGTGCAATCAGACCACACTGAAGTCAGCACAGGGCTGGGCAAACATGGCTATTTCATGTGCTGGCTGCAAACCCAGACACTGTGAGGGCTCTGCTCACCCTGCGGAGGTCTCAGACCTTTACCTTCTGGCCTCAGCGTCTCCCATACCCTCCGTGTCATGAGAGCCAAGGCTCTTCTCACATAACTTCTTTATTTTATTTTTTAACCTTTATTTTACTTTTTATATAGATATGTTCAAAAGGTCATTCGTATCTGGTAATTCTATATTGTTTGAGGATATTTAATGTTCTTGGATCCATCTCACTAGATCCAGAACCTCTTGAGTCTTTTCTTGCTGAAGCGATCTGGATTAAGGGCAGTGTAACAGTTGCTCGAGGGATAATATCAGGAGCTACAAAGCCAGAGTAAATTGGGTTTGACCTTCAAGCCCAATAACTGGCTACCATACCAAGGTTTGGAAACATCTCCAGTATGGCTGGATGCTACAGAGCTCCTCCAAATTCAAAATACTGTCGGAATGCCCTTTTATTATAATAAGCTTGGACTTCTCAAAATCATCTCACTGGCAACAGGTGGTAATGTGATGGAGCCATCTATACACTGTTCAAGAAACATTCGGGTCATGTAGTGGGTCATCATCTGGGCTCTCCTAGCTACAAATCTGATATGCTCCAGCATCTCTTTGCTGAGAGATTGAAATTCTCCATTGATAATAGTGAATACAAATGATCCGACCCACTGTTGAGAATTAACCCAGTCAGTATCTGGGCCAGCACTATAGTTAAGAGGCAAATCAGCCTGGCTCCATGAGCAGGCTGCTGGAGGTAACCATTAGTGTTTTAAAGCTTCTGGACTTCTGGGCTGTTTATCTCACCTTATCACTCAATCCAGTAACAACACCAATGAGAAGGTCACAACCATGTCAAATAATTGAAGACAATTCCAAGGATGTGAACTGTGGAATCTTTCCCTTAAGATTTGTTCCATACAGGGTCCTTGTCTTGTTCTTTCCACTGATGGGAGCAATCAGGTGGGATTCCCAAGGGACCCCAACAGAGAGAAAGTTCTCATGCAGACCATCAAACAAGAAACAGAAAAATATGAGGCTGGCAGTCATCGCATGAAATAGAGACCGATGTACCAGATCGAACATTGATTTGGTTCCATGTTCAATGTCTTCCGGTTCACCATTTCCAGGGCTGGTTCATCTATATCAGCAGGATATTGTCTAAATTTCCCTGATAAACCTGTAAAGTGTTACCTTCATTAGGTAAGACTGAGCAAGACCATCTGATCCTTCCATCATGCTGGGTTGTAATAGTTACAAATTAGCATATGTGTTCCTTACACACCTTCTTTAAAATCCTGTTTCCTTCACCCTGGCTGCCAGGGATGGAAGGGCCATCTAGCCTTGTTTCTCCCTTCCACACAGCAAGCCAGCTCCATGCTTTCTCTGGAAATGACCTCAACACAGAGATGACTCCAGTGTTCATACCTGTCCATTTACCCTTTACCTGGGCCATGGAGGTCAGATCTGGGCTAACCAGATGCTTTCTCCTGGTAGTCTGAGCCCACAGAGAGGCCCCTGGGGACAAATACCCAAGAGTTTGGTATCCCAGCTCCCAGACTATTTCAAGGCCTTGGGATTTCCCTTTCTTCCTTTCTTTTTTGGAAAGAACCAGCCTGTTTCTGCTGTAACCCAGAGAACCCTGAACAATGTATTTCCTGTCTTCCTGGCCTAGACCACCTAGAACAGAGCTTGGTACCAAGCACTCAGCACTCAATAAATACTCGCTGAGTGAAGTCATGGTGAATCCTGCTATACCACAGACTTCTCGAGCACTGGTTCTGTGTCAGAATTTATACCCATGGACCAGGCTGACTGTCTCCTAGAGGGGTCCACTCGACTACGGCTTGAGAGCAGTGCACTGCTGAAAACGAGTGAAGCACTCACCTCCCCATGGGGCACTTCCCAAACATTCCTGATGCGTCAAGCTCAGAGGTACTTACAGTTCTCCTCCTCTCTACCTCTCATTAGCTAACAGGTCTAGGATGATCACTCCCCCACTCTACCTTCCTTTCCCTCTCCACTGTTACATGTCTGGCCTAAACGTCCATTCCTCGTGTCTCAGACCTCAGCTCCCTGGAACAATGTCCTTTCTCTGAGGCCCATTTCACACTTATACAGGGACTCTGGCTGGGCTGCTGAGCAGAACCCCCACCAACCTTCATCAGGAAAAAGGTGACACAGATGTCCGTTCCCTTCATTACCTTCTCTCAACTGGATCACACCCGTGAGGAGTCAAAACTAACATCTTTCAGGATGATTCTCTGGTCAACAGCACACAGGGTTTACCGTGCGTGACTATGATGAACAGCACCAGAGCTGTGTCCTCTGCCGAGCTACTGGTCAAAACGATCGTCTCTTTCACTGTTCTGATGGGATGCTGACCATCTCAAGCACTTAAAGCCCCTTAACCAAACAAGCCCTCTCACCTCTCTCTCCTGGAGTGTTCTCTTGCCATCTCCCTCCTCTTCTGTCTCTCCCATTCCCGGCGAGCTTTATCCTGTTCTTCTCGATGTCGTTTCCGGCGTTCGTGTTCTCTTTCTTTTTCCTTCACTCTAGCATGTTTGCCTAATGAGAAACAAGAAGTGTCAAGCAAAGAAACAATTTCTAAACACTGAATCTGAAAATACCCATGAAGAAGAGAATAATTAATGACTTGGAAAAACAATCATGCTTTTATGTTTAAAACAGAGATGAAGACATAAAACTATGCAGTAAGCTTTCAATTAAGTAAAAAAATAACGTATGTGATTATCATTAAATAGAACTGTGATTTTCATCTTTTTAAGATTTTATGTATTGAATCAATTGATTTGACTACATTACTTTCATCATTGAAAAAAAACACCATTCATAAAGAACACAGGACAAAGCTTAGCTCCTTTTTGTGGTTCTACATCACGTCATACAACTGTGTCAATCACATGCATTTACAATGAGATTTAAAGCAGGTCCGAAATCCTTAAACATCTCTTGATATTGGTATGAGAGCCACTATGCCATTACTTGGACTTCATCAAGTACCCAATTTTCAGTTAAAGTAATTTAGCACTGAAAGGTATGTTTTCACCTTACATGTATAAACTAAGATAATCGCATATGTAAACAAACTACCCCAGAACGATGTAATGATGGCAAAAAAAAAAAAAAAAAAAATGACACAAGGAAAACACAACAGCTATTCACAATGATCTACAATAAATATATACTTTTAACTTAAAGTTACTTTCTCTTTTCAACTGTGCTCTGGAGAAGGCAGCACATCATGCACTAGGAAACAGACCACACTTGACTATGACACAAAAGAAAACAAATGCTTCTGTACCCCCTTCTGCTGAGTGACTACGATGCCTACGTTTCTCTTTTCTCTTTTCATCTTTCCTGTGATGAGCTTTTTCTTTTCGAGACATTTGTTGGGGCGGTTTGATAGCCAAAGAATCATCTTCCTCTCCTCTGAAATAAGAAACAACACGTCACATCGCACTCCAGTAAATGGAATAAGGAGCTTCAACACAGAAAGATGCAGGGTTCAGGAAATGAATCAAGTTGAATCTGAACCATCATTTAAAAAATTATGTTAATTATAAAACTTAAGCCAAGACTGTAAGCTACATAGACTCATATGAAAAGTACAAGTGAGGGCCGGCCGAGTGGCGCAGTGGTTAAGTGCTGGCTTGGGAAGCCAGCGGCTCAAGTTTGGGTCCCACATATGAGGGCAACTGACACTGCCCTCAAAAAACAAAACAAAAAGTACAAGTGAGAAGTCAATGTGGTATATACAGAACAAAACTGGGGGGGTGAAAGACATGTTCATATCTTGATGATGGCTGGTTTCACAGGTGTGTGAAAATGTATCATATTGCAGTTTACATACGTGCAGTTTGTCATTTATACCTCAATAAAGCTATTAAAATAAAAGGCCCCACACTTTTAACCAAACAAAATGACCTAAAAGATCATTTAACAATATCCTCCGGCCAGCCGAGTGGCACGTTGGTAGGGAGTTGGCTTGGGATGCCCGCTATGAGCAGCAGGACCCCGGTTTGGATCCCACATGAGGGCCAGTGACGCTGTGCCCTCTACAGGTAAGATGGTGAACAACAGCTGGACCTGGAGCTGGGCTGCCAGGAATCGCTGGTGACTGAGTAGACTGCAGTGGGGCTGCTCTGAGCTACTGTGAATGGCTGGCAGCTGGCGTGAGCTTTTTGTTTTTTGTTTTTTTCCAGGGCAGTGTCACTGGCCCTCATATGTGGGAACCGAACTGGGGCTGCTGGCTTCCCAAGCCAGCGCTTAACCACCGTGCCACTCGGCCGGCTCCTGGCGTGAGCTTTTGTGAGCCACCATGAGCGGCTGTCCAATGGCCAGTGAGCGAATGCCTCACCCGGGAAGAGTGCAATGATAATACCAACATGGGACAGTGAAGCAATGTCCTCCACAACTAGACTGAAGGACAAAAGGACAGCAATTCGTCTGTTCCCCTCCCCCAATTTCCCAATTAAAATCTCAAAAAAAAAAATTCTTAAACAAACAAACAAAAAACAATAACTTCTACTGACTATAGGACCAAAATCTTGGGAGAATTCACACCCTATACCTTTCTACTTTAATTTCTGCTTATGTTGCCTTTAATTACTTGATGAGGGACAAGAGAAAGAAACAAGTAAAGAGTGACCATGGCGCAGGAAGAAATGTCAGAATGTACAGGCCTGGGTAGGACCATTTCTGCTCAAAGCTCTGCTCAAAAATCTTTCAGCATTCTGTTTTGGTTGTTGCACAAAAAAAATTTTTTTTTTTTTTGTAGAGGGCAGTGTCACTGGCCCTCATATGTGGGATTCAAACTGGGGCTGCTGGCGTCCCAAGCCAGCTCTTAACCACTGCGCCACTCAGCGGGCCCCTGTTGCATACAATTTTAGACAGTAGTTTCAATAATCATCACAAACATCAGCACAATTATTTAAATGTACTATGTAAATGATACTGACTTGACTGAAGCATAATCACAAAGAAAGAAATACAGACACTCATTTAGTCTTTCCATAAGAAGAGGGGCGAGTTGACAACTAACACTACACACAAGAGCCCATTTCAATTGTGGGCAAACTTAGCTAGTCATGACCACAGACTTTCCCAAAGTCCCAGCCAGAATACCGACCACCAGGCAGTGCGCCTCCGTGTGTGTCCCCGGTTTTGCGTGCCGGCAGCCCGGGCACCCTGCTCCCCATGCATCACTGCCTCACCTGTCTTCCGTGGAGTCCTCCCTTCTGTATGGCGAGTTCCTGATCGTTATCTCCATGCGGTGGTCCCTCAGCTCCCCCTCCTCAAGGGAGTCACGCTTGGAATCGCGCTCATCAGACTGAGAAGCAAGGAGAAAGTCATTTTCTTCACAGAGAAGCATATTTGTAATGATAATCAAACCTTGCCCACATCCACAAATGAACTTTTATATACACATTGAATGCACCGATGTTATAAAACACAAAAACATTTCATCCAAATCCTATGACGTTAAAATTACAACTCTCTGTAACCCAGAACCTCAGATGAGAAATTTAAATCCAGCATATGACAAGGGACATTAGACTTTATGCCACCTATGTTAGTTGTTTATATGCGCCAAAACTGAGCCTTAAAGCATAATCTATTCACCAAATACTCTCATGATACTCATAAATAATTAAGGGCTTGCTACTAATCTTATCAGAAGAGGTATTTTTTACCAATAGCCCTTACCAAATTACTAGAACATTTTTCTGAGTACATTATGCAAACCAAGAAAGGTAAAACATGAACTCCAGGGTAACTTCCAACTATGCTAAAAACACTCAAAAATGGTATCATGAATATACTAATAACGAAATGAGAAAAATTAGTCCAATTGCACTAATGACTTTAGGCTCAAAATACTTTATTGTCCATGTAGATACTGTCATCTGCACACAGCTTTAGTATGTTATCAATCTGTCTGGATGATGGAAACTGAATATTTGAATGTTTTTGTTAATTTTTAGAAGAGATTTAGGGCTCACCTGTGACATTTGGAAGTACAAAAGAACTTCACCGAAGAAGCGTTGTTCTAATGGAAAAACGAGGGCAAGAAATTAAATCTCCTTTAAGAAAACCCCTTACTTAAAAAACATGGCTTACATTTTTTAGGCGTTTTATCTCTGCTTTCTCCTCTTGTTCCTTCCGTCGCTTCTTTTCCTGGAGAATTTCATCTAAAGTTTTCACTTTCCAAGAGTCCTTTTCATCACCCATTTGAGTTCGAACACTGCGGAGAGGACGAGAGCGGACGCCACGTCAGGGCGGCCCCGCGGCCGTGCGGGCGCCGAGCGGCTCGGGCCTGGGACGGGCCGCCGGGGCCGGGCCGCCGTCCGTGCGTCCCGCACCCGGGCCTGGGGGTCACTTCACCTCGGTCTGCCCTTCAGGACACGCTCGCGGCACCGTCCCGTCCCGCAGCAGCGCCCGCCGTTCACGAGGCGCGGCCGCTCCGTCGGAATTTACCAGAGACGCGCGGGCTGCGCGAGCCACGGGGCAGCGGGGCCCTGGGGCGGCGATGCCGCGGACCCGGCCGCCCGCCAGCCCCCACGGCCTGCGGTCCGGGCGCGCCACCCCGGGGGCTGGCTCGGGGGGCCTCGAGGCCCGCCGCCTCCGGGACCCCAGGTTCCACGCGGGGCGAGAAGGGACAGCAGAGCGGGGAGTGTCGCCCGCCCAGCCCGAGAGCTTCGGTGAGCCGACCGCCACTCACCCCTGCGCCGCCGCTGCCGGTCCCGGAGCCTGAGGAGAATCAGCGGCAGGCGCGCGCCACGAGCGTCGTCACTTCCTGTATCGGCGCGGACTGATGACGCGCTAGGTGGGGCCTCGCCGCCAACTCCGGCCCCGAGAGGAACAGGTGCCGTGGGCGCGCCTTGCGCCACTTCCGGCCTGGGCGCTGGCTGATGATTTCCCTGGGGGTGGAGCCAGTCCCGAGCGGGGCGTCGCCCCCGCCAGCGCCCGACCCCCCACGCGTTTGGCCACCGGAGCCGGGATCTCTGCACAGCCCCCGCGGGTTCGCCGGCGCCGCGCCCCCACAGGCCCCTTCCCTGCCGCGGACAGGCGGCCTCAAAGCCGCGCGCTGGACGCTAAGGAAGGTGCTCCGACGACGCTGCAGCCGATTGGATACTTAGATGCGGAGGGACGTTGTCCCTACAGCTACGCTTTGGGCTCTCCCTTCCAAAACAAACAGGACCCCGGGAGGGAGGAGCTGTTACCGTGGTTTTAAGGCTGCGCCCACACGATGGCTCTCCAAACCTGACTGCCTACCCAGATTCACCCGCGGAGCTTGTAGGGTCCCCACCTCCGACGCCAGTCTCCAACTTGCTGAGGCCACTGAATGAGAAGTCCTCTTCCCCGTGTCGAGTTATTCTGTAGACCTTTGTTGTTTTAAATGGTCACAAAGAAGGATAATTTAACATCCTGAATCTCAGGGAAAAGAATGGAACATAAAAGTTTTGTCCACATTTACTGGACCTGAAATGGAAAATGCGCAACGTGCCAAAAAAAATTAGGGCACCAAAAAGGCGAGTTTAATTGGGATTGGTTTCCCTCTCAGAACGAAATGTTTGCTTTCGGTATCCAACCTTTTATTTTGCTTACTGAGTTCTCTGTGACAGGAAAATCATGTTTGTCACTCCCTCCATGATGAACACTGGTCAAGGCAGTCAGAAACCACCCTTGGGGCCACGGTGGTTAAAAGCTGGCTTGGGATGCCAGCGGCCCCGGTTCGGATCCCACGTATGAGGGCCAGTGACACTGCCCTCTACAGCGAAGATGGTGAACAATAGCTCCACCTGGAGTTGGGCTGCTGTGAGTCGCCGGGTCAGCATAGCTGCAGCCCCTGCTGCAGTGGGCTGCCATAGGCTACAGTGAGTGGCCGGCAGCCAGTATGAGTGGCTGGCAGCTGGTGTGAACTGCCAAGAGCCGCTGTGAGCGGCTGTCCAGAGGCCCGTGACCGTTCTGCCTCACCCAGGAAGAGTGCAATGATGATACCAACATGGGCCAGTGAAGCAACGTTCTCCACAACTAGACTGAAGAACAAAAGGACAGCAACTTGTCCTCCCCCAATTCCCCTGTTCCCCTCCCCCAGTTCCCCAACACTGTTCCCTTCTGCCAATTCCCCAATAAAATCTTTAAGAAAAGAAATCACCCTTGATCACTTAAGGAGCATAAACACAATGAGGAAACAATGAAGGGCACGCTGAACATTTACTTTGGCTGAACAAGAGTCACGGATAGTCGCTACCACAGTGACTTAATTTAGACAAAAACAACAGGAGGCACCCACAGCATCAATTTATTATCATAGCAGAATCAACAGTGACTCACTAAATTATTTAACAGAACCATTTTCTAGAAAGTACTGATCTAGTCACACAAATACTGGAATAGGTAAAATACAAAACACTACAGACATTTTACACTTTCACTTCTCCACAGTTTTGTTTGGTATAAAGCAAATATTACTTGGTTCTGATGTAGATGGTCACTGATATAATTTTCAAGTTTTTCAGTATGGGAATGTCACCCCAACTGGCCAGCCATTCTCAACATGGAGCCCACAAGTGCCTGAGCAGGTTCAAACTCACATTGGTGAATATTATAAAAACTGCAAGTTGGCTAAATGCCAGTTTTCCTTAAAACAAAAACTGAAACACACACACACACACACACACACACACACACACACACACACACAAGACTTTGCCAGTTAGAGCAGTTTCCAACTCAGTTTGGACATCTGGGCATGGATCCAGTGGCCATGACACTCAGAATCAGAGCCCTCAGGAAAATTGGAAGCATGAACTTCCGAGACAGCAATGTGGGAGGGTTTATGCTCTGAGCTGCTGGGGGAGCGGCCAACCACACTCTGCTCTTGGCTTCTCGGCCAGGACACAGAGAAATAGGCAGACTCATTGGGGACCTGGGACATTCTTATTTATAAACCAGGAAAAGGAAGGCACCCCAACCACGGCCTGCACATATTTTGGAAAGAAGAAAGCCCTAGTACAATGTGGGTCAAAGGAAAGCAGAGGAGAGGGCTTTGAGCTGCAGAAAATCCTTATTTCTCCAGATCAGGGCACCATGATGACACTCTCAGGCCTTGGGAAACGTATTACCTGGCCAAATGTAAAAAGCCATGTTGTGAGTCTGACACACACACACACACACACACACACACACACACACACCCCGCATAAGTGACCATCCACAGGACAGTGACAAAACAGGAATTGAAAGCCATTGGTTTGGGGAAAGTATTTCAAACTCAGGCGACAAGCACAGCTCCACGTGGCTGATACTCTTAGTGTGATACTTTTTTTTTTTTACTGTTTCTGATTCACCATGTTTATTTTTCCTCAAATTAAAGACACATTTTGGGTTGTGCAAGGGTATCCTGAGCTTTCCAGGGCAGATGATTTTAATGCTGATCTGCAGAAATTATGACTCTTGGAATTTAAAAACAAAAAGCTTTTTATGCCACTCAGTGGGGTTTCCCTGAGCCAGAGACCTGCCGCCTCTGACGCATATGTCATGGCCAGCCTCGGAAGCCTGGCTCCAGTGTGGGCTCACTTACAAAGGCACAGATAACCACAGACACAGGAGCTGCCGGCCAGCATGAGCAACGATTCTATCAACATTGGTCCAAGCACATCTGTGACAGCTGAGGACACACTATAAAAACTAGATAAAGTTAATAAAAAACACATCATCACTGTACAGTCATTAAACAGCCAGGCCAGGGGCTGTGGCACCCTGCACAGGGCTGTCCTGGAAGCGCCCGAGAAGTGGGCGACTCGGGCAGACGTGAGGCTGATGGGAGGGCAGTGGCGGCCACAGCCGGGGCAAGATGTCTCAAAAGCAGCCTTGAAGGAAATTGCCTCACTTACTAATAATTTAGCAAAATCTCCATTTAGTTTCTGGTCCCAAATTTAGAAAATCAAAACCAGCTGAAAGCCACTTGTGAGAGTGGAGGGCGGGCACCTCACGGGCTACAGCTTCATAATTCCACGAGGCACGGGACCTGGAAACCCCCGACAGTAGTAGGCAACAGGCAGCTGCATTTCTGATTACACTCAGATGACAAAGTCTGTGACAAGGCCAACGTGAAAATCCTGCAACGGGGTGGCCCCACATGTGCTCCCTCCCGTTCTCATTCCACTGTCAACTGCGGGTGTCGAAGCGATGTCCTCCAGGGCACAGGCGGGAGCCCCGTGGAAGCAGTGCTTTCACTCTGGGCTTCACAGATCAGTGCAGCAACCCAGCCACCTCCAATGAGTCCTCTTTAGTTTTGCTTTGGGGGGAAGCAGAAAAAGAGGAAAGGGAGTAGATACCTGGGGCAGGTCACAGGAGAAACAGCTTCACAGTGAAGATGGGCTTGTCATGCAGGTGAGCACACACCTGCTTGTCCTCTGGATGCAGGTCAGCTTCGTAAAAAGGTTGGTTGTAGTTCAAAAGGCTTCATTATAATCCCTCGCTGTGGCAAACTTTTTCAAGTAAGCAGAACTTAATGAGACATAATTATTGCTCTTTGTCTCCAAGAGATTTGATCTCCGGAAGAGACTACTTTGGTATTTTCCAGTTGAGAAGCCAACTGGAAAACCAGTGGACAGATCGTGAGAGCCAAAAGCCTGACCAGCAGGGATGGAAATGAGACTTAGGGACAAGGGCACCTTCGGTCCTCTTTCTCAGTTGGTGTCAGTCCAGCAGGCAGGCCGTGGCGCTCAGGTGGCCAGGCTGCCTCAGTCCACCAAGTGGGGCTCCCCTGAGGTGCCCAGAGCTCAGCACGTGATGGGCAAAGGCATGGTGGGGAGGGCCTCAGAGACTGGCTGGCGGTGGACGTGTCCCATCAGATATCCCACCAGGACGGGGGTGGTGGTGGTGAGGGATGAAGTGAAGAGCTCAGGAGCCTCAGCCCAGCGCAGGGCTCCATCACCTGCCCATCCTCTCTGGGGGGGAGCCCGCCACCAGCTTGTGGGTTCAGAGTGTGACATACTCGCTGCATTCCAGAAGCCACGTGTGCCTTCTCTTTTTTAAAAAACTACATTCTCGGGCCGGCCGAGTGGCGTGATGGTTAAGTGCTGGCTTGGGAAGCCAGCGGCCCCGGTTCGGGTCCCACATATGAGGGCCAGTGACACTGCCCTCAAAAAAAAATACATATCAGATAAAAAAAACTACATTCTCATTTTCAATGCTACAGTGTAATGGAAATTAAATACTCCAAGTGTTCCTCGGCCCTCACCCATTCTGGAGGAAAATCATAACATCCTCGCATTGAAACACAGGCGGTAGGGGACCCTGCGCAGCAGCTGACCGCAGAGCAAAGTGGGCAGTGTTCCCCGCCCGAGCTCAGCACTGCCCGTGTGTCTCAGCCTCCAGGGCCAGAGCCCCTTGGGAGGAGGGGGCTTAGTGCAGCAGACTCTGAAAGATCCCCCTGCCTTCATGGAGTGACCTTTCCCTAAGTGGGACCGGCTGTTGGAAGGCCCGAGATGGAGAGAGGACGCTTCGGGTAGGAGGGTTGGGTGGCAAGGCTAGGGCCCAACACCCCACCCTCAGCAGCAGGGGCCCCATTTCTGATCTCTTTGTGTTCCTCCCCACTCACTGCCTGGGTCTGTGGCCTCTGTCCCCAGGTAGTGGGCATCTTGGCCTTCGTCCAAGCACAGCGGTCTCCCCACACACTGAGGAGCAGGCGGCACCTTCAATGGCTGGCGTGGGGAAGGTGAGTTCTGTCCACTGGCACCAAGCAGACAGCGGCCCATGTTGGCATCTGGACCCAGCTCTGGCTTCACAGCTGTCCCCAGTGGTTTTCACCCACAGGAATGGGGGCCTAACTGCAGTCAGACCTTGTGCCCTATGCAGGCCGTGCAGAGGCCGGCGGCTCCAGTGCGCTCAGCATGCGACAGCAGGAGCCTGTGTTCACATTTTCACATCGCTGGCAATGGCTCGGCGGTAGGCAGCTGGCTCTGGTCTCCGCCCCAGGAAGCTGGTGTCTGGGATTCCATTCAAGTTCCCGCTGGTTTTGCCTGAAAACCCCAGAGAGGGGCAGGGAGGGCTGCACATGCCTGGTCTCCTCACCCCAGCAGTGACCATGAGGGTATGAGTGGCCAGGGAGCAGACAGGGCAGGGATCCCGCGTCAGCGAGGATGGCAGCTGCGTGTGGCACTGGGTGCCTGCTGAGGCCTGAGCTCAGTGGTGCGGCCTGGCCTCCTTGGGGACCAGTGGCTCAGCACTGTCCTCTGGAGTGTGGCCGGCAGCCACAGCCAGGGTCTGCATGGCTTCCCGCTGGTACTGCTTGGCCTTGTTGTAGAGCAGGACACCAGCCGTCACCAGAACGGTACCCACGGCTGACAGGCTGGTGACTTTGTTGCCGAAAATGATGATGCTGAGCCAGATGGACAAAGCATGCTTCACGGTGCTGGCGACGCTGCAAGACAGAGGGGGCAGTGATGGCCCAGGACTGGGGGCGGGCTCCTGGCTCGCCAGTCCCCCCTCCTGTGGGTGGCAGGACTTCCTATCAGGAAATGTGCCAGGCAGAGACAGCAGGAGAAGCCACAATGCACAGCCCCACGTTCCAGACGTACAATTAACATTTTCCCTTGTTTGCTTCAGTCTTTTTTTGACCGAAGTATTTGTAGGTAAATGGCAGTCATAATGACATTTTACCCCTAATCGCTCCAGCTGCTCCCCAAATGAGGGGTGACCACATCCCTGAGGTAACTTTGTGGCACCTAAGAAGAGACAATCCCTCTGTGAAGCAGCACTGTGCACACCATGAAAATGGATTAACGCCAAATCCACTGAAACATCAGCAGTGCCATGTCTCAGGGTTATGGGTAATTTAAACTTTATCTTTTGTCCTTCTCTCTTTTCCAATGTTCTACAGTGCATATTGCTCTTATCATAGAGATTATAATAGGAATTCTTAAAACAAAGCCATTTTCTTTAAGTAGAATTAGTTTTCTGGTTTTTGTCTTTTTTTGAACCAATGCTAATGATCACTGAAAAACAACTTTGTGTGACAGTGACCTTGGGAGGCTTTCGTGACAGAATGTAGAAATGATGGGCCGGCCGAATGGCTCAGTTGGTTAAGAGCTCGCTCAAGAGTGTGAGCTGAGCTCTGAGCAACAGCAGTTCGAGGCCAGCCTGAGCTGAGTTGCCGTTGAGCTACCAACAGGTGGCAGGATGGCTCAGCTAAAAAAAAAAAAAAAAAAAGAATGTAGAAATGATGAGTGTTCCCAACAGTCCTGCAGACACCTTCCATTCAGGACCCAGGAGGGTGAGGGCCGGCTGAGCACAGCCCCCACGGGGCCCACCCGGAGGTGGGCACGGCCGCTGGCGGTCGTCTGACATTGCTGCAGACTTGGGCCTGATTGAAACCAGCAGGCCTGTGAGCTGCCCCACAGAGTGGCTTATGTGTGTGAGGGCCGGGGAAACTGTGGCCGCTGCATGTGTGGCCCCATGAGGCCTAAGGGCGGTATGAAGTCATCCAACCCATGCTGTCTTCACTTGGGGACAAGCCTACTTCTCCAGTGACAGTTGACAGGTTAAAGAAAAAGGCCCACTGACTCGCACAATGTGATGTGGTCAAAGCTGCTGACATCACCGCTTGGATTTCTAGGTCTGCTGGCAACCTCAGCTCATTCCTTTCCAGTTGTTATTGAAAACTGTCCAGCTTTGAAACTTGTCCAGTTATACGAGTGAAAAGCAGCTTGAGAGGCTCAAAGCTATGCCACCCAGTGTGGGGGCGGAGGGCCCGTGTGGCCACGCACACCAGGGACTCGGCCTCACCCCCCCCGCCACGTTTCGGGAGCTCTTTCCACCTGCGGCCCAAGGCCCGTCCCCGGCAGCAGACAGGGTGTCCCATCATCGCAGGAAGTCCACTGACAGCTGTTCCAGACGGAACAAGACCCAAACCAAAACAAACAATTCCTATTCCACTCTGAAGATTTCCAGTGGGAGTCTCCCTGCACATCTGTGTTTCGGATCATGCCCACGCAGCGGCCTGGCCTTCAGGCGAGGGCCGGCTCATCACGACAGCCTTTGCTAGAGCACTTTGCCACACAAACACCTCTTGTGAAAACACAGCTTCAGGCCTGCTCTGCAAATAGCTTGGCAGTCTATCTCCTGGGACGCTGCCATCTTACCTGAAAGTCACGGGGGAGATCCTGCCCATGAGCGCATACGCCGTGACACTCTGCAGATGGAACAGAACGCCGTCCGTCAGCAGCAGCAGCACCACGTCCTGCGTGTAGGCAAAGCTCTTCCCGCCCCTGCCAATCACCGGCAAGTCCTGCGCCAGAACAGAGAGGCCCTGGCAAGCCCGCCTTCCCCGTGCAGCCCACCCCGAAAGACAGGGCTCCATGCATGCCAGTGACCTGGGCAAATGGACCGGCATGGGGGCGCCCTGGGAATAGCCTTCTGAGATGGCCACTGAGTGGCGCTCATCAAAATCCTAAACATGCCACAGGCAGTCAGTGAGCATGTGACAAGATGTCGGGAAATGCAGATCAAACCAGAGACACCACCTCACCCCCATTAGGACCCAAAGGACAAGACACCCCCAGAACATGACCCTGTTGGCGAGGATGCGGAGAGGCTGGAACGCTGTGCACTGCTGTGGGGATGGAAATCGGTGCAGTCGCGACAGACACGGTGAGGCTCCTCCGCGTTTAACACAGAGCGACCAGATGACCCAGCAACTCCACTTCCAGGCGTGTCCCCAAAAGCAATGAAAGCAGGGACTTGCACTCCCACATTCACAGCAGCGTACGTTACAACAGCCCAAACATGGAAGCAAGCCAAGCATCCACCAGCAGACAAGTGGATGCACGAGGTGTGGTGTGTTTGCAGTGGGGTACCACTCGGCCTTGAAGGGCACGGGGCACTGACCCCACTACAGCGTGTGGGCCTGGGGAACACTGTGCTCCATGCAACAAGCCAGACACGGGAGGACAGACACATGCGAGTCCAAGCACAAGGGGGACTGGAGTGGCCGAGGTCACAGAGATGGGACGAGTGGGATGGGTGCCGGGCTTGGGGAGGAGTTCCCCAAATCTGCCCCTTGCCATAAAGATGATTTTGAGTGAAAAGAGAGCCGTGCGGGACGTGTTCTCTGACATCCCTTCTTGCTGGAAAGAGGAGATAAAACTCCAGTATGGAAGACGTCCTCTCTGTCCCAGAAGGAAAGGGAGTGAGGCCGAGGGCACTGTGCAAACAGGCTGTGTCACCGTGACTGTCACCTCCCCTCAGCGCCCCGCTCTGCTTGGTGATGTCCCCACAACTGCCTCTTTATGATGTAGGAAGTCCTCGCTGAACGTCGTCCAGACGTTCTGCGACTTTCAGCAAAGCGACGTTCTTGGAGGACTTGCTCTGTGGGCGCTCAGTTCTGCCTCTGCCTCGGGTCTCCATTTCCCCCGCGGGCTCCCGTGCCACGTCCAGCTGTGTGCCGCTCCTGTCACTAATTCTCAGGCCCAGCCAGAGACCCCAGGGCAGGAGAAGGGAAGTGCTATCTGTCCTTGCAGGGGTCTGGGGGGGGGCAGCATTTAACGGGGACAGGTTTCGGTTTGAGACGAGGGAAAGGTGGTGATGAGACGGTGGTGATGGCTGCGCAGCTGTGCATATGTACTCAGTTACACCCGAAAATGGTTGGAATGGTAAATTTTGTTATGTGTATTTTGCCACAATAAACATAATTTTATATATGCATATTCTTCCAGTCAACCATTCCAATTCCAGGAATGCAGCCCTGAGAAACTTCCGCTGCAGGTGTGACAGGAGAAGTTCCCTGTTGCTGTGATGGGACAGGGCAGCTCCCTACCACGCACACCCAGGGTGTGACGACAGGACAGGGTCACCCAGACCCAGTGTGTCGGCGAAGGTTTGGACCTCATCTGATGAGTGGGGCAATGTGAGTCCTTTCTAGCCCCATGGACACGTCCAGAAGGGGCTCCTCTAGGAGTGAGGCCCAAGGACCGGGGACACACCTTCCCTCTTGCTTCATCCTGCATGCCTGCCCTGTTGATTGTCCTACGATGGGCATATGCCACTTGGAAATTCCAATAATAAATAAGTGAGCCCAAAACCCTCACACAAAAACTGCTGCAGACCGGCCTCTGGGGACACGAACCTGCCTCAGAGACCCACGCAAGGTCTGGCTTCCACCTTCTCTGTGGGGACACGCTACAGGCACAATTCAGCAAAGCATGGCAGTGAGCTGGGAAGTTAGCTCCTGCCCCTGGTTTCCCAGAATACACGGCCAGGTGCCCAGGGGCGTCTGCTCCCAAAACTCACCATAAAGAAGATCCAGGCTGGGACCAGCATGGCCACGGCCGCAGCGCTTGTGTAGAACTGCAGCTCGGCAGCCCTAGGGGACAGGGGCACCTAAGGGTCCACTCGCAGAGGCCAGGCTTCCACCCAGATTCACAGCGACACCCGCTAAAGGGCCCCAGTGCATTAGAAGCCAGTGTTCCCCGGGATGACACGGAGGGCCTGTGTGACAGAGCCAACCCCCAGCATGGGAAGTGGAGGGCAGCCCACCGGGCCGGTCCCGAGGGTGCCTGCATGGGGCAGTTGCAGACACCGGGGTTTTCTTCCAAGTTTCAACAGGGCACTTTAAAGGCCACTTGCACCAAAGTGGGGAGGGCATCCGGGCCCCAGGTCACGCTGCCCCGCACGCAGGCAGGACACCCTCCTGGCACCAGAAGGAGCGATACTTACGAGAACCTATACTTGTCCCCGCTGAGGAGTTTTTTCGAAAAAACATTTTGCAAACTGGAATAAAGAAGAAGAGGTTACCCGTTGGGACAGGAAGTTAGCACTGTGTGGTTCCCAAGCAGTAACGACAATGCTGGCCCCTGGGCGATGGCCCCTGGCATCTGCTGTGAGCCAGGCCCATGTGGGCGTTTTCCAGGCCTCACGGCGCCATGAGGCAGTGCCAGGCCTGCCTACAGGGGAAACAAGGCGCTCTGAGGCTGAGCGACGTGCCTGAGGCCACCCTGCTCTCGGGTGTCAGACGACCCCAAGTCCCTGCTCTGAGAACTGCACGGAACGCCACTCTGAACCAAGAGGTCCCCTAAATCAGCAATGGCCTCGGGCCAGGCACCCAATGTGTGGGCGTGACAGAACGCAGCAGGCATTTAAGCACACGAAGACCCCACGAGGAAACACAGAGGAAATCCCTGACTGGGAAAGACACAGTGTGTGGAACACATGCGGCCAACAAGAAAGCGGGCCGTCCTCGTCCCTGGGAGCCAGCGGGCTGGCACATCAACTACTGACACTGCTCTCTGGGCTCTAGAAGAAGGGGCTGCTTTGCTTTGTGTTAATGCAAAAACCTAGGCGAGCACAGTGTCAGACAGAAACTCTCAGGCACAATGCTAACACGGGGCTGTGACGCCCACAGCACAGACCAACAGCCTTCTGGGGCCGTCCGCGGGCTCCGCCTCCCTTCTGGGATCTACGCTACGGACAGTCAGACATGCAGATGGAGGCTCATGTGAAAAGATGTCCCCTGCAGATTTAGGTGGAAGACTTGTCGTGGGAGGTGGAGGAGCTTGGTCACCAAGCTCGGGTTGCAGGAACCGAGGCTCCCAGGACGGCACGAGCTCACCACACCGGACACACTCTGAACAGCAACATGACCCATGTGACGTGTCTAGGGGCTACGAGGACAGAGGCCAACACCTCAGAGTGTTAGCGACAGATTCAGAAGCTATGTTACTCGGAACCTCGGTGAGGACAGCAGCAGGAAACACGCTGGTACCCACGACAATTCCTCTTTTCTAGGAACGGGAGGCAATGGGAAGCACAGCCCTGCTCGGTGCAGATGGACTTCACCCGCGTGGGTGCAAGATAGCCAATCCTGGGCTAATGGTCGCAGCCTGGGACGCGGCGCGTATCAGCTTTGTTTCACTTAGCTGGCTTGTTTTTCGAGAAGAAGCTACTTCACTGGGGCACTTACTGCTTGGCTGTTTAGGAAAAGGAGGCATCGGCTGTGCCTGGCTTTGAATTAAGGGAAGCAGTTCTGAGTGTCTCTGGACTGAAATGCCAACAGCTGTGAAGAACAGTGGGCACTGTCCCCAAGCACAGCGCATGTCCCCTGCCCCTCGGGACTCACCAGTCCATGATGTTGGTGGACAGCGCAGCCGAAAACCCCAGGATGTTGAAGCTCATCTCAGTCGCTGTGCATAGCGCCAGGCCTCCCATAACCGGGACGAGGGAGAGGTTGACCAGCAGCCCTGAAAGGGACACATCACAACAGCCTGGCTGTGACCAGTCTGTCCAGCTGCTAATCTCTTCTCAGAGCCCCGGGGGCATCCTCCCGTCTCAGGGAAGCTGTGGATTTTTCCCTAAGTTCAGAGCCAACACCCACTAGATTCTTCGTGCCAGAGGGAGACGCAGCAAAGAGCCTGCACCTGCAGGCGATTGGCCCCTCTCCAGTCCAGGTCCCTCGCCGGTTCTGAGACGTGGTCTGGACGTGAGCCCTGTGCCCAGAAACCCACCTCCCCCGGCACCCACGGCTCCATGAGTTCTCCCTTGCAAAGGCAGGAGGTGATTCTATTAAAGAGGGAAAACTAGGGGTGGGGGTGGGGTTCAACTGGCGTGGGGGCTTCCACGAGGACCCACGCTGAGTTCACACTCCTTGGTTCATTCTGAAGTCTAATAAATAACCTTGACGTGAGCGGTATGAGGGAAACTCATTCTCCCTGGAAAGGGCACCAGGCGACCTTTTGAACCTCTGCCTGGATTTCAGGAGCAACATCAGGCCTATTTGGAAATTCAATGTGGACCAGGGTATAAGGCTTTCATGTCTGGCAAAAAGGAACAAAAGCGCAGCCCTCAGACCACCCACATCAACTTCACAGGACAAGGGCCACGTCCCGGCTCAGGACAGTGCCGTCCAGAGCAGGTGAGCCGGGGAGTGTGCGTGTCAGTCACCCGGCAAACCCCTGACCCCGCGTGGTCGACGCATCTGCCTCACCCCCCAAGAAGGACCAGCTTTCTTGGCTGGGGTGCAGTCCAGGGGCAGCTCCCCTTGGCAGGCCCCACCGGCTCTTGCCTGTCCCAACCACCAGGCTGCTGCTCTGCAGGGAGGGTGTCACTCTTGAGGTCACTTCCCTGAGTGACCGTTGGCACTGAAATCTTGGCCCCTCAAGTCTGATACCTCGGTCGTTCTCCAGTGCATCCCAACAGATTTCCTTCTAAATTTCATCGTGATTTTCTGTTCTCAGGGACAGACTGTTTGCGTTGAGCTTTCCCCACAGCTGGAAGCCCAATCGTGGTGTTTCTAAGTCACGGCAAATACACCATTTACCTGCAGCTGAGCCAGGCCCACTCGTGTCGTGTTGATCTTCACACTTCGATTTCACTGTTTTACCATCACGAAAACGTTTGTGCAGTCCCGAGGGCACAGCTGCAAGAAGTCCAGCTGTGTCCCTGTCCCCTCCCCCTAAGGCAGGCATGTGCCTTAGTCTGAGATCGTGTCATTTTCCTAACAAATACATGTGCGTACATGAGCACCCCTAGGTAACAGGTTATGCGTCACGTGGGTCACCTGCCCTTCATCTGTCTTCCTGGACCAACAGGGGATGCGCTGCTTTTTAAAGGGCTGGTTGGAACACCAGAGGTGTGGGTGCCGTATAGCTGGAAACGGAGCGCCTTTCCTTAACAGCTGGAGATGTGTCAACACTCCTATTGGCTGGGCCTCGGGGAGAGCAGAGAGGCACGGCTGAAAGGCAGCAGGGGCCCTACAGCTGCCTGTTCTCGCCAGGTGCCCCTCGCATGGGCAAGGAGTTCCATCTTCCTGGCATGAGTGGCGGCGCAAGTGACGGCACCCGAGGTTACTTGCTTCTCGCTTTTTCCCAGTTGGACCCCCTGACCTCTGCGTGTCCACGCGGCCCCACCAGGCAGAGGCGAAGACACACACACTGAGGTGAACGTGCCAGCCAACTTGTGACCACTGGAAACATTGCAGGGAGGAGGGAGGAGGGAGGCCCTCGCCAGTGACAGGGGTGCGAGCAGGAGGGCAGGGGGCTCGGGGGGCCCAGAGTGGGGAGCTCACCAGTGTACTCCCCCAGGATCAGCCGGGACATGATCACAGTGAAAATGGGGGCGGAGCTCTTCACCGTCTCCGCAAATGAGACTGCCACGTTCTTCAGGCTGACCAGACCCAATACCACTGTTGCGAACCTAGAAAAAAGCCCAAGTATCGTCAGTGTGCGTCAGCCCATGTGCAGCTATCTCCTGACTGCCATGAGTCAGCCTGAGTGGCTGGGCTCACTGGTGCCCCCGCCCTCCTGCCACCACCAGTCCACCTGCCACGGCTTCCGCTGGGACAGCGTCAGAGAGTGTCAGCCCAGGGAGGGGGGCCCATCACGTTCAAACCATGGCCCAATGAGTCTCATGGCTGTGTCAGACCAGTCTGATCCAGTGGACGCGGCATTAAGGTCCATAAACCAAATGCGGCTGTCCAGATCTCGAGAGCCCTTATAAAGTTAGCGCTGAAAGCACCCACGATCACCTAATCATGACGTCAGCAAGCTGACTGCCCACTCGGTGACAGGAAAAGTAGTTGATACGCAGAGTCTTAGACACTCTAGCAAGAAGCTGCCGCCTTACCTCATGAGGCCAACAAACAGCATGGTCATGATGAAGTTGGGTGGGTAAGAAAGCCGGGGTTTGTGCTGATATAAACAGCACGGAACAAATATTTTCAGGCAACCAATAAACGTGGTGGACAGCATCTGCACAGCACCTGAGGATGGAGGGGCCGAGCGGGCAGAGGGTTACTTCCGGCCCCCGGCACAGCAGGCGGCACACTGGCCACAGCCCAGGGCAGCTACCCTTCCAGGCTGCCGTGTCCCTGACACCAATTACACGGAACGCTTGGACTCCCGAGCACAGGGGCCCCCCCGGCCCCCCTCACCTAGCATGCTGGGCTCGCCCTCCAGCAGGGACAGGATGTACTTGTTGAGGAAGAGGGTGCAGAAGCTAAGGAAGAACCACAGCGTGAGGTAGAGCAGAGCCCTCGAGCTCCACACCCCCAGGTCCGACTCGATGACAGTGGTCTCGGTGATGGTGACGGTGAGCACACTCTCCCCAGGGCTGCTCTCACTCCTGGTGAAAACGATCTTCTCACTTCGGTGGCCAAACAGAGAACCCCAGCCGAGGGGCGCCTTTCCCCGGGGCGTCTCCTCAGGGCCCGGGGCCGACTCGGCTGGGGCCTGGGGTTTTGCTGCCGCTGACATACTGCACGTTCTTGTCTGCAAGATGCCCCAGCACGGCCAAGCCACCCTCAGGTGGAAGGACAGACACTGGGACCCGTCAGCATGGCGTCTTGCTAAGAGTGGGGGTGTGGCTGCAACAGAAAGAAAAGGAAACACATTGCTCACACAACCTTTAACGTCCTTAAAGTAACTGGAAATGCCAATGTGGAACGTGGCTTACCGTCTGCACATGTCAGACGCTGCCCTGAAAATGTGCGCTGAGCCCCAGGCCCCCCCAGCCCTGGCCGTTCCGCCAGCACGAACCCCCACGCGGGCCTGGCCTCAGTGCCCCGTCCACTGGCTGCTAAGGTGAGATCCAGAGGCCCCTGTCGTCGCTCTGGGACCCCTGGTCCCCGGCCCTGGGGACCCCACCAGGCTGCTCCTCCTACAGCCAGCCAGTCAGCTCGGCCCAGGCCTGGGGTGTTTGCTGCCTGGTGCCGGGCGCTGTCACTGCTCTGCACCTGCCATCCACTCTGGGACCAGCCACGGCGCCCTGCCCTGGGCCTATCTCTTCGTGGACTTGGTCCTGTCACGTCACACTTGCTAGCTCGCTCAGGCTGGCAACCTGTTAGCGTCTAATCCAGCATCTGGAGTTGTTCTTTGCATGAGGACCGACCTGCCAGGCAGACACGCTGAGTTCTTACTCCACCCACCAGGCTTTAGATTTCAGCCACTGAGTTTTATTTTGTGGATGTTCTGTTTGGTTCCATTTCAAGTTGGCCTGTCTTTCCCTCAGCATCTTGCTTTTTCCTTAGCTTCTGATTCCTTCTCAATGCTGCTCACTGTGGTCTGACAGGTCATATCAGCGGTGGGACCTTGACCCCTCGTGTTGGCTGAGTGGCTCCAGGCATGGTCCCTGGTGCCCTGTGATCGCCTCTGCAGTCGCTGGCATGCAGCTGCACAGGGACTGAAGGGACACCTGCCAGGGCTGAGGGTCGCCATCGGCTGGCGCCAACGTCACGCTGCTTCCCAGACAAACCCTGCAGCAGCCTGGGCCCTGCGGCTGCAGCTTGGCCTGTGTCCACATGTCAAGCGAGCATCTCCCCCACGATCTTGGCTTCGTCAGCAGCAGTTTCTCCTGCACAACTGCCCGCCCCACCTCAAGAGGGCTGGGCTCCCAGGTTCCCAGTGACATCACACCTGAGTCCCCGGGCCACCTCCAGCCCTTCCAGGCAGCCTCTGTCAGCAGACTGCTCAGATTGTGGGTCCCTCAGTGTGTGGCATCTGGGGTTTCCTTTCCTATGGGGGAGCTCAGCCATGTATCCGAAGTGATGCCCATTATATTTCATCCCTAACATGTACGTGTGTGCAGTGGACATGTTGGATGTCCAGCTGGCTGCCCCCAGACTGGTCCTCAGAGCTTAGGTGGCCGCTATTGCCCATGCCCCTCCACCTGCGAGTGCTCACAGGCCCCTCAAACAGCCGGACCCAGACTGAGCTGGTGATGCCCACACCTGGCCTGGCTCCTGCCCAGCCTGGGCAGCACCCAGTGCTGGCAGCCACCTCCTCCCCGCCCTCCCCAGCTCTCCACGGCCGGTCTGCCCAGTCACACCATTAGCTCAGTGCCGTCAGGTCCCAGCAAACACCCTGATCTCTCCCAGCCACCATGTGCACCCTGACCCTTGGTATAAAAGGGCAGCCCCCCAAAAGGTACCCCAGACCACAACAGGGCATGCCACCAGTGCCTGCAGGGTAACCACGAGCTCTTCAGCCCCTTGGGCCCTGAAGGCCAGGTCTCTGTTCAGCGCCACTTCCTTCTTCCTCTTTACCAGCTCAGGCCCACTGTTTTGTCCAGAGTGACAATGAACTGAGAGCTGAGCCTCCATGGACCCCGAGCCCCTGCGGCCAGGAGGCCCCGAGCCCCTTGCGGTCAGGACGCCCCGAGCCCCCTGCGGCCAGGACGCCCCGAGCCCCCTGCGGCCAGGACGCCCAGAGCCCCCTGCGGCCAGGACGCCCAGAGTCCCCTGCGGCCAGGACACGGCCGCCCTGAGCTGGGAGTAAGCTCTGTGTCCCACCTCCCCTGCCCGCTGCAGGAATGGGCCTGGTGGCAGGCGGAGGGAAAATACAGGAACCAGGTCCACTGCTTTGCTGCACGGAGAGCGAGCAGCCCACCCAGGACCCGGCCCAGCTGTGCCTCCCTGGCTCCTTCCTGCAGGGGCCGCCCTCTGCCTACCCTGCCCCTCCCATCAACAGGACAGCACAGCCACCTCAGGAAAGCCTCCTTCAGGACAGATCCTAATTCTGAGGCCCCTCTTTTCAGGGGCCCTGTAAGCCATTTGTCACCCATGTCCTACAGCCGTCACTGAGCTTCCAATACAGAGCATCATTACAGGGTCAGGAGCTGGTGTTCTGGGAGCCACCATGGGATCGGCAAAGAGCACAGAACAAAGCTCGAGTGGCAAGCCAGGGGACAATCCCATAGCATTCCGTCTGTCACAAAACGAAGCTCTGATTCAAATGTGCGCATTTCCAGCTCACACGTGGCCAAGCACCTCCCTTCTTCACCTGGTTTTCATCTGAGACTCACAGCATCCAGCAGCAGCGGGGTGACCCTCTTGCCAACATCGACGACGTCACTTCCACCAAGAAGCCCAGCAACCATGGGCGCCGTGGGCAGGGACCTGACATGCCCTGGTCACATTTGCTCAGGTCAGAGGTTTAAGGGACAAGATATCGCTGTGTGACCGAGGCACGTTCTACTGTATTCTCTCTAAACAAAGACCTACCATCAGGTTCCAGGTGGCCATAGTCCCTCCATCTCGCTAGACAAAAACCTCATGGATAAACACTCAGACGAGTCCCACTCTGCCGACTGACCGCAGGCAATGCTGCTACTAGCACACACTACAGTCTGTGCACACATTTCTTTTTTTTTTTCCTAAAGATTTTATTGGGGAATTGGGGAGGGGAAGAGCATTGGGGAACCGGGGAAGGGGAACAGACAAGTTGCTGACCTTTTGTTTTTCAGTCTAGTTGTGGAAGACGAGGCTTCACTGGCCCATGTTGGTATCATCATTGTTTTTTTCTCGTATGAGGCAGTCACTCACCAGCCTCTGGACGGCCACTCACAGCGGCTCTTGGCAGCTCACGCTGGCTGCGGGCCACTCACTGTAGCCTACGGCAGCCCACTGCAGCAGAGGCTGCAGTTATGCCGCCCGGGGGACTCACAGCAGCCCAGCTCCAGGTGGAGCTGTTGTTCACCATCTTAGCTGTAGAGGGCAGTGTCACTGGCCCTCATATGGGGGATCCGAACCGGGGCCGCTGGCATCCCAAGCCTGCTCTTAACAAACACGCCACTCAGCCGGCCCTGTTCATACCTTTCTATTGGGGCTGCACTGGCAGTGGTCCTGCTCAGTCGGGAAACCTGCGCTCTCACCACTCTGATCACCCTCAGGTTGGGGAGCCAACCTCCTGCCCTCCTGCTCCTCTGCTCCCATGGCTGAGACTGCCACGGCCCGTACTCGCTGCAGGCAAGGCCGCAGAAGGAAGAACCAACCCCCCAGCACCTCCCCTAGTGCAGGCTACGTGTGCCCACACCCAGGCGCAAGCAGACAGAGCAGGTGAACTCAGGCGTTGCAGTGCGGCCCAGATATCAGAATATTCTAGCTTCTCGGTGGCTGCTTGTCAAGTGCAGCCACGTGGAGAGTGATAAAAGTAAACTGGCATTTTAAGATGCTTAACCATAGAGTTGGGAGGACTATGGGTGGAGCTGGGCCCCTTGTTCACGCTATAATCCTGACTTCCTGTTGATCCTTATGGCAACTTCCGGGGGAGGGGTCATAATAAAGGGAATAGCTATCTTGGAATCTGGATCCTTTTTCTCCACGGGGGCTGCCAGTTGGAACCTTCGTGTTGGAGGTGTGCTTTCTCGCACTGTGCTGGTGGTCTTGCTTCGTTTTCCTTTTCCCGAAAACCATTTCTTCTGTGGATTACTTGGAGAGTTATTTTCCGCAGGCAACATTTTGGGGGCTCGTCCCGGATCCAGAGAGGAACGGAACTCGGGTAGCGTTTTAACTGGTGAGCAAACCAAGGCGCCTATACTGAGCCATTTTGTCGCTCCAATGCTTTGCTACTGGGCTTAGGGGCTGCAGGGTAAGTTTCTCTCCTGGATCTGAACCAACAGGCTTTTACATCTGGGACAGCCAGGCTTTATTCGGGAATTAAAAAAAAAATTTTGTTTCATTTGTTGTTTGTGTGTGAATGCTTTAAGGCCTATTTGTGTGTGTGTGTGTGTGTACGTGTGTGTACTCATGGCGCGTTGGCTTGCTTTCTTCAGAAAGCAGGCTATCTTTTGAGACAAAAACTGGCCTTTACCTAATGTTCCTTTGGGGATAAGAGGTTATTTCTACTAAAGTTGGTCGGTTTAGCAGATGTTGATTGTGCTGTCTCTGTGAAAAGTTAATGGAATGCTCAGCTGATAACCGAACTCCTTGAGAGTTGGTTATTTGCCTGGTGCTGGCTCTAGCCTTCGGTCTGATTCCCAGTGATCAGATTGTTCCAGAGAGAGAATGGAACAAACCAAAGGTCCCCGGTCTGCCTGTGAACTGTGAGTTGTGAATTGATTGTGACCCAGTGCCAGCTCAACCTATAACTTAAATTCACTAAAGTGAGGTTATTTGCCTGGAACTGGCTTTTAGCCTTCGGCCTGATTCTCAGTGATCAGACTGTTCCAGAGTGAGGTGAGCTGAAGACCTGCAGGTTATAAAAGCTGTAAGTTGTTTTGGGCCCAGCCTTTAAAATGGAATCTCAAATGTCGAAGCCTTCTAAAACTGTCCCTCCTCCAGGGACACCGCTGAGTCATGCTCACAAACCACGGAGAATTTTCGTGCACATATTTAACTAAATGGGCAGAGCTAAGAGTAATCCTAGAAATCAGTGGCCACTTTGGGGAACTTTTGAGATTTCCAAACTTGAATTTCTTAAAACTAAATTGTATGGTAACAGTGTTGTAACTGAGAAAGAGGAATGGAATGCATATTTAGAGTGGTATACGGAAGCTGCCAAACAGAGCTGCAAATCTAAAGTTGTTGGTTTACAAAATAGTCTCAAAGTTAACAAAACTGTTAAAAAGTCTAAAACGGGGCTGGCCGAGTGGCTCAGTTGGCTAAGAGCTCGCTCAAGAGTGTGAGCTCAGAGCAACAGGGTTGCCGGTTCAATTCCCAGCCCGAGCTGAGCTGCTGCTAAGCTGCCAACAGGTGGCAGGATGGCTCACCTAAAAAAAAAAAAAAGTCTGGCTGGCTGAGTGGCGCAATGGTTGAGAGCTGGCTTGGGACGCCAGCAGCCCTGGTTTGGATCCCACACATGAAGGCCAGTGACACTGCCCTCTTAAAAAAAAAATCTAAAAGAGACAGAATGGCGTCTGACACCTCGTGCTCTTTGTCTACAACTCAACCTTGCCCTTCTCCCACTGCTTCTTTGACGCATCCACCTTGGACGCCATCTTGCTTTTGGTCACCTTCCCCATCCTCAACTCAAACCCCAGCAGCACCTCCTTTCGAACCTCCTTCTCCCTCTCCTTCCTCAGAACCTGTCAGTACTTTTCCATTTAAAATTAAACCCTCTGGAGATCCTAATAAACCCCAAGTTTCTTACATCCCCTGGACCAACGCTGAGTTACAAGCCATTGTAAAGGAGTTTCCTATAGTAACTGAGGATTCTAATAAGTTTGCTAAGGAACTTGATATTACTATTCAGGCCTATCAGCCTGGGTTTTCTGATTTGTACCAGCTGATCCAGATGCTGGTTGGTGAAGGCCACGCCAAACACTGGATGAGGATCGCCGGATGGGAACATCCTGAAAGAGGTTTAGAAAATCAAACCTCCAATTACTGGGAGGAGTCCAGGGAACTTGCTCGGAAGCTGCATCGAGCAATCCCCGAGGCTTTCCCAGGGTCTATTGATTGGAACAAAATCCACATGTGCTCGCAAAGGTCTGATGAGTTGTTCATGATACTATAATAGGTTTCAGGTGGATTTTAAAGAAAATTCTGGGCTTCCTTCAGATATTGACCCCACACGTGCCCTTTTTTTTTTTTTTTTTTTTTTAGCTGAGCCATCCTGCCACCTGTTGGCAGCTCAACAGCAACTCAACTTGGGCTGGCATCGAACCGTCGTTGCTCAGAGCTCAGCTCGCACTCTTGAGCGAGCTCTTAACCAACTGAGCCACTCGGCCAGCCCCCCCGCCCCACGTGTCCTTTTAATTCCTTATTTGTCAACGGACTAAATAAAAACTTTTCTGTCCTGGTTAGGGGGTCCAGCATGGGATGGGGAACTATGTCTACCCTAGAATTGGTAAATTTTGCTAATGAACTTGCCAGTACCCTAGACAAACCACCTAAAAGCAAAAGCAAGGTTCCCAAGACATCTGATTTTCAGCTGTGGCAAATGAGAAGCCTTGTGGAAAACCAGAGAACTCCAACTTGTTTTTTGTTTTGTTTTGTTTTGTTTTTAGGGCAGTGTCACTGGCCCTCACATGTGGGACCCGAACTGGGGCCGCTGGCTTCCCAAGCCAGTGCCCAAACACCGTGCCATTCGGCTGGCCCTTTTTTTTTTTTTTTAAGATTTTATTGGGGAATTGGGGGAGGGGAACAGATTGGGAAAGAGGAATAGACAAGTTGCTGTCTTTTTGTTCTTCAGTCTAGTTGCAGAGGACGTTGCTTCAATGGCCCATGTTGATATAGTCATTGCGCTCTTCCCAGATGAGGCAGATCGGTCGCCGGCCTCTGGATGGTCGCTCACCGTAGCTATTGGCAGCTCGTGCTGGCTGCCGGCCACTCTCTGTAGCCTATGGCAGCCCACTGCAGCAGGGGCTGCAGCCTACATCGCCGGGGCTCACACAGCCCAGCTTCAGGTGGAGCTGTTGTTAGCTGTAGAGGGCAGTGTCACTGGTCCTCATATGTGGGATCCAAACCGGGGCTGCTGGCGTCCCAAGCCAGCTCTTAACTAATGCGCTGCTCGGCCGGCCCAAGAACTCCAACTTTTTGCCACTACTGCAAGGAGCAAGGACATTGGCAAAGGGATTGCCGTAAGTTTAAGCTTATAAGACACTCTGCCTACTAACCAGTCTCTTTCAGGCCTTCCTAATTCCCAGTGATGGGGCTCTGAGGAATTAACAAGATTTTTTTTCCTCTTTTTTCCAGTCCTTCCCCTTAATCATCTTGGAAAAGACAGGTTTACGTATCTGAACCTGTTCCCTTTTGTCTGGGTTCCTTAAGAAGTGAATATTAATATCGTTTTCTCCTTAGTTGTTCTGCCCCACCCACTTATTAGGCAGAGACTAATAAGTCTCTCTTTTTTTTTTTTTTGAGGGCAGTGTCATTGGCTTTCATATGTGGGACCCGAACCGGGGCCGCCGGCTTCCTAAGCCAGCCCTTAACCACCGCGCCCCTCGGCTGGCCCTGGGCAGAGACTTCTTAGTGAAGTTTCATGCTGGATTTCTTCCTCCTGGGGCTGAGGAAGCCCCTCGTGTCTTCTTGACATTAACAGATCATCTTCTGACTCCTCGTGACAATTTGCAGAAAACTCTTCTGGGTAAAACTGATTTTCTCATAGTTTACCAATGGTTCATACTTAAAGCACAAAAATGGTGAGTACTGTGCTGGTTATGCTGTTATAATCCCTTACCAGGTACTGTTGACAAACACCTGTGCTGCTAAACTACAGGGAGTAGACTCTTGGATACACGTGTCACCCCTGAAGAAGGCACCAAGCCCTGACTGGAAAAGCACACCGTCTGGCGATCTGAAACTAAAGCTGTCAAAATTTTAAAGCAGGTGACCTCTATGGAGCCTGAGTTCCTGGTTTATCACCTGCCACAGAAGTAGGTTGCTATGTTCTAATTCTATCTTTTAACTTGGATCTGTTTAAGCTCTGCTTCGGGTGCCAACACTGGATGCCAGCTGTTTCCCAATCCCTGCACTCTTCCCCATGACGTGAGAGATGACACCTAGAAGAGGCTCTTCTGACACCGAGGGACTAGAGGCCGAACAGATATCAAGGGACAAAAGATTGGACACTAAAAAACCTGAGACTAAAAGACCTGACTGTTGATCAATGATCTTTTAGAGGAAAGATCTGATCTTGATCACGAGGGGGGAATGATAAAAGTAATCTGGCATCTTAAGATGCTTAACCATAGAGTTGGGAGGACTATGGGTGGTGCTGGGCCCCTTGTTCACTCTCTAATCCTGACTTCCTATTGATCCTTATGGCAACTTCCCGGTGCGGGGACCATAAGTAAGGGAATAGCCATCTTGGAATCAGGGTCTTTCTCCTCCACCGGGGCTGCCGGTGGGAGCCCCCGTGTTGGACGTGTGCTTTCTCGCACTGTGCTGGTGGTCTTGCTTTTTCTTTTTCTCGAGTAAACCTTTTATTTTGTGCATTACTTGGAGAGTGATTTATCGCCAGTCAGTAAGAGCCCCTGCGCAGGGCACCCACAGTAAGGTCACGGTCAATGACCCCAGGTTGGAAACACCCATTTCTGATAGAAATGGTCAAGGTGTGACCTTCGGAGTCACTGCAAGTGACAGGGAACTAGGAAAGAAGAGAAAATCAATCAGGCACTGGGCGGAGGCCAACCTCAGTACCAGCCGCGCTCCTGGGGTGGAAGCCCTGCAAACCCTCATGAAATACGCTCTCCGGAGGGTTTAATGCAGCATTTTTCGGTGGTAGCAAACAACTGAAATTCTGTCATCAGGAAAACAAATAACAGTGCGTTCTGGGACTGGCGTCCACAGCGCACGTGCAGGCTGGTGGCTTAGGCGCAAACATCGGAGCTGTGACACTGGCGTGACACAGCAGAGTTACAGAAGGAACACAGTGGCTCCACCAAACACTGCAGAAGGTGCCCAAACACTACACGCTGCTTAGGAACGCGGGTGAAAACGTTCTGGACAAAGGGAAGAACGGAACGGGAGCGGCGCCAGAGCTGTTACTAAGCGCGGCGCGTGCGTGGACAGGCGTCCTGTAACTCCACAGCTCCGCCAGCTCAAGATTCATGCACGAGAAGCGTCCCGTCCACTGCCAGACCCAGCTCCACCAGGCCCTTGGAGGCCGTCCCCGAGCCACAGGGACCCCGGTATCCATGTCCGTGACTGCTGCCTATTCAGGGCAGAGCCCGCTGTTAGAGCGAATCCACCGCTGTTACTGTGGATCCAATTTCACCCGGACCAGCTGCCCAGGAAGGACGGAGGGAGGGGGCCTGGCACTCTTCTCGGCAGGTCTGGGGACCGCCCGCCCTCCCCTGGCCCTGAAGCCACTTCTCATTGAACACTTGCCCTGAACCCCATGGCCCGCTGACCACAGCTGTGGGTGGCTGGAGCTCTGTGTCTGTGGGGTGGCATGTCCCCTCCTCCACATGCAGGGACCAATGCAGCTGTCCACCTGCGTCCAGAGCAGGGCCCAGCGAGCCCAGGACAGACAGTTACCCTCCAGTCACAATCTTTTCATGACACTCGAATCTCCACAAACAGCCCACCTGACCCACAGATGATGTGACAATTGAGAGAAAGACCAGGCCCAAGAAAAGACTGGCCCTGCTGGCCTCCGCATCCAGCCAAGGTGACTCCTGTTACCCAGCAGCTGAGGGCACAGGAGCCCCTGAGTCACATGGCTTCCGTTTTGAATCCAAATGCCTCTGGAGTCCCAGCGAGAGTCCTGAATGTCTTTAAAAATAAAAGTGGATGTTGGCCACGTCTTGCCCCGTCCTGCCAAGACACTAAACCACAGGTGGAGGAGAGGGGAGGAGAAGGATGGACGGCAAAGCCCGGAGAGTTGAGGACAATCCAGACCCTGCAGGGACTCCCAGGGCATCAGGAGGAAATACTGCTGGATATGGAGACCCACAGCTGACCCACAGGGACCACAGGCGGCCAGGCTGCCACCCTCCAAGCAGGAGACCAGAAGAATCCTCTCTGGGGAAAGGACAGAGCTTAAGTAGGGAAATGGGGCCCAGGTAGGGAAATGGGGGCCCCAGGAAGAGGCCCCAACAGAGAATGCAGCTGAGCAGCTTCCAGCGCCCACCAGGAATAAGCAAAGACAGGAAACCAGATAAAGGAAGCCAGGGGGAGGGGAGGGCAGGAGCTGCCCAGAAGGAAAGCAGGTCTGAGCGCCTGGGAGACGCTATTTACAAACAACCAGAAAGGGCCCTGGAAATCACAACAGGACAGCAGAGGCCAGACTCTCATCAGGGGCTGACGGGCTCCCAGGAAACTCCAACCAGGGCTGGGATGAGACATGGGGGGCCTGAAGACCCCCTCAACAAACAGACGGGGAGCTCCAGGTGGCTGGGCAAAGAGCAAGCCTGGAGCAACCAGGAGAATCTGGGCTCCTGTTTTGAGCAACACCCCACAGCGGCTGCAGTGGCACCAGCAGGGGGCCCGGCCACCTGCTCTGGAGAAAAGCTCCAGCAATTTGGGCCTGAGGACCTTTGCAGAAGATCAGGGGATGAAGGTCAAAGATGACCCCACTGAGAGGTGGCCAGTGGGGGAGGAGCAGCCACCTGGCAGCTCCAGGAAGGGACAGAGCCAAGGATGGCAGGTGCTAAAGCTCTGAGATGCACAGTACACAGTCCTGAGACACTCAAGCCACAGAAACGTCAGGGACGCAAGGTAGAGTGTCCAGAGATGAAACACAACTACTGAAAACCTCAGAGATGCACCTGCACAGTCAAACTACTTGCCTACAAGTATCACCTGATTATAAAGGGAAAAGCATGACTTTACCCAGCAGACGTTACCTTAACCAAGAGATCAAAGGACAGAGCAGCAGACATGGGACAGACATCATGTTCTCCCTGATCCGATGTACTGGGAAGAGCTTGTCACCACTGTGGTTTTCCTGCCACAGACGCATGACTGCCAGTCTGATAGTGAGAAATGTCAGACATCCAAAAGAGTGCAGGTCACAGAACTCAGGGTTGGAGGAGACATGGGACCACAGACCAGAACACAGACTCAAATGGGACAGGGGCCAAAGCTGAATACGGTCTGTAGGTTAGTAGGACTGTTGTGTCGAGGTTAATTTCCCAGTTTAGGTTGCTGTAAGATTATGTAATTCGGGGAAGCTGAGAGAAGGCAGTACTTTACACGTAAACCCATTTTGCACCTTTCTGAAAAGCTAAAAGTTTCTCAAAACAAAAAGTTTTAACTGAAAAACAACTCAACTGCCAGATTAAATAGAAAAGATAGAGCTGAATAAAGAGTTGTTGCATTTCAAAAAACACCTGAAGGAATTATCTAGAATGCAGTGTAGAAACAGTGACCCCGGTTCGGGTCCCACATATGAGGGCCAGTGACACTGCCCTCAAAAAAAAAAAAAAAAAAAAAAAAAGAGACATTAACCAAAGTACAGAGGGAATCATGAGAATAAAAGTCCCAACAGGGAAAAACAGAGAAGACAGGCTGTTTGAGGAGATAGAGAATGCAACATTTTGAGAACTGATGGAAATATGAGTTTCAGAATCACAACAAATCTTAAGTAGAATAAATAAAAAGAAACCCATATGAATACACATTATGATGAAGCCACAGAATATCAAAGGCCAGATCTTGGCACAACCAGGCCGAAAGTCCACGTCACCCACAAGTCAGCAGTATGAAAGGTGCACAGAGAATAGAAATAGGGCCAGGTGGAAGCAAGATGGGGAGACTGTGGCAAGGGGAGGGGGAGGGAGTAGAGGAAGGCCGGGGTCAGTTCTCAGATGCACCTTGCTAAACAGCAGTGACTTCTGGGACCAGGTCAATGTTGCATATGCTTCAAAAGCAAAAATAGTTAAACCAATAAAATCTCTGGAAACAAAAACCTCCAAAATGCAATATATGTACCAAGATGAAAATATATGACCCAAACCACAGAGCCAATGAAGAACAGTCACAATGATGAAAAGAACCAATCCAAGTAACTTCTGAACACAATGCATAGACTTTACATGCTCAGAATAAAGATGGAATGAACTTTCAACAATACTGAACTCTAAATGGTAGGTGTTTTTGCTGGGTTAGGAATTCTAGGTTGAGCAAATAAGTAAGTGTATTGTAGATAATTGGAGTGAGATCTCCTACTGTTGGTGAAGACAGTGAGAATACAGAAAGTGTAGAAGGAGCCTGTGGTGTCGGACTGAATGGAGGTACCTGATGTCAGAGCTCATAGGTGTTGATGGATGGTTGGATAATGGATAGATGATAGATGGTGGATGGATGGATGGATGGATGGATGGATGGATGGATGGATGGATGGTGAATGGATAGATGATGGATGAATAGATGAAGGATGGATGGATGGATGAAGAGTGGATAGATGGATGGATGGATGGTAAATGGATGGATGATGGATGGATGGATGGATGGATGGTAAATGGATGGATGATGGATGAATAGATGAAGGATGGATGGATGGATAGATGGATGACAGGTGGATGGGTGGATGGATGAATTCATGGATGGACGGATGAAAGATGGAGGATGGATGGATGATGGGTTCATGATGGATGGATACAGGATGGACAGATGCATATATAGATGGATAGATGGACAGAGGCATGTATGTGCGCATTTCCACATAATACATCTATCTCTGTATCTATTTCACAGCTCTGTCCACTGAGATGCCCTGAAGGCAATGACACCCCAACAGCAGTGAGCACACCCACTGTCCTGATCTTCACTTCTAATGTCATTCTCCACTGAACTGAACCAGCTTCCTTGGAGAAATGGCTGGTTCCAGGGCTGGCACATTAATGGCCCAGAAAGAAAAGAAGAGGATACGTCAAAGAATGATAGGGACACATCAAAAGGACATAGGAGAGGGCCGGCCGAGTGGCGCGGTGGTTGGGCACTGGCTTGGGAAGCCAGCGGCCCCTGTTTGGGTCCCACATGTGAGGGCCAGTGACACTGCCCTAAAAAAAAAAAAAAAAAAAAAAAAGACATTGGAGGAAGTGTGAGGGAATGTCCTCTAGCAAAATCCAGGGGCAGTGTGGAAGAGAGTGTAAACAATGTGATTAAAGATAATTAGGGGGCTGGCCGACTGACTCAGTTGGTTAAGAGCGCTAGCTCTGGGCAACAGGGTCACTGGTTCGATTCCCATATGGGCCAGTGAGCTGCACCTGAGCTGAGCTGCCGCTGAGCTGTCAACAGGTGGCAGGATGGCTCAGTTGGTGAGAGCACGTGCTTCTAACAATAAGATTGCCAGTTCGACTCCCACATGGGATGGTGGCTACGCCCACTCGCAACTAAGATTGAACATGGCACCTTGAGCTGAGCTGCCTAAGGGCGGTTGGATTGCTCAGTGGTTAGAGCGTGTGTTCTTAGCAACAAGGTTTCTGGTTCAACTCCCTCATAGGATGATGGGCTATGCCCACCCACAACTAAGATTGAAGATGGCACCTTGAGTTGAGTGGCCACAAGCTGCTGATGGGCAGCTGGATGGCAACTGGACTTGGAGCTGAGCTAGCTGCACCCTCCACAACTAAGATTGAAGGACAACAACTTGGCTGTTCCCTTCCCCAATTCCCCAACACTGTTCCCCTTCCCCAATTCCCCCCCAAAAAAGGGAAAAGATACTTAGAACCCACTGAATAAATTAAGGACCCAGGCTTCCAAAGTGATAAATAGGGAAGAAGAGAAAGCTTTTCCTTACAGTACAAAGTCAACTTATTGATGTAAAAGCACAACAGAATTAGGAAACCATCATTTGATGACCATTACAATACTTGTATTACGAATTTGCTCAGGCAACAATCATCAACAGATGCTAAAACTATCAGGTAGGAATTCAGGAATAACGGTATTAGCCTCAAAGCACATCCCCACAGGGTGCACGTAATTACAAAGGGGGCGTATGGAAACACACAGGGCAGGGGTATGGGAAACTTCCTGAAGAGGGAGAACAGGGCTTGCCTCCCAAGGACTTTTAGGTCATGGGATACATTGGTGAAGAGAGAGACAAATAAACAAAGCAGGAAGAACACAGCCCCAAAACAGGTCTATGCACACACGGTTTTGCTACATGACAAAATGGTTATTGAAGGAAGGCCTCATCAGTGGATGACACCAAGAGAGTGGTCACCCATACCAGAGAAAAATGGGTCCTACTTCACAATTCGAGACAATAATTAGTAAGGTCTACAGAATATTTCCTCTGCCCAGGTAGTTCTGACCAAGCATTTCACATATATTAGCTCAGTGTATCTTCACCAAACCCTCTGAGAAAGGTTTGTCACCTGAGACACACAGAAGTGAGGAAAGAGCCTCATGACAGTGCTCTTGTGTAAAACTTTATCATTGTGGCAAAGTGTAAGGGAATGTCTTTCTGATCCTAGGGTAGGAGCAGAATATCTAAAACCAAACCCCAAAAGCATTACGCATAAAAGAAAACGAGCCCACCGAGTGGCTCAGTTGGTTAAGACCTCGCTCAAGAGTGTGAGCTAAGCTCTGAGCAACAGCAGTTCGATGCCCAGACCGAGCTGAGCTGCCACTGAACTGCCAACAGGTGGCAGGATGGCTCAGCTAAAAAAAAAAAAAAAGAAAACAACAGCTTTTCAGTTTTTGGCTTGCAGGAAGCCAAGGTGCAAATTTCTTTGGTCGTCCCGAATCTGGGTTCATCCGACACCAGCTGCCTCCACCATGCTGCTGAAGTTCGACCCCAACAAGATCCAAGTCGTGTATCTGAGGTGCACTGGTGGGGAAGCTGGTGCCACGTCTGCCCTGATCCCCAAATCGGGCCCCTGGGACTGTCTCAGATAGGTTGGTGATGACATAGCTAAAGCAACAGGTGATTGGAAGGGTCTGAAGATGACCATGAAACTGACCATGCAGAACAGACAGGCCCAGATTGAGGTGGCACCTTCTGCCTCTGCCCTGATCATCAGAGACCTCAGAGAACCGCCAAGGGACAGAAAGAAGCAAAAAACCCATTAAGCAAGATGGAAATACCACTTTGGATGAGATTGTCAGCACTGCCTGACAGATGCGGCATCAATCTTTAGCTAGAAAACTCTGGAACCATTAAAGAGATCTTGGGGACTGCCTAGTCTGTGGGCTGCAATGTTGATGGTGGCCCTCATGGCATCATAGATGACATCAACAACGGTATAGGGGGAAAAAAAACAAAACAGAAAAGAAAACATGAACAAAACACACCACACTGGCTAAATTAAGACCCTTTGTTTCTTTTTTCCTTTTTTTTTTTTTTTGAGGGCTGTGTTACTGGCCCTCCTATGTGGGACCCGAACCGGGGCCGCTGGCGTCCCAAGCCAGAGCTTAACCACCACGCCACTCGGCCGGCCCAAGACCCTTTGTTTCATCACAATACCTCACAAAGTCAAATGACAAGTGACAACCTGGGAGAGAGTTACATGACCAAGGATTACTATCAAGAATATAGGGCCAGCCGAGTGGTATGGCGGTTAAGCGCTGGCTTGGGACGCCAGTGGCCCCGGTTCGGGTCCCACATAGGAGGGCCAGTGACACTGCCCTCAAAGACAACAAAAAAAAGAATATATAGGGGGGCCGGCCGAGTGGCTCAGTTGGTTAAGGGCACGAGCTCTGAGCAACAAGGTCACCGGTTCGATTCCCCATAGGCCAATGAGCTGAGCCCAAGCTGAGCTGCCAACAGGTGCAGGATGGCTCAGCTGGTGAGAGCACATGCTCCTAACAACAAGGTTTCTGGGTTTGACTCCCACATGGGATGGTGGGCTATGCCCACCCACAACTAAGATAGAACACGGCACCTTGAACTGAGCAGCAGCGAGCTGCTGACGGTTGGTCGGATGGCGACTGGACTTAGAGCTGAGCTAGCTGCACCCTCCACAACTAAGATTGAAGGACAACAACTTGGCTCTTCCCCTTCTCCATTCAATTCCCCAACACTGTTCCCCTCCCCCAATTTCCAATAAAATCTTAAAAAAAAAAAAGAATATATCAACAATTCCTACAACTCAATAGGAGTGTAGGTAAAAGCACATGCCACAGGATTTCTAAATGGCCTCTAAGCACATGAAGGGCGTGTGTTAACTCTACTGCCGTATGTATAACAAATTATTCTGGCAGCTAAAAACAAAAAACACTCATGATCCCAGTTTCTGAGGATCAGGAGTCAGGGAGCGGCTGCTGGGTGGGCCTGGCTCAGGGTCTCTTAGGAAGTCACCCACTCCACGGTGGCAGGGGCTGGGGCCTCATCTGAAGGCTCCATGGGGCCAGAGGACTCGCTGGGCTCAGTCCCCTGGTTGTTGTCATTCATCCCTTGGTTCCTTGTTGGTGTTAGTGGAAGGCATCTGTCCCTCAGTCCCTTACCCGACATGGGCCTCTCTATAGGGCCACTCACAACCTGGCATCTGGCGTTCGTCAGTGTGAGGGGGCCAGGGCACCAGCATCCAAGAAGGAGGCGAGTCTTTCTACAACCTCACCTCAGAAGTGGCCTCCCCAGACGTCTGCTGTATGGCATCCATTAGAAGCCAATCCCAGGGTCCAGCCCACCCTCAGGCGGAGGTAATTACAGAGGTCGTGACCTCCCGGGGGCAGGATCATGGTGCCGTCTTAGAGGATGTCGACCACAGCCACTGAACCTCGATAAAGTCACGGGCACGGAAAGTAAACCACAGTGAGATGACATTTTACACCTCCCGCAGTAGCAAAAACTGGAGGTCTGGCAGTACCAAGGGTTGGTGGATAGCTCTGGATACATGGCTAGTGGGAGTGCACACCGTAAAAGCACTTTGGAAAATAATTTGGCTTGATTTGGAAATGTGAAAATGAATCAAAGAAAAACTCATGCTTGGGAAGCAAGCGGCCCGGTTCGGGTCCCACATATGAGGGCCGGTGACACCGCCCTCTAAAAAACAAAAAAAACAAAACTCATTCAAATGGAGCCTGAAAGCCTGAAGAGGGCGCTCTCACACCCGCACCACCCTCCCAGCTTACTTTACAAGGCCCAGCAGGAGGCAGGTTTTCTCCTCACCCAGCAACAACCCAGCCAATGAGAAGCCACAGCCCCTTGGCTTAGGAAACCCCAGTCTCTTGCTCTCCTCCAATGACCTTTCATTCAAAATGGCCCCCCCAACGTTCTCCTTTCCTCTATACCAGGACTGCTGCTCCTTGTCCTTCCTGCTGACCTGTGGTTCACCATCGCCTGCATACCCTGAATTGCAATTCCTCTGCTATTCCCGAATAAACTAATGTTGCTGATAAAATAACTGGCTTTTTCACTTTTAAGACTGACAAAAGGTAAATATCTGTATACCCTTACAAAACCAGCAATTCCATCCTAGAGGATTTCCCCCGGAAAGTCCTGCTCGCGTGCACTGAAGACGCATGCTGCAATGTCTGAAGAACTTATCATCACGACTGGGGAGACTGAGCCGTCTCGACCCGACAGGGGAGAGCACATAAACTGTGGGATTTTGTCATGATGCAACCTTGGACAGCAGCAAAAATAAGTAACGAACAGGAATACACAAACAGCTGAGTAATGCACAGGCCTTCTCAACATGGATTGTTGATCAAATGAAATAAATGTTGATCATTGATAATTAGCCTGGAGCTTAAATCGTGAACAGAACTCCCACTCCGGGATGAAGGCCTTTAGAGGCTGTGTCAGGCATCACATGTGAAAGCTGGTCCTGAGCTCAGAGGGTCCTACTCACCGAGGTCCTGGCCAGGACTACAGCTGCCTTTCCGCTCATTCCGCAGCCAGGTAGCTCTCAGCCCACGTGATTCGTTGCTTTCAGGAAGAAGCAATTCTTGTCCTGCAAAAGACCAAAGGTCAGCGTCCCTAATCTGACAAGGACACACTGACTTGAAAAGCCAACAACCAACCTTACCTGACTCTCTGCCTGGAAAGGGCGGGGCGGGCTGGGTATGGGGCATGGGAACACTGGCTACCCCCCAGGGCACAGGTGAGAAAAGTCTGAATTCCCTCCCTCTTGGATGATGGTGCCAAAACTAAACCGTCACCTTTGTGGCCCAGCATGGAGTGGGTGGCTAATGAGCCGCCTTTGATAGGCCAGAGGCTGGCTCTTGCTTCTCCTGCCTGGGGCATTCAGAATGTAAGACCAACAGGAAACCCAGCCTATTGAAATGTGGTGACACATAACAAATCTGTGACACCTTCCCACATTTAAGTGCTGCACCTCATGACATGGCCTAAAGGGGACCCAGCCTCCACCCAACCTTGCAGAGAGGGACTCAAGACCAGCTGGGCAGGCACCTAGGCTCTACCCTAAACCCCAAAGCCAGCACGGCTGCTGGTTCAGCTATGGCTGACTCATTACTGGAGGCCAGTTTCAGCTGGAGGGCAGTTTTCCCCATCCAATTGTGCAGGTCACTCTGTGCTTGGTCCTTGGCTGAGGTTAATAATCTCTGTTCTAGGACAAGCAACTCCAGATGTCCTCAGACACCTGGTGATCAATCTAGATTGCTTCAAACTGTCAGCAGGCATCTTAGATAAAACATATCGGAAGTCTAGACGTTATACACTGCAGTTCAGAAATCCTACCTCTGGGAATTTATCCGAAACAGTCTGACCAAGGTCCGTGCTTGTACATAGGACACTCAGCTTTGGTTTTCGTTTTTGTTTTTTTTGAGAGCAGTGTAAGTGGCCCTTATATGTGGGACCCGAACAGGGGCCACTGGCGTCCCAAGCCAGCGCTTAACCACCCCGCCACTCGGCCGGCCCCCAGCTTTGTTTTTAAGCCTGAGAAACTGGTCAACATCCAAGGTTCCACTAAGGGATTTGTAATAAACTCTGGCGTGGTGCCATACAAGTTTTAACAAAAATGTGTTTGTCACAGATTGAGTACAGTTACAAAATTTTGTACAATATGCTCCGATTTAAAAAGTACAAATGGTTCGGAGCATGCACAAGTCACCAGCTGTGGTCACTCGGCAGTGAAATCGCAGATCCATTAAAATGTGGGTTTTTCGCTTCCCTCCAGTTTTTCCCCCCCTCCAATTTCTAATGTATCTGCATTGAAAATGGGTTTCTTTAATGTAAAAGCCTTCCAGTGCTCTCGTAATGTCGCTTTTCATGCTGTCTGATAGTTTCATTCTGTTTTAAAACTTTACTTGCAAGTTTAAATATTTTCAGTGATGTACATGCACTCCATTAAAACAAAAACAAAAAAGGTTAAAAAGCCAATGAACAGAGACTTTGCCTCTAAATGGGTTTTTATTTCCATGGCAGTAGAGAGATGCGTTGAAAGCCGTCAGAGCGTGAGTACTGCGGGGATATTGCCTGGACACCCAGAGGCCCAAACCCAGTAAAGGAAGTCACCGATACCAGAATGCAACTCTGCTCTGGGCCTGCCTGGGAGTTACCCAACCCAATTCAGCAGGAAACCACAATCCGCTAGAACCAACACTCGGTAGGAGGCAGCCATTCTTTAATTTCGTTTTACAGAATCCTGGGCAGAAAATGCAACGAATTCGTGGGCGATCACGCCCTTTGGCTTTGGAGCAGAAGGGTCTTCACCTGGTTCTTTCCGTGGACGGCTGCACCAGCCCCAGAGCTATGCCCACCTGGAAGGTTCCTGGGTACCTCGGTTTAAAACGCAGTCACCCCCGAGACTGTGAACTGCCCCATCCCCTGGTACCCCGATCCCCGTGGTCCCCGCCCGGCCCTACCTGTATCTCCCGCACTGCGTAAACCGCAGGCCTCAGAGAGAACCGAGCGCGGGGGGCGGGGGGCTGGCACCACCCAACCCCGCAGCGAGCCCTCCGCGTCCAGAGCCGAGGTGTCTCTCGTCCAAACGGACAAGCGCCCCGTGGCCGGGCGGTGGGCTCGGGTGGGTCCCACGCGGTCCGACCCTGCGACGCGGGTGCTAAAGGTGGGACGGCCACTCCACAAAGTGAAAGGTGCACGAAAAAGGGGCGGAACGGGGCGTGATGGAGAACCAAGGGCGAGCCGGCTGCAGGGTCAAGGGCCTCTCGTAGGAGGGCCCCCTCGGGACGGCAGGGCCACGGCGAGGGCAAGGGTCCCGGGCGGGCAGCGCAGGGCACGGGGGCCCCCAGGGCGGTGGGCGGCCGTCCGAGGCGGCCGTCATCGTCTGTTCTGCGCAGCGCTTTCCGCGCCAGGCGGCCTCCCACCCTCAGAAACGAGCCGGCCTGCGCGCATCACGCGGCCGGGGCGCCACTGGGGTCCCCGCGCCCGAGGCCGGGCCCTCCAGCGGGAACCGGCGGGAAGACGCCCCGCCTGAGCGCGCGCACCGCGGAGGCTGGTTGCGGGGGCCCCGGGCCCCGCCACCCACCGATCGCTCGGGCCGCGGGCCGCCAGCCCGCGCGCGACCTCCGTGCCTCGACGGCGGCCGGGCCGCCCCGGGCCCTCCGCCCCTCCGGAACCAGAGGCGCCCCCGCCCCACGTCGGGGCCTTAAGGGCGCGCGGCATTTAAGGTGGGCCGGGAACAAACCGGGCTGCCGCGCCGGCGGGGGCGAGCCCGGGGCGGGGGTCCCCGAGGCTGTGGACCGGAAGGGGCCAACAGAACCCCAGCCGACCCTCCGACCCGAGTGCAGCCTCGGACGGCCGCTTCCTCAGCGAGGAAGGCGACAGGGCGCGGCGGACAGCGCCTCACCGTGGGGCAGCCAACGTCCCTCCGCCAGCTCTGCGCGGGCCCGGGCGAGGGGCCAGGCGAGCCGCAGCCGGAAGTGCTCTCATCCGGCCCGGAAGTAACGCGCCGGAAGCCGACAGCGGCTCTTCCCCCGCAGGCGGAACCTGCTCCTCAGGGCCCCGGCTACCTGGGCATCCCGCCCTAGCCGTGGAGCCAGGGACAGGGACGCGCGGCTGGGCGTCCGCGCCCCAACGGCCGCCAGTCACAGTGCGGTCCGTACCACTGCGCCCGCCCAGGCGGGGGGTGGTGCTGCCGGGGGACGGAGCCCCCGCGGCCGCCCATTGTCGCAGTCCGGACCGTACCACTGCCGCCCAGGCGGGGCGTTGGTGCTGCCGGGAGGCGGAGCCCCCGCGGCCGCCCATTGGCACAGTGCGGACCGTACCACTGCTTCCGCCCAGGCGGGGGGTGGTGCTGCCGGGGGACGGAGCCCCCGCGGCCGCCCATTGGCACAGTGCGGACCGTACCACTGCTTCCGCCCAGGCGGGGGGTGGTGCTGCCGGGGGACGGAGCCCCCGCGGCCGCCCATTGTCGCAGTCCGGACCGTACCACTGCCGCCCAGGCGGGGCGTTGGTGCTGCCGGGAGGCGGAGCCCCCGCGGCCGCCCATTGGCACAATGCGGACCGTACCACTGCCGCCCAGGCGGGGGGTTGGTGCTGCCGGGAGGCGGAGCCCCCTGCGGTCGCCCATTGGCACAGTGCGGACCGTACCACTGCGCCCGCCCAGGCGGGGGGTGGTGCTGCAGGGAGACGGAGCCCCCGCGGCCGCCCATTGTCGCAGTCCGGACCGTACCACTGCCGCCCAGGCGGGGGGTTGGTGCTGCTGGGAGGCGGAGCCCCCGCGGTCGCCCATTGGCACAGTGCGGGCCGTACCACTGCCCAGGCGGGGGGTTGCCGCCCGACGGCGTCCCCGCGGCCTCCTGTCGTCACACTCCAGACTGTACCACCGCGGCCCTTGCTGCTGGGGCGGGGGTGCCCCACTACTACGGTTGTCCACTTGGCACCCTCCAGAACGTACTAACATTCCAGTTGGGGTCAGGCCGGTAGGCTGAAGCGCCTGCCTGTAAGATCCGAGACGCAGGGGAATTTTGCTTTCATGACTTCAGGGACAGCAAATCCAGCCTAAATAGACCTACAGTAGTCCCCCCTCTTAGCCGTGGTTTTACTCTCCATGGTTCCAGTTACCCGCAGTCAATCGCAGCCATAAAATATTTGTCGGCTGAACAACAATACTAGATACTGTTACCAACAAGGATTTATTCGGAGGAAAAAGGGCTGCAACCCAGTAGGTGCAGAACCAGCCAGCCACATGCACATTCTGGCTTTTGTGCTAAGATGGAGTGTATTTAAGGCAGGGAGACAAGAACTATAGAGTTGTATGCAAAGGAAGTTAGGACCATAGAGTTGGACTAGGTGGGCTCACGAACTTCCATGAGCTCTACTCCTCAGAAACCTTGCAGCCTGATGAGTTTCCTTAAAGTCCCAGCTCATCTTTATCATATTAAACGGAATATTCCAGAAATAAGCAGTTCATACGTTTTGAGTTGCACTCTGTTCTGAGCAGGGTGATGAATGAAATCTGAGGCCCTGCTCTGTCCAATAAGGTACGTGAATCGTCCCTTTGTCTGATGTCTCCATGCTGTCCATGCCCCTCACCCATTGGTCACTCAATAGCCCTCTGTTATCAGATCGACTGTTATCAGATTGACTGTTGGGTATTGCAGAACTTTAGTTCAGGTCGCCCTTCTTTTACTTAATAATGGCCCCAAAGCACATCATAGTGATGCTGGTGATTTGGACACAGAAAATGTCAAATACTTTAAGTGAATAGTGGTGTATGTGTAGGAAAAAGACAGTTGGCGTGGGGTGGGGCTCTCCCTGGGATGTGCAGAGAGCTTGGCTGGCGGAGGGGCAGGGAAGGCCCCTGGGGCTGATCAGGGACCTGGGCCTGGAAATGAAAAACATAAAAAGAAAGCAGAAGTGAAATTAGTGTTTACAGACATCTTCATCATCCCCGAACAGTAGTCTCCATGACGTCATCAGCCTGCGCGAGGTTTACAGGGTAGATTTTTCCACTTTGCACATAACTCTTGACATACCTGATGACCACCCAGCCATCCTGGCTGTGGGTGAGTGGTCAACGAGTCGTTAACCAAATAATTTCAAAACAAATTCATAAAAACTCTCAAAACTTTTACAGCAAAATTTCTTACAGATATCTGGGATGGTGCATTTTGATAATTTTGAAATATCAGGGGATGGGCTGGCCAAGTGGCTCAGTTGGTTAAGAGCTCGCTCAAGAGTGCGAGCTGAGCTCTGAGCAACGGTTGCCTGTTGGATTCCCTGCCTGAGCTGAGCTGCCAACAGGTGGCAGGATGGCTCAGCTAAAAAAAAAAAAAAAAAAAAGAAATGTCAGGGGAGTCTGGGCACCTGCTTCCCCCCACCTCCAGTTAGGACCCCCCCAGCATGGAAGACAGTGAGCCCACAGCTGGCCTCTGGGCAGTGCTGCCTGGCCTCCGGCCACCACCCGAGGCAGCCTTCGCTGCATGGACACGTGTGCCCTTTCCTGTTCACAATCCTTCTGGTCTCTAAATATAGTACGTCCTCCCTTAATGTCATCAGTAAGTTCTTGGAGTCTATGACTTGAAGCAAAACAGTGTATAATGAAACCAACTTCACCACAGGCTGATATAAACAAGAGTTAAGTTCCTCCGTCATATTCTAGTCACAAAAACATCATCAAACATCTAAATAAAGACCCAAAGGGCCGGCCGAGTGGCGCGTTGGTTAAGAGCGGGTTTGGGACGCCAGTGGCCCCGGTTTGGATCCCACATATGAGGGCCAGTGACACTGCCCTCTACAGCTAAGAACAGCTCCACCTGGAGCTGGGCTGCTGTGAGTCCCTGCGCCGGCATAGCTGCAGCCCCTGCTGCAGTGAGCTGCCATAGGCTGCAGTGAGTGGCCGGCAGCCAGCGTGAGCTGCCAATAGCCGCGGTGAGCGACCATCCAGAGGCCGGTGACTGATCTGCCTCATCCGGGAAGAACACAATGACGATACCAACATGGGCCAGTGAAGCAACGTGCTCCACAAATAGACTGAAGAACAAAAGGACAGCATCTTGTCTGTTCCCTTTACCCAGGTTCCCTAACGCTGTTCCCTTCCCCCAATTCCCCAATAACATCTTAAAAAAAAAAAAAAGACCCAAAACACTTCTAATATTAAACACTGAAATAAACGCAAGCTCTACATTTAAGATAAATAAAAACAAGATTATTTCCCATCCCGCTGACTCCAGGTCAGGGTCCAGGCAGCTAGAGCCTGTCCCCACAGCTCAGGGCGTCAGGTGTGACCCACCTGGAGAGGATGCCTTTCCATCCAGCGCCACCCACAGATGGGGCAATGGAGACACACCACTCACCTCCCTGCACGTGTGTGGGACGTGGGGGGAATGTGCATGCACACCCCCACACACAGTGGCCCCGGTGGGGAATCGATTTTTTATCTCATCAACATTGTAATGAAACAATGTTATTCAAGAGCGTGCTGCGTTCATAGAAACACTGCTTAGCTGCCTGCGAAGGCAGAGGCGTCCCCAGTCGGCCATGTCCGATTTGTGGTCAGGAGAGAAGCCACAACAACGAATCTGTGTGTTTTATCTGCATTTTACTGGAGTTTTGACTTCTTCCTTTGCATGGACTGCAAGAAGTAGGATTTTGGCGTCAAAGAACATATAGAGTGGGCACGACTCTCCACTCGATCAGCTTCAGATGTGCCCGCTCAGCCTCTTTGCTAATGTGCACACCCGGGATTCTGGTGGGGACAGAATGGGTGAGGAAGCAGTGCGGGGGTGGGGGGTGGGGAGGTGGGCGGGGCCTGAAACCCACTGCTGAACTCCAGGGCGGAGCCTGGCCCCGCCTGCCTGCCCCAACCCACCCCTGTCTGTTGAACTCCAGGTTCTTCCCAGCATGATTTTCCAGAAGGCGGGAAGCAAGCATCTGTAGTGGTTTTGCTCTGATGCCTGCAGGGGTCTGTCCACACCTGCCCCCTCCTTGTCCCCCTCCCCACTTCCCTGTCCAGACTCAGTCTGGGGCTGGGCCCTGGTCTGACAGGGATGGCTCCAGCTGTGTTGGACAGAGACCTACAGGCCCAGAGGAGCCCATGTTCCCAGGGGACAGTGAGGGCGACAGGCAGGTGCGGACAAGGGCCCAGGAGCCAGAAAAAAACAGAACGGGGTCTGGGTCATCGTCCAGTGGGTTAAGAAAGGGTGGAGGGCCCTGTCCTATGCTGCTGAACCCCTACCTATGCAGCCAGGAAGCACTGGCCAGCCTGTCACTTCCTGGGCACCCAGTCTCTGCCTTCTAACGGCAGCCCTTTGACAGGCCAGGGAAAGCCCCGCTAAGCCCACATTTGGTCTGTTGCATATTGTCTCTGCCTGTTTTTGAACAGTCACCATTTATCAGGTCTCCTCATCTCAGGGGCTCGTTTCCCCTAATTGGGGCTAAGGAGGCGGTGATAGGAGGAAGGCAGGGCGGGTGCCCAGGGCAGGGCCTGAGCCCGCTCTGCTCCTGCAAACCTCACCCCACGACGTGGTCCACCGGTAAGGGATACCACAGACGGAGTGCAGACCCGGCCAGTGCCCTGAGGAGGGCACCCAGCCAGGCCCACTGTTGGGTGGGGCCAAGGGGGTCTGCCTGGGCCTGACCTGGGGGAGAAGCAGGAGAGGACAGGTCCAGCTGGCCTTGGTCCCTTCAGTTAGAAAGTGGGACCTGGCCCTCCCCGGGCTGCTGGACTGTGGCGAGACGGCGCCTCCTGGTTCCAGAATAACTCAGGGCCTTCTTGAGCTTCCTTCCCAGGCTCTAGGTCCAGCCCGGTCGCCCGAGGGGTGGCTGGGACCCCCACAGCCTGGGGCGGCCAGGACACTGCCCTGGGTCCTGTGGTTGACACCCACTCCATCATCCATGGGCTTTGGAGAGAAGGCAGATTGACGCCTGTCACATGGGCCACTGCCTGAGCCGACGGTTCCAAGGGCCAGAACCCGTCCAGTAGGGAGACCCCACCTGCAGGCCTCTCAGCCACACTCACCCAAGGGTCAGGGGAAGCTGCAGACACTCATGCGCTGTGACTTGTCTTGATCAGCAGGTAGGGAAACTGAGGCTGAGGGAGTCAGCAGCCCATGGTCACTAGAAGCAGCACCGTAGTGGCCAACCCAGGCTAGGGACGCTGGCGACCCCAGGGCCCTCCCTGCTAGGGAGAACAATGCTCCACGGGTCCCTGCCGGGGCAGGGAGAGCGCCACGCAAGGTCCTCTCCCTTGGGGTGGGGCCCAAGGTCTTGGGGAGCAGGCCTGGCCTCCCTGCTCACACAGCTGAGATCAGGCCGTCCTCAGCTGGAGGCCTCCATGGGACGCCCACACCACTGGCCAGTGGGGCTGCTGTCCTGAGAGTCTGGGAGCCTCTGTGCTCCCCAAGGCCAGCTCAGAGTTCCACAGCCTTTGCCGAGAATGACCCATGGGCAGTGCGCAGAGGCTCCAGCCAGCTGGGTTTGGCACAAGAGGTGCTCTGGCGCCGGGGGGTGGGGGGGCACGCGCACAAGGCTTGGCCTGTCCGTACGCAGGACCCCGGATGCCAGCGTGCATCTCGGTGCCGGCCCCAGCCTGCTCATCAGCAGGCCACACATAGTGCTTGTGCCAACTGACCGCAGAAAGGGCTGGGCCACCAAGGCCCTGGCAGAGGGGCCGCAGACCCCTCTCAGCTGCAGTCCCTGCCCTGTGCCTGGATGCCAGAGGCCCTCCCCTAGAAAGGGTGCGGAGTGGTGGACCGGGGCTGGGTGGGCAGACCGCGCGTGACCTGGGATGCACAGGGAGGTCGGGGGCCAGCTGGCCTGCCCAGGCCTTTGCTTACATCTGTCGCGAGGATGGCCAGTGGCAACACAGGTGGGTGTCCTTTCGGCACTGAGGGTCCTTCAGGGGTCTGTCCGCATGTCCACTTTGGATGCTGGTCAAGCCTTGCCCGTGCCTATCTAGGCCTGGTTGGCGGGGAAAGGAGCAGGCATGGAGGCAGGGGCTCCCGCCTGGCCCTGGCCACAGGCCTGGATGGAGCTGCGGATAAGGACCTGGCAGCCTCGGCGGGGGCCCCTCCGATTAGCCTCAGTCCTGTCTGTGGGCTCCGACTTTGCTCCTCCCCTGCCCACAGCCCCTCTGAGGAGGGCACCCGCCCAACCCCACGGCACTCAGGACAGGACTCACCACGGGGGCTGCCCGAGCAGGACCCCATGCCCCCGTGGGAAGAGGGCATGTGCTGGGCGTCCTGGGCTCCCTGAGCGACTTCCAGTTGTTACAAAGACGCAAAAAAGTCATCACTCAACACAACTTTATAACAAGTCTGTTTATTGAAAGGATCTGAAAATAGTAAGGCTTTCAACATTTAACAAATTTTCAGGATATTAACAATATGAAACATTAAGAATTTACTTCAAAAACTCCAAAGCCCTCTAGACCATTCCAACATCATACTGCTTTAGGCTGACACTTGCTTTTCTGTCTGAAGAAGTGACCTGCGTTCTGAACGCCACACTCTTTGGACCTGAAGCCAGGCTGGGCTGAGCCCCTTAGCCCGAGGGAGGCCGGTGGGGAGGCCGGTGGTGGTGAGAACTGGTCTCCGGTCCAACACTTGGCAACCGCCAGCTCATCGGGGCACCCAGAGAGGCAAGGCGGGGGACAGCACTTGACGGACGCGCGTGGACCGTGGAGACAGTGCTCAGGCTGCAGAGCCAGCTGCGGAGACTCCAAGGGCAGCCCCCCGCGTGGCCCTGGGCCTTCCCAGCGGACAAGGCACAGCCCTGCCCAGCACCCCAGCAGTGAGGCCCAGAGGGACAGGGGAGCCCATGCTTCCTTTCTCACCAATTGAGCAGATGAAAAGGCAACTCAAAGACAAATGAGTCACACAGGCTTGTATTTAGGGTGCCTGCTGGGCGACGGACCAAGGCCACGTGCAAACTGAGCCTCAACTCTGCCCATGGACCCCCCACTTATGCACACCCCACCCCCGGCCGCCAAGGGAGGAGAGAGTGCTGGAATGACGCAGCAGCCACGCACCCCAGGACTCACAGGGACAGAGAGAAGAACCATGAATGTCACCACCACCACCTCTGCACCAACCTGTTTGTCCCCACCTTCTTGTGACAAGGGCACAACCACAGCGTATTGAAGCTCCCATCTCTCTCTGTGGACTGTCACCCCATCCACAGCATCCATGCTGGACTGGACAGAGGGTCCCGGCACACGGAACACACGTAAACACGGAACGAAACTCTGTTTCACGACAGCACAAGCCCCTTTCCTCTGGACTCGCCAGTGCACCTGATCAAGAATCGCTTCCAAGTACACACAGGATGTAAGTCTCTTTCAGGGCGCAGAGGGTGGACCCCGGTTTGTGCGGAATGTGTGTGGGTCCACCTGTCGCCCACCACCTCCTGGCTCACGGGCAGCGGTGTGGCACTCTGCGGCACCCGTCACACCAAAGCAGGGCCAGGAGACAGGCAGGCGAGCAAGGCAGGGGGTCTGGCCAGACACAGCGCAGACCCGAGCTCAGGGCCAACCAACTACCAACTGCTCTTCGAGGAGGTGTCCCCTCCAGGACCTTTAGGGGACAAGGAGCAGGACGAAGGGGACATTGTGGGGCTGAAGGAAGGTTTCTGGCTGAGACATTTATTTTCAACACCAAAGGCAGGCCCATCCATTCTGATCCCCTCTGGGTTGAACGGGCCGATTCGTGGAGTTTCCTGACGAGGGTCACACAACCCGTGCAGCGCGGCAGCCCTGCCCTTGGGACAGGCTCTGACTGACAAGACGGGGCGCGGGGCTGGCTTCAGAGCTCGGCCATTGCTCACTTGGCTTATTTAGAAATGCAAAAAGAAGTCAGATTTAAAACGTTAAAAACGGCTGATTTTGGTCAAGAAAAGGCAGGTTCCAGGCTCGCTCTCTGGCCACAGACAGAAGAGACACGACAGCTGATGCCGGCAGGGCTGTGACCCTTCAGGTGGGTGCGCTCCGGGTGGGGCGAGGGCAGCGGCCCGGGGCCCAGGGCCCAGCCTAGGCCTCCGCAGCCTCCGCGCCCACGTCCTCGTCCTCGTCCTCGGGGAAGTGGGCCTGCTTCTTCCTCACGTTCCAGTGCAGACACTGCGCCAGGCTCCCGAACCAGTCGCTCACGGGGCCCCGCACGCAGATGGAGGGCAGCGGGTAGCAGGAGGTGGTGATGCTGATGCTGCGGGCGGCAGGCCGGTCAGGAGCCCCTCTGGGCCCGGCCCAGGGCTGCGGCTGGCGGGCCAGCCAGGAGCCCCTCTGGGCCCGGCCCAGGGCTGCGGCCGGCGGGCCAGCCAGGAGCCCCTCTGGGCCCGGCCCAGGGCTGCGGCCGGCGGGCCAGCCAGGAGCCCCTCTGGGCCCGGCCGCGCTGCCGCGCCAGGGGCCGCCTCAGCCCTGCTCATGCCACTTCCCGAGCAGCCCGGCCCGTTTCGGTCTCGGCCGAGGACAGCCACAGGCCAAGGGCTCAGTGACACTGTTGGATGTCCCGGGACAGAGCCGTGGAGCTGCAGCCCACTCCAGTCCGTGGGTGAGACCCCGGGAGGGGTGGCGGGGAGGCTGAGGGGACAGGACGACGGGTGCGGCCGGTGCGTCACCAGCGGAATGCAGGGCGGTGTGGCAGCCTGACAGACCGCCCGACATGCATGGCCCCCCGCCCCCCGGTGTGATGCTGTGTGACAAGGACCCGTGCTGCCTACAGGCCCAAGGGTGGCATGCGCCTCGCCTCCCGCCCCGCCGCGGCCGCAAGGCGCCCACCTGTCCCCATGACGGATCTCCTGTCTCTTCCGTCCATCGAAGGACACCCAGGCTGTGTTCCTGGCCTCTGGGGACAGCATGATCTGCAGGAGTCACGCAGGACAGGTGTGGGCTCGCGTGTGTGCAGCTGAGCCCCAGACCTCCACCCGGGGAGGCAGCACCGGCCAGGACGGGCCTTGCGGGCATCCACAGCACCCACTACATGCTGGGGCCAGCTCCAGGCCACCAGGCATTAACGTGCGTCTCACTGCCATCGGCCGTGGGCACAGAGCACGGACATCCGTTTGTCCAGACCCAGAGCTCTAGGCAGATGCAGCCCCACCGGCCAGTGCTCACGGCCAGGGTTCCTTCCTGACCTGGGGCGGCTCAGCCTGTCCCCATCCAGCGTGGACAGGCCCCACCGGATGCGGGCCAAGACGAGGACGGAGCGAGGTGCTTTCCAGCATCAGGAAGGTGGGGTCCACGGCCTGGGGGCCCCGGGGGAAAAGGACTCCTCGGCCAGAACGGGTCGTCCGTCCCACAGACCCCAAGCTAACGGCTCAAACTGGAGAAGGTGGAGAGGGTGGGCTCTGACCTTCAGCTCAACCCCTGCCGGGACCACAATGGGCCGGAATGACAGCGAGTGGGGGCAGATGGGCGTGATCATGATGGCCGGCACGTTGGGGTGGATCATGGAGGCCCCGGCTGCGGCCGCGTATGCTGTGCTGCCCGTCGGGGTGGACACGATCACACCTGAGGACGGCAGCAGGGTCGCTCTCCGCGCTCCCCAGCCCGCAGGGATCCCAGGACACACCCGCCAGGGTGGACACCATCACGCCTGAGGACGGCAGCAGGGTCGCTCTCTGCGCCCCCGACCCCGAGAGGACCCGCAGGGTGCCCACCTACCATCGCCCTGCACGGTGGTGATGAGGTGCCCATCCAGGTAGACGTCCACGTTGGACAGGTAGGAGGAGGGGCCTCTGTCAATCACCACCTCGTTCAAGACCTGGGGGGCGGCGAGACCACCACGCACTGAGAGGGGCTGGGCAGCGCCCCCCAGCTCTGTCTGCCCCCAGACAGCCCTGCTCTTGGGCTCTCTAGGAGGCTCTGAGGGTGGGGGGCTCCCCCTTGTGCCCCTCCCTAAGGCCCGAAGACAGGAGGACAAGGCTTGGGGCCTCGCTGAGGGGTGCGCCACAGACCTGGTATTGCATGACCTGCTTGCCGACCTCCACGTCCAGGCGTGCAGCCAGCAGCCCGCTCTCGCCCATCCCGTTGGGGACGGCCACCTTCTCCCTTCGGAGCTCCTTGACCACCCTGACCTTCAGCCGACTTCGGAGGACCACGGCTGCGTTCCCTGGGGGCCCGGACGGGTCACACCCAGGGACGTCAGCATGGGTGGGGGTGACACCCCATAGGAAGCAGTGACACCCCCCCCGGACCAGGGACCCCCCTTTCTTCTCCCATCTTCTCCCAGCGTGAGAGCAACACTTCTGTGTCTTCTGCGAAAGTCAACAGGCACAGCGCTGCAGCCCGCAACCTGCCCGCTTCCCCGGGTTAGGGCAAAAGGCCTGAACCAGTGAAAATGCAGGATCTGTGAGGTGGGACCGAGAAGCATGCTCCATGCCCGAGCCCCAAGCCAAGTGAGGACACGCGCGTGCCCAGAGCTCCGGTGGCTCCGCAACATGGCCACTCACCCTGTATCACCTGCGTAACTTGGGTCTGAAAGTTCTCGAAGTTGAAGGGGGTCAGGAAGCCCAGGGAGCCCAGATGGAACGCCATGACCGGGGGCACACTGCCCTGTGGGCCGACAGGGCGGGTCACTCAGCTGGCCAGTCCGCTCAGGTCATCGCGTCATCCCCGCACCGACCGACCCTCGCCCGCCTGTCTCCGGAGGGGAGTGTGAAGGCCAGGCGGGGCCGGCCGGGAGGGGCTGACGCGGAGTGACCATGCGAAGTCAGCGCGAGGTCAGAGGCCAGGAGGACCGGCGGAGCGGAAAGCCGGCAAGGAACAAGGGCCAGGAGGCTGACTGGTCCGCTGGCCAGAGGCCAGGCCGGGGCCCGGGGAGCAGTGCCTCCAGCCCCGAGCCCGAGCCCAGCAGGATCTGGGTCAGCCGGAAGACCCTGCCGGACACTGCGGGGGGAGGAGCGCGGGGCCGTCGGGTGAGTGGGACTCCGGGCCCTGCCACACGGCTCTGAAGGCCCTCGAGAGCCGCTCCCCGGCCGCGCAGGATGGCGGGCAGCTCTGCGGAGCCAGGATGCCGCAGGGCTCAGGCCACCCCAGGACCCTCACTCCTCCTCCCAAGCTCTAACTCCGCAGCCTTTGGGGCTTGCTTGTCTGCAATGCCACCTGGTGCCAAGGCCCCAGTCCACACTGCTCGCAAGACCTGACCGTCACGTCCCACTGGCCACCCTGCCCACTGCCAGGCCCTCTTCACGGCCTCCAAGCCTGACCTTTCAGTGCCCCTGGCTGGTCCGTCCAGGCGAGGGTGGGCTCAGATGGCACTGATCCTTGCCATCTCGTGCCTCCCAGTATCCTCCCCGCACCCCCAGTGCCCTGGAGGGTCAGCCTGTGGTTGCTGCCCTTGCCCACAATGAGGCCGTGTGGCATCAGCTCTCCTGGCCGACGCCGTCTGTGCGGGCAGCTGCCCCAGGACTGTTTCTCCACCACTGCCCTCTTCCCCAGTGGTGACAGGGCCAACCTGTCCCAGCTTGTAGCACACAGAGCAGTCGCAACACACGGCCCATTTGTAAACCTGCTCTGTCACCAAGTAACCGAACTGAGAGAAAGTCCATCTGTGTCAGTAAGAACGTGTGTGACTGCTCACGGCGGCACGGAGCTCATGGGCAGGCCGGCCGCACGGGACGCGGTGAGAGGGCCCCAGGCTGCCCAGGGCCGTCAGGAGCCTCACCTGGAAGAGCGAGGAGGCGTACAGCAGGGTCCCGTCCCCCCCCAGGCAGATGATGAAATCGATCTGGTTGGAAATGTCATCATAGTCTAGAAAACAGGAGAGAAAGGTGTCACAGCTGCCCGACGGGCAGGGGCGGCCCAGACCAGCCGCTGCACACACGTAGGGTGGCTCACCTTCTCTGAAGGTGCAGAACTTTCTCTTCACGGGTCCGAAGCTGTCATCGCCCACGATGGCGGGGTCTTCCAGGACCTTCTTCTCCACATACACAACCATGTTGTTCTCCTGAAAGGCAGTCAGCGGTCAGCCCAGGCCTAACGCCTGCCTGACCACGCCGGCTGCGTGAGGCCCCTCGCCAGGGGCCAAACTGCTTGCTCTGCCTGCACAACCCGCTGCCCGAGGTCACGGAGGCCGCTGCCTGGGACCGGCCTGCTGGCTGGGCCGAGGTGGGGGATACAGAGGGGTGAGGGGACCCCGCCTGCTTGCCTCCATCAGATATATGCACAGCTCCTTGAAGGGCTGCAGCAGGCTGGCATCCCGGATCTTCTTGATGACAAGGACACTCTTTGGGCACTTGTTCCACGTCAACCGCTGGCTGGCAGGGTCCTGGATGTGCCTGGGGGGAGGAGCATTCACACCAAGACAGGCCCCGCTGCAGGGGCACGGGCCAGGGCCAGAGTGGCCGTCTTTCCGCCAGATGCCCTCGCGTCTGGAAGTTCCTCGCTCGGGGGGCTGCGTGCCCCAGGCACCTTGCTGCCTGAATGCGCCCACTACTCACCTTAGTCCCTGAGCTCACCCACACTTGTTCATTTAGTTCCCACGACACCCCTTAGGGACAAGCATCACGCATAGCCCAGCTCCAGGAGGACCCAGCTGGCCACCCTTTGCTCGTACCCTCCCTGTATCCAGCCGAGGTACCAGCTTCTCACAAACACCCAGGCCAGCCGACTGGGGAAAGTGCCCCTGGAGACCACTAAGCCCCTCAGCTCTCATGCTACCTGCTGGCTTGCCCATGGAACGTATGTAGGGGTGTAGTCCACTATCCAACTCAACTGACCCTCAACTTTTACTTAAAAAGCACCCTGAGGGCCGGCAAAGTGGCTCAGTTGGTTAACAGTGCGAGCTCTGAGCAACAGGGTCATCAGTTCGATTCCCACATGGGCCAGTGAGCTGTGCCTGAGCTGAGCTGCCATCAGGCAGCAGGATGGCTTAGTTGGTTACAGCGTGCGCTTTTAACAAGGTTGCCAGTTCGACTCCCGCATGGGGTGGTGGACTGTGCCCACCCCCGCAACTAAGATTGAACAGAGCACCTTGAGCTGAGTGGCCTCGAGCTGCCGACGGGCGGCTGGATGGCGACTGGACTTGGAGCTGAGCGAGCTGCGCCCTCCACAACTAAGATTGAAGGACAACAATTTAGTTGTTCCCCTTACCCAATAAAATCTTTAAAAAAACCCCAAAGCACTCTTTTTTCAAAGTCAGCAGAGGGTCTGAGGGCAGTGAAACTCCCGTGACGACCAGGTGGCTACGTGTCACTGCACGGCTGTGCGAACCACAGTGCACAGTGCCAAGAGACCCTAATGTTAGGGGCCCCTGGGTGGCGATGACAGGTGAGTGCAGGCCTGTCAGTTATATGTAACATGTGCACCCTCTAGGGGTGGGGGGGGGACATGGGAAATCTCTGTGCCTTCCCCTCGATTTTTCTGTGAACCTAAAACTGCTCTAATAATTCTTCTAAAAGCCAGTGGGCGTCCTGCCCGAGAGGGATCCCCCCAAACCCCCAGCACGCTGGTGGGAGGACACACACACAGTGGTCCGAGGTCCCCCAGCCGTGGCCGATGACCGTGTACGTCATAGGGATGTCCCTGCCTGGCCTGGAACAAGCCAGGACTTGGCAGAGGAAAAGGTCTGAGAGCAGCACGTGAACAAGCCCGCCACTGGAGTCAGCACATGCCTCGGCCCAGTGGGGACAGTTTTGAAAACCGCAAGCCAAGTGGCACAAGGACCTCCCCACTTGCGACGCCGGCCGGAGCTGCCCTGAAGACGCCAACAGCCCACTGGCAACTGTCAAAACCATGACACAAACCACTAATAAAAGTGGCGGGTGCCTGACCTCGGCCCGACACTGACTGACCACGACTCACCCTTTCCGGGCGTTTCTGCGAGGGGCGAGGTCCCTCATGATGTCCTCTAAGAGCCTCACTGCTTGCCCTGGCCGCATGTGTTGGCTCACGGGTAGGTCTGGCCTGTGCACGGCGTTTCCATCACGTTTGGCTAATGACAGGCGTGTCACGCAAACCGCCCCAACTCTCCCAACTGTGCATTTGTACTATACACCTGGTCTCACAGCCTCAAAACCGAGCATGACGTCGCCCTGCAGTGACATACTGAAGGCTGCACGGAACAACCACGTCAAGAACTTCCAAGTTCAAACCCAAGCGGCAAAGCACAGGTGACCTTGCTTTATGCCATCCTCTTGCCTAATCGCCTGCTTCAAACAGAAAGTCCTCGCTCTTCTCTGACAGCAGAGGCCAGACCGAAGCTGCCCTGCGAGGCTGGCCGGCTGAGCTCTGCTGCCTTGGGCACCAGGAAAAGCCCTGTCCAAAGCTCCGCTCCAGATGCGATGACAAGCCCCAGCAGCACACACAGGAGGAATCTGAGCGGGGCTGTGGAACCGGCTGGGCCCGTGGGCGGAGCAGTCGGCCGGGTCAGGAGAGGGGCGTGCCCTCGCACACTTGTCCCTCTGCTTGGCCCCAGGCCTGGAGGCAGTGTGGGCGTCTGACCAATGGCTGAGGCAGATACCAAACCCCTTCCCCTACTAACAGGCAGGCTCGGCCTCGCCCTGCAGGGGCCTGGGCGCCAACTGGTCACTCAATTTCCCGTTGGGTCACCTTCCAGGGGAGACATGGTCCCTTCCCCAGCACATAAGCTGTGAGTGCCGGTGGCTGGGAGAGCGAGGACACCTGGCAGCCTGGCAGCTGACCCACCTGAGCCAAAGGCAACTGGATGGGGGCCATTCCACATTTCAATGTCGTAGAGAGTCCACCGGCATTCACGGGGAAATGTCAGATGGCAGAGCAGGACGTGAAAGCCCTGTGACCAACCCAGCTACCGGCTCTTACTTTTGAACATCAGGAAGGAGGTCCGTGCTATGAAGCGTGGCCCACCCAGCTGCCGCGCTGGAGGGGGGCACAGGTGGAGGAGTGAAGTCTGTTCCCCCGATGACAGCTCCGCCAGACAGTGCTAGGCCCAGGGCCCAGGAGGGGCGGAGAAATCTCCTCCCTCCACACCACCTGTAGCCCTGGGGACACTTCGGGACACCTGTCCTCTGCTCAGGCAGCCCTCGAGGAACAGTCCCACCTGACCACAGGGAGCAGCTCAGATGGTGCTGAGCTCACAAAGCCAAAAGACACAGACAGTGAGTGCGGGCTCGGCTGGGAGCTGGTGGCAGCTAATTAAAGAGGGACACTGAGAGGCTGCTCAGGGTGGCACTTAAACTGCGATGTGAGTGACGAGGAGAAAGCAGCCGTGCCAAGACTAGGAAAGGCAGGGCTCGGCCTGAAGGCAGCTGGTGAAAAGCCAGGGCAGGCCAGTCTGGGGGCAGGGCAGGGTGGGGCAGCAGTGGGCACCTGGGTGGGCCAGGTTAGCCGTGTGTGCTGTGCAGAGTGGACTGTGGGGGCGCTACAGGGACAGCTGGGGAGCAAGGGCAGGATCAGGGCCTGGGCACTGGGCAGCCGCAGACAGCGCCTACACACAGAGGCCCGAACGCCAGAGCCCCTCCAGCCTCGGCGTCTGGGTGGGGAAGCAGGGCTGGCACGATGGGGGGGGGGGGCAGCCCCGCAGTTCCCCAGGCAGCCTGGAGGTGGCAGCACAGGCAACCTCCATCCCGTTGGCTGCCATCCAGGACCAGGTTCAGAGGCGGGGTCCTGACACCAGGGCTGGCTGTGAGATGGAGGTGGCCGAAGACAGTGAGTGGCTCACAGGGGACAAAGGCCCTCAGAGGAGTCAGTCGCAGAAGCACGGCCAGGTCCCCGGGTCTCTCCCTAAACAAGGGACCCTGCCGGGGGCTCAGCACAGAGGCCGAGGGGTGCTGAGGGCCACAGATGCCTGGCTTGGCCCGCAGGGCTGAGAGGCTGTCCTGTTTGTTTTGTTTGTTTGTTTGTTTTAGCTGAGCCATCCTGCCACCTGTTGGCAGCTCAGTGGCTGCTCAGCTCAGGCTGGGCATCGAACTGCTGTTGCTCAGAGCTCAGCTCGCACTCTTGAGCGAGCTCTTAACCAACTGGGCCACTCGGCCAGCCCAATCCTGATTTTTTTGGTTTTTAACATAAATCACCAATATTAGGTTATTTTAGTGTTTTTTCATAAGACATCAAACAGGCAGACCTCTGCACAGAGCATCCTAACAGCTTTCCTCCGTCCGGAGCCACCAAATACCAGATGGGAGAAGCTGATGGTGACGTCCCAGGAAAGCTCCCTAACTGCTTAGTGCTTACATAGCGTCTCATCCGGCCCTCGGTGGCGGCCTGGGCCGTGCTCCCATTAGGCTGCTGCCAAAACGCAGCCCCTGTGAGGTGCACTCTCTCAAACAAGTAAACCCAGGTTTTCAAAAGAGCCAATTAATGTCTTGTGTTTTATTTTATTTTATTTATTTATTTATTTATTTATTTTCTTAGCAGAGCCATCCTGCCACCTGTTGGCAACTCAACGGCAACTCAGCTTGGGCTCGGCATCGAACCGCCGTTGCTCAGAGCTCAGCTCGTACTCTTGAGTGAGCTCTTAACCAACTGCGCCACTCGGCTGGCCCAATGTCTTGCATTTTAAAAATAATTAAAGGAGAAGCATCTGAGCCATCAAATGTGTTAGCATGAATATGTCATTTTTCCTCCTAGAGTTTTTACTGTAAGGAAACAAAACAGCACCTTTGTCTTAGTGGAAGCCCCCGCCCGCCCCATCCTGGAAGCCCAGCACTCAGCGACAACACTCTGCAAGCCAGAGCCTCCACAGGCAGCAGCCCCAGGCCCCCGGCACTTACATGATGGTCTGGGGGTTCTGCAGCACGCAGGCCTTTGGTCCAAACGTGGTCACTGGGCAGGGCCCATGCAAAGAGCGGGTCCTCCTGTGGGGAGAGGGCACACGGCAGGTGAGCCGGCGGGCAGTCAAGGGGCCCGCACGTGCAGGCACAGTACAGCCTGCTCTTGACTCAGAAATGTCCTCACCCGAGTGATATGAACTCTGTCACCTGTCCAGAAGCCACGGGATAGTCATGGAAGATTCCGCCCTGCTCTGCAGAGCTGATGGGCACACCACATGCTGTCCAGGTAGCAACAGCAATTAGAGATACATGGGACCACCTAGAAACGTCCCTCAGAACAAGGGTCCACCCCAGGACAGGGACTGCGACCTTTGGGGACGGGCCTGGGACGCGGACTCGTACAGCCTCTCCGCAAGTCTGTCTGAGGACAGTCCAGTCTACACTTGGGAAGCAAGACTTGGGAAGGCACGCCTAAGGAGTCCAGATGAAGAGTCTAACAAACGCTCATTCTGATCCGTACGCTCAGCAGAGAAGGTTCTACATGAGGGGTGCAACTTCCTAACATCTGAAAAGTGACTCAGCCACAATCACGTCATTTCACAAACGGCACTGTGGCCACCCTGTGTCCTAGGGAGGCTGCTCAGAGGCCTTCTCTTTCCTGTCCTCAGGGGTCCAGCGACCCCCTGGCAAGGGGCCAAGGGAGCAACAAGGACACTGCCATGTGAAAGGGCGAAGGGAAGGAAGGGTTCACCCCTACACAGAACACCAGCCCCCAGCGCCTCGGCCTCTGCCCCACAAACACTGCCGCAGAGACAGCCAGTCAGGGCTGCAGATGCACTCTCGTCTCCAACTCCCCATCTCAGGGTCAAGAGCTTCAGGTCCCAAAGCAGACCAACCGGACTTTCTATTGTCCTGTGGAGGCTGCAGCTCTGAATCCTGGCGTCCGCGTCAAGGCTGGGCTGTGCTGCCCTCGCAGGCCACCCCCTTGGCCTCTCAGGACAAAAAGGCCTTGGGAGTGCGTTCAGAGCTCATCTAAGTCGGCGTTTACATCTCTGCCCTGCTCCTCCAGAGCTGGCTGTGACCGGGCACACTCCTCCCCTCCCCTCCCCTCCCCTCCCCTCCCCTCCCCTCCCCTCCGACACTGGCAGAGGTGCCTCTGATCTGCTGCCACTGGGCCAGGCTCGGTGTCCTCTGAAGCACAAGGTGTGTTGTGCAAACCCCACAAAACCAAAAACCAAACACAGTGCTGCCAAGCATGGCCTGGGTCAGAGGGTCAACAGACCCTGGCGGGGGGCTGCCGCCAGCGCACACATGGGTTGAACTTCCTACCCGGAAGCCCTGCCGGCACCCTGTCTCTGCACTGCTGCCCACAGGCCCACAGGCCACGGTGAAGGGCGCTGCGGGCCCCCCCACCTCAGCTGGCCTTCAGCCCTGAGCCTCTCTTGCATTTCACAGGCGCAACCCTTGCTTCAGAGGCGATGCTCGCTCCGGCAGCTGCCACCAAACCCCCATGCATTCACTGTTCCAGAAACCAGAGCAGCATCCACAGGTGTCACGACAGCCGCATGCCCAGCGCAGGGCACCTGCCCGACAGCCCGGTGGCCACATGTGGCCGTCTGTCGGCCCGGCAGTGCGGGGCCACGAACCACACCCCTCCATGTTCACGTGCATGTGGGCCCACTGAGCGGGGAGCAGCTGGAAGCCAGCTGGACTCCGCAGGCCCACAGGGGCCAGCGTCCGCTCCCTGACCGGTCCCCGAAGAGCCCTACTTCAGTCTGGTGAGGGAGCTCCTGAATGTGCTCCGACACCCGATGGATGGGGGGAGGGAGGGAGGGGGGAGGGAGGGAAGCAGGTGGAAGGCCTTTGTACCTGAACTCCTTGGTGCTTGCCAGGGCGGGTGAGGCGGACAGGCTGCGGGACTTGGCCCGGCCCCGGACGGGGGTGCCAAGTACCCAGTTCTCGTCCCCGTGACACGCGGAGCAGCGGTACGAGGCGGCATCTGCGCTCAGCCCCTTCCGCACGTTGACTTTTTCTTGCTCCATTTCCATCGTTGATGAACAAGGGCTTGGGTCAGAGAAACGCTGATTCCTTAGTTTAATAAAATGAAGGAAATAAGTAAGTGTGCACAAAGCAATGCCTACACACGCGTGCTCTCTTCCATGGGGAAATGGCTGAAGTTCACTTTACCAAAGGACTTTGAAAATAGCCTCTTTCCATCCAAAACATACTGAGAGCGTGAGAACCTATGTGTGGTTCTGACGAGCCTGGAAGAGCTAAAGGCCAAGGAGGAGGCAAACCGCCCAGCCAGGGCTGCCTGCAGCCTGTCCCTCACCAACCAGGGCGGGGCAGCAGGTAACAGAGAAAGCCTGGGTGCGGCTTTAGGCGGCTGAGTCCAGAAAAGCTCCACAAATGTCATCAGTAGCAGTGGCCAGCAGGGCCTGCGGTTTTAATCTGGCGCCAATGAAACACCAAAACTGACCTATTTAAGCCTCAAGGAAAACTTTAACTTCAAAAATTAGTGAAGGTAGTGAGAACCTTATCTTCTGATCACAATACAATAAAACTAGGGATGAGAGTAAAAACAAAAACAATCCTCCCCTTGGGACACACGGACTTCCTTTTAACCAATTTAGGGCTCGAAAGGACACCAACGCCAAGTGCTGCAGCACATGGGGAAGGTAAGAGTGTCCACGCGAACACCCTGTGCCGCCATGAGGCTAGGCTGAAACTCTCGGGAATAAAGACCAACGAGCTGAGGTTTACTCAATAAAGCTGGACAAGGAATGAGATCAGCCTGAGCCAGGCAGAACAGGTGATGAAAATAGAGGCAGAAATCAACACACTGAAAAATGGAAAAAGAGCACAGTTTGGAGCAAAGCTGTAATAAATAAAGCAGCTTTGACGGAGGGAGTAAAAGTATGTTAACTGGAGGGGCATCCCAGTTGGGACCCCTCTCGTGTCAAGAGCTGTAACTTTCTGCGCTAATAAAGCTGTGCCCTACTGCAAACTTTACCTCAAAAAAAAAAAAAAAAGTATGCGAAAGGGAAAACTCGGAGCAGAAGGTAATGGGCTAAGACAAGTCCCAACTGACTGGACGGAGGGGGTAACAAGCCTCGCCCGGTGGCAGCTGAGGGTGGGTGACTGACTGCAGCCGAGGCCACGGCGTGGACCTGCCAGCCCTCCTCAGGAAGCCACACAGGAGAACGGGGGGGGGGGGCGGGGCTTCGGCTTGGGGAGACCCCGACAAGGGGCACCCAGGTGCCACACAAGTCGCTTTACCACAAGCAGAGGGAGCAAGGTCACAACACCGGATACGTGCTGCCGCAGAGGGACAGATGTGGGAGGTGGGGAGGAGGGCGCTCCAGACAGGCCGGCACCTCCAAGTTAAGGTCAAAGGTGACGGGGTCCTTGAATGCACCCCATCACCCCCTGCACTTCACAACCACCAAGGGGCTTTGGAAAGTCCGAGTTCCCACACCCAGCCTGGACCCACAGGCATCAGTTTTAAAAGTGGGCCCCCCACCCCCGGGTGGTGATTCTAATGTTTAGCTCAGGGTGTCAACACTGCCTAGTGGAGCAAAATCCTCCTAAGCTTCAGAAACTCGTGTTTTATCCAAATAAGACAATTTCAATCAAAAGCAGAACCTACAAAAACATGTCTGATATAACCACTCCTATCCGGTCCTGTACCGTGGCTACACCCAGGGCAATCCAGGGCAATAAGGCAAGAAATTAAATAAGGGCAGAACAGGAACAGGTAACACTGCATGTGCAGGTGACATGATCTTCTACGTAGAAAGTCAGGAATGTACAAAAAAGTGACCACAGCTAATAAGTGAGTTTATTAGCAAGGTTGCAGGAGACAAATTCAATACACAAAAATCAATTGTATTTCTGTGTACCAGCACTGAACAGTAAGAAACTGAAATTGAAAAACACCATTTTCAGGGTTTTAAATATGAAATACGTAGGGATATAGCTGACAAATGAAGTGCAGAACCTGCTTCCAGTTGTAAGATACATGCATCCTGGGCAGTAACAGGTGGTGTGGTGACTAGTTAATACTGTAGCACATATTTGAAAGTTGCTAACAGTAAATCTTAAAGGTTCTCATCACAAGAAAAAAAGACTAACTGCATGGTGACAGATGCTAACTAGACTTACAGTGGTGATCATTTTGTAATACATACAAATACCTAAAAGTGTGGTACACTTGAAACTAATAAAATACGCCAATTATACCTCAATATAACAAAAGGTGCAACCCTGGGCCGGCTGAGTGGCGCGGTGGTTAAGCGCTGGTTTGGGACGCCAGCGGCCCCGGTTCGGTCCCACATGTGAGGGCCAGTGACACTGCCCTCAAAAAAAAAAAAAAAAAAAAAAGTAAGAATGCCAGAGCAGCAAGGGGCCCAGGACGGAGCCAGTGGTGGCACTGAGTGCCAGGAGGGACGACAGACACACCAACCAGCCAGCGGGGCTCAGTGACTGCCAGTGTCTGCGGGGCCCAAAAAGGCACCAGAACCAACTGGTAAGAAATGCCAGAAGGCAGATTTTGGTTTGATGTACGAAAACCACTAGGGAGATACGTTCACCTCCTTCTCACAACAGGAACAGTCTGGAACAAAAAGCCACAGGCAACCTGACTGAGCAGCTGCGGGCCTGGCCGGACGCTTCACTGGGGGGACCCACCTACCTCCCAAGGTCAGAGACCAGCGCCACAGGGGTGCGCACCTAAAAGGAAACGGCAGGAGGCCTGCGGCGGCCCCGCCCCCACCTTAAAGGCACAAGTGAAACCAACTCATCTCCAGACGCGCCAGTCAGGGGGCGCCCGGGCACCGGAGGCCCTACCAGCCAGGCTGTGGCCACGCAGGTTTCCAGGGAAATAATCACCATTTTGGACAAATGGTGTCTCAGAAGAGAGTCCCGAGGAAAGGCTGAGCATAAAGAACGGCTGTGACAGAACAAGGGGTTCGCTGGGCACCCGGCAGGAGGGAGGCGCCCAGTGCTGCGCCTTCTGCACACGGGCGGGGCCTGTCTGTGGAAGCCTGGTGAGCAGCGCCCCCCTGCCAGCCGCTGCCAGGGCGCTCGCCCGCCCCATGTCACCGGATTCCCGCACAAGCAGCTGCGACAGCGTGTCTAGAAGACGGAGCAGAGCTGGCACCTGAGGCAACACTCCTAGGCCCTGCTCACGGCTACAGCAGACACAGCGGGACCGCGCTCGCAGGAGGGGCCGACAGACGGGCCAAGGGCAGGGGCCCTGCAGGCTCACTCCTCGGCTCCTGGAAACAGTGCCTCTGACCCACCCCTTCCAGGCCTCACCAAGCAAACCTCGACGATCACACTCAGGGGCCCGCGCCAGGCTGCAGGAAGCTGGGACCCACGCGTCAGGACCCCTTCAAAGGTCCCTCCCTTCCGACGTAGGAGAAGCCCAGGAAATCACACTGAGAAAGGATAACAGAAATGGCTCTGCGTGGGGCTCCACTGCAGCAGTCACTCGGGACACTCCAGTCCTAAGAGTCACCTGTCACCACCACACTGAGCCTGCAGCCTGAGCCAGGCAGGTGATGCTGTAATTCCAGAAGGATGCGGACAACTGGTTCATTCCAAGAAGATACGGAAAGACCTACCAAGTAAGATTACTATAACCCTGATAGGGTAAGGAAAAGAAGTGAATTAAACCCATGATGCTGACATTTTCAAAAAGCTTATAATAATTTTATAATCATTGGATTTTTATGTATTTTGTTTGATGTTGTGTATCACACATTCAAAGGAATAAATCATTTGATGTACTTCTCATTTAAATGGTGGAGGGGACGTGTTACGTCTGTAACTAGTGCCCAAAGTTTAATTTTTAGGTTTGTTTATTGGTTAAGAAGTCATATGAACTCGGAATCGAACAAAGCAGTACTAAGGGCTCCTTTTCATGGCACAGTAATAAGGCCAAAGCACTTTCCATCAACTGTTCAACTGATCCTAGGACAGGCAACCAAAGCCTGTGGGTGACGCTGTCTCAGCTTCTCCTTGTAGTTGAAAAATTAAATTACACGGAGTCTTAGGGTAATATTTCGTATTACCCAAAATATCCTTAACACAGCCACAATATATCATGTTTAAAAAGGGTAAATCAATCGGTGAATGAGGTTTGTTCCAGGAATGCAAGGCTGGCTCAATCAATGTGATGCCACATACCACTGGGTCAAAGAGAAAAAAAAAAAAATCACCTGATTTTATCACTTTATGCACAAAAAATGTATCTGACAAAACTCAATAACCATCTATTATAAAAATTCTCAGCAATTGGGCCAGCCGAGTGGCGCAGTGGCTTGGGACGCCAGCAGCCCCGGTTCAGGTCCCACATATGAGGGCCAGTGACACTGCCCTCAAAAAAAAAAAAAAAAAAAAAAAGAAAAGGAAAAAAATTCTCAGCAATCAAGAATGAACAGGAAAGTCCTGAACTTGTAAAGAATGTCTACAAAAAGCCCACAGTTAGCATGGTATTACTGGTGAAAAACTGAATGCCTTCCCGAGATTGGGAGCAAGGCAAGGCTGTCTGCTCTCAGCACTCTCGTCCAGTACAGTACTAGAAGTTCCGGCCAGTGCCGTGAGGCAAACAGCTGGAGTCGGAAATAAAAAGTGCCATTTATAATCACTTTAAAGACAATGAGATGTAAACATAACAAAACACACAGAGGCCTTGTATGCTGAAGATAATACAACCCTGGTGAAAGAAATCAAAGAGGAGAGACAAGCCTGCTGCAAGACTCAACACTGTAAAGGTGTCACTACTCCCAAAATTGATCTATAGGTTTAATGAAATTTCTATAAAAATCCAGGCAAGACTTCTGTAGAAACAGACAAGCTTGTTTTTTAAAAGGAAGACCAGAGGGAGATGAGTCCCTCTGATGTGAGGCTCGCTCTCCGATGATAATGGTCGAGGCCGAGGTATCTGGTGGAAGGCAGACACAGGTCAGCGGGGCAGGATGGAGCCCAGAAATAGGACACAGATACGCTCCCCTGACACGTGCCAAAGGTGCACACCACGCGTCGGTGCGGGAAAGACAGTGTTTTCAGCAAACGGTGCTGGGGCAATCAAGACACACACCCACAGGCAGAGAAGCGAGCTTCAACCCAAACTTCACAGTTACATAAAAACAAACTCAAAATGGATCAAAATCAATTATATTAGGGAGAAATCATAAACTATAAAACTTTTTAAGAAAAACAGGAGAAAATCTGGGGGACCTAGGGCCAAAAAGAATTTTTTATACATGATATAAAAAGCAGTCCATAAAAGGTAAAAAATAGATAAACTGGACTTCATTCAAATTAGAAACTTGCTCTGTGGAAGACACTGTCGAGAGGATGAAAAATCAAACTACAGACTGGGAGAGAATATTTGCAAACTAGATACCCAACAAAGGACTCGTATCTAGACTGTATAAAGAACTCTCAAAGCACAACAATAAAAAAGCACACAATCCAATCAGAAATGGGCAAGAGGAACAGACCACAGTAAATAAAAGTATGTGAGAAGACAGTACGTCATTAGCCACTAGGAAATATAAGGAAAATCACAGAACATGGCCACACACCTACTGGGACTCAAGCCAGCGTTGTAGAGAAACCACCCCACACACTGGGTGCGGACATGACAGGCACCATCAGTCTGGAGAGAGGTGGGCAGTTTATTATAAAAACCAAAGCTAGGGCCAGCCGAGGGGCGCGGTGGTTAAGAGCTGGCTTGGGACGCCAGCGGCCCCAGTTCGGATCCCACATGTTAAGGGCCAGTGACACTGCCCTCTAAAAAACAAAAACAAAAAACAACAAAACCAAACCTACCTGGGCATTTATCCCAGAGAAACAAAACTGACGTTCACTTAGGGCCAGCCGAGCATCACAGTGGCTTTCCGTGCAGTGGCCAAAAGTTGAGATGGCCCAAAGGTCATCCAGCTGCTGAAGGGTTGGTCACACGTGGTACATCCACACAATAGGAGTGAATGATTAACTGAGTGCAAAAGCCGGTCTCAAAGGCTCACAGACTGCCTGTGTATATACTCTGTGTATACATTCTCCGAGTGAGAAAATCACAGAGTGGGAGCAGATGAGCAGTCACCAGGGAGTGTGGGTGGCGCCTGGGGGGGGGGTTCTTTGGTGTGACAAATAATTGTGAGTCTCAATTGATCGTGCAGGTGGTTACACAAATGCAGATATGGGAGAAAGCACACAGAATCACACTCGCGTAAAATAGGGTGAAATCGCAGTACTTTCCCAACACCCACTTCCTGGTTTTCATGTTACTGTACTATTGATGTGTAAGATGACACTGGGAAGCGGAACAGGGGCTCTCTGTATTCTTTACAACTTTCTGGGTGTCTGTAAGTATTTCAAAAACAATTAATAAAAAAGGACAAACCAATCAAACCACAAAATGCAAATGTATCTGAAAACTGCCTATTCTATTACACATTATCCAGAAGCTGTTAACATTTACCTGCAAAGACTAATTTGATGACTAGGCAGTAAACTAATTTATGAAATAATCACATCAAATATGAAAACCAGCTTTTGAAATTTACGGCATCCCCACAGCGCATGTTTTGATGATGGTGAGATGGAACTCACGTCTAGTTCAAGTTTGGTCGGCCTGTTAAGTGTTCTAAAGAACGCAATTCTAACTCCATCTAAGCTGCTGACAGCAGGAATCTATATAATTCTAAAAAACAACATCTGCCTGGGCAAGTTTAATTAGAAAAACAGGGCTGGAGCACAGTAACAAAGTATTCAGAAATAAAGAACTCACAAAGTGGTGAGACTCACTGAGATACCAATAAGCGAAAGCATACAGACTAACAAGTCTCTCTTGCACGCATGCGCACACACACTACAATACATGATGTCCAGTGTGAGCTCTCAATATGTGTGCTGAAATACTGAATGGAAAAGTTTATTTGGTGACAGAAATGGGAAATTGTCCAACCTCACTATTAGCACTGAGCTGCGGAAAAGTTGCCTGATAAATCTCCCTTCTCCTTCTCCCTCTCCCCCAAATAACACCCAGTGCAGGGAAGGATGTGATGAAACACGGAGAAAGATCTTCTAGGAAGTTCGATGGCCATGTGAAGCAACAGGCTGACCTTCCACCTATGCACTGTCCAGAACAGAGATGCGAACGGCCTTTGCAGAGAGGTGGCTGCACGCGTCCTGCGCGGAAAGAAAACGAGGGTCTGTGTGGCTCTAGCTGAACCAGCCTCACCCCACCTTGTTCGCTGCAGTGAGTGGGGCACCTCCACCTGCTTTCTCTGAATGCTTTCCACCGACTGTCTAAACAGGTGTTCACCTGTTCCCATGCTTTAAACTTAAGAGTGTGGCAATATGGGTCAGGGCAAGAGTACAGAAGGAGGCCCACCGTGCACGCAACAGTCAGAGGCCGAGCCCGCGGAGCCTGCCCACCGGTGTAAGCGCATGGAGTGAAGCCCCTCTCCCAGGGGACCCCTCCCCGCCACATGTCCCCTCCCCCTGCTTCTCGACGCCCCCTGAGCTGCCGGTGCAACACAGGAAGGTTGCGATTTCAGGTAATAAAGATGTGGGGCCATCAAATGCCATGAAAACAAAACAAAAACACCTGTCTCTTCATTCTGCAGGGTAAACCTACTTTTGTTCAAGCGCTAAACCAATAAAACGGGCTGTTTCCCGTTGCACTTGTGCGGGCGCCGTTCCCCTGTGGGTCCGCCGGCCGCCACCGCAGGAGCCGCGGCTGGGGCTGCAAACCCAGCCGCACGTGCTAAGGAAGCCCAGGCCCCCTTCCAAGTGCGGCCACCGTGTCAGGCTCGGCGCTGGCCCCCGGCCCTCGGTGGCGGGAGCAAAGGGGACAGCGAGGAAAGGACTCCGTGTGGCCGCTGGAGCGGGCCCGCCCGAGGGCGGGGAGATCCCCGGGAAGCAGGCCGGGCAGCGCGTCGTCCGGCGGGCGGCAGAACCGCTCGTTCACGGCGCCGGGAGGCGCGGCGAGGCCGCGGACAAGGCGGCGGCCCGGCCGGATGACTGTCCCGGGGGCGGCGGCGCCCGGAGGCCACGCCCGCGCGGGGCGCCCCGACCCCGGCCCCGGCCCCGGCGGGCCGAGGGGCTGCGCGCACTCACCGTTCGCTGCCGCGAGCGCCTGCGGGGCCGTCCCCTTGCCGGGCCGAGCCCGTGGACCCCGCTGCCCGGCCGCCGCTCGCCGTCGCTAGCCGTGTCCCGGCGCCGCGGCCGTCCCCCGCCCCATGGCCGCCCGGCCCGCGGCACCGGCCCGCCGAGCAGCAATGCCGCCGCCGCCAGTGCGCACGCGCGCCCCCGCCCCGCGCACGCGCCCCGCCCCCGCCAGGGCCGCGCATGCGCGCGCCCCGCCCCCCAGCACCGCCAGGCGCGCTCCGCCCCGCCAGCAATGCCAGGCGCGCTCCCGCCCCGCGCACGCGCCCCGCCCCCCAGCACCGGCAGGCGCGCTCCCGCTCCGCCCCGCCAGCACTGCCCCGCGCATGCGCTCCGCCCGGCCAGCAACGGCAGGCGCGCGCCCGCCCCGCGCACGCGCCCCGTCCCCAGCACCGCCCCGCGCGTGCGCCCTGCGGCCCGACCCCTCCCCGCGCAAACGGGCTGGGCCGCGCTGACGCCGGTTCGGGGTTGGGGGCGGTGCCTGGGGGCAGGCGGCGGGGTCCCTGCTGCCCGCGGACCAGCGACCTCGGGCTCCACCGTGCTGCGTCGCCACCCCGTGGCCCTGACCCCTGTCTCCCCCGCGCCTCCACCGCAGGCCTGGCGGCTGACTGCAGGCCCCTGTGAGTGCTGACACCCGCCGCCCAGGATGCCATGGCGACCCGGGTGTGCCTTGCTCAGGAGGAGCATGCTCTGGGAACCCACATGCGGTGTGAGCAGCTGTGACAGAACCTTGGCCCTAGGCTGCCAGCTGAAAGCGGGCCTCGCCCACCCCCAGCAGTGGGGCCTGGCGGGGCCGGGCACACCAGCGCGCCTCGGGCACGGGGCCGGCCGGCACTGTTGCTGGCTGCCTGCACCCCACACACACCCTAGGACTGGGGGCCCAGGGAGGAGGCAGGGAGCCAAGGCCAGTGCCCGCCTTCCGCAGTCCGGGCTCCACTGGTGGCTTCTCCCAACACTTGCTGCATTGAAGGTTACCCAGGAGGCGTGTCCCAACCATTCCAGGGACAGACTGTGAAGAAGCGGCTGCAGGGTCACTGTAGGGGATGAGCCGGGCAATGCGCTGTGGGGTGCTTCGTAACCTGCCTGGCTCCCCGAGTGCCAGCCCTCATTCCTTCTCTACACTGGACTCTCGCCGACACAGAGCTCATGGAGCCTCTGCAGCAGCCTGGCCCCCGGCTTTCCCCGGCCCCCCATACCGGCTGTGGTCAGTCTTCTCCAGCTGGGACTCCTGGTCCTGTGTCCAGAGACCTGGAACACGGCCGTCACAGAAAAGGCCACGTCTCAGCACTCTCCTGGGACCAGCGGGCAGTGGGGTCACCAAGGGTGGATGGAAGTGTGGGGGGGGCGAGGATGATGGGAATTTGAGGGGATTTCTCAAGCTCTGCAACTTCCCCATCTGGTTGTTTTGTAAACACAGCTGGTTCCCCAAAATGATCAGCTGCACCCACAGGAGAGGCCTTGGAGTTGCCCTTTTGGATGTAATCATTCACATCGTAATATTAAGCAGAATCCCGCACTGGCACTGGGCCAGGCCTCCCAAGAACCTCCTGGAGCAGGACGGTCTGTAGAGAAGGCACCAAGGAAGGCACAAGTGTGGGCAGTGTCTCTAGCCAAGGCCCCATAGCAGCCACCCTTCCTGTGTACCCTTTTCTAAAGGGAACTTGTGCAGGTGCGCGCCTGGAGTCGCAGAAACCCTCTGTCCCCCCGGACCTCGAGACTTCGGGCCGGAGCGCTTCCCCATTTCAGAGATGAGGAAACAGGCTGCAGCTTCCTTAAGCTCCTTCTGGTTGCCCAATTTCTCCCAGAAGGCCTGGGTCACACCCTGGGTAATCAGAGGCCTGGAACTCACACCCTGCCCCTAAGGGCTTACTGGCAGTAACACGGCCAATGCTGGGAGGGGTGCCTCAGGGCACCTGGCAGGTTCCCAGAGGAGAACCTTCCAAAGGCTAAGCTGCTGTGGTGGAGAGAAGGGCCAGCAGCGAGGACGGAAGCTGGGGTGGGGGTGGGGGTGGATGCTAGTCAGGCCAGTTTGGGCTGGGCATAGGATTGGGTTTCTGCCTCAGAGGGGCTCAGGAGGGCAGCCGAGTGGCTCAGTTGGTTGAGCGAGAACTCTGAGCGTGGACCTGAGCCTGAGATGACCTGCCGCTGAGCTGCCAACAGGTGGCAGGATGGCTCGGCTGGTGAGAGCACGTGCTCCTGACAAGATTGCCTGTTCGTTCGATGGTGGGGTACGCCGCCCCGCAACTAAGATTTAAAAAGGCACCTTGAGCTGGGCGGCTGCGAGCTGCCCACGGGGGGGCGCAGATGGCGACTGAACTTGGAGCTGAGCTAGCTGCGCCTTCCACAACTGGCACTGAAGGACAACTTGGCTGTTCTCCTTCCCCAATAAAATCGTAAAAAACAAAACAAAAAGAAAAGAGGGGCTCCGGAGTCTGGAATGGCAGAGTCTCCTTCCCGGCCGGCATGGGTGGCACGCCTATGCTGTAACCTTAGTCAGCCTAAGAGCTGCAGCCTCTTAGCATAATTTGGTGTTTCTTTGTATTTTTCTTACACGTGGCTCCCATATTGTTTCAGCGTCACACCCCCAAAACCTGGACCCACGCTCTCATGAGGGTTGAATGATGGGGGACAGCAGGGTTGATGGGTTGGGAGAAGCAAGGAGCCTGGGCCATGGTGGCATGGGTTGGGGCTGCCCTCCCAGAGCCGGACTCATTGGGGAGGCGAGGCAGTGGACACCCTGGATTTTGGGTGCAGTCTATGGGGGGACTGCCTAGCTTGGGTGCAGGCAGGGGGTCCCTCAGGCTCTCAGGTGCGATGGAAGGAAGGAGTGTCCCTGCTCCCAGCTGTGGCCTCCACTGTGCCTGGCTGGGAGAATCAGATGAACAGAGGCTGCCCAGCACCCAAAAGGGGAAATGGTCAGGAGCCTGGGATGCAGGGGTGGCCCGAGGGGCAAAGGCTCCCTGTGGCAGAGGTGTCTATGCAGAAATCATCTTGTTTGTCCCCCGGCCTCTGGCCTCCAGCCAGCATGCCTAGGACAAGCACGGCACCCCCTGCCTGGCCTTACCTAGCCCCCGCCAGGGGCCAGTGTTCAAAACTGTCCACTTCGTAGTTATGAGAGACAGGGTGAGGAGACAGCCTCTCTTCCTGCAAACCAGTCAAGTACCAGGCACATAATTCTGTGGAGCAAAACCTTCACCTCACGAAGGGACCCACCCTGCCTGGAGGCAGGGAGACCACTGGGAAGGAAAAACCACCCTGGGTGTGCGAGCCTCACACGACTCCCTGAACTCTCACAAGGCCTCTAGGAAGCAGGTGCTTTTGTTTTGTGGTCAGTTTTCACGGGGAATCTGGACACAGAGAGGCCAAGCAACTTGCCTGAGATCACACGCAAGGAGGCGGAGCAGAAGTTTGGCTCTGGAAAGGGCAGAGAGCAGTCCCCAGGGCAGGGAGGGGAGGGCGCGCATGTGTGTGTGTTGCTGAGGACCCCCCTTGTCGCAGGCAGGGCAGAGCAGGCACAATCGCATCCCTGACCCAGGGGGTTAGATCATGTTGAGAGCCACACCCTGGGAGGAGGTGGCTGCCACTGTCCTCCACCCACATACTCCACAAGGTTTTGGATCTCACTTTGGTAGCAGACATTCATGTTTTCTTCCAAGATGCTGTTGTTCTTATTCAGGCTGAGATGAATACTGCAGTCAGAAGGGAAGGCTGTCTGGAGTGATGTCCTCAGGCATCTCAGCAAGTGAAGGCGGTAAGGCCTGTCCGAAGGGGGGGCAGGAAGGCCATCCCAGGATGGTTTGGGTGGTGACAGGTGGACAGGGCTGCTGGCCGTGTGCCGCTCTGAAGGGCCCGTCAGAGGGCCCTCCTTTCATGGAATCCTTGTGATGGGGACAAGAGATGGCAGGAATGGGCCGCCCAGGGGCACCTGAGGCACTGCCCAGGTGACCAATCGGCCAGGCCCAATGCGCAAGGGAAGGCGGCCGCCTCCATGGACTGAGCAGCCGCCAAGAAGCAGCCACACCATAGTCCCTCATGTCCAACTGCTTTATTACATCTTAAATAACAGTACAGTTTAATACAGTATCTATCTTGCAGCCAGCTTCCTTGCAGTACAGACGGTAAAATTAAATACGAAAGGTGGAAGGGTACAGGGAGCAGACAGCTTAGAGGTGTGGATGGGACGGGCTGGGGCTCCCGCTGACTCTGCAGGCCCAGGCCTCTGGGTGTCCGCACTTCTGTACAGGATGCTGCAGACGGACAGACAGAAGCCACTACTGCTGCAATGGGAGTACGGGGGCCATCACACTACTGTCCAAACGCTGCTGCTGGCCCGGGCTCGCACGGAACCAGGGCGCCTGCGTCAGAGGCCCAGGCTCGCTCCGCGGGACACACAGGCCGTGAGGAAGTTACAAAGAGGAAGGCCGGCTGCCCGCCCCCGCCCCCCAGAATCCAACAGCGATCATTTGGAACAGGACTTGTTTAAAGAAATGAAGAAACAGTGACTTATCCTGCTCCTCAAGCGTGTAGGGCTGCAGACTGTACTGCTTCCGGAGCGTGCAGAGTCGCGACAGGAAGTGGAGAGAGAGCCGCAATGGTTACAATTCAGAGGTTATTTCTTAAAAGAAAAAGAACACCTAAGGACTGAGTCCTATATGCACGTTTGAGCATTTCTACAGCATGCGAGTCTAAGAGTTCACCCACCCAATATGGCAAACGACCAAATTTTTTAAAATTTAACTTAGAAACTTTGAGATTATTTTCAAAACATTGATTTGTACATGGTTTCATACACAAATAGTTGACTATCGGAGCACAGGACGGGCACCTCTCTAGAAAACAGAGGTTCTCGAAGGCCAGGTGGGGCTTGGGGTGGAGCCGGGCTGTGGTCAGACTCCCCCCACTTCACAGGGAAAGCCGGGCGGGTGAGAAACTGAGACAGCAGGGCGGGCGGGGCGAGGAGGAAGGTGCCTGCTCTGACTTGGCCGTCACGGTCAGGGCCACGCATCCAAGACTGTCCACAGCGCGGGCTGGTGACGTCACCTCTCAGCACCGTCCTTTCTATGCCACGTCTGTGCGCGACAATTCTGGGGCACCAGACAAGAGAGAAAAACCGGGGACTGAGTATACATCACTGACAATTTCAGAGAGGCTGCACTAGACCCTCTTTCTCTGTCTAACTAGTGAACATAAAGGGAGACGGATGTTTTAAAAAGGAAATATGCATGTTTTCAAAATCTGTTACAAACACAGCCTGAAGTTTAGAGCCCGTCACAGGTAAAGTCCGCACTGGTTTTGCACCAACGTCTCCCGACCAAGGTCACAGGTTTTAAATTCAAACCAACTAGTGAGCAGGTGTGTCTCACAATCACACTCAAGTGTACTCTCTGGTTAACATTTTTATTACAGTATTTCCTTTTCAATTCATTCAAGACAAAGACAAGACAATGGTCCCGGAAGGAATGCGTGCGTCGTCGAGTTTACAGCAGATTCTTCTCTGTGGGAATTGTGCTCTTGGTCTCAGCAGTAAGTGAAGGAAAGATCTTGCCCTTTTGTAGTTCGGGGTGGGGGGGCGTCCACGTTAGTCGGGTGGATTGGAAATGCTGTCACTGAAACGCTTCGGGGTGGGGTGGTCTTCCAGTCACCGTGGCGTCCACCTGCTGCTTCAAACGGAGTTTAAAGAACCCACAATGAGCAGCCTTACACTCGGACGTGTCCGCAGAGCTGCGCCTCCTCTGCCCCGAGGCGCTTGCACGTCCCTTACCACGGCTCCCCACCCAGCAACTTCCCCTCAGAACTCGGGGAAACCACACGGATGCAGGCAGTGCAGTGAAGGGTGCGTGCGGGCTGCCTCCTTACCTGCCGGGCTTAGTTCCAGATCTTGAGGAAGCTGTCCCAGGACCCTGTCGCCACAGCCATCCCATCGTCGGTCACCCCCAGGCAGCTGACGCGGTTGTCATGCCCGGCCAAGACACCTGAATGCGATGACAGAAGTCACTCCAGGGCCCAGAGATGTCCCTCTCACCCAGTGACGTAGTGAAACTGTGAGCAGGCCCAAAACCTGCTGCGGCCCGAATCCTGCGAGGACACCGGGAAGGGTCTGGTCCCACGGAAATCAGGCTGAAGCCCAAGGTGCGGGGGGCCAGGGCGCGTCTGTCTTAGAAACACAGGACAGGTGTCCCCACGAGACACAATGCAGGACTACCAGTGATCAGCCTGTCCCAGGCTGCATGGTGACAGGAACACGAACACACACACACACACACACACACACACACACACACACACACACACACGGCCTCTTGCACCAGCTCCTGAGCACTCTCAAAGGTAAGAACTGAAATAAAAACCCAAACGGGCCGGCCGAGTGGCGTGGTGGTTAAGCGCTGGCCTGGGAAGCCAGCAGCCCCGGTTCGGATCCCGCATATGAGGGCCAGTGACACTGCCCTCTAAAAAAAAAAAGCCCCCACAAACCCAAACTACCTTAGTCTCAGGCAATTACCACCCGAGGGCTGCAAGCAGCCCCTCCTGCATCTGTGACCCCGGGGCCTAACGCAGGACACCGGACACAAGGCTGGTGCTGGCCACGGCCAGTGAGGGCCACACAGACGGGCATCCCGTCGACACTCGGAGGGCCTGCCCTTTAATAATCATCCGTCAGTGTCCCCGTCCTCCCAGAGGAACTGAGGGCTCACTTCAGAGACCCCCAACCACGTCTGCCTCCTGCGCTCAGCGTCACCGCCGAGTGAGGACCAGACTCCGAGGTGGAAAGGGCTCTCCAAGGCCTTGGTCACCTTCGGGGTCCTCAGCCGCACCATGGCCAGGGAGCTGTTGGGGCCCAGGCAGGGGAGCGGGGGAACGAGAGGAGAGTTCTCCTAGGGCAGGGGTCCACCCAGAAGCAGAGGCCAAGGTGAGACTCCGCAGGTCCCAGGGTCCCACTCCCTGGGCACTGAGGTTAACACAGCTCAACAGCGCAGTGGCATCAGCCCCACCCGGAGGCCCTCTTTTGCCCTACCTGCGTTATCATGCACTTGACCCCACACCTGCCATGGCTGTGCGGCTGCAGGCTCGACGCCTCACTAGGCACACCGCCTGGCTCTGTGCTCCACGTGCAGCATGAGCCACCGGACGGGAGAGAGAGCACGTGAGGCCTGAACACCCAGCGGCCTGCCTGTTACCGCTAACGTAGCCGTCCCCGGGCCCCTCACAGGGGCGCAGGGGTAGCCAGAGGCCGGGTGCCTCCAGCCTGTCACCTCCGCTTTCCAGGCCATGCCATGGGGCTGGCAGTGCACTCAGGGGTGAGCATCTCTTGCCAGCCCTACCGACAGAAACCTACACCATTCAGCCCGTGGGAGGAGCCACATGCGGCCTGAAAGACACGGCGGCCTGAAAGACATGGCGGCCTGGGCAGTGCGGAGACAGACTGCCCAACGGTTACCCACCTGCCCTGTCGGCTTTGAGAGCGTCCCAGACGTTGCAGTTGAAGTCATCGTAACCTGCAAGGAGGAGCCGCCCGCTCTTGGAGAAAGAGACGGAGGTGATCCCGCATATGATGTTGTCGTGCGAGTAGGTCATGAGCTCCTGGTCCGCACGGAGGTCGAACAGTCTGCAGGTGGCGTCGTCCGAGCCCGTGGCAAACGCGTTGCCGTTTGGAAAGAACTGGAGAGAGAGGAAGCACACAGACCGTGTGCAGAGGCACCAGGTAAGTGCTGGAAACAGACAGCCCAGAAGCGGAAGCAGACACCGGCAAGGGACCGGGAGCGGTCTGGGGTCCAGGACAGGGCTCTGCGCTGCGTAAGCTGCAGGATGCCTCAGCACAAGGAGCACGTTTTATTTACTGATTGTTCCACGGGGACACAGTGGTGTGGGCCTGTGGAGTCAGGCTGACCCGGGAAGGGACCCCAGCCAATCAGACGTGTCCCTACACACTTCCCCTCCAGGCCAGGCCCCTCGAGTCTGGTGATGTAGACAAGTGAAGCTCCACCTGCAGAGCAGCGAAGACTCCCCAGGATGGGGAGTGGGCCCGGCACACAGCAGACACCACCAGCGCCTGCGAGACATACGGTCTGCACGTAGCAGCCGCGCCCCCCCCCGCACCCCCAGCGGAGGGCCAACCACATCACACCTAGCTTTCTACAGGGAGCTTTTGGTAAATTTGGTTTTATTTGTATAGAAAGAGAACGTCTAATCCCCAGAACGTTTTCAAGTGAAATGATATATTTTGTACGTCATTAACTAGCCAGACGGAGCAGCTGCAGGGGCCCCCGACCCACATCGCAGGCCCCCAGGACTCACACAGATGGCATTGATGTCGGACTCGTGGCCGGTGAAAGTCTGCCGACACATCCCTTCTCGCACATCCCAGAGTTTGGCTGAAGCGTCACAAGCACCAGAGACAAACAGCCTGGTGTCAGGAGCGAGAGAAAGGCTCATCACGTCCCCGGTGTGTCCGGTAAACGTGGTCGTCTGCTGGCCGGTCTCGATGTCCCACAGGGCGCTGTGGCAGGAGACATGACAAGCGAAGTCACTGCGCTTTGTCAGACAACTGGTGACAAAGTGTCCTTCAAACCAGCCAGGACCACAGTAAACCGATGTGCTTTTTCTTAAGGCAAATTTCAATTCGCAACACGACTGTGCTCGGAGGGGAACAGCGAACACACGAAACCAAGCGCGTCCGCAGCCGCACGTTTGAGTGGCTATGACTCCACATCACCGGGACACCCACAAAGCGAGAGCCAGCACCCCGTTAAAGCAGGGACATGGGGGTGCAGGGCCTGCCACACACCTGGGCTCCCTGTGGGCTCCTAGGGGCTGCGGGAAGCTCCTGGCTAGTGGCCCCGCTGAGGCAGAGGACGGTCCTGTCTGTTCTGCCAGCTCAGTGCTCTCGGGGGTCATACAGGCTAGAGTGTGGGGACAACGCCAGGCAGAGCTGAGGCTCAGAGCAACACTGAGGAGACGCCGACCATACGGGAGGCACAGCGTGTCCCGTTCCTGCGTGCCAGACCACGGAAAGGCAAGCCATGACGGGCTCCTTTCGCCTCGGGCCTGATTAATGTCCAGAATCTCATCTCCTACCTGTCTAGAGCTGCAGATAGTAGGTGAGCAGTGTGAGAAGGGTACTCACCAGGTAGTGTCTCCAGAGCTTGTGACAATCTGATTGTCGTCCAGGAAGCGACAGCAGGACAGGTAACCTGGAAAACAGACCCAGACAATGAGCCCAAGCTGCAAGCCCCACAACCCCCAAGGCCTTGTAAGTGGAGAAGCCGTGGGCAGAATGGATGCCCTTGGAGGCCCACACCTTGGTGAAGACAGATGCCTTGTCAGCTCCCACCCCATGTGTTGCAGGAACAAAGGACAAAGCAGCATGTCACACGCACTGCTGGGCTGAGCCCCAGGGCACAGGACATGGGAGGCTGTGGCGCGGCCCACACAGCCATGCCTCACCCTGCTCTTCTCATGACCACGAGGCCATCCCGCCCACTGCCATCCCATTTGCTCACTCAGCCACACACTCTACAGGACGTTGCTGGGGCTCCTGGAGCACACACGCCAGTGCAGAGAATGGTGGGGGGACCCGGTACTGGGGGGAGCGGGGGGGTCTGTTTCCTCCAGGACAGAAGCGGCTGTCTCCTGAGCGTGTGGGAGGCCGTGGCTGGGGTACAGCGAGCGGGGCGTGGCGCCGCCTCGCTGAGAGCAGCTTCTGGAGCCAGAAAAGGCGTAGGGCTGGACCGTGCACTATGACTGTCCCCCAGTCCGCTCTGCTGATCAGGTCCCGCTTTTGTTCCAGTGACCCTGAGAACCAGGAGTGTGTCAGTGTGATGTCAGCAGGCAGGTGGGGGAGACACAGTAGCACGACTGCCCCTGTGGGCATCGGGCAAGCTGCCCGGCCTGCCCACGCCCTGGAACCTTGTCCGCAGTCCACACCAGGGCCCATGTGACACTGCGTGAGTCGGTAAAATCAGAAGCAGAAGAAACCCACTGAAGGGTTCAGATGTGGAAAGTGAAAGTACAAGAATATCGGACAACACAGTGGTTCTCTAACGATATTCCTGAACTGGCTCCCAAAGAGAACATACTAAAAAGGGACAATTTCGAAATACCAGCTCCGTGCCTGGAACAAGAGCGTGTGCTCACGAACTTCCCGGGGCCATGCCATGGCCACAGGAACCCTGCGGGCTGCGTGGGGGGGGGGAGCAGCCAGCAGGAAAGCGGGGCCCACACAACGCTCGCCTCCGTCAGCTGGGCCCCTCCAAGAACGGCATCCCTTCCAGGCAAGCTCAGCCTCTCAAGGAACTTCACGGTGCCTCCTTCTGGGAGCAGCCCACCGTGAAGTGCCCACCAGAAGGTCCATGACCCTCACTGCGCTGTCACAGCCCTCAGCCCGTCTGCCTGTGAGCACAGGGCTCAGGGACTTTCCTAGGGTTTGTGCACAAAGAGCAGGACCCTCAAGGCCACCTGGTGTCCGACCTTGTGCAGCTCTGGCCCAGCCACACTGTGCCCCAGACCCAGACTGAACACTATAAGCACGGCCCGAGCAATGCGACGTGACCAGGGCTCTGCTGGGCCTCAGAGCACCGACGGTGACCAGCAGGAAGTGGCGGGAAGGCTGTGGGGCGACCCCACCTATGGAACAGTAACTGGCACCCGGAGTCATGGCTGCTACAACTCCCAGGCCCATGAAGTGTGCAGGGGCGAGGCCGCGTGCGCTGGGCGGGGTGCTGAGGGCGCAGAGCCCCCCTCCCCAGCCCGGGCACTCACAAGGCTCGTCCCCAGAGGGCAGGAGAGAGCATCTGGGAGGGTAGCCTCCAAGCTTTCACTTTTTAAAGAATTTTTACTGGGGAACAGTGTTTTTCCCGGACCCGTTAGCTCCAAGTCAAGTTGTTGTCTTCAATCTAGTTGTGGAGGGCGCAGCTCATTGGCCCATGTAGGGATCGAACTGGCAACAGTGGTGTTAAGAGCCTGCGCTCTAACCTACCAAGCCAACCAACTGCCCCAGCTTTCACTTTCTAACTTCCTGTAGTTTGAACTTTCAAATATATTACTTTTAATGAAACAGGGTCAGGGCTGCTAGCCAATAATCTTATAATTAATTTGGGGCTTTTTGTATTTTGTACATGGAGGGAAAACGCAGTAACAAGATAGGTAACATGGTTTACAAACAAAGAGTTTCTCCCACAAAGAAAGAAGGGAAACCAGGACCCAGCACCACGCCCGACAGCCTGGAATGGGGCCCATCCGTGCAAACGCAATGGCGCAGCCCGAGGGCTCCGCGCGGGCACTCTGGCTTCCGGGGATGGACGGCAGGCTTCGAAACCGGGAATGCTGGGCTCAGTTCTCAGCGTGGAGACTGCCCAGAGGGAAATCCCCTAGTTCTCTCAGGAGCCTGCTGGCCCGTGTGAACTGGAGACAATTCCAGAGAACTGCTGGGAGAAACAAAGCTGTACACTCAAGAGATTCTCAAAACCCAGTAGTTACCGTATTTATTATTACTGAGGAGTGGACCATTTCCCTAGGGTGTGTGTGACAGAGAAGTCATCTCAGGTGAAGAGAGACCCCTCCCCAGGTGTGTGTGTGTATGTGCGCGCACACAGCCTGGTGCAGGGACGAGGGTGCAACAGTCCAGAGAGAGGAGGCGGATGAGGTGAGCACAGGCAGAGCATCCCCAAGGACGGAGGTGGCCATCCTGACAGCATGTCGCCAGGCTGGGCACCGGTACCAGAGAAGCAGACACACTCACCTCTTTACCTGGAGGGGCTGCTGGTGACCAGTGCGCACAGAAGCCTGTCCACGCGCAGCCTCAGATCACACAACACAGCCTGGTAATTTATCCCAAGAGAGTGGGGCGGCTGGGCCAGTGAGCTGCCGCTGAGCTGCCAACAGGTGGCAGGAAGACTCAGCTGGTGAGAGCACAGGCTCCTAACAACAAGGTTGTCTGTTTGATGGTGGCTACTCCCGCCCACAACTAAGACTGAACTGGGCACCTTGAGCTGAGAGGCCGGCGGGCGGCTGGATGGCTACTGGACTTGGAGCCGAGCCAACTGCATCCACAACTAAGATTGAAGGACAACAACTTGGCTGTTCTCCTTCCCCAATAAAACCTTTTTTTTAAAGATTTTACTGGGGAACTGGGGAAGGGAACAGTGTTGGGGAATCGGGGAAGGGGAACAGACAAGTTGCTGTCCTTTTGTTCTTCAGTCTAGTTGTAGAGGACGTCACTTCACTGGCCCATGTTGGTATCATCATTGCACTCTTCTCGGGTGAGGCAGTTGCTCGCCAGACTCTGGAGGGCTGCTCACGGCGGCTCACAGCAGCTCAAGAAAGCTCATACCAGCTGCCTGCCAGCCCCACTACAGCCTACGCCGTCACCGGCGACTCACAGCAGCCCAGCTCCAGGTTGAGCTGTTGTTCACCATCTTAGCTGTAGAGGGCGCAGCATCAATGGCCCTCATGTGGGATCCGAACTGGCGCCCTGCTGCTCAGAGCTGGCATCCCAAGCCAACTCTTAACCAACATGCCACTCAGCTGGCACCCCCAATAAAACCTTTAAAAAAAAAAAAAAGACAGTGGGGCGGCTGGAGACATCCTTTATCTCCAAGAATAACGTTTGTACCAGTAACAACAGAAACTGCCTGAATGTTGAACAATAGTGACACTAGCAATCCACACTGTTCTAAAAATGACACTCGTTCTGGGTGAGAGCACAGGTCGGAACACAAGTGAAGGTAGCTCACTTTCCTATATAAATTCCTGGCATGAACACATGCTGTACCTTTAACCTGGGCGCACCGTGGAGCTCATGGGAAGCCAGACCTGGGCTCGCTCACGGCTCAGCTGCAGTGGGACAAAAGCAAACAGCTGCCGCGGTGGCTGCTTGAGGGATGGACTGTGTGGGCCTGGCACCGAGGACAGGCCACCGCTCCCCGAGGATGCAGAAGTGACGACGGCGGAGGAGGGGCGGAGCACGCGTTCTTCGAGATGTTTGGTGAAGAGACACAAGACAGGCTGCAGTAACATGAAGATCAAAGTGGGGAAATGCCAATGGAAGGTTTTATTAGGAGGAAGGACTCCCAGCACCCCAAGCGAGGCCAACTTCTAATTCTGTTCTGCTGAAAGTTGGACTCAGTGTGAACAGACAAGGATGGGAAACACCTTTAGGACCATTCGCACTCTCGTCTTCGGGCTTTCGGCAACCCTCGTCAGGGCTCACCATCACCAGGATGGTCTGACACCCCAATCTGGAGTCACAACCCTGGCGGCTGGCCAGGCAGCTGTGGAACCAATGTGGCCAATAGTCGGCACGGCCAAGATTCGAGGTAACCCTGGGAGAGGGGGTTCTTCCTCTGCTGGGCAGCACAGTGGGCAAGACAGAAAGGAGGAGGGTCAGGGAGCCAGTTGGGGGCTGCGGGTCGGCACAAACCAACAGGAGGTGTCATGAGCCCCCTGCCTCGTCAGTGTCACGGGAGCAGTGGGACCTGAGTCCCCAAGGCTGTGACCACAAAAAGCCTGAATCAGATGTCACATTTAATCATCCGTCATCAAAGAGCAGCCCATGGCTTCCTGGGGCAGAATGACCAACAGACGTCCAGCTTTGATGGGACCTGTCAGAAATAAGCAATTCGCAGGCAGTGGGTCCGGCCACCGTGCTTTCATGTGTATAAATTCAGCCCCTTGCGGTGTGAACAAAGTACCCTAGAAAGTGGAGTCTCAGCTGCCACAGCAGGTTTTGGCAGGAACGAAAGGCAGTCACTGAGCAAGGGTACCAAGCGGTACCCAGGAAACCTGGGAACTCCCACAAAACGTTTCTGCACGAGTGGCCATCGTGCCCAGAATGACCTCAGGAGAGGTGTGTCTACAATGCGATGCGAGGTTAGGGGAAGGAGAAGCCCCCAGGCTCTGCTCTGAAAGCCACCTGGGAGAAGGGGCTGGCGCTGTCAGAAACGAGGTACGCGGTCCTTCCTTGTTTCTCAAACACAGGCTAATGCCTCTGAATTACCACTTCCCCAGAAACAGTGCCGCTAAGTGGGATCCTCCCCGTGACGTCCGTCCCGACCACAGCATTCACCCCTCACCTGTGCCCTTCACTTTGTGAGGAAGATCTTAAACTGCAGAACCCCAGCCAGGCCCAAAGCGCCTGAAGTCTCCCCTCTGACCCACCGGCAGTCTGTACTTCACTGCACTTCGCAGAGGGTGCCTTTCCACAAAGCGAAGGCTGGACCCTCCACCAGCGAAAAGACTATAACCCGCTCGCTGCACTCATAGCACGACGCTCGCTTTACCGCGGTGCTCTGGGGGGACCCTGCAACATTTCCGAGGCCGGCCGTGCTGCACGCACACTTACAGTGAGGGAAAGAAACTTCTCCTGGTTCCACGTGGGCCCTTCTTTTCAGGGAAGCAGCAGCAACACACCCTCAGCCAAAGTGCCTCTTTCCGGCCGCTGAGGGTCGGGATTCCCACCCCCACACTGTCAGGCACAGTCCCGGGGAGGCAGGGGGCTTGCCGAGGGCACGGCTCAGCTGAGGTGTGTGGGCAGCTGAGTCTCTAAGATTTGACAAAAAGGTCTCCCGACCATGGCTTACCAGAGCATTCAGAAGTCAACAGTCAGGCCAGAGAGAAAAGGGCCCAGCAACACGCTCTAATTAGCAGATGTCGCCACACCTTTGCCCCCTGACTGAAGTGGGCTGTTGAAAATTACCACATTGTCACCTTTATTGGTTGGAGCTGACAATTATGTATTCTATCTGAAGACATTCACACTCTTAAAGGACCAAATGTTTTTTAAAAACACAACAGGGCCAGACGAGTGGTGTGTTGGTTAGGAGCTGGGTTGGGATGCCAGCTCTAAGCAGCAGGGCCCGGGTTAGGATCCCACATATGAGGGCCAGTGACACTGCCCTCTACAGCTAAGATGGTGAACAACAGCTCCACCTGGAGTTGGGCTGCTGTGAGTCCCCAGGACGGCATAGCTGCAGCCCCTGCTGCAGTGGGCTGCCATAGGCTACAGTGAGCGGCAGGCAGCCAGCGTGAGCTGCCAAGAGCCACTGTGAGTGGCCGACCAGAGGCCGGTGACCGATCTGCCTCATCCGGGAAGAGTGCAATCATAATACCAACATGGGCCAGTGAAGCGACGTCCTCCACAGCTAGACTGAAGAACAAAAGGACAGCAACTTGTCTGTTCCCCTTCCCCGGTTCCCCAACTCTGTTCCCTCCCCCAATTCCCCAATGAAATCTTTAAAAAAAAAACCCAAAAACAAAAACAACACTCAGCTCCCAGAAGTAAAATTTCATGATTAATGAAGGAAACCAAATTTCTAAAGTATTACTTTTAATAACTAGTTTTGTTTCAACAAACACAGTGTTAAGAAATCCAGAAGCCTCTGATTAAAAATGGAAGCTGGCCCACTGAACCTGAATAGAAACGAGACCGAGAGCCTCTGAGGACGCATGCCGGTGCGGCACACACAGAATGTCCCCATCCACCAGGACAGGCAGAGGCAGCACTTTCCAGCCCCAGGAGCAGCTGAAACCCCCATAAAACCATTACGAGCTCGGGATGAATATAAAGACAAATCCCTGAAGGACCTGGCACCAGACACAGACAGGCCAGGGAAACTTACAGGGGACGAAGGAAAGGCACCGCCAGGACGCAAGCCCCCACCCCCCACCGGCAACACCCACGTGGCTACACCACAGACCTGAGGTTTGTCGCCCAACCTGCTGGACAGCCCGTGGACACAGTCTTGGGCAACCACAGCCAGAAAGTCAAAGGAAAGCCACAGGACGGGCCCCTGAGGCAGCCCCCAACTGTTCAACACCTGGCTCGCACCTGAATCCCAGGCAGAGCCGCACGAGAGCAGACCCAGAGCAAACACCAGGCCAGAAGAAACAGCCTCACAGCACAACGCCGACAACTCAAAGCACTGAGAAACGGGCATGTCACCAGACTCGAGAGAAGGGAGCCTCCAGGGCCAGCCTCGAGGGCTCGCTGCTGGAACTGGGAGCCAAGAACTCGGAAGGCAGCTCTTGGAACTGTGCTCGACGCACAGTGTGCTGGTAATGACCACAGACAGGGGATCACAACAGGAGAATAAGGACTATTTTCTAAAAAGCAAACACATTCCAGAGCTAAAATGAGAACATCGGACATAAACAGTCTGCTGGGTCGCCTTAATGGAGCTGGAGGGGACAAAGCCACACGACCCTGAGGGCAGACCTGAAATGACCCAGTCGGAAGAACAGAGACCAGAGGCACAGCAGCTGAAGGGACATTTGGCCTGAACCGCTCCTCCTGCGCACGACAGGCAGACCACAGAGCAGGAAACACATGGGAAGAGGTGGCTGAAAATATCCCCAGGTTAGTGAAAGGCAAAACCTTACAGGTTCAAGATGCTAAAGCACAAGAGATGAAAGAAACACGCCAAGGACGTCACAGTGGAGCCGCTACACAGCAGGAGGATCTTTGAAGAGCGAAGAGAAAAAGTCAACTCAGAATTCCATCCAGCAAAAGCATTCATTCTTTGGGAATGGAGGAGAACAAGCCTTTTCAGAAAAATGGAAACGGAGAAAATGCAGTGTTAGCAGACCCGCATAAACTCTGAGAAATAGGGAACAGTTCACCCAGCCGAGGGTCCCGAAGGAAGTTCACATTTTTACAAGGAAAGAAGAGCACAAAAACGGTTCGTATTTGAGTAAACATACAAGACTATTTAAATTTCTTCCCACGGCTCCAAATGTTTAAAGGGACAATGTAACATGTATTGTGGGGCTTATACCACTTACAGATGTGATGCCTATGAGAACCTCCTGGAGAAGGAACAAGGGCAGGAAACAGCCTTGGAGGCTGGGAGGCCCGTCATCCTATGTGAGTCAATACAGTGTTACCTCGGAGTGGGCCATGAAAAATACACATGTGCGCAGCAAGCCCTACACAAACCTCTACAAAAACAACAGCAGAGGTAACCAAAGAAGCGAACAGATAGAATAAAATAGAATTCGAAAAAGCCGAGTAACAGTCCCCCAAAAAGGCAGGAATGACGGAGCTAAACCCAACTGTACCAACGTCACGAAATGTGGAAATGAATTCAATGTTGTGAAAGGCTGCACCACCGCCCACATGCTGTCTAGAGGGGGCTCTACTGATCAACTGTCAGGTGGAAAGAAAACGGACGGGAACACACCCCGGAGGCCCCAAGCACAGGAAGGCCAGGCCGGCTACACTAACGTCAGAGACAGCCGCCTTCTTCTCATTGTGACACTTGGGCCCATCCATCAGAGGAGACCATAGTCATAAACATCCATGCTTCGACTAACAGAGCTCAAAATGTAGGAGGCGGAAACTGACAGGACTACGGGGAGGAAGAGGAAGACTGTAACCAGGGACGTGCACAGCCTCCCTCAGCATTGCACAGAATTGAGCTGCGGGTGATGTGAACAGCGGCCCGTCTCAGCCCACCCGAAGCACTGAGAACCCACCCAGCAGTGGCGGGACAGACTCCATTTCCAGGTGCACACGTGGGGTTACCGTGACAGGCTGTTTTGCCATTGAAAACACGTCTGGATAAACTTTACAATGTTGGAAGGACACCGAGAGTGTTCTCTGAACACAGTGGCATTTAAAGGGACAAAGGATGTGCTCTCGGCCCGCCCAAGTCACAGATGGGCATCAAAAGCAGGGCCATTTACTCCATTAGTGATGGCCGTTTCTCGGGGGTGCCTGTGAAGGAAGTTGGCCTAGTGGCGGGGGGCTTTCAGAACTGAGAATACAGCCACACAAGGACATATCGGAATGAGACCTTTTTCAGATACACTGTGCCTTCTGTCACGGGGAAACTGGGCTTGGGGAAGTAACACACCACCCAAACTTGGAGCTGGTGTGTTCAGAACTGAAACAGCCCCCAGGACTCCACTCTGTTCCCTCTGCTGCAAGAGTGCTGGTGTGAAGGCGTACGAAGCATTGAGAACGCTCAGCAAGGACGTGCATACACACATGCACACATGTGTACGCATGTTTACACACATGCATATTTCAATCAGGATGCCCTTGTGTAAAGGAGCTCAAGATGAAGATGGTTCAGGAGAGAACAGACTGAACTGTCATGCTGATAGGAAAACAGGTGGCTGCCACCTATCAGGGGCGTGAGCTAAACACCCGAGTCCCTGGAAAATGGGACTGTGGCTTAACTCCAGGGGTTTCTTACTGGTCCGGGTCTGTCAACACCTGTCCCTGATTCCACTTTCAGAGTATTTCTGGCCATTATCGCCAGCAGTCTCACTGAAAGGTTCCGGAGAATGGGTGATGTCCGAGTGGGACGCACGGAGGCACACAGCTGGCACCGCCGCGAGGTCCATACCTGTGTGTCCGGCCAGCTCACGACTCACACGGACGTTGCCTTCTCGAGTTTTCAGGTTGTAAATGGAGCAAATGTTATCCAGGCCACCGCAGGCCACATAGTTCCCAGAAGGGGCGTACGCACAGGTCATGACCCAGGAGGAACGCAGAGGGATGGCATGGACCTAAGTGACAGAGCACACGGGACGCAATGAGCTCAACGGCTCCACTTAATCTGAAAACAATTTACACGTGTGGCCAGTCAGATACAGCAGTGGTTTAGAGAAACCAAATGCAGCACAGCAACTTAATCTATGGTTTTATTCAAGTCCTACTTATGGTTAGGCAGCCACTTATGTAACTAGGACAGCCTCCTCATCAGAATTATGTATTAAAACAAACGCAGGTGTCTTTAATATTATTTTAAGGCGTATCGGCTCATAATAAATTCACTTAATCTTAAAAAAAAAAAAAAAAAAAGAAAAAAAAAAAAGAAACCACAACTATAAATCATTTACAAAACACAACATTTTTCCTGAAGTGAGAAACTAGACACTATTGTAACTAATCCTCCCTGTGCCTCAGGCAGATTTGTTATACTCTTTGTGTATCAGTATTGGATACACATTTAGTATTCTCCATTAAAACACAACAGAATTTGATCTTTTAAACACATCTGAATCAAATCAATAGTACTTTTTTACCCAATGTGATACAAGCTTGGATTAAAGTTATTTATTTATTTTTTTTTTTTAGAGGGTAGTGTCACTGGCCCTCATATGTGGTATCCGAACCGGGGCCGCTTAACCACCGCACCACGCGGCCGGCCCTGGATTAAGTTTTTAAAAGAATTTCATTTATATTTCAAAGGATAACGTCTTTCAGATGGTCCCTTGTAAAAACTAGTAACTGCATGAAAAGCTGTATTTTGCGTTTTTCACTGACACGTGGCATTTCACAGACTGAGCAGCCCAACCTGGAATCCACGTCCCGCTGCCCTGAGGAGCCAGGAGACCCGGGTACCGTGTGCAGGCGCCCGACCGGCTTCTGGCTGAGAAGGCCTCTGACCACAGCCACACTCAGTGTGTCCCCCACCCCCATCCTGCTGCAAGGGTCACACGAGTGAATCCAGGCCGCTTCCAGGGAAGGCAGTTTGCGGTCCCTACCTTGTTTGTGGTGTAGCTGTCCCAGATGATAAGTTTCCCATCCTGTGAGGCGCTAACCAGAAGCCTGGGGGAAGAACAAAAGCATGCCGTTAGTGTGACAGAAACGCAGCAGTCACACAGCCAGCCGGTGACGACTGACACGCGCTTCAGTGTTTCATCTGCTTCAGACAAAGCACACTTACTTAGCGGCAAAAAAAAGTTCTAATTGTTAGACCAACTTTGACAGCACAGGAGAGAATACCCCCAGCCAACAATAGTTCAGACTCGCACGTTGCCTCAAGTGCAGCTGATCACCAAGGCCGCTTGCTTGGTCAGCTGAGACGGGATGTGTTATAACTGCTTGTTTGGTTGCTGCTTGTCATAAATCAAATCTGAGATACACAGATCTTTCAAGAGCCAAAGGTGGTAGTATGCAATTTCTGTTCTATTCCAAAACATGGAAAGCCTAGATGTAAAGGAATATGCTTTTAGATATTCCAAGTCCCAAAAAACCCATGAAAATTTCCCAGAGTGAGGTTCTGGAGCCCAGGTATCCTAGACACACTAGGGAGGCACTAGTGACAAGCTACAGCAGAGCTGGGCCTGGTCCAGCAGGATACCCTAGTAACCACCATGAATCTTTCTCCTGAGTATTTTTTTGTTCCGGGCAATGGTGCTAAGTTTGGGACCTGCGCGCTGACAGGTGGTTCAGCTGTGTCTACAGAACTAAGTCGGGAAAATGGAGAAGGAGAGTGTGACTACTGGGCAAAGGAACGTCATGTGAACGTGGATTCTGGGAGGCGCAGCTACTCGTCAGGCCCTAGGATCTTGATCTCCTCCAGGACGTGCGGAGGGCGGGCCCTGCAACTCCACCAGACATGTCGGTGTGGTGACTGATGAGGGCGATTTCTCATCAGTTTTAAAGAGTTCATCAAAACAGGTTTTAAGCGTTTCATCCACAAGTATACCTGGCCTCTAGCACTGATCAAAATCTAGAGAGTGGCGTGGGGTTAAGCGCTGGCTTGGGATGCCAGCGACCCCGGTTCGGATCCCACATGTGAGGGCCAGTGACACTGCCCTAAAAAAAAAATAAAAAATAAAATAAAAAAAATCTGGAGATAAAAATCAAGTCACTCTGACAATCTGGACAGTTTGTATCATAGTGTATGTTGGGACGCACCTCGCACAACCTCCTTTTTTACAAGGAAGCAACAATGAGTTTGGAACAAAAACAATTTCAGCACGGTTACAAACCTATTCCAAGACCAAAGCAGGGCAGGCACCAATGTCTTCAGGCGACTGCAGCACCTAAGCTCAGTTATGCACATCGCAGGCCCTAAAGGGCCCCTTGGTGGCCGCCCTGTCTGTCTGGCAGCCCTCTGCACAGGCTCCGTCCGGAAGCACAGGACCAGCGTAAGGTGGCTGACCCCTGCGGGTCACCTTCAGTGAGGTCTCCTGCTCAGAGAGCTTAGTGTCTGCTGACTCACCCATGGTTAGGGAGTGAGGTAGACGCTAAGCAGCCTGCTGATCCTCCAGAAGGTGACAGAAGACACACCTCTTAATCCCAGGGGGACGGGGCTCAGAGCTTCGGCTAAGCAGCAGTCAGCCGCCGGGAGGTAAGCACCCACCCAGATGCACAAGCTGGAGGGGCCAGGAGGGAAGCAAGGATTCCAAGACACTGAGCAGACGCCGAACAGAAGCCCACGTGCCAAACGCAAGGACGGGCCTCAAGCCTAGCCAGGTTAGCTGGGTTTCCCTCTCAAACGTCACGAGACTTCAGCCGGCTTTAGAAGGGAGAAAAGTTTGTCAGCTCATGTTGCAACAAGTGGAATGAAAGGTAAGTCCATACACTGTAACACACCGGCAGACACTTCCCACGTGTATACATCCCACACTGGCACACGCACGCACACCACCCTCCAGCAGCTGGAAAGATAAGCTGCTTGTCAGTGCCAGTCTGCCCGCATCCCGGAACTACACAGACATGCCAAAACAACTGCTATTCGTCAAGTTACAGCCCTGAGTCATGAAAAAGAATCCAACCTTCATTTATGAAGGCAGGCAGTATGAAGATGACGTAAGCAGAATGTATACCCAAAACTATAAAAATGGTTCTGGACTTTCTAGAAAACACCTCTGGAAAGCTCTGGAGAGGGAGATCCTCTTTAATATCCTTTTGTTTATGATTATAACAAGGAGCCCTCCTGCCCAAGAAAGGGAGCGAGACCAACACCATACCCACCAGCTCCCCTGGGGTCCCCCCATGTCACCAGTTCTGTAGGTGACCATACCCTGAATCTGAGGCCACCTCTTCAGGCCCATGCTGACGCTCCTGTCTGCGCCCCGAGGCGGGATGAGCAGAAGGCCCTGCACCTGCTGATGGGCAGGCCCGGAGGCCCCGCCCCCACCTGCCGTCCCACCACGGGTAAACCCTGCCCTCCTCATATCCGCTGCTCAGGCCACGCACTTCCACAGTTCTTGGAACACAGCTGCTTACAGCTTGGCCTACAGCTCCCACTCACCCTTCAGGGCACAAGTGAAGTCTCCCCTCTGCAAGACACCTTCCAGACTCCCCAAACTAAAGCCTGGCAGTTGGAGGACAGCACATTTCTTAGGGAGCCAAGACAGCGTCCAAGCTCCAAGTATCAGGCTCTAAGTACTGGGCACTTAAGTAACTGGGCTCCGAGTACCAGGCTCCTGAGTACCGGCGGCTGAGTATTGGGCTCCTGAGTACTGGCAGCTGAGTACTGGGCTCTGAGTACCAGGCTCCTGAATATTGGGCTCTGAGTACTGGGCTCCAATTACCAGGCTCCTACTGGGTTCTGAATACTGGGCTCCAAGTACCAGAATCCTGAGTACTGGGTGCTGAGTACTGGGCTCCTGAATACTGGACACTGAATACTGGGTTGCTGAGTACTGGGCTCCAAGTATGAGGCTCCTGAGTACTGGGTGTTGATTACTGGGCTCTGAATACCAGGCTCCTGAGTACTGGGCTCCAAGTACCAAAATCCTGAGTACTGGGCTCCTAAATACTGGACACTGAGTACCGGGCCCCAAGCACCAGACTCCTGAGTACTGGGAACTGAGTACTGGGCTCCTGAGTACTGAGGTCCAAGTACCAGTCCCCTGAGTACCAGGCTCTGAGTACAGCCTGGCTACAGCACTGTCTATTAAATGTCCTGGTCTGATCAGGACATTGATGCTCCCACAGATGGAGGAAAAACCCCAGAGGTAATATACTGCTTAGTTACCCTCTACTTCTGACAAACAGTCTAAGGTGGATTGATCAGTACGGGCATTTTTCTTTCTTTTTCCTTTTCTATTCTTTCTGATTACTGCCATCGTTTAAATGATCTAAGCTCTCATCCGCATATGGAATTGTACGGGCTACTGTATACAAAGACCAAAGATAGAATCTTTTGTTCTGTAGCTATTTACACTGTAACACAAACAATTTCACAAACAAAGAGGAAACTGATCCGAAAATTCCTGACAATTAAACATGAAAAAAATGCTACTCAAAGAAAAGCATGTGAAGAATCCTGTGAGAGAGCTGAAAGAACATGTTAGAGCCACAGTCACATAGCATTGTAATTATTTAGGTAAAGAAGGTAGAAGAGATGGACTTTTCAGTAGCCTCTAAGGAAAAAGAAGAGGGCGGAGCAGATTTTGTTTCTGTGAGGCTGCAGGTTAAGGGAAATGGGGTGCGGGGAGGGGAGGGGCAACCCGGAGTGTGCTGGAGATGAGCCACCGGAGGACAAAGAAGTCAGGAGAGGGGCAGAATGTGAAGTAGAGACGATGAGCCCACGATGGGATGGTGGGGTAAAGGGAGGGGGGGCGGACAGGCCAGGGGAGAGAATGTGGACAGCAGCTGCGCCGCGTGCTCCCGCTGCCTGGCGTGGGCTCAGCACCCAGGAAACACAGGTTGCCGTTTTACAGCTTCACACACTGACTCCTGCCGGCACTGCCTGGGGCAGGCTTGACGAACCCTGAACCAGGGCACTGAAACCAGGAACGGATCGGCCAAGCCCTGAGAAGAGGCTAGAGAGACAGGAGCCAAGCGCCGAGTGGCCTGGTGACTTCCCATGGTCACACAGCACTGTGCAATGGCACTGGGACAGCACAGGTAATGGGCAGGGGCATTTGGAGCTGACAGGAACTGACCGGTGGGGAAGCAGTGACGGTGGACACACAGACCAGGTCTGGAAAGATGGGCGGGAGTGTGCACCTGTGATGCTGCACTTGGCCTGCCCACTGTGAGCTGCAGCTCCCCATTCTTTCCTGACAAGGCACAGGCAACATGTCACTTCCCCCAGAAAGAGGGAATAGCACTGGGCTGCAAGCACGCACCTGGAGTCGGTGCCCCAGTGCATGGCGTAGATCTTAGCCAGGTGGCCCCGCAGTGTCCTCCTGGTACGCATCTGGATTCTTCCCACAGGGTCGATGTTGTTCGTGATCTGAAAGAGAAAAGCTTCTGCAATCAGCCCTGTGACGACACTGTCACCCCGTCTCTTCCACGCCCACCCCACTGGTGGCACCAGTGCCCTTGCCGTGCCCATCGTTCTGCCAGCCACCCAGGGGACGTGCGATGACCCCGGCGCCTGCCTTCCTTTCTTTCAGGGTTCTCGTCATGTCTCCGGTCTACCTGGTCGTCAGGACCACCTGTGTCTCCCCGGTGGTTCCCCCCACCATGCGCTGGCCATGCTGCCGGCCCACAGGGGCACGCCCTCCATCTCCCTGGCCGTTTGCTCACCCAGGCCCAGCTCCTCCCACTGCCTCAGGCGTTACGGCCTCAGCAGCCAGCAGCACATCTGAGAACACGGCCCTGAGCCCACGTTCACAGCCCTCGGCTGCGAGCTGACCAGGACGGCTGTGACGTCTCCTGTCTGGCCCACGGCACAGCCCAGGGTGCTAACCTGTTGGGCTGGCCGACAGAAAGTCCCAGGTTGACAAATGGATTAAGTGTGTCACAGCAAGGGGTCCAAAGTGTACCTACGGGTTCAAATTGATGTACCTCATTCTAGTCAGTACAATTCCTCAACTTATTGTTTAACCTCAATTAAAGTGCATCCCCTAAAGCATTAGGACATTGGGGAAAATCCATTGTCCTCCATAAACATACAATTTTTTCACATTCCTGTTCGATTCTTTGGACAAAGATGTCAATTCTTTCACGAGGTAGACATGAGCATGCTACAGGCATGACCTGGTCGCATCTAGCATATTCCATCTCCCCAAGAGGAACCGTGCCTGCCCAGCGCTGCCCTGTCTTCTGTCTGTGGGGTCACAGCTCTGAGGACGTCCTGTGGATGGAACCACACACATGGCCTTGGTGCTGCTCGGCTCACCAGTGCCATGTTTTCGGTCCATGCTGGGGTGGGGTCAGCACCATGTCCCTTTTGACGGCTGGCTAATACTCCCCCTGTGTTGCTGCGATCTGTTCACCCACTCATCCACTTGTGGGAACTGTGGCTGTTTGCACCTTTAGCTGTTGTGACTAGTGCTAAGAAAGTGTGTCCGTGTCCTCACTGGAGCACCAGTTTTCACTCCTTTTGGGGGTGTGTCTGGGAGTGGAATGGCTGGGTCATAATTCACGTCTAACGTTTTGCAGATCTGCCAAACAGACTTTTTATCGAGAGGACCCTGAAAACACCTCATGTGAAGGCTGCCATGGTATCTGACAACGCTGACCTCTAAAACAGTAAGTACTTACTTAAGGCCAGAGACAAGTTTCATCTTAAAAAAACATTTTCCCACGCCTAGCATGGGAGTAACTTCCGACTGTCAATCTCCAAGCATGGTTTTCCTCCTCATGCGGAAGGAATGAGAGCAGAACCCATCCTAGGGGTTCCCAGTGGGGGACCCCACTGCGCACCACCTGTATGTTGGGCAGCGACTCTGTGTGAGGCATGCTTACCTGAGAGAGAGTTGCGTCCGCACATGCTTTCCTAGCGTCCTAGAAACAACAACGATGAAGGCAAATTAGTCATGTTCCTCATACGTCCATCCCAGGTCCTCAACACCAGATCCTCAGAAACACTCTAAAGCATCAGGGGCAGAATGTGCAGGATGGCACACTCACCCTCTGCTTCCTGTCCTCACAGACCACAGGGCAGGGCCATCTGGGGACTCTGTACAGGCACAGGTCCCACTCAGCACACAGCCCACGGCACCCTAACATGTCCCAGGCCACACCCGTGACCCCAGAAACATAGCTCGTGCTGGAAGGAACACAGGTCCAACCGGCGCTGCCCCCTCGCCGGCCTGCCGAGGCCCCTGCTCCTGCCACACACTCGCGTGCAAATCTCACTCTGTCTTCTAATAGCCCAAGAGCTGCGGGGCCCAGATAAAATGTCTAAGCAACACGGACGGCCAGCCCGAAGAACTTTGCTTCTGGAATTGTGTTAACTCAGGACTCTGTTTTTGAGCCAAACAGTGGCTCTTGCTAAACTCTGTGGAAAAGAGAGGAGGCTCTAATGAGACTTTTTGGCTCTTCTATCCTGTTACGTGATTTCTCATCTATGAAATGACCTTGTGAGGCAGGTAAGTACTATAAAGGGATATACTAAAGGTAATTATAATGTTTCATTGTCCCTAAGTAATCAAAGTTACTAGAAAATGAAATCTTGAAATCTCAAATTAGTGTATATATTTTACAAATAGAGAGCATTATGAAGGAAAATGAGGTAACAGCTTTAATTGGGTCAAAATCTGAGTGTAGGAATAATTTCCCAGAAAACGATGACAATTTCTAATAAGAAAAATGTTTTCTTATGCAGTCAACCAACCATCTGCTCTGACAGTGGTCACTGGTCACAGGACAGCCCTTACACGGGGGGCGGGGCACTCTCCAGGACCAGCCGCCAGGTGAATGATCTTATTTCGTGAGGTGGTGGAAATACTCACCCCTCAAGAGCACAGAAGCCTATTCAGACTGTTATCTTTAGTGTATCAAAGACCCAGGCTCCAACTGCCCCGCAATCATGCTATCCCATGACATTCTGATTAACTCATGAAACAGTAACACAGAATCCCCCGTGATGTAGCCCTTCCCTGCCAGCACCTACCTGGGGTGAGCAGGGAGTGGAAGGGAGACCCAGGGGGGCAGGTCTTGCATCAACGAACTCTATTCGTCAAGTACTGAGTTTGGTGTTCATTTCTGAATACCTGTTTTGTTAATGTTATTATCTGTGGCTTTGAATTTTAAGACAGAACAAGAATTTTTTAAATGGAAAAAAACACACGATGGGACTTAGGAACTAGAAGAGTTAAAACGGAGCTCATGATGGGCCCCAGACAGTGTGGTAAGCTGACTGACAAATGAAAAGGCCACTTTACACACCAAGCCCAGGTCGCTTCGGTTCAATCTCCACTTCAGGCAACAGGTGCTGTGTGCACGCGTGTGCGTCTCAGCGCAAGCACCTTCCTCCTCCCACAGGGCAAGAAGGGGCCTCCCAAGGGCCACGTCCGTGCCGCTGCTTAGTAACGGCAGACTCAACACCTTCTAGGTTCATCCCCAATTTAGCGTGCATGACGGATGTGCCATTTCGTGCCAAGGCCTCTGTACTGTTGGTGATGAGAAGTGTCACTGAAGGTAACAGGTCACCGTTGTGTCCCGCTAACCCGCTGGCTGCTGAGTCCCTCGTCCTGCTGGATGTTCGTCCTCAAGGTGCTCAGGCCGCAGTGCAAGCCCCCTCTCTGCTGAGCCACCGCACGGCCACACGCGGGGCCCTGTCACACAGCGAGTCCTGCTGAGCAGGGGCTGGCGGTCACTCTGTACATTTCGTGGCGTTTTCCTTAACTCATCAGGTGGCCCATGTACTTGAAGACGTGCCATGCTCTAATCAGCATCCCTGTGAGAGCCCGGCTTCCTCACCAATCAATCAAAAGAGGATCAAAGTCCCTGGGGTCTGTCAACTTAAAGACAAACCCAAGACGTGCTCTGAGCAACAGGGCCTCTGGTTCGATTCCCACATGGGCCAGTGAACGCTGCGCCCAAGCTGAGCTGTCGCTGAGCTGCCAACAGGTGGCAGGATGGCTCAGCTGGTGTGACAACAAGATTGCCTGTTCAATGGTGGGCTATGCCCGCCCGCAACTAAAGATTGAACTCAGCACCTTGAGCTGAGCTGCCGCCCAGATGGCTCAGTGGATAGGGCGTGCGCTCTTAACAACAAGGCTGCCAGTTTGACTCCCACATGGGATGGTGGCTACACCCACTCACAACTAAGACTGAACGCAGCACCTTGAGCTTAGAGGCCACAAGCTGCTGGTGGGAAGCCAGATGGGCGACTGGTGCCCTGCACAATAAAAACTGAAGAACAACAACTTGGCTGTTCCCCTATCCCAATTCCTCAATAAAATCTTAAAAAACAAAAAAAAAGAATATAAAATTATTTAAAAAAAAAGACAAACCCAAGAAAGAAAGCAGCCCCGCTCAGACTTGTGTACCATTTCTTTAAGAAGCATGCCCTCTAGGGCTGGCTGAGTGGCGCGGCGGTTAAGAGCTGGCTTGGGACGCCAGCAGCCCCGGTTCGGATCCCACGTATGAGGGCCAGTGACACTGCTCTCCAAAAAAAAAAAAATAATAATAATAAAAAATAATTCCAACTGTTTCCTTTCACTTTTTTTTAGCTGAGCCATCCTGCCACCTGTTGGCAGCTCAGCAGCTGCTCAGCTCGGGCCGGGAATCCAACCGGCAACCCTGTTACTCAGAGCTCATCTCTCACTCCTGAGCGAGCTCTTACCAACTGAGCCACTCGGCCAGCGCCTTCCTTTCACCTTTTTAAATTCCATGTGGGGCCTGCATGACAGCCCTGCCTGCACTTCATGCTGTAAGTGGGGCTACAAAGTGGGATGAGATGTGACGCTGACTTTCAGCCTTTGTTTTTCTTCCAAATATGGTTTCACCTCTTCCATACAAACTCTGTTTATCTACTATGGACAGGCCTGAATCCTGTCTCTATGAACCACAATTTATAGTTGTCAGAAAAACAAAATTCTGATTTCCACATTCTGGAGGATGGACAGACATCTTAAACAAGTCTGATCAGAACAAATCAGAAAAACTGAGTCTTCCTGATTTTTACTGAAGTAGATCAGGTATTTTAAATGGTAAGAGCAGAACTTCTTCCAGTGAAAGGATATTTTCTGTTTCCTCTTTGGCTGCAGATCTCAGATAATTCCATTCTCTCTTCTCAAGCTCACAATATGATGGCTAACATACTGATGATGCTTCTTTCTCCAGTTACCATTAGGCCTTCTGAACACGATTGGTCACTGAAAAGGAAATGACTAGACTCCATCAGAACACTGTTTAGAGCTGACTAAAAAGCGATGCCCTGTGGGGTGGCTGACTCCGGGGGATGAAGCCGAGAATGGCCAAGCTGCTGCCCTTCTCCCCGACATCCATCCACCTAAACACGCTGAGAGGTGCTTCTTCCTGGGGAGCCCACAGCCTCCCCGCTCAAGGCTAAGAAAAGCAACACCGACTCGTAGGAAATGTTTCTCTAGACATGTCCATTGAAAGTCTCACAGAGTTGGAGGAGAGCAGAATTTGTCCTTTTAGGCCCGCTCCTCCCCGTTTTCTTTTTTTTCTTTTTTTGAGGGCAGTGTCACTGGCCCTCATATGTGGGACCGGAACCGGGGCCGCTGGCTTCCCAGGCCAGCGCTTAACCACCGCGCCACTCGGCTGCCTGCCCTCCCCGTTTTCAAGACCCTGGTTCCACAGCGGGACGTTACAGGCCAGTGACGGAACTCAGTCTTAGAACTCTGTGACTGCTCTGTGTGCAGGTGCCTGAATTGTGCAGGGCGGTTTCTCTCTTCCATGAGGTGTCTCTGCTCTGACAGCCTCGCCGGCGCTGTGGACTCCAGTAACTGCCCCCTGAACAATAAATTGGGCACGCCTAAAACACCTGGTGCTGTGGCATTAATACTCGTATTTTTAAACAAGTTTCCTGCCCTCAACTTAACAGTCACAGGGAGGGAGGCAGACACCACACTCCATACAGTGACCAAAGGGATGCCACAAAGCTAATTCCCAGAGTTAAGAAAAAATGTACAGGAAAGATGTTTATAAACTCTATGGCAACATTTTATACATATTCAAATAACAACCCACTAGGAAACAGAATCCTGCAGCTAATGTGCTAGACACAGTATCTGGATGTGTGATTAGTGCGACCTGGGCCAATGAGGATTCGGTTTCAGTCCAGAACACTGGTAGTCATTCTGTAACTCATCTTTTCTAAAACAGATAACATCTGACCTAAAATCCAAATGATTAAAAAAACAAGTATGGCAGGCCGGCCAAGTGGCGCGCTGGTTAAGCGCTCCAGCGGCCCCAGTTCAGTCTCACATATGGGAATTTTTTTTTTTTTTTTGAGTTACGCTGCCCTCAAAAAAAACAAGTATGGGGTGGGGGTGACTGTTAGTTCAGTTGGTTAGAGCTTTGTGCTAATAACACCAAGGTTGCTGGTTCGACCCCCACATGCACCACTGTGAGCTCCGCCTTCCTTAAGAGTCAACTGTTCCACTGCAGCATGAAAGCAACGTGTAACCAATGACCATGGCTATTCGCCAATAAAATGTATTAAAACAAACAAACGAAACCACGTGTGCGCTACGTACTCTAATTTGGTTTTTGAGCTGTTCGGCCTCCTGCCGTAACTGGTCAAGTTCACTCATCTTCTGATTTCAGTGCTCTCCAACGTCACCTCAAAGAATCTGAGATCTGAAAGAAATGCAAGCACAGAAACATTAATAAACAACGGCTGAGTAATTCATGAAGCAGGTGAGAAGGGGAAATTGCAGTTCTGACAGCTGTGGTTTCATTGAAGTCCGAGCACTGTAGCATTCACCAGAACCTGTAATAAAATGTCTACCTCCCAGGGGCTGGTTAGGAAAACACACTCACTGTTATTCGCTAGCTTTGCACAACGACAATGTCTAGTGGTTTACTCAAAGATGGTAGTGGGCTGAAAACGGAAAAGTCTGTTACAACGCATTTTTCATGAATCATCTGGGTCTCACTAGGGAATCCGAGAACCTAAGACTGACATTTACTCGTACAATAGCTCTCCCGTAAAAACCCTGGGCTAGTTAGGCCAGGAAACAGGGTACAGCGGCAATCTGGCAACCTAGCACCTCAAAGCCACATCAATGAGTTTGAACCCATGAGTGCCCAGATGTTGGCGTGTTCGCACAGCAGTTCTAGGAGGACTTGGTGTGGTGCCCAGCCGGCCTCTGGCTTGGGGACAGCCTGCTGCCCCACCAAGAGGGACCCTGGGAGGCCAGCAGACTCAGAACACCCTCTAACGTGACAGGCACAGGCTGAGGCAGCCCTGCCCTACACCGTCTCATCAGCACTCCTGAATCAGTCAAAACAAAGCCATCCTGGTTAACGAGAGACTGATTTTCCCAAGGAAATCTCAGGATTGGGGGTTGCATTTCTGACCCAGAACATGGCTGTCAGTCAGTCATAAATCTGACCAACAAAAGAGCACAAAGCTGAAGATATAATCACCAACATCTTTTAATCACTGAAGAGCACGTCAGCTCCCACATGTAAGCACGGCTTATGCAAGGTCTCTGTCTCCTATGCAAATACAGGGGACTCTTTTCCCTCACAGGCTGTGTGTAAAAACCATAGGGCTAATATAACACACACCAGATACTGAACTAATGGTGCTTCTTTATCGTCTGAGGTTGAAACACACCTGGGGGCCATTACCTGGATGACCCCAGGAGCACGGCTGTCCGAGTTCCTCATCTACATAAGCTTTCCTATTCTACAAAAAGCATTCCAAATAATTGTTCCATGGTTCCTATTACAGAAATCTGACATATATTTACTGCTGACAACAAAAACGTCACTCCCAATGCAAAGCATCTTGGAAAGTGAGGCCTGGTCCTTGCTATCACCTGACCCAGCCAGCCCACGTCTAGTCACAGCTAAAATGCGGTAGCTGCTCAGGCCAGCCAGGCGGGAAGTAGATGGACTCCAGACAGGCAGCTCAAGTCCGCAGCGCTGGAAGGCCACCAGGAAAGGCCTCTAGAGCCAGGCCCAGCAGAAGGGGGCCTGCTGCCCAGCTTGGGGGGAGGCCACACACGCAGATGGTCTTGGGGCCACTTGGGGCCTAAAGAGCTGTTTGGAAAGGCAGTGCTGTGAGCAGTTGCTTTGAGCACACGGGAGCTCAGCGAGGGCAGGGTGCCCATGGGGGCCTTTCCGGCCGGACACAGGGCACAGTGAGGTCAGGTGTGCGGGGTACTGCACCAACCCCCTCTCTAGTCCACGTACACCCTCGACGGACTGCACCCATGTGCGTGCATGTGTTAAACATTAACAGTGCCAAGAGCATACGAACTAATTTCCACACAGGATGCCGGGGCCGGCCCGCCCGCCCCGTGTGCCTCGTGCCAGCCCAGACACTGCTGTTGTACTGTAACTGCAGCGGGGTCACAGCGTGGCCTGTCCACAGTCGGTGATGGCAGCACCCCATGTTAGACAGTGCTTCTTAGTCTGTGATGAAGCTCCCTTATCCAATCCTTCAAAGCCAGCAGCTAATGTTGGCCTGCACCACCCCGAATTAAACTCAGTGTTAGTGGACAGACGTTAACACTGAACAGTAAATGCTACTTTTTAAAGTAAGGACTAAAAACAGCACACTCCTTAGGGGACAGGAGATACTCTGAGATGTGGGGTCTTCAGGTAAAGACCAAATTCCAGTATTAGGAAGGACATCGCCTCAGCTCTTACATTTAAGTACATATTTCTTTTAATTAGGTGTTCTTTTTTTTACATATTACTGCAGTATATACGACACTCGCCCAGCTGCACTGCTTTAAGCCAGAGAAATGAGTTTACGGAAGACCTAAGTATCTTTACACTGAGACACTCCATTTACCTCGGTCACCTCACTGAGTTTCGGAAGCAGAAATACCAACTCCTGCTGACTTCAATCTTCAGTCACAGCAAAAGAACCAAACCAGATCGAGTTCTTTCCTCAGCAAACAGCATCAATTATTAACCCTGCCTTCTGATCACAGCTCCCTAATCCGTGCCCACATCGTGCCCACATCTGCGTCTCTACTTAGAGATTCAAAATATACGTCTGTCAATTTGTAAAACAAAGGGCACTCCTATTTCTATGAGCAATACAAACCTGTACAAACCTATTAAACCTGCACGAAAGGTCTGGTGAGAAAAAGAAACCTATTGTTAGGCATTTAAAGGTTTTGAAAATCACATTGACTATTCTCCATGTCAAAGCTGTATTTTTAAAATCAAATCTGGGAGGGCCCGTCGAGTGGCGCCAGTTAAGCGCTGGTTTGGGAAGCCAGCGGCCCCAGTTTGGGTCCCACATATGAGGGCCAGTGACACTGCCCTCAAAAAAAAAAAAAAAAAAAAAATCACATCCGGGAAAGACGTTTTCTGTAGATGGGGGGACCCCAGGGTCTCGGCGCGCTGGCCTCTCAGGCACCGGGGGGCACTGCCATGGCCACCGGGACATGCTGTGCGCACATCCACAGAAGGGCGACCCTCTTTGCCCTGAGCTGGGACGCTGAACTGGCCTCACAGGATGAGCGGGCATAGTTCGAACACCACCGTCACAGGAGCCAGGCAGCTGACGCTCCCACCCGCCACGAGCAGCGAAAGGCCTGGAATGAGAGGCCAGCACTCCACGGGCAGGGCAGCGAGAGGCCTGGGGTGAGCTGCCAGGAAGCAACCAACTTTCTTATTCCCAAAGCCTGCAGACTCGCCCAAACTGCCTCTCTGTGAAGACATCGTAAATGAAATAAACAGGTACGGACAGTGTATAAATAATGGCGCTTTTCTTTGTGTATAAAAAGGACAAACATCTATGCTAATGTAAGCAATCTTTTCTGTATATACATAAGAAATGTTAATAGTGGCTATTTTTGGAGAAAGACACAGAAATAGTGGGCCAGCTTTTATTTTTCACATGACCTTTTATACATATATTTTTTTTCTTTTTTCAACAGTTAACAGGTTATCTGGGCCCTGGAACCAAGAAGCTTTCACATTTTTTCTCTATATTTTTCAATTAAAAAAAAAATGCTAATGTAGGGCCAGCCAAGGGGTACATTGGTTAAGTGCTGGCTTGGGATGCCAGTGACCCCGGTTCAGATCCCATTATGAGGGCCAGTGACACTGCCCTCTACAGCTAACAACAGCTCCACCTGGAGCTGGGCTGCTGTGAGTCCCCAGCGATGGTGGGCTGCAGACCCTGCTGCCATGGGCTACAGTGGCCGGCAGCCAGTGTGAGCGGCTGGCAGCCGGTGTGAGCTGCCAAGAGCCACTGTGAGCGGCCGTCCAGAGGCCAGTGACCGATCTGCCTCACCCGGGAAGAGCGCAATGATGATGCCAACATGGGCCAATGAAGCAACGTCCTCCGCAACTAGACTGAATTACAAAAGGACAGCAACGTGTCTGTTCCCCTCCCCCAATTCCCCAATAAAATCTTTTAAAAAAGCTAATGTTAACTTTTTACCAGAAGAACTATTACATATCGCTAAGAATAAAGAAAAATGATAGAAAAATCTGGAGAAATGCTTATCGTATGTTAAATGAAAAACAAATGTAATCATTTTAGCTATTTCAGAAAAACAAAAACATACTTAGTTTTAAAAAAAACTGAAAAAGACAAACAGCATTTTTGTTAGAATTACTGTCCTATTTTTCTCGCTTCCCACCATCGGCCATACAGTTTCTAACCTTGGATAATGAGGCAATGAATGTGCATTTTAAGTCTTACTTACACCGAATGGCTTTTGCTCTTCGCTTCACTCCCCGTGGCCCCCAGAGCCTCTGGAAACCCCACCAGTAAGTCCCCAGGGCCTGGGCCCCTTCTCCCCTCCTGTGTCCGAGTCACTGCTAAGCTCTGCCCGTGCTGACCCAGCGCACTGACCAGTCTAATCCACTAAGACGGGACCTGCCGAGAGGTTCCTGTCCGTCCTCTCTGACCCACATCTGCCACTGGCTTTCATTCAGAACTTCTGTTTTGGAAATGCTTTTTGTAGAAATCAAAGTCACTTAAAAGCCAGTATGTGAAGTGACCTGCCCCTACTTTAGATGACATGCCACATCTTTGAAAGTCAACGTGTTAGCATAATTCCATTATTCAAATTATTTCCCATTGGCAATATAACGTGCTTCCCCAGTGGCCCTGGGTGGCACTGGGTCACCTCAGGCTACACGCACACGTCCACCTCTGATGAAGACCTGTGACACCCAGGAAGGACATCCCAGAACGTGGCGCCCCAGTTGTCACAGTCGCTGACAATGACACGCGGGCTTCGCACTGAGCGAAGGCATCAGAGGAATTCAAGTTCTGGCTCCGCCACATACAAGGAATGCGACTCGATCCGAATTCCTTTTCACTCTGGTCCGTTTAATGCAAAACCAGAATGGTGTCCACACCACAGGTTGAAATAGCAATTAAGTGAGACATCTGGAAAGTGCTTCGTCAGCCCTTCAGTGATTAGAAGATGAAGTTCCTTTCAACAGGAGTCCTGGGCCGGCCGAGTGACGCGGTGGTTAAGCGCTGGCTTGGGACGCCAGCGGCTCGGGTTCGGATCCCACATATGAGGGCCAGCGACACTGCCCTCAAAAACACAAAAAAAACCCAGAGGAGCCCCACCCCTCCGAGGTCACATCCAGCCCACGCGCAGCCCAGCACCCCGGGTCCCACTGGGCAGGAGGCTGCTCCCTTGCTCAACCCCACGCCCACCACGCTGCATTTCCGAGACAAAGCAGCATTGGGGGAGGGGGTTTGCATGAGGCACTGAAACCAATTCTATCAGCTTTTCTACTTTTCTTTCACTCCCACATCCAAGTTAACCTCCAAATAAGACAGTGGAAGCCCAAAGGACAGAAAATCCTCCTTTGTGACACACAGTTCTAACCACAAGGGAAGCAGGATAGAGACCCCACCGCGGCGCCCGTGTCGCGGCTGGAGTGGGAGCGGTGACCACCCCATGGACAATGGGCCCCACATGACCGACCCCGTCTGCCCTGAGTTTAAAGGTGTACGCTGACATATTGACATGTTCCAGTTTTCCATTAAAGGTTCCAAAAAATGTCACGAGACTTTGGATCTTGATTCAAAACCCAAGTGTACAGGGCCGGCCGAGGGGCGCGGTGGTGAAGTGCTGGCTTGGGACGCCAGCGGCCCAGGATTGGGTCCCACATGAGGGCCAGTGACACTGCCCTCAAAAAAATAAATAAAATAAAATAGTATCTTAAAAAAAAACAAAAACCCAACTGTACAGACTTTTTAGAGAAAATGAAGAAAATCTGAATGTTATCTGGATGTTTGAGGACATGAAGGAGTTGCTGCCCTTTTGTTTGGTGTCACAATGGGTCTACCACCTTAATTGACAGAAACACTTCTTACTTATCAGTCAAGTAAGACTTGGGGATTTGCTTTAAGAGACTCCAAGACTGGATGGGAGGGGAAAGGGGAGAGGGAGGGAAGGAGGGAAGGAGAGAGGAAGGAAGAGAGGTTGGTTCAACAAAACGGACAAAGTTCCATAAATGCTGGAGCTGGGTGATTACATTTATTCTGTGTTTATCTATTTGGATATTCTCAATGTTGTTTTCTTTTTAATCAGTATTTCTTGGTATTCTCTGACTACATTACAAGCACATACTGAATTTGCTACAATCTCTTGGTTTTAAAAGTGTGGGAGCGAGTCTGGACATCCCACAAGCAGCCCGTGTCAAGACATTTTTTCTGCAAGGACACGGATCACCCTGCCACTTCAGCCAGCCAGCTGTCAGAGAAGGATGCAACCCCAACCATTCCCAAGCTCGTCTGAACAACCGAATGGCTGATCTTGGGGGCTTACATATCCATGCGTCAAAAGTGATGAAAATTTGGGCCGGTCGAGTGGCTCAGTTGGTTAAGAGTTGACTTAAAGGTCGAGCTCTGAGCAAAGGGCCGCTGGTTCGATTCCCACATGGGCCAGTGAACGTTGGGCCCGAGCTGAGCTGTCGCTGAGCTGCCAACAGGTAGCAGGATGGCTCAGCTGGTGTAACAACAAGATTGCCTGTTCAATGGTGGGCTATGCCCACCTGCAACTAAAACTAAACTCGGCACCTTGAGCTGAGCTGCCGCCTGGATGGCTCAGTGGATAGAGTGTGCGCTCTTAACAACAAGGCTGCTGGGTTCGACTCCCGTATATGGTGACTATGCCCACCCGCAACTAAGACTGAACTCAGCACCTTGAGCTTAGAAGCCACAAGCTGCAAATAGGAAGCCAGATGGCGACTGGTGCCCTCCACAACAAAGGCTGAAGAACAACAACTTGCCTGGTCCCCTTTCCCAATTCCCCAATAAAATGTTAAAAAAAAAAAAAAGTGATGAAAATTAGCATTTTTTATTTTTTTAAGATTTTGGGAAATTGGGGGAGGGGAACAGCGTTGGGGAACTGGCAAAGGGGAACAGACAAGTTGCTGTCCTTTTGTTCTTCAGTCTAGTTGCGGAGGACGTCGCTTCACTGGCCCATGTTGGTATCGTCATTGCACTCTTCTTGGGTGAGGCAGATTGGTCTCCGGCCTCTGGACGGCTGCTCACAGTGGCTCTTGGCAGCTCACGCTGGCTGCCGGCCACTCACTGTAGCCTATGGCAGCCCACTGCAGCAGGGGCTGCAGCCTACACCGTCACCGGGGCTCGCACAGCCCAGCTCCAGGTGGAGCTGTTGTTAGCTGTAGAGGGCAGTGTCACTGGCCCTCATATGTGGGATCCGAACCGGGGCCGCTGGAATCCCAATTCACCTCTTAACCAATGCGCCACTCGGCCGGCCCTAGTGTTAAATTTTGATGCTTACATCAGCAGTAATCAGAAAGATCAGAGATGTACACAATAAACTAACCAGCTGTGTGGCCCACAGGTGGGAATGGGCCTCTGGGGGGAAGCCGAGTCCCTATCAGCCCAGTGGCCCCAGCCCAGGGCACACAGCAAATGTGCACACGCTATCTGAACGCCGACACACATGCATGACATGTTATTAGCACGCAGTGTATCCAACATCTACAATCCTATGAGATCCTCCTGTTTCTCCCTTCTGATGCCAATTTTTTTTAACATTTTATTGGGGAATTGGGGGAGGGGAACAGCCAAGTTGTTCTTCAGTCTTCGTTGTGGAGGCGCCAGTCGCCATCCGGCTTCCCGTCTGCAGCTCGTGGCCTCTCAGCTCAAGGTGCTGTGTTCAGTCTTAGTTGTGGGTGGGCGTAGCCACCGTCCCATGCGGGAGTCACACCAGCAGCCTTGTTGTTAAGAGTGCACGCCCCATCCACTGAGCCATCCGGGTGGCAGCCCAGCAACAGCTCAGCGAGGGTGCAGCGTTCACTGGCCCATGTGGAAATCGAACCGACACCCCGCTGCTCAGAGCTCACGCTCTAAGCCAGCTCTTAACCAACGGAGCCACTCGGCCAGCCCTTTGATGCAAATTTTAAGAGAACTCAGGACGGTTGACGCAGAGCAGGGTTTTGCTGTCAAGTAAAGTGGGCACAGGATATTTCTCTTTCACGTGCCTCTGTGGAGAGCGGTGTGGTCCTGGCATGCATCCCTCAAGTAGCAAAGGGAGCAATTCCTCAGCAGAAGTGAGGCTACACTGTCAATACAGACCTCTATACACACAAGGCACACAGCGCTGAGCCCTTCCTAATCTCCAGCCACACAGTCCCTGCGGTACCTTTTGGAAAGAGTACAATCTGGGCTCCCCCTGCACAAAACTGACCCCCGTTTTCCCAGCTCAGAAACTGAGACAGCTGAGTTGGTCTTCCCTAACTCTAATGTCACTTCCTAATGTCACCTTACAAATCAATTCACTTGTCTACCAGATGCTGGCAGTTAGGGGCCACCACAGTAATCACAGTGACAGCTTGGGGATGGGAGGGAGGCATGCAGCTGAGTGCCACCCACTGGGCCCCCCCCAGGGGAACACAGGAAAGGCCGTGGCCCCGGCCCCCTCCCAATCTTGCTGTCTGGTGCCCCGGGCTGGTCTTGTACTCTCTCTGCATTTCACCTCGTTAGCTTACGGCTTCTCTGCTTCAGGGTCAGACACAGACCCTAGCATGTAGCGGGTGATGAAAAATCAGTCAATAGACCCACGCCCTTCGAACCTGCTGAGGCCAAACAGGAGTCCCGCTTTCATTACTTCAGAGCCCAACTTCATCCATAATTGGCACCGTATAAGGAGAGCGGCACCCACCGGCAAGAAGGTCTGAGGAGCAGAGTGGCGGGGCACACGTGAGGCACAACGCCTCGCAAGGCTGGGGCGACCCTGCCCCCATCCCGGCTTTCTGCAAAGCTGTGTTTCTGGCCCTTTCACCTCGTGTCCAGCCCACGTGAGCAGGGCCTGCTGTGGAGGCAGCGGGGTCGTGCCCCCGGGGTCCAGGCCTGGCTCTCTCCTCACCAGGCGGCTGCCACTGAGTCCCTAAACGCTTTGTGCCCTTTGGTTTGGGGTCTGAAAGTGGAGACAGTAACAGTGCTGGTCTCAAGTACTATGAGGACTCAGTACCTGGGCTCCACGCAATGACCTAAGTGGCTGACAAGACCACCCTCTACCTGCCACACCTGCCCAGTCAGTGGAGAAACCAAGGACGTGGGAAGAGTGGCGGCCAGCGGAAAGGGGCTTGGCCAGGAGGAGTGGAGTCACACGGTCAACTACAGCTTGATACATTCTCACAGGCATGGCACCTGTGACCCTCCCCACTCACCATCACGCCCAGGCCTCCTCATTCCCCTCTACGTCCCCCTCCATGGCCACGAACGTTCTTTCTGTCACTGACACTAGTGTGCACTTTCTAGAGTACGCGGCTCTACAGGACACACTTTGTCCCCAGTGCGCCCTTTCGTCTGTGGGGACGCCTGCCGCTGCAGCACCAATGGCCAGCGTGCGCTTTGCCAACCGTTTTCAATGCGGCCGCACCTGTAGGGCGCGCGGGAGAGGCGGCCGGCGTTCTTCACGTTCTGGGCACAAATCAGCTCCAAGACGGAACCTTTTCTGCCAGCGGATGGCTTTTCCCTCCTAACGGAGGAAGTTTTCCATTTTTATCAAGTCCTATCTACACGTGTTCTCTTCTGGACTGTATTGATGTCACAATTAAGGAATCTCTGCTGAACACAGGCTCCGAGATTTTCTGTTTTCTTACAGAAGTTTTCTAGTGTCAGGCTTTGTATATAGGTCTATGATTCACTTTGAGTTCATTTGTATCTGCGGTATCAACTTCACCTTTTGTATAGCATACCCCATTGTTCAAGCACCTAATTCATTCAATTTACTTTTGCTTTTTAATTTAAAATTATTTCAACTTACAGAGAGTTTCATGACTACAAGGAGCTGTACACCTTCACCCCAACACTGACACATGAGCTCTATCACCCCCATTCTATACAGACATCCTGGGGTGGCTTCTGGATCATGTGGCCTCACCTTTATCTGTATCGTCTGCTGGTGGTCCAGCGAAGACTTGATTTGGAAAAAGGGATCTCCTGCTTTCTAACAAAAGAAGCGGAGAAATGCTGCTCTAATCTAGAAAAAAAGCCCCAACCTCTGGGACCTTAACCCTTCCCACTGAACACTGGATGAAGTCTTTTGAGGAAGTGCCCTTCTAGGATTAATGTGTTCTAAACACCAGCTTTGGGTTTAAAAGAGATGGGTAAAACGAGGTTATATATGGGAGCCAGTGACACTGCCCTCAAAAAAAACAAATAATAATAATAATAAATAAAAAAAATAAAAAAAGAAACCCTGAAGAAATTTAAATACTGGACTTTAAAAACCGATGTGGACTAATTACGTTGAAATTACCTTAGTTCAGAAGTGCTCCTGGTCGGTCTCTACTGCATGTCAGACTGTCTGCGACACAGAGAACAGGATGTGCCTGCGCTCGGGCTGTGGGGACACCACCCCACACGTTTTAGGGACACGGAACTCCATCCCTCCCCCAGCCCCATTTCTTGCCCCAAATCAATTTAGTACTTTGTAGTAACTTAGTATTTAGTTCTTCAGTTGTGTGGAGAAAAAGAAATCTAATCTCAAATTAAAAAAAAAAAATCCTTAGAAATGCCTCAAGGGAGACACCAAGTTAGACTGAGGGAAGGGATGTTTAGAATCCTGTTAGCGGCAAAATCACAGTAACAAAACAAAACAAAACAAAACAATCCACTGCAATTTAAGAAGCTTCTCGCAGTAATCTCGCAGATCGTCCTGTCTGACATGGAGAGGGCGTCATCTGGTCGCAAAGCCCTGGCCACCTGGTTATGAGGCGTGGGCGGGCGCGGCCATGAACCCCTGGGGGCAGTGAGGGAACGTAAGCGTGAACTTGGGCTAGGCAGTGACCGAGTTGATGCTGAAGTCCTGGGGTTCAGTAACATCACTGTGGGAACATTCCAAGGCAGCAGGCTGGAGTTGTAAAGAACCAAGTGCCATGACATGTGCTCAGAGAAAGGCTTCCCCAGAAAGCGTACACCAAGAAAGGAGCAGAAGGAAAGGAGGCCCCCACACGCTACAAATCACTGCATCCTGGTGAACGGGACAGTGTTCACTGGCCTGCTTTCAACTTTCTGAAGCCTCAACTATGCAGAGTCACAACATGGGGGAGGAGATACCCAAGTCAAAAGGGTCTAATCCAAGGTTTTTATAAAACACGCCTTTTAAGCTCTCAAACAAAAGATGGGATACCTTGAAGCTAGAGGCAGAGAAAATTTTATTTTCTTATTTTATTTTCTGTATTTTATTACTATTTCTTGACTTTCTCACTGACCAACGCAGTAAGAAAAGGCTTCTTTAGTGCTTGAGAAACTTGGCACAATAGTGTGGTCATGATTTAATGACACAACCAATGCATTCTGACTTTTCAGAGTGTACATTTAAAAATGAATGGATTGAGCCAGCCGAGTGGCGCAGTGGTTAGGAGCTGGCTTGGGACACCAGCGGCCCTGATTCGGATACTACAGATGAGGGTCAGTGACACTGCCCTCTAAAATAAATAAATAAATAAATAAATAAATAAATAAATAAATAAATAAATAAATAAAAACAAAAGAACAGATTAAGGCCGGCCGAGTGGCTCAGTTGGTTAAGAGCTCGCTCAGGAGTGTGAGCTGAGCTCTGAGCAACAGCAGTTCGATGCCCAGCCCAAGCTGAGCTGCTGCCAAGCTGCCAACAGGGGGCAGGATGGCTCAGCTAAAAAAAAGGATGGATTACTATTTCATTTTTTTTTTTTTAAAGATTTTATTGGGGAACTGGCGGAGGGGAACAGTGTTGGGGAATCGGGGAAGGGGAACAGACAAGTTGTCGTCCCCTTGCTCTTCAGTTCAGCTGCGGAGGACGTTGCTTCACTGTTGGTATCGTCACTGCGCTCTTCCCGGATGAGGCAGATCGGTCGCCGGCCTCTGGATGTCGCTCACCGCGGCCACTGGCAGCTCACGCCTGGCTGCCAGCCGCTCACGCCGGCCGCAGGGCACTCACTGCAGCCCACGGCAGCCCACTGCAGCAGGGGCTGCAGCCCACACCATCACCGGGGCTCGCACAGACCAGCTCCAGGTGGAGCTGCTGCTAGCCATAGAGGGCAGTGTCACTGGCCCTCATGTGGGATCCGAACCGGGGCCGCTGGCATCCCAAAACCAGCGCTTAACCAATGCGCCACTCGGCCGGCCCACTATTTCATTTTTAATGTTCACATTTGATGAATTTTTCTTTTTTTTTAAACTGTTTATCTTTCTGGGGCTGGCTAGAGGATTACAATTTAATCTTTTCAACGGATCAACTTTCATTTTCACGGGGTTCTGCTGAGTCCGTCCTGCCCCCGCCTGCTCTGAGCTGGGGTACTCTTCTATTGCTGGAACTGGGGCTCAGGTCCCAGGCCTTTCTGTTTTCGTAGGAGCATCAGGCTCTGCGTTCCGGCCCGATGGGCACTGTTTTCTCTAGGCCCCACAAATGCTGTTTTGTTTTCACTTTCATTCCAGTTAAAATCTTTCCAAAGTTTCCGCGGATGTCGTCTTTGACTTGTTTAGTTTCCAGATGTTAGGGGGTCCCAGGCAGCATCCCCTTACTGATGTCTAACCCGACGCCACGCCACGCAGCGACTTGCAGCGCCGTCTCACAGCCCCCACTGGTCATCACCGGGTCTGCGTCTGCTCATTTCCCTCTTAGCAGAGGGTCCCTTGTCGTGCGTCTCCTCATTTTCTATGGAGACCACAGTGAAGTGCCCAGGCCGGCAGCGGGCGCCTTCTGCTGGGCGGAGCCAATCCATTCTCTACTGAGCTGCGGCTGGTTTGAACCCACAGTGCACACCAGCTTCACGCGTGTTCCTCCAGTGGGAAGCTGCCCTCCCCGCCCAGATGCAGGGGCTGTCCTCGGGGATCGGGGCCAAGGGAGAGTGGGCCTGTCCCTCGTGCTACAAGCCGCCCACCGACTTCCGGCAGGACGAGCCTTCATTCTACTTGGTGGAAAGCTGAAGGTTTGTTAGGGGCATGACAGGAGAGGTACAGGGCTCCCCAGAGTTACTTTCTGGGCCACACAGTGCGCACAGGTGCTCCAGGCAGAAACACACCAGGCTGTGACCTCATTTCCCACACGTAGGCAGCTTCCACTGGGCGTTTCCCGGTGCCACCTGGAGGTTTTGGACAAAATTCCCATGGGCCTGCAGATGCCACGCATCCCCGCACACAGTGTGACCTCACACGGCTGCCCCAGGAACCTCCCATCTGTAAGCCTCTCCAGCTGACTGCATGTGACGGTGTGCCAGGGACATAAGAGGCACACGTGTTCTAGCTCCCCCATGGAATGGCTAACCCTAAGTACTAAAGAATCAATTTCTAAACGTGTGCCATTGTTTTTTAAATTATCCTGTATTTTCTTGTGTTCATGAAAAATCTTTTTTTTTTTTTTTTTTTTTGAGGGCAGTGTCACTGGCCCTCATATGTGGGACCCGAACCAGGGCTGCTGGCTTCCTGAGCCATCGCTTAACCACCACGTGACTCGGCGGGCCCGAAAAATCTTTTTTAAACACTTGACTGTGGTTTATATTCAGGACACAGTGCATCTCTTGGGGAAAAGTCATGTTGGAAAGTCCTTGTTTTTTGCAAAGGGTAGGCAACCACTCCATATGTCCTAAAAAGATCTCCAGTTTTCTCCCAACGTAGGTTTTGACCAGGTGACAGCTCAACTTTTGCAGTAAAAAAAGCAACTTGGCCACCAAGCCCCCGAGTGTGTGCTGGGCACCAGACATGTTTCTGGATCGAGAACGAGGAGACATCCAAACAGGAAGGTGAAAAACCACCCCAGGTTCTGAGCACTTCTAAGTCAATACAGAAATCAGGGGGTACAACTGAAGCCACACCTTTGCGGCCTCGACAAGCCCTTCTAGAGCCACCTAAGTTTCCAGACTGAGACTGTGCACGGAGGGCCCAGCACAACAGACAGACCAGCAAGACACATCACAACTCAGAAACCCAGATGGAATAAACTGGTATTCTTCACAGTGTGAGAATCAACAGGCACCACTGGGAGCTGGGAGGGAACAAAGCCCAACAAGGATTCTGTACCCGACATTCTCAAGTGTAAGGTCAGAAAGGAGACGACGAGAGTCTAGGAAGCTATTAGAGGGCATTTTCCCCCAAAGGGGGAGATGAGGAAGACACCACATCTGAGACTCAGGCAACTCGGTTCCCTTCCTCCTCCGCCCTCTTCTAGTCCTTCGGAGGCCCCTCACTCTGACTGCCACCACACAGGAGGGGTCCCCACAGCCCACGGCTGCGTCCCGCTGAGCCTTTTGCCTACTGCTCATCTGAGTCTCAGAGCAATGTAACGAGTAAGCCCTGAGCAGACCCATTCTGACAGGGACAACTGAGCTGATACGTTCGTTCTAAGCCAGCAAACCACGTTTAAAATTTAAAAGCAGAGCTGGAAGACAGACGTAGCGCAGATTATTTTTACTCAACACTAAAACGTATCAAGTGCTTCTACACGGCAGGTGCTGTGTTGCTAAGTGCTCCACACGCCTCAGCCAATGAACACCTTGGCAGCCCTATAAGGTGCACTGTTATTATAGCATCACTCCTTGTACTTTTAATTCTGTAGAACTACAGAAAACTCGCCGGAGACAAAGAGAGGTCAATACCAGCTTCAAGCTGTACAGAGTAGTAAGGGGCAGAGTCCGAGTCCAGCCCAAGGCTTCCATGGCCGCTACACTTACTGCCAGCCTTCATAGCTGCTTTGCACTTTTTTCTTGGTGGCCGTGTGTATGTGTGTGTGTGGAGGGGGTGTCTCTTCAGCCTCTACACCAGCTATTCTAAGAGCTGCCCCCACTGTCCCTCCTCCAAACCCGTCCAAGACGGTCCCCTGGCTCCTGGCAGCATGTTATACGACACCGCCCACCCAGTCACAGCTACCGAGACCAGGCGTAGGCTCACGGCTCCCATCAGATCAAACAAACTATCCCCCAATAATGTGGAACTGAGGCCGTGAGTGGGGCAGGCTCTCCAGGTCTGGAAGGAAGACGTGAACTTGGAAGTGGTAACTGACCACCCTCCACACCTTGGGGGGCGCGCTCCCGAGTGTCCTCCTTCCTGTCCCTTCCCAGCCCCTCAGTCCAGTCCTATAACTAACTCTTGTTTTTTCTTAATCTAGCGCTTCGGTTGGTTTGTTTCTTGCAATCAATTAACCCAATGCAAATGCACCAGCACCCAGCACCCATTGCCTAGGTGCCCACAAGTACGTGACCTCCTCATTTACGGCCTTACCAACGGTGTGCGAGAGGGCTCCGCAATTCCCACCTGTCTTATCATCCAAGCGGACATCCTCTGCTGTCAAGCAACACCCAACGTCTCCCACCGGGATGATGGCAACAGCCTCCCCCACCCCAGTCCTTCTCCTACTTGACCCCGTTAGCAACACCTGACACACCTCTCACTTCCTCCTTGGCCGCCCACTCCGACTGGTTTAGGGCACACCTTCCATTTACTTCTCCCACCTCCTTGTCATTCCTTTTCCCACACTGTACCCCAATTCCTAGAGCCCTAAACTCTGCAGTGCCCTAAGGGTTCAACCCCTATTTACAGGCCTTTTCTTTCCAACCCACTAATGGTCAATCTACCACCCTCCTGAAGTACGGGCTCCAGAATCCCCCTCCCAGTAAGCTGCTACTCGGCTGTGTCCCTCCCCACTCCCCGCCTCTGCACCCCAGCCCCTCTGCCATCGGCTCCGCCCAGCTCTCCCGCTCTGCCTAGCCTACTCTTTCTGACTTGCTCCCTCTGCCACCTCTCCCTCTCCCACTGCACTGCCTGAGTGATCTCCCTGAAGGACAGCTGACACCTGGCTCCTCTGCTCAAATACGCCCCCTCTGGTAGATACGCGAGCTTTGCGGCCTAGCCTAATACAGAGCCCTTCTCTCCTTCTCCCCCTATTTCCAGGCATCCTCCCCCAGCACTCCTAGTCATTGAGTCTGAGGAGGGCCACATAGTATACACCAGCACTGCAGGTGGCTTCGGGGCTCTCTGCCATCTCTGGAGTCTCAGACAGAAATCCTAGAAACATGAATGTATCTTTGCCTGGAAGAAGACAATTTAAAAAAGTAAATATTCTCCCCCAGTAAAGAAAAAATACATGCTTCCAAAACTTGCAAGCTGAAGACAATGAGCATCCTATTTCCTGTAAATCCTCAAATCACAGAAGTCACTCTGAATTGCAAGTGTTTCTACCACTCATATTTTAAATCATTTGTGATTCCTCATGGGAACTGGAAAGAAGAATAAGAGACTGTGTGCCTTCAGATTGCTCAGAATCACTCTGCCCTTTACTGTGAGGCTCAGCTGAGGCCAGGGTTTACGTGATGACGTGGTCACTGTTAGGAAAGCATGTCGCTGGCCTCTTCTTGTGCCGCGCATGCGTTCAGGCCTGGGTTCGTATTAGCGAGCCTTCATTCACTCAACACACACATACCAAGTATCTATTCTGTGCCAGGCACTGCTGCGAGGGGTCCCACAGTGAACGAGACAGGAGTCTTGCTGTCAGGGATCTTACTTTCTAGCCAAAGAGGTAGACAGAAGTGATATGAGCACTTCACTATGATACACCAGGTGCTATCCACGTTAAGGAAAAATAAAATGGGGTGAGAAGGTTGGTGGGGGGACGGGGGGTCTTTCATAAAAGTAGAGAAGGCATGGTGATGTCTAAGCAGAGTCCTGGGGACACAGACAAGCAGTTGTGAAGTCCCCAGACACTGAACCGCTCCTGCCACTCAAGTTTCTTGCCTGCTGGAACTAAACACTAAACAAACCCTGCCACTTCTTACATCTGGATGTGACAGGAAGTTGACAAGTTAACTTTATTTTCTGCACTTCTGATATCTAGTCCAACTGCTGTCCCTCTCTTAAATGACACCTTATTGGTACAAAAGCGTTCAGTGCGAAAAGGGGGGGTAAAGAAGCTGAAGAAGGGCCGGCCGAGTGGCGCGGTGGTTAAGTGCTGGCTTGGGACGCCAACGGCCCCGGTTCGGATCCCACACGAGGGCCAGTGACACTGCCCTCAAAAAAAAAAAAAAAAGCTGAAGAAGGGAGGACAGCCACCCCAAGTGTGTTTTAAGGAGGGGCTACACTTTCCTTTCAGGCCCAGACTTTCCTTCCTATTTACGCTTTAAGCAAAAACTAAGATAAAACTCCTTGATCAAAGAATCGTTAGTCATAGGAATTCACCAAGAAGCATACTGATATAAGAAAACCAGGCTACAGGAACCAAAATTCCGTCAAGTTATTGATGAATTAGGGATGATTAAAAAGCAATGACCTAGGGCCCGCCAAGTGGCGCGGTGGTTAAGCGCTGGCTTGGGAGGCCAGCGGCCCCGGTTCGGTCCCACATGTGAGGGTCAGTGACACTGCCCTCAAGGGGAAAAAAAAAAAAAAAAAGCAATGACCTCCCCCCCCCCACACAGGAGGAATAACAGACACTCGCTCACTTGCTTCCTTGGCTGGGAGGGGGAGGGCACAGCTCTGCACAGGACCGGCCGCAGGAGCTTCTCAGCCTGACAGGTGGGGTGCCACACGGGAGCGGGGGGGCGGCGCAGGGGCTATGAGAGGAGAGCATCTCGCACAGAGTTCAGGGCAGGACAGCACCCATCCTGTCCCCGTGCCCAGGGTCTGAGCAAAGCAGCTTCCCAAGTAACAGTTCCTTATTTGTTCACTTTCTTCTTCTTTTTCTTTTTGAGGGCAGTGTCACTGGCCCTCATATGTGGGATCGAACCGGGGCCGCTGGCTTCCCAGGCCAGCGCTTAACCACCACGCCACTCGGCCGGCCCCTATGTTCATTTTTTTCCTTTAACGAAAATGTTTTCCTCCTCCCAGTCCTACCTAATATAGTAATTAACAATTTGGTGATGCCTTGGGATGATCAAGAATATCAATTTTGGGCCGGCCGAGTGGCTCAGTTGGTTAAGAGCTAGCTCAAGAGTGCGAGCTGAGCTCTGAGCAACAGCAGTTCGATGCCCAGCCTGAGCTGAGCTGCCAACAGGTGGCAGGATGGCTCAGCTAAAAAGAATATCAATTCTGACAACAGCTGATTTTTCTTTTAAAGCCCCAAATACCATTAATTCAGAAAGAACAGGAATGAAGCTCACACACAGTGGAGACTTCTGAGGCAAGTCCCCAGAAAACAATGACACAGTCGATGTTCAAGACAGACAGGTCACTGGGCCAGCCGAGTGGCTTAGTGGGTTAAAAGTTGGGTTAAGAGCGCGAGCTCTGAGCAACACGGCCACCGGTTCGATTCCCACATGGGTCAGTGAGCTGCGCCCGAGCTGAGCTGCCCCTGTGCTGCTACCAGGTGGCAGGATGGCTCAGCTGGTGTAACAAGACTGTTTGATGGTGGCTACGCCCACCCACAACTAGAGACTGAACTCAGCACCTTGAGCTGAGCTGCCGCCCCGATGGCTCAGTGAATAGGGCGTACGCTCTTAACAACAAGGCTGCCGGTTCGACTCCCACATGGGATGGTGGCTACGCCCACCCACAACTAAGACTGAACACAGCACCTTGAGCTTAGAGGCCACAAGCTGCCAACAGGAAGCCAGATGTGACAACTGGCGCCTCCACAACGAAGACTGAAGAACGACAACTTGGCTGGTCCCCTCCCCCAATTCCCCAACACTGTTCCCCTCCTCAATTCCTCCAATTAAAACAAACAAACAAAAGGGCAGGTCACTGGACAGCACATTCTGGTTGTAATCACTCCATGGATTTTCACTGGATAAATTCATTGTCTAATTATCTGTCTCAAAGTCCTATTTGCCAATGTAAAACCTTAGAGGAAAAATGAAATTTGATATTAACAACTACATCTTTTGGGAAATGGTTCATTCTGGAAGTGAAAAATTAAAATGATTCCTGATCCCCATGCCCCCCCCAAAAAGAGTTTAACTAGTCTAGTCAAGGCTCTTCTGTTTGCCAAGAAGAGAAGACCCACTGGGAGGTGGAGAGGTGCGACAGGTCCTTGGACAGGAGGCGACGAGACTGACAGGGCAAGGACCGGAAGTACGTAGGCCCTAGAGCATATGGATGTGGAGACAGGAACCAGAACCCAGCCTAGGCTGGCTCTTGGTGACCCTTCTCTGTTCTCCTGGGTACACTTCATCCTACCACCCCCTCTCTTAACCAACCACTGGCATCTTGTGCAGAGTCCAAAACTATGTATAATTCCATATCCTAACTACCGTCCAATGTCAGCTGTGTCTCAGTTTCTAGAATGAAGTCTGCACCAGCTCACCTGCTTGCCGTCCTTAGGCTAGCTAGGTGGTCCGTCAGCTGTAGAACAGGAGAGGATAGGCTATGGCAGGTCCCTATAAGGGAACGTGGTAGGCCAAGCAATGACCAGTATCTTTAATACAGTAACAAACTTCTCCTTTAAGTTACATAAGCATTTACCTCTTCACTCTAGCACAACTTAACTATCTGAAAAGGATGGTCATACGGTAGACAGGAATCCAAAAAACAGCTGACCCCTGAACAACATGAGTCTGAACTATGCGGGTCCACTTATCCATGGATTTCCCCCCAACTGACCTGTGTTATTCAAGGATCAACTCCGCAATTGGGAATCTGCATGTGGAGAGGGCAGACTGCAGTTACTTGTGGATTTTCAACTGAACTGCAGGTCCGCGTCCCTAACGCCTGCGTTGTTCAAGGGTCAACTCGAAATCAAGTAATAACTCAGTTCCCAAAATTTATGCTCAACAGATACATGTGGCCCTAAAAATAAAGAAGACAACTGCAATACCTTTACCAATTTTTTTTTTCTTTAAAAGCATTCAGGACTAGGGCAGGCCGAGTGGTGCGTTGGTTAAGAGTTGGCTTGGGACGCCAGCTCTGAGCAGCAGGGCCCCGCTTCGGATCCCACATGAGGGCTAGTAACACTGCGCCCTCTACACCTAAGATGGTGAACAACAGCTCGATTTGGAGCTGGGCTGCCGTGAGGCTGGCCAGCAGCGGGTATGAGCTTTCCTGAGCTGCCGTCTGCCGTCCACTGGCCGGCGACTGATCTGCCTCATCCGGGAAGAGCGCAATGACAATACCAACATGGGCCAGTGAAGCAACGTCCTCCACAACTAGACTGAAGAACAAAAAGACAGCAACTTGTCTGTTCCCCTCCCCCGGTTCCCCAATGCTGTTCCCCTCCCCCAATTCCCCAATAAAATCTATAAAAAAAAGTATTCAGGACTATCTTATCCACTTACTGTGTCAAAAACAGGAGAAAGGGCCATGGCCAGAATCAGAGAACATCTAATAAAGGTAGTCATTTGTTATTTTGACAAATCATTTATGTTTTCCATTCCTTTGTCACAACTGTCAAGAAAACCTGATAGGCTAGTTCCCCAAAGGCTTTTTTTTTTTTTTTTTTTTTTTTTTTTGCGGGCAGTGTCACTGGCCCTCACATGTGGGATCGAACCAGGGCCGCTGGCTTCCCAGGCCAGCGCTTAACCACCACGCTACTTGGCCGGCCCAGCTCAAAGTCCATTTTTAAGTAGAATTTCTTAGATGATGGATTTCATTTTGCACACAAGCGCACTGTGAATGCTGATGACACCCCCCTTTCGTGGACATCCACTGGTGTTTCCTGCATGTTCTCTAACTTCCCCTCTGGTGACAGACAGCATGAAATGACTTAACTTTCATTCCTGGAAAGGGAATGATCGCTTCTCCCACCCTCACCCAGGGACTTCCAGTAGGCAAGCCCGCTTTCTCATGGAGCACACAGCCACCAGGCTGCAGTGACAGTTCAGGGAGACCGAGGATCTAAGAGCGCAGCTCCCAGACTGCACCTCGGCGAGGCCTGGGACAAGGAGCTGAGACAAGCACAGCGACAGCAAGCTCCAAGGAGCAGCCAGTGAGGTGGTTCAGTTCCACCAGCAGGTGGCGTGCCACCCTTCCCGATGACATCACATCCCTACAAAGCTGGCTTTTCAGTGGTTGCTTTGATTAAAAAAAAAAACCAAACAAACAAAAAAAAAAATACAAGCGCTGCATGAAAATCAACAGGAACAGGAAATGAGGGTGGCGGTGCCCAGTACGATTCTGAAGTCTGAGAAGCTATACAGCCCATCAGTTAACAAGTGGTTTACTTAAGAATAAAATAAAAATAGTTTCCTTCAATTTATGGGTATTCCTTTTTCAAACAGCTATTAAGTTCTTAAGACGTAACTACTTAAGTGGTTTGGACTAAGGACTCAGTAAAGGGAACCCTGGGCGTTCGCTTTGACCTGGGGCACCGCAAAAATCCTAGGGACAGTAACGACACCCTGAATTTGGGAATCTTTGCACGAGGACTCAGGTCTGGGCCTCAGAGGGAAGAGGCGGGCAGAAGCAAAGCAGTGCCCCCACTTGACCACGGCCTCAGCTCCAAGTCCAAGTCCGTCGGAAGAGCCCACCAGTATCCTGTCCCCAGGCCTTAGATGTGGGCTGGAACACCGGACATATATACTGTAATTCACCAAAACGAGGAACTGACTTCCTAATCTTCGTGTTCCCAGAACAAAACCCAAGAGGAATTCAGTAACAACGGCTTCTCGAAAGGCCTGTTCCTGGGAGAGCAGGTCTGCTGGGCCCTTGAGGACAGGTGTGCCTGGGCCCAACATGGGCTGGTGCAGGGGACAGGGGACACGGGACACGTCTGAAGCCTTGAGGGCTTTGGATGGGCCCCTGGAGGGCACTCGGGAACACCCCCAGAGGGCGGGCCAGGCCACAACCCTCCTGCGGTGTTCTGCCCCAACACAAAGCCTGCACCGAACCACGAGGAAGCCAAGAGAACCAAAGTGAGGGCTGCTCTCCGACAACGCCCACTACCTTGACAAAGCAAAGGGAAGAAAGCCAAAGAAAGAAAGGCTGTTTCAGGTTCAAAAACAAAGGTGCCCTCTAAAGGCAGCACCCATTCCTGGACTCACTGGACCCAGAGGGAGCTAGACGCACTTCAGGGACAATCGCGGGCGCGTGGATGAGGACACGGTGCAGAGTCAGTGTTCCCTGTTCTGCACACCGAGTCGTGGTCACATAAAAACATGTCTGTGTTCTCAGAGAACACACACCCACGTATTCAGAGATAGGGGTGGGGGGCGGGGGGGATGTGAACCTTGCCCTCGACGACACAAGAGACCTAGATGTTTTAAAATAAAGGTGGCATGGGCATTAGGATGGCACATGGACGACGAACCAGAAAAAGCTCTTTCTCTGCTGCCCCGACTGCCACGCAGTGGCTGTGGGGACCCGTGTCCCCTCACTCCTGGGAAAACCTCCGGAGCTGCCCTTCAGATGGGGGTGGGGGCAGGAAGACTGGTCCACGCATGAGCCTCCAGAGGTTTGGGGGGGGACAGGAGGCAATCAGAAAAGTGTGACAATAACCTGCGTGAGAAGAGGGACCCCATTAACTTCCCCTCACACTGTGAGCCATATTCTCAGTCTCCTACGTTTATACCCAAAGGTATAAAGTACTTTGTTTTAATGGAAGTAGAACCAGTCATCTTGGCAGAGAGATAAACTAAGGAGCTGGTGGGGTCTGCAGGCATCACCCCTTGGAGACAGGGATGCGGCAGAACCCAAGCTGCAGTGGACCCAGTCCACACAGAACCGCACACTGCCCTTCAGTCCCCCAAGGGCAGGTGCCAGGCCCCACACAACACTAGGGTCTCCTGTGCACTGCAGGGCGCTGGGCAGCACCCCCGGCCTCTACCCTCGAGATGCAACTACCACACCCCACGCTGTGACAACCCCAATGTCTCCAGACGCTGCCTAATGTCCCTAAGAACTCGGCCACTGTCTCTCTCTGCAGCCCTCAAACCAGGAGAGGTGAGTTTTACTGATGAATCAAATGAGTGACAGCTGGGCAGGCTGAGGGATGGGAGAAACAAGGCCACAGAGCCACAAAAACTAAGACAGTAAGTGACAGATGCCAGCCACGTAAATCATGCAGCAGCTTCCGGCGACTCTGGTAACATTTGGGGTAATCCGACTGACGTTAGGCCCTGTCCCTCCGGGAAGCACACCTGCCCATTCGTATCGGGGGTGCGCCACGCGGCCGCAGGACTCACCAGGACGGGGCACCGGGTCTCTGGGAGCGAGCAGCTCAGACAGTGAAATCTGAAATCTGCACTGAAGGGCAGAGAACTAAGTGCCTTTTTACAGCTAAGCCCTAGTGATGAAGTCCCGACATATTGAACACTTTGCTATCCTGTTAATAACTACAAGAGAATCTTAAAAATAAACCTAAACAAGGGCCAGCCGACTGGCGTGGTGGTAAAGCGCTGGCTTGGGAAGCCAGCGGCCCCAGTTCGGGTCCCACATATGAGGGCCAGTGACACTGCCCTCAAAAAATAAAAAAGTAAAAAAAAAAAATAAACCCAAACGATTTGTCCTTGTCCTCGACGAGCTAACTGTTAGACCCTCCCAAGCGCAACTGTCCAGAGGAATTCGCCTTCCGAGACACTTCTGGTGCCCAAACACCCGAATTCCCAACCCCACAGCGAGATTCAAAGGCAGTCTGCACTGGGAGAATTCAAGCCCCTCTGAGCACTTCCTGCGTGCGGAGCACCTGTCAGCCCAGTCGTCTCAGCGCGGAGCTGAGAACAGCCAGCTTAAAGGAGAGCGAGACACAGCACTTTCTCTGCAGAGGCTGCGCAGCAGCGACAGAAACCACAGGCTTTGGATCCAGTCTGGGACCGCGGGCCACTGCTTCGCCTCAGGCCTGCCCCTCCGCTGGGGGGTGGGGGGCAAAGGGCGCCTCGCTGGTCCAGGGCTCAGAGCAGGGCGGCGATCTTTTTCTGTAGAGACCCAGACAGCCAATGCTTTAGGCTTTGCAAGCAGCTACTCAATTCTGTAGAAACAGTAACCACTAGAAAACAAGCTCCGTGAGAGCAGGCAGGGGTCAGGGACACAGTGGGAGGCATGAGGGGACAGCTGGTGACAGTACTGGGGTCAGTGGCGGGTTAATATTGAGATTTACAGGATGGAGTTGCTATACAGCTGTTAAAAAAAATTTAAGGTGGCCCTTCTTTACTGTCACGAGATGACCACAATACAAAAAATGGGGGCGGGGGGGGACAACAACAGAAATTTCAGAATACGTACAAGTTTGGGGAAGATGGTATCATTTGATTCCTTTGTGAAAAATCATGCACTTACATATCAAATCAAGTATTCTATAAGTGACCTTAATTTAACCAAACCCTACTGATGAGCATTTAGATTTATCCATTCATTCCACAAACATTCACTGAGATGTGCTATGTTCCAGGCACCTTTAGAGGAAATACTCTCGAGGAATAAAGAGAGATCTTTGCACTCAGGGAGCTTATATTCTAGTGATTACTCAGTGTTTTGCTTTTATACCAAAATTTCTAACAGAGACTGTTTCTGATACTTGATGGCTTATAGCCTTAGTGTCATGCTATGAAACCTTTTCCCTACACACTCCACCTCAAAGATTACATTTTCCCCAGCATTTTTCTAATACTTGCAAGTTTTAATCTTTACATTTAAAATTTTAATCCATCCAGAGTCTGTATGTGCTGTGGAATGTAGTTTTCAACTTTATATTTTCCAACAGACTACCAGTTAGTCCAGTGTCCATTCCCTGCTGACCTAAAAGGCTACGCTACCATAAACTAAATTCCCATCAACTTGCAACCATCTAGACAACGTTGTTAACCCACCTATGTTGTATAGTGCTTTCCTGTCGATATCTAATTGGACATTCCCCCCTCATCTTTCTTTCTTTCTTTTTTTTTTTTGAGGGCAGTGTCACTGGCCCTCATATGTGGGATCCGAAACGGGGCCACTGGCGTCCCAAGCCAGCTCTTAACCACCGCGCCACTCGGCCGGCCCCTAAGTGACATCTTGGAAACGAGCCGGCACAAGCAGGCAGGCAAACCGCCATCAAGCTCTCTGCTCCTGGCCACCCAAGTTCGCTGCAGGCTCTTCAAGGACCCATCAGCGTGCTCTGCATCTAGCTAGGCCTTCTAACCGATGTTAAGTGTTTTCCTCTTTATTAAAAAATGTCTTGGGCGGCCCCGGTTCGGATCCCGCATGTGAGGGCCAATGACACTGCCCTCAAAAATAAAAAATAAAATAAATAAATAAATGAAAATAAAAAAAGTCTTAGGCCAACCAACCAATAAAAATGGCACTGGCCTACTTGCCTAAGCACTAAAAAAAATATATATTTCTAAGGTTAGTTGCTATAAGGGAATAAGCTGTTTGCAAAACAGCAAACTTATGAGGGCCCGGGGCTCTCATCCCGAGCCCCTCCTCATGTGTTCTGACCACTCACCATCTAAGACACGTTACTCAAATCCCTGACTTCTGTTACCCACGCGAGAGCAGTCTCACTGTAAAGAACCATCCAGTTTATCTGAACTGAACATTCAGGACAGGAGCCCGCCCCCTACGGGGGCGCGAGGCTGCAGGAGCAGCACACAGGTGCACCTGCGGCCTCCCTACCGCCCTGCCCCCCCCGGGAATCTCAGCATCTGTCTGTCACAGGAGCAATGGGCAGGAGAGGCGCGGAGCGAGGGCCTGTGTCTGGCCCCAGCTGGCTCTCCTTTAGCCTTTACTTCCAGATGACCCACTTACCCTCAAACTGCCTCCCCCAAGAATGACCCCAACCTTATAAAAGGTCGACATGTATAAAACTTCAGAGTTACATACATCCAACTTATCAGGGAATATCTATGCTAACCAGCACCTACTTATAATGCTGCATTGTTATATGTCATAAGATTCAAAAACAAAGACTATCTTTTGTTTTGTTTGAAATCAAATCCTTCCCCCTCCCAATCAAAGCCATCTTTCTTAATCTCACCTGTCCCTTCCAAACCGTACAATGCTGAGTTTAGCAGGTACTTTATGGAGACTGTAATATATAGGAGAGTAGTTGAAATTACAGTAAGGTACTGTTTGCCCAAAGCTAACTGGTTCAACCCATTCCTCAGAAATAAAACAAACTAGCTTGTCTACTAATTCAGACCGCTGTTTAACCTCACAGGAGCTCATGAAGATGGCCCTACCTCGCATCCCATGTCACAGCTCACTTGCTCCCCTGGACAGATAAGCATGCCGACTGGGACAAACTGTGAAGCCGGGAGGCCAGCTGAAATGGAAGGGCAACGTGAACAGCCAGCACCAATGACGGGACAGGCCCGCGGGTCCCAAGACAGATAAGAACCCCCAGCTCTTGCAAGGCTTTCAGCCTCCTGTTACCACCCCTCTCCTGCACCAACGTCCCCTACGGAGTTTGTCAACATCAACTGTGCCTGCGTCTCTGTGGTCCAGGGGCCAGCAGCAGCAGAGGCACCTGGGAGCTTGTTAGGAAAAAGCTGAGCTGGGATTTGCAGCTAACAAGATCCTGGACTCAGGCGCAGTCGAGTTCTGAGCCCACCCAAAGCACAGCACTGTTCCCACACGACCCTCCAACTGCTGAGCCCCTCCCGCCCCCACATCTACACAGGTGGCCTCCGCTTCCTCAACTGCCATGTTCCACCACTCCGATGTGGCTTTCGGGCCCCACTGTGTCACTGAGAGGGCTCCCTCCCTGGTGCCTGCAGTCAGTCCTCAGACCTCAGCAGGGCTTCATGCAGGCGATACCCTTCTGCCCACCGTCCGTCCGTCCGAGCTGCCCCTCCATCTCCTCTTTCAGACCTCCTGTGGCTGGGTGCTCTACCCTCCACTCACCGCGTCCCACGCACAGGTAACACGAGAACTCAACACTACCTGCGGCCTCCAGACTGGGCTTCAGGCCGACACTCGAGGTGCCAGCACGTGTGCACTTGTCTCACGTCCATTAGAATGTCCCATGTCCCAAGGGCAGCTCTCCATTCCTGCTGGACGGCCAACACATCTGCCCTCCCACTTGGCCTCACCTCCGTGCCCGGGATCACCGTCCCCTAAGTTAGCCAAGCAAACACTTCGGAGCCACCCGACACCCCTCCATGCTCCCCTCGTCCCCCTGTCCAGTCCACCAGCACTCTGGTTGGCTCTACCTCCAGAACAGGTGGGAGCTTACCTATTTCTCTCCACTTCCTCAGGCCCCATCTTTGGCCAAGCCATGTGTCATTTCTCATCAACAGTCTTCTTTAAATGAATCTATCTCTATTTTTCCAACAATCCATTCTTCACGTGGCAACCTAAACAATCTTTAAGTCACATCTCATGACTTCTTCCTTAAAATCACTCAATGGCTTCGCACTGCAGCGAAAAAAGCAACCCCAGCTCTGCCCCCCCACCCATGATGTGGTGACTGCAGCATGCACTGGCCACACCAGGGCCCCTCCGAAGGTCGCCCAAGGCATCAGCTGTCCCTGTCCCGGGCAGACTGGGTCAGGAGGTCACAGCCGCCCCCCGAGTCCTCACCCCTACGCCCCGGCCCGCCTCACCAGAGGCACCTAGGCGCTCCATCGCCCTGGCTCGTTCTCCTCCCTCAGGTGTCGCCTGCCAGGAAGGCCTTCCCATCACTTACGCTAAGGGCCCCCTTCACCTCGCATCTCACCATGAGGCCTGACACCTGCCTGATCACTGGTTCACCATCTCCTGAGTCTGAGAAGAAAGGATCCGAAGCCATTTCCCAGCACGTCCTCACGGCTAAGCGCGGGGCCTTGACCAAAGTACAGTATTTGGCAAATATTTATGAAATAAATGGATGCCTTTAAGGAGTTCATTTCTGGAATCCACTCTCCACAGAAAGGTGAACATTCACCGGACCTCCTAAAACAGGCAATTCTAAATGTCGTGCTACAGAAAGTCAGTGATGGGTGACAAGAATGGCCACAGAGTCTGGCTCCTCCCGTCAAGTCCTGGAGCCTGTGCTCCCCCCACTCCCAGTTTGGGGCGGGTCCTGGATCGTCTGCCCGGCAGAGCGCTGCACAGGTGATGCTGTGGGACTCCGAAGGGGCCTCAAGGAGCCAGCCACTTCTGCTCCGGCCCTCCTGGACCTCAGCCACCACGCGAGGCCTGGCGAGCCTGCTGGAGGTCACGTGGAGGAGAGCAGAGGCACCCTGGCTAAAAGCCCACGCAGGTGAGGCCACCTGGGAAACGCAGACCCCAGCCCAGCTGCCAAAGGCCTGCAAAGGCGGGAGCTGGCCCAGCCGACACTACCCAGAGCAGAGGTGAGCTCTCCCGGCTGGGCCCGCCCTAACGGACAACAGCGAAGAGACACGTGGGCGCTGTTTTACGTCACTAAGTTTGGGGGAGTTTGTTATGCAGCCACAGGTAACTGACACAGGCCACACCGCAGGATGCATGTTAGTGTCACAGTTCTCAACTGTGGTATTGCCGAGCCCTTGGGCTGGCTAGCCCTTTGCTGTCAGGGAGCAGCTCTAGGGCACGCCCATGTTGTCACCATGTCCCAAGAACAGCAGCAGTGGGCACAAAACGCACAAGTGCACACACTCTGTGCCTCTGGGGCTGGGGGCGTCCCCAAGGAATGGGAGGCCCCGCTCCGGGACCTCCTTTGCTCCTTCCCCTCAACCCCCCAGGTCCGGGCGGGCCCACAGACTCCTCCTTCCTCATTGGTCCCCAAAGGGCAGGCGGTGGGATGGTCACTAGCTCTACCCATTCCCATGACAACCACCCGTAAGGAAGTCACTCTTCTGTACCCACAGAAGAGACAAGGCAGGTGCAAAGAACATACAGTACCTGGGGGGACTCTCCACACGGTGCCCCCCTAACACCCCAGTGACCGAATGGGTTCCAAAGTCCGCAGGAAGGCAGGGCTGCCTAAACCGCCGAGACCAACATGTTTTAAGTCCAGCAAGTTCAGAGATCATGGATAATTAAAAAAAAAAAAAAAAATGGTTCAAGTATGTAAAATTAAAATTGACTAGCAAAATTCCAAGTCTACATACAAACCGCCCTTTTAACTTGGAAGTAAATATTTACCATGTTTGATAAACACCCCAAGATTTGTAAAATACAATATAGGTCCTAAGCTCAGCTATGCAATGGCTGCTGTATGGAGGTTCTAAACAGCTTTAACCGGGCCGGCCGAGTGGCGTGTTGCTTAGGAGCTGACTTGGGATGCCAACGGCCCCGGTTCGGATCCCACACGAGGGCCAGTGACACTGCCCTCTACAGCTAAGATGATTAACAACAGCTCCACCTGGAGCTGGGCTGTGCGAGCCCCGGCGACGGTGTAGGCTGCAGCCCCTGCTGCAGTGGGCTGCCATAGGCTACAGTGAGTGGCCGGCAGCCAGCGTGAACTGCCAATAGCCACAGTGAGCGGCCGTCCAGAGGCCGGCGACCGATCTGCCTCACCCGGGAAGAGCACAATGATGATACCAACATGGGCCAGTGAAGCAACCTCCTCCACAACTAGACTGAGGAACAAAAAGACAGCAACTTGTCTGTTCCCCTTCCCCGGTTCCCCAACGCTGTTCCCCTCCCCCAATAAAATCTATAAAAAAAAGTTAGCGTTCTCTCATTCTGTGAACAATGCTGCTGTTTGGAAGCTCTTCTTTCGCAGCAGCCGAGGGAGGGAGACGAAGGGCATGCGCAGCCACCCACTCGGCAGCCCAGCACCCTCCTGAACACGTCAAGTTTTACGGTGTGGGAGGTGTGTGCTGGGCAGTCCCCACCTTTTAAAAAAATGGAAATAGGGTATGGCACGCACCTACTGACTCACAGAGCACACTCAAGTGCCTCACCACATCACACCATGCCGTGTCAGGTACCAAGGGGCTCCCTGCCCCGAGTCCACCTGGCCCAGAAAAAGCCCCTCACATTCCCTTCTCACCTCCGGACCTACAGCAGCCACCCCAAACCCACATCCCATCCAGGTTAAGCGGGCTCAAGGCTTCCCAATAATCATCCTCTCCCTTTGCAGGAAAACAACCAAGAAATTGGGGTCCTGGCCATGTAGCTTCACAGGCCCGTCCCCAAGGGCTGCCGGTGTCAGAGTGACTTGCCTGCACACTGCCTACCCACCCCCAGCCCCAGTCCTGAGCTGACAGACGGGACTGAGCGACACTGCCAGGGCCCGAGAACTAGCCCTGCCTAAGAAAGGGCCTGACTGCTGTGCCCTGCTTCCCACACGCGCACTCAGGAGAGCAGGGGCGGGCCTCGCAACTCTCACTCAACCTGATGCGATGGCCAAGAAGGCAGGAACTGGTCAAGCAACGTGTTCCAGAGCAGCAGGGGTGACCAGAGAAAGCCTCTCTGAAGTGACTGACTCTCAAACTGAGACCTAAAAGATCAAGGACTCCATGGTGAAAGCAGCCAAAGCAATAGGGATGTCAGGTGGAGAGGGAGAGATGAGCCTGGAGGTTAGAAAGGCTGGGGTAGAGATTTCAATTTGAGAGTCATCAAAACTATCGGTAAACAGCGTTTAAAACAGACAAGAATAGGGGCCGGCCGAGTGGCTCAGTTGGTTAAGAGAGCGAGCTCTGAGGAACAAGGTCGCCGGTTTGATTCCCACATAGGCCAGGGAGCTGCACCCGAGCTGAGCTGCTGCTGAGCTGTCAACAGGTGGCAGGATGGCTCAGCTGGTGAGAGCACCTGCTCCTGACAACAAGGTTGCTACGCTCACGCACAACCAAGACTGAACATGCCACCTTAAGCTGAGAGGCCGCAAGCTGCCAACGGGTGGATGAAAGGAAGCCAAGGGCAAACCACAGATAGAAGGAGAACCGGGAGCTAAGAGGAGAGGGTTTCAAGAAGGCGGTGGTGAAGAGAGTTCAATTCCAAGAGGCTTCAGAACAAGCTGGAAACCGACAAACCGCCATTCCAGAGAGGGCTGTGGCCTGAAGCAGGGGCAGAGAGACGTGCGGACAAGGAGAGTAGGCGCGAGGGACAGACACACATCCAGACTCCACGCCGACCTGAAACGCCCAGCTCCATTTCTGAGACACGGAAACCCTCCGGGATACGTACTTTTCCTAGTTAAGTTCTGTTACTGCTTCATCTGCAACCAAGACAGGCTTTTTACAAGCTTGGATGTGAAGGGAAGGACACGGGAGACGGGTTGGGACCACAAGGGGAACAGGGATGGTGCTCTAAGTAACTATGGTGGGCTGAACAATACCCCCCCCAAATTCCTGTCCACCTGGAACATGTAAGTGTGATATTCTTTGCAAGTAGAATTAGTTAACTTACAACGAGGTCACACTGTTAGGGTGCGTCCGAATCCAATGACTGGAGTCCTCTAAGGGCAGACACACGGAAGGGAGGGCATGTGAAGACAGAGGGGCAGAAACGGACGGCCAGCGCCCACCGGAGGCGGGAAGAGGCGCCTGGGAGCGGCCCTGCCAACACCAGCATGCAGACTGCACATGCGGGTGGGAGTGGGCTCCCTGTGTACGCCACTCAGTGTGTGCTCGTTTGTCACAGCATGCCCAGGAAAGAGAACCATTTCAGAGCCGGGCAGACGAACCCCTGAAAACCGACAATGACAGCGACCACAAGACAGGAGCAAAGGCCATGAGGCGGCCTGGAGAACACGCGGCCACAGGAGGAGGCAAAGCAGCCCCGGTGGGCTCAGTGGACCGCAAGCCGACACTTGGGCACCATATGACGCCTCACAACTGCACTGAGAGGGGTAGGCTGGGTTAGGGGTGCGAAATCACTGCTCAAGGCCTCCAGGCCAAGTCCACAGAGCAGGGGGGTGTCCGCATGGGGCCAGCCACAAAGAAGCAGAGCTCGGCCGTGGTGCCGATACTAATTGCGTTAGCAAAGGTAAGACATCCAGGAATACACATACTACGCGTGAAACAAAGAAAAATCGGAACGAAAAAATCTATACAGTGTGCTCCCCAACACAGGGAGAAATCTGTGCACACGTGCCTGAGCGATACAAAAGACTAAACAAAAACAATCTTAGGTGGTTTGGCTTGATGGGCTAATTAGAAATTTGCCCCCTCATCTTCACAATCCTCATTTTCTACAGTGAACATGTTAAACGTTTTTACTATTAAAATACTAGTAACTATTAAAAAGTTAAAGATAGAAACTGAGACAATAAAATGGATTCACTGAAAGGACGTCTTTATAACAACACCGGCGGCTCAGGGAGAACAGAAACAAGGCCCCGAAAGAGGGGCCCGGGACAGACGGAGGCACTGAGGCGGGCAAACAGCTCGCCTGTCCAGGGGATTTAGCTGTGAAAAAAGAAAGCGAGGCTAGCGACTGCCCAAGATGCCAGGGTTAACGGGGGTTAAGTCGCTTAAGACGGGGGGATGTGGGAAGGCAGAATGGCGGCCCCTGAAGACGCCGCAGACAAGATGGGCGGTAGCCATTCAAGTGGAAGACTCTTCCCGTCCACGACACACGAAGGGGACAAGGACCAACACAGAAGTCTCCGAGATGAGAGCAGGGAGAGAGCTCGTGCTGCAGGGGCCACAGCCTAGTAATTAACAGCAGGCTCTGGAGGCAAACAGCTCAAGTTCGAACAGGGGCTCCACTGACTCCTGGCTGTGACCTTGGTGAATCACCTCATCCTGCCGCCAGCTTCACCCCGTGAAATGAGCTCGTCACCTGGTAACACTATGAAGTTCTTAGCACGGGGTCTGGCACAGTGGGCGCCCAACAAACAGGGGCTAATGGCACGGGCCACCAACAGGCCAACACACAAGTTCACCCACTGCCAAGAGAATTCCAGGTCGGGGCTGCAGTTTCTTCCAACAGGAAAACCGGGACGGCCCTCTCCCGACACACCTGGGAATATAAAGCCTATGCATGCCAAGTGGAGGGCAGCACCGATCTCACCAAGCAGGACGCCTGTCTCAATGCCAAGCTCAACCCTGCCCTGGGGCTTCTCCCTTTGCCCAGGGGGCCGCCTGTTCATCCTCTCACCTCAGATGTTCCCACCACCCTTGTAACAATGAAAGCCCAGCAATCTCTGGGGCCCTGCCCTGCCTTCTTTCTCAGCAAAGCCTCTCCCACCACCTGAGATGACGCTCCTGCCACTAGGTGTCTCTCACCACTGCCCATCACCAGCTGCCCCCTGGCAATGCTCAGGCTTGACTAAGCACTTGACTGCGGTGCCCCTGTCCCTTTACAGGCTCCCTCCTCAAGCTGCCCCATCTGAAACCAGCACAACAGAGGAGCTTCCCCCAGGGGCCTCTGCGGCCCTCCCAACACCCCGGGCCTCCTCTTACTGCTGACTCTTCAGCCCACCTGACGGACCCACCTTCCTCCCCTGCCATCCCTCATGCTGTCCCATAGCCTCTTCTCAGGTTCCGCCAATGGGTCTTCAATCTCCAGAGAATCTCAGGTTCCCCTCACCACAACTAGAACGGGGCGAGGAGGGCATCTCAGAATAGCTGCCGTGCCCGGCTGAGGGCCTCTGGTCCTGCCGGCACCTCGGGCCGGGCCCTGGCTAGTTTAACCACCACGCCGCTCTCCACCAGTGCCACTCAGTGGCTGGGGCTGGGTCTCAGGCCTTCATACCCGTAATTACTGAGGACCCCAGGCTTCTGTTTACAGGTACTCACTACCTTAGAAATTAAAACAGAGAAGTTCTAAAAATGTTTAATAAGCCTATCACGGTACCAGAAGTACCATTTTCACAGAAATAACTAGAAACAATTTGGAACCCACTTTACACGTCAGCAGCACACCTCTTACCGCCTGCCTGGCTGGGCAGCTGGCCCTCACAGCTGCTTCTGCACTCAGTCGGCAGCAGCATCTTGTCCTGGCGGAAGCACACGAGGAAAGCTGGCCTCACAGACACGTAGTCGGAAAAGGGGCAGTATTTTAACAGCCTTTTCAAACCAATGCGGACAGTCTTCTTTGACAGCACGATGGAAATCGGCGAGTGGTCAGTTTTTTAAAGGGTAGTGCTGCCGTGGAATCTGAAACTATGTCAATTAATTGTGGGTACTGTCACATTAAACTCTATGGGTTTTACTCCATTCTTGGGCTCTGAAAGACCTTTCAACCACTGCGAGTGGGTAGCACACGCCATTTGGAAAGTATCGGTTCACCGAATTAAGTGATAAACCGTCTATGCTGACATTTCTTTATATAATAATAAAAAGCAACATCTCCTTAGTATCACCACCTATCTCATAAGAAAAGTCTTGAAGTCCTGGGAAGCTGTCAAGCTCATGATAGCAGAATCAAGTTTTCCAAAAATTCTAATTTCCATTTGAAAGCTCAAATTTTATCCTTGCCAACGATCCTGTCAGTGATTCTCCTTGAAGTATCTGTTGTGCTTCATTCATTTTCAGGAAATAGCTGCCAAATACCCCTGTCGAGCAGCCATCATCTGTCAGCTGTTCTCTCAACTCAGTCACACGGCCCAGTGTCCAGGAGCCACTGGTGCTTTATGCCCGCTTTCCATTTCGTCACAGACAAGTAAAGAAACGGGACTCGGGATTGACGTTAAAAAAATTACTTCTTATTGCTTCAGTGATGGAATTAGATTGAAGTGGGTTTTTTTTTTTACTACCAGCTCATGGCGGTGAAGAAGACGAGGCCTACAAGGCTTACTACTGTAAGCCGTCTGACCACGGCCTTGATCTGGACTACAGACCCAGCTGTCTAACCTGCCACTGCTTGTGAGCCATCAGTGCAAACAGCAGCAGCCAAAGTCAGAACATCTTCATGGGATTCCGAAAGTAGCTTTGGCCTAACGGGGCCCTGGGGGGGTCTCAGGGACCCCAGGAGCACACACATCGCACTTTGAGGCCTCTTGCTCCAAGAGACTGTCACTCCCGAGACTTCACTCACCAGGTAAATACTCGACTTGAAAAGTCTGCCTCCACCCAGACGCTTCTACAGAGCGGCTCGTGCACGTGGACAAAAGTCACCACTCAAAAATCACTCACTTGGGCCGGCCGAGTGGCGCGGTGGTTAAGTGCTGGCTTGGGAAGCCGGCGGCCCCAGTTCGGGTCCCGCATATGAGGGCCAGTGACACTGCCCTCAAAAAAAGTCACTCACTCAACCAATATTTACTGTGCGCCCTGTTTCAGAGGCTGGTCATGCTCGAGTGAACCCAAGGGCCTGTCTTCATGGAGCTAGTACTCGTGGGGGATCAGCGTGAAGCCTGGGCATGGCAGTGGAGAGCAGAGAATGGCCTCTGAGGAGGGGCTACCTGAACAGAGGGTGTGAGCTGTCCGATCGAGGCTCTAGCAGAGCTTGGCAGGGAGAAGGCTGGGCAGTGTGAGGACGGCTGGCACCGTGGGAAGGCCTCCTCGGCCCGCAAACCCAGCTCACATGAAGTGTGCCCCACCCAAGCACTGCTCCTTATTTTGGGAAGTGCAAACAGCCAGCAGATGTCCAGGACAGAAACCGGCGGTCATGTACTCCTCCCTTACCTTCTTCAGTCACTGGCTTTACCACCCGGTCCAGGCCCCTCCTCTCCACACCAGCATCCCATCTGGAACCTTTGTCCCTCCCCTAGGCAAGCTCCAAGCTCAAGATCCCAAGTGATGTTCTGATCAGGTCAATCTCATCCTTAGAAAGCTTCGAAAGCTTCCTCGAGCCCTCCAGGGAAAAGGGCAAAGCCTTCACCAAGCGAAGCTGACCTTTCAGCGCCCTCTCTCACCGATCTCCAGCCTTGAAGGAGCTGCGCTCTCCCTCGTGATGATTACCAGGCACCAGACACTCCTCTGGGTGCTGACAGACCTGGTTGCACATAAGAAGTGCTCACACCATCTCCTCAGTCCGAAACACTCTTTCCTTCCTGTCCACCTGCTTGCCAGACAGGCTCCAACTGGGGGACCCTTCAGGTCTCAATGTAAGCTCTCCTCCTGAAAAGCCATCGCTCAACTCTACAACAGCCCTGGGCCTGCTGTCAGGCTCCCTACTAAGCTATCCATTCAGTGGGGCCCTGGGCAACGCCCATTCTACCACAACTTACAGCCTTGGCACCTGGCAGAGGAGTGCTGGAGAAGCATTTGTTAAACAAATCTCCAGGGATGGTGTTTATGAGAACATATGAAAAACGTTTCATTATACTGTCACTCGTTGGCAAATCACGAGATGCCAAAAAAAGTTTTGTGAAATCAAAAAATTCAGCATCATAAAAGGAGAGGTGAAATCTCAAAAAAATAAACGGATTTTACCCGTTTTCCAAATGAATTAGAGGATAAAATCATCCTATAATGATAAAGAAAGTCTTTCAAGAAAAGAAGATGTGAGCAAAGACTCGGGAGAAAGTAAGGTAGCAACTCAGTGACAGGACTGGGATGGACAACCACAGCTGTCCCTAAACATTCCCCCAGGAACCACGAGTCTCTCGGTGAACTGCCGCCTTATAACACGATCTGACTTCATCACGGTCAGAGAGGTGTTTGCAAAGCAAGGCCCGGAGCCACAGAACACAGAAGGGCGACCCCTGCCCCAGCACTGTGGGCCGATCACCGCTCAGAGCCTCCCACGCGGGAACCTGCGAGGGGCCTTGGGAAGGAGGTTCTGCTGGGCTGGCCTTACAGGTGATGAAACAGATGCAGAGGCGTCACAACCACATCAAAAGCGGCAAGTCAAGAGCCAGCCGGGCCCTACTGCTGCACACGAATTCATCGCTCTCCCTCCAGAGAATTCAGGAAGTGTTTAAAGTTCCTATGACAATTTTCTGGAAACCTACTGTGGAGGGTTTAACATTCTCTTGGCTCATTAAAAAGCATCCAGAATTTGTTTTAGCTTTATAACTACAACACGTGGACGGGTACTTAAGAAAATCTGTAATCCTCACTGGGAATACATTTTATAATTGTCACAGGACTGAGTCAGGAGACACACAGTTATGCACAGGTAAACAAGGATATGTTCAACCAGTGCCTTTACTACCCCAGTCCTCCTTGACAGAAAGCATTTGAGCAGCCTATTATGAAATCATAGTAACCTTTTATCAAAGGCAATATCAGTGTAACTGGATAATCTCTTTTTTTTTTTTTTTTTTTTTTTTTTTAAGATTTTTATTGGGGAATTGGCAGAGGGGAACAGCGTTGGGGAATCGGGGAAGGGGAACAGACAAGTTGCTGTCTTTTTGTTCTTCAGTTTAGTTGCGGAGGATGTTGCTTCACTGTTGGTATCTTCATTGTACTCTTCCCGGATGAGGCAGATCGGTCGCTGGCCTCTGGATGTCGCTCACTGCGGCTATTGGCAGCTCACGCTGGCTGCCAACCGCTCACGCTGGCTGCGGGCCACTCACTGTAGCCTATGGCAGCCCACTGCAGCAGGGGCTGCAGCCCACACCATCACCGGGGCTCACACAGCCCAGCTCCAGGTGGAGCTGTTGTTAGCTGTAGAGGGCAGTGTCACTGGCCCTCATGTGGGATCCGAACCGAGGCCGCTGGCATCCCAAAACCAGCGCTTAACCAATGCGCCACTCGGCCGGCCCTGGATAATCTCTTAAGAATTACCTTAGATGATCTTGACCTGGTCTTTACAATCATTACGTTTTTTAGAAATGGCTTTTCCCCAGAATTTTAATTTAATTAAGTCAACCAAGGAAATACTCACCTAAGTCTTCAAAAAAAAAAAAAAAAAGAAGAAGAAGAAGAAGAAGAAGAAAACAACATTGTTCTAGGAAACAGGAAGCTTTTCTACCACTGGGAGCCAGCAGGAATCTGCATCGACCCCTGTGACTCCTGGTGGCAGGCGCCACACAAGAGGAGGCTGAAAGGTCTGCAAAGCTCTCAGCTCTGCACGAACCCACTGGCCAATTCAAATGCCTCCAGATGCCGCTGTGTCTTAAATGCAAGTTCTGGAACAAGGCTCCAGCTCTACAAAGAAGAGATCCTCCTGGCTTCTCCAGAACAGTCAGTGTGACGTTCCATTACTCTGTATGTCCACATTCTCCACAGATATTTGGACCAGTAATGTCACACATTCAGTTTTGTAAATTACTTCTCTGATCTCAGTTTCCATTTAAATGCGTTTGTACCCCCTCATTCTACGTCCACTAAAACAAACACTTAACTACTTAATTTCTCTAACTACATAGAACACCGAATGCAAACCTGAAATCAGAATTTAACCAGGGTTAAAAAATTCTAAAATCTGTTGTTCAATGCCTTACTAGACTTACGTTAAACAGGGGTTTCAAACTAATATGGCATGCCATATGGTCAAGCCCAGATAATAAAATTGGGACTATCTATTACCACATCCACTAATGCTAAAAGCCAAAGTCCAGTAGACAGTTAAGAATTTAATCCAATTTAGAGACCAACATGAGCCAATTCTTTTGGGCAGAGACAAAGCAATCCAATGAAGAAATTATGATAAATGCCAATACCGCATATCTAAAATAAAATCAATGTTATTCGTTAAAGTATTAACTAAAAAGCCAGCTGCTGGTAGGTAAGTCTACAGATATCTTGAATACCTTCTCAACGCTATTTGTAGAAATATAATTTTCCAATCAAACCGGTAGACAACAGACAGAAATCAAAGTCAGTAGGCATGAAAAAATTTTTCTTGAAGAGGTTTTACTCTTTAAAACAAAATAATACAGTATTCTGCAGCCTTTTCACACTCTTTTAAATCTCTTTTGAGATTAAAATTAAATCTGAGTAAACTTACTTCCACGTCCCCCCAAAATCAGAAGTCAGTCAAGATATCAAACAGAAAGAAATCTTTATTAAGATATCATTAAAGGGCCAGCCGAGTGGCGCGGTGGTTAAGCGCTGGCCTCAGAAGCCAGCAGCCCAGGTTCAGTCCCACATATATGGGCCAGTGACACTGCCCTCAAAAAAAAAAAAAACAAACAAACAAAAAAAAAAAACCAGATATCATTAAAGGACATTCTGCTTAGTACCTGTCCGTCGTCAACTCAGATATCATACAAAGGGAATCGTTTTTCTGTCTGGTGGATGCGTTCATTTAAGGTGTCAATTCAAATACAGTCAACAATATTGTAAAAACTAGGAATAAATAGTGTCTGATGGGTACTGCAGACTTATTGGGGAGATCGCTTCATACATTACATAAATGCATAACCACTACAGTCTACATCTGTAACTAATACAAGGTAATCTTGAATGTCAATCGTAATTTTAAAAAACTATGTAGTCACAGGATGTAAGGTATAGGGAGCATGGTCAATGATATTGTAATAGCCATGTGAGGTGTCAGGTGAGTAGTAGACTTGTTGGGGAGATCACTTTGTGAGGCGTGTAAATGTCTAATCACTATGTTGTTTTGTACACCTGCAACTAATTTAAGGAAAGGGTCAATTCAGAGTCGAAACTGCATGGTGAACAATTTCCTCTGTAAGCGCACTTCTGAGCCATTCCAGTAGATGAAATGCAGCCCTTACACTGGCCCCTGAGCAGGGGAGAGAGCCACAGGCACAAGCATAAAACTTAACCTTGCTTTCCTAAACTCTCACCTTCCAAGAAAAACTTGCAGCACTTACAATGCCTGTGAAACCAGAGGCACCTACCTAACGGTAGGCGGGTGGGCAGGCAGCTCAGGAAGGCCGGAGGCCTGGCCATGCAGCCTGACACACAGCAGCGGGGGCTCTTCCCCCACAGGATCCCGACAGAGCCAGCCTCTGACCCTTCCAGCTACACCCACCTCTGGACAGTTCTAACTGTTACAGACTTAACTCAAGCCAAAAGCTACCACCCAGCTCTGCTGTGTGGAGGTGCTGAGATCTATTTCCATGTCGGCGGCGGCACCAGTTCTGTCCCCAGCCACACACCCAGTATTAGTAAGGAAGCAAAAAAGGAACTGCCTGTTTACTTTCTTTTTGCAATATATATACCTCCCCGAAGAATCCAAAATAGACCGTTATCTATCTTAATAGAATGCAAACTAAAATGTTACTTTCCAATAAAGAACCCTCCACCCCACCCCACCCCTGCAAAGAGAGACTACAGCTTCAAATTAGAAAACAAAGAAGCCACATACAAACCTTATCACTGATAAGGCTCTAAAGACTTTATCCAGTACCTAGACTTCGAAAGGAACTTCCCACAGAGCTAACTTTCATTTATTTACTTATAAAAAATAACCTGGGGCTATTGGCGAGGTGGTTAAGCGCTGGCTTGGGAGGCCAGCGGCCCGGGTTCGGGTCCCACATACGAGGGCCAGTGACAGCGCCCTCAACAAAAATAAGAAATAACCTACATATTTTCTTGGTTAATAGTCACTCATAAGCGACTCGCCATCATCCAATATTTGAGATCACGGCGCTCTAGATAGGCAGCAAAACGAACACACAAGGAGCCGCGGCGCTCCGCGCAGCAAGCCCCAGGCTGGCAGCGGCTGCTCCGGCGCCATCTCGGCGGCGGGCCTGGCGGCCGCCGTCCGGCCGCTTCCCTCGGGGCGTCAGGCCCCGCGCGGCCTGGAGGGCTTCCAGGAAGGCCTCGGGCGGCACGGCGGCCCCGCTTTCGCGCGCCGCGCACCCCGAGGACCACGGGCCACGTGCGAGCGCCCTTTCGGTCCCCGCAATCCGCGGGGGGACGGGGCCGCGTTCCCGGATCCTGGGCGCCCCCCCCGCGGCCACGGGGCGGCCCCGGCCTCGCGCTGTCCCGCCCCCGCCCCCGGTCCCGCGGAGGCGCCCAGGACGCGGTCGGGGCGCGGGCGGGGGTCGGGGCGCGCGCGGCGCGGACAAAGGCGGCGGCGGCCGCGCCATCTTGTCCCCGGGCCCGGACTCCCGGCCATTCATCGCGGACCCCGCCCGGCCGCCCCCACGCGGGCCCCGCACCGCGCGGCGAGGACGCGGCGAGCGAAGGCTGGCTTTCCGGCCAACACGCCAGCAGCCGAGGGCCGCCGCGGCTTCGCTCCCCGCGGCCCCCGGCCGGGCCCTGGCTTCGCGGGCGCCGGGGAGGGGCGTCGGCACGGCGTCCTCCCGCGCCCGCCGCGGAGCCCGCCGCCCCCGGGGCCCGGCCCGCGGACCCCGGACCCCGCCCCCCGCCCCGGCCCCGCGGCCCCACCGGGCGGGGCAGGAAGACGCGGCCGGCGCGGGGCGGGTCGGGGCCGGGGCCGGGGCCCCGCGGGGCCGCCGCGCTCACCTCGGCGCTCGTCCCGCCGGACGCGCCCGCGCCCCGCAGCCTCAGCCGCCTCGGCCGCCGCTCCAGCAGCGGGTCGCGCTCGGGCCTCTCCGCGGGCGCTGCGGCAGGTGCGCCGGCGAGGCTCGCTCCCGTCCCGCGGCGGCTGCTCCACTCCGCGCCCGCGCCCGCCGCCGCCGCCTCCGTCCGCCCTCAGACGCCTCCAGCCATCGGGATGGGCGCGGCGGCCCCTGCCCGCAGCCTCGGGAAACCCCACGGACGCGTCACCGCGCACGCCGCGCGCACGCACGGCCCGGCCGCGGCACCGGCGGGCGCGCTCACGCGCGCTTCCTCCCTGCGCCGGCTTCGCGCGCGTGCGCGAGCACTTAAAGGGGCCGCGCTTCGCTATCGGGGACCGGCCCCGGGAGGAGGCTTCAGGGCGGGAGCCAATACCCGCCCTGTCCCCACCGGCACACCGAACCCGCGCCCCGTACACGCATACCGCACCTCGCATCTTCACTCTGCACCCCACATTTGGCACCCTCGCCCAGCACACGCCCAAGCCCACGCTGACCCTCAGGCCTGTGGGTTCCAAGGAGCTGACCGATTCCAACGTCTCAGGCAGTGGCCCAGCAGGGCCCTCGGGTACGAGGTCGGCCTCCAAGACGCCGGGCTTCTGCCTGCCCACCCCGTGGACCCCCCCTCCCCCCGCGGACAGGGCCAGTCCTCCGAGGTACACGGGAGGCTCCTGTAGAACTCGGGCAGGTGGAGCAGTGTGGCCTCTGGCGGGCCTGTGGGGAATGGCCACCAGGGCAGGGAGGTGTGACCACGGGGCAGAGCGTCAGGAGGCAGAGATGGCCAGTCCCTGCAAATAGGGCTGGTAAGTCAGCGGGGCACCTGAGGACTGAGACCCCAGGTGGGCAAGGGGGAGCTTGAAGAGAGGTCTGCCATTTGCGGCCTGTAGTTTCCCTGTGCACAGAAACCTTGGGAGTCAGCAGAGCGGAATGAGCTTCACCCACCACCTCCCATCTTTGTCTTTCCAGCTGACTTCTAGCTCCCAGTTCCAACAATACCCCCACCCCATCTACTTTACAAGAGCCTATGGCCCCCTCCCACCACCTCCGTCCCCGGTACCCAGCCCTCCCTGTGCTGCCCTTTGCAGACCAAATCCAGGCCGTTTCTCCAGGCCTGCACTGCTTGGCTAAAGGAGACTAGACAACATACCAGCAAGCAGCTGTCCCCTTACACAGGGCCACAATCTCAAGGGGCTGTCACTCCCTCTTTCTCTTTCTCCAGCTTGTTTTGTGTGTGTGTGTGTGTGTGTGTGTGTGTGTGTGTGTGTGTGTCTCGGGTGGCCCTCCACTACAGCATGGAGCCCACAGCTTCCCACCCAGGGAAGGGCTCAGCCCCTGTCACTCCCTCCTCCCACTCCACTGGTCTTCCTTCCAGCACACAAACATGCCCCATCGTTCTTGGAGCCCTTCCTCAATTCCTGCCACAGGATGCTCCAGGGTCTTCAGAGGCCCTCCTTGTCCCACCCCTGAACTCAGCCCTTTCTCCACGGAGCTCTAGTTCCTTTCAGCAGGGGAGGGGGGTGAGGAGCCGGGATCCATGCTCTGGTGTGCTCATTGCTACCAGGGTGTCATTATCTCTAGTCCCTGTCGGTGGACAGCGCTAGGGGACATATGTATGTACAAGCACACACGTGTGTATATACACACACTTACGCTATCCCCAAGTATCGAAGCTCCCGTGATCACGACACACCATCCCCTCACCCCACATGGGCTCTGACCCCGTTGGGACACCGCAGGCCGCACCTCAGCAGGGAGGTCCACCGTGATGAGCTGAACGTACACTGACGGTAAACCACTTTATTCCTGCCTAAAACTGCTGGCAGTTCCCATTGCTCCCTGCCCCCAACCTGCAGGCTCCTCTGCTCCTTGAACCACAGGCCACCATGTTCTGGGAGAAAGGGGTGAGTAAGGAGGGGAAGGAGAGGAGAAAGCGGAAAGGAAAAGGGGGAAGATGTGAATGGGGGCGGAGGCAGAGCAGAGGGAAGTAGGCAGGGTTGAGCGGTCTCTGCGGAGACCTCCATGCTGCTTTGGGGGCCTGGAGGACCCTCAGGACTCCCACCCTGCCCTCCGGGGTCCTGCACGCCCACCCAAGGGCCACGGCTGGCACCAGGCCGCAGGTCTGTCGCCACCATCATCCTGGTCAGGCTCACCCCCATGTGCACCAGAGCTGCAGGGTAAGACCACACTCGAGGACACCGGACCACTGCCCACCCCAGCCGTCCAAAGTTTTTGGGTGCAGCTCTGGCGCCCCAGCTAATCTCTAGGTCGTCGGGGTGTGGCAGGGCCTGGCCTGGAACTTGGCCTGTGATCGTTTATGTGTTTATTATGGGCAGGGTGTAGAGGGGAAGGCGGGAGGTGAGGGGCAGGGGGCTCAGGGCCGATTCCCAGATCCCCCAGTGTCAGCCTGGGGCCCCTTCCCCTGTGGTATGTTTAGGCTGAAAGGTCCCAGGTGGCTCCTCCGCATTCCCGGGCCCATTCCTGGGCAGCTGGGCCCTCTGGCTTTGGCGACACATGTCCTGGGGCTTGGTCAGCTCTCAGGGACTCACAGGAGCTTCCAGCCTACAGTCAGCACCCTTTGGACTTCAAGGATCTGGAGGATGCTGTGGGACCCTGCTCTCCCTAACCCGACCTCTTCTGCCCAGGGCTCCTGCAGCTTTTGGCCCCCACCTGCTACCCAGCCCCCTCCTCTGTGAGGTGTGAATCAGGCCTTCAGTGGACCTGCTGCCCCAGAGGGGAGAGTTCATGCCCAGTTGGCCAGGAATCTAAGCTTCTGATTTCCCAGCCACACACCCGCCCTCCCTCTGGAGATAAGTGGCTTAGAGATCAGCCTGTGGCCCTGAGTCCACAGCCACACCCGGTCAGCTGGGCGGCTGCAGGGCAGAAAGGGCCCGGATGAAGGGGGCCGCTGGGTGCCTGGCTCAGGGCCAGGCCTCCGCTGAAGCCCAGGGGTCCAAGTGCGTAGTTCACGTGTCCCCCCACCCCCGCCCATCTGTGCTTTGGTGGGAATTGGTCTGATGGGTAACTAGGTCTTTTCAAACCTGGATTATTGGAACAGTCTGGGCACATGACCAGGACCTGCGCCCACTGAGCTGAGCTCCAGGCCTGGCTTTGAAGGGTCTCCGAGCTGTGGGGGCGGCTCCCATGAGTATGTCCTTGTCCTGCTGAGCACTGTCTGTTTCTCCACCACGCGGCCATCCTGTCTGCTTCAGTAAGTGAGACAGGAGGAGCCCCAGAGGACAGAAGACAGGACAAGGAAGGCGGGGAGAGGGTGCAGAATGTAGGTAATCCAGAAGATGCATTAATTAGATCCCACTTGCTTCCAGAGGCAGAGTTTGGGGACAAAACGGGGTCAGGAGAGAAAGGAGGCCCACTCCTCAATCCTTTGCTTAGCAGAGACACTGAGGGAGTGCCCAGTGGGTGTGCATCTGCACTGACATGGGGCAGGTCTGCTGAGGGGCACGGGGAGAGCGGGTGAACAGTTAGCTGTCTGCGGGGTGGTCAGTGGGGAGGTGGCATTCGAGCAGAGCCCCTAGCATGGCAGACAGTAATGGAGCTAGTTGTGTGGGTGCCAAGGGGAAAGGGGGCTGGCGACCTCAGAGCCCAGGGAAAGGTCAAGGCCCTAGGTGGGTGTGGTCAGTGAGGTCACAGGTATCAGGCCACCCCAGGAGGCTAGCATGACAGGTGGAGTGGGTCTCATCAGCCTTGGGGAGGGTACGGGTTGTTGCCCCCGGCTGCCAGCAGACCTTAAAGGATCCCTTGACCCCTCTCACTGTGCAGTGGAAGCGGCCCCTTTCTCCCAGGGCATGGCTCATCTTTTGTCTTCAAGCCCCCTCCTCATGCCTCTCATGACCTGCCCTCTGAGCCTGTCACCATCCTGGTTACCCACCTTTGGTCATGAGGGGCACCAGAAACTGAAGGGCAGTGGGGAATAAGGAAGTGCCAAGTGAGAGATGGTGCAGGGGCAAACAGAAGTGGACAGTTCCATTTCAGGGAGCATGTCTCCTCCCGCCCCAGACTTGGAGCAGACACCTAGGGGAATCCCAGGGGGGCTAAGACTATGTGGGCCGTGCTCAGCTCACCATCAGCTCCAGCAAACGCCCGTGCAGCCTTCCCAGGAGACAAGGCCCAGGAGAGCCCACCTTCCCCTGGGGGATTCCTGTTGGCTACACCACTCTCACTGCAGGACTTGGGCTGCGCTGGTGGAAATGGGAAGCCTGGCTCCATCCGATGGCTCTGGGAGCCACAGACAAACCTAAGTGAGGGGCTTTTCAATGTCATCATTCATGCAGTGAGACATCTTTGGTTGAGAACACAATCCTCTCTGAGAAAGATGCAACCACGAGCAGGAAAAGCAGTATTCCCAGAAACGTGCATCCATGGCTATGTGCAAAACACACATGCGGGTTGAATCAGTCAGGACTCAGGCTGGCAGGTAGCAGAAGCTTAAACCAGCGTATCTGAGGGCCAGCCCAGGTGGTGCATTGTTTAGAAGTTGGCTTGGGATGCCAGCTCTGAGCAGCAGGGCCCTGGTTCGGATCCCACATATGGGGGCCAGTGACACTGCGCCCTCTATGGCTAAGATGGTGAACAACAGCTGGACCTGGAGCTGGGCTGCCGTGAGTCGCCAGTGACAGCTACAGTGAGACTGGCTGGCAGCTGGCATATGCTTTCATGCCGTGAGCCCCCATGAGCCCCCAAGAGAGGCCGTCCAATGGCCGGCGAGCGACTGCCTCACCCAGGAAGAGCGAAATAATACCAACCTAGGCCAGTGAAGCGACGTCCTCCACAACTAAACTGAAGAACCAAAAGACAACAACTTGTCTGTTCCCCTTCCCCGATACCCCTCCCCCAATTTCCCAATAAAATCTTAAAAAAAACACCCCACTAGCTTATGTGAAAAGAGGCAATCGAGTGGCTCAGGGAGTGAGCCCATGGATGGATGCCGGGGCTTCAGGCATGGCTGGCTCCAGGCGCTCACAGAGGCCACCAGGGCTCCCCGCTTGGCTCTGCTTCCCGGGTGGGGAAATGACTCCTGGGGCCTGCCTATCATCCCCAGCTTAGTAGCCGCAGTGCTCCAAAGCCTCTGCAGTGTCTGTATGTTGGCCCCAGGAAGGCTCTGAAAGCCTCACTCAGTTTTCATGTGGCCCTGGAGGCAGGGAATGGAGGGGCCACAGTTAGTGGCCCTGTTGGGACAATATCAGCAACCAGCGCAATGGCAAGGACTGTCACCAGGGGACGGAGGGCGGCGGGACAGGGAAGAGCGCAGGTGTCCCCTGCCTCTTGGCTAAAAGCAGAATGTGGCCAACAACTGAGCTGCTTACAAAGGAAGCCCCTGTTGGCTATTGGGTTCCAGGCTCACACAGGCCCGGTTCCCAGGCTCCTCCTGGCTGAGGCCAGCTGCCCCAGCCTCTGGCCTGCTCATTCCTGAAACCGGATGCTGGTGGCAGAGCCAGGAGACACAGGCTGGGCCGACTCTGGCCTCCCGTCTGCTCTGCCCCCAACGCCCCCGCAGTAGGCTGTGGGGGGCCTCCTGGGGTGGGGAAAAGGGTGCCCCAAGGGCTGTCAGTGCTCCCACCCATCCCAGCCCCCAGCCCCATTTCCTCCCTGGGCCTGGGCGGCTCCCTTGGCAGAGAGGCCACAATTGTTCTCCACAGGCACTTCCCCAGCAGCAGGCAGAAGGTCCAGTCAGCCCCGCCCCACCCTGGAGGTCCGCCAGCCTCAGGGGCATCCGGTCCCTGGCTGCGGATGCTGACAGCGTGATACAGACCCTCAGAGACCCCAGATAGACCGTGGGTCAGAGAGGGGCACAGGAAGAACCTGACACCCACACAAAGACCAGAGAGGGGGCCAGGCAGGCACCAGTGCCCGGGTGGGACGGAGCTGCAGAGGGAGCCCGGTGGGCAGGAGCCAGGGGCTGCCCCAGGGCCAGGCCCCGTGCCAACCAGGCCTTGAGGCCCTGAGCCCTGCAGACCCCTTCTGGGCGCCCCACCCTGTTCCCCCCAGGCCATGCCAAGCCTCCTGTCCTCAGTGCTACCTACAGACCAGGGAACCCTGGGTCCAGAAAATGCACCTATTCAGGTGGGCCACCTGGGTTGGTGGGCCGCAGGGTGAGGCTTCCCCCCCAGCCTGAGCCCAGGTTGATTCCCGCTGCCCCCCAGAGTTGGGAGGCCTATACACTGCCTCCCCTTAGTTCCCACTGCAGACATGAGCAGGGAGTGATAGGGTGGTGGCCGTGGGGATCACGGTAACTTGTCCAGGGGAATGGGAGGGGGCTGCTCTCAGGGCCACTGCTCACCCAACTCATGTTCCCCTGCCAGGGCCCTGCCTGGGGGAGGGGCGCCCTGCGGTCCCGCGGACTCATCCCCTGGCCGATGGCACTGGGACTCAGCTTCCCACTGATGACGCCCTGGGACTCAGCTGCACCAGCACCTGCTGGCTAAACAGCTTGCAGCTGTGGCACCCCAGGCAGGAGAAGGGCAGGCGGTCCAGCCCCTGGGATGCCTGCTAAGGGGCCGCAGAAGGGTGTCGCCAGCAAAGCCTTCCTGAGCCCACTGCCCCACCGGGCTTGGCCAGGTAAGGGGCAGCCCAAAGACGGACCCAGAAGCTGAACCACGTTCCCTGGAACTGCCCTCTCACCCCACGAAGCTGTCCTGTGGTCCTGTGGTCATCTGACATGAAGATGCCATGCGCCCCACATTTCTAGCTGGGAGCAGCCGTGGAGCAGCCCTCCCTGGGAGCAGGGGTGGCAGGGCACAGCCAGGACAGTGGTGAGGGGGGATTCTCAGGACCCCTCCCACTCCAAGGCCACTTACAGGGTGCCACAGCATGTCTGCCACACCACGCCACACAACATATGGCCATGTGGTGCCACACCAGTCACACCTGCCACAACATGCCTGCTGGGTGTTGACACAGTGGTTGGTGCCCCTGGGCCCTGGGGTGCCCAGCGGGAATGGCCCTTTCCTCTGGGCCTGCATCCTGACCACTGTCCTGGATGCCCCTTGGTCTCTTCTCAGAACCCAGACCTGGAGGGACTGTCCTCTCCATAGAAAGTCCCCACCATACTGCCTCTCCCCGTGAACGGGCAGGGACTCAGCCCTGTGGCCTGAGCTCCAATGTCCCCACTGTACCCTCTGCTCAGCCCAGGGCACCCCATATTCCCTTAACCATGAGGAGCCTCTCGAGCACTCCCGGTGACTCACTGGTTCCCTATGCAGGGTTCTGCCTCATCAGCTACTTTTTGTTTTCAACTGTGGTAAACTTTCCATTTAAACCCTTTTGAAGTGGACAGTTTAGTGGCATTTACACATTCACGTTATTGTGCAGCCATCACTGTGGCAGTTCCACATTTGCATCACCTTACCGGAGACCCTGTCCCCATTAAGCCATCAGTCCCCATTCCCCAACCCCGGCACCCACCAATCTGCTTTTCATCTCCGTGAATTGGCCTGTTTTGGGTACTTCGCATAAGCGGGATCGTAGCACGTGACCTTCTGTGTCTGGCTTCCCACTCAGCACGTTTTCCATGTTCATCCGTGGGTAGTGAGTGTCAAAGCTCCACTCCTTTTAAGGGCTGAGTATTACTCCACTGTGCGGATGGACCACACTCTGTGCCACTCATCTGTCAGTGGACATTTGGGCGGACATTTGGGCTCTTCCCACCTTTTGGTGACTGATTAGAGCTGCTATGAACATCGGTGTACAGTTTTTGTTTGAACATCTGTTTTCAGTTCTTTGGGGAATTTACTTAGGAGTGGAGTTGTGGGCTCATATGGTAACTCTTTAACCCCAGGGACTGCAAGACTGTTGCCACAGTGCTGTGTTACGTCCCCAGGGGAAATCTCTACATTCTTGCCAGGGCTTGTTACTACCTGCCTTTTGTTATGTTATGTTATGTTATTTATTTTTTTAAAGATTTTATTGGGGAACTTGGGGAGGGGAACAGTGTTGGGGAATCAGGGAAGGGGAACAGACAAGTTGTTGTCTTTTTGTTCTTCAGTCTAGTTGTGGAGGACGTTGCTTCACTGGCCCATGTTGGTATCGTCATTGCACTCTTCCCGGATGAGGCAGATCGGTCGCTGGCCTATGGATGGTCGCTCACCGCAGCTATTGGCAGGTCACGCTGGCTGCCGGCCACTCACTGTAGGCTATGGCAGCCCACTGCAGCAGGGGCTGCAGCCTACACTGTCGCCGGGGCTCGCACAGACCAGCTCCAGGTGGAGCTGTTGTTAGCTGTAGAGGGCAGTGTCACTGGCCCTCATATGTGGGATCCGAACCGGGGCTGCTGGCGTCCCAAACCAGCTCTTAACCAATGCGCCATTCGGCCGGCCCTATTTATTTATTTTTTTGAGGGCAGTGTCACTGGCCTCATATGTGGGATCCGAACCGGGGCTGCTGGCATCCCAAGCCAGCTCTCAACCACTGTGCCACTCGGCAGGCCCACTACCTGCCGTTTGGATTCCAGCTACCACAGAGGGTGTGAGATGGTCCCGCGCTGTGGTTTGGTTTACGTCTGCCTAGTGATGAGTGATGCTGAGCATCGTCTCATGGGCTTGTGTATCTTCTTTGGAGGAATGTCTCCTTGGGCCCTTTGCCTGGTCTTGAACTTGTTTGGCGTTGTGGTTGTTGTGGCGCTGTGAGAATTCTTTGTGTATTCCGGATGCTAGAACCTTGTCAGAGATGTGACTTGCAAACATTCTTCTCCCATTCTGTCAGTTGTTTTTCCACTCTGTTGGTGTGTCCTTTGATGTGCAAATGTTTTTAATTTTGAAGTCCAATTTCTCTCGTTACTTTTTGTTGCTTGTGTTTTTGGTGATAAATCTAAGGAGCCATTGTCAAAGCTAAGTTTATGAAGATTTACTCTCATTTTCTTCTAAGGGTTTTATAATTTTAAGTTTCTTCTTCAATTTAGGTCTCCGATCCACTTTGAGTTAATTGTTGTATGTGGTGTGAGGTAGGGGTTCAGGTTTGTTCTTATGCGTGTGGATGTCAATTTGTCCAGCACCATTTTTTGAAAAGAGTGTGCTTTCCCATTGAATGGTCTTAGCACCCTTGTCGGAAATCACTGGACCATAGAAGTGAAGGTTTATTTCTGGGCTATCTGTTCTGTTCCACTGGCCTGTATGTCTGTCTTTATGCCAGGACCACACTAATTTGATCACTGTAGCTTTGTAGGAAGTCTTTGTTGTTGTTGTTGTTGTTGTTTAATTTTTTTTTTTAATTTTTCTTTTTTTCTTTTTTTTCTTTTTTTGGCAGCTATCCGTGCAGCTGGTATACCTTTGTTTGTTTTTTCCCCCCAAGGACAATTTATATTTATTTGCAGATGACTCTGACCAAACATACTTCAAACATAGCAGAAGTTGGAGTCTGTCAGGTGAAGCCATTTCTTGCCAACAGCTAACAGTGGTCCACGGAGAGTGATGTGAGCATCGCCTTCAAGCTGAGGCCTGGCTCTGGGCAAAGAGCTGGTGCGTGGACCTGGTCCTTCTGGCCTGGATGGGGGCCTCCAAGGAACTCCTGGTTCTCATACTTATGCTTGCTGTGTTTCTACAGCTTCCCCTGGTTGATGTGTTCGTAGATCGTGTCCGTGCCTTGATCGAAGGCGTGCTTGAAGAACAGGGCGCCCGCAGCGATGGTAAGGGCGAAGGTGGAGGTTCTGCGGAAGAGCAGGGAGTATAGCCTCCCAGTTAACGTCGGGGCCACCATGTTTCTCCCTACCTTGTTTTTTGTTTTATAGAAATTTTTACTGGGCAACAGTGTGTTTTTCCAGGACCCATCAGCTCCAAGTCAAGTAGTTGTTTCAATCCAGTTGTGGAGGGCACAACTCAGTGGCCTATGTGTGGATTGAACTGGCAACCTTGGTGTTATGAGCACTGCGCTCTAACCACCTGAACTAACTGGCTGCCCCGAGACTTCTTTCTTTGAAAAATAAATGAGTAAATAAATAAATGGCCATTGGCATTTTCAGCTACTTCTTAAAAAAAAAAGATAACCCTGGAGAGGGGGATGCTGCAGGTGACATGTCAGTCCTGCTGCTGGTGGGGGCAGTCAGTGGGCTCAGGCCTGTGGCAGTGAGGAGGGAAGGTCCTGTGGGGCGGTGATGGGAACCACCGGGGAGTCTGAGCATGGGCGTGGTCCCCTTTCCTGCCTCCCCCTTTGGCAGGCCATGTGGAAGGCAGCATCCGGTGCTGGGCAGGGTGTACAGGGCCACGTAGACTGGAGTGACGAGACTAGTGATAAGAGCATGGAGAAGGCAGGAGTGACACCAGCACGGGTGGTGTGGGATCTCTCTGCCTGGAGGGGCTTCTGCATCCAATCCCGCTGGGCCCCCTTACTTCTGTTCAGCACCCAGAGACACTGTTCAACATGGAGAGGGGGTCTCTCGCCCTGGGTCTCCTCGCCCTGGGTCTCCTTCCTCTCCCCACCCGAGGGGCCGAGGCAATTGACCTGGACCTCCCTGCTTGCCGAGCCTATCTTCCTTTGGGCCAGCTGTGCTTGCCCCATGGATGACTCCAGCCTGTCAGGCCAATGGAACTGCCCTGGGACACCACGTAAGACCCCTGACTAGGATCTAGGGGCAGCCCAGCACCTTCAACAGCCTTCTGAAGCAGAGGTGGGCACCCGGGTGGCTGTTGGGGTGTCTGCGGTTGGCTGTGGGCTGGGTCAGTGCGGACAGCTCTCCTGCCCCCGCCTACCCTCAGCCAGCAGGCTGTACTCCTAGGCGGGGGGGGGGCACTTTCCACTCAGGCTGAGTGCCCTTGCACGTGCCCTGGGGCTGCAATCACCCTCTGCATGGCCATCCAGGCACCAGCGACCCCGCAGCGCCCCAGCCCCCTGCCCCCAGGGGTTCAGGCCTGTAGGTCCTCTCAGCAGGACCTGGATCTTGAAGGCGAAGGTGAAGGCCACAATTACTTCATCTCAAGAGCCTCCAGGGCCTCAGGGCTGTTTGTCACAATTCAGTCCCTGAGGCCCAGCCCATCTGCCACCTGGGAGGTGATGCAAGGTGTACCTGGAAGGGGCAACAAGAGGCAGGGTGGGGCATGGGGCCAGGGCGCCTGGAGCAGGGTGGAATCAGAGGGCACCAGTCTCTGAGGTCCAGGGGCATGGGGCCAAAGATGAAAGAGGAAGCAGTGGGCTGGAACCCCAAGCAGCATGGGTGCTGGGTGGAGCCATGGGCACCTCCAGGCCCCTGGGCTGTCTCCCCTGGGGAGGCTGGGCCTGTAGGTGCTGGGCGTTTTGGAAACCAGCCAGTGTGCAAGGGGCCCTAGAACTCTCACTGTGACGTCTGTCTGGGATGGCTGTGCCTACTGTGTTCCCCTGGGCATCTGCCCAGGTCCCCTGCCTAGGCCTGCCCTGGCATCCCCATGGGTAGTGACTCCACCTGCCAGATCAGAATTCTAAGGGCTGGCTGGCCAAGTGACTCAGTTGGTTAAGAGTGAGCTTAAGAGCAAGAGTTCTGAGCAACAGGGTCACCGGTTCAATTCCCACATGGGCCAGTGAGCTGCGCCCAAGCTGAGCTGCCCCTGAGCTGCCAACAGGTGGCAGGATGGCTCAGCTGGTGAGAGCATGTGCTCCTAACAGCAAGACTGCCTGTTCCATGGTGGGCTATGGCTACCAGCAACTAAGACTGAACCCTTGGTACCTTGAGCTGAGCTGCCGCCCAGATGGCTCAGTGGATAGAGCATGGGCACTTAACAACAAGGGACTCCCACATGGGATGGTGGCTACGCCCACCCGCAACTAAGATTGAACTCAGCACCTTAAGCTTAGAGGCCACGAGCTGCCGACGGGCAGCCAGATGGCGACTGGCACACTCTACAATTAAGATTGAAGAACAACAACTTGGCTGGTCCCCTTCCCCAATTCCCCAACACTGTTCCCCTCCCTCAATTCCTAAGGGCCTGTCCCATTGCCCCTCCAACAGCCCCTGGTGACCATGGGGGTCAGGCCCTGGGTGGGCACTGAAGTGCCCAGACCTCTGAGAGACCATGGGGAGGAAGCCCCAAAGACGGTGCAGGGTGAGGGGCTGTGGGTCAACCCTATCTGGGCACTGCCTGGGGCACCGCTGAGGCCAGGGTCATGTGGGCCCCACCCTTGATGCCTGGCCCTGTCCCCCTCCCCAAGGCCACGCTCCGTCCTCTGGTTGCTGGGCTCTGTCCTCTGGTTGCTGGGCTCATTGGAGCTCGGTCCACAGGGGTCTGAGGCTGTGGATGCATTTAAACCTCTGTTAGGTTTTGGACAAAATGACTTTCCTGTAGTCACATTCAAACAAGACTGAAGAGAACAAGGAAGAGTCCCCAGAACCTGGAAGTCCCCAAGCCCTGCGAAAAGCAAGGGAGCGGGCCCAGGGGGCTGGACCAAGAAGCAACACCACAGGCCGGCAGTGTGAACGGGGCCGCCTTGGGGGGCGGGGGCTTCCCTGGGGCCAGTCGGGGCCGAGCCTCGGCTTCACATTTGCAGTCGGCCTCCAGTCCCACTAGCAGCCCCTGCGGCGGGCTGGCTGTTGTCCACCTTGCAGGACAATAAAACGATTACTTACGACTCTTTTTTTTGTTTGTTTTGCTTTTTGGTTTTTTTTTTGAGGGCAGTGTTACTGGCCCTCACATGTGGGCCCGAACCGGGGCCGCCGGCGTCCCAGGCCAGCGCTTAACCGCCGCGCCCCTCGGCCGGCCCTTTTCTTTCTGTCCTGGAAACTGTAAGGCCCCAAAAATGACTTTTCAAGGGCAGGGCTTTGAAACGAGGGGCGGAGGGCGGGCCGAGCAGGAGACCCCGGTCAGAGACCCCGCCCCGCCCCAACCCAGGGACGCTCACCCGGGAGGCAGCAGCCCGCCCCTCCGTCCGGCCTCCCCGCGGCCCACGAGCGCCGCCCGGTGCACACGCGTGGAGTAGCCGCCCGGCGCGCCGCTTCCGGGCCGAGCCCGACAGACGGAGAGGAGGCGGGGCTAAGAGGGGCGGAGCCGAGAGGACAGGGGGCGGGCCCGAGCGAAGGGGCGGGCCGGAGGCGGGGCGGGAGAGACGCCGCTCCCAGACACCGCCCTTCGCGGTGGGTGGGGTCTGCATTGCCCGGGAAGACCCCGGCTGCCCCGGTGACTTGCTCCCAGACTGGTCTGTTCTTACCAGAATCACCTGTAGTTTTCAGGGCTGATAGCCCCCAACGCCCCCACCCCGCCCACTCCCTTAGCAGAAACAACCCCTCACAACTCTTTCAGCTGTTTCCTCTGGTCTTTAGAGGAAATTAATTAATTTAATTTAGAATTAATTGAAATCTTGGCAGTCAGAGAAGGCGGTCAGCTTGATGCTGGTCATTAGTGTTGAGATTTCTTTGTGGGTCGATAAATGATCGCTTTTTAGACTAATCCAGGGGTGCTTGAGCAGGCTGCTCCGAGCCTGCGCGCGGAGCGTGGGGTGCAGAGGACTCGGCAGCGCCCGCCCGCGCTCCCAGGAAGGAGCCTGGAGGCCCCCAGAGGTCCCTGCGGGCCGTCCGCCGGCCTCGCTTTCACCGAATTCCACTTTCCGTGTCCTCAGTTTGGGATCGCCTCTTGTGAAACGACAGCGTCAGGGGCTTGTTTGAATCCAGGCTCACATCTGCCGGGTTCGGGGTGATGGTTTTAAATGGCGTTGTTTTGATTATTGATGTGTTTGGAGGTTTAAAAAATAAACTTTTATTGTTTCAAAAATATTTTCAGGGCCGGCCGACTGGCGCAGTGGTTAAGCGCTGGCTTGGGAAGCCGGCGGCCCCGGTTCGAGTTACATATGTGAGGGTCAGTAACACTGCCCTCAAAAAAAAAAAAAAGTTAAATTGGGGAATTGGGGGAGGGGAACAGCGTTGGAGAATTGGGGAAGGGGAACAGACAAGTTGCTGTCCTTTTGTTCTTCAGTCTAGTTGCAGAGGATGTCGCTTCACTGGCCCATGTTGGTATTATGATTACGCTTTTCCCGGGTGAGGCAGTCGCTCGCTGGCCATTAGACAGCCGCTCATGGCCGCTCACGGCGGCTCACAAAAGCCCATGCCAGCTGCCTGCCAGCCCCACTGCAGCCTACACCGTTGCTGGCAACTCAGGGCAGCCCAGCTCCAGGTCCAGCTGTTGTTCACCATCTTAGCTGTAGAGGGCAGCGTCACTGGCCCTCATATGTGAGATCTGAACCAGGGCCCTGCTGCTCAGAGCTGGCGTCCCAAGCCAACTCTTAACCAATGTGCCACTCGGCCAGTCAAAAATGAACTTGGTTTTTAGAATAGTTTTATTTATTTATTTATTTATTTATTTATTTATTTATTTATTTGAGGGCAGTGTCACTGGCCCTCACATATGGGACCCGAACTGGGACCGCAGGCGTCCCAAGCCAGCTCCTAACCACAGCGCCAGTCGGCTGGCCCTAGAATAGTTTTAGATTTATGGAAAAGTTGCTGAGAAAGTAGAGAGAGTTCCCATACACCTCACACTCAGCTTCCTATGTTAGGTACATCCTACATTAGCACGATGCATTTCTCACAACTAACCAACCAACGTTGACACCTCCTCATTAAAGAAAGTCCAGGCTTTATTCTGGTTTCCTTAGTTTTTACCAAATACCCTCTTTGTGTTCCAGGATCCCACAGTCATTTAGTTGTTAGGTCACCTTGGGCTCCACCGGGCTGAGACAGTTTCTGACCTTCCTTGTTCCTGATGACCTTGACAGTTTCAGGGGTGCTGGTCAGATAGTTTGTATAATGACCCTCTGTTGGGGTCTGTCTGGGGTTTTCTGATGGTGCGGTCGGGCTGGTGGGTTTTGGGGAAGAGCACAGAGGTCCAGTGCCCTTCTCATCACATCATATAAGCGGTACCTGCTGTCAACTTGATTCATCACTGAGATGTTGACCTTGGTCATCTGTGGGGATCGGTCCTCTTTTTTCTTCCTTTCCATACTCACTCTTTGGAAGGGTGCCACTATTTGTCACCTACAGTTAAGGAGTGGGGGGTTGTGCTCACCTTTCTCGAGGGTAGAATATCTACGTACAGTATATGGCATTCTTCTCTGTGGGAGATTTGACTCTTTTCCCCCATTTATTTAGTCACATATCAATACGGACTCATGGATATTTATTTTTGTTGGGTTGTTAAAATATACATGACATAAAATTTATCATCTTAAACATTTTTAAGCATGCAGTTAAGTGGCATAAGGCATACTCACCGTGTTGTGCAGCCGTCACCACCATACTCGCCAGAACTTTCCATCTTCGCCAACTGGAACTGTCCCCATGAAACACCAACTCCTCATTTCTCTCCTACTCCAGCCCCAGGCACCCCCATCTACCTTCTGTCTCTATGGGTTTGGCTCCTCCCGGGACCTCACGAGTGGAGTCACACAGTGTTAGTCTTTTTGTGTCTGGCTCATTTCACGGGGTATCCTGTCTTCCAGGTCCACCCAAGCTGTGTCAGGTGTCAGAATCTCCTTTCTCAAAGCTGGATAATTCCATTGTATATTGTATTAGGGCTCTCCACAGAAACAGAACCAATTACATATATATGAAATATATATTATATACATATATGGACTATATTTTTTTTCATCAGAGGAAACTGGCTCACATAGTTATGGAGGCCAAGAAGTCCCACGACCGGCTGATTGTGAGCTGGAGACCCAGGGGGGCTGGCGCTATCATTCAGTCCGACTCTGATGGCCTGAGAAGCAGGACCATGGATGTCTGAGGGCAGGACAGCATGGATGTCCCAGCTCAGGCAGACAGGAAGTTGGCTCTTCCTCTGCCTTTGGTCCTATTCAGGCCCCCACAATCTGCATGACGCCCACCCATAATGACGAGGCCACCTTCTCCACTTAGCCTGCATGTTCAAACCCTCATGTCTTCCAGAGACACCCTGACAAACACACCAGAAATGTTGTTAACCAGCCATCAGGGCACCCCAAGGCCAGGCCACGTTGACACAGAATATTAACCATCACATACGCACAGACCACGTTTGGTTATCCACATGACTCTGGGTGGACAGTAGGACTTTCTATTTTTTGGCTAATGTGAATGATGCTGCCGTGAACACCTGAGTACAAATTCCTGTCAGCATCCCTACTCTCGATCCTGTGGGGTAAACACCAAAGTGTGGGATCGCTGGGTTGCATGGTCACTTTCCAGTTAATTCTTTGAGGAGCCCCCACACTGTGTCAACAGCACCTGCTCCATTTTACTTCCCCCAAAAGGGCACCAGTTCCCATGTCCCCACAAATACTAGTTTTCTGTCTTGTGGATGTGAAAGGAGCCATCCTTGTGGGTGTGAAATGACATCTCATTGTGGTTTCAATTTGTATTTACCAAATGACTGGTGATGCTGAGTATCTTTCTGTGTGCTTATGGACCATCTGTATGTCTTCTTTGGAGAAATGTCTGTTCAAGTCCTTTGCCTATTTTTGAGTGGACTTATTTTTGTTGTTGAGTTGTAGGAGTTCTTCAGATCCTGGATATTAATCCCTTAGCAGGCACATGATTTGCAAACGTTTTCTCCCATGCTATGGGTGCCTTTTCACTGCGGATGATGTGCTTTGAAGCTCGATGAATTTTTTTTTTTTTAAAGATTTTTCTTTATTGGGGAATTGGGGGCAGGGAACAGTGTTGGGGAACAGTGTTGGGGAACCGGGGAAGGGAAACAGACAAGTTGTTGTACTTTTGTTCTTCAGTCTAGTTGTGGAGGACGTTGCTTCACTGGCCTATGTTAGTATCGTCATTGAGCTCTTCCCGGGTGAGGCAGATCGATCGCCGGCCTCTGGACGGCTGCTCATAGCAGCTCTTGGCAGCTCACACCGGCTGCTGGCCACTCACTGTAGCCTATGGCAGCCCACTGCAGCAGGGGCTGCAGCTATGCCATCCGGGGACTCATAGCAGCCCAGCTCCAGGTGGAGCTGTTGTTAGCTGTAGAGGGCAGTGTCACTGGCTTGCATATGTGGGATCTGAACCGGGGCCACTGGTGTCCCAAGCCAGCTCTTAACCAACGCGCCACTTGGCTGGTCCAAAGGCCGATGGGTATTTTTACACTTTGGTTATAACCCAATACTCCGTGGTTTATTTTGTTGCTTGCATTGTTCCAGCTTGGGCCCCTGGGAGTTTAGTCCCTTGGCTGGGTTTACTTACTTTCATTACGTTACTTTCTGCTTTCTAGTAACGCAGCTTTTCTTATGCATCTTCCTCCTTTCGTGTATTCTATCAGGTTTATCAGTTTCTGTATTATTTTTTTGCGCCACAGATGTTGAAGTTGTACAGCCTATTTTTACTGTTTATTGCTGACCTTAGAGTCTCACATTACGTCTTAACCACAGTCACTAGCTCTGCCACCCCCTGAACAGGCCTGGGGTCTGACACTGCTCCCCTCCCAATTGCATGTGCTGGTCTCAGGTTTGGGTTACTTTGTTTTCACACCCCTTCTCCAGGCGGGGCTCCCCACAAGCAGACCCTGAGATAAGGACTAGACTCAAGACTAAGATACAGGGAGTTAGGACAGTGAAGGGGCAGTCCTGGGCTATGCAAGTGACACTGGGGACCTGGGGAGACCATGCTACAGGTACAGTGCTGTCCCCTCAGGTGAGGAGGCTAGCTGGGGGCCACCCAGGGTGCCAGCCTCAGACAGTGGCCTGCTCTGTGCTGGCAAAGGAAGCCTCAGGCAGAAGCTGTGGGTAAGAGCGAGGGGCTCTGAGGCCCCGCCCGGCGTGTGCAGAGTCCCCCATCCGGGTTATGTTCCAGCCCCAGTGCAGCTTGGGCCCACTCATGCTCTTGACTCCTTCCAGAGGATGTGGGGGGTCCTGAGGGGGACCACTGTGGCTGCGGGTGGCAGCAGGCCTCTGCATTGTATTCCAGCTGGGCCAGGAGTGTGGGTACCAGCTCTTCACAGGGAGAGGTGAGCAGAGCCTGTAGGCGTAGAAAGTTCAGGATCTGGGCTCAAAACCCAGGGGACACCCACCCTGGTGCCCACCACGTGCCAGGTCCCAGCTTCCCTCCCATCCCTGAAGGTCAGCACTTGACTCTTAGTCCTGGGTATGGGCCTCTGATTCTCTGCCTTCCAGTGCAGAAACCTCACTGGTGCTCAAACCCCCTTCCCCATCACACCCACTCATTGCACAGGCCCCCACTCCCCCACATCACACCCACTGATTCCACACTCACCCCCACTCCCCATCACACCCACTCATTCCACACTCACCCCCACTCCCCCACATCGCACCCACTCATTCCACACTCACCCCTATTCCCCCACATCACACCCACTCATTCCACAGACCCCCACTCCCCCACATCACACCCACTTATTCCACACTCACCCCCACTCCCCATCACACACTCATTCCACACTCACCCCCACTCCCCCACATCGCATGCACTCATTCCACACTCACCCCGACTCCCCCACATCACACACACTCATTCCACAGCCCCCCACTCCCCCACATCGCACCCACTCATTCCACACTCACCCCCACTCCCCCATATCGCATTCACTCATTCCACACTCACCCCTATTCCCCCACATCACACCCACTCATTCCACAGACCCCCACTCCCCCACATCACACCCACTCATTCCACACTCACCCCCTCTCCCCATCACACACACTCATTCCACACTCACTCCTACTCCCCCACATCACACCCACTCATTCCACACTCACCCCCACTCCCCCACATCGCACCCTCATTCCACACTCACCCCTATTCCCCCACATCACACCCACTCATTCCACACTCACCCCCCCTCCCCATCACACCCACTCATTCCACACTCACACCCACTCCCCCACTTCGCACCCACTCACGCCTCACTTTCAGAGGCTCATGCTGGCCCTTGTCTGAATAATATTTTATGCAAATTTCAGCACTGTAGTCAATCAGTATATGAAAAAACCTCCACAGCAATGTCTAGACTAGCTCTGAGCAAACGTCTGGTGCCATAGCCTCGCTAAAGTGACTGTCCTCAAGCCCTCGGGCTCTCGGCGCGCCTGCCCCAGCCGTATACTTCACATTGTGCTTCAGGTTTTGGGATGTGAAGAGCTTCACTGAGTTGGTGTTTTTCCTTCCCATTCCTGTTCTTGTTTGGGATTTTCAAGGGAAAGGGGTAGGAAAGTCTTTTCTCAGCATTGAGAGCTTGAGGCAAGGGCTGCAGAGCAGCCAGGTTGAAGGTAGGTGACCCAGAACTCCTCATCCAGGCCCACTGGCCCCCCAGGGCAGCCCGCTGCCTGCTGGAGCCACCCTGTCCCCGTCAGCACAAATCTTGCAACCTCAGCAGCTGGCCTGGGCCTCAGTGGAAAGCGTCCCTGTGGCTTTGGATATTCTGGAGGCCATAGCCAGCCAGGCTGGCTGGGAGCGTGGCATACCTCACCTGCTCGCATTCATCATGCAGTCACAGGGCGCGCGCGCGCGCGCGCGTGTGTGTGTGTGTGTGTGTGTGTGTGTCCCTGGGGCCAGGCGGGGCGGGGGGAGGAGGCGTAGGTGGGGGCCCGTCGGTGACTATTCCAGGGGGCAGGAGCTGGAGGGGGATGCAGGAGCCCCCTCACGTGTCTTACGCTCACCGCTGGTGGCCGGGAGGAGGCCTGGGCCCCGAGTTGGCAGCCCGAGCGCTGCCCCAGGTGGGGGTGGGGGTGGATGTGTGTTTCTGAGGGCTGAGCACACGCATGCAGGTGTGTGTGCTGCTGTGGTGTCTTGTCACTGAACAGCATGGCCCACGGCTCCTTGGGGCTGGCTCTGCTGTTCCGAGTAGAAGCGAGGGCAGGTTTCCCTGAGATTGCCCAGAAGAAACCTGGCCTGGCCTCCTGGTGGCCTGTCCAGCCCCCGGTTCAGTCTGTCCCCCAGCATGTACAGCAGTCTCCTCTTGGGACTGCAGACCCCCAGCCCCTTGTGCACAGGGTGGCCAGAGGGACCCCGAATACACGTGTGTACTCACCTGTCTTTAGAGAGTGCCTGCGAGGGGCTGGCACTGGGATGGGGGCTTGGCCCACGCAGACACGAGGGCGTTACCTGACTGGGATGGGTGTCCAACAAGAACCCTCACAAATAAGTGCTGACAGCCTGTGCGGGGGTCCCGGCGCAACGGCAGGAGGAGGGTGACATGGCAAAGAGGGAGCAGCATGTGCAAAGGCCCTGTCGGCCACCCCGCCGCAGGTGTCCAGCTTGCTGCCCCCTCAGGAGGGCTGGGGCTGGGGTGGGGGCCTTGGCTGGGACCCGGGGTCTGAGGGGGGGTGCTCCAGGGTGAGGGATGCCCAGTGCAAGGAGGGCCAGGAAGGGGCCATGTGGGGAATGGCCTAGCCTGTCCCGAAATAGGGCCAGCAGGATCTCCTGACCATAAAAGGCTCTTGGAATCTGGACCCTGGGGACCCCAGGCAGCCAGGCCCAGCTAAAATGCGGCTGCCACTGCTGTCCCTGTGCCCTGCCCACAGCAGCTCCAGTGCCACCCTTCAGTGCCCTCTCAGCCGACCACAAACATGGTAAGGCTGCTCCCAGTGCCCGGCAGAGCCCCTGGTGGGCTGGCCAGTGGTGGAGGGGAGCTGGGAGAGCAGTGCTCAGGGGGAGAGGACAGGGCAGGGCCTCCAGGCACAGGGGTTGGCTAGGGGCAGGCCTGAAGGTGTGAGGGTCTCTCTAGGAGCGAGGCTGGACAGAGAGGGCAGGGTAGAGGGCCGAGACAGCCCTACGGGCCACTGACACTGGCCTTGCTCTGGGGGGCCAGGGCAAAGCAGCCCTTTCTGAAAGCTGCCACTGTGGTAGCAGGCAGAAGTGGCCGGGTGCTGGCCTATGCCCCCGGCGTGCCAGGACTGGCTGGGCCCAGGACCCTGCCCCCAGGCCTGGAAGCCCCTTGCCCTGGAGCCTTCACCTTGCCTTGGGTCAGGCTCCCCCCCATGTTGGTCCAGGGTGTTCTTGACCTGACCTCATCTTGTGTCCACTGCCCGGACCCCTACTCCTGTGCCCTGTGCACCTGGCATCCCACTTCTGGACCTGCCTCGAGCACCCATCGCCTAGAGGCTGCCTGGCAAGTCCTGCTTGTTCCTCAGGGCCCTCTACTCTGTCACCTTGTCTGGGAGCCGGCTCTGGGCTGGGGCTCTGAAGGGTACCTTGTGCCACATGTCCCGGGACCTCCACGCTCCTCTGGCCTGGGGCCCCTGTGATGCTGGGTGGGCGTGTTCCCACAGACGGAGCGCCTGACGCCTGAGCAGATCAAGGAGTACAAGGGGGTCTTTGAGATGTTCGACGAGGAGGGCAACGGGCAGGTGAAGACAGGCGAGCTGGAGCGGCTCATGAGCCTGCTGGGCATCAATCCCACCAAGAGTGAGCTGACCTCCATGGCCAAGGATGTGGACCGAGCCAGTGAGGCCAGGCGGGGACCGGGGCGGGTCGCCTCTGTGTGCCTGGGAGAGCCTCGCCTACCTGCCCTCACACGGATCCGTCCTGCCTGTTCCCACAGACAAAGGCTTCTTCAACTGCGACAGCTTCCTGGCCCTGATGGGGGTTTACTGGGAGAAGGCCCAGAACCAGGAGGGCGAGCTGAGGGCAGCCTTCCGCGTCTTTGACAAGGAGAGCAAGGGCTACATTGACTGGGACACGCTCAAGTAGGGTGTGGGCAGCGGGGCGGGCGAGCGCAGGGTGGCAGGGCAGCAGGGTGGGAGTGTGGGCGGCGGAGCAGGGTGGGTGCCCTGCGGGCCGCCACTCAGTGCAGGGGTCCGCAGGTATGTACTTATGAATGCGGGTGAGCCCCTCAACGAGGTAGAGGCTGAGCAGATGATGAAGGAGGCCGACAAGGACGGGGATGGCACCATTGACTATGAGGGTGAGTGGGGGATGGGCCCAGGGAGCACGCAGCCAGGCCAGGCTGGGCTGCTGACCTGTCCCTCTGCTCCCAGAGTTTGTGGCCATGATGACCGGAGAGTCCTTCAAACTGGTCCAGTAGGAGCAGCTGCTTCGGCCGTGGGAGTCCTGCCCAACCAAGGAAGGCTGCTGCCCGCTGCCACTCACCCTGCCACTCACCTCACCCGACACCAGCAACGTGGCTAATAAACGCTCCAGCTAGACTTGTGTGTGCTTCACTGTCCCCGGCCTGGCAAAGATGTGGGTCTGGAGAAGGGAGTGGGTGTTCCTGGGTCAACCATGGCACACAGCCTGTCGCTTCTACTGTGATACCTGAAACCACCCACTGCTCAGCTCTGGGTTCTGACAGCAGCCTGAAGGCAGGCTGGGCCCACGCGCTCACCTTGCCTGTCTGCACTGGGGCAGCTGCCCCACCTCCTCTCCTGGAGCCCTTTGCTACATACGGAGGCCACTTACATACAAATTTTATTCTCTCCAAAGAACTGCAGGCTTTGGTTTGTGGTGCTTCCCTTGGGCTGAGGGTCTGCTGCGGGGGGCCAGGGGCTGGGCTGAATGCAGCAGCCTGGGTATGTGAGTGTGTGAGTGTGTGAGTGTGTGTGTGTGCGCTTGTGTGGCCAACACAGGGCCTGCGGGTTTGGCCACCTGGCGTTACATAGCAACGAGGCCAGGGCTGCAGCAATGTGCTGGATGGCTGGCCTTCCCGGGTGGGGGGGAAGGATCGTGAGAGTGGACTGGGGGTCTCCTGTGAGCACAGGTGGCTGGGGCATTGGGAATTCAGGAGAGCGTCCCCGTCCCCTCTGAGAGGCACTAGCTGGCAGTGTTGGGCATTCCCGGGGGCCCTTGTGGGGTCTCTAAGCCTGAGGCCCCAGGGAGGGGGCTAGGCTACTGGGAGGGGAGCGGCTCTTCCTGTCTGGGTTTGGCCATCTTGACGGCCTCTTCATAGGAGGGCGGCAGCTCGTGGGCGTAGAGGCTGTAGGCGGGAGGGGTCATGGAGTCGAGGTCCAGCTCCCCAAAGGGCAGGGACAGCCGCATGCCCAAAGGGAGCTGCACGGAGCTGTAGGCTGCAGAGAACCAGAGTGAGTTCGTGGGGTGGTCGGGGCCTCATCCATCCCCACTCCCCTGGCACGCAGGCAGGCCACCAGGCGAGGTGTGCAGGCACTCACAGGTCACCGTGCTGTGCACGGGGCTGTCACTGTCCACACGGATAACCGTCAGGTCGCAAGGCTGAGGTGCTAACTGCAGGTGTGGCTGCGTGTGTGCTCGCTTCCGGAGGCAGCAGAACCGGACACAGCTGGCTGTGACCCCACACAGCAGCAGGAGGAGGACAGCGAGCAGGATAAGCCTGGGCAAGGGGGGCAAGACCCTACCGCTGGGCTGACCCCGGCCACTAGGGACCTGTTCCCTGAGGGCAGTTATGGCCCGAACACCCCAGACAGGAAAATGGACAGGACGGGGCCGGCCGAGGGGCGCGGTGGTTAAGCGCTGGCCTGGGAAGCCAGCGCCCCGGTTCGGGTCCCATATAGGAGGGCCAGTGACACTGCCCTCAAAAAACAAAAAACAAACAGAAGAAAACCAGAGAATGTCTCTCCAGGCCAGAGACCTCCTTCCTGGCCAGAGCTGCGCCTGAGGAGCTGGCCTGCGCCGGGCCTGGCTCTTCGTCCAGGGCTGGCCACAAGTGGCCTTGGGCTCACTCCCAGGACACACTGTCCTGGGCTGACTACACAATCCTATGCCCGGACCAGTGACCACGTTTGCAGGGGGGTTCCTCGGGAGAGAGGACGGAGGGAGTGGGAGGCGGACAAGCAGGCTACGAAGGGAAGCCGTGTGAAGGGCCCAGGGTGCCCGGAGCGGTGCCCGCCGGGGCCGCACCCGCCAAGGAGACCGCCGAGGGTCCCAGCGCCGCCGCCACTGGCCGAGCGGGCCGCGCCCGCCACCCCTCAGCCCTGCAGCCCGGCCGCAGGGGGTCTGGTGGGCGTGGCCCGGGGGACAGCCGGCCTCCACTTACCCCACGTGCCACAGGCTGCTCCAGCGGGCCTGGGGCGGGCACCTGCGGGGACGGCGGCACCTGGAGCACGCGGGCCTCGGCCCGGCCCGCCGCCCCGCCCCGCCCCCCACGGGGCGGGGCCAGGCCCCGCTCCCCCCCTCCCCGACTTACTGGTCCGAAGGGTCGCAGCTGCCTTCGGCGAAGCCCAGCGCCACCTGCGGGGACAGGGGTGAGCTGGGCCGGGGCGCGCCGCGAGCGGACCCGCCCCACGGCGCCCGCTGAGCCCCTGGCGACTCACCTGAGGCAGCGGAAGGAGCGGCAGCAGCAGCTGCAAGAGCCCGCCGGCGGCCGACGCCCCCTGGAACATGCTCCGCGCGGACCCGGCGCTCTAGCACCGCAGCCCGGCCACTTTATGGAGGCCCCGCCCAGCGAAAACCCCGCCCCCGGGACACGCAGCCCCGCCCAAGTCTCCGCCCAATGATAGTGCGTCTTTCAGAGACCGCCCCCCGCACACACACCGCGGGCTCCGCCCATCGGAGGCCGGGCCTGTGGCCACGCCTCGGACTCCCCGCCCCAAAACACCTCTCACGCGAGCCCCCGCCCCCTGGAAGTCTGATTGGCGGCTGCGCCCTCGGGTGCCCCCTCCAGGCCCTCCGCGCCCCGACCCCCGTGCCCGGCCTGGCGAGTTCCCTCCGCGTCTCTGCGCCTGGGGTCTCGGGGTGGGGGAGGGTGTCGCCCTCGTCCCGGGCGCGGAGCCTCCAGCCTGTCCTGCAGCGAAGCGCCCCTGGGAAGTTGTGGCCAGGGAGGGTTGGGGCCCGACCAGTGGCGCCAAACTTGGCGTTCTCCGCGCTGTGCAAGTTAAAGGGCTGCGACGGTCGAGTCCCTGGCGCGTTCCTCGGTGTTCAACGACATGTATTGTGCAAGCTCGCTGCAGGCACACGCAGGTTGCCTGGCGCTGGCATGGGGCAGGCCCACAGACATGGGAGCCCGACTTGGGGCCCACACAGCGTCCTGGCTGCAGACCGCTTTCCGGGAGCGCTCTGCCATGAAAGCCACGCTCAGCCTGCGAAATGTGGCGTCTATGGCCTCTGGGCCTAGGAGGCCAGAGGGCCCAGGGACCCCTTGTTGGCCTGGAGTGCCCACTGTGTATTCTGCCCAGGGAAGGCAGGGGGCCATTTCTTCCAGGAGGGCCCCCTAGCGCTCACCCCTCTTCACACCCTGCTGAGTGCCCTGTTAGGATCACTCTGCTCCACCATCTGGTGGTCAGGCTAAGAGAGGTGGTCTGCAAGGTAAGGTACAGGGGTGGTCTGCCTTGTCCAGGGAGGGTGTGCGGAGCCACAACCCCCGCTGCCCTTCCTTCACTGCACTCAGGACATACTCTATGCCTGTCCCCCACTGGAAGAGAAGTGGGGGAGCTCACCCACCTGAGGGCAGGGCTCCCTGGTGCCTGGATCTGCCAGGCACCGGCTCCTGGATCTCTGATCTCTGCTGGGACTCTGTCCTGCACCTCTGGCCTGTGATGCAGCCCCCAGGGCCCCTCCAGGCTGGCCACTCTTCCTCCTGCCTCTACTGCCCTCCACACCTCACCCAGGAGTCGGAGGGAGGGCGATGGGCAGGGCCTGGGCCTAAGAGTACCAGGGCCCCTTAGCAGGAGGGATAGATAGATCAGGCTTTATTTAGAAGAGAGTGGCCTGGCCTTCCTATTGACCACCCAAGGAGGAGGTGGGAATATGCCCTATGCCCTGCAGGGGCCTGGGCTGAGCTGCAAGACCCAGCCTTTTCCCCACCTGGTAAGGAAGTAGCTAGGACTATGGCTGGTCAGCCCCAGTGACAGGTAGGAAGGAACCTGGGCCTGCCCACCAGACAGAAGTCCTATGAAATGCCACTCTAGGGTCATTGTCACCGGCTCAAGGTTAGGCAGATGGCAGGCTTCCAGGCACCAAGGACACTAAGAAATAGGTGAGGGCAGGTGGCCCCAGGGAAGGCTGCCTGTGCTCTCCTGGTGGCTGGCATGGGGCTGAGGTGGGTGGGGTGAGCATGCTGGGCTGTGCTCAGGGGGGCCAGGCGAGAGGGGCTCTGTGAGGACAGTGTCCAGCCAGCCATTCCTCAGGAGGCAGGGGCTGGGGTGTGGGCACCATTCTGAGCATCCAGGAACATCTCATGGGTTGGGTGCGGGGGGTGGGAGGCGGCAGTGGATTCTACCTTGAAGGGCCAGTCTCAGCCCGAAAGCTGATCCTGGACTCACTTCAGAAAAGTGGAACCAAACTCATGCACTGGCCTTACCCCGGGCCCCTGGCTGGCCTGTGAGGGAGGATGCTACCCAGGGTGTGTCCCCGACACTTGCTCACTCCTTGCTTGGGGTCATTGGGATCCTGGAACTTGGGAGGAACAGGGAGACCCAAAGGGCCAGCCTGGGCTTTGGAGCCGCCTGCCCCCTTCTCCCTTCTCACTGGGCCTCTCTGTGTCTGGGCCAATCTGACCTCCAGCCCTACACCCCAGCACCAGCCCTGCCAGTTGTTCCAGGGCTCTGTCCCCACTTCTCATTCTATGCTCACCCCAGTGAATGACTTGCTGTCGCCCGCACTGCACGCCTGCACACAGAGGCACACAGAGGGTTTATTGACACACCAGTGGGGGCTTCTAAAGGCTGGGCAGGTGCTGGTGGGGCTGGGGGCTCCAAGGAGCTCAGGCTAGGAGCAGGTTGTGGGTGGGATTGGCCTAATTGCTGGCTCTGAGTTTGGGGGCCTGGGAGGGAGAGGGAGCCCTCAGCCTCTGAGCTCACTAGCTCTAGAGCACTAAGTGACGCACCCGTGAATGTGGCATTGGGATGCCCTGGCCATGTGGCCATGCAGAGGGCTGCCCATGTGAACCTGCCCAGCAGGGGATGCCCAGGTCCCGGCCCCTGGGTGGTTTGGCCTGGCCCACAGACTGGGGAGGGCTTCGCGGGTGGGCAGGAGGGCCCGAGGGGGCTCCGTAGAGAGGCTCCTGTGGCTTCAGGGGCTGGTCACCACATGGGCTATAAAGAAGACTTTGTAGGTCTCCTTCACGTCCCCCTTGAGCTGCAGCAGAGCTGACACCATGAGTGGGTGGTAAGGCTGGAAGCAGGGGAGGGTGAAGGGGCCACTCAGCCATCTGGTACACCACCAGGCAGATCTGTTGTCTTGCTGCTGCGTGGCCCACCTCACCCACTCAGGGCCCACCAGCAGCCCCCCCCCGCACAGGCAGGCTGTCATCCTGCCCAGCCTGTGGCTCCCGCAGGACTTGCTAACCACAGCCTGTGGCACCTACATCAAAATCGGCGGGCGGCATCCAAGAGATGCTGATGGTCTTGGTCTGGCCACGCTCCACGAAGCCCCTGGAGGGCTCGATGGTGAAGCCATGGTGCTGCAAGGACGCCACGCTGTCCAGGCTGAACTCGACTGTCTGTGGGCATTGAAGCTGCAGGTGGGCGGGCAGGACAGGGCTCCCTGGAGGCAGTGGGTGTGGGGCTCAGAGTGCCCAGCTCCACGCCCCTCAGCCCTCCAGCAGGCTGCCCAGCCCACACCTATAGCGGGCAAGACCAGGCAGCCAGGGCTGCAGGGGTGCAGGGCAGGCAGGGGCAGTGCTGTGGTCACCTTCTTTGGGGACAGTTGCGTGGTCCGGATGCAGCCCACGTGCAGCTCGCGGGTGGCAGGGGACGCCGGCGTGTCAGTGTCCAGCTGAATGTAGTCCAGTGTCACCAGAATGGGTTTCAGCTCCTCGGTTTCTGGAGAAGGGGGCCTAGCTGGGGGCTGACCCGGGGAGGGTGCAGCCGGTACCAGCGGAGGGAGTGAGGGACCCTGGGAGGGAGTGAGGGACCCCAGGGGAGCCGGTCCTCCTGGAGTCTCCCGTCTGGCGAGCGGGGTGGGCTGGGAATGAACCCACCCTGCAGAGACCTCACCCTCTCTGCGCTCGGGGTCTTGGGCAGGCCTCACTGTCAGGGACTCCACAGGCACGTCCAGGGGGTCTCCGCCCTCCACGAACATCATGTGCTCGCGGGCCGCGCCCTTCAGGAGGATCTGCTGGGAGACTTCCTGGGACAGGGAGCACAGCAGCCTCGTCCCAAGAGCTGGGGCTCCCGGAGCGGCAGGGCTGGGGTGCTGCCCGTGGACCCGGGATGCTGGTCTCTTCACCTGACGCCTTCCCACCCAGTGTGGAGGCCTGGGCCTCCCAAGTGGGGCAGCGCAGGGATGGGCGGCAGGAGGGGGCGAGGCTGGTTTCGCACAGCCGCACCTTCTCGAAGAGCAGGACCTGCAGCCGGTCGGAGAAGTACAGGCTCTCATGGTCTGGGCTGAAGGTCACGGTGAAGTCCTGTGCCCCACCGGGGTCCATGACGCCCTCCACAGGGAACACGCTGAACACGCTCTGGCCGCTGTGGTTCTGCGTGCCTGCGGGCAGGGGCGTTGCGGGCCCTGCACCCCCCTCCCGCAGCACCCCTCCGCGCCCTTCCCCACCCCACCATGGCCCAGAGCTCCCCCAACCCAGCACCCCAGCCAGCCCCTGCGCCCCACCTACCGTGCCCCCACACCGTCCCCTCTGCCCTCCCCCCAGCCCCAGGGCCCTGCGCACGCCCCCACCAAGGTGCCCCACCCCCACCCTTCAGCTCACCCACGACTTCTGGCCTCCGGGCTGGTGAGGTGAGGAACTGCGGCGGCTGCTCCCTCCTGGTGCTGGAGACACTGTCCAGCCGCGTGGAGAACTTGACGGGCAGCGAGGAGTTGTTCTGCAGCTGTGGGGGCCGGGGGCCAGTCAGCAGACCGCTCACCGGCCACCGGCGGGCTTTCCCCGTGGGCCTGCGCCGACAGTGCTTTCCTGAGCTCCCACTGCCCTACCCTAGCTGGCAAGTCCTGCCTCAAGGGGGTTAGCTGGTGTGGCTTCTGTCCCCTAGAGCAAGCTCTGGGGCCAGGCCAGCCTTCACCCAGTTACTTCCCTGACCACCACCCCCTTCCTGAGAGCCCTCTCCTCAGTAACACCTCCCGGAATCCTTGTTCTGAGCTCTGCTGCCAGGGATCAACCTAAGGCAGCCTGCGTCTTGCAGAAAGCTGGATCCCACAGCTGATGTGCCCCTCAGGAGCAGGAGGGGCCCTGGAAGCCAGGGAATGGGAGCCCCAGGGCAGTGCGATCCGGCATGGAAGTCAGCAAACGGCCCCTGCACCAGACGGTGCCGGCACTGAGCTCCTCCTCATCCCAGACGGGACAGCTGTGCAAAGGCCCTGGGGCAGGAGGATGAAGAGCCCTGAGAAGGCCCCCGCAGCCAGGAGTGGATGGCAGGGCCTTCTCAGCCTTCCCCCTGCTGGAGAGGGCAGTGGAGGTTGCAGCTGCTGGAGCTCCCACCCGCTCGCTGACCAAGGCAGGCCTGCCTCCTCTCAGAGTGGAACTCCCTCCCAGAAGGGCAGCGCAGGTACCAGGGCTCCTGCCATGTGCTTCACCTTGAAGCTGGAGGAGACAGACTCTCTGGCAATCACGTAACCCATGTTGAGGATGTGCCCTTCGATGGAGCACGTGATCATGGAAGCCACCCCCACGCCGATGAGGGTCAGGGAGAGCGTCCCTCTCTTGGTGATGATGTCCAGTGTTTCCTGGGCCTACGGAGACCACGTCCTTTAGCATGGAGCAGACACTGCTGGGTCCTCCCCAGTGGCCTCACCTCATGCTCCCAGGGCCTGGCAGGTGAGCTACAGGCCTGAGTACACAGCGGGCACACAGCGGGCACACAGCGGGCACACAGCGGGCACACAGCGGGAAGGCCTGCAGCGTAGAGTGGGCTGTGGGGGCCCACGCCGCAGCATGGCACAGGGCGGGCCTGGGACTCACCGTCACGCTCTCACGGGGGCAGAAGGACAGCGCCAGAGCCCGGGTCTCTCCGGCAGGCAGCTTGCTGACGGGGTTCAGCAGGACAAAGGGGCCACCAGGATTCAGCAAGGAGAATTCCACCTGAGGGCCCAGGTCAAGGAGAGGTGCCGAGGGCAGCCCGCAGTCCCTCCCCAGCCCCCTCAACCCCCGCAAGCTGCCTGGCCTGGGTGTGGACAAGGATACAGCCAGATCCTTGCGGGAGATGTTCTGGATGGAGACCTTCTTTATGCCACGGTGTCCTGAAGTGGAATGGGGTGCCAGGATGGGGCGTTGGAGCCTGGGTCCCTGGGGGTGAGGGTGAGCGAGGGGGGGCTGGGCCCAGTCGGGTCTCACCTACAGCGACGTCACCAAAGTTGGAGACGGTCTTGCCATTGTCGGATGTCACCGTGATGGACGGTGCCACAGCTGGACACCACAGCTCCAGGTACAGGGTATTATGGGGACTGGGGTGGGCAGGGCTTGCTGATGGCGCTGTGGCCCTGCCCCGCCCGCAGCCTGACACCAGCCCTGGCCCCTCCCCCAGCCTAGCGCCCAGCCCTGGCCCCGCCCCCAGCCTAGCGCCCAGCCCTGGCCCCGCCCCCAGCCTAGCGCCCAGCCCTGGCCCCGCCCCCATCCACTGTGCCCCTGCCCCGCCCCCAGCCTAGCACCAGCCCTGGCCACGCCCCCAGCCAGTGTGGCCCTGCCCCGCCCCCAGCCTGACACCAGCCCTGGCCCCTCCCCCAGCCAGTGTTCCCTCCCCTCCTCCCCCGACCCCAGCCCCAGATCTGAGTTGGTAGCAGAATAGGGACAGTGACTTTCTGGCTGACCACGCCCACCCTGGCCAGAGCACCGCACCTGAAGCTCAGGGGTTCCATCCCCTTCCGGTCTTGGATGTCGCCACTGGCAACAACACAGGGGATCACAAACTTGTCAAATTTCCCCTGGAAAGATCTGGCCAGAGTGGCCTGGGCCACCTGGTACTCGTTGGAACTGGAACGAAGCCAGCACAGTGCACTCACCCCTGTACCCCCACACTGCCCCTCAGCAGCCTGGGAGGTCCTGCCTCACCCTCCCCAGGCAGGTCCCCAAGGCCACACCTGCTCCCCATGGCCCTGGGCCTGAGGTATAAGGGGCGGCAGCCTGGGGGCCATGCTGGGCCCAGCTGTGGCTGTCCAGCTTTGTGTGACCAGCTGGCTTTCCCACCCTTTCACAGGTTCCTATGGGGGCCTCCCCACCCCCCGGGGTCCTGGTCAGGCACCTAATCAGAGAGCCACGTTCCTGGAGCCACAGGCAAGGGTGGGCTGGCAGTGACTCAAGCCCAACCAGAGCTCTCTGGGGCTCACTTTGCACCCAGGTAGGCGGGGCTTGCTGAGCTGGGAATGTGGGAGTCAGGGTGGCAACACCTTCCCTAGCTCATGGAGTGAGGTTCTTCGCAGGGACACCAGCCTCAGAGGAATTGGGGGGGGTATACCCACGAAGGGATTGCCTGGGGCCCTGGAGGCAGCCCTGGATCCAGCTGTATCTGAAGCTGCCCCAGACCCGGGTGCTCAGCCCCACAGCTCAAAGCCGCTCTGCTGTAGGCCGTCTGTGGCGGAGTCTCCGTGGGGACCAGGGTGGGGTCCCATCACAGGGGCCTGGAGGGAAGCGGCGGGGCCCACCTGAACTGGGGGCCCGGCCTCTGCAGCTCCATGCTGTGGGAGGTGGAGGCCTGGAGAAGCTGGTCTTGGTTCTGCAGTCGCGGGAGGGAGGGGGGTTGTCCCTTCGGGTCCTTCTTTTGGGTGGCCATGTCCTTGCGGAACTGTGAGGCAGAGAGGCCAGCTGTGGGGCTGCTCCAGGCTCTGCTTGGCCAGGCAAGCACCCCAGCCACCCACTGCAGGTTTCTCTGGGGCCCTGCAAAGGCCTGGGCAGAGGGCCTGGTGCAGGAACCCGGGGGCATGGGTTTGTAGGGGACAGGGACCCAAACCCTAACTGCTCCCCCAGGAAGACTGACAGCAGGGGCAAGATCAACAGACGGGTTGGTGTCCGGAGGGAGACCCAGGGCCCGTGCACTAACTGCCCTGCCTTCGGCAACAGGGAAACTGAGGCACAGAGAGCACAAAGAGTGGGCCAGAACCTGAGTCCTTGTCCCCGGTGCCCTTCCCCCATACCTCATGCCCCCTGGCTGGGTGAGGGCAAGTGCTTCTTTCTCCCCGGAGTGTTTGAGTAAACATGTTCAAGATAAAAACCCTGACCACTGGAGAAGTGCGTTGCAGGTCCTGCCCCTGGGCAGCTCGGGCCCTGACTGCACAGCTCTGTGCGGTCCCTGCAGACTCCCTCTCCAGCGGGAGCCCACCTGCACCCACCTGCAGCGGCCTCTGCAGGGCTGCGGGCAGCCTGACCCTCCTCAGGGTGTTACCCTTGGGATAGATGCATCTCTTCTCCCAAGCTCCAATCTCAGGCTGGCTCATGGCTGTCCCCTCGTGCTTGTAAGCTGTGCTAAGATTCACTGACTCCTTCACTGGTTTATCTGCTCCCCTCACCGGCTAATCAGTAAGAAGCCCAGCCCACCTTCCTGAGACCACCTTCTGGGGGTCCACCCTGCCTGGTGATGCTTTCAAGGGAGGATGCTTTCAAGGCTTTGCCAGGAAAGAGTTTTAACCTCTTGAAACAGCAGAGTCTGCTGGGCAGTCCTGGCAAGGTGCCTGGGCCTGAGACCCTCCAGGGGGCACGGCAGAGTTTGTTCCCCAGCCTTCCTGCAAGAAGCCAGCGGCTCCCACCCGGTGCTCCACAGGCCCTAACTCTGAGCACCCCCACGCACCGATTTGGTCTCCATGTCTTTCATCAGGTCCTGGAAGGCTTGCTGGCGGATCAGCTCACTGGGCAGCACGGGCCGGAATGCCACCTGGACCAGGCACCTCTGTGGGGACAGGGCGGGGGCAGAGCTGGCCCCTGCTGGTGCCCTGCCCTCCTCAGCACCCCACTGCTCCTGGATCTCCCAGAGGTTATGCTGACACTCCCCCACTTTTCTTAGGAGTTTCAGTTTAGCATGCCCCTGCCAGAAAGCCCTCCCTGACCACCATCCCCGCCTTGGAAGTTGGGGTGGTTGCAGTACATGATTGCTGAGCCCACTCTTCCCATGTGGAGTCTCGTGATGGAGGCCCTGAATGGGCCACAAGGCACGAGTAAGAGAGAAAAGTTTATTTTCAGCCATTCAGATTTAGGGGTGAGTTCCTGTACCCCAACCTGTCCCACAAGCAGCACAGCACCCTTTCAAAACACCTCCATATTACAGCCCATCCCACGGGGAGGTTCTGGGTCCAACAGAAGGCTGGTCACTGTCGTCTCCAGGGTCCAGTACAGCAAAGGGGCTCAAAACACATCAGGAGGGACAGGTGGTGTATATGGGGGGAGAGGGTGAGGGGTGGGGAGAAAAAATGAGAGAGGGATGGTGGAGAGGGAGGGAAGGGAAGAGAGAGAGGGGGAAGAGAGAATGAGAGAGGGGGCGGGTGGGGGAGGGCAAGGGAGGGGAGAGGAGCGGAACAAAGGGGAGGGGAACCCAGAAATGCAACTTATGATCCCCTTTGGTGGCCATTACTTAAGCAGTATTTGCTAAGTTTCATGAAATGCGTTTTAAGTAACATACTTCCTGAAACCTTGAAGTGGGGGTTGGGCGTTCCCCGCACCTCCGTGTGCCCCTTCTGACTTAGGCCTCTCCCAGGCCTCACAGGCTGTCACCCCTGACTTTTGAAGGTGAGGAATTAAGTTCAGAGAGGCTGTGGTGGCCTGGGGGATGGGCTGAGACGTCTGCGCCCAGGCTCTGTCTGTTTTATCAGGAAAAGTGGAGCGGAGTGGGGGGAAACCCTGGATCAATCCAATGGATAGACAGACCCCTCTCTTCCTGGTGCCCCAGCCTCTGTGCCCACCTGCTACGAGGTCCAAGGGCTGCACACCCTCTGGCAGGCTAACCCGCCCAGCCCTGCTCACTGGCCACCGGGGCCTCCTTGGCCTGCCTGGGTCTCATGAGGGGCAGTGTTGACCCCACATCTGGTGTGGTCAAGGGCAGAGCCAGGCTGTGGTGCCCACACCCACCTTTCCCGGCAACACAGTCCCCACTGAGGGCGAGATGGTGATGGGTGAGTCCGGGGGCAGCAGGAACTGGAAAGACGTGGGTCCCACAGGACAGGTGTCCTCAGAGCCAATGCGGGGCACAGAGTGGGTCAGCGAGTTCATGCTCAGGTGAGAGTTGATGACGTACAGGGTGGCTAAGGATGTGTCGTACAAGGAGGTGGCCGCAAACTTGATCTGGTAGTGGGACAGCTCTAGGGGCGGGTGGACACCCACGGCCCGGCATGTCAGCTTGAAGCACCTGGAAGTGACCAGCGCAGGCAGGTTCAGCCTGGGTCCCTCTGCAGCCTGGATGGTGGCCTCTGGGTGGAGACAGCAGCCCCCCTCTGCCCAAGCACAGGGATGCCCAGGACTGTGGGCCCTTGTCACAGGTTTTGCTCTCTACCCTGTTAATGAATTGAGATGAATTTTGAAACTGTGTATCTCTGTGCATGTTTTAAGTGGATAGTTAAAAATCTAATCACAAGTTCAAACAATTGCTGGGGGGGTGGGTAATTTCTGGCTTATTGTGTCGCATATTTATTGAAATTTAAAAATAAAACTGGGGGGCCGGCCAAGTGGCGTGGTGGTTAAGTGCTGGCTTGGGAAGCCAGCGGCCCCACTTTGGGTCCCACATATGAGGGCCAGTGACACTGCCCTCAAAAAAAAACCCAAAAAACTGATAAAATTGGTCTTTAAATGTGAGTACAGGAATCTATATACCACAGTGAATTAATCCTGCCGCCATCCACTAAACAGAACAGATACTGTTGTTTTTACCATGGGGCGTTTACATTCCATATTGTCTCTGAACTCCAATTTCCACTGCACTCTCCCCATCAAATTGTATCCTAATTGCATATATTTCAATGCTTTTTTTTTTCTTTTTTTAAATTTTTATGAGTTCATTTGAGCCAAAGCTAACAATTGCCGGTAAGAAAGATCTCAAATACTCCCTATTTTAATGTTTTAAAGGATGATGTTGATTGCTCTATCACACTTGTCTGTAACAAAAATATGTTCACATGTTGAAATATTTCAATGTGTATTTTTATGTCCTGTGACCACAGGCTCTCAATGTTAAAAAAAAAAAAAAATCCCTCTGGGTTAGAGGTATCACTGAGGTTATTATTTTTCTCAATTAATTGAAAAGGCTGAGATGAAATGCAGTGATCTCTACATATAGAAAGGCATCATTCTTAGGACCGAGCTGTACTTTCCCAGTTGGTTCAGGTCCCTGAGTGATGTGACTTGTGGCCCAGCGGCCAGGGCCTCATTCCACGGACCCAGGAACAGGGGTGAGGGAGTTTTGCTCTCCAACATTGCTCACACATCTTCCAACATCATTTTGGATGGCCCACCTTGGGCAACTCACTTAGGGCCTCCGTCACTCTGCTGCTGGGAGAGAAGCGAAGCCCCCACCATTTGAAGCCCCTGCCTTGCCAGGAGTCGAATCCGAGGCCAGCTGGGACTTGCCTGAACCTTGCTGGATGCTGTTGTCTCTACGACTAGGAGGCAGCGGGTTTAATGCAGGACCTTGAGAAAGGGTTGGGCCGACCGTTCAGGCATCCCAGTACTGGTCAACACCACCACATTTGCTGACAAATGTTTTTATCTCAGCATGTTCCAAAAACCACTGAGGTAAAGACTTGTTCGCTCAGTCTGTGATGATATCCCCCATCTAAGTTCAGAGGCAAAGCGTGCCTGACCTTACTTCCCATCAGCACACCTCCTGTCCATGTAGGTGGCGGAAGGCTGAGGACCATGGGCTCTGAGGCCTCAAGGACCCACGGGCACAGCTTGGGACAGGAGCCGGCCAGCTGTCCCCGTTCCCAAGGCAGGCCTTGAGCCCCTATGTGAATGTTTCTGAATTCCCAGTGCCCATCGCCCCTCACATTGTTGATGGCAGTGAGATTTGCCTTCTTTTTCTGTTGTTTGGAAGATTTTTGTAAGATTGGCATTATTTTTTCTTTACGTGCCTGGAAGAATTCATCCGTGAAGCCATCTGCAGCCTTCACTGTGGGAAGCTTTTAGACTTTGGGTTTGGTTTCCTTAATAGTGGTTCACCTACTCCATTTCTATTTTTCTTTTGTATCAGGTTGTGTTTTTTGAGGAATTTGTCCATTTCGCCCATTGGTCACGGTCACTGGTGTGAAGTTGTTTGTAACAGTCCCTTATCCTCGTTCTGATGTTTGTAGGCTCTGTAGTGATGTCCCCTTTCACTCCTGAGATTGGTCATTTGTGATTTCTCTCTATTTTATCTTGACTGGTCTTGCTAGGAGTAATAAATTTACTAACTTTTACAAAAAAAGACTTTTAGTTTCACTGTTTTTCTCTGTTGAATATTTGATTTCTCTTTCATTGACTTCCACTCATTATTATGTCTACTTTCTTTGGGTTTAATTTGCTCTTTTCCTAATTCTTAAAAACAGATTGTATTGTTTGTTTTCCTTTTTTTTTTTTTTTTTTTGAGGGCAGTGTCACTGGCCCTCATATGTGGGACCCGAACTGGGGCCGCTGGCTTCCCAAGCCAGCTCTTATCCACCATGCCACTCGGCCGGCCCATGTATTGGTTTTTAAACTCTTCTTCGTATGCATTCAGCGGTAGAAATTTCCCTCTAAGCACTGCTTTTTTTTTTTTTTTTTTTTTTTTTTTTTTTTTTTGGCAGTGTCACTGACCCTCACATGTGAGACCAAACCGGGGCTGCTGGCTTCCCAAGCCAGCGCTTAACCACAGCGCCAGTCGGCCGGCCCAAAGCACGGCTTTTGATGATTCACAAACCCTCAAACCTAACGCGTCCAAGTTGAACCCTTAGGTGTGCCAACATGGATCAATTACAAAAATATAAAGTTGGGGGGAAACTGTAAAAGGAAAACGTAGATCAATACGTGGAATATGATACCATTAATGAGGGGTAGCCCCAGGCTTTAGTGCTGAAGTCCCACGTCCTGGAAACCCCTCAGTCTAGGCACCCTGGCGGGACTGAACACCCCGCACGGACTTCCTTTAGAAGCAGAGGAGGCCGAGCTGAGGAGCCAGAGACCATTGGTTTCCCTGCGGTTCACACACACATACCCAGGAGAGGGTGCTCTAGAGCCAGCAAGTGAGAAAAGGGTTGGAAACTGGTTTCCTTCCAAAAGTTCAGAAGAAGAAACTTCACAGAGAGATGAGCAGCAAAAAAAGACCAAGATCAAACAAATCACAAGTAATGTTATTAGACAAAAGAGAATAAGGAGCAGAGAAAAATTCATGCCAACAATACAAGCCTCCAGAGAGAAGAGCAGTGAAAGCATGGGAGCGCAACGCAGGAACTCAGCGCGCTTGGAGACGAGCCGACGGAGACGAGAAGCACTGCAGGTCAGAGCCGCAGGGCTCAGAAGTGAGGCGTCAGGGCCCAGGAATGAATCGTAAGTAAGAGTCATTTAGAAATGAAGGCTGAACTTGAAGGAATCCAGGGATGAAGGAACAAGCAGAAAATTCTTTAAGGGAAAGACCAGCTACAAGGTGAAACACTGAAGGAATAAAGAAGTGATAAGGGCTGGCTGAATGGCTCAGTTGGTTTAGAGTGCGACTCCGAGCAACAGGGTCGCTGGTTCGATTCCCACATGGGCCAGTGAGCTGCACCCGAGCTGAGCTGCCTCTGAGCTGCCAACAGGTGACAGGATGGCTCAGCTGGTGAGAGCACGTGCTCCTAACAACAAGATTGCCAGTTTGATTCCCATATGGGATGGTGGCTATGCCCACCTGCAACTAAGATTGAACACGGCACCTTGAGCTGAGCGGCCGCGAGTAAACCAGACTTCCTGCCACATCTCACATTTTATGCAAAAACTGATCAAAAGGAATCACTGAGCCACATGTAAAATGTAAATGTATAAAACTTTAGAGGAATCTCTGTGTGACTTTGGGTTGGGAGAAAAATATTGGATATGATGCCAAACTCATGATCTATATGGAAAAGATTGATAAACAGGGCTTCATCAAAATTAAACTTATGCTTTACAGGAGACACTGGTAAGAATGAAAAGAGAAGCCACAGAAGGGACAATTCTTTATAAGTCTGACAAAGGATTTGTATTAGAATGCAGGTAAATGTGAGTCCTGAGGATGTGGTGCTGGGCCTGGCATGCTGGGAAGCTGCTCAGAGAGTAGGTCTTAAAAGTTCTCATCGCAAGAAAAGAAACCTGTAACTAAGTGTGTGTGATGTTAAGAGACTTACTGTGGCAATCATGCTGCAACATATTCAAATATCAAAGCATTGTGGTGTACATCTAAGCTGATACAATGTGGTATATCAATTATGCCTCAAGCAAAAAGCTCTCCAAACTCAATAACAAACCCTAATTTAAAAAATGATCGAGGGCCGGCCGAGTGGCTCAGTTGGTTAAGAGTTGGCTTAGAGCACAAGCTCTGAGCAACAGGGCTGCCGGTTGGATTCCCACGTGGGCCAATGAACGTTTCGCCTGAGCTGAGCTGTTGCTGACCTGCCAACAGGTGGCGGGATGGCTCAGCTGGTGTAACAATAAGATTGCTTATTCGATGGTGCAACTAAGACTGAACTCGGCACCTTGAGCTGAGCTGCCGCCCTGATAGCTCCGTGGATAGGGCATGTGCTCTTAACAACAAGGCTGCTGGTTCGACTCCTACATGGGATGGTGGCTATGCCCACCCACAAATAAGACTGAACATAGCACCTTGAGCTTAGAGGCCACAAGCTGCCGGCGGGAAGCCAGATGGTGACTGGCACCCTCCACAACAAAGACTGAAGAACAACTTGGCTGGTCCCCTCCCCCAATTCCCCAACACTGTTCCCTTCCCCAAATTTCCCAATAAAATCTTAAAAAAAAAAAAAAAGATCTAAACACATCTGTCACCAAAGATACCCAGATGGCAGATAAACACATAAGAGGTGCTCAACCTTGGTCACTAGGGAATGGAAATTAAGTCACAAGGAGTTGCCTACACACCTATTGTAATGCCTCTCCATCCCCCAAACAAAAAAATCTGATAGCAGCAACTCTTGGTGGGAAGTGAAAATGGTACAGCCACTTTGGGAAATGTGGGTCTTTCTTAGAAATTAAACACGAAGTTAGCCTAGGACCAGGTGGTCCCATTCCTAGACATTTAGCCCAGGGAAGTGAGTGCTGAGGCTCACACAGAACTTGCTTTGCGTGTCGCCGCCCGAGCCTGGAGCCACCCCTGTGGCCAGCAGGTGAGTGGGTGCCCGTCATGTGATGGGAGGGGCTGTGTGGTGCAGGAGGCCCAGCGCCAGCCAGCCGTGTCGGAGGAGGCCGGCAGGGCGTCTGTCCTGTGGGAGGAATGCGCTCTGACGGGGGTGGGGGGCAGGAGACAGGCCAGGAGGTGCCCTGCTGTCCAGATGAGGGCATGGGTGATTCAGGAGCATTTTCATGGTGGAGACTACAGGATTGATGGACAGCGTGGAGGTGAGGTGAGGGAAAGGAGTTAGGACGAGCTGAGGCGAGCAACAGGGAGGCCAGGGCTGCAGGGGGAGTAGGTGTGGGAGCAGGTGGGGAGCGCGGAGGTGTGCAGATCGCAGACATCGCCATGGACCTCCAGGGGCGCTGGCAGGCGCCAGGCTGGAAAGTGAAGCTCCCGGCTGTGCAGCCTGGGCAGCGGAGCCCATCTGGGCTGCAGAGTCCACCTGGCCATTCACTGAGTGGCTGTGATTATGGCCTCGTGGCTTGACTTTCCTGTAACCCTCCACGGAGCCCGTGGGATAGGAACCCCTCTTCTCCAGAGGGCCAGAGAGATGTGAACAAGCCACTGAAGTGTCAGCACACCGCGGGCCACCGGAGCCTAGTGGCACGGGAGGGCAGTGCTGTGCTGGGGGCAGGGTCTGGTCCCTTCCATTTGCTCCAGAGGTTAAGTCTGTTCTCACTCCCTAAAATCTCACCACCCATGAACTCAGCCCTGATCCCCAACTTGTCAGTCCCAGGTGGCCTGCCCATCCTGCCCACATGCCCCGCTGGTGGGGGCCTGGTCTGCAGGATGAAGTGCCAGCTGGACTCCGCCAAGGGCTGCCCAGGGTCCTAGGAGAGGAAGGGGTGGGCGGGCAGCACAGCACTACCACTAAACAGGGATGGCTAATGCACAGGGATGCTCCAGGAGACCCCTCACCACACCGCTAACCCTGGGCAGCAGCCAGAGCCCGCCCCTCACCCCCAACCGGCGCCTCCACGTCTGCTTCCTCTCTCCCTCTCCACCATCTTCTCAGTCCTGTCTCTCAGGGCGAAACGGAGGCTCAGGGAGGTTCCAAGAGTGGCTCTGTCACACAGCGCATTCAAGCAGCAGTGCTCATGCTGAGGTCGTCCAGCATGCAGAGGGTGCTCTGCACGTCACACACACACACACACACACACACACACACACACACTCATGTGTGCATGCTTGCACATGCACATCCACATGTTCATGCTCAAATACACACATACACAGGCACACACACGTCCACACAAGCATGCCCATGCACACACACCCATGCTCACATGCATGCACACACATGCCCACACACACATGTCCACACACACATGTCCACACTTACACATCCACACACATGCTCACATGCATGCACAAGTGTCCACATGTCAACACCCCCACATACATGCACATACAAGGCTCACACATATCCATGCACATGCTCACATGCATGCACACATGTCCACACATGAACACCACACACCCACACACATGCACACATGCAGGCTCACACGCATGCACCCATGTCCACACATAAAATCCCGCCCCCACATACATGCACACACTCACACATTCACATGGGCATGCTCACACACACATTTTCACATGTGCACACTCACATACATGCCCACACGTGTACTGCTCACACACTCATACTGTCCTCCATGTGCTCACATGCTCACAATGCACACCTTCTTCTACACACACACTCACACACAGGCTTGGCCCCAGATCCCAGGCAGACTGCCAGTGGCTGGAAGACGCGGGGACGGGTGGCTGACCCCTCTGAGCAGCCCTCCGCGGCCCCCGCCAGGCTCACCGGTTGATCTCTGACTTGCAGGTGAGAGTGAAGCTGTACACCTTGGCCTTGGTGGGCTGAAAGATCACGTCGAGCTCCAGAGTGTCCAGGGGCAGGATCATTCCAAACCCATCATTGGGCTGGATGTCCACATACTGCAGGAGGGAGACCACGGTGCCAGTGAAAACACTGATCTGCTGGGGACATACGTGTGGCAGAGTGCGTGAGCGAGTGCGAACATGTGTGTGCATGCATGTGAGTGTGGTGCACGTGGGGATGTGTGTCAGTGTGTGGTTATGTGTCAGCCCACATCTGTGCATGTGAGCATGTCTGCATGTGTGTGAGTCTGTATGTGAGCACGTACATATGTATGTGAGTGTGTACACATGAGTGTGTCTGTGTGAGAGCATGTCTGTATGCATGTGAGCACATGCATGTGTCTGTGTTTACATGTATGAATGTGTGTCTGCCTGCCTGTGAGTGCACGTGTGTTTATGTGTCTGTGTGTATATGGGCATGAGTCTGTGTGTTGTGAGTGCATGTGTGTTTGTGTTAGAGTATCTGCAAGTATGTGAGTGGATGGCGGGGTCTGCGGTGGGCAGCCCAGGGAGGGGTGTGGTCTTGGCTGCCTTGAAGGGCCAGGCAGGCACGAGTCCTGGACGGAAGGGAGGGGAGAGGGGTCGAGCTGGGTGGGTGCGGTGGGCCAGAGAGAAGGAGAGAGGTATGAAGAAAGAGGGAGAGGTGGGGCGAGGCGGGTACGGAGGCAGTGGGGGTCGGTAGGGGGACGAGCGAGAGCCAGCAGAGGCTGAGGTCTAGAGGTGAGCGTGGAGTCCGGGGAGGGGTGAGGCCACCTGGACCCCAGGGCAGCAGATGCCCTCGCCTGTCCCCAGAGCATGCCAACCCAGCCCCCATGTCCCCGCCCCCGTCCCTGCCCACGCAAGGCACCTTGGGGACTCTGACGAATCCGAACTCCTGGGGCAGGAGGGAGCGGTTGCACAGGCTGACTGAGGTCCTGATGGCCTCATAGATGGTGCAGTAGCCAAAGTCCACCTCTGCGGGGCTGAGCTCCAGGTCCGAGGTGGTGACTATGGCGTGGACGGTGAACCCCACCGGTTTGATCTGAAGTGCAAAAGGCAAGTGTATTTCAGGTTACATGTTTGCATCAGTTTTTTTTTTATTTTTTTATTTTTAGAGGGCAGTGTCACTAGCCCTCATATGTGGGACCCGAACCGGGGCCGCTGGCGTCCCAAGCCAGCTCTTAACGACTGAGCCACTCGGCTGGCCCTGCATCAGTTTTTACAAAGATTCTCAAATAAGAAAGGCACAGCCTTGCTGTGGTCCATGTGCACCCTTTCACGGACAGGAGTGTCCTTTTAAACAACTCCACTTTCCTGTTGTCCCCGGGGAGGATGTGAAAGTAGCCATCACAGAGAAGTGCCAAAGGGGAGTATGAACGCACATGTATGCACACAGGTGCACGTGTCCTGAGGACGTGCCCACACATGTGCACTGCGGTCTGTGTGAAGGTAAATCGTGTAAGCATATATGTGTCTGTGAGCGTGTGGCACACGGGGTTTGGGTGGTGGGGACAGCCCCTCCTGGCCCTGGACAGCACTCAGAGCCACTCTTTCCACAAACCCGTGGTCTCCCCTGTGCAGGGACTGCTGGGCCAGGAGACCGGAAACTTGCCCGGGGCCCTCTGGGGTGCGGAACCCAGCTCCCAGAGTGGTCCTGTTCCCCACAAGAGCCAGCACCTCTGGGAAACGCCACACACAGACCTGGTCAGCCACCCAGATTGTCATCGGGGCCTCCAGAACTCCACTTTCCTTGTCAAAATATTTCCTTGCGTCTTCCGGGAGGGAGTGTCTGGAAGAGACAGGACACACTTGAATACACTTCTATTGTTTTGTTTTGTTTTTAAAGATTTTATGGGGGAACCGGGGAAGGGGAACAGACAAGTTGCTGTCCTTTCATTCTTCAGTCTAGTTGTGGAGGATGTCCCTTCACTGGCCCATGTTGGCATTGTGATATTGTGCTCTTCCCGGGTGAGGCAGTCACTCGCCAGCCATTGGATGGCCACTCATGGTGGCTCACAGCAGCTCACGTAAGCTCACATCAGCTGCCAGCCAGCCCCACTACAGCCTAAGCTGTCACCGGCGACTCACAGCAGCCCAGCTCCAGGTGGAGCTGTTGTTTACCATCTTAACTGTAGAGGGCACAGCATCACTGGCCTTCATGTGGGATCTGAACTGGGGCCCCGCTGCTCAGAGCTGGCTCCCAAGCCAACTTTTTTTGTTTTTTTTTTTTTTTAGGGCAGTGTCACTGGCCCTCATATGTGGGATCTGAACCGGGGTCGCTGGCTTCCCAAGCCAGCACTTAACCACCACGCCACTCGGCCGGCCCATTCCAAGCCAACTCTTAACCAACATGCCACCCGGCTGGCCCAGCACTTCTATTGTTCATAGTTTGCAAAATGACAGTGACACTGACCTGAGCTGCACATCACGTGAGAGCTTCAAAACAGGTAAAACACATGGGATGTAAAACGATGAGATATGCCTGGTGCCAGCCCCCATGCCCACCTGCAGCCCCTGCCCCTCACCCAACCCCCCCCCCCCAGCTCACCGTGGCAGGAACTTGAGCTGCACAGAGTAGGACGACAGGGCCTGGATGTAGCCCGTCTCAGGCAGCAGCTCCATGTGGCCCCTGAGCTCCTTGCACACCTCAAGCTTCAGGCGCAGGGCTGCTTTTGACCTGCAGCTCAAGGAATGCAAGGGGCAGAGCTGGGCCGCGGGGTGTGTAATCCTCTGTAATCCTTAGTTCCCATCACCCAGTCACCCAGGGTGCACGCCCAAGCCAAGCCGCGCCTCAACATACGAGCTGGCTCCCTGGAGCCCTGCTTTTAGAGGCTGGCTTTCCTGCACTGAAGTCTGCTGAGGCTTTTTACAATGGAAACACCACAATTGGGATCGGTCCTCATTGGTTCTCAGGAACCTGAGTGTTTTCTGGGAACACCCCTGACGGGCAGGCGCTGGGTGCAGAGGCTCCCTTACCCGCCTAGGCATCTGCCCTCTTCACACCCAGTTACAAGCTTGGGACAGGCTGGGTGCCACACACCAGCTCAAGCTCTGCAGCACAAGCTCTGCAGGACACTCGGGAGGCCCCCGGACAGCCCAGCCTTGATCAATGACTGCCGCTCCCCTAAATTTTATCCCTACTTCCAAACCAGGACCAGCTAGAGGAGCCAAGAGTGGCTGCAAGCCATCACATGGGATGCCTGCTTTTAGTCAATGCCTCCAGCTCCCCGGGCCACACTCCCAGCCCCCACTCCCAGCCCCAGGCCACGCCCCAGCGCCCAGGCCACGCCCCCATCAGGGCACTCCTGGAGGCCCCTCCTCCCACGTGAGGCTCTCCACCTCCCCTGCCGGCCCTGAGGCCCTGAGTCTCCACCGTTTCAAGCAAGGGGGCCAACCCCTGGTCTCACAGCCTGGTCTTCTCACCCCACAGGCGGAGCGAGCTCTAAGCTACAGGAAGAAAGGCAGAGGGCTGCCCCAGCTTGGTGAGGGAGCTGTTTCCTGGTCCCCCCGGGAACTGTGGGCCACGGTGCAGAGACTTCCAGAACCTTCTGGCTTCTTCTCAGAATGCTGTGGCTGATCCTGCCAGACCCATGGTTGCTGGGGCCTTTGTCAGCCATGGCCCAGAGTCACAGCGATTCAGAAACAGAAGCTGCTGGGCGCGGCGGGTCCTCTGCTCACCGTGACTGGATGAGGATGGAGGCCTGGTACAGCCGGTCGTACATGCAGATCTTCAGGTCAACGCTGGGCTTCGGCACCCAGACCGGCACATCAACAGCAACACCGACGGCTCGGAAATACAGCTAAATTTGAACATGTGAATTCACCAACACAGCACATGTTTCCGTCAGCAAAGCAGTGTTAGCACAGACCCGGCAGGAATGCTTTCACAGCTCTCCCACCTATGGGAGGTTGATAATTGACCTAGCCATGCTTTGGCCGCCTGGCACTTTTCATAGTGTCCCATTGAAAAACTCTATTATCAAAATTTTCAAACAAAGGAAGCTAGAACTGCAATGATTGTCATGTGCCCATCATGCAGCTTCACAATCACCAACGTTTTTAGCTGTTTAAGAAAACAGCTAAAACTACAGGATAATGCATCACCCAGAGAGTACACGTCATGAAACTTGCACAGATAATGCCAAACGGAAATCTCCCCGGGACGGGGAACGGGGAGCACATCTCTCCCGTCCACCGTGGATCCCGGCATCACCTCTCCCAGTCCAACTGAGTCCTGGCCTTGGGAGTTTGGGGTTCCTGGGTGTCCTGCATGGGGAGCTGTGCATAGCAGCCCCTCAGGCTAGGACAGTGACCACCCCTTCTAGACCCACAGCCCACAGGACGGGGTGGAGGGCATGGATGGGGGGACTGCTCCCCTTTCTACAACGTGTAGGACTTATGACACTGGGGACATGCCAGCCATCAGATCTTAGGCCACAGGGCTGCCAAAATGTACAACCCATTTCCAATGGCCAGAGACAGGAAATGGCACAGAACAAAGAGAAATCGCCCAGAGAGGTGGAGTTCCTGAGAGAGTCTGATGGTCTGTCTCGCGCGGAGGCCACGCTGGGTTTGTAAATGGTTAATGACAGCCGGGGACTGTTGCCTGGAGAGGGCCTAGGAGGCCCAGGAGCAGAATCCTCACTGCTGTCAAGTGATGACTAGAAAGCACCTGAGTCAGCGGCCAGGCAAGCAGGCAACAAGGTGACACAGGACATGCCAGGCTGAAGAAAGACCCGCGACTTGGAGGACAGTGGAGGGAAGTGCCACAGGGTCCACGACGCAGACAGGCGCAGTCAGCAATGGAAGCCCCGTGTAAAGAGGCGTCCAGCCGAGATGAAAGAAAGGAGGACCGGGTGTGTCACGGTGACACGGAGAGGAAGGGCCAGCCTGCACTGGGGCAGCATGCTCAGACCCAAAAGGGAGGGGTCCGCAGGTAGACAGAATCAAGAACCTGTCATCAGGGGCCCATCTCAAGAAAATAGGCTTCGGGCCGGCCGAGTGGCGCGGTGGTTAAGCGCTGGCTTGGGAAGCCAGCGGCCCCGGTTCGATCCCACATGTGAGGGCCAGTGACACTGCCCTCAAAAAAACCCCAAAAAAACAACAGTCCAGCAGGACTCAGAGTCCAGACCCCCACGTGCGTCCTGCTTCTGGGTGGGGGGTCAGAGAGGGAAAGAGAGTGGCCTGGGTGTTTCCTGCCCCCGTTCACCCCGGCAGGGCCACTGTGAGCTGGCTGGCACTTCCTGTGACCCAAGGTCAAAGCCCCTGCGGGCCGCCCTCTCCAATCACACTGGTCACCAAGTTCTGGTTCTCATTGCTTCCTGTCACCACTGTGGGGCGCTGTGGGGCGCTGTGGGGCGCTGTGCACACTTTGGAGCAGCGTGGGCAGTGTGGTGTGGTGTGGGCTGTTGAATCATTTCTCTGTGGTATACACACGCAGGGCAGAGGTTCTGGGCGGAGAGGAGGAGGAGGAGAGGTGCTGAGCTCAGACGCATGGCAGCCGCGGTCAGACCAGGAGGGAGGCGCCACCTGCCTGGAGCCGTGGCTGTCAGGTAAGAGCTCCAGAGGTGGGGGCGCATAGTGGAGGAGGTTCTAGTCGTTCTAGTGACAGTTGAGGGACACCCAGGCATTGGGGGCCAAGAAAGGGGGTAAATGAAGGGGACTCCAAGTTGCATTTGTTTTGGTCATATGGCAACGCTGCGGGGCACAGGCCACCGTGGAGGGTTCAACTCCTTCCACATAGAAATAGAAAGTTGTGTGGGGTTTGAGGGCTGGGACAGGGGAGGGGGCTGTTCTTGGGAAGACTTTTCAAATGAAGGGATAGAACAGAGTAAATAGCAGCTTGATCAAACCAATGAAACCAAGACGATTGGAAAAGAGGAGACATCGAAAAAGAAATGAACATCAACTAAGATGGAAGGAGTGAACCTGTCGCTGTGTGAACGCACCACGTTCTCCCACTGGAGGTGGAGAACGCGAGTCGGCTGGACAGACAAAACCTGGCTCCTTGAAAGATGCAAAGTGATAAGAAAAAGGGTGACTCTGTGGGGGCGGGGGGAACAAGGAGGCAAATGCCAGCCAGAGGAAAGGCGGCATGGCCTTGTAGTTCTCTGCAGATCAGCAGGAATGTCGAAGTGATGCGAGCAGCAGGATAGAGAGGGAAGTCTGGTTCTGACAAAAGGCACAATTCATGATAAGAAAACAAACCCTCATGTACCAAACAATAAAGCAGCTGTACAAAGTGCATCAGTTAGAAATGTAGGGAGAATGTCTGAAAAATACAATCATAATGGAAGGTTGACATGGGGAAGGAACAGGGAGGACACGAATAACGTGAATAATTATTACTAAACGTGTTTCTAGCCCAGGTGCAAATCCACCGTCTTCATAAGCACACATCACATTTATAAAATCAGCCTTGCCTTTAGTCACAAAGAAAACGTTAACAAAATAAAAAGAGTTTGCAAAGCATATTCTCGGAGCATAATTTAATAAACTTATAAATAAATGATAATAACTAATGAATAACAATTTTAAATACCTCAAAATTAAGAAAGACATTTCTAGTGATTAAGAGCAAGGGCTGTGTGCATGAGTGTATGTGTGTGTGCACGGGCGTGTGTGCATGTGTGTGTGTGTTGGCTATGGGTGCTAACCATCTGTGACACCAAATAGCCGTCCATGTGGGCAGCCGCCTCATGGGTGTGTGGGGAGGGAACGCAGAGGGGTGGGAACCCTGTGCCCAGGGAAAACTCCGTGCCCCAGTGACCATGCGTGTAAAGCGGCTGTGGGACACTCACTGTTGGGCACTGCTGGTTCTTAAACATGACCTTGAACCTGGTCTGGATGGCTCCCGGGATGACCGGGGAAAAGATGATCGGCACCTTGATGGAGCTGAAAGGTCCAATCTCACCCTCTGTTATCTGCTCAGAAAAACAGAGGCCGCAGGGCCAGTCAGGCTTCCTGTGTACGAAGGCACCCCCCACTGTCCCCACCATGGGCCGTTTCACTGTGAACCTGAGTGGCGGCAGGACCCACGTCCCTGGGATGTTCTCCTGGCCACACAGACACTGGTCCCAAGCCTGGCCCTGCCTTGTGAGGACTTACTGCCCAGGACCCCAGCTGAGGGGCAGCCTGAACTCCTCCCCAAATGCTCCCCCACTGTGTGTGCAGTGCTCTCAATGAACCCCGCACTTGTGCGTGCCCTCCCCCCACCCCATGACACTGTGGCCTGGGAGGCCCTGCACCCAGGAAACCCCCACTACTGCTGTGGTCTTGGAGACCCCAGCTTGGGATGGGGCAGCTGGATACAGGCAAGACTGCCATTGCCCAGAGGCTTCAAGTCCAGTGGCCAGGTAAGTCCAGCTCTGTTCAAATGGAAAGGCTGCCTGGGGCAGGCAGTTCAGCAGGTCAGGAGGCTGTGGCTGGAGGAAGGCGAGCCTCACTGACCTTTCCCAGTGAGATCTCCGTCAGTTCCTCATTGGGGAGTATGGTCACGAGGGTGGTCACTCCCTCTGATTCTGGAAGAGAAGGGGTTTCAGATGTGAGGATTAGACGGGCAGGGAGAGGATAGCTGTGCCCAGACCCACCTGAGACACAGTCACCCCCCCAACCCGGTTTTCCTGTAGCCATGGGGCCCACAGGAGAGCTGGGGTGTCAGCGTGTGACCCTGGCCCCTCCATCTCCAGGATTACCTGCTGCTATGGGTTTGGGGGCGCCTGCCCTTGGGAGCAGGAAGCTGGGTTGGGACGGGGAAGGGGGGCGGGGTCTGCCCAAAGCCCCAGCAAGAGAAGAATCGGCCCCTGGGTGGGTGCAGTGGCCTAAAGGTCACTGAATGCAGCGAGCATGGAGAGAAGGGCGGACAGAGCAAGGCGGTCAACCCTCTGGTGTTTGCTTTGCAGCAGGAGGAGAGGGGAAAGTGGGGCCAAAAGGGGTTCTGTGTGAAGATGAGGAAACATCAGAATGCGTGTCTGATGAGAATGCCAGGCGGAGAGAGAAGGAAGGGAGGTGAAGAGGGAAGAGGCTGCAGGAGTGTGGCCTGGGGCCAGGGGCCCAGGCCCAGGCCCAGGGAGGGGGCAGCTAGCTCCCCATGATCTGGAGGGTAGACACTGTGTGGGTGGGAGACCCCTCACTGTGTGGGTGGGAGAGCCCTCCCGATGTTCGCCATTTTCTAGTGATCTAGTGGAGCTAAGTCCTGAAAACTTTTAAATAATATCATCTTTCAAGGACTCATTTTATGATCAAATTTTGTAGCCTATTGCTCACAGATACTTGGTTTTGTCTGTGTGTGTGCTGCTGGCATGTTTCAATCATCACTTCCCCACTGGTGGGCTGTGGATTCTGATCCGCCCTTTGGGGTTCGGGTGAGCACTCCAAGAACCAGCAGGCCTTTTATCAGGAAGGCCCCTGAAAGCAGATGCTGTTTCCTCTTGTCTGGGAAGGTCTTTCCGTTGACTTTACACATGGACAGATGAAATTTGACGGGAGAGGCCGAGGTCATTCTCTGGCCTCTGCCCACCTACCAGGCCAAGCTGCGATGGGCAGTCCCAGGATCAGCACCCTGGGCACCACATGTGGCCACATCAGCCTCCCAAGGGGTGTGCCCCACTTCTGGGGCTGAGGTTGTTAAGGCAGCAGGCCCCTAGTTCTGGGCTCCTGCCTGTCTGTCCATGACAGTCCCCCGGGCAGGGGAGGAGCAGGGAGACCTTGCCTGCTTCAGGAGTAAGCACTGTGACAGTCTGGTCCTGAGCCTTGTTGCTCAGAGCTCATGCCCTTAACCAACTGAGCCACTCAGCTGGCCAGAGTATCTCTTTAAATACTGGCTTTTCCTGACTCTAGTAGACAGGTTAGATCTCCTAACTCTGTCCTCCACAGCTTGTACCATTTCTTTAATGTTTCCATCTGTCTCTTTGTCTGCATTTAGAACATTTCTCTCGGTCTGTCTTTTAGTTCACTAATTTTCTCTTCAGCAATGTCTATTCTACAGTTTAACCCATGGATTGGGGTTTTATTTTCAATGATCATATTCTTACTTCTAAAAGTTTTATTTGGTTGATTTTCAGATCTACTTGATCTTATTCTTTCATGATGTTTTTCAAAGAACTAAGCAGGCTCCATCTACCCCTGCATCCTGCATTCACACCAGACATTTGTGGGGCTTACATGTCCTTGGGTGAGATGGCCCCGCCTCTAGCAAGTCTGCCAGTAAAAGTTGTAAAAGGCTGTGGCTGCCTGTTTTGGGCCTGCTTTGAAGACCAGGGGGCTGTCTAATCAGTGGATAAGAAAAGAAACAGAAGGGTGAAAAGACCAGAAAATGAGATTATAAAAAAAGGGAAAAAAAAAAAGCAGGACCATCATATATCACACAATAAGACGGTAGAAACAAATGCAAATACAAGTATATCGAGAGTTACAATAAATGTAAGCAGGCTAAATACTTTGAAAAAAGCCAAAGATTGTCAGACTGGTTAAACGGACCCAAAATCTTTATGACCGCTATACTGTACAGAACATTGTTGAAAACAAGTAAAGAAGACCTAACTAAATGGGGAGCTGTCCCACATTTATGGATAGCAAGACTCAATATTGTTAAGATGTCAGTTCTCCCCAAATTGATCCATAGCTTTGATGCTGTGTCAATCCTACACTAGGCGCTTTTTTTTTTTTTGTAGAAATCAAGAAGCTATTTCTAAAATTCATATGTAAATGCAAAGTACCTAAAATATCCAAAGCAAATGTCTAGGGGCATAAAAGCTGGGGGACAAAGACTATGTGGCTTCAAGACTTAATCTACAGGGCCCTCCCAGTGGCGCGGTGGTTAAGCGCTGGCTTGGGAAGCCAGCGGCCCCGGTTCGGGTCCCACAAATGAGGGCCAGTGACACTGCCCTCAAAAAAAAAAAACTTATTAAAAAAAAATATACTTAGTCTACAGACATAATAATCCAACTGTGTGGTGCTGGCATAGGACAGAAAAACGGGTTGGGCCATCAGGACAGGAGACCCACATTTTCAATGCACTGCTACACAGAAAGTAAGCTGATGTTTTGGTTTTTTTTGAGTGCAGTGTCACTCGGCCGGCCCTCTGTAAGCTGATCTTTGACAAAGATAACAAGCCAGTCCAACAGGGAAAGTCTTTTCAATGCACGTTGCCCAAGCAGCTGGCCATCCGTGTGGGAAAAAGAGCCTGGGCCCCACCACACACCACAGGGTGAGCTTCCCATGGGCTAGAGAGCCAGACATACAGCATGTCCACGTCCTCCTGAACTTGGGGTAGGGAAGATGTGCTATAAAGGCACATGTGTTACAAACCTCAAAGGAAATGATGGGTAGATCTGCAAACATTAACGTTAAGAGCTTTGATGGAAGCAGAGACCATAGACAGCGTAAGAGGACAGGGAGGCAGAGCTGGCAGCACCGTGCCCAGCGTCTGAGACCCTTGTATGAAAAATACGAAAAACACCAGCAACTCTATAGTAAGCGGGTGGCAAACTGTCGGCTATCTCACACGAAAGGACACAGAAGCACCGGGTGTGGTCAGGGCAGCTGGGCCGCACTGTCTCGGACGCTGCCGGTGGAGTGTGGTCGGCACCATGTTGAAAAAGAACTTGACGGGAGCTAATAGAAGAGAAGCTACACTGGTGTGTGGAGCACACCCATACGTAGGGACGGGTGGCCCTGTGCGCCCCCGAGGGGCAGCCAGTGTGACCCTGCCATGAGCTGCCATCCAGGTGCCAACAGCAAGGAGGACTCATAGTCAGTGTGGACCAGCCCTGCGCTCCAGGCTGAGCACTGAGCTCACGGGAGGCGGCCCTCACGGCAGGCCTGGTCAGTCACACAAAGGCTGGAACGAAACACTGGTGCCCGTTGTGGTCCCGGGCACCAGGATGGGGCACGGGAGGGAGGCAAGGGGCGGGGACAACGCCACCCAGAGTGCTGGCAGCAAGGACCCAATCCTTCCAGCCCCTGTCGCAGCTGCCCTCCTGTGTCGGGCACAGTCTGCCCACAGGGCTCAGGGCGCCCCGGGCAGTTGGTGCCTCCAGTGACCCATCAGCAGGGGGAACCCCACCACCCTGCACTCCTGTCCCTCCCTCCCCTCCCTTCATCCCAAGGCTGCTGCGCCCTGGGAACAGGGCTCCTCAAAGGTCCCAATAAGGACCTTCCAGGGCGTCAGGAGGACAACCCTGAGGCCAGCCTGGAGGTGCAAAGCTGGGGAGTTCCTGTGTTTCCCGTCCCCTTAAACATGGATGTGGATCTTAATCCTGCCACTGCCAGCATTTATGTGAATATATGACCATTTGCCATTTACTGTCGCTTAAAACCACAATCCTGACAAAATACGCACTCTAAGTACACCCCCAGGCGCCTAAGCCTGGGGGCGGCGGGAGGGCGCTGGAGGCTCCTGCAGGCAGTCCCAGGCCCTTGGGCTCTGCCTCCCATCTCACCTGCGGGGTGCCCCTCGTCCGGCCCCCTCTGGCTGGGCACGTCCACCAGGGAGGACTCATTGCCATCCAGCTGCTGCTCAGAGAAACTGGAGGTGACTTTTTCATAAAAGCCTCTGTCTTCGTATGTGAAGGTGCTGCTCTGAAAAGAGACATGTGGCCTTTGCTGGCAGTTTGCCCGTCTTCCTCTCCCAACGGCCCAGACCCAGCGGGCCGGGACGGCTGGCTCTGTCCTGACCGGTCCACACCGATGATGGCGGGACCCCCATCCCATCCCTCCCTGGGGAGACCCATCCAGGGCCTTTGCTAAGTGCCTTCACCGCGGGGGACAGAGCCACAAGGGAGTTAGTTTTGACTAGTTTGTTTCTTTTTAGAGGGCGGTGTCACTGGCCCTCATATGTGGGATCTGAACTGGGGCCGCTGGTGTCCCAAGCCAGCTCTTAACCACCGCATCACTCAGCCAGCCCAGTTTTGACTAGTTTGGATCTGTGTTTCAAGATGGCCAAGTTTCTCTCACCCATCCTCACCCCCAAATGACCCCCAGGGGCGCTGGATGCGCTGGATGGGGTCCCCTGTGGTGCTCGGAGGCCATTTCCAGTCACTCAGCATTACGTTGGCACAGCCTCACCATGAAGGACCAAGGTCCACATTGGAAACGGTCCACTCATGGTTTTGAGGCCACCCAGCCCCAGGTTGGAAACGGTCCATTCATGGTCTTCAGGCCACCCGCGCCAAACTGGGACTTTCGAGGCCAATAGCAGGGGCAGCGGGGGGGGGGGGCTGGGGCTTTCAGGCCTGGAGCTCTTGGCCACTGCTTTGTCACCACATGCTCGAGAGGGTGCTGTGGCCACTGCACTTCTGGCCGGGTGGCCCCAGGTGCCCTCCTTACGGAGACCTATGTCCTCTACATGGACTGACCAGGATGACCCGCTCCCTGCCCGCCTCTAGCCCCACTCGGGTCACTCCTTGGCATCATCACTCATGTCACTCTCGGGATGTGCCCTCGGCAGCTACGTCCTTGCTGAGAAGAATTGGCCAACACTCACATATTTCAGGACCAACTGGGAGGAGTCCATGTCAGCGGCCTCTGATGCTGGGACAAACTTGAACATGGTGCCCAAGCCCCCGACGTTGGTCAGTGTGATGATGCGGGCCGCGGTCTCACCCACCACATAGCTGCCAAAGTCGATGAGCTCCTTGTCGAGGGACAGCTGCCAACAGACACTGAGTGAGCAGGGTGACCATGCCTGACCTGCAGCAAAACCCCTCCCACCTGTCACCCGCAGCCCTGAGGGGGCACGGGCAGCCCTGCCCTTCCTCCTGCTCAGGTGCGAGCATCAGGTCCCCGCACACATGGGGACATGACCCTCACACTAGAAACGGTAGCCCTGTGGACTGGCCATGACCATGGGGAGCTCCTGAGTCCGGGTTCTAAAATGTGAAGCTAGCTAACGAGAAATGGGCTGTTGCGCCCTGAAAGGACACGGAGGCACCTTAAATGCATGGTGCTGAGGGAGAGAAGCCAGTCTGAGGAGGCTACATGCTGTGTGGTTCTAACCGTGACACCCTGGAAATGCATGACTAAGGTGATAAAAGATCAGTGGTTGAATATTATTAAAAAGTCAACACAGCAAGGAGACATAACAATTATAAACATTTATGCACCTAAAATCAGACCATTAAACACATGAAAAAACCCCAATAGAACTGAAGGGAGAAGCAGACGGCTCTACAATACGCCTTTCACGAGACTGGACAGGACAGCAGACGGGCGATGAGGAAGGAAACGGAGGGCTCGAACAACCCGAGGCCCAGCGCCGTCCAGTGGACAGACAGACAGACACGCACTGTGCCCGACAGCAGCCTTCTCGGTGCACAGGGCACGTTTTCCAGGGGAGGCCACCTGGGAGGCCTCCAATGAACTCTCAATACACTAAGAAGATGGATTCCATACAAAGCGCCTCCGGATAATTCACAAAACTGTGCAAACTAACACACCTCAACCAACCCACGGATCAGAGAAGAAATCACAAGAGAAATAAAAACATACGTAGAGACAAATGAGAACGAGACACAACACACCAAAACTTACAGGGTGCAGAGAAAACGGGGCTAGCAGCTGTAAATGCTGACATTAAAAAACAAGAACGACCTCAAGTGAGTAACCGAACTTTACAATGTGAGAAACTAGAAAAAGAAGAACAAACTAAACCCAAAGCTACCAGAGGAAGGAAATAATACAGATGAGAGCAGAGAGAAATGCAATGGACAACAAAAACCAATAGAGAAAATCAATGAAAAGATCAACAAAATTAACATGCCTTTAGCTAGATGAACAGAGAAAAAAAAAAAGCCTCATTACTAAAATCAGAAAGTATGTATGCATGTGTGTATGCATGTGTGGTGTGAATGCCTGTGCATGTGTGTAGGGTAGGTGGGCAGGTGACCTGCCTCCTAGTTGTAGGGTCACCAGACCTTGAGAAGCCACATGGAGACAGGATGGGAGGGCCGCCCCACCAGAGATGCTGAGCTGGACGCAGTGCCTGGTGGCCCAGGGGTGCCACACTGGGAGGCAGCTGACACGTGTGGCTAAGAGCACAGGTGCACGCCTGGTGGCTGGGGGCTGCACTGCGGCCCCTGGGTGTCCTCCCCTCTTCCCTTCCATGATGGCGCCCCAGAGACTCAGCTGGACACAGAGTGGCCCTGGAAAGACTACCTCCCGCCCTTCAAATGTGAGCGAGAAATTAAGACAGTTCCAGATAAACAAAAGCTGAGGGGGTTGTGGCCCCAGACCTGCCCTGTGGCCATGCGGTGGGAGCCTGCAGTGGGGAATGAGAGGCAGTGTGGACAAGCGACCATCGCAGGCACTTGGGCCGCTGTGAAGGCCGCTGTCACTGTAAGCTGCTCACAGCCCCATCTTCTGTGTGCTCCAGGCCTGAGAGACCAACGTGGTTTTGAAAATTGTTTGTTTATGTCATGTGACACAGACAACTGAAAGGGGAGGGACAAGGCTGTGCAGGAGCCGAGGCTAAGCTGCTAGAAATCCGAACCGGAGAGTGTTAACTTTAGGGTGTGACATGCGATCCCCATGGTCGCCACAAAAAAAATGGACATGGAAGACACGGGAAGGGCAACGCGAAAGGACTCAACACATTTCCTGAAACAAAACTCAAGCAAAAGTGAAAGGAGAGGGCAACGCAGGCCACGAGGGGCAAGGGCAGCTGGGAGGCCGAGTGACAGGCATGCAGCCCTCGTCCCCGTCAGCCTTGAAAAGGGAGGAGTCTGTGGCATTGGCTGCAACACGAATGGACCCTGAGGACACTCTGCCTGTCACAAAAGGACAAAGACAATCCGATGCCGCTTAAGAAAAGAAGGCACTGGGCCGGCCGAGTGGCGCGGTGGTTAAGCGCTGACTTGGGACACCAGCGGCCCCGGTTCAGGTCCCACATATGGGGGCCATGACACTGCCCTCAAAAAAAAAAAAAAAAAAAAAGAAAAGAAGGCACTTAGTCAGACAGTAGACGGTGGTGCCCGGGGCTGCGGGAGGGGCTGGGAGCTAGTGTTTAATGGGGACAGCTTCCATTCTGCAAAATGAAAAGAGTGGGGCCGGCCGAGTGGCGCATTGGTTAAGCGCTGGTTTTGGGATGCCAGCGGCCCCGGTTCGGATCCCACATGAGGGCCAGTGACACTGCCCTCTACAGCTAACAACAGCTCCACCTGGAGCTGGGCTGTGCGAGCCCCGGTGATGGTGTGGGCTGCAGCCCCTGCTGCAGTGGGCTGCCATAGGCTGCAGTGAGTGGCCCACAGCCAGCGTGAGCGGCTGGCAGCCAGCGTGAGCTGCCAATAGCCGCAATGAGCGACATCCAGAGGCCAGCGACTGATCTGTCTCATCCGGGAAGAGCAATGACGATACCAACCGTGAAGCAACATCCTCCGCAACTAAAACTGAAGAACAAGAAGACGGCAACTTGTCTGTTCCCCTTCCCCGATTCCCCAATGCTGTTCCCCTCCACCAATTCCCCAATAAAATCTTTAAAAAAAAAAAAAAAAAAAATGAAAAGAGTGGAGTGGGTGGAGCTGATGGCTGTGTAGCACTGGGGACGCATGTGATGGCACTGAGCTTGGCACTCAGAAATGGCTGGGACAGTAAGTTCTGTGCTGTGTGTATTTTACCACAATGAAAGCCTAAGGAAGAAAAAAAGAGACTTAAGCAATATAATAATGAAACACAAGGTGTGATCTTAACTGTATCCTAGCTCAGAAAGTAAGTTATAAAAGGAGGCTTGGGTACAGCTGGGTACATTTGACTGTGGCTGGGTAACATGTGATAATTAGCAATGTTACTTTCCTTAGTGTAGGACACCAGACTTCCATGCCCTGTGGCCTTGCTCTCCCGTGCTTCCCTAGTGTGGGCAGCGTCTCTGCCCCAGTGACAGAGGCGTTGCCAGGTGACTCGCTCTGTGAGATGAGGGCAGGCCGAGGGGGGCTCCCGTCATCTGAGCAGTGCATACCGGCAGCCACCTCCTCCCCCAGCTCACCTGTGGCTGGGCACAGCGCTGCCTGGACCAGCCCAGCGTGGACCAGACAAACCAGAGCTGACCTGCACTCCTGCAATCATGGCACACAAGCTGGTTGCTGGTACGAGCTGTGAATTTAGGAGCCGTCTGAAAGCAGCATCGTGTGGGAAGTGTGACCAGTCCAATTAGAGGACGAGATAGTGGCTTCTGGAGGAGAATACCCTCATCTTACAAGGGGGTGTGAGTACCACAAAACTGCTAATTTTCTTGGGAGTAGACTGGCCACAGGAGGCAGGATGGCAGGGAAGCAAACGCTGATGATGGGCCAGGTGGGAGTGTGCGGTGCCCCTGGGAGCCTGCCCTCTGCTTCTCACTGTGCTGGGAGTGCTCATTCTCGGGAAAAGGGACAGCAAGGCAAGTCAGGAAGCGCCCTACCAGCAGGAGAAATTCCCAAAGCGTGTGCTGACACCTGAAACACATGAAGAACCCATTCCACCCCACAGCAGAAACAGCGATCCAACACAGAAACAGGCAGGGACCTGAACGGACATTCCTCCCAAGAGGACACACCGACAGCCACAGGTCCATGAAAAGATGCTCGACGCCACGAATCACCAGGGAGACACAAGTCAGAACCACGGTGAGATCCCACCTCACTCCTGTCAGAACAGCATCACCAATAAATCAACAAACAACAGGCGTCGGCGGGAACGTGGGAAAAGGGACCCTCATGCCGTGGTGGTGGGCTTGCAGATTGGTGGGGCCGCTGTGGAAAATGGCATGGAGGGTCCTCAAGAAATTAGACAATAAAGCTGCCACACGACCCAGCAGGTCCACTCCTGGGTGTCTATCCAGAGGAAATGAACTGAATATCTTCAAGACGTGTCTGCACCCCCACGTTCACTGCAGCATTGTTACAACGGCCAAGACACGGAGAGAACCTGCGTGCCCATCGGCAGACGACCGGATCAGGAAAACGTGGCACCTACATAACAATGGAATTTCTTGGCCATAAAAAGAAGGAAATCCTGCCATTTGCGATGACATGGATGGACCTGGAGGGTACTGAGCTGAGGTAGAAAAGTCAGACAGAGGATGACAAAAACCGTGTCAGGGTGACAAAATCCCGCTTTATGTGGGATTTCAGACACGGGACTCAGATACAGAGAATAGGTTGGTGATTGCCGAGGAGCGTAGGGGTGGGTGACATGAGTGAAAGGGGTCAGAAGGCACAAATTTCCAGTTACAGGCTACGCGAGTTCTGGGGCTGTAATGTACGGCATGGTGACTGCAGTTAAGAGAAAATCAGGGGCCACCACAGAGCTGTGGAGAGGGCCAGGAGCCCAAGGCCCCTCTGACCGGGGCCTACAGTCTGGGCTGTGCCGGGGAGGGGTGCCCAGAGCTCTGGGGACCTGAGCTGGGCTGGGATGGAGGCTCCGTGGAGACATGGCCTGGGCCCTCCAGGCTCACTGCAGGATGCACTCTCCCCAAAACAAGGTTCCCAGCAGGGACATCTTGAAAAACGCCGGCTCAGGCGTCCCATCTTGGAGCTTACGGAACATTTCTTTGTTGAACATTTCAGTGGGACAGAAAACCTGCCGGTCTGAGCCAGAAATGAGACGCTTCCTTCCAGGTCTTTGTTTATCTAAAAAAATGGAACAAACCAACCACGGTGACCATTTTCACTTTACCCAGTGACACGTGCGATGTCTACATAACCACAGCCTGGGCCCGCCCGCCGCCCGCCAAGCTCAGGTGGCCCCAGAGGGAGGGGTCAGCAGAACATGGCCAGCAGGGTTGCACACTGACCAGCGGAGCCCGTGGGAACCCTAACACACCCACTCAGACCCCAGGGCACGCAGACGACAGTCACAGCTGCCAGCCACCGTGACGGCCCAGTGCGTAGGAACCTGGGGATGCGTTTTAGAAATAGCACAGCACACGAGCCCTGTGTGGTCCCCTGAGAGGCCCTGTGTCCAGAGCCCGAGGAGCAGCAGGGACCCGATGCCACCGGCTCACAATGCTGAGAAGAGCCCCCTTTTACGTCCTCTGGTTTGGAACCGAGACACTCACCATGGGCTTGAAGGTGACAAGCGCTTTGCAGGACATCCCGGCTGACATGGGACCAGGGGGGTCAAAGCTGTGGGCATAGCACACACGTGACCATATCTCCACGCAAGGTGGCCACTCGCTCACCACACAGAAGACATATGGCTGGCCCGGGGCTGCCTGGCGCTGGCCCTGAGCTGGCTCTCTGGACTCCCTCCCTCCCCGTCCTGAGCCTGTGACCTGCTGCCTCCCAGTAGCAGCTCACAGGAGGTGTTCAAGTGACATCTGAATGTCTGCTGGGTGAGTGAGTGAATGGATGGGTGAAGGGGCGTGGGAAGGCGTGGGGAGGGAGGGACGCCAGAGGGAATGAACACAGTGGGGTGAGCAGCTGCCACGGTTGCCATGGACATGTGCCAGGCCTGGAGCCGAGGACCTGGGGTTTTACTACCAGTGTGAGTGGTGGGAGCCAGCGAGGCAGCTGGAACTGAGCCCCACTTTTAGTGAGAGACCCAGAGACAGGGCCCTGCCCCAGGGAGATGGGTGGGCAGGGCTTGGCCTGGAGCCTGGGTGACTGAAAGGAGCTCCCCAGAGAATTTCTAGCACCAGCTCTGAACCCTCAGACCAGGCAGCGTGTGCTTCTAAGCGGGCCTGAGAAACCCAGGGCACACACACTGCAGCGGCATGCAGGACACCGGAGACGGGACCCCAGGAGCCGGAGGACGGCCAGGTAATGGGAGGGGCAGGCTGGGGCAGTGGCGTCCTCAGGGGTCCCAGTCCGAGGAGGCTGGACCCGCCCGCAGGGACGCCCTGCGCTCACTCGATGTGGACGAAGTCCCGGAGATGCTGCTCCACGCCCTCCAACTTGCAGTAGTTAATCGTGTAGGAGGCGTTGACCAGCGTGACCGTCTCCTTGTACACCGTGCCAACGTCGAAGTCCTAGGAGCCAGAGGTTGTCGCTCAGAGCTTCCGGGTTGCCCCCTCACGCGCCACCCAGAAGAGGGACGGTCATGCCTAGTGACAACTGTGATGAGCTGATGACCGACCCATGAGAGGGGACACTTCCCAGGCTGCCTGTCCATAAGGAGTACAGGGCAAGGGGGCCTGGCTCATAGCAGCCGCCCCAGAGGACCATCATGGGAGCAGGGGAGGGGACTGGGGTGGGCTCCAGGCTCGGGTTCAGGGCTGGCGTGATGCCCCAGGAGCCCGCAGCCTTCTCTCCTGCAGAGACCAACGAGCACCCATGTCCTCGCTCTCACTCATCACCACAGGCCGCCCTGAAGCCACATCCCTTCCTCCCAAGGCCTGGGCCTCCTGGGGCTGGTGTTTGACCCTCCGAGGGGAGGAGCCCAGGCACCTCCAGCAGCAGGCTAGTCACTGGTGCTGCGTCCTTCCCCTCCGTGACCCGGGAACCCCGCGGGCTCACCTTGAAGTGGATGAGCTTGGGCTTGCTGATGAAGGGGCAGCCCTTGAACTCGCGCCCCGACACCACCTGCTTGTGGATCGCCCCGTCTCGAAGCCGCTCCACCGTGCGGGCCAGGATGTCCTTGTCCATCTTTGTCCCGCCCACGGGCTTCCGGTCCACATCCTCTGCGGGCACCTGGGGACCAGCGGGGACAGTGGCCACACTCAAGAGCAGGGCCGGCCGAGCTTGGGGCTCCCTGCTCGGGGTCCCGGGGCGCTAACAACACAGCCAGGCCCAGGCGGCCAGGGCAGAGGACATGTCTCATCCAGCGGGTCACTAGAGAGCCCAGCAGATTTCTGGGAAATAATGGCAGAGTGGGATTTTTCTACATTTTAAAATCAGACCAAAAAAAAAAACAAAAGCGGTTTTCAAAAAGTTCTACAGGAAGCAACGTTTTCTCCAGTGGCACAAGTGGAGGAACCTCCCTGAGACGATAACTAAGGGCAGTCCAGGATTGTCCTTTCTGAAGTTCTGTGCAGTTTGTCTGGGGCCCTGGTCCATGTCCGAGGTGCTGACACCGGGCCGAGAAGCTAAACCGGGGTGGGAGGCCCACAGCCTGATGACCTGTGGTCAGGAGCCCACCGCCCTCCCCCAGGTCAGTGACCAGCAGAACGCACATGGATTGACCCTTAGAGCAAGGGAACCAATTTGTGTGCAGACCCAGGGAGGTGATGCCCTGCAAAGGGGGGGCTCCCTTGGTTGGCTGGGCAGAGTCACAGCCACAGCCGGTGGCAGCTCCCTGCGGTACCTGGGACACTGGCTAGCTTCTCAGCTCATCGAGCTGTCGCTCTTTTAGAATCAGGATGACCAGTGCTCTGGACAGTGCATATTTCTTGAAAAAGGCTGTCAAAGAAGGTTTGGAACCTGTGCCTTTTTCTGGAAACATGGTCCCTAAGACTAAACAGAACAATTCAGAATTGTCCCAACCCTTGGGCCCCTTGACTGTGTCCCTCTGTGGGTGGCCGACCACCGAGGCCCAGTGACTGGGAGAAGTGGGGGGACGCTGGGGACGGTGGCGTGCACATGGGCTCCCGGGGAGGCTCTGGGAGGGAGAAAGGAGAGCAGCTTGCAGGAGGGTGGCAGCTGGGCAGCGGCGGCTGGCACGGAGGGCGTGGGAGGCTGGAGGCTGCGGGGGCAGCTGGGGAGTCCTCAGGGCAGCAGCCCAGGTCGCCGGGAGCAGGGAGGGAGGGGGTGACACTCGGGAGATGGAGACAGATGAAAAGACACAGCCCGGTGTCCAACTAGGAGTGATTTATTAAAGGTACAAAAGAGTTACCTGGCGTGACTTATAGTCTTCGTTCCAAAGGCCAGGGATTTCCGGCTCAGCCAGCGTTTCGTCCTCCCAGCTGGCATTCCCGGGGTCCCCCTGGACAGACTCACTGGAGATGCATTTCACTAGATGAGAGTTTTTGGGGTGTGCAAAACTGTCATCCTCCTGCAGTCAGGGAGAGGAATGCAGCGGCTAGTTACAGAAATAGGGGACACACACATCAGGAGGAAGAGAGTCGTGGGAACCCCCGCCGGCTCTGCTCCTCTGTTTGTCCCTGTGAATAAGCACACTCTGCTCTGTAACTGTTTCCGTTTAAAAGTCAAGCATCGGGCCGGCCGAGTGGCTCATTGGTTAAGAGCTGGTTTGGGGACGCCAGCGGCCCCGTTCGGATGCCACATATGAGGGCCAGTGACACTGCCCTCTACAGCTAACAACAGCTCCACCTGGAGTTGGGCTGTGCGAGCCCCGGCGACGGTGTAGGCTGCAGCCCCTGCTGCAGTGGGCTGCCATGGGCTACAGTAAGTGGCCGGCAGCCAGCATGAGCTGCCAATAGCCGTGGTGAGTGACACCCAGAGGCCGGTGACCGATCTGCCTCACCCGAGAAGAGCGCAATGACAATACCAACATGGGCCAGTGAAGCAGCGTCCTCCACAACTAGACTGAAGAACAAAAGGACAGCAGCTTGTCTGTTCCCCTTCCCTGATTCCCCAACACTGTTCCCTTCCCCCAATTCCCGAATAAAATCTTAAAAAAAAAAAAAAGAGTCAAGCATCTTTGTAGGTCGCGACCCATTTTTCTCCAGTGCCCACATAGGAGCGCACAGACAGTCTAGTTTGGGGCAAGCCGTCATCCTCTTCACCCCCATAGCTGCTCGCTGCTTCTGCTTTTCCCTGAAAAAAGCCACACGTGTGGAAGCTCTCATGGTTATCAGGACAGAGTGAGGGCTGGGCGGCCACGGGGGACACAGGACAGGAAGTAAGGCTGCAGACGGGCTGCGAGGCTGTGCGTGTGAGGAGGGCTCCCCAGGAAGCTCGCTGCGGCTGGAGTAGGGGCAGGGGCGGCTCCTGGGGCAGCTGGTCAGAGCCCGCGGGAGAGGACAGAGGACCAGGGCAGCTGTGCGTGAGCTCAGCCCCCAGCCTGGGAAACAGGGAAAGACCCAGAACCCATGAGGAGCCGAGTGAAGGCCCCACAGGGCCTGGAAGTAGCCTGAAGGGCGCTGCTGGCAGCTCATTTGTCAGGAGCCAGTGACTTGATCTTCAGGTTTGGGGTCACAGCACAGCAGCAGAGGTGCCAAGCCAGGCTCAGACGGCGGTCCTGACGGCTCTGCCCCACACCCTCAGGGAGAGGCAAACAGGTCACCTACCCAGGCACAGAGCCCACCCTCAGTGTGAATGAATGAATGAAAGAGGAAAGCTGCCTGTCTCCAGTGGGTGGTTAAGAGTCTCTGGAGCCAGGTGATAACAAGCATGTGGGGTGAATGGGGCACAAATCTGCCCCCGGCCCTTGACTGACCAGCAGTCTTGGCCTGACCTTGTTCACTGGGGATGGGTAAGGTGGCCAAGCGTCCCCTAGCAGGGGACGCCATGGCTGTGGGCTCCCCCGGCCCCTGGCACAGGCGTGCCTGGGGGGTGGCTCTTGTGGCAGACATGGCACAGTGACCTGGGTCTCGTCCCCTTGCACCTGAGCTAGCACCGGGGAGAGGCCAGCTCCCAGGTGGAGCCTGATGTTGCCCTGAGTTCCTCAGAGGGAACCATGGGGACATCAGAGCACACAGCCCCCAGTGGGGCCACCTGGTGGGGACAGGAGGCCACGGCAGCCCCCCGGGTGAAGACCACACAGAAAACCCGGGGAAAGGAGCTGTTTCTTTTTTCTGGGTTCTAGTTGCGGGGAGTTGGGCATGAATTCGAAGTCCGGTCCCCACGGCACCCCGGACACCTGTGCCTGAGGCCCCTCCGCTCTTGGAGAGGGGCGGGAACTTGGAGGCTCACCACTGGGCAGCAGGGAGCAGCTACGGCGGTCTTCCCTTCGCAGACCTTGGTGAGGTAGCCCCAGGTTCTGTCCCTCAGGGCCGGCAGGGCAGCGGTTTGGGCTGGAGAAAGCAGCCTTCTCTTCCTGCTCTCCTCCTCAGCCTCCTCCTTCAAAATCCGACTCACAATCTCATGCTTTCTGAGCCTCTGCCCCTCCTCGAAGGCACTGGGGGAAACACCGACTGACGGCTGTGCTGCTGCTGCCACCCCCCCACCTCCCCTCCCCTGGGAGCTGGGCGGAGGACGGCACCCAGGAGGGCTGCCAGCCAGGGTAACCCAAAGGCACACACCAAAGGAGCATCAGGGCTGAAGCCATTCATTCATTCACCCAGGCATTCCAGCTGCTCCTTGCTCGGGCCTCCCCTGTGCCAGGCCTGCACCAGACTAAACGACTCGGATGGGCAGAGCTGCCCCCAGAAGCCCCCACCAGGGTGGGGTGATGGCACAACTCTGGAAGTGACACTCAGGGCACCACGACTCCCAGAGGAGAGGACCAGGAGGCCACACCTGGGCAGATCCTGACGGCAAGCGTGATGGGGGACATGGTGTTGAGGGCTGGGAGTAGGGACCGGCCCTCCAGAACAAGGCTGGAGAGGGGACAGGGCATCAACCTGGGCTTTGGGTCTCAGGGGGCCACAGGGGGAAATGTCACATCTCAGGGGGGCACAGCCTGCGGAGCCAGCAGTGTATGGGGGTCTTGCAGGGCCAGGGGGGGGTCTCAGGGGGAATGCTGCGGGTGCGGGCTTCACTGAGAAGGCAGCACTGAGTGCTGGTTTGGGGGAGGCCAGAAAGCGATGCCCAGGAGGGCTGTGCATTAAGGACGAGCCCAGGCAGCTGGCAGCCCTGAGGAGGGGACAGGGAAGCCTAGGATGGGGGAGTGAGTGGAGTGTGGGCCTTGGAGCAGCTCCTGAGGGACCAGGCCAGGAATCAGAGGGGGAGGGGCCGTGCGGGGGGGGGGGGCAGAAGGGCTGTGCTCTGAGGTCCAGGAGAGTCCCCCCCTGCTGGGGTGTGGAGGGAGGGGCTTGGCAGGAGCGGAGCAGGAGGGGGAGGCCCCACCCTCAAGGAGGAGGCCCTGAGAGAGAGCGCACCCAAGGTCCTCACCGGTTCTGGGCCTCCAGCTCCTGGCGCTGGCGCTCATGGACAAGGTGCTTGAAAGCATCTCCGCCATAGGCCAGAATCGCCTCCTTCTCAGCCTGGGCCTTCTGCTCAGCCAGCCCTGCCTTGGCCTGGCCCCATGCTTGAAATTTCCGGAGCGTTTCCTTGGGAACAGAGCACTCAGAAGTTGCAGCATTAGCACATCGTGTGCACACCTGCACACGGGAGCTCTCTGGTGACCAGGGGTCAGTCACTGCCAGGCTCGGCCGCCCCGCTGCTGCCCGCCCTCCTCAGCCCTCGGAGCTCTGCCTGACCGGCCTGCTCACCGCCACTCCCTCCGCGTTTCCGGCCTCCCAGGCTTTCCTCCAGGCACGCTCCTCGCCTTGCAGGAGCTGTTCCCCAGTTCCCCTCTCTGAGTTCCCGGCCTAAGTGCGTCCCCTCAGGCCCCAGGGGATGTCACTTCCTCCAGGCAGGCCCCAACCCCAGCACATGGCCACAGAGAGCTGGTTCCTGCAACCCTGTCAACACTCTTCCCACAGGACCAGGCCCCAGAGGACGGGGCCGCGATGCTTTCCTCCTGCCTGACTCTGGTACCGGGCTGCAGCCAGCACAGACCCGTGGGCCAGAACCCTGGGATGGGTGATGGTATGCCCCAGGGAGAGGCGGAGTGACACAGGACTCTCCCGAGAAGCAGGGGTTTCTGGGGGCGGGGCGGCGCGGGCAGACCGCAGCCTGGACGGGCGTCTTGCTGGCTGGCTCCTAGAGGCTTGTGCGGCGCCCTGAGGGTGTCGGAGGCGAGGCCGCCGCATGTGCACACAGGCACCTACCCGATTGGCGGTGATGTTTTTCTTCAGGGCCAGCACGGCGTCCATGCGCCTCCTCAGGTGCTCACGGGACTCCATCTCCTGCTGCCTGACCCGCTCCTGAGCCCTGGGGAGGCACGGGCTCAGGCTGAGAGGCCCAGCGGGGTCAGAGCCGGGAGGGGCCCTGGGTGCTGGCCATGTCCACCCGGGAGGTAAGTAACTGTGACAATACGAAAGGCGGTGGACAGAGTGCGGTGGCTGAAGGGGAGAGGCCAGAAACGTGGTCTGAGACACGTGTGTCTGGACGAGAGGCTGCTGAAGGTGCACACGCAATACACGCGTGTATCCTTTCTGAGTAATAAGCTGATGATCTGATAATAAAATACGAGGATTTGGGAACACAGGCAGGTGAGCTCCAGGACGGACAGGGCGGAGGGTTTGGAAAGGACGCGCTACCTGCCCAGCGAGGCCTTCAGGAACTTCACGGCCATCCTGTGGCTCTTCCTGGCGTCCTCCACCAGCTTCCGGTGCCGCAGCCGGTGTTCCTTCTGCAGATACGCGGACCTCCTGCAGTGACGGTGGGGGGGGACAGAGCCATGTGGGGTGTGCATCCCAAAGAGCTGTGTGTGCGTGTGCAGCGGGCAGAGGGACATGGGGCAGAGCTGGCACCACAGGCAGCACAGCAGTAAATGACTGGGGGAGGTTCCAGCCAGGGGGACACTGGCTGGCCCGGGACCCTGGGGAGTCCAGGGCCCAGGACGAAGTGTGTGAGGAGGGTGTGAGGAGGACCCTGGGGGACTTGGATCCACACAAACAGCAAAAGGTCTGGCAAGGGGTTGAGGGAGGCAGGACGTGGGCCCTGAATGAAGGTGGAAGCGCAGCGTAAAGAGGTGCGCTGGGAAGCAGAGGACACACACACACGCACACGCGCGCGCGAGGAGGAGGCGCCCCCTTCAGTGGGGGAGTGCCGGGCACCATGGCTTGCGACACACCTGGGGATGCCTGTCCGGCCTCGCCCAGGAGCCTGGGGACAGAGGCTCAGGGAGGACAGCAGCAAAGGGACAGCCGGAGAGAGGCAGTGGGACGGGGTGTCCGGCGGAAAAGCCGTGCGAGGTCACTGTAAGAGTGACTGGCCGCGGGCTGGGGGAAGGCACAGGGCATGGACAAGCTGGCTGTGGGGGAGGGTGCGAGGAGGGCCGAGCGAGCGGCGAGGCCCGGGGCCTGCAGGCCGGGCCGCCTACCTGGCCCTCAGCAGCCGGCTCTCCGCCGCCTTCCCCCAGGCCTCCCTCTCTTTGCCAAGCTGCTCGGCCGCCCGCACCTGGAGGCGCCTCCTGGTGGCCTCCGCCTGTGCTTGGGCAGACTCCCGGACGCCCTCCAGCTGCCCCTCCTGGATCTCAATGTGCCACATGACGTTCCTTGCAAAGGAGAGGTGCTCTTGTTTATGTGGGCAAAGGGGCTGGTGACTCGGCCGCGCCCTCCGTGGAGCGTCCACCCCAGGGATCTGGGCACCGAGGCTGGACAAACACTGTGGGCAGACACGGCACATCTCTGACAGCTCAGCCCCTCCTCTGAGCCCTCTGGGCCTACAGTGGCCTGAGACCGAGGCCCCCCCTTCAGCCCCAGCACCGTTCTTCACTGTCAGACACGGGGCTCCCTGGACAGCACGGCTGGGAGCATCCCGAGTGCCAGAGAGCTCAGAGAGAGGCAGGCACACATCAAGAGGATGAGGAAACAGCTTGAGAAAGGTCCCCAGGCCTGGAGCAGCACAATAAAGATTAGAACCCACTGAGCGGAAGATGGTGGAGCCGATTAGAGCCCATTGAAGGAAAGAGAAGTCTAAGAGTGCGTCGAGAGATAAACACGTGGACAAGACAAAGCTGTCCTTGACAGCAGAAAGCGCGAGGTGCAACGAAATTCAAAGTCACCCTGTGTCACCGTCGTTATAATTGATTCAGGTGAGAAACACGCATGGACGCAAAATCAGGGCGTGAGAGAGGGTGAGAATGGGGGTCTCCAGAGTCGAAGTAGCTACCCACAAATTACGTGTTGATTTCCAAAGGAAAAGGTAAGTCTGAGTGAAGAAACCTGGCAGTCATCAGCTTCATCAAGACATCAAATCACCCCACCGGAAATGGGACCTCCGTCATCAGGTACCTTGAGGTGAGGACTCCTGGGAAGGACCCAGCGTCACCAGGGGCGGTGGGGGGCATCCACAAAGAAACATCACACAGAGACAACTGAGGGACCTTTACTGGCCCCTAATCTTCAAAAAGGTCATGAGTGTCACTGAAGGACTGAGGGGTCTTCCCGGTTGGAGACAGGACAATCCCATCAGCCCCCAGATGGGCCTCCTGCTATAAAGGAGGTCACTGGGATGACAGGGGCCAAGGGGAAACAGGCTTCTTTGTGCTATTTTTGCAAATCTTCTGTAAGTTTGATTGTTTCAAAGTTAAAAAATTTTTTTTAAAGAAAATGAACCATCACAGCAACCTGACAAGGACAGGGTCCCAGGGGCTTTTGAACCTTGAGTAAAGGCCACTGCCCAGTGCGGAAGCTGGTTGGTTGGTGGGCCCGGCCTTGCGGCCAGCTGTCCTAACCAGGACCATGGAATGGCCAGCGTTTCTTCCTTGCTACCGGACCTGCCATCCTCACAGATCACCCTTGTCCCCTCCCCTCTCCCCACTAGTCCATGGAGGGCATGTTGTAACAGCCCAGAGGCTGATTCTGGGCCTGATGGGTGGGTTTGTGGGGAGTGGGGCTCCCACGGCACAGGGTGGCCTGCGGCCCGCTGGCTGGCACGCCCAGCGCCCATTCCTGGCCCTCTCTGTGCCGGTTGCGTGGCAGGGCTGGAAAGCTCAGAGCACGGTTCCCAGGTGGAGACTCAGGGCCACAGCCCCCAGGAGCTCCCTGACCCTCATCTCCTGCTGCCCTCGAGGGTACCGGCCCTGGCGTTTGGGGAGTCAGTCCCAGGACCAGCCCAGTAGACTCTAGTTCTGTATAACACCCCTCGCCGAAGCCCTTTTCTGCTTAAACCAGCTAGAGACAATTCTGATGTTTAAAATGAAAACCCTGCCGCTAAACCAGGGCAGGAAACAGGAAAAGCGGAAAGAGGCTGATTTCACAGTTCTAAGAAACCGAGCAAACATGGAGAACGTGAAAAACCTCGAAAATGTGAAGTCTTATCTTTTCAACTATTTCACATAACAAGTGAAGCCCCTTTTCATTGTTAGGCAGCTTGAAAGTCACATGCAAATACGTCCAGGTTTTACTCTTCAAACCAGGCGTTAACCTGAAGTCACCTAGGACGGGCACCCTGCAGACTGACAAGCAGCTGTCGGCCCAGGGCCCCTGCTGGCCGGGAACTTACTCGCTCTCCCTCAGCATGGCCAAGATTTTTGCCTGCAGGTCTCTCTCGTTCTCCAGCTCGGTGCACAGGCGTCTGGACACCGCCTGCAGGCGGCCCACGGCTGCACTGGAGTGCCGCAGCAACAGCGGAAAAAGAGGGGAAATGTGTGTCAGAGCCTCCGCAGCGAAGCGAGTTCCCAGCTCCCTCTGGGCGCGGGGGCCCCCAGATCTCCCCACTTAGGCCCAGGCCCTTGCATTTCAGGGAGGACATCCATGTACACTGGCCACTGGGAGGGCAAGCAGTGCGGCTTCAAGGAACGCGCCCGCGTCTTACAGGGAGGCGTCCCAGCCTTCTGAGGGGAGCTGGCCCCTCAGACTCAGCTTCCACTAGAGACTCCCCTCCGCCCAGCCACGCAGCTTCTGCAGGCCTCTCCTTCCTCTCCAAGGATGGGGAGCCAGTTCCCTGGGTGGCCAGCCCCTCCCAGCAGCAGGCCCCCCGGGTGTCGGGCCAGGAAGGACCCAGCACACTTGCCAAATGACTAGAAGCAACTGGATGGTCAAAAGGCCACCCAGAGACCCCGTGATTGTGAGTTCTCTCACTGCATTTCCCTCGTCCCTCCCTGGCAGATGCACAGACCCCGAGCCCAGGTATGTTCCGAGACACAACCATTTCGCGGGGATGCAGAGATGAGCAGCACAGGTACAGGTGGGGGCAGGGGGCCGGCGGATGGACACAGGTGCACGGCCCCAAGGCCCCCCACCAAGGACAGGACACACGGGGCCTCGAGTGACACTGCCGAGGCCCTGGCTGTGTGGAACCGTGGATCTGCAGGCACATGCCGGCCTCACCTGGGCAGGCCCATCCTGACATCTCCCCTGACCTCCCCCTCTGACCCCAGGGCACCTGCCATCTCCCCTGGTGGCTCCCAGGGTTTCACATGTTCCCGCTGACCGGATGCTCTTTTCTAGTCACTGCATGGCAGCTTGTTTTTGTCACTCGGGTCTCAGCCTGGAGGTCACCTCTTCAGGGAGCCCTCCCCTGGCCCTCCTGACCCCATGGCCACTGGCTTCCTGTCCTTCTGACCACCTGACTCTTGGTGTCCATTCTGGGCTGTGTCTGTTTCGCACATTGGAGGGAGGCTTGCCTGCTCCGTACGGTCGCCCGCGCAGCCTGCGACCCAGTAGACCACTTACGTGTGGTTGGCCTCGCGCTCCGCTGCCACCTCGGCTGCCACGCTCTCCTGCTGCTTGGTAATGAAGCCCATTCGCTGGCGGCAAGCTCGCAGCTCCGCTCTGCCAGTGGAAGCCCGAGGCCAGGTAAGCGCTTCTCTGAGGCGCCTCTGTGGCCCGGTCCCCAGCCTCAGAGGGGGCTGGCTTGGCAGGACGAAGCCAGCCCCCTCGCCGGGCGGGACCCTAGCTCATCGTCTTTTCCTGGGGGATTCTCTGACACCCTCAGACTCCTGTGCAGGATCTCGTCCACCTGTTTTCTGAAAACCCTGCTGGGGGTCCCTGTGTAAACTGAGCCCAAGTGGGAGTGAAGGGGAACTGACCCAGGCAGTGCAGGGCGCCCCGCGAGGCCTGGGGGGCACAGGCCAGTGTCATCAGGGCCCTAGACCACCAGTGCCCAAACCAACATGGGGCCTGTGCTGAATCCTGCTCAAAACTTCACACTGTTAGGGTGAAGTGGTGCCGTAGTTAAGTGCTGGCTTGGGAAGCCAGCGGCCCCGGTTCGGTCCCACATATGAGGGCCAGTGACACTACCCTCAAAAAAAAATACAGAAAACAAAAAAACAAAAACAAAAAGAACTTCACACTGTGATGTAGGTGTCACCTCAATGGAAACGACAGAACAAAACTCAGAGCACTGGCCCTAAAAGACATCAGGCGCGGGGAAGGGACACGCTATAGGGGACATTGGGGATGCTGACAGCTCCTGGGTGAGGTGTGCCGAGGTCACGCAGGAGATGTCTGTTGGGACATCTGTTGGGAAGCATTCAGGGGTAAAGTAGCATGATGTCTGCCCTCTGCTTCCAAGTAACTTGGCAAAACAATCATAGATAGGACACACACGGACAGAAGTGACCGCAGGCAGAGCTTAACTCAGCTGGTGCGCGGCCCACAGCTCTGTGGTTTCCAACCTCTGTGTGTTTGAGATGTTTTTTCACAGACGTTTGGGACTCACTGCTGATGGAGCCAGGGTGGAGCCGGGGCACCAGGGAGGCTGAGCCCAGAGGGACCCAGGCCCTGGAGAGCCTGTGGGCCTGGCAGGCGGCTCCAGGGCCTGCTCACCTGGTTCTCTGAATGAAGAGCCCTTTCTCTTCCCGCAGCTTCTCCAGGCCCGTCACCTCCTTCAGGAAGTGTGAAGCCCGAGCCCTGCGGTGGATGCCTGTCTTCTCCTTCCTTTTATCAGCATCCGCGCTCTGCTCTCTCTCTGGACTTAAGGCCGAAAGGACACCGGCTGCCACTGTGCAGCCAGCAAGTCGTCCCTGGGTGACCTTCCCGCGAGGACCCCGGGGCTGAGGAGGGAAGCAGGCTGCCCGCCAGGTTAATTACCAGCAACCCCACGGGTCAGCAGCGCGCTCAGCTTCCAGGGGAAGAGTTTCAACCTCAAACTCTGGATCTTCTAGTTCATCTTTTTCTAGAAGTTGAGGCGAGAGTTAAAAAAGCAAAAAGCAGATCTAGACAATCAGATTGACGTTCTAAGATACCTCTGGACAGGCTCACTCCTGGGCAACCATGCTGATGGAACCTCAGAGCAATGATTCTCAAATTTTGGTCCATGGGACCCTGGGGGGTTCCCTAAAACTCTTTCAGGGCGTCTGCAGAGTCAAAACCATTTTCACATCAATACCAAAATAGTATTTGTCTTTTTCATTCTTGTTGCACAACTGGACAGTGGAGTCTTCCAGAGGCTACATGACATGTGACATCACAGCAGGCTAACGCAGACACGAGAAGCCAGCTGTCTTCTGTTAAACCAGACCCTCTTGTTACGTATGATTGTTACTTTATGTTAATAAATACAATTTTTCAGCTTTAACTTTCAACACAGTAAATATTGACTGTTATAACCAACATAAATCAAAGCTCTTCAAGTCTTCAGTAATTTTTCAGCTTGTCACCATTCTTTTTTTTTTATTTTTTATTTAGGGCAGTGTCACTGGCCCTCATATGTGGGACCGAACCGGGGCCGCTGGTTTCCCAGACCAGCGCTTAACCACCGCGCCACTCGGCCGGCCCAGTAATTTTTAAGCTTGTGAAAGGGTTTCTGACAACAATGGTCTTACAGAGTCACTGTCCAGCAAAACACGGCAAATGGAACGACTGGGTTTACCGCCACTCCTTCAGTAAGTCTCCACAAAAATGACAGGAGGGGAATTCTAAAATTCTACATCAACCCACAGTCCCAATGAGGACAGGAAAGGGAAGACAGTGGGTTACAACGGGCAGCAGCTCTAGCTAATGGAAGCCTGTGGACATGTGGTGACGGGTCCAGCACAGCACTGGACGTGGGGGCTGGGGGTGGACGATGGTGGACCAAGGGAACTAGTTTCCGGACTGGATTGTCCTGCCCAGTATCCAGCAGTAACCCCAAAAAGGCACATCTCAGAAAAATTTCAGACCATCAAAGATTAAAAAAAAAAAAGAAATCTAAAAGATCCCGGTGGGGGGGGGGGCGGGAAATAGGTCACACTCAAAGGATTGGGATAAAAATGGCATTAGATTCCTCAATAGAGATGTTAGAAACTAAAAAACCTGTGGTCTGCCACTTTCAAAATTCTCAGCCACAATTTATCTGTCTTTCAATTAAAGACAGAATAATATAAACTCTCTCTCTGAGGAAAAATGAGTTTAAGGGATGTCATTTCTCCATAAGAAGAGAATTGAAGGGAAAGCAATTGAAAGTAAAGTACATCCTTTGTCTTCCTTGCTGCTGAGGTGTATGTTATTGGTGGAAAAACCTTTATTACCATCTTCCACAAGCGGGACGTTGCCCAAAAGCTCCTCCTCAGGGAATAGGCTATCACTTTCTTCCATCTTGGGAGGCAGGGAAGTAGCTACAAAAAAATTATTGCAAAATGTAGATGAGCAAGATCATAGAATTTAAAAAATTAACCTAGAAATCAGATTTCATAAGAATTAACAATTTCTCTTGTTAAAAAAAAATTAAGAAAATGAACAAGAAAACAATATTTACAGAGCATATACGAGGTCAGACAATTAAGTTCGCGAACTCATCCTAGAAAAAGTGCTACAGACCTCATTGCTGAATATCACTATGGTCACCTTTGAAGTACTCCCCTTGGGAAGCTATGTACCCATGCCAGCACCTAGTCTACCCTTCAAAGCAATTTTGGAACTCTTTCTGGAATGGCCATCAGAGCTGTTGTCCTATTATGTCCTGAATCTCATCAAAATGTCTTCCTTTCGGTATTTTCGTTATCTTCGGGTAAACAAAGAAGTCACTGGGGGCCAGATAAGGTGAGTAGGGAGGGTGTTCCAGTACGGTTATTTATTGACTGACTAAAACTCCCTCATAGACAGTGCTGTGTGAGCCGGTGCATTGTCATGATGCAAGAGCCATGAGTTGTTGACAAAAAGTTCAAGCCGTCTTTTTCATGCAGCCTTTTCAGCACTTCCAAATAATAAACTTGGTTAACTGTCCAATTCGTACAAATTCATAATGAATAATCCCTGATATCAAAGAAGGTTAGCAACATTGTTGCAACAAATTCACGAACTTAATTGTCAGATCTCATGTATGTGAAAGGGCTTGTATTCACAATATGTAAAGAGCTCCTAAATATCAACAAGGTCAAGGCCAAACTCCAGTTGAAAAGGGCAAACATTTCAGAACAGACACTACGAAGGAAGATACACAAATGGCCTTTGAGCTTGTGAAGCTGTGCATAATGTCACTGGCCCTCAGGGAAACACAGGTTAAAACCATGGTGTGATTCCAGCACACGTTTATCAGAATGCCTGAAATCAAACATTCTCTCACATAAATGCTGGCGAGGCTCCAGGATGACTGGCACGTTCTCACATGGCCGGTGAGCATGTGACCCAGAAACCCCAGCATGGCATTTACCCAAGAGAAACAAAAGCACGTCCACAGAGGTGCCTGGACAGGAGTGTTTACAGCAACCCAGTTGGTAATAGCCCCAAACCGGAAATACCCCAAGTGTCCACCAGTCTGAGAATGGATAACCCAATTATGGTATTCCTACAATGGAATAACAGTCAAAAAGAAGGAATCTGACACACACACAACAACATGTATGAATCTCGGAAACATTATGCTAAGTGAGGGAAGTCAGACCCGAAAGAGCATGTGTGAAACCCCAACGCAGGTGTACAGAATCCACGCGGCAGAAATGAGGTAATGGATTCAGGGTTAGCAGCAGGGAAGGGGGCAGGGATTGAGGGAGCCTCTGGGCAGAGACGCCCGATCCCATTTTCGGGGGTGGCTGCACAGGTGTGTGCGAGTGTCAAATTCACCCCAGGGCATGCTGAGGACGTGTGCCCGTGACAGCAGGTTAAAGTCAGGTTGACAGCATATACGCGCAGTCACAGCTCGAAACAATTCTTGGGGAATCTCAGAATGTGCGTTACTCTTTGGTTATTGTTTTGGGAATATTGGGAGCTGGCATGTGTAGGACTCCGCATGGACTAGTGACACGCAACGTTGATGTTACTATGTACGAGATGCTAACACTGATGACAAGCCGGTTGTCATTGTTTAAGTTCGCAATTGCTTCAGAATAATTCATTGACAAATATTTTCAAAGCCTAATAAAGCTTCCTGGGTGAATCAGTAATAAATTGATGCTAGTAAGTAATTTTTTTAAATGCTACAGAGAAACAATTGTGCTTTAAAGTCCTGAGAGGCAGAATTTTCAGGAATCTTGTAAGATACGGACAACACTGCTTCTACTTGAAAAAACCTATCACCCTCCTAGTGTGTGAATGGCAGGGCGTTCAGAGGTGTTGACAGAATGGTTGGACTCATTCTGCTCTGTGCTAATGAATTCCCTGTGACCTCACAACATGGTTTAATCGATGCCCCGAAGCATGACAAGCTGATAAGAAGTGGCAGATTACTCAGACACAGATCTGTTTAAAACAATCACGTTAGACTACATACACCTTGAACTCCAGCGAAGGACAGCAGTTCTGGACTGGCGGCCTCCGATGCCTCTTACGTCCTCTCTAAAACAATGGAGGGGGATTCAGTTACTTCACTGTGTGACTATACAAGGACAGGCAAACGGAAGGAGGAATAGTTTAAACAGAGCAGCAACTGGGAAGTGGAAGGATGGTGGGTAACTGGCCCTGCAGGAGAGAGAGCCTGGGCTCTGAAACCCAGCCGCACAGCACACTCTGAGAAAGGCTCAGGGACACAGTGTCTCCAAAGGGGGGTGGGGGGGAGGGGAGGTAGGATCGAAACAGATTTGCTAAAAGCTGCTGAAAAGAAGCAGCTGGAATTCCCGTTCTCGGTAATGTGGCCAGAGTGCCCTCCTTCCTGCCCAATTACACTGAAAACAACCAAAAATGCCACTAGAGTTGTATTTGAATCGTCTTAAGAACCTTGGAGAACTGACAAGAAAACAATAAATTATCAGGTCAAAATCTAAGTGAAGGCAAGACTGTAAGTAGATTAAACGATGACCAGCTAAAGGACAGAAGCTCATGAAACCAGATTAGAAAACCAGTAACAGCAGCAGCATCTAACTCTACTTAAAAAGTGGCATCGAAAGGACAAGCTCCCAGAGGCACTGCATTTAAAAGTCAGACAAAGATGCGCTGTGTGGAAACTATAAATAGGAAGCTGGTGGCGTTATGGGGAAGCAGAAACGATGCTTTAGGCCAAAAGCAGTAACAGTGATGAGGAGCCTCATGCCATCACCAGATGCCTGGCTCACCAGGAAGAGACAGCGATTTTAAATCCATGTGTATCCAACAACACAACCACAAAATAAACACAGACCAAGGAGAGAGTCAAAAGTACAAATTCGAATGGAAAATGTTAATGTACCTCTCTGGGGAACTGATAACAAAACGAGATAAAATAAATCATGAATGACACACATTTAAACAACATTATTAACAAGGGGAATCTTACAGACACATGTAGAACATAAACATTTCAAGTGTTCCCATAAAACATACACAGTGTATTTACAAAAACTATTTAAGGACTAAAATCATACAAAGCTTGTTCTCTGACCAAAAGTAATCAGGCCAAATTAATAACAAATAGAGAATTACAATATAATTCACCTTACTTTTGGAAAATAAGACATAAACTTCTAAATAACCCATGGGTTGAAGAAAAAAAAATCACAATGGGAATTATAAAATATCTGAACTTGGGGCAGCCGGTTAGCTCAGGTGGTTAGAGCGCAGTGCTCATAACACCAAGGTCGCTGGTTTGATCCCCACATGGGCTAAGGAGCTGCGCCCTCCACAACTGGATTGAAACAGCTACTTGACTTGGAGCTGATGAATCCTGAAACCACACATGTACCCCCCCAAAAAAAAAAATTAAATAAATAAAAATAAAAATTAAATATGTGAACTGAACTGTAATGAAAATATCATGCATCAGACTGAGAGCTGCGAAAGCAATCCAGGGTAAATGTGTAACCCTAAATGCATAGGTTAGGAAAGAAAACAGACTAAAGACCAATGTGATAAACACCCAATTCAAGAAGTTACAGGGAGGGTGGGCCGAGTGTCGCATTGACTTGGGACGCCAGCTCTGAGCAGTAGCGCCCTGGTTCGGATCCTGCATGATGGCAAGTGACGCTGCGCCCTCTACAGCTAAGATGATGGACAACAGCTCAACCTGGAGCTGGGCTGCCATGAGTCGCGGCTGACAGTGTAGGCTGCAGTGGGTCTGGCCGGCAGCTGGCCTGTACTTTAGTGAGTGGCCGTGAGCTGCTGTGGGCTGCCGTCCAAGGCTGGCAAGTGACTGCCTCACCCGGGAAGAGCACAATGATAATACCAACATGGGCCAGTGAAGCGATATCCTCCACAACTAGACTGAAGAACAAAAGGACAGAAACTTGTCTGTTCCCCAATAAAATCTTTAAAAAAAAAAAAAAAGAAGTTACAGGGCAGGCCAAGTGGCTCAGTTGGTTAAGAGTGCAAGCTCTGAGCAACAGGGTTGCCGGTTCAATTCCCACATGGGCCAGTGAACTGTACCCAAGCTGAGCTGCAGCTGAGCTGCCAACAGACAGGATGGCTGAGCTGGTGGGAACACATGCTCCTAACAACAAGGTTTCTGGGTTCGACTCCCACATGGGATGGTGGCTACGCCCACCCGCAACCAAGATTGAACATGGCACCTTGAGCTGAGCCACCATGAGCTGCTGACGGGCGGCTGGATGGCGACTGGACTTGGAGCTGACCTAGCTGTGCCCTCCACAACTAAGGTTGAAGGACAACTTGGCTGTTCCCCTTCCCCAATTCCCCAATAAAATCTTTTTTAAAGAAAGCCCTTGATAGAGGTGTTCCTTAAAGCCAAAGGTCTGTACTTTTAAAAAATTTATGGGCCGGCCGAGTGGTGCATTGGTTAAGATTTGACTTGGGAGCGCCAGCTCTGAGCAGTAGGGCCCTGGTTCGGATCCCACATATGAGGGTCAGTGACACTGCCCTCTACAGCTAAGATGGTGAACAACAGCTCCACCTGGAGCTGGGCTGCTGAGTCCCCGGGGATGGCATAGCTGCAGCCCCTGCTGCAGTGGGCGGCCATAGGCTACAGTGAGAGGCCAGAAGCCAGTGTGAGCAGCCAGCAGCCGGTGTGAGCTGCCAAGAGCCGCGGTGAGTGACCATCCAGAGGCCGGCGACCGATCTGCCTCACCCGGGAAGAGTGCGATGATGATACCAACATGGGCCAGTGAAGCAACATCCTCCGCAACTAGACTGAAGAACAAAAGGACAGCAACTTGTCTGTTCCCCTTCCCTGGTTCCCCAATGCTGTTCCCCTCCCTCAATTCCCCAATAAAATCTTAAAAAAAAAAAAAGATTTATAAAGTTGACGAATCTTTAACAAAACTGATAAATAAAAAGAGAAGGAACAAATAAATCATCCACATCAGAACCAAAGAGTCTATAACCACAGGTGCTACAGACATTAAAAAATTAAAAGTGGGGGCCGGCCGAGTGGCGTGGTCCCACATATGAGGGCCAGTGACACTGCCCTCAAAAAAAAAAATTAAAAGTGTCATGAACAACTTTATGCCAATAAGTTTATAAATTTAGACAGTGGACAAATTATTAGAAAAATATTACTAACCAAAATTGCTTCAAGGAAAAAGAAAAAGTAGAAAACTTTAAAAACCCTATAAGCATAAAAGGACTTTAATTGGCAGCCATTCGTACAATCCCATAAAGAAAACTCTAGGCTCAGACACTTTCCTGTCAAGTTCTATGACACATCTGAGGTGCGAAATGTCCATTTCACACACACATTTCCAGGAAAGAGAACCAGTGGTCCACTCCACGTCCTGGCTGATTTCATGGGGCTCACCTAGCTTTTCTTACCGAAACCTGACAACAAAGCAGAGAAAGGAAAATTATAGCCTAGCCTCAGCCATGTGCACAGACACAGAAATCCAAAGTGAAGTATGATGGGCCTAAACCCAGTACCATAAAATCAGGAGATTTATCACGACCAACAAGGGTTCATGTAGCATCAGAACTCAATTTAATCCACTGCATTAACAGACAGAAGGTGAGAATTACATGATCAGCTCAGTGAATGTAGGAAAAAGTATTGATAACATTCAACATCCCACTTATACTTGTAAAAAACTTAGCAAACTGGCATTAGAAGTAGACTTCCTGAACGTGATAAAGGATATGTGCCAAAAACAACCCACAGAGAACGTCGTAGTAGATCACACACTCCAAGCCCTCCCTTTCAGAGTGAGACCAGGACAAGGGTGCTTGCTCGACCCCTTCCACTCATTCACTATCCATGAGGCCGCCCGACCAGAGCAACCGGATGTGAAACAAATAGAGGGGTCCAGCGTGGAGGGGAAATAGTAGTGATTTCCAGATCATATGGTTGTACACGCAGAAAATCCGAACGCATACACAGATAAATAACCAAAATTATTGCGGCAATTTGGTAATGTTGCTAGACATAAATTCAATAATAAAAATCGACTATATTCCGATTTACCAGACAAATAATGAGAAAATGAGATTTGGAAAAACAACCCTTCACAATTACATCAGGAACTCTGGAGTGTGTAAGAATAAGTTCCACAAAAGATGTGACACACCACTGGCTGCCATTAGGGAGGCCTAAGTAAAAACCAATGGACCAAGTGACAGTTTCTTCCACAAATGGATGTGGTGGGGGAACAAGGAAGAGGGGCTGTCTTATCAAAAGGGCCTGAAGAGACAAGCCAGTCACACACAACGTGGGGACCTTCTGTGGGTCCTGATTCAAACAGCTGTACAACACTTTCGCGACAACGTGGGTAAGTGAACATAAATTGGTACGGGATTTTCCTAAGAAGTGAATGTGAGTTTTGTTGGGGTTGATAATGATTTTATGTTTATACTAAAATTGAGTTTGTTTGTTTTTTTGGGGCCGGCTGAGTGGCTCAGTTGGTTAAGAGTGCGTGCTCTGAGCAACAGGGTCGCCGGTTTGATTCCCACATAGGCCAATGAGCTACACCTGAGCTGAGCTGCTGCTGAGCTGCCAACAGGTAGCAGGATGGCTCAGCTGGTGAGAGCACATGCTCTTAACAACAAGCTTTCAGGTTCGACTCCCACATGGGATGGTGGGCTGCACACCACACCCCCCTCCCAACTAAGATTGAACGTGGCACCTTGAGCTGGGTGGCTGCGAGCTGCCAACGGGTGGTCAGATGGAGACTGGATTTGGAAGCTGGGCTAGCTGCATTCTCCACAACTAAGATTAAAGGACAACAACTTGGCTGGTCCCAAGTTGTTTCCCAGTAAAATCTTTAAAAATAAATAAATAAAATAAAAATGAGTTTTTATCTGTTAGTTGTATACACAAGTATTCACAGGCGAAATATTGTACCTAGCATTTTCTTTTTAAAAAATCAACCAGAACCAAAGTGGGGCTAAAATCAAGGTGTGGGCAGGGCTGCCTTCCTCCCTGGGGTCTTGAAGGGAAAATCCATTTTCTCACCTTTACAGGTCACCCACACTGCTTGGCTCAGGCCTCATGTTACTATCTTCAAAGCCAGCAGTGTCAGGTAGGCCTTTCCATGCTGCCATCCTCTGGTCCTCATCTTTCTGCCTTCCTCCCTCTCCCTCTTATAAGGACCCTCGTGGCTGCGCTGGGCACACCTGGATAATCCTAGGTTACACCCTGCCACATAACCTGGTGCATTGCAGGTTCCGAGGGTTAGGACATGATGTCATTCTCCCGCCTACCACAGCTTCCAACGCAGCAGTTCCTCTCCTAGGCATGGACCCCAGATTCTCAGATAATGTCTTAGTTTCCTGGAGCTGCCGTAAGGAAGCACCACGTGCTGTGCGTCAGCACAACAGCCATGTGTCCTCTCACAGAGCTGGGGCTCAGAAGTCCGACATCGAGGTGCCACCAGGCCTGCGTCCCCTGGGAAGGCGAGGAAAGGTCTCTTCCAGGTCCCTCTCCTGGGCCCTCTCCTGGGCTCTCGTAGCTCCCTGGCTGTGGCAGCCTGACCCCCACCTTCGTATGGCACTCTCTCTATGTGTATGTCTATGTCCAAGATTAGGGGCCACCCTACTCCAGTATGACCTCATCTTCACTCATTACATCCCCAGTAACCCCATTTGTAAATGAGGTCACTTTCTGAGATACTGGGGGTTAGGACTTCAATACAGACTTTAAAAAAAAATTGGGGAATTGGGGGAGGGGAACAATATTGGGGAATTAGGAAAGGGGACCAATGAAGTTGTTGTTCTTCAGTCTTAGCTGTGGAGGGCGCCAGTCACCATCTGGTTGCCCATTGGCAGCTCATGGCCTCTAAGCTCAAAATGCTGTGTTATAATCTCCACTGTGAGTGGGCGTAGCCACCATCCCATGTGGGAGTCGAACTGGCAGCTTTGTTGTCAAGAGCGCACGCTCTATCCACTGAGCCATCCGGGCGGTAGCTCAACTCAAGGTGCTGAGTTCAGTCTTAGTTGCGGGTGGGGGTAGCCCACCATTGAACAGGCAATCTTGTTGTTACACCAGCTGAGCCATCCTGCCACCTGTTGGCAGCTCAGCTGCAGTCCAGCTCGGCTGCAGCTCACTGACTCATGTGGGAATTGAACCAGAGGCCCTGTTGCTCAGAGCTTGCACTCTAGGGCTAACTCTTAACCAACTGAGCCACTTGCCCAGCCTTAATATAGAATGTTTTTGAGGAGACATAACCCAGCTCATAGCCTGTGTGTGGGCTGTCAGAGCTGGATATCACAGCCTGTATGAGAGGAAGGTGCCCATGCAGGGCAGTCCAGTGTAGGGTATCAGAGCCCAGGGGGGTGCCCACTGTGACAGCCACCCAGTCCAGGCTGGGAGGGATGGCATAGTCATATAGTCTCAAAGTATCTCCCAACAAAATATTAATTACAAAGGGAAACAGTAACTTCCCTGTGAAAGCCGCAGATGCCACCTGCGCCAAGTGGTCAAAGCAAACATTATCAGTAACGTGACAAATGGAACGAGCAGGAACTGAGCACACAGCGTCATGTCTACGACTCGCCTCCAAAGATGTGTAACGGGAATCCAATCATAAGGAAACCCACATAGAGGGGCTTTCTACAAAGGTCGTAACTGGTCTATGACCTTCAAAGGTGTCAGAGTCATGAGAGCCAAGGACAGCAGAGGAAGGTTCTGGACAGAAGGAGACCAAGGCAACATGAGGACAGCTGAGTGCAATGGGTGGTCCCAGACTGGGTCCTTCGGCTTTCGTGACTTTATGGGACAGACTGGCAAAGCATGCTTGACTGGCACTGAGGATCAGACGCAGTGACATGTCCATGTCACTCCCCTGACTTCAATGGTCATTCTGTTAGAGAATGTCCTTGTGGGCAGGAAATACACTCTAAAGCATCTGGGGGTGATGGCATCATGGAGGCAACTTATTCTCAAATGCTTCAGGAAAAGACGTGTGTGTGTGTGTGTGTGTGTGTGTGTGTGTGTATGAACTTGCAACTTTTATGTAAATTTGGGATTGTTTCAAAAATTTTAAAAAGAATGTATATATTATAGTATCATTCCATTTATATAAAGTTTTAAAACAGGTGAAACTTAATTATATTGTTTAGGGATGTACACATAGGTGGTAGAACTAAAGAAATGCAAGGAAACTAGAAGCACAAAAGTCAGCCTATGGGGGGCGGCCGGTTAGCTCAGTTGCTTAGAGCGCAGATTCATAACACACCAAGGTAGCTGGTTCGATTCCCACATGGGCCAAGGAGCTGTGCCCTCCACAACCAGATTGAAGACAATTGCTTGACTTGGAACTGATGGGTCCTGGAAAAAAACACACTGTTCCCCAATAAAATTTCTTAAAAAAAATATCAGGGCCGGCCGAGTGGCGTGGTGGTTAAGAGCTGGCTTGGGACACCAGCAACCCTGGTTCAGATCCCACATATGAGGGCCAGTGACACTGCCCTCAAAAAAAAAAAAATCAGCCTATGGTTGTGGGAGAACAGGTCTGTGTGTGGCAACGGTGGTGGGGGTTGACTTTCAAGGTGTTGACAAGGTTCTGCGTCTTGACTGGGGTAGTGGCTACTGTGTTCGGTTCACCGTCAACCCTTACATGGCATGTGTGAACTCATGCCGCATCTGTGTGCACCAGGGGCTATGAAGTACCCCCTTTTTTTTTTTTTAAAGACTTTATTGGGGAATTGGGGGAGGGCAACAGGCAAGTTGCTGTTCTTTGGTTCTTCAGTCTAGTTGTGGAGGACGTCGCTTCACTGGCCCATGTTGGTATTATGATCATTGCGCTCTTCCAGGCTGAGGCAGTCGGCCATTGGATGGCCGCTCACAGGGGCTCACGGCGGCTCACGGCAGCCAGTCATGCTGACTGCTGGTCACTAACAGCAGCCCAGCTCCAGGTCAAGCTGTTGTTCACCATCCTATCTGTAGAGGGTGCAGTGTCACTGGCCCTCATATGTGGGATCTGAAGTGGGGCCCTGCTGCTCAGAGCTGGAGTCCCAAGCCAACTCTTAACCAACTGAGCCACTCGGCCGGCCTATGAGGTATCCTTTTGAACTGGGTACCAGAGCAGGCCGGCTCATTACCCAGTTCAGTGTCTGGCTCAGAGCAGGTGTTCAAGGAGCGTTTGCTAGATACATAAACGTGAGCTGATAAAAGGAGTTGTTTTCGGAAAACAAAGTAATGAAGGCCTATCCATTTCCCCAAACAGATATCCATTTAAAAGCCAAGTTGGGGTGACTTTGGAACTCTGATTGGAACAGGACACCGGTGGCATCCCTGCCGTAGAGGCCTCTCCAAGTCCCCAGCCTCGCCATTCCTTGAACGATAGATCATCCCCCTGCAGCTTGAGCTCAGACTACCCCTGTCCCATCCAGCTCCCTGTTTCAGAAAATTACCCTGAAATTTATGATTAGTAATCCTCCCTTGCTGATCACAATCTTTATGGCCTAGCATTCTTTCCGGGTTAGTGTCATCACTGCTCCTGGGTTGATGACCAGGAAGAAAGCCACATCGCCAGAGGGGAGACTCCATGCAGACCCCTGGAACCATCCCGGGGCCTCTGGAGGAACGCCCAGATTTTACCTTAAAACCCCCCAGCCCATCTGAGAATGTGAAGGCAGTTTTTGGAGGTGTTAACCCTTTGCCTTCTCAGACCACTGGTGCTCTGATAATAAACGCTTATTCTAAATAGCCCAACTCCTGGGTCGGTCTCTTGGCTGAGCGGCGCGGGCAGCACGAGCCCCCAAATCGTTTGGCCTCCGGCTTCATGGACGGCGCCCTTCCTTTTACCTGTCCAGACACTCGTCTCACCAGCTGGCTCAGCCTTCAGTTTTGTGATGTGACAACATCGCAGCAGAGCCCTGCGCCCCCAGCTCCCCGAAACCAGCCCCGCCCAGATCCGCATTAGACGTTATTTCTCCCGCAGAACTTCCATGGTCAGGGCGCCGGTCCGTGCGGGGGGCGCCAGAGCCCGCGAGCCCAGCCCCGGGTCCCGGGACCAACGGGCTCACCTGTCGGCGGCCCGGCCCGGGTCCGAGCGGCGTGCGCTGCAAGCGGAGAACCCCTGGGCGGTGGCCCCCCACGAACACGCTCCTGGGGCCACGCTGCCGGGTGCTCACCGTGGCTCTCCCGGCCGCCAGCGGCTCCGTTTGGCCGGGCAGCGCCATGGCAACCGGCGCCTCCTTCGCTGGGGGCGTGGGCTCCGGCGGGAGGCGGAGCGCTGGGGGCGCGGGGGCCCGGAGCGCAGCGCGGGGCTCGCCGCCAGGGACCCGGCCGCCCGCAGACACGGAGGCGAGGGCGGAGGGTCTCGGTTGCCCCGACCACCAAGCTGTGCAGGAGCCTGGCGCCGCTCTGGGGGCCCCACACGGCCCGGACCGCCTCCCCGGTTCGGCCCAAACCTTTGAAGTTCGGCGCGGTCGCCAACTTACAAAATAGCAGCGTCCACATGGAACAGGGATCCCCCATTCTCCCTCTAACGTGGGAGACCTGGCGCGGTGTGCCTCACGGGGCTGAGCGGCGCTCCCCGCACCTCCTCCAGGCCACACCGCCCTGCCCCGCGCCCTGGCCGGGGGCCTCTCAGCAGCCCACTCAGTGCGGGGCCGGGGCACGCGAGGGCGTCAGGCGTGTCCCTTGCCGAGCCCTGCGCCCTGCAGCACCCCGCCTGCATTGCGATTTGCAAGGCGGCTGGCTCTGGGTCCACTCGCGGGCTCTGACCACTGGCTGCTGATGGCACAGCGAGGGAAATCGTTTCTTTTTATGCTGGGACGGTCACCCCTCAAGCCCGTAAGTCTTGCAAAAAGCGCCTCGCCTGGGAGAACTGTGGGAGTTAGCCAGATACCACCAAGTCACCACTGCCCTTGGCTCCGTCCGTGGTGCCCAGGTCTTTTCTCTTCTCAGAATTCTGGACTCGAGTCACCACATGAACCTATGAGAGTTTTTCTGGGACAACTTATACTTTTGTTCCCCCTCCCCACCCAAATTATGGGGCTTCCTCCTTAGCGGTCCTGCTTCTCTGGGCTTTTCCATGTGAATGACTAATGCGCTTTCTTCTAAAGAAGGAAAGGACAGCAAAAGACAGAAACAGCACAGTGTCCCTCAACGGGAGCTGGTAGAGGAAGCCATGGCAGCCGCTGTGAAAGGCGTTCTGCCATGGAGTTAGGGGAAGGAAATCAAAGCACAGAAGGAACAGTGTGTATGGTGTTTGATGTGAGAAGGGATTGGGCAAGAAGACCATACACACGGATTTTCTTACATGAAAAAAAGGTAACAGAAAAATGCTTATCCGCCAGGGCTGGGAGGGCCAGGAGGACTTTCTCTAAATGTACATGTACGCTTGGCCAGGGAACCGTGTCATTATAAAACCCAGTATAAGTCATAGTAGAAATAATAATTTCTAAAAATTGGAAACAAAATAGAACAAGTGAACCTCACTGTATGTCAGGTTGGTGCCTTCACCATACAGAAAAAGGTAGTTTCAAGTGACTTTAAAACTCAGCAATTTGACGATATATACCTAGTAGACTATATCCTAAGGACAAAAGGAGCTGCAAAGAAATCTTAAATTTGCAGTAATCCTGGTCTTATTAATGCTATCAATACTGCTATTCTAGAATTATTATATAAAACAGGATAAAGCAAATAAGTAGTATGGTAATATTAGTAATCAAACTGTTCAGCTTGAGAGAAGACATACAAGTATAAAATAAGAAATGAAAAACTTGTAATCCTGGGTTTGAATGGAAGATATTAGTATGAATTAATATTATTTTTTTTCTTTTAAAATGTATTTCTTAGCTCTGTCCACTGAGAAGGTCTAAAACTGCACAGTATGGTAGGCCACTGGAGACGTGTAACTATTTACATTTAAATTATTTGAAATTAAATATCTGAACAAATATTTGTACATTAGTATTCACAGCAGCATGATGCACAATAGCCAAAAGGCAGAAACAACCCAAATGTCCATCAATGGTAATAGACACACCAGATATGATATATACACACAAGCTTTAAAAAGGAATGAAATCCTGACATGTGCTACAACGTAAACTTTGAAGACGATGCTAAGTGAAAAAAGCCAGCCATAAAACAACAAAGATTGTTTGATTTCACTTATCAAAGGTACATAGAGTAGTCAAATTTATAGAGACAGAAAGTGGAATGCTGGTTGTCAGGAACAGGGTGTGGGGAGGTGAAATGGGGAGTTAGTGCTTAGTGTGGACAGAGTTCCAGTTGAAAAGATGGAAAGTTCTAGAGATGGTGGTGATGATGGCACTGTGAGTACTGCCTCTGAACTGTGCACTTAATGTGGTTAAAATGATAAATTTTATGTATGTATTACCACAATCAAAATTCTTCATGAGCTAAAATTTAAAATGTGGCATTAGCCACATTTCAAGTTCAGTAGCCTGTGCAGCTGGCGGCTGCCATATTGGACAGCGCTGATATAAAAGTACCCATCATCCTCTAAAAATCACCACCAACCAGTAGCAATGAGCTCTTTTCACACCCAGACTTTTGTCCAGCCTTGTCATTCCTCATGATAAGAAAGCACAGCTTCTTGGAAAAATAATTTCAGGTCTGAAGCAGAAAGCGTACAAGGTGATCCTGGGGCATCTTATTCACAGAAAGCAAGGAAATCATCAACAATTGAACAAGACATCAGAGCACTCAGGAGGGGCTCCCAGAGGACAAAGTAAGGACGATCTGAGCATCGAAACAAATGGAAACTACTGTGGGTTGCAGCACATCAAGTGTGCTAATATCCATAAGTTCATTGCTTTTTAAAAAAAAGATTTTATTGGGGAATTGGAGGAGGAAAACAGTGTTGGGGAACTGGGGAAGGGGACCAGACAAGTTGCTGTCTTTTGGTTCTTCAGTCTAGTTGTGGAGGACATTGCTTCACTGGCCCATGTTGGTATCGTCATTGCGCTCTTCCCGGATGAGGCAGATCGGTTGCCGGCCTCTGGATGTCGCTCACCGTGGCTATTGGCAGCTCACGCTGGCTGCCGGCCACTCACTGCAGCCTAAGGCAGCCCACTGCAGCAGGGGCTGCAGCTATGCCAGCCCCGGGGCTCGCAGCCCAGCTCCAGGTGAAGGTGTTGTTAGCTGTAGAGGGCAGTATCACTGGCCCTCATCTGTGGGATCCAAACCGGGGCCGTTGGCGTCCCAAGCCAGCTCTTAACCAATGCGCCACTCGGCCGGCCCCTCATTGGTCACTTTTGAAGGTTGCTAGGATACCAAGTTACTATTGGGGAAGCTGGGGTAGTAGCCATGCGGGGCAGCTCCCCATCTCCTTCCTAAAAAGATTTGTGTTGAGCTGTGAGGAGCACAAGAGTTTGAGGGAGCCCTCTCTCTGTCTGGGCAGCCCATGGCCAATGACTGAGCATGGCAGGACCACTAGGGCCTGTCCATAGACTCCTGATGGGCCACCTCTGTCCCAGAGACCCTCCGTGAGCTGGGGTCGGGCTCTCCTTGCCCAGCCTGTTTCATCCCACTCACCATCACAGCTGACAGATCAGAGTCAGGTTGGACGGCTTCTTCAGCCCACTTCCTCCCCCTTGGTCTTTCACAGGCATGAGCCCCCAGTAAATCTTTTGCTTTCCTAATTCCAGTTCCGCTGCGTGGTCTGCTTACTGGCGGACTTAGCCTGACCCAGCTGGCGCCGGGAATGGTCTGATAAAGCAGATGGTCAGGTGGGATTTGTAACTGGGTCATTCAGTGCTCAGCTGACAGCAAGGAGTCCATCCTGGGCGGTACAGTACGTCCTCACTTAGCGTTGTCGGTGAGATCTGTGACTTTAAGCAAAACGACATATAACGAAGCCAGTGTTTACTGTAGGCTAATTGATATAAACAGGAGTGAAGTCCCTAGGGCATTTCATCGTTATAATGAAACAACATTGACTGGAGTGATGTGATCTGAGGACCTGCTGAATGTGGAAGCCTGGAACAGGTAGCAGCAGTTGGTAAAACTTTCACCAGTAATGAATGGGATAATGGAGGCTGACACCACGATGGAGAAGGACAATGCATGTTTGGGAAGGTGAAGGAGATGCATGGGCTCAGTGAGATGATCTGACAGTTAAACTGCACTGACACCCACAGGGAAAGCGGCAGTTAATAAACAACTGAAGCTGGGCGTGAGGGCCAGAGCCTCCAGGTGGCTTGTAAAGAGGCCCTTACCTCCTTCCGTGAGAGAAAAGGAGAAGCTGGCAAGGCGCTGACCAGGTAGACGTGCGAGCTTCAGAGATAACGGAATCTCAGTTGAGGAGACTGGCTGTGCCAAGGTCAGGGTCCTGGCTGGGAAAAGCTTGGTGCTTGGGATGGGGGTCTCTGGGTGGACGCCCCTGAACGTTTTGGCTCCCCACACTCTTCTGAAGGTTCAGAGCCTGCCCAGGTGGCCTGGCCTTCCCCAGGAAGAGCTAACACCCCCTCCCACGGGAAGATACTGTCGAGGTCTCCAACAGGCTCCGCTCCAGGATTTGACCCCAGCCCAGCTCCTGGCTGCCCAGCTTATAGTGGGGCACAAGTCGCAAGGTCACCGAGTCAGACACAGGAGCCCAAGTTACTGGGCATGAAGGAGCCAAGGACAATGAGCGCATGTGGGATCACAGGAGCCCTCAGACTTCCCCAGCTGATCACCTGGACAAAGCTTCCAGGCCACTCGTGGGTGAGGGGGACCCTGCTGGAGTGCGGACTCTAGACGGATTTCACCAAGATGAACAACTTTGGCTCTGCAACAGCTACTGTTAAGGAAATGAATAAACAAGGCCCAGGCTGGGAGAAAATCTTTGCAAACATACATGCAACAAAGGACTTACATCTACAATTTATAAAGAACTCTCACAACCCAATGCTAGGAAGACCAACACTGTCTTTTTTTTTTTTTTTTTTTTTTTTTTGAGGGCAGTGTTACTGGCCCTCACATGTGGGACCGAACCGGGGCCGCTGGCTTCCCAAGCCAGCGTTTAACCACTGCGCCACTCGGCCGGCCCAACAGTGTCATTTTTAATGAGTGACAAAAGTTTTGAACAAATAAGCACATAGAAAGTGACCAGGGACCTTAGCCTGGTCCCTTAGGAAATGTGCATCCAATCCACGATGCGTTGCCCCAACGCAGCTACATGAATGGCCACATTAGAGGGTTACACTCAAGCATTGCTGAGGCGGTGGGACAATTCAGAGGTCCGCACTGGCCTGGTGGGACGGCAGAATGGTGCAGCCACACTGGCCAGCGGATGGGCTGCTTCTTATGAAGGTCAACAGAGATTCCCCTTACAGTCCTGCGACCCCTCCTCTAGTATTTATTCAAAGGAAATGAGAACACATGTCCAGTAAAGACTTGTAGCAGCTTTACTCCTAATAGCCCCAAACTGGGTCCAACCCAGATGTCCATCAGCAGGTGGTAGTTAAGCAAGCTGAGGTGTAACTGTACAAAGGAATATGACCCAGCGATAAAAAATAAACCACCGGCCCACGCACCAGCGTGTGTGAATCTCAGGCATATTATGCCAGTGAAAGAAGTCAGACACCGCAGACTGCTGTATCAGTCACTCATTGCTGTGTAAACAACTGCCACATACCGGGGCCACTGGCGTCCCAAACCAGCGCTTAACCACTGCGCCACTCGGCCGGCCCTTTACGATTTTTATTTTGCTTAAATTCCTTCCTAGCATGTTACATGATGTCTTTTGTTTGTTTACTCACAATTGCCCCTTGTAGAAGGAGAGCGGAGACCTTTTATATCTTATTCACACCCAATGTCTAGACCAATCCTTGGCACAAGGTAGGCCAAATAATTCCATACAAATTGGTTAAATGAATACTGATCTGTGTGGAGGCCTTTCTTAAGGAAGTTTAATGAATGTATTCAAAGACCAAGCCTGAAAAAGATGGTAGCAAACCTTGTGCTTTATTTCTCTGACATTCTACACAGAGGACCAGCATGTAGGACCAGAAGGGCAGAGGGGACCCACCCACGGGCCTGCCTCACAGAGGGGGCCAGTGGCAGGGGCCTCCTCCCCAACAGCCTTCTTTAGGAGTTTGTTGTCAACTCAGTCATGCTGGCATCTAAAGGAGAATGTCTTTCTCATCGATCGACAGCCCTTTTGTCAGGAATTGTTCATTTGTATTTCACGTTTTCTATCCCATGAAAGAATTCAAACTGCCACTTAAAAAAACACAACATATAAGACTAGAACTCTGACTTGCATGAGCAATTGTTCTTGAACGTTGTCTACTGAAGTCGTGTAGGAAAAATCCTGTAAGTGGCCCAGCTCACTGGGCCTTGATTGCTAAAAACAGCACCATCAGCCAGTTGGGTGGAGTGTGTCCTTTGTTTATGGAGCCAGCCTGTGGGACTCGGGCTGCCGCAAACACTTTGTATTTGATCTTTTCTGCCAACTTCCCTCTGCTTCTCCAAGTGAATGGATTCCATCTGAAAATCATAGGATTAATAATTATACTCTGAGCACAAGAAAGCTCTTCTCTGTGTCACTGCCATTTTCTCTAGTTGGTGCATTTTCCGAGGAGAATAATAAAGCAACCTCACAAATCTACCAGGCCAGGATTTTAAATTTAGCTGGAGCAGTTTCCCTCCCAGATCCCTATGACTCACCTGTGCCTCCCAGGGCTCATCCTGCTGCTGCGATGGACAGAGGCCAGCTCTCGCCGGCCTTGGACTTGGTGCCATCCCTTCCCATGTACTGCAAACACCCGGCAAGGCAATTGCCCAGAGGAAGGCTGCGGGGAAGGCTGCAGGCTGACGCTCTCAAGAACTGAGGGGCCAGCAGACCGCACTTTTATGGCTTTCCAGATGCCACTTAGGGTGTTGCTGTTCACGGATGTGTCATCGGTGACTCCAGGGGCTAAGGAGGCAGTGTCCATACCTCCCAGGGCCAAAGGCATGACTGTCCACTTGGTGCCACATGGGAGGGCATAACGGCTGCCTGCACTAAGTAGACAGTTGCTGCCCTGAGCCCGGAACCAGAGGGCACGTGTTCTGCCTGAGGGAGAAGCCACCGCATTACATGTCAGATCAGCACAAAGGGAGACCACGGACGAGTTACCAGATGGTCAGGGGTCAAATGCCGTAGGTTTGGAGTCTCATTTTCACCACTGTCCCGTGGTGGGTGCCAGGCCCCTGTCCTGAGCTCTCGGAGTGCCAGGACCAGGGGTTGGGGCTGCCCAGGGTGGTGAACACTGACCTCATCTGAAACAGAAAGCCTTCTTGTACTGATTTTGAAAATTTTCACCCAAATCACACTTGGAAGGTGACACGCTCCCCTCAAAATGACAGGAATGGAATAAACATGGGAATGACATCCAGTGTTTTCCAGAAAAGGGAGGTAGCCTGAGACCCTCTGAGCCACACTTGTTTTCAGTGAAAATGGTCTATTGCCGTTATAAGGAAACTGAGACTCTTGAATAGAGGTCACCCTCCTGGGCTCTCACACCAGAAAACCAGTCGCTATTCTCACATCCTCCTCTTGCAAATGAATCAACCAAAGCCAGGAGAAGTTACTTCCCAGGCCACACAGCCGGTTACCAGCAGAGCTGGGGCGTGCCAGACCGCTGCTCCTCAGCATTTCCTCTCAGGTGTGGCACCCCATGACTGCGGGGCTCGCCTCAGCAGGGGCCCAGCACCCAGGGCCAAGTTCCTGTCTCCTGACCTGCGGTGGGGCTGCCCCAATCGGCTGTCCCTGTGGCTGCAGCGAGTCTGGATGGAGCTGAAGATGAGGCTGTTTACACATCAGTGAGAAGGGCCACAAACTAATTCTCAAAAAACCTGGGGAAGGAGTACCAAAAATTCCCATTCTTCAGATCCGAACCGAAACCAATTAGGGACAATACAGAACTCAAATGAAACCTGCAGACTCAGCAAGACATACGCCTTTGACTTAAGGTTAGTGACTATCCCCAGGCGCCGCCACCCCCCCTCCAGAGGGAGGGCTACTGCTGGAGAAACCTGTGGCTGGTGCGGCATTGCGAGTCTAAGGGCCTGCAGGTGACAGCACCTCGTTCTCCACTCTGTTTTGAAACGTGCTTCCAGGCTCAAGGAAGCGGGGTCTATCTGATGCCACCAAACAACAGAGCCGTGGCTAAGAGGCCTGCACAGCTCCCATCTCCAGAGAAAGGTCAAGAACAACCTCCTGCCTCAGGTCGCAGATGGGGGTGAAGACAATGACGATAATCTGGTTCACCCTGAACTCGTTGCAACACTTCCCCTCAGAGGCTTTTAGCACCTGGATCGTCTCAGTACCTGAAGGAGTGTGACAGTAAGCCCAGCTGCAGAGCTGGGACAGACACCTGGACCAGCACAAGCTCCGGAGCGAAAGGCCAGAGGCGGAGCTCTGCGAGGGCCACGCTGACCACACCCACTGTGCGTGCTGCTGGAGACTGAGCCTGTGTGCCTTCCTACATGTGTTAAGTACCCAGTATATGCCAGAGGCAGAGACCCGAGGGGCGCTGTGAAGAAGCGGGCGGGGCAGGGGTGGGGATAATAAAAATGATCCTGCGGACACCTTTTCATGAATTAACTCAAGTCTCAGCAAGCTCATGTACACAGACAAATGGCAGTGAGGCTACGGGGTTCCAGGCGTGTCCAGGCGCACCGACGTGCCGCGCGTGGACACCTTGAGGCCAGAGCTTCTGAGCCAGGAGGACCCACTTCAGCAGGCGTCCGGGAGGTCCCTCCAAGGGAGGCACTGGCTGGCTCCGTCTGCCCCTGGCTTTGGGAAACAAAGCTGGGACCAACCCCTCCTTCAGTCCTGGGCACTCAGGATCTCGGTGCAAATTTCCAGCAGCAGAGCCCTGTCTACACCTCCCTCCGCCTGCCCCTGCTCTGGCCAGTGTCCCCGTAGCCCACCCTGGGACAAGTTTGTCGGTTTTCAGGTGTTTTCATGAGAAGTTAACTTCCTGTTGTCAGCTGATATCGAGTCCAGAGTGAAGGAGAGACCAAACGATGCTTAAAGTTTGTGACCAGCTGTTTGGAGGCAAACTGCTGCAGAATTTTATGTTCAAGAGAATTAAAATAGAAAATGGGCGGGGCCTTGGCTTTCTCAGTTCGATGGAGGGCGGATGCACCGTGGGCAGAGCCCAGCCGTCTGCGGTGCCCTTTAAGGGGCTCCGGACAGGTGTGACGGCCCGGCCGGGCCAGGAAGAGAAGCCCCTGTGCCCCGTGGCCAGGGCGACGTGGTGAGCACAGAACCCCGCCAGCGAGCAGCGACAGCGCCCACTCCTTCTCTCACCCTTCAGCAGAGCTGCGCCTGAAGCGCAGGGCTCTGGTTTGTGTGAGGCTTTGGGCAGGAGCTGCTGGTGGGCGTCTCTCCCAGGACCAAGCAAAGGCTGCGGGGACGCTGGCACCCTCCCGGGTCCCCCCGCGCGGCCGGAACCAGCTCCCTGGCACCTGGGAGCCCCACCAACGGCCCCGGGCAAACCCCAAGACCAGGCGGTGCGCGCGCGTGCGCCTCGCCCCGCAGGCGCCCGGAGGGCAGCGGGCAGCCGAGGCCCCGCGCGCCGTGGGACCCGGGTCGCCTCCCTGCAGATGCGCAGAGGGACCCACCAGCGGCCGGCAAGGGCGGCAGTGGTGGGGTGCGGAGTTCCGGACCCCGGCCGGCAGCGCGCCTGCGGGGGCCGCGCTCGGCGCGGCGGGGCGGCTCGGGGGGGACCGCGGGCTCCGGAGCGGGGTGGGCGGGGCGGCAGGTGGGGCGGCTCTCGGCTCCGCGCTCCCGCCCTCGCGCCCGCGTCGCGCGTCCTCCGCCTCCCGCCCGCCTGTGCCGCCGCCGCGGCAGCCGGAGAAGCAACTTCGTGAGCGCCTGCGACCTGCCGGACCCCGGCGCCACGTCCGTCTAGCGAACCACAGGCCCAAGGCCATGGACACGCTGGCCTGGCTGCTGCCCCCGCTCGTCCTGCTCTGCGCGCAGCAGCATCGCGGCGCCAGGTGAGCCAGCGCGGGGCCTGGGAGGGAGCCGGGCGCGAACCCCTGGCTTCATTCCCCCGACCTGCCCCCGGCTCCCCCGACCTGCCCCCCGGTTCCCCCGACCTGCCCCCCGGTTCCCCCGACCTGCCCCCCGGTTCCCCCGTGCCTGCCCCCCGGCTCCCCCGACCTGCCCCCGGTTCCCCCGACCTGCCCCCCGGTTCCCCCGACCTGCCCCCCGGTTCCCCCGACCTGCCCCGGTTCCCCGACCTGCCCCCGGTTCCCCGACCTGCCCCCGGTTCCCCGACCTGCCCCCGGCTCCCCGACCTGCCCCGGTTCCCCGACCTGCCCCCGGTTCCCCGACCTGCCCCCGGCTCCCCGTGCCTGCCCCCGGTTCCCCGACCTGCCCCCGGTTCCCCGACCTGCCCCCGGTTCCCCCGACCTGCCCCCGGCTCCCCGTGCCTGCCCCCGGTTCCCCCGTGCCTGCCCCCGGTTCCCCCCTGCCTGCCCCCCGGTTCCCCCGACCGGCCCCCCCGGTCCCCCGCCCTGCCCCCCGGTTCCCCCGACCTGCCCCCCGGCTCCCCCGTGCCTGCGCCGCGGGGTGGGACGAGGGCGTCGGAGCCGCTTTCACTTCTCCCCGAGCTCCGGAGCGCGCGGCGAACCCCGGGCCCTCGGCCCCAGCCGGCGCGTGGCCGGCCCCTGGCTGGCGGCTGCCCTTCCAGGCGCGGGCTGCGCGCTGCGGGCAGGAGCTGCGGGCTGCGGGCAGGAGCTGCGGGCTGGCTGACAGGAACGGTGCTGAGAACCGGGCAGGGGCTGCCCCCTTTCCCGTTGGGCGCGCAGGTCTGGGTGGACAAGAAGGCGCTTGCGCTTGTGAAGAGTGCGGACCAGGACACGGCGGGGTCTCCTTTCAAAGGAGCCATTTCCAATGGCCTCCACCGATCTCCAGAGTACGCGGGTGGGAGGCAGCCAGGTACCCCTGGCAGCTGGCAAGAGGGAGGAGGCCCTGCGTCCCAGAGGAGGACGAGGGTGAGGAGGAAGGCCTCCCTGCGCTGCTCCTCCCTCTGACTTCCAGGGACCAGCGCGTCCCAGTGTGCTTTCCTCCTCCCTGGGGACTTGAAATGGGCTCTGGCTGTCCCGGTGCCTGATCACTGAGCCTGGCCACCTTCCATGGGAGTTGCGAGGGGGGTGCTTTTTGAAAATCACCTTGGTGCAAAAGGCTCTGCAGCGAAGCCAGAGCAAAGGCAGCCGTCTCCCTCATCCCAGATGTCATGGTCAGCCAGCGCGTGGTCAGAGATGTTAGGGCCGGAAGCGGCTGAACACAAGCTGTGTTGGCTGTAAGCACACGGGCAGCACGTACTTGCGAGTGTGGGATGTGGTCAGTTTCCTTGTTGGGCAGTGGGGTGGGGACAGAGCCAGGAAGGCTGGTCTGGCTGTGGAGTGGCAGGCAGTGCTGATGTGGCCGTCCTGGGGGGCTGCGCTCTGTCATCACAGCCCGCCGGCCTTTCTCCCTCCCCTTTCCTACTGCACTGACCCAGGGAGGTCCAGGCGTTGAGGCGCAGCTGTAAATGAGAGTGCTGGAGGCCGGGGGTCAGCTGCTGCCTCCAGCCCTCGGCCACAGCCACACAATTCTGAAATCCAAGCCGCTCTGAACCCCAATGTCTTAGCCCAAGTTTTACTCCAAAACTCACTTGTCAGGAAAGCCTGTCCTGCTCTGATATGAGGCTCATTTGTCTTTATTCATGCTATTTCCGGGTGTATTTATACATATCCTGCTGGGAAATTCTCCAGACACCCCCAAGTCTGCACGTGCACCATGTCGCCTTTCTAAAATCTGAAGCATTCTGAACTCCAACCCCCACCTGGCTCCGGGGTGTTTTTGGTGAGGGATGTGCCCCACAGGGACAAGGGCCCCAGGCTTTGTGGCCTTGGTGGGTGACCTTCAGACAGTGTGGTGCTGTCCATTTGGGATTTCTTTCCACCAGCTTCTGTGGTGCTCCACCCCAGAAACCAGAAGGACTGCACCCCTCGCCCCTTGGAGTCCAGGGCCTCACCCCTGCAGCGGTGTGGGAGGACAGTGGGAATAGAAGGGGCCGCTCTGGAGCCCAGGCGTACCCGGTGGGAGAGGCTTGGAGGGATAAGGATCCTGTTGCACAGCGTTGATGGTCAGGTGAAGGCCAGGCCTTCCTGAGCCTGAAGACCCACTCACGCAGTGGGCACCGAGCTCGCCAGCTGCATGCTGAGTGGGTGGCCCTCCCCGGCTGCTGGCACCTCTGTCTCCGTGGAGAAGCTGTGCCTGCACGCCAGCTCACCGAGCACTCGTCACGGTGTCTCTCTTTGCCTTGGTAACTGAGGTACCAGCGGGGCTGGTGTTGCTCTAAATGCAGCCGTCAGGGATCCGTGGGCTTGTGTGCGCGGTGGAGGGGCCCTCGGAGGGAGGAGCACCCTGCTGCCTCGCTCAGCCTCCCACCTTCCCTTCTGTCCCCAGGGGCACAGACAGGTGTTGGGTGGGGTTGTTCCTGGGAGGGAGGCCTGCTGACCCCAGAGCAGCAGGGCCCAAGCTGCCTGTGGTGCCCTGGTGGCTGCTCTACCCCAGCAGCCTGAGCATGATGTGTGTCCCCAAAGGAAGCCCCAACCCTAGGCCACCACTAGGTCTGGCTGGCAGGTGAGTCAGGAACTCCGGCCCCAGGTGCTAGTCAGAATCACCAAACCCTCACTTCATGCTGAGCTCCCCGCCTGGGAGCCCACCCCTGAACTCTGGCCTTCCACTTCTCTTCTCACTGGAAGACACAGGCCCTGTCCTAGGTGACAAGTGACATCAGGGGGCAGCCTGTCCCCTTCTCACCTCCGGAGGTGGCAGAGGCTAAGAAATCCACTGGCAAATTGCTACTTTCAGGCGAGCTTCACGGTGCGGGGCTTGTCCCGGGTTGCCCTCCTGCCCCCAGTGGGCCTGCGACCAGGGTGGGGGCGGGGAGGGTACCCGCCTGCGCCCCACTCTGCCACCCAGGAGGATGGTGTCTCCTGACGACCTCGTTCCACACTGCCACTGCCGCAGGATGACAGCTGGGCCAGTCCAAAAATAAAGCCTATTTCTAATCCCTTTACATCTGACCTTCAGGGTGACCTTCATTTGCATTTTTAATTGTGCTTTACTGGGGACCAAGATGTTATTTAATTCCTTCTTATATTTTGTTACAAAGTGCCAGCCCTCCCCACCCTGGGCCTGGCCATGGCCTGGGAGGAACAAGGGGGTCCTATGGGATAGATCGGGGGTCTGCAAGTTTCATTAGCTAAGGAACTTCTGGTTCAAAGGCACCCTTCTTCAAAAGGCCGTGCATGAGACAGACAGGGCTGGGGGTGTTCCCTGACCCAAGCAGCCCGAGGGCTCCTGAGGCCCCTGAGCGTACAGTGTGAGGGTCTCGTTTCCATGTCAGGCTGCACCTGGAGGCTGCCCCCACCCCCCATTACTCCAGTGTTTAAGCCAGAAACCAGAAGCCCCTCTTGACACCCAGTCTGGGCCAGACCCCTTCCTGTCTCAGGTGTGTGCATCCCCTGCCCTCTCTCCACCGCGCTGTCCAGCCCAGCTCGCCCCCACGCAGGCACTCCCCCGTGCATGTCATTCTCCCGCAAGAACCCTGGGTTTGAAACGGTCCCGTCACGCCGCTCCTGGCCCAGAGCCCTGGTGTACTTGTTGACCCTGGATGAGGCCGTGGGGGCTTGCCAAGAAGAGGTGGTGGCTGGAAGGGGGATGATGGGCGGACACAGAGGCGGGGATGAGGCCTGGAGGAGCAGGGCCAGAGGGTGGGGAGCTGGGCGTGGGCAGCAGCGGGCCCATGTCGGGCAGTGGGGAGGGGCCGGACGCGGGCCGGACGCGGGCCTCAGCTTGGCGCACTGACCGGTGGGAGAGGGTGCCAGCCCCTGAGGGAACCTGGGGTGTGGCTCCCACCATTGGGAGGGGAGGAGTAGCCGGCCGGCAGCACAGTGGGCGCCGAGAAGGATTGGTGGTCTTCTTGCTGCTGCCGGCACGGCTCAGAGTGGGGCACCTGGGCACATGGCCACTGCTACCTTCAGCGCTTCTGTCTACGCTCAGGCCAGGCTTGGGGCCCAAAGTGACCTTTTCAGGTTATAAGTGATTCAGAGAATAACAAGGGGGTTATTCCTGAATGCCCCTCATTCCAGGCTCAAATTCAGGAGAGGTGACGGTCCGCTGTGAGGGGGTGTAAGTTTCCTGTGGCTGCTGTCACAAGTGACCACACACTTAAAACACCAGCAGTGTAGCCTCCAGCAATCCTGGAGGCTGAAGTCCGAGTGTGGGTGGGTGGGTCCTTCTGAGGCCATGAGAGAGAGCCCGGTCCTGCCCCTCCGCTTTGGTGCCCACTGAGTCCAGCATCTGCCCCCTTGTCACAGGGCCTTCTCCCCATGTGTCTGTTTTCTCTTCTTAGAAGGACCCCAGTTGTTGGATTTAGGGCCCCCTAATCCAGCACAACCTCATGTTAACTAATTACAGCAGCGAATATCCTATTTCCAAATAAAGTCCCATTCTGAGGATCTGGGTAGACATGAGTTTTGGGGGACGCTGTTCACCCCAGGCCAGGTGGAGCTGCTAGGCAGCTCTGTGCTCTTGGCAGTCCCGGGTGTGTGGGCCACGAGATGCCTGCCCCCTGTGGACTCCCCCACGGTCCTGCCAGGCTGTCGGGGGGCTGCCTGCGGCCAGCAGGCACAGTGCCCAGCTTCTCTGGGGTCAGGCTGAGCCCCAGAAACACATGGCCACTGGGGCATGTGTGGGGCCAGGCCTGGGCATGCCTGAGAGTGGACAAAGCAGGAGGCTGGCTGCAGCCTTCCATGGGCCAGGCTGGCTCCGGGCCAGGTTTGGGACCTCACCTGGCCTCTCCTCCTCAGCCCTCAGCCTCCTGGTCACACATCTTTTCTCCCATGTCCTCTGCTGGGGGACACTTCCTCCTCAGAGGCTGAGAGGGAGGCCGTGTGCCCGTGTCGGGGTCCTCTGAGGCCTACCTATGAGGGACCTCAGTGTGAGGGCTCTGGGGCTGCTGCCTCTGGGCTGGTTGTGGAGAGAGCCTGGGGCTCTGCCTGCCCTGGGCAGCCGCCCCCAGGTTGTGTGGGTGGCGCGGATGCTGAGCAGAGGCTGGTGGAAGAGATGCGGGCCCTGCCTAGGCTCCCTGTTGCCCGTGAGTCCCGGCCTGGGGGGGCTCGTCCCGTGGTCGGCCCTTCCGCCCTGGCCTGGGTGCCCAGGACAGGGCTCCACCCCTGGCGCCTGACCTGTGACGAGTGGGCTTTGCATTTCCAGGGCAATGACTGACATTGGGGACTACGTGGGCTCCAACCTGGAGATTTCCTGGCTCCCCAACCTGGACGGCCTGATGGAGGGCTATGCTCGCAACTTCCGGCCCGGGATCGGAGGTGAGGGTGGCGGTCAGCCAGGGCCCTGGGCCCAGCTGTGGATGGGAGTCCCCAGGCTCTGGGAGGGCTCCCCTGAGGGGTGAACTGGCCTCAAGCGCCAGCCCCCAGGGATGCTGGGGCTGTGTCCTCTGAGACCTCATGTAGACCCGCGCTGAGCTGGCCCTCGCTGCAAGCCCCTGATGCTCCCCTCTGCCTCCTGGCCTCAGCCCTGCCCCCCGCCCGCAGGCCCCCCTGTGAACGTGGCCCTCGCCATCGAGGTGGCCAGCATTGACCACATCTCGGAGGTGAACATGGTAGGTGCCGCAGCCTCCCGCCCCCCTCCCGCGTGTGCCTAGGACTGAGCAGGCTGATGCAGGGCCCCTCCCGCCTGCCCGCCCTCCCCAGGAGTACACCATGACCATGTTCCTGCACCAGAGCTGGCGGGACAGCAGGCTGTCCTACAACCACACCAACGAGACCCTGGGCCTAGACAGCCGCTTCGTGGACAAGCTGTGGCTCCCCGACACCTTCATCGTGAACGCCAAGTCCGCCTGGTTCCACGACGTGACCGTGGAGAATAAACTCATCCGGCTGCAGCCCGACGGGGTGATCCTGTATAGCATCCGGTGAGCCCACCCCGCCCAAGGGGGCTGGGGGCTGTTTACCCATGGACCTCGCTGGCCTGTGGGATGCTGGCAGGTGTAGCTTTTTGCCTTCTTGCTTTTTAAATTGGGGTGAAGTTCACATAACATAAAATCAACCATCTAAAAATGAACAGTCAGTGGCATTTGGCACATTCGCAATGCTGTGCAAACATTACCTCTATCTCGTCCAAAGCATTTCATCCCCCAAAAGGAGACCCACACCCACTAAGCAGTCACTCCCCCAAACAGCCCCTGAAACCACCAACCTGCCTTCCATCCCTGTGGACTTGCCCACCCTGATGCTTTGTACACGGTGAATCACTTTATACAAACACTCCGCAAACTCTCGGGTCTGCCTTCACTGAGCATAGTACCTTTGAGGCTCATCCATGTTGCAATGTGGGTCAGAATCCCATTCCTTTTCTGGCTGAGTGACATTCCACACGGGGGTCCAGCATGGCCTCTGTGTCCACTCGTCCATCGGCAGACCCTGGGCTGTGTCACCTTCTGGTGATTGTGAGTTGCGCTGCTATGAACACATGTGTTTTTGTCTTTGAACACGTGTTTTCCGATACTTGCCTTTTTTTTTTTTTTTTTTGAGGGCAGTGTCACTGGCCCTCTTATGTGGGACCAAACAGGGGCCGCTGGCTTCCCAAGCCAGCGCTTAACCACCGCGCCCCTCGGCCGGCCCCCGATACTTGCCTTTTAAAAATGGAATTAATTGCCAACATTTGGAAATCAGGTTTACATAGGAATCCAAATTCTTCTGGAAGTCAGAATGCTTGTGGCCAGACCTTCGCACACACTGCAGGGTCAGTGGGGAGGCCTGGCGAGTCCCCGGGGGCTGGACGGGGTCGGGGGCTCAGGCTGGACCTTCCTTCTAGACCCGGTTTAGCTGCACAGTCCCGCACTTTGAAGGATGCAGAAAGTAAATGAAACCCAGTCCTTGATTCCTGAAAGAAGACCCACAAATACCTGTAAAGTTTTCAGGTCCCACCTGGAAGCCGGCACCCTGCCCTCAGAGCCCCTGCACAAGGCAGCGAGGTGGTGCTGCCAGGCGGGGGCCCCTCTGGGCTGCACAGGGGTGTCTCCATCTGTGGGGTCGGGGGGCTGGCCTCACTCCTGGGGACCTTACCGGCGTGTTGTCTGACAGGATCACCTCCACGGTGGCCTGTGACATGGACCTGGCCAAGTACCCCATGGACGAGCAGGAGTGCATGCTGCACCTGGAGAGCTGTGAGTTCCACGCAGGCTGGGACAGGGCTCCACTTGGCCAGCCATGCTGGCTTTGGGGTGGAAAGCAGGGGCCTCACACTGTCAGAGCCTCATGCCGCTGGCCTGGCTCGGGGGCATGGGGATTCCATGGAGCAAGGAGCCCAGCCGGAAGAGGAGGATTTTTAAGGCCTGAGAGCCTGGCCCACCACCCACGGGTCAGTGCCCTGCCAGGGACAGCCGGGCCTTGGAGCCCAGACAAGGCATGGAGCTGCATCTTTGGGCCAGTGCGGCAGGTCCTGCTGGTCTCCTAGTGATCCTGGGCCTGTCCACCTCCCGAGGTGCCAGGTGTGGCCACTGTTTGGGGCCTCTGTGTGGGCAAGGCGCTCCTGCCGGGGGCTGTTGGGGATGGAGGGTGCCAGGCTCTGCTGCCCATCGTGGGCTCCCCTGCAGATGGCTACTCATCCGAGGACATCGTCTACTACTGGTCTGAAAACCAGGAGCAAATCCACGGGCTGGACAAGCTGCAGCTGGCCCAGTTCACCATCACCAGCTACCGCTTCACCACGGAGCTGATGAACTTCAAACTGGGTAACGGGGCCTCTGCGGCTTCTTCCCGCGAGCCCGGCTTGTGGTTTCCCCGTGCTTCTAGCTGAGCCACTAGTGGCTCTGAGGGCCCCCGGGGAGCAGCTGGAACACGACCGATGGGCGTGGGATGAGCTACGGTGAGGGCGGACGTCGGGTGTCCTCTGTCTTGTCCCTTGGTCCTTTGCTGCTTCCTGGGGCTGGCAGCACTCTGGGTTGGGGGGGACCTGAGGACCGTGGGGTGCTCCCTGAGCCCCAGGATTGCAGGGACTCAGGGCTCAAGGTTTGGGGGCTGCCTTGTGTGCTGACCCTCCGGCCTGATCATTGGCTCTTTCCTTGAGCTGGGCTGTGCAGGGAGCAAGGTCCGGAGAGAAGGTGGGCCAACCCCACAGCTGGGAGGGTCCCTTGGGCCAGCGAGCAACGCTGGAATCTTCCTCTTCTCCTTCCTCTGGGTGGCCCCAGCCTGTCCCCTAAAGCCAGGTCCAGGGCATGGGAGACCCCTGACTTACCATGCTGTGGGGGAGGTGGAGAGGGCAGAGGTCTAGGGTCTTCCTTCTGAGGCTTGCGGTGGCCCGAGGGCCATGGTGTGTGGCGGTAGGGCAGGGACAGTGCTGGGTGCTGACAGGGTGGCCCACCTGCAGCGGGCCAGTTCCCACGGCTCAGCCTGCACTTCCATCTCCGGAGGAACCGGGGTGTCTACATCATCCAGTCCTACATGCCTTCCGTCCTCCTGGTCGCCATGTCCTGGGTCTCCTTCTGGATCAGTCAGGCAGCGGTGCCCGCCAGGGTGTCTCTAGGTACGGGCCTGGTCTTTCCTCCGAGGGAGCTGGTAGAGGGTGGGAGCCTGAGCCCAGGCCTTGCCCCTAGCCCCTCGAGTCGGTGTCCGGCCTGGTCAGGCCTGGTCAGAGGAACCCGACCTGGGCTGGGGCGGGGCAATAAGACGGCACCACCATTCCTACCAGGCATCACCACCGTGCTGACCATGACCACACTGATGGTCAGCGCCCGCTCCTCCCTCCCACGGGCATCGGCCATCAAGGCGCTGGACGTGTACTTCTGGATCTGCTATGTGTTTGTGTTTGCCGCACTGGTGGAATACGCCTTCGCCCACTTCAACGCCGACTACCGGAAGAAGCAAAAGGCCAAGGTCAAGGTCACAGAGCAGAGAGTGGAGGTGAGGCTGGGCCGGGCTGGTTGTCTCGTGCTGGGAACCCAGGACAGCCCCCTCCACACATACACACACCTCGCACAGGGAGGAGGCAGCCCCGTTTTCCTCGGCCCAGCGTGGGACCCTCTGCTGACTGCTCTGGGATGTCAACAGTAGGCCCTGGGCTCCAGGGGAGCAGACTGGGGCACCCCGGCTCCAGCCTGCTGCAGGCCACCGCGGCACTTGCTGAGGCATGGAGCTGCTGGCCTGGGTGGGGGTCCTGTGTGGCAGCCCCTGGTCATCCTGGGCCAGGCCGCCCCCTCAGTCCTGCCTCCTCCCTCCCCCGAGCAGGTGGATGTGAAGAATGCAATCGTCCTATTCTCCCTCTCTGCTGCTGGCGTCTCCCAGGAGCTGGCCGTGTCGCGCCGGCCATGCCGTGTGCCTGGGAACCTCATGGGCTCCTACAGGTCGGTGGAGGTGGAGTCAGGGGACACGGAGAAGCAGGGAGCAGCCGCCCCGGGGGCCCAGGGAGGCCTCCGTGCGCTCTTCAAGCCCATCGACGCCGACACCATCGACACCTATGCCCGTGCCGTGTTCCCTGCGGCCTTCGCGGCTGTCAACGTCATCTACTGGGCTGCCTATGCCATGTGAGGCCAGGCATCTAGCTGCCCAAACCTCCGGGGACAAAGGCCACTCCAATTGACCTGCCCGCTCTGCGTGTTTCAAAGTAGGGATAACAAGGGGTCACAAGAGGGAAGCAGTGGCGGCCCTGAGCCCAGGGCTCTGTCCCACCTTCACCCGGACACCGCCCTGGAGCCGTCCCACTTGTCCCTCCTGCGGACGCCCGGCCCAGCCCCTCTTTCCCAGCGGCAGAGCTGGCCTGACCCCGAGATGGAGCCAGGCAGGTGCAGGGCCCTTGGGAGACTCAGCACTCGACTTGGAAAATTACTCTGGCTCTCGGACTGTGCTCTGTCGGTTGGACCAGGGAGCCGGGGGGAGGCTGGGCGTGGATGGTGCTCACTTGCTGAGACGGTGGAGATGGTGGTCATGGGCCTTTGGTCCCAGCATGAAATAAAGCCAAGCCTTCGACCACGGTGACATTCTCTGTCACAACAGCTGGACCGTGGCCTCCTCTCCTGGTACCTGGGGACCTGCCTTGGGCTCCATGGGCTTGGGACTGAGAGACTTGGAGACAGAGACACGAGCACAGAGTGTGTCAGGACAGCGTCCCAGAGGCTGAGCCAGGTGGCCATGTTGGGGACACCAGTGGGAGGGGCAGGGGCCTCGAGCAGCCTCCACCCCTCCCTGGTCTCTTGGTCCCATGGCCAGGGTGCCACTATGGTGCCTTCTCAGATGTGGTGGTATGGAACAGGGGCCATCGAGTCCCCACAGACACCCTCCAGCCCTTTCCCTCCTCTGCAGCCACCTCGGACGTGGGGTGACAAGGTTGCAGCTTTACCACTTTTGGCCACTGGAGACCAGATAGGCAGCTCTTAACAAGAGATCCGATTTTCCAGTCAGTACCCCGGAAGAAGCAGGAATGTGCAATTAGCAGCTGTGAGGGCTGCTGTGTGCCACAGGGCTGCGAATGTCAGCTCCCCAAGCCACCCTGAGGGGAGCATGACGGTGACATGGTGTGAATGAGGAAGGGTGCCCTGCGGGGCCATCTGCCCTCAGTGGGCACAGGCTGCCCAGGGGCCCCCAGTGTCCCTAGGCCGTAGGGCAGGGTCCTGGAGCCCACCCACCCATGGGCAGTGCTCAGCTGGCAGAGTGACCACTGAGGTCCAGGGACACAGGACCCAGTTGCTTCCCAGAGGACCAGGCCGTGTCTGAGGGCAGAGGAGGGCATTGGTCCCCTGTGTAAACCTCGGGGCAGCGCTCACCACCTCCATGTCCAGCCCCTGCCCCAGCGCGAAGGCCCCTCCCGCCTAAGCACTCCTCCTGACACCCTGCTGCCCCCTTGGGCCCCTTGGATAGGCTGCAGGTCATGCGGAGGGTGACACAGGCCAGGGAGCAGGGCCTCCAGGCTGCAGTGTGGCCAGGAGCTGGGAGCAGGCAGACAGCAGGTGGCCGGGGAAGAGCTGGGGTTCCTGGCCACCTCCCAACAGCAGGGGTGGCTGACCAAGGCCAGACAGCTACGCGGACAGGACAGACGGACAGACGAGGGCAGCGGAGCGGACTCTCTCTCCCCTCCCCCACCTCTGTGCCCTCCCATCTACCTGACCCTGGGCATGGCCACTGCGCCCTCCTCCCTGGGGGTGGGGTGGCTCACTGAAGCTACCAGGCCGGGGCCCACGACTGCCCGTACCACCCCGCACCCCGGGGCACCAGGCTCCTGCCCTAAGACCCAGCCTGCTGCGCAAGCCTGGGGGGGATGCGCGGGTAGGTTCAAAGCTCACGGGGCTGCTGGGCTCACCTGGGGGCAGAGGTAGGCGGGCCACCTCCCCTCTGCTGCCAGGACCTTGCCCCCAGCGCCCCCTCTCCCACCTTCCCCGGCCTTGCGGGCTGCCCCCTTTCTGCCTTGTGCCCACGAGGAGCTATTTAAAGCCGGCTTTGTGCTGCTTCAGGCACCCACGCGCAAGGCCCACCCGGGCAGGAGCCTGTGCCGATTCCCCCACCAGCAATCACTCCCTCCAGCCTGCAGGCTGCTATTTCTGCCGAGCGTTTACAGGGCAGGGAAAAGGGATGGGAAGAACGGCTGCGTCTAAACACAGAGTTCTATTCTCGCGCTGGGGACGCGGGCAGACGGCAGGCCGGGCGGATCAAGGTTCGCGCCGAGAGGGGCGGGCCTGGGAAGGGGCGTCAGCGTTTCCTGCAACGAGGCACCTGGGCCGGCAGAAGGGCGGGGCGGCGCCCCCACATGCCTCGTTCCAGCAGGGACTGGCCTTGGGGGCTGGGGGCTTCCTTGTCTGTTCTACCCGGTGGGGGCCGGAGTGCGGGTTCCCAGCTAGACTCTTAATGCCTATCTGAGAGCTGGGGCAGCTTTGCCCTCAAGCTGGAGGCCTGGAATCAGGTGACAGCACCCTGCCTCCCCCCCTCACCTGTAGTGGAGGCGAGCACTGGCCCTCCCCTTGGAGTGAGGCAATCACACACACCTGGGGGCACCAGTTGGGTTTCCTCAAAAGCAGAGCCTGAGACCAGGACTTGGGTGCAGGGACTTTATTTGGGGAGGGGTTTAGTGTCCTTGGGCTGCCATAACAAAGCACCCCAGGCTGGGGAGCTTAAGAAACAGAAATCTCTTCTCTCCCAGTTCTGGAGCTCAAGACCCAGGTGTGGGCAGAGTTGTTCCTTCTGAGGGAGCCGGTCCCAGGCCGCTGCCGGGCCCGGCTGCTGCCGCATTCCTTGGCTGTAGACACGTCACCCAGTGTCTGTCCCTAGTCATGGAGCGTCGTTCTGTATGTCCTCCCCTCTTCTTATCCAGGCATCTGTCATTGGATTCAGGGCCCCTAATCCAGCATGACCTCATCTTAACCAATAAAGTCCCGTTCTGAGGTCCTGTTTGGACATGAGTTTTGGGGAACACTGTTCACCCCAGGCCAGGGGGTGATATGCCAGAAGCAGGAGAACAGGGGCAGGGAGAGCAGAGGATGGAGGAAAAGCCCACAGGTGCTTTGCTGGCTGGGGCTCTCAGGTCCCAATCCCACTAGGGACCCCTGCAGAGCACGTGGAATGCACCCCTGAATTGTCCCTTTGAAGAATGAGTGGCTGGGGCATTCATCACCAGCTCCCCTCCCCCGGTTTGCCTGCCTACCAGCTGGGTGGACACCCCTGAATGCTACGTGCCACGTATGGTGCTGGCGGTGGCTGCTGCATGGCAGGTGCTGCACTGGGGCTGTGACACAGGTGCCACAGCCTCTCAGGACACCACGGGCTTCCTGAGGTGATGGCTGTCACAGCAGCTGCAAGAACACTTCCCAGGTGCCTGGGTACCTACTGTGGATCCCTGGGAGGTGCCGGGTCTGTCAGCGCTGCAGTGCCCCCCTCGCCCCCCAGGTGGGAGTGTGGAGATTACATGAGGGCCCTTCCTGAAAGCAGTTGATCAGCTCCAGCCGCCCTGCCTGGGGAAGGGAGATGGGGGTCAGTGCTGTCCCTTGGGGGTGGCAGCCCAGGCTCTGCCTACGGGAGGCTGCTGACCTTGGGTGACAAGGCCCCAGGGAATCCCCTCCCCTGCCCCCCGGGGCAGCTGGGGAACTTTTCTGAAGCAGAGAGATCGGACCCAGCTGGGCTGTGAGGCCTTGGGGTCTAGAGCCTCCTGCTGGGCGGGCCCTGCTGTCCGTCTGCTGGTTTGTTGGGGACACCTGGCAGGGGCCCCGCCTGTCCTGGCAGAGCCTGGCCTGAGTGAGTGGGAGCTGGGCGTGGCACATGTGTGCAGGTGCACAGGTGTGCCTGCACATGTATGTGTGAGTGTGCAATGTTCGATCTCAAAGGTCACGCGGCACCTGAGGTGGACTTTGCCTCCACTGTGCAGCCAGCCACTGTCGCCTCCTACCTTCTACCCTGCAGCTAACGTGGCAGACGTGTGTAAGGCACGGCTGCCTGCTTTGCCAGTTCTTTCCTTGAAATGGAGCCCCTGAAGTGAACCAATGAGAACACATGGCATGAACACCTTGAATGCTCTGGGTGCTTTTTGTCACCTTGCTTTCTGGAAGGTGGTCCCAGCTGCACCTCCTGGGGCCAGTGTGAGGCCTCCTCCATGCCCGGCCCAGGGCAGGACCACAGGGCAAAGCCTCTGCTATCCTTGTCCTGAGGCCTGGAAGCCTGACCCTGGCACAGATGACAAGCACGCCGGGATTGGGGCCACCCTCTCAGTCTTTAAGCAGGAGGCAAAGGGAACAGGAGAGGTGCGGGGCGAGGTGGTGACACCCACACGTGTGGCTGGCGTGAGAAGTTCCGCCCTGGCGAGCTCAGCTCCCCGGGCCAGGACGGAGGGGGCTCTGCCAACTGTGTCTCCCTGTGATACTTTGAGTTGACCGCGACGTTGCCCAGCTTCATATGGCTAAAACAGCGCCCTCAAGCAGCCCCCAGGGAGCAGCTGCAGCATTGCCATGGTGACCGAGGTTTTGGGTGCTGCCTCCTCAGACGCACATCAGGCCATGTGGGGTTTTAAATATAATCCCAGAGGATGCGAGAGTGCGACAGGCTCTGCCTCCCAGCGGCCTTGTCTGTCTCCCTTGGCGGGGCTGTGACCCAGCGCATCCTAGGATCCCAGGAGAGGGACTCCACTGTGCGGGCCTGTTCCCTTTGGCCTGGGCAGGGGCTGGGGCTGGCCGTGGCCCTGGACAAAGCACCGCACTGCCCTGACCCTCATGTCCGCCTTTAGAGAATGAGGCTGTGATACTCACATCCCGGCGAGGTGCCTCAGGTCCCTGAGGTGACACCTGACAAGAGGACTTCTTCGGGGAAGCACGACAGTGCCTGGTGCAGGCTGTGGGCCTGCGGGGAGGAGGGCTGCTTGTGCCTCAGGGTACAATGGGACAGTGACACTTGCAGACCTCTGCTGTGACACTTAGTGGTGGGCGTGTGGGAAGTGCCACAGCACAATGCCTGGCGCAGCAGGGTCCAGCCCTTTCCAGCCACGAGGTCAGTGTCCTCCCAGCCCCTCCATCTCCCAGACCAGTGTCTCTTTCCTCCTCCAGCCCTTGGACACAGCAACACCACCCCTCCTTGCTGTCCTGCCTCGGCCAGACCCAGGACATGAGTTCTCCCACCATGTGCTCAAACGGAACACTCACAGGGACAGAAACACGCACACCCAACGCATACAGGGGCACACAGAGACCTCCACACACACACGCCCGTTGTATCCACTGGGGTCCATTCAGCACACAGGCGCCTCTCAGTGACTGGAAACGGAACACTTAACCTAAAGGGTGAGGACACTGTGAAGTGACCCCGTTGGGCGGGCGACAGGAATGGTCCTGGAGCTGAGCGAGGCGCCCACCGCGGGGAGGCTGGAAGGGCCCCCTCCCCAGACTGGAGCTCTGCGCAGGTATGTGGACGCGGGGCGGCGCAGAGCCCCCCCATATCCTCAGCCGCACCCCCTGCACAGCCCAGCCCCGCGAACCAGCAAACCATCCCCTTCCTCCTGCCTGTCTCCCGCGCCCTCTACTGGGAACGTGCAGCACTGCGCCCCCGGGAAGGAGGGATGCTCCGCCTACCAGCAGCTGGTGTGTGGGGAGCCGGCAGGGGCGCTGGCCACCCCCAAACACCACCGGGCTGACCCTCCCTGTGGAGGAGCTCCACCTGTAGTCACAGGTGGTAAATGGTGAATTTGGAGCTGAGAGGTGATAGTAACTGGCACATGGACGCACACACACGCACGCACAGAAACACAGGTACACACCCAGGCCCAGGAGCCGGCAGACATGCAGACACCCCTCTCTCCCTCCCTCTGGGCAGGACCTTGCACAGCAGGATGGAGCCACCTTTTCTGACAGCTTCTGGGGCCATGTCACTGGCCCCCTGCCCCCCCTTCCAGTGGCCACAAGGCCCCGGGGTGCCCTGGCATTTCTGCAGCCTCACCTGTCCCCCACCCACAGACCACCCTGCTTCCTGAGGCCATGCGGTCTTTGCACAGGCCAGCCCTCTGCTCTGCTGCTCCACTTCACACATCCTCGGACAGAGCTGCCATGTCTGTGCTGCCCAGTGACAGTGGTCTATACCCTCATCGGTGTCCATGAGAGAGCAGCAACATCTGGCTGGCTCACCCCTGCATCCCGGCACAACTCAGGGCCCCCAGGCAACATCCGCTGAATGAATGAATGAGCGAGTGACGCGAACATCATGCTTGAACCAGATTCTCAAAATCCCACAACTTGTGACAAAGGAAGGAAACTTCTGCTGCCCATCCCTCCCACAGCTGCATGGGCCAAGTGCCATCAGCAGATGTCCTGGGCTCTTCCTGTGACCTGCTGGGTCCTTGTGGCCCCGCAGGGTCAGTCTCACATCTGCCAGGATGCCCAGTGGACCCCCACAGGTGACAGGAGGGCACAGGAAGGCTGGTGGCTTCCACAGGTGTGCCCCCTGCCCGGCTGCGTCTGTCGGGGGTGGAGGCGGGTCAGAGTCCGAGGGTTTCTCCTCTGCCCACACACTTCTGTGAGGTGAGGTTTTATAAGAAGCCCGTGTCACTTTTACAATCACTTAACAAAAACACAACGTACACCTTTGTATTTTCATTTGGAAATAAGAGGTGTTGGTGATTATGAAAGTATATGAGGTCTTTGTGGAAAACCTGGGCAGACAGACACTTCCCAGAGGTGAGAAGGACCCGCCCTCAGCCGCTGGGGCCCTCCTGGGTCTGTCCTGGGACCTGTGCTCGGGTCCAAGGGTCACCTCCCTGCTCCACCCCCCTGGATTGTCCTTGCACCTGCCGTTAAGCCGCTGACTGCTGAAGGGGGGAGGTGTAACGTTGCTCAGTGACCCCCAGTACACAGCCCAAGGTCCTAAGCGGCCGGCCTGGTCCCAGCACTTCTGAGGGATCTTCACCTATTCATTTGTTCATTCATTCCACTGTATGCCAGATGGGGACACAGTGGTGACCCAGGCTGACTGGCTCTCAACCACCATTTCCAAGGGGCAAGTGGTCTGAAAATTCGGGAATAAACACCCTCCCTGGTCACCAGGGTGCAGAGCAGGTAGTGGACACAGTGACAACACTGGGCGTGCCCTCAGGACCTCGCACTCTACCCTTGAGGCCCTAACAGGGGTGGCTCAGCGCTGGTGGCCACCAGGAAACCCCCGAAGTCACCCACCTCCACCCTTTGGAGGTGGTCTGAGGGCCCGGGCAGGTGGGGGCCTTTGTTTCGCAGAGCTAGCTGGTGGGCAGAATGCAAAAGTCCTGGCCTCCACTGGCCTCAGGGGCTGCGGGGACCTTTTCTGAGCTCCGCAAGTCACTCCATCCCCTTACTCCGGCCTGGGGCTGGGTGTGGTCCCAGGGCCAGCAGTGGAACCTGTCTCCCGGTACCGCCTCCTGGGATGGGCGCCTCCACCTCCCCAAGCCCATGGAGAGCCTCCACCCTCCACCCCAGCCCTGTTCCGGACTTCCCTTGCCAAGATTGGGGGCTGCAGTGACCCAGGTACCAGCCTCCAGGAGGGAGGCTCCCACATGGCAGCTGAGGCGAGGCCAGTGCCCAGAGGACACTGCGTGCTGGTGGCTCCAACCCCAACAAGGCCTTCTTGGTTAGAAAGGGCTCTGGGGTTGGACTCGGGCTGTGTGTCCACTGGGACCTTGGCTGGGGCATGTCCAGGAGCTGGTGCCAGTGGAGCGGCCATCGGCCAGCCCGTCCTGCCTGCAGTGGGCATCAGGCACTGGGCTCCTTCCCTGGATCTCCTTCCCACACCTTGAGGCAGAAAATCAGAACACCCAGGGATGCTGTGGGGTGTCAAGTGGCCTGTGCCCACTGAAGTGCAACCCATCAGGAGTGCCCACGGCCATGGGGACAGGGCTGCAGGCCTGGCACGGGGCAGGGGCGGCGCTGCATCCCACACATTTGCCTCCTGGGCTGCCGCTCTCGGGGCAGATTCCTGCTCATCCCTCACAGGGAAACCCCTCACACCTGGTTCCCCTTCACATACAACTGACAGTCATGGAGCCCTGTGCCCATGCGGGTGCAGCGGTCACTCCACAGGGTGGGGGTGGGCAAGTAGACTGATACAGACTCAAAGGAAGTCTGGGCGAAGTAGCTGCTGGGAGAGGGAACAGCACGTGCAAAGGCCCTCAGGTGAGAGGTAGCCAGGTGGCCAGGTGGAGTGAGCTGGGATGCAGATGGTAGAAGATGAGGGCAGAGGGAAATGGGGCCCCAGTCCCTGCAGGGCCTACGGGCTTTTCCTGAGATCCATGGGGATCACCGGGGATTTTGAACACCAGGCAGACAGACATGGGCTGACCCATGTTTTAAGAAAATTGGAGGCTTCTGCAGAACTCCCAGCTCAGAGGGTGGGGCCTGGAGGTAGCTGGATGTGGCTGGGGCCTGGACAGATGTTGAGGGTGGAGGGGCTGGGATTTGCAGCCGGGGAGTGGTGTGTCAGAGGCAAACGGAATTCCGGGATTTTCAAGTTGAACATCTGGAAAAGTGGGGTTGGCACTATGATGGAGGTGGAGAAGAGCATGGAGGGAGGTCTGTTAGGATGAGAGGTGTGTGTGGTGGGGGATCAGGTTCAGGGGAGTGGGCTGAGCTTGGATGGCCTTTGGAGCCAGGGAAGAGGGGTGGGGACGAGCAGCATCCTAGGGCAAGAGTTTCCTGGGAATCATCAAGGATCAATTAAGAAAAAGTCTGGGGATTGACACAGGAGTCTTGGTGGGGGGAGGAGCTCGGAGAAAGCGGCAGGAGAAGGAGAAAAGGCCTGCGGACGGCTCCCTCCCTCCCTCCCCACAGGAATTCTGTAGTAAAGAAGAGAGAGATGGGCAGGTGGGTGGAGAAGTGTGGGGTGCAGAGGGTTTTTTAAAGAAGGGAGGGTTCACAGCACCTTAAGTAGGTGAGAGGTGGGCCTATCAGTGGGTTTTTCTGTGGCCATCTCTAGGAAGAAAGCGAGTTCTATGACCATTTGGTGGCCCGGGGTCCCTCCATTTCCTGGCAGCCGGGAGGCGCCAGGAAGCATCTGTGGAATGAGAGTGAGTGGGAAGTCCTCGCAATTGTCCAGGTGAGGAGCGGTGAAGGCTTCGCAGGGAGCGTGTCAGAGGCTGCCGGCTGGGCGGGGAGCGGAAAGGGAGGGAGGCAGCAGGCGAGTGGCCAATGGAAGGACCGGGGTGGCAGGGGTGGCAGGGGTGGGGGCTGCAGACCCGTGAGCCTGGGAGGCCCACCTGACGCCCAGGTGAGGTCCTGCTAACAGCAGCTGTGGGTCCCCGTGGACAGAACCAGTCAGGGGTGGGTTCCTCGGGGAAACTCAGTCCCCCGTATAAGGGGAGGGGGCAGGCGTGAGCCGTGGGTAGCGTTCAAAGGCAAGTGTCCAGATCAAATGCCAAGGAGGATGTTGTGCGTTCAGAAAGGAAGGTCACGGGCGAGCTGGGCAACGCAGTCTGCTCCTCCCGGGGCAGGGGCGCCGGCTGGGGGCCGAGACGCGCCCCCTCTGCAACGGGACCTTGCGTTCTGCAGCGGAGGCGAGCGGCCGGGCCGGGCCGCCAGCGGGAACCGGGCCCTGTCGGCCGTGAGCGGGTCTCCGCTGCTCGAAGCCTGAGTCTGCGCATCAGCCAACTCTCCGAGCGCCGCGGGGGACACCGGGGCGGAGCTGCCGGCCGCTCTGTGGCCGCCCGTCCCCGCTGGACCCCGGACCCGCGCTGGCGCCCGCCTCCCGGGTCTCGTTAGTGCGGCCGGCCGGAGTGTGGCTTCAGCGAGCCCAGACCCGACAGTTGGCATTTCCCAGTCTCCGGGCCGCCGAGAGCGCACCGCCGCCTCGGACCCGCGGGCCCTGGAGCGCACCGCGCGGGGGGGACGCGCCCGGCCGGCGCTCTGCGGGTCCCGGGCCGCGGGGCCGCGGGGTTGCCGGGCAGAGCCGGGACGCGCGCGCTCCCATTGGCCGCAGGTGGCCGCGCCCCGCCCGACAGGTAGCGTCCCGCGCGCGCCATTGGGCCGCGGCCGCGGGGTCCCCCGGGGATTGGCTCAGGTGGCGGCCCCGCCTCGTCCTTATTGGCCGCAGGTGCCCCCGCCCCCGCCCGGGACCGCCCGCCCCGCCGATTGGCCGCCGGCGGGGCGGCCATGTTCGGCCCCCGCCCCCCCGGCCGCGCCCCCTCCCCGCCTCGCGCGCCGCCGGAGTTGTGCGGAGCCGGCGGGGCCCGACCTGCCCGACCCCGCGCCGCGCTCCTTCCGCGTTCCTCCGCCCGCCCCGCCCGGCGCCCGCCGCTGGGGACCCCGCGCCATGGCCCGCGTGCGCTGGGCGCGGCGCTGACGGCGGCCGGGGGGGCGCGCCATGCCCAGCAGGACCGGCCCCAAGATGGACGGGAGCGGCGGCCGCGTCCGCCTGAAGGCGCACTACAGCGGGTGAGCGGCGCGGGTGCGGGGTGCGGGTGCGGGGTGCGGGGCGGGGCGCGGGGTGCGGGGCAGGGGTGCGGGGCGCGGGGTGCGGGCGGGGTGCTGGGGGTGCGGGGTGCTGGGGGCGCGGGGTGCGGGGCAGGGGTGCAGGGAGCGGGGCGGGGTGCGGGGCGGGGTCCTGGGGGTGCGGGGAGCGGGGCGGGGCGGGCAGCGAGGCCCGGGCGGTCCTGGCGCAGCGCCGGCGGCGGGCGGGGGTCCCGGCGCGGGGGGACCCCGCACAGCGCCGGCCGCGTCCCCGGAAGCTGGCGGGACAGCGAGGCGCAAACTTGTCAGGAGTCAAGTTTTCGTAGCGCGGTGAAAGCGGCCGGCGCGCTTCTGAAAATCGTTTGGGAAGCCCGCACTCGACGCGGCCGGAGGCCTGGGCTGGAGGAAAGCGGGCGGCCCGCGGGAGGCGGGGCGGGAACGCGGGTGGGCGGCCAGGACCCTGACCCGCCCGGGACCCTGCGCGCCTCGCCGGGACACGGGGCTCCCGCGCCTCTCGCGGGTCGGCGGCCGGCAGCGCGGGGGCCCGGGCGCGGATCTCGCCGCCGCCCCTGCGCGGTGCAGACGGCGCTCGCGCGCGGACTGGGCTCCCGGCCGCCGCGTCCCTGCGGCCCGGCCGCCCGGAGCCCCAGCTCGGAGCTCGCTGCTCCCGGGCCCCCACTGCCCCGTGCGGGGTGGGAGTGGGGCGCGACCCCGCGGATGGACGTGGCTGGGCGGCCGTGGCGCTCGCGGAATGGAACGGGGTCCGCCCGCCGGGCACCGCGCGCCTTGCCTCGGGCCGGGCCCTGCCCGCCCCCCGCCGTGACCCCGGCCTGGGCAGGGGCGCTGGGAGAAGGGCTCCCGGGGCCGCCCGCGCAGGCCCACGCGCCAGGCCCCGAGCCCTGCCTCTTCGCCTGGAAGGCTGCGCTGCGATGAAAGCTGGGGGCGCCAGGTCCCGGCCCGGGACCCCTCCGCCTGGGCGAGCGGCCCGCCCTGCCCGGCGTAGCTGGCGGCGCCTTTGAACGGGGCAGCGGGACTCGGTGGAAATCAGACACGGCCCCCAGTGAGACGACGTGCGCACCCAGGGCGGCCCGGGGGGGGCGGGCGCCCCACGGCCCTCACCGGCGTGGAGCCCGGGTGGAGGCCCGGCCCGGGGCAAGTTCAGCGGAAGCTGCCCTGCCCACCGCGGCCCTCCCGGCTTTGGCCCCTGGAGCGCGATCCGGTTACCAGGGGTAACGTGACCTGCGGAGCCGGGCTTCCCGGGCAGAGGAGGCCGCGCCCGCCGCCTTCCTGTTCCTTCCCTCCCCGCCTCCCCTCCCCGCGCCCTGCGCGCCCCCCCTCCTCCCCCTGCAGCCCCCACACCCCACCCCTTCCCGCACCCCGCCCCACGTCCTCCTGGGCCTGCTTTCCTGACGCGCTCCCGCACTGGCGCTTCTCCCCGGGGACCGGAGACCCCGCTGTTTGAGTCGGGAGACCTCGTCCTCGGAGCTCAGCAGCGATGCTGGTCCCAGAAAGTGTCCCCCCAAGGCCAGCGCTCTTGCCCCGGGTCCAGGAGGAATTCTGTCTCTGGATGAGCCGCCGAGGTGCCTGCTGGGACGGAGGCTGTTTGGGGGCAGCCGGGCCAGGGGCTGGGGGCCAGACACATTGGCGACGCCATTCTTAAAAGGGGGAGGCTCTTCAGCTGCCCCTCTGGTCACCCTTGCCCATCCCCTGAAACTCCCCAAGGCTTGAGATGGGGTCTCCCTCCCCCTTAGCTGGGCCTTTGGAGCGTGTGTGGTCACCGGACTCTGAGGGGTCTGGCAGCACCTGTGTTTGTCAGGGAGTTTTAGGGGGTTTCTGGTTGATGCCTGGGGGTTTGGAGGCCCTGCTCTGCCAGGCTGAGCCTCAGATGCCCACTTTTCTAAGGTCATAGAGATGGCTGTGCTCGGTCTTCTGTCTCTACAGCTCAGAACTTCCACTGTCCAGGACTTGCTGTATGCAAAGCCCAGGGCTGCATTCTGTGGCCTGGCATACCCTGTAGTCCAGCAAGGGGCAGTCCACCAGGCTGTCATGTGCCAACTCCTGGCCACCGGCCCAGGGCTCTGTTTTGCTCAGAGGGGCCGCTGGATTCAGGATTGGGGTGAGATCGGTGGTCTGGTGGCGGGGAGGCCTCCCCGTGGTGCTGATGTCCTGCCATGGAGGGGAAGAGCCCAATGGCTGCAAATGGTTTTGACCTGTGAAGACGAGCCCTCGGTGGTCTATCCTGATGCCAGGTGCTTCCCAAGTGTTGGGGTTCTGGGGTTTTATAGGAGCTGCCCACTTGGCCTCCACGCCCTGAGGCATTGTGGGGGAAATATTAGCGTCCACTTGGGGAGGTTCTTGGGGCAGAGAGAGGTCAAAGGTGAAGGGATGGCACACTGACTTCCATAGTTCCCAGTGGCAAGAGGACTGGTGGACACTGGGTCAGGTGACAAGTGTGCCAGGCAGTGTGGGTACCAGGTCTGGGTGACCACAGGGTGATGAGGTAGGTGGGGGGGGAGCTTTCTCTCTGGAGCCCCCACTGATGAGCCATGGAGGGGGGGGCCCCTCTGTGCCTCAGTTTCCCCATCTTCTGAGATTCTGCAGAACGTGGTACAGATGGGCTGGGTTAGCCTGGTGGAGAGCTTGGGGTGCTGGAGGCAGGTGCTGAGGGCATTTGAGCAGACGGTGGCCAGGTCCCCAGGGCAGGGGTGGCAGCTGGGGCCGTCTTCCTGCAGCCCCCAGGGTGGCTGGGCCCTGGGTCGCCGTGCTGAGCCAAGGTGGGTGTCCAGGGGATGGATCCCGGATCTGGGTGGCGCTGGATTCGCTGTCTTGGGAACAAAGTCTACAAAGACCTGTCACATGGAGTTCAGAAGCCAGAGAGTCAACACCAGGCAGACTCGATCCTTTTATGGCTTGCGACTTTTCAGAGCCCTTCAGATTTCTTTTCATAGGCTCTGTCCTCTGTGTCACATGGGTCAAGTGTGGGTACGTTTTCCCACAGCGTCAGTGTTTCCGGTGAGGATGGTGAGGATGTGGTTCCCGCTCAGACGTTCCCTGTGGTGTGGGGACAGGACTGGCACGCGTGGCGCATGGCGGGAGCAGTGCCCCTCTCTCCCTCTCCCTGGGCGGGTTGGGGTGACCCTGTACTTTCTCCATCCAGCCAGCTTTAGCATCTCATTTTGGGATGAGAAGGTAAAAAGTAATGACATTCTGTGACTGTCTTAAAAAAAAAAAAGTGCCTGAAATGGTGTTACAGCCTCACCAAAAGCAGTTGAATGGTCCCTCCAGGGTTTAAAACAGCAGCCATGGGGTGGCCGGTTAGCTCAAGTGGTCAGGATTGCCGGTTCGATTCCCACATGGGCCAAGGAACTGCGCCCTCCACAAGTAGACTGAAGACAACGACTTGACTTTGAGCTGATAGGTGCTGGAAAAACACACTGTTCCCCAATCAAATTTCTTGAAAACAAACAAAAAAACCCAGCAGCCTGGGTCATTTTAGTCCATCCTGCTCCTCCCCCCACTCCATGGGCCCCTCCTGAGGTCTCAGCCCGTGCATGTGGGGGCCCTGGTTGGCACCGTGCAGGTTTGCAGGAAAGCTTAATGAAGCCCATGGGCTTGACCTGAACAGCCTGTGTCCACCCCACCCGCTGGGGTGACCTTTGCGCCGACCTGGAACCTGGTGCCTGAGCACGTGTGGGGGCGCTTTCTGACGCTCTGCCAGGGTCTTTCTCCCCCACCGAGCTCGCATGTTCTTTTCTGGGCTGGGACACTCACTGTGGTGATTTGGCAAGACCGTGGTGGGTGACTCCTTGGGGAAAACTTCATTTCGCGTGTTTCATCAGTAGCTCGGTTAATCAGTGACCGTATTGGATTTGATTGACCTGTGCTCCATGGTGACCACTCTCATCCTCTGCCCCAGGGACATCCTTATCACCAGCTTGGATGCGGCCACCACCTTCGATGAGCTCTGCGAGGAAGTCAGAGACATGTGCAGCCTCCACCCGGGGCAGCCGCTCACCCTGAAGTGGGTGGACAGTGAAGGTAGCCCTGGCCCTGGGCATCAGTGCAGATCCCTAAATCTGTGGGCTCAACCCCTTCCCTGGGGACATGGAGACCATGAGACTAAAGGGGTTACCGCCACGTCCCCAGTGGGGACCTGCAAGTGCCCAAGGGCAACTGGGTTGGGGGCGGGACAGGAGAGACGCACCCCCCCAGGAGGTGGCCTCCATCCCAGAGAAGGCTGCAGGGGCCCACCGTGGGTGGGCAGCCCTGCCCCCTCCTTCCTGATCTTTCTCCTATTGCCTGCTTTTCCAGTGGGTGATTTGTCAGGATACCCTTCCTGTGCTTAGGGCGTGTGGGGAGGCCCAGGCAGCGAGGGCCGCCCCTCCCCCTCCTTCCCCCCTCCCCCTTTCCCCCTCCCTCCCTGCCCTCTCAGACTCGTTGGAAAGCTGAGGGGTTGGGAGACAGCCCAGGAGACACCCCTTCTCCCAGATCACTATGGCTAGCAGCCCTCAGCTGAGGACGCAGGGGCGCCCCCGTGCTTCGGAACAGGCCCCGCGGGGCCCTGGTTCTGTGCCTTTCTGTGTTCCCATCCGTCCAGCTTGGAGGGATGGAGGGCCTTTCCCTTCCAGCTAGGACTGACCTAGGAAGAATGCTCTTGACCTCACCCAAGCCCCGGGGAGTTAGCCCGGCTTCGCTTCCCTGTCCATGTGCCTGCTCGGGCGCTGGGTGAACGCGCTTTCCTTCTGGGAGTGGATAGGTTCTGATGTGGGCCCAGAGCTGGGGGAGGCGCTGGTCCGGCTGGCTGTTCTGGGACCTCCCAGCTCTGCCCTGGGGGACTTTGCCCCCCCAAACCCGAATCTGATGTGCTAAGTGTGTCACGTGGGCCCCTTTGCCTTAGGCTGGGGGAGGCCTCAGTGCTGTTTCCTGCCCTCCTAGGTGACCCCTGCACTGTGTCCTCCCAGATGGAACTGGAGGAAGCCTTCCGCCTGTCCAGTCAGCGCAGGGATGAAAGGCTCATCCTTCATGGTCAGTGACACCTCGGGGCGGGCGGGCCAGAGCGGGGAGGGCAGTCCTGGCACCTCTGCTGGTCCCCCTGGGAGACGGGAAGCCACATGGAGGATCGCAGTGTCAAAATCTTCGGTGCCAGAGCATGTGCAGCTTGGGTTTCCCTTTCTCTGTTCCATTTTATTAACCCAAATAAACGTGGCTTACTGGCGGAGAGCTGGTGAGGTGTCTTCTCACTGGACATGGAAGCCTGGGTTCTGCTTGTTAACCCTGGGGCCCGGCGTCACGGGGGGAAGGGGGCATGGAAGTGGGGGCGCATCCGCTGGCTCCCGCATTCCTGCAGCTCCGAGGGTCGGGCACAGGGCCGGCACGGGCTCAGCTCCAGGAGGAACTGGCGTCTCCCTGTGGCTGTCCCCAGGCTCACAGCTCTCCTCAGCCTGTTAGGCTCAGAGCTGGGTTAGAAACGGAAATATTCTCATATCAGTATGGCCTTTAAGTTGGGGTTTTCAGACTGTGTTCCCCAGCACTGTCGGGGTTCTGCAGTGTGTCTGTGGGGCCTGAGAGAGCCTGACCAGCCACTTCTGCGGCCACTTCTGGTGCAGCTTCGACTCTGCCCGGCGTGTGGCAGGGTCCAGAGCGTGAAAACGCCCGGCGTTTTCTGTCGAGTAGTCATTTTCTCCGATGCTGGGCAATAGTTGGTTCAAACACCCAGTTCTGTAGCTCTGAGTACAAATGGCATTTGGATTGAAAGCGTAGCTTGTCCGCTTTGTGGTGATGGTGACAGTGAGCTCATTCCCGAGCCCGTCGCGCTGACAGCCACGCTGCCCAAAGCCGCTGTGCTCCAGACTAAGCGCAGGCGGCTTTAACACCACCTAAGCGCCTGCTCAGGGCCGTGTCCTGGAAGGCCAGCGCGCACTTGAAAGTATTTCGCTGTGAGCCCCGTCTGGAGCGCGAGAAGCGGGCTGCCACGTGCTTTCAGAGCATGCGTTCCTCCGTGTCCCTGTTAACCCGAAACGCCAGGCGCCGTGCCATCTGTGTCCCTCCCATCGCTCGCTCCCCAACGTCCAGTGTCTTTGGAAGTCCCAGAGGAAGGGGTGTGGGGACGCACACGCACGTGGGTGTCCAAGGCCCTGTTGCTGGGCATCTCGCTCGAGCTGGCGCTCGGGCACATGGGCGGCGTGTGCAGGACTCGCAGCTGCCCAGCCAGCACTGCCCGGGGCCAGGCGTGGACGCTAACCTGGTCCTTTCGCAGCTGCCCAGCCAGCACTGCCCGGGGCCAGGCGTGGACGCTAACCTGGTCCTTTCGCAGCTGCCCAGCCAGCACTGCCCGGGGCCAGGCGTGGACGCTAACCTGGTCCTTTCGCAGCTGCCCAGCCAGCACTGCCCGGGGCCAGGCGTGGACGCTAACCTGGTCCTTTCGCAGCTGCCCAGCCAGCACTGCCCGGGGCCAGGCGTGGACGCTAACCTGGTCCTTTCTCTCCGTGCAGTTTTCCCGAGCATCCCCGAGCAGCCTGGCATGCCGTGCCCAGGAGAAGACAGTGAGTACCGCCCTTTCCCAGGGCTCGTGTTGTGTCGCACGTTGTGGGTTGAATTGGACACGTTATGCCAGCAAGGGGCGGGCGGAGCTTTTTGTGGCTAAGGACCGTTTACTCTGAAGACTGATGGGAGTGAGGGCTTCTCACTGGCTGGTGCCGCTGCCTTTTTCTGTGTGTGTCTGTCCTGGCAAATGAGCATGGCCATTGGGGAGGGGACCAGCTTGGTGAGTTGGTGCCAAAAGTCCAGGAAGCTCCCTGATCATCCCCAGCAGGGAAGGGCCCCGGCGGGGACAGCTGGCCTCTGCCCCGGCTCACGGCCACCCCTGGACCTGGATGCCTGCCCGTCAGTGCACACTGGCCTCGTGGGTGACATGGGCCTGTTGGTAGGACATGAAGTCCCCAGGAGCGGTGGGGCCAGCGGAGGCCACGGGACCCCTGCATGCTGCAGCCATTTGCCTTCAGGGCACGGCACCCGTGGCCCAGCCTTTGGCCTGGCATGGTGAGCGCAGAGCCCCTGCCAAGTGGCTGCTTGTTCAGTTCAGGGGACTGTCTCAGTCTCCTCCCCAGCACGGGTCCCAGGGTGGGCTCCTGGTCAGGTCCCGTGGCCCTGTGTGGGGCAGGAACCGCGGCTGGGAGCAGATATGGGCGGAGGCTGTGCTGGGTCCGTGTTCGCCGTTGGCTACCGTGAAGATGCTGAGTGAAAGGTTGGGCGCGTGAGTCGGGTTTGTGGGAGAAGTCGGGGTGAAGATAGATGTGGGAGCCCTTAGCACGGAGGAGGCTGTTGAAGTCACAGCGAGAGTGGCTGGTGATCAGCTCAGGCCCTGCAGTCTCCCAAAGGGAACAGGTGACCCCAAAGGAGGGTGCAGTGGGGATCTGGGTAGGTGGAGCCAGAGGTCTGATGAGGCCTGAAGTGTCCCTGGGAGGTGTGGCCACAGCAGGTGGCCGTGGTGAGGAGTGAGGGTCGCTTTTGGGAGCAGAGGGAGGGGGTAGGGCGCATGGTCCACACCAGCTGCGCGAGGGATAGCGGGAGCCCCGAATGTCCCAGCAGGCGGCTGATGACAAATGAGATGTATGAGTGTCAGAGTGTCAGAAATGAAGCGGGTGGCGGTGGGCAGCGCAGCTGGTGACTGAGGCCAGGGTGGGGCAGGCCAGGTGGGCCCACCTGGGGCAGGAGAAGCTGGGGACGGCGTGCTGTGCCGTGTTGCTGACCATGGGGCTTGGGAGCTGCGAGGATGGGGGTCGAAGGAGGACATTTGTGAGGTGGGACATGCAGTGGGCGTCTGGTGGCGCTGAGCCTGTGACCGTGACACAGAAACTCGCCTGCAGGAGCCCCCGGCTGCCAGACCGGAGCCCACCTGTCGGGCCTCAGAGATGGGCGGCTGGCACAGGGGTTTCAGGATCCTCGTCCCCCACAGGGCTGCCCCTGCTGGTGTCCCTCCATCAGGGTGCGCATGTCCCATGGAAAGGGTCATGCACCCCAAAAGGGCAACGTCACACTTGACAGTTTATGTATCTTTGTGGACACATGAAAAAAAAACACAAAGAACGGTGTTCCTGCTGGGAGGTGAAGGTCGCCGTCCCCACGCGCTGTGCTAGGAGGGGTCCTGTTATCTGCCGCCTGCATGGCTTTGACGGGCTGTCTGTCTGTATCTGCCCAGAGACGTCTCCAGCGGCCAGCACTGCCTCGGGGCACGGGGTCCCAGCGCTGTCCAGTACCCCAGAGGCTGGAGCTGGCCGTCCGCTCAGCCCAGGGCCCTGCCAGTGCTGGCAGCTCAGGCCAGCCCTGCCTGTCCTCGACCCGTGCCTCTTGGCTTTGCCTGTCCTGGGTCACATCCACGCTGGCCTTGTCCAGGGCAGGGTGAGGGGGCTGGCTCGGCCTCTGCTGAGCAGGAGTGGGGCGTGGGGGCCACAGGACACCGAGGACTCGGGTCTCTGTCTGAGGTAGAGGTGGGAGGGACACGTGGGCACCGGCCATGTCAGAGGAGGAATGTGGGGAATGTGGCGAGCTGCCAGATTGCTGCCTCGGGCACAGGAGCGGGTCCTTGAGGTCTCCTTAGAGGGTGGCTCTGGGGCTCCAGGGAGCTGTCCGCATGGTGGGTGGTGGCTGGATGCTGGGCGGTGCCCCTCCCCCGGCGCGGATCTCGCTGCAGACGCTGATGTCCAAACGAGCGCAGCACAGAGCACCCTCTCACGTGGGGTCTCCCAGGCGCCCGGGCGGTCAGAGTGTTGGCTGGATTTTAATGCTGCTCTTGGACGTAGGACAGCCCTGTTCTGGCACCCGATGGCCGTGGTGGGCAGGGCGCACCGTGAGACTTGCGCCGCGTGTGCATTCTGGTCTGTTTCCCTGGCCAGGAGCTGCTCTGTCCGCCCCCCCAGGGTTGAGTGCGAGGGTCCGAGGGTGCCCGTGAACCATGGCAAGTGCTGACCAGGAGGACTGGGTGGACCGACGGACATCTGCCAGACATGGCCACGCAGCAGGAAAGCGGCCGGCCCACGGCACCCGGGCACGTCCAGCTGGCAGGGCCACGCTGCGCCAGCCCAGCCTGTGTTCATTTTCAGCAAACCTCCTTCCACACATTCTACTCAGGTGGTTTGCATGCATCTAATGAGTGTTGCAGGGTTTTAAAAAAATTGTGTAAAGTACACGTAACATACAATTTCCCATTTTAACCATTTAAAGTGAGAGTTCGGTGGCAGTTGACACATTCCCGCTGTTGTGCAGTCTCTTCCCCTGCGTACTTGTTAAATATGTTCAGAAAGAAAACCTCTTGTCTCAGTGCCCCCGCATCCCTCCTCGCCCGCCAGTGCCTGGCATCCCCACCCTTCGCCCTGTCTGTGGGGTTACCTGCCTCGGACGCTGTGTATAAATGAAGTTAGGATATGTGATGTTCTCTCACTTAGCACGATGTTTTTGAAGTTCATCCATGTTTTAATGTGTGTCAGAATGTCAGTCCTTTTTCCCCCTTTTTAAACAATTGTGGTAAAAGACACATAACAAAATTAAGCATCCTAACGATTGGTCAGTGTCCGGCTCAGGGGCATCGGGTCCGTTCACACCATCGTGCAGCCGTCAGCACCATCCTCTCCAGGACTCTCCATCGTCCCAAACTGAGGCGCTGTCCCATGAAACACTCACTCGCCATCCCCCCCCAGCCCCTGGCCCCCACCCTCCCACTTCCTGTCTCTGACTCCGACTCCTCCTGGGACCTCATACGAGTAAAATCAGACAGTGTTTGTCCTATGTCTGGCTCATCTCGCTGAGCACGGTGTCCCCAGGTCCGTCCATGTTGGGGCAGGTGTCAGAATCTCCTTTTTAAAGGCTGCGTCATATTCAACTGTGTGGAGGGACCACATTTTGTTTATCTACTCATTGCCGGTGGACACCCGGGTCGTTGCCACTTTTTGGCTACTGTGAATCATGCTGCTGTGCACACAGTGTGCAAATATCTCTTCGAGACCTGCTCTCAGTCCCGTGGGGCAAACACCCAGGAGGGGATCGCTGGGTCGCGTGGTCACTCTCCGGTTAATTCCTTGAGGAGCCTCCATGCCATGTCCACAGTGGCTGCTCCATTTTACCTCCCCCCACAGGGCGCCAGTTCCCACGTCCCCACGTTCTTGCCAGCACTTGTTTTCTGTCTGTTTGATAGGAGCCATCCTGATGGATGTGAGATGATGTCTCATTGTGGTCTTAATTTGTGATTTTGATCTTAAGTCTTACCTTTAGGATTTTGATGCATGTGAGTTAATTTTTGTACATGGTGTTGGGTGAGGGTCCACCTTCATTCTTTTGCGTGTGTGTGTCCAGTTGTCCAGCACCATTTATTGTAAAGAGTGTGCTTTCCCATCGAATGGTCTTAGCACCCTTGTCGGAAATCATTGGACCATAGAAGTGAGGGTTGATTTCTCGGCTCTCTGTTCTGTTCCACTGGCCTGTATGTCTGTCTTTATGCCAGGACCACACTACTTTGATCACTGTAGCTTTGTAGGAAGTTTTTACATCAGGAAGTGTGATGTCTCCAGCTTTGTTCTTCTTTTCCAAGATTGCTTTGGCTATTTGGGGTCCCTTTGAGGTTCCACATGGATTTTATGGTGGGTTTTTCTGTTTCTGCAAAAAACATCACTGGAATTTTGATAGGGATTGCGTTGGATCTGTATGTCACTTTGGGCGGGATTAACATTCTAGTCCACAGATGTGGGATGTCTTTCCACTTATTTATGTCATCTTTAATTTCTTTTAGCGCTGATTTATATAATAGTTTTCAGCATAAAAGTCTTTCACCTCCTTGTTAGGTTTATTCCTAAGTATTTTATTCTTTTGGATGCTATTACCAATGGAACTGTTTTATTTTTCCTTTTGGGGTTGTTCATTGCTAGAGTATAGAAGTGCAACAGATCTTTGTGTTGCCTTTGTATCCTGCCACTTTGCTGAATTTGTTTATTAGTTCTAACAGCTTTTTTTGTGGAATCATTAGATTTTTCTATGTCATCTGTGAACAGAGATAATTTTATTCTTCCTTTCCAATCTGGATCCTTTTTATTTCTTTTTCTTGCCTCATAGCTCTGGCTAGAGTTTCCAGTGCTGTGTTGAACAGAAGCGGTGAGATTGGCCATGTGTGTCTTATTCCTGATCTTAGAGGAAAAGCGTTCAGTCTTTCACCATTAATAGCTTTACTGTCAGTTTTTCATTTTTTTTTTAATTGGAGAATGACAACTTTATATTTTACACTTGAAGACTGATGAAAAGTATGGTGACAATATTTACTCATTAAATACTATTTGAGTTGGGCCGGCCCAGTGGCGCAATGGTTAAGAGCTGGCTTGGGAAGCCAGCGGCCCCGGTTCGGTCCCACATATGAGGGCCAGTGACACTGCACTCAAAAAACAATAAAAAATAAAATAAAATAAAAAAATACTATTTGAGTTTATCTAAAACACAACTTGAAAACATCCAGCATGCATGTTTAATCTCAGTATAATGGGATTCAAGACCAAGTATACAAGATACATGCATCAAAGCTAGATTACAAGTTATATCATCATTGCTACATTTTGTTTTCTTTTTTTTTTTGGAGGGCAGTGTCACTTGCCCTCATATGTGGGACCCGAACCAGGGCCGTTGGCTTCCCAAACCAGCACTTAACCACCGCGGCACTCGGCTGGCCCTACATTTTGTTTTCAATGCATTTGATGAGTCACTGGCAGTGTTTTGTGATGACACTGTGTTAGTGGTAATTAGAATGCTCTCGACCCAGTGAATGATGGTTTAATCAGAACCTTCTGAACTGCTGATGTTGAAGGAATTGATGCTTCTACAGCTGGGGGCTGCAAAGCAGGTGTTTGTACTGTGACCCTTTACCCTGGGAGGGACATTGGAGTCCCTACTTTAGTTGAAACAGACGTGGTTTGTGGGGTTGGTGTGCCAAGTGTGGGGAGTATGTGGTCTGCTAATAACTTAGAGAACTGTTGTTTTTCCTGCACAAATAGATGCCTGTTTTGGTGAAGACATAGGTCTGTAGTTTGGAGGAGTCAAGCAGTGTCTTTAGGTACAATCTGGGGCCTGAATATGGCTTGATCAACGGCCAAGTGGTTTGATTTCTTTGCCTCGCAATAGCTAATAAAAATCTCTTTGGGGAGGAGTGGTAGACGAGTGGTCAGCACGGCACTGGGGGCCTGTCACACATTGTCTACAGCGACAAGCTCTCTTGGCATGGCTTGGATGGCTTTCTGGGTTGTCTCGAGTCATGGTCACGTATCGGGAGGCACACGCCAACCCCTGATTTGCACGTCCTGGTTCATCTGTAATCCCCGTGTCCTTCAGGCTTTGTGCCCTCGTCTGTGCGTCTTTTGGTTCTTGGGAGAAGCCAGATTCCATGATAGACAGTGATCAGACTTCCCGAGCTCAGCACCCACATTAAGTACCTCAGTCCTGATCGCCATATCAGTGCTTTTCCTGGTGTGGTTTTTCCAACCGCTGGTGTACCCGCGAGCAGGAAGCAAGATGGTCCTCGCTGCCACGGCTCTGGGAACCTCAGCACACACACCTGTTGTGGACTTTTCATATGTGCCTTTCATTATGTTCAGGTATTTTCCTTTTATGGTGTAATAAGAAATACCGGGGGTGCCAAAAGAATGTATACACGTGTTTTTATTATTATTTTATTGGGGAACTGTGTTTTTTCCAGGACCCATCAGTTCCAAGTCAAGTCGTTGTTTCGATCTTAATTATGGAGGGCCCAGCTCAGCTCCAAGTCCAGTTGCCGTTTTCAATCTGGCTGTGGAGGGCGCAGCCCACCATCCCACGCGGGAGTCGAACCTTGTGTTAAGAACACCCATTCTAACCGAGACATCCAGCCACCCACTGGCAGCTCAGTGGCAGCTCAGCTCCAGTTGTCTTCAATCTATTGGGTCGTCAAAAAAGTCATGATGTATTTTTCTGTGTTTTTCGTTGCAAAATTGCGTCATAGTTTTTCTAATGACCCAATAGTTGTGGAGGGCGCAGCTCACTGGCCCATGTGGGAATCGAACCCGCAACCTTGTTCAGAGCACTTGCTCCAACCAACTGAGCCACCTGGCAGCCCCTGTATACACATTTTAAGAAAGGATAAAAACTATTAAAATCACGCTGATGGTAACCACTTTTTGAGCACCTCTTGTAATTGCGGAAGTCAAACGTGACTTGTATTCATTTTTTGTTATCAGTATATATTAAGTATTACAATTTTAACACAGTTTTTTCCTCTCTTAAAATGTGTACACATTTTTTTGGCAGCCTCAGGTATATGGCCTTTGTGCTCAATTCCAGGCTCCTAATACCCTTGGAATTTCCTGAGTGATGGGAGTGTCTTTTGTCATTCATTAGGCTATCTTTTGAGTACACTTGAGTTTTGCTAATGAGGCAACTTAGGGTGGGGCCCCTGGATAGCCTGGGGTGCGACTGTCACCACAGAGATCATGTGATTATAGGATTTGAGCTTTCAGCCCCACCCCCGTGACCTTAGCGGAGGGGGAGGGGTTGGAGCGGGAGTCCATCTCATTGGCCAGTGAGTTAATCAATCGTGTGTGTGCCTAAGCCTCCAGAGATTCCTAAAGCCCTACAGGGTTCCCAGAGTGTCCGGGTCGATGGGGAGAGTGGCCCGTTGGGGAGGGCATGGGAGCTCCTGCCCTGTGTGTCTCTTCCTCTTGGCCGTGCTGAGTTAGTCTAGGAAGTGAGATGTTTCTCTGAGCTCTGTGAGCCCCTCTGGTGAATTAACGGGATCTGAGGCGCGGCCTGGGAACCTCCCATCTGAGGCTGGTGGGTCAGAAGCACTGGTGACAACCTGGATAGGCGACTGGGATCCGAAGGGGTGGGGGGCAGCCTTGTTGGAGCCAGCTCTTAATCTGTGGGATCTGACGCTGTCTCCAGGTAATGTCAGAATGGAGTAATTGCTTGGGAGTGTGGCAAAAAAAGCACAGGTGGTACCTTCTGTTTCTAGTGTTTTTATCATGAAAGGATTTTTAGCTTCCTTAATCAATTCGTGCATCAATTGAAGTAATCATATGGTTTTTTCTTCCCCTTTTGTTCTGTTCATGTGAAGGTTACACTTATTATTCATGTATTAAGCCTCCCCTTCATGAATAAACCCTACCTGGTCACTGTGTGTGATCCTTTTAATCTGCTGCTGAAGTCTGTTTGCTAGTATTTTGTTGAGGATCTTTGCATCAGTGTTCATAAGGGATGTTGGTCTGTAGTTTTCTTGTGGTGCCTTTGTCTGGCTTTGGTGTTGGGGTCTGGCCTCCTGGAAGGGCTAGGAACTGTTCCTTCTTCGATTTTTGGAAAAGTTGGAGAAGGATTCGCATTAGTTCTGTAAACGTTTGGTGGAGTTCACCAGTCAGCCGTCAGGCCAGGGAAGGCTTTGATTTCTGACTCACTGTCCTTGCCAGATTTTCTATTTCTTTGTGGGTTAGTCTTGTTGGTTTTGTATTTCTAGGAATTTGTCCATTTTATCCAGGTAATCCAGCTTGTTGACATGTAATTGTTCACAGTACTTTCTCATAATCCATTTTATTTCTGTAGAATCAAAGTAATGTCCCCATTTTCCTTTTTTGAGTAATTTGAGTCTTTTTTTTTTTCTCGGTTCATCTAGCAAAAGGTGTGTCAATTTTGTTGATCTTTTCATTGATTTTTCTCTATTGGTTTTCTGTTGTCAGTTGGTTTCTCTCTGCTCTCATCTGTATTATTTCCTTCCTCTGGTAGCTTTGGGTTTAGTTTGTTCTTCTTTTTCTAGTTCCTCACGTTGTAAAGTTCAGTTGCTCACTGAAGAGATCATTCTTTTTTTTTTTTTTTTTTTTTTTTTTTTTAGGGCAGTGTCACTGTCCCTCATATGTGGGACCGAACCGGGGCGCCACTCGACCGGCCCCTGTTCTTGTTTTTTAATGTCAGCATTTACAGCTGCTAGCCCCGTTTTCTCTGCACCCCGTAAGTTTTGGTGTGTTGTGTCTCGTTCTCATTTGTCTCTACGTATGTTTTTATTTCTCTTGTGATTTCTTCTCTGATCCATGGGTTGGTTGAGGTGTGTTAGTTTGCACAGTTTTGTGAATTATCCGGCTTTCCTTCTGTTCCTGGCGTCTGACTTTGTCCTGCTGTGGTTGGAGGAGGCGCTTTGTATGAAATCCATCTTCTTAGTGTATTGAGAGTTCATTGGAGGCCTCCCAGGTGGCCTCCCCTGGAAAACGTGCCGTGTGCACCGAGAAGGCTGCTGTCGTGTGCAGTGCGTGTCTGTCTGTCTGTCCACTGGACGGCGCTGGGCTTCGGGTTGTTCGAGCCCTCCGTTTCCTTCCTCATCTTCTGTCTGGTCATTGCTCACTCCTTTTTGTGACTGGAGAATATTGCATTGTGGCCTTACCGGGTCTGCTTGTCCATGCATGCACTGGTGGACGCTGTACAGCGAAGCGCCGTCAGAAGCTGTGGGGGGCCCTGCGAGGCTCCCCACTCGGAGGCGTCTGACTTCAGTCTGGTTCCGGGCCCTGCGTGAGCAGACCTGTCAGTTACAAGCGACGGAGGCGAAGGTGCTGTTGGAGTGCAGGCGGGAGGCCGTGTTCCCTGCTGTCAGCAGTGAGGGCCTGGTGGGGGTGAGAGGCCTGGGAGGGTCCCCCCACCAAGTGGAGGCACATTTCTGGGACCTTCCGGGGCTGGGGGGGGGGCAGGTGAGCGAGTGGCACGATCGAGAATTGAGAACCTGGCGATGTGCTGGTCCTGGGGGCTGCGGGGAGAGGTGGGCTGCTGGGGTTGTCCTGGTAAGTGGGGCCCGCACGGTGGTCGGTCCCTGTGGCTCTGGGTGGCTTGTTGAAGCAGAGGCATGACATGGCAGCGCTGGTGTCTCAGGGCGGTTCCTTGCTGGCTCTGGGCAGGGTGGGCCGGGCAGCCCAGGGCGAGAGCAGGACAGGTGGCAGCACAGAGCGCTTTGTGCCGGACGCTGACCTCAGGGGTCCCCACCGGGTACTGCTGCCCTGTGGGCCTTCTCACGCTGGACAGGCTGTTCATGCAGCACCACTGTGCGCCGGAGGTCTTTCTCCCGGGGCGTCCCAGGCACACGCCTTGGTGCCTCTGGTCAAACGGACGTGCTGGTGTTTGCTTTGGTGCATTCAGGTCTGTTAGTGTTTCCCTTCCTGGCACATCACATGGTAGGAATATTTTGTTCCTTGCTGCAGTGTCAGGATGGGTGAGTTGGTCCCCTGGTGCCACAATGAAGCTCCAAGGCAGGCGGCTCAGAAGGACAGATTTTCTCCTTGAGCCTGGAGGCCAGGATGCCCAGCTCCGGAAGTGGGAGGGGCACGCATGTGACCCTGTCTGGCTTCCGGGGAGGATGTCTGCCTGTACTCACATGGCAGCTTCCCTCCCCCAGGGACACCAGCCATTGGAGTCGGGCCGCCTGGGTGCTCCAGCATGGCTGAGGCTCAGGCTCTCCTGAAAGACCCTTTTCCAAACAAGGTCACCACTGCAGGTTCTTGGGGTTAGGCTGTGGACATGTCTTTTGGGGGCCACTATCCAGGTTTGATTGTCTAGTCTGGGTGGGCGTCCAACTCCCCAGGCACTTCGTGGGTGGCTCTGTCCCAGGGAAGTGCCCTCTGCATGGGGTCTCCATGACCCTCTCGTGTCATGTTTTGTGGTTGAGGCTATACAGCTTTTGCGGGGGCCTGGTGCCCTCTCAGAGCTGCATCTTGGGGGATCCCATGCAGAGCTCTGAGTCGGGGCCCTGAGTCAGACAGCGGGTGGTGTGTTCACACCAGGCCGGCCCAGAGGCGCAGCTGCCCTTACACAGGGTCGCCGGAGAGGTTTGGGGGCCTGTGAACTAGGTCCCGCAGCCAGTACTGGAGGTCAGCACGCCCTGGGCCAGTCTGTGAGAGACCGCGGGTCCGGTGAGCAGGCCTCGCGGGGGTGGGTGTAGCTGAGACTTTCTCCCACCCGTGGACCCCCCATAAGTGGGGAGGCCCAGGTCCAACACCTTTTCCCAAGGACACTGGGGCTGTGCTGCTTGCATGCTGCCCGCCCACCACCCTCTCAGCCCCTCTGCCAGCCGCTCGCCCTTAACGCCCTGCCAGCGCCCACTCAGCGCCTCCTATGGGCCCTTCCCAGGGACCAGCCTCCCGCCTGGGGGGGCCATGGGCGGGGAGGTGATTGACAGCTGGAGTGAGCCCCAGCAGGGCGTGGGAGGGGTGGGCTGCCCTCCTGGGGAGGTGTGCAGATGTGAGTCCCAGCAGAGGCTGAGGCTGCGCCAAGGGGAGGGACACTTGCGTTGTCCTTAAGGGAGTGACTGGCTGTTCAGTGACCGCCTGTCCTTACCTATAAAGTGGACATGCTGGGACTGTAAGTACAATAGTGCTTGAGAAAGGTGGAGGACCAGACCCCCCCGCCAGACCAGTGGTGTGCAGAGCGTCTTAAGGGACACTTGGTGGCACTTGCGAGGCTGGAGACTTCAGTGCAATAAAAAAAACTTTTCGGGCCGGCCGAGTGGTGCGGTGGTTAAGCGCTGGCTTGGGAAGCCAGCAGCCCCGGTTCGGGTCCCACATATGAGGGCCAGTGACACTGCCCTCAAAAAACAAACAAACAAACAAACAAGCAAAAAAACCTTTTCTGTCATTTGGGGCTGTCCCGGGAGTGGGGAGTGTTGGCCCGAGGGGCTTCCTGGAGGAGGCTTGCTGGACACCAGGGCCCATCACACAGAGCTGGGCGTAGACGCAGCAGGCGCCACTGCTGCCCCTTCTTGGGGCGTTTCCGCTGTCGTTCCAGCTCACACCCTCCTCGGGGACCCTGGGTGGGTGGTCGCAGGCCTGGGCAGTGTGTGGCTGGGCAGGGCCATCCGAGGGACAAGATGGTCGTCCGCCCGCTCCTCAGTCAGGCCCCTCGGCCTCCCTGGGGCCTGTGGTGGACCCAGGGTGGCCACCCACGAGGGGCTGTGGCCGAGCCGTGGTGTCCACACCAAGATCGGGGGCAGAGCTGAGTCGGTCCTCATTCACTGGGTGACCCTGTCAGTACTTTGAGGCCACAGAGACATTCTGGACCCAGGGGGTCCGGTGGCAAGGTGACCCTCAAGGTCATCAGAACCTGGTGCTGACAGCTCCAGGTCCTTTTTGGGGTTGGTCCAGCCTGTCCACAGATTCAGTGACAGAGGTGACCCTGGCCCAGCCAGTAGACTGCGCTGTGGACCGGCCTCGGCCCAGCCTGCTCCCTGGGGAGTGTCGTCCCACGTAACAAGGGGCAGGCAGCACCTTCCGCACTGCAGCCGCCCCTTCTTGTCACCCAGGGTGGCCCTGGCAGTGGGCTCTGTGGCTGAGCCTGGCGCCCAGGGCAGGGCCCTGGGGGGGCGTCCTCCAGCCGCACCCCTCGGGTCTAGGCTGACTTGGCCACTGCCTTTATCTATAGCTGTGGTCCCTGTCAGGAGCCCAGGCCTTGGGGCTTTCAAAGCCCTTTTCCTGCCCGTCAGTGCCAGGAGTGGGGGGTGGAGGGAGGGTCACAGGCCCATCCCTGCTCTGCCCCGAAGCCTGTCCCTAACCATTTCCATGTGGGCTTGGGGGAAAGAAAGTTCCACAGCCTGAGAAGTCACAAGGAGGTGCCTGGACACAATGGTGACAAAATGCGTGCTGACCTGTGTGCGGGGGTGGGGCGTGGAGACTGGGCTCACCTAGCTCACCTGGGCTCACCTGGGCAGATATGTTCAGAAGCTCAGAAGGGTGGTGACCCTGGAGTGGGGGCTGGGTTGGGGCTCCTGGGGACACCCGTGGGGTCCCCTCCAGGGCAGTGGGAAGACTGCGGCACATGCTGGGGCGTTGCAGGATCCCCGTGTGCCCCTGCCCACCTCGCTGCCTCTCGCTCACGCCTCCCGTAGGGCCGGAGCTGCAGTCCTGCCTGTTCTCTGGCTCTGAAGCTTTGTGTGCCACCTGGACACACGCTGGACAACAGCCCAGAACAGAGCTGGGCAGGGCGGGGCATCAACCGTGAGATATCTCCAGTGTCCACGACCCACATGCGGAAGGCCGGTATTGCCTCCGTGTGGCCCTCGTGGCACCAGGGGACACGTGTGTTTGAGACCATAGAACATGGCGGGCATAACCTTCAGGGGGCCTGCCGGGCGGGCTGGTGGGCTCCCTGTGCCTCAGTTTCCCCCTCTGTAAAGGGGGCTGTGTGCACATTAACAGTTTAGAAGGACTCCAGGAACGTGCTGAGGGCTTAGTAAGGCCAGCTCACTGCCAACCACCCCCAGCCCAGCTGTTGATCAAATGAGAAGCAAGGTGCCCCTGTCAGGGGTGGTCAGGCCCGCAGCATGCTCAGGAGAGAGAGGGACAAGCCAGTCAGGGCTGGGCGTGGGGCTCAGCTGGAGGAGCGGCGAGTCTGGGCCGGCGGAGTGTCCGCAGGCACCATGGGCAGGTCACCATGAATCCTTCCAAATGACTTAACACCTGCTCTTTATTGCCTGGTACTTAGAGGTATGTCTGTTGTTAAAAATCCAGTTTCATTTAGCTTTGTCTCAAATTACTGGCAGCATACCGGAAAAGCTAGTTTTCCAACTAAAATCGGCTTCCAGTAAAATCAGCCTGGTTTTCTAGTGTCCTGCAAAAGTGCGTGCTCTGGACAGACCGGAGGACATGGGCTGGAGGGCGCTGGTGGTGGTGTCAAGCCAGTCACGTGACTGTCCACACGGGACTCACTAACTCGGTGTCTCCCCGGGAAGCCCAGGGGAGATGAGCGCCAGTGTTTTGTGACTTTACAGCCTGGTTGGCAAGTTTTCTGTAAAGGCCCGTTAGTGAGTCTTTTGGTTTTATTCAGTCGACCTAAACTGTAAAAGCCAGCCTTAAGCTCATTTGTTGGCTGGGAGCTCGGAGCCCTTGTCAACCTGCGTTTCCAGTAAAGGACACTTGGGGACCTTCTCCTTGAGTGATGCCTCTGAGTGTTGTTTTTACGTGTTTCGTGTCTTTGGAAGGCTCTGGCACGGCCAGGCCACTCAGCTGCTGGACGCGGGAAGCTCCAGAGTGACCCCAGGCCACACAGCAGGCACCCGCGGAGCTGGAGTTTGAACCCAGAGCTTTGTCCGGGAGCCTGCTGCCTGCTTATAACCCATCGGAGGTTATGCTCACCTTTCCCAGACCTCTGCCCCATGGTGGTGGCACGCGTTTGCTGGAGGACGGGGACAGAAGTGTCCTGTCACTACCTGTGCCCCCAGTGTGGAGTGCCGGGTGGATGGATGCAGGGCAGCTGGCCGGGCACCGTGGGCCGGGCTGGTGCCGTCTTTTCTGCGTATGTTTGGGATTTGGAGGGAAATGGGAGTGGGGTCTCCGGCCTGGGCCTGGGGTCTGCTCTGGCCACCCCTGGGCATGACACAGCTGGCATGGGTCAGCGGGGGCCCCCTCCGGCAATTCTAGCCACTCACCCCAATTCTCACCTCCCGGTGTGTGGAACGGGGTCCCGTTTTTGCCTTTCCCAGTGCCCACTGCTCCCCAGAGCAGGAACTACTTCAAACCGCCCCCAGACCTAGGCTTTCGCCGGCGTTTGGCGGGACCCACGGCTTCTCCCTCCGTCCTCTCCTCCGCCAGGGCACCGCTTGGACCCTCAAGCGTGCGTGTTGGGCCCATTCTGGGCCTCTGGATGCAGGCCGGTCAGGCGCTGCTGCTTCGGTGGCCACTGGGTTCCCGCACCCTGGCCAGGGCCTGGTTTGGCGGCCGGCCGGCTGGGCCCTGTCCCCTGGGGGGCTGCGTTCGGAAGGCCCCCGAGGCCGAGCCGGCCGCCTCTGTCTGGCCGCTGCCCGCTCTCAGGACCCGCTCGCTGCAGAGATGCTTGTTTTCATGTGACGTCAGCTCCCTGATATCCAGGCCGTGTTTTAGTCGGTGCCTCAGCCGCCGGCCCCAGCTTCCCAGGGGAGCCGGGTACCACCCGGGCCTGAAGACGCGAGGAGGCAGGGATGTGAGGAGGGGACGGGCGCCCGCCCGCCTCTGAGCCGCCTCCTGCCTCCTGCGCGGGAGCCCACCGCCCATCGTCGGGTCGCGGGGAGCGGGGGCAGCATCCGCGGGGGAGGGCAGGACATGCCCGGCGCGCGCCCGCCGCCCCGCGGAGCATAAAGGAGCGCGCCGGGGAGGCAGGGGCCGCCGTGAGTACCGCGCAGGCCGCGGGCGGGCGGGGCGCGGGGCGCGGGGCGCGGGGCGCGGGGCGCGGGGCGCGGGGCGCGGGCGCGGGGCGAGGCTTTCGGGCAGAGGCCGGGCGAGCCTGGCGGGCGGGGGCGCGGCCTGCGGCGGCTGCGGCCCGGGAGCCCGCGGGCGAGGGGCGTGTGCGCTGCTGCGCGTGGGGGCGCCCGCAGCCTGGCGGCACCTGCGTCCTGGCCGAGCCGCCGGCCCCTGCCGCCCGCGGTCCTGGCTCCGCTCTGCACTGACGACAGCGCCGTGGCGCGGCCGGTGTGGCGTGCGCTCCTCGGCAGGTCCCCGCTGTGGGCGATGAGCGTGGCCGCGGGGCCCGCGTCTCCCCTCTGAGATGGTCGGAGGTAGCCTCGGGTGCGGGCGGCCGTGGGTGCGGGGAGAGGGCGCTTTTTGACGTCCATTTTGCAAGGTGTTTTTGTAGGAGACAAACAACAGCAGGCGGCCCCCCCACGGGCTACGGATTGGGGGGAGGTGGGGCGGCCTGGGCGGATGGGCTGCGGGGAGGGCCCCCTCGTGGACGCGGGTGGGCCGGGGCGCCCCTCCCCCTGCAGGCAGGCCGGCCGGGGCACCCCAGCATTAGGAAGCGTTGGCTGCATGCGGGCCCCGGGAAAGGGAAGTGGAGCAGGGAGGGCGTGGGCTCGCGTGGGTGCGTGCCCGCGGGCAGAGACGAGCTGTGTCATGGTTTCCTCGGAGGACTGGGACATCTCGGCCTCGTTCCTTCGTGAGATCACGCACCGCTGTGCACGGCTCATACAAACCCTCCGTGCGCACACATTGCTGGGGGACCCATAGCTCGGCCGGACGCCCAGAAACGGCCAGGGCCCTGTGGTGCTGCTAGTGGCTTCCGGGCCTCCGGGCCTTGGCTGGGTCTAGTCAGAGCCATGAACTGGGGACGCGTTGGAGGAGATACCCTTACCCCCCCTACCCCCGAAAAATCATAACAGCCTCATTCTGCGTTGACGTTGCCAGGTAGGGCTGTGGCTATGTGCCCCCCGTACCTGTGTCCTGGTCAGACCCGCGTGGAGTCACCATAGTCTTAGATGCCTGAGCCGCCAACCAGGCGCCTTCACCAAGTTCAGAGCCGCTGGCAGTTACGTAAGGAGTGGTGTGTGCTGTGTGCCCAACTCCTAGCTTGGGCTAACCTTCCAGCCCTCACTTCTGGGAGACCAGGCTGGCCCCGTGCGGCACAGCCGCCTTCATCGACCCAGCAGCAGAGAGACCCGGTCAGCCCTGAGTGGGCATGGCAGTGGATGCCACCCTCGGCCCCCTTCTGTTGGGGGTTTGCACGGTGGGACTCGGTCAGGGTTGTCTGTGGCCGTTTCAGAATCTCCCTGTAATGTGTGTGGAGAGGTGAGGCTGTGTCTCAGCTGCTGGGCCCCCCTGGCCACCCAGACCGAGTGGAGCCCAGAGGCCTAACGAGCGGGAAGACCGCTTTCCAGGCTCATCTCATCGGGGCCTGGTGTCAGGCCCCAAACCCCGCTGAGGATCCAAAGATGCAGTTGTCTCCTTTCGTGGCTTAGAGTGAGGATGTGCTGAGCAGGGGGCTGCCCTGGGGGGGGGCAGCTGGACGCTGCTCTCCACAGCCAGGCCCAGGCCCGGCCCCATGGAGGAGAAACCTTCATTCCAGGTGTGATGACTCTGTGGGTTTTATACCCAAAGGACAGAGGAAGTCTTTTTGCGCTTCACCTCCTCGCCCATGAGGAGACACTCAGGGCCGGGCCTGGGCGCCTGGCCCATCTGCTGCATCCCTGCGGCCACTGGCCTCTGCAGGGTGCGCAGCACTTGGAGCCACCGCTGCCACCACCAGCAGCACCCCAGGAGCGTTGGTAGGCATTTCGGCTCCCAGCCCAGAGGCCTTGCTTGAAATGGGCCTTCTGTAAATGTTTGTTGCTTGTGAGAGGGGCAGGGAAAGCTGTGTCCAGAATATCCCATCTGAACCAACCGTGTGGGCACTTAGGTTGTTTTTGGTAGTTAAGTTACGACAGTTACTGTTCATACAGGGGACGGCGTGTTTGGGTATGGTGGTTTGTTTTGAGGATTATTCTAAGTACGCAGAGCAGGCCACCTTGCTTATGACTGGCTGCTCTGCCCTTCCGTGTCTCCAAGGTGTCCAGGCTGACCCAGCCCCATCCAACCCCCCACAGGTGACCATGTCCCCCAACGCAGTTTCAGAATCAGGAGGGAGAGGTGAGAATGCCAGCCTGGTGGCGAGTCCTTTCTCGGTAGTTGTTTCAAAGGTGCTGTAACTGCCATCTGACAGCCCTGGGGCTGTTTCAGCTTCGTTTGACTCCTGTTCATTTATTCGCTGAATGAGACTGTTCGCATGATGCTGGTGGGTGGAGGGGATCCCGATTGCATATTTTATTGTCTAATTCGGTGATTCGAATGTGTCTGGTCTTTTTATTTATTTATTTATTTATTTATTTAAAGATTTTATTGGGGAATTGGGGGAGGGGAACAGTGTTGGGGAATTGGGGGACTGGCCAAGTTGTTGTTCTTCAATTTTCGTTTGGAGGGCGCCAGTCGTCATCTGGCTTCCCGTTGGCAGTTCATGGCCTCTAAGCTCAACGTGCCGAATTCAGTCTTAGTTGTGGGTGGGCATAGCCACCATCCCATGTGGGAGTCAAACCCTCACAGCCTTGTTGTTAAGAGCGCACGCCCTATCCACTGAGCCATCCAGGCAGCAGTTCAGCTCAAGGTGCCGCGTTCAGTCTTAGTTACAGGTGGGCATAGCCCACCATCAAACAGGCAATCTTCTTGTTACACCAGCTGAGCCATCCTGCCACCTGTTGGGAGCTCAGCTCGGGCGCAGCGTTCACTGGCCCATGTGGGAATCAAACCTGCGGCCCTGTTGTTCAGAGCTCGCGCTCTAAGCCAACTCTGAACCAGCTGAGTCACTCGGCTGGCCCTGTGTCTGGTCTTTTTAAAGTTTGCTTTTTTTAAAATGTCTTCTGTGGGAAGTTTTAAAAGATTTGATTTGTAGCAAGACGGAACCATTCCGTGTGTGTGTGCGTGAGTGCGTGCGTGGACGTGTGTAGTAAGGGGCCCAGGTTGGAGAGCAGGTGGTCAGTGCCCTGGTCATGTGGTGCCAAGTGGCCCCCTTGTCTGTGAGACGGAACTGTTGAAAGAGCCCGATGAGGTCAGTTGCGCGGGGAAAGGCTGGGCATCCTGGTCAGGAGACACTGTTGCTGCTGCTAAATGCTGGTGTGTGAAGTTTACATTGTACATTATTTTCATATTTTGAAGTGAATTTTGAGTTTAATGTTTCTCCTTGAAGGTGTTGAATAGGCCCCTGTGGTTTAAAGAGAGACAGGTGTCATCGTCCCCCGCCCCCCGCCCCCGGAAGGGCTCACTTTCAGTCTCAGCAGGTTCTTGGAGTCACTTCCAGGTTTCTGAATAACGCTTTTCTGTTTGGGGCATTGCCCCTCGTCTCTGGACCAGAGACTGTGTCAGTTCGGCCTCCCTCCATCCCCAAGCAGGGTTAGGTCACCCTTTATTGTTTACTCAATGAACATTTGCATTATTATGGTTAATAAATATTCATGAGCCTCTAGCATCACATTTCCTTCCCTATATAACGTTTAGTTTTTCTCGGAGATCATACTTGTCTACTTTTCTTTCTTCGCGTTTTCTAGAAGTCCTGTCTCCAGTTTCCCCCTAACCGTCCCAGCAGATGAGCAGCCCCCTGGATGTGTGTGGCACGTCCCTCCTGGTGCCACCAGGACCCTGGCACAGTGTGTCCTGGGACCTCCTTTTACTGTCACCCCAGGTCCCCGCGTCTCTGCCTGCTCTCCTCGTTCCTGGCTCCCGGCCCTTTCTGGGCTTAATCTCCAGTTCAGACACCCACCAGGACTCTGCGAAAGGAGCGTGGGAGGTAAATCTCTTCGTTTGAAAAGGCCTCGTTTGAAAATGCTTTTGCTCCAGCCTGAGGTATGGTGATAGTTTAGCTGGGTGGGGAACCCTGTGTTGGAAGGAACTTCCCCCTAGCTTCTTCCAGTCTGACTGAGAAGTCAGAAGACATTTTGACGTTTGTGTGTGTTTGCTTCTGAAAGTGTTTCAGACCTTTTGTCTTCAGTGCTTTCAAGTTTCATGATGCCGTGCTTGATGTGGGGCCTTTTTTTGTCTCTTGTGCCGGGAACTTCCAGTGTGACAACTCAGGACATTCAGGCGTGGGATGCTTTTTATCCGGTTATTTCTTAGATGATTTTCCTTCTGTCGCCTTTTTTCTAGACCTACCACTTGATCATTTGTCAGAACTCCCAGACGGGTCTCCAGTTTTCTGCTTCTGTCCATTTTACTTTCCAAGAGATAACTTAAAAAAAATAAATTTCTTTTTTCTTTTTTTTGTCCAAACCATCAAGTTTTTTGTCTTATTTTTACTCTTTTAATTTCCAAGAGCTCTTTTTGTGCCCTGAAGTTTCCCTGTTAAACCAGAGTCCTGCTCCTGTTTCAGACAGGGACGAGCCCACTGTCCCCCTGAGGTTAATGATGGCGAGAGGCCCCCATGTGATGTAATTATGCAAGTTAGTGAGCACGTTAAGGCTTCGCGTGGAGGCACGTGGCTGGTACAGTGCCAGTGAGCTCCATGCCATGGTCGTCTGCATTCCGTGGCGAGAACAGCAGCTGAGGTCAGGCAGTTTTCCCAGACCGCACGGCCCCTGTGTGCGGAGCTGGGCTCATCCCCTCCGGGCTGGACCTGAGGCCATGCTCTTTGCAGAGGGGCCGGTCCCTGCTCTGCCGTTTGCCAGCCTGTGGCCTCCATCACAGCACTGTTCGGCCCGTGGCTCACCTCGTGGTCAGTGGGCCATCGTGGACATGGCTCCCACCCCTGCGAGAACTAAGTAAATGAAGTGCTAGCGCCCGCCCGCCTGCCCGCCCGGAGGCCGGAACTCAGAGGTGCGGACGCAGGACGCGGTAACGCCGCGGGGCGCTGCTCTCTCCTCTGCCCTCCCGTTCCTGCCAGCGTTCCTTTTCTCGGTTGGTCTCAGCCTGGGAGGCTCCTCAGCCCCCAGTGACCGTGGTCATCTGTCCATGTTGACATGTGGGGCATCAGGCCGCTGTGGACGTCAGAGGCCTGCGGGGCCTGCCCTGGGAGTGTCCTGCGGCGGGGGGCAGGGGTGTCCCCCAGGCCGAGCCCTCATTCCGCCAGCTGCTTTGGGGAGGATGACGTTCTCCTGAGGTGTGCAGCCTGCCCCGTGGGCACCCGCTTCCTGGCGCCCGGAGACCCTGAGCGGAGCCTTCAGGGTCCAGCGCCTCCGTCTCCTGGTGACCGGCCACCTGTCCAGCTGCCCGCGTGGCGCGGCCTGTCCTCTTCGCTGCTGTGGGGTTTCAGTGCTTTTCTCCTCTGCCTGTGGCCTTGGAGGGAGCGCAGGTGACAGCGTGCCCCTGCTGGGGGTCACCATGTCGATTAGACCTTCCGAGGCTCAGTCACGTGGGGACCTGGGATGGGCCTTTATGGTGGACGTGGGCGTGCGTGACGTCATGAACCAGCACGGCCCGAGGGCCCCCGTCACCTCGGACTGAGGGTGACGCAGAGGCTTAAAAGGATGAGCTGTGGCTTGTTTTTCTCTGATGACCCCTCGCTGGGTGACTCTCATACATGGAGGTCACTTCTGCCCCTTGTGTGAGTGGGACACTGAAAAGGTGGAGCTGGTGCCCACGGGTGCTTCGGCAGGACAGGTGTCTGTGTGTGTGTGTCTGCATGTTAATAGACTGTTTTTAGAACAGATTTGGATTTATAGGAAGGTGGTAGAGAATACAAGTTCCTGGTATGAATGCCTCTTGTTTGTGTGTATCAGTTATAATCAGTGAGCCACGTTGAGACGTCGCTCTTAGTTCAAGTGCACGCCTTACGCAGGTTCCCTTTTTCCCCCCACGGTCCTCTTTCTGTCCAGGACCCCACATGGCATTTAGTCCTCACGACCCCAGGCTCCTCTGGGCTGTGACGCGTCCTCACTTTCCTTGTTTTCATGATGTTGGTGGCTCTGAGGGTGTTTTGTAGAATGTCCCTCTATTTATCTGGGTTGCTCTGATGTTTTTCTCACAGTCAGACTGGGGTTGTGGGTTCGGGGAGGAGCCCCCAGGGGCTCTGCCTTCCCATCCCGTCGTGTCAGGGTGCCTGCTCTCCACCACCTGTCACCGGCGGGTCCTTGGTCGCCTGCTGAGCTGGGCCTGCCAGGGGTCTGCCCCGCAGGCTGCCTTTTCTCCTGGTGCCCACACTGGAGGGGAGGGTTTGTGTTCGCCTCGCTGCAGGGGTATCGACAGAAATTATTGAAAGAGCCTCCCGCTGATTCCTTACTCACCCACCGGCTAACTTATGTCGGAACAGACCTGCTGGTGTTAGTTCTGCCCTGTGGGCTCCGCCAGGACTTAGGCCCACATGGATCCAGGCCTGGCCACTGGGAGCTTTCAGGTCGGCCCTGGGGGGCAAGGGTGTAGGGGGGATATGAGAGCTAGGCCCAGCCAGCAGGGGCGGTGTGGGAGGGTCAGAGGTAGGAGGGTAAGGCGGGGGCTCTCTGCCCCTGCTGGACTGCCTCCAGCCAAGCAGGTCCTGGGCAGCTGTGGGCACGGACCCTACCCTGGTGGCCCTGCCGGTCCCGGGGAGGATGCCAGGTGTGGGGTGCTGGGGGATTATCAGTGCTGCCCCCAGGGCTCCAAGGGTGAGGACAGGCTTGGGGGACACTGGGGGACACAGGGCAGGCTCCTCTCCGGACCTTAGTTTTGTTGCCAGATGGGCTTCCAGGGCGGACACCCGTTTTGTCCTCTTCTCAGAAATGCTCTGCGGCCACACACCGGCCAGGCGGCATGAATGTCGGGTAGACAGGCGGTCAGGACTCCACAGTCCGGAAACACCTGCTCCTGCCCCGGACACAGGCTTGTCCTCCGACCTCTCGCCCTTGGCGCTCTCTGGGGCCCGCCAAGGTGACAAGGCAGGAGTGAGGAAGGGGCAGTGCGGTGATCAGCCTTTCACAGCAGTCCAGCTCTTGTCACCGCAGCCACCTGTGGACAAGCGCTCGCCTCTGCAAGCATCTTCGCGATTCTGTTAGCGGTGACAGCACAGCAGCCTTGATCCCAGCTGTCGTGGTTCCAGCTTAATTCCTAGATTGGACACTGGGACACGCCCCAGGACGGCCCCCCAGGACTGCTGGGAGGGCCCCACTTATGCCTGCAGCACTGACCTTGCCCCTGTGTGCCCCATCTTGTCCTGGGGCCTGTTTCCCGCTGTGTCGGCTGTGTCTGGGCCAAGAGACGTGTGCGGAGCATCACCAGGCACAGTCACGCATGGGGCTCAGGGCTGCCCGAGCAGGGTCAGCAGGGGCTGGCGGAGCGCCTCTCAAGCTGCCGTCTGGGCATCTGCCTTAAGCTACAGGGCATTACCTTGGCCGGGAAAGAAACAGGATTTGGGTGGAGAGTGTCACTAGACGCCGAGTGGTTCTGTCCAGCTGCCGGCTCTCTGGGGGGCACAGGGGACCCTGCAGTGACTGCTCCCTCCCTGGCCGATTTCGTGCTGCCAACATGACTCTGGAGGTGACACTGGGAGGGATGCTCAGGGTGGCTCTCGAGAGCTGGTACCAGCCCCTCCCGCTGTCCCCGGAGGCGGTTCCATTTAGTTGATCATCGCCACTCAGAAAACGATGCCCTTCCCGATGGGCCCAGGAAGCCATGGCGCTCGAGACTAGGCACCCGAGCCAGGTAATGAGCAGCTTTTGGGCAGCAGACCCAGGAGACAGACGCAGGTGAAGGGACCGTGTCGCTCCCGTGTGAAGCGTGTCCTCTCGCCCGCCCCCGTCACTTGCCTGTCTTCTTGATGGGTCCAGAGGTAAAGTGACGTTTCATATTGTCACACTGTGGAGACCAGCATTTCATACCTTCTCTGGTTTAGGCTTTCTCGTGTTGCTTGCCTGAAAGCATTGGGTCTTGGGAGACCCTGTGTCAGGCTCCCTGGAAGTACAGAGGTGTTGGGGAGCAGGCGCTGGTATGAGGAGGGTGCCGCATGGATGGTGCAGCCTGGGCGCCACTCACACCCCGCTCTTCTTAAGAGGCCTTGATTCTCTTTGTCCTGTGGTCCCAGCTGCCCAGCCTGCTGTTGGCCCATCGGATGTGTGGCCAGCTGTCCAGGACCCCCTATGCTTGTGACAATCACTGAGGACCCAAGAGCTCTCAGATATGTGGATGTTATCTACCAGTATTTACTGTGTTTGAGATTTAAAATGAGGAATATTTATTTATTCATTCATTTAAAATTTCAAACCCGCTAAATGCTAATGTAAATCATACCTTTTTAATGAAAACTGACTAGTCTCCAAAATAAAGAAAAAACGGAACGAGACGGTGGCAACATATTTACAAAGCTGGTCTCGCTTGGCTTAGGGACGGCGGGCCTGCCCCCTTCTGCCGCAGTCTGTTAACGGTTGACGGATTCGAGGAAATCCGGCGTTTGGAAAAGCGTGGGGGTTTTAGCAGCCGTTCCCGATCGATACTTTTGGGCCTGGGCCTTGGTATTTCTCCAAAACTCAACAAGCGTCGTTTCTTACAGGCTCGTGGAGACTGGAATCACATCCGCGCTGCTTTCCTACCCCTGGGTTGGAATCTTGGCCCATGGGGCTCTGCAGACCTGCAGACACTCCCCTCTACCTTCGGGAGCCGTGACAGAGGAAGCAGGCTCTGTCTTACTGTATTATGGACTCAGTTTGCCCCCGAGGCCCCCGGCAGGGTCCCCAGCTCTCGCTGGGCTTACTCAGATACCCCCATCCCGCTGTAGGCAGAGCACACGCGGATGGGCCATCCTTGTGTTGGGGGTCTGCCCGTCTGTGGCTCTGTCTGTGGTCACCCCTGCCCCCCTCTCTGAGCTGGGGACAAGGGTGGGGATGAGTGGGGTGAAGGGGCCACTCTGAGTCCACTGTCTTTGGATGCCCCACCTCCCAGGCTGCCCAGAGCTGGGCCTGCACGGTCACACTCCATCACCAGGGGAGGTCAGCAGGGCCAGGCCCTGGAGCTGACTAGTTTCACAGGTGGGCTGTTTGCACCCCTCTGACAGTCTGCTGCTGGCTGTGTCCCCTCCCACCCCGAGCCCTCGCTCTGCTGGGGAGGGTGACGCGAGGCAGTCTAGCGTAGAGAGGGTTCTTCTGGGGCGAACCAGCTCGCGGCGGGCACTGCGGCACGGTGGGGAACAGTGTCAGGAGGGCAGGAATAGACTCGGGGTACTGAGCTCGGACTCTTCGGAGCCGTGCGAAGGGCGGGAGGGGCCGGGAGGGGCCCGGGGGTCTGCCGCAGGGTCGGCCCCACCCTTAGTTTTTGCGGCACTAAATGATACTTCCTTGGCGGGGGGGGGTTGGTTCTAGCAGGAACATGTCCGTGGCATTTTCAGTATTTGTGTGGACTTGCGTGCTGGGAGGATGAGGACATTGTCCCCTTGGGTTTTGTTGGCCCCTTGCAGTGAGCCAGATGCAGCTGGCGACACGCCGAAAGCCCAGGTGACGGCACGGAGGTGCGTTTGTGCCAGCATTTTGCTCCGTGTGGTCTCAGGCCTTCAGAACCCGGGCTCTGAGGGGGTGGCTGTCTTGGTCCCACCTGTGGTCCTCACGCCAGCCGGCGACAGGGCCAAAACCCCACCCCTCCTCCACAGCACCTGCGAACCCCCCTTGGCAAACCATGCTTTTGTTTATTGTATTTTCAAAATCTTTTGTTATCTGAAGACGCTCGAAGCTAGTGCCAGCCAGTGATTTTGCTTCGACCGTGGAGCCGTGCGTGAGGTCAGCGGGGGCTGCTGTCCCGGGCCCCCTCGCGGTGGTGGCGTCGCACTCGCTGGTGGGTTGTGCCCGACCCGAGCATCCCGGCTGTGGGGCTAACGTGGCAGCTGTTTCTGTCGGTCCCTTTCCCAGCGTGAGTTGGCATGTGCTGCCAGGAAGGGCCGACCCTTCTCCCCTCCCTGCCTGCGGCACGGTAAGGCCAGTATGGATGGGGGCACTGGACGTCCCCTTCTGTCACCCCTGAGCCTGAGGCTCCAGTTGTCCCATACTCGGCGGGCAGAGTCCCTTGAAGCTGCCCCCAGGTGCTTTGGATGTTTCCCTTCTGTTTTGAGCATTTCCAGGCCCAGTAGCCCCCAGGGTCACCGGGTGCATTCCAGGTCCTCCTGCAATGGGCCATTTGTTCGAGGAGCCGGCGTCCTTTGGGGGAGAAGGGAACCGGGAAACCAGGGTGTGGGCTGGGAGCTCTGAGCCCTTGCTGGACGGGTGCTGCCCGGACCACAGCCTCTGCCCCCTCCTCGTCTCTTTCTCCACACGCTTCGGGGAGCCCGACCCGCCCGTCTGCTCGCATGCTGTCACTCAAACCCAGACAAACAGTTTCAGAACTGCTGTGTCAGCACCAAGCCTGCTGCTCATGGATGGCAAGTCCCTCAGGGTCCCTTTGTCCTTGGACTGCGTTCCGTGCGGGCGCAGGCGGGCACGGGGTCCTGGTGTCAGCGTGGACGCTTGTCACCTTCGTGGCTACGTTACAGTGTCGGCATCACCTGAGTTATTTCTGTCTGCATTCAGTTTTAGGGTACTTTCCCCATCCTTTTAAATTTTATTTATGGGTTGTGTAAAACGTTAGCATGATTCAAAAGTAGTAACGATATGAAAGATTCCTGTCGTATAACTTCAATCCCATGGACACCACGTTCATTTTTTTGGCTTATCCTTCCTTTGTTTCTTTTTGTAAAAATAGGTGTGTGTGTATTATTTACTCTTTGTTGCATAAAGGGTAGCCTCGTATATTACCCTCTCTACTTTTTTACACTCGGCTACGTTTTTTTAAGGCATGAATGCGTATATGTTTAGAATGAGGATACAAATAAAAATAAATGATAAAATTTTTAAATACCAGCAGCATCACACAATCCAGGAAGCTAACAACCATTCGACTTATTGGTAGACGTCTGCTTTCTCCCCAGGACTTTGCGGCTTCAAACTCGCCATCTTCTCAAATTGACAATGCTGCGTTCTTTTCTAGAGAAACTTTAAAGGTAATTACTTCAGTCTCTTCTGTTTTATAGTTGTCAACATTTTACTTTTTGGCCATTTAGAAAATCTTTAACTTCAGTCTCTCACAAATGATTGGTAACGTCACATAAATGTTTAGGATTGTTTTCAAATTTGGGGGAACTCCCAGCCAGTTTCTTTCCTTTAAGCCCTGTAAGACTTCAGAACGTTTCACGCCTTTTGCCAAAGCCCTCATCATAAGCACACGTCATGTGAAGTTTGTGTTTCCTTCTTTCACGATGTAGTTTTTTAGAGAAGAATAAAATGTACGACTTCATTCAGTATTTTTGTGGAAATGTGTAAAACACAACTTGTCACACGGAAGTGCCGGCTGCCTGCAGTCCTTCTAAGGATTTGGGACCAGAGACACTCTGGCCCTTACATAGTCTAAATTATGCCATTCTTTTTTTCATTAGCTATAATTTTTATTCAGAATAACCACTTCTGCTTTACAACTGGGAGGTCGGCGACTGTCACCCAAAGCAGCTTAGCAGACCAGGGAGACTCAGCATGTATGATGCTCCACACCCAGCATGTTCCTAATACATCGTTTCCTTTCGTTAATTGTGGTAAAAAAAAATAAATAACATAAAATTTACCATCTTAACCTTTACTATGATTGTTTTCATTAAGATCTTATTACTAGAGCAGTTTTCGGTTCACAGCAAAGTCGAGGGGAAGACACAGGGATTTCCCATGCCCCCCCATCCCCCCACCCCTGCACTGTCTGCCCACAGAGCGTGCGTGTATTACAGCCGATGGACCTGCACTGACAGTCACCACCACCCAGGGTCCATACTTGATATTAGGGTCATTCTTGGGATCGTACATTCTGTGAGTTTATGACATGTATCCACCATGATAGTGTCATACGGAATAGTTTTGCTGCCCTAAACATCCTCTGTGCCCCCCCCCCCGCGCCCCATTCACCCCTCCCACCCCCTCACCCCTGACAACCATTGGTCTTTCTGTTGTCCCCGTGGTTTTGCTTTTCCGGAATGTCATAGTCGGAATCCTACATTGTGCAGCCTGTTCAGACCGGCTTCTGTCACTTAGTCATATGCCTCTAAGACTCCTCACATCTCTTCATGTCTTGACAGCTCATTTCTCTATATCACTGAATAATGTTCCACTTTCTGGATGGACACAGTTTATCCTTCTTTTTTTTTTTTTGAGGGCAGTATCACTGGCCCTCATGTGGGACCCGAACCGGGGCCGCTGGCTTCCCAAGCCAGCACTTAACCACCGCGCCACTCGGCCGGCCCTGGACACAGTTTATCTGCCACCCACTGAAGGACACCTGGGTTGTTGCCAGGTTCTGGCGACTATGAGTAAAGTTGCTGTGCACGTCCATATGCGGGTTTTTTTGGTTTATTTTTGAGGGCAGTGTCACTGGCCCCCATGTGCGGGATCCGAATCGGGGCTGCTGCCGTCCCAAACCAGCGCTTAACCACCGTGCCACTCAGCCGGCCCTCATATGCAGGTTTTGTGTGGAATGAGTGTTGAGCTTCTTTGGGCAAATACTGAGGATGACCATGCTGGCTGGATCTGAGGACATGAGTCTGTTTAGTTTTGTGGAACCCACCCAGCCGTCTCCCACAGTGGCCGCACCCCGTGTCCCCCCAGCAGTGACTGAGGTCCTGCTGCCCCACGTCCTGCCCGCGGTGGGTGTTGTCGGCAGTCCGGATTCGGTTGTTGTGACAAGTGCCCCTGGCATTTACGGCGCAGATAAGAAGTTAATGGTGGTCCCCCTGTGTGGCCTCAGGAGCTCTTCCACCAGGAAGTGGCCGATAGCTTTGGGCACCGTGGCTTACTGGGCAAGGCTTGCCCTGGGCGCCCGTGTGACCGGCAGGGAAGGCCACCGCGCCGGGAGTAAGGTCAGCACCTTGGACAGCGTCCTGAGGTGGCCCGTGGTCCCGCCCCCCTCCGTGCCACTGACTTGAAACCTTTGCTGTAGGGACTCTGTTGAAGCCCTTAGTTTTGCAGCAGTTATTTGGGTCTTATCTCACCGTGCAGAAAGCTGTGGTGTCCTGTTACCAGAGGAGGATCGCAGGATACCTGAGCGGCCTGTGTTACGTCATCAGGAAGATTTATTGTGAGGAGAATAAATGAAGAACTCAGACATAGCTTTTCTGCGAAACCGCCGTGCTGGCGAGGGGAAAGGGTTTTCCGCCTTCTGCTGTCCCTGGAGAGGAGAGTCGCTGGGACTGACCAGCTAAGGAACAACGCCTGATTCCCAGAAACAGGGCAGTTGGTGCTGAGGGGGCAGCGTCTGGGCGCCTGGGACGGCTGGCCTCAAGGGGGGTCGCCGGGAAAGGCGTGAGGGGCAGGCTGCGTGGTGACTGGCACGTGTTGGCTGCCTGGACACATGGTTTGAAGGCGCCCTTTGTTCTGACCAGTTCGGGGCCAGCTCTGAATAGCAGCTTTCTCTAGCTGCCCCGTGTGCTGGGAAGGGGGGCTTTGCCGTGGATGCCACCCAAGTTCAAATTTCCATTCTGCTGCTTCCCCCCGTGTGTGCCCTTAAGGAGGTCACTTAGCAGATTTCTCATCTACCTGGCCCGCCCCTGCACGCTGCAGGAGCCTATAGACAGCCGCACTTGGCCGTGACCCCCCGTCACCTCCTCTCCTGCCCTCCCCTCCCCACTCATCTCCCCGTCTCTCCGGTCAGGCAGGCCCCTCCCTGCTCCCCACGCTCCTGAGGCCGGCCTGCTCCCCCTTCCCTCCCCCACGGCCTCCTCCCCACCCCCTTGCACACTGTCCTTCCCTGCTTTCCCCCGCCTTCCTTGGAGTTTCTGCTCAAAGGCCATTGCTGCCCACATGATGGCTCGCCACTCCCCCCGTTCACCCCCCCCCCCAGCACACAGGCTTGTGTGCCCTTCCCCCCAGAGTGTGGCCCCTGCAGGGTGCGGTCCATTGGCTTTGACCTCGGGTGTGTCCTCCCTGGACCTCCTTCAGTAAAGAGTCCCTTCAGGACAAGTGCTGGGCCCCGCCGCCCCTCCTCCCACCAGGGTGACTCCTCAGGCCCCAGGACTGGTCAGGGCTGGGCTGCCCGCTGCCCTGGTGGAGTGTCACCGCTGCTATTTAGGTCAGGTTGCAGGAACCTCGAGCCAGCTGGCCAAGTTACGTGTGCCGCTCGGCCTCCCAGAAGCCTTTGCGGCTGCAGCATCTTCACTTGGTGTCTCTCAGGAGAAAGCGTGGGGACAGTGACCATACCTGATGGCAGCACCAGAGAAGACGGACTTTCCACTCTGTACTTAGAGCAGTGTTTCTGGTAAAAGCAGCACATGTTACCCCAGGAAATGTGGCAGGAAACACATTTTAATTGTCCTGTGGTTTTCCCTGGGGAACATGCATTTAGAATTTATTCTAGCCTTCATGCTTATTAATATTAAGGAAATATTAATGGCATCAGGCTAAAGTTCCTCCTGGCTGTTAGCTACGGTGCAGGATTCCCTCGTGGGCGGTGGGTCCTTGGAGTGACTGAGCCTTTGCCCCGGTCACATGGGCAGCGTGTCCCCTTGCAGGGCCCCCCAGGCAGCATTCCCAGGAGGAAATCTCGGCCGTGTTTTGTTGCCTTGACGCAGAGTCCCAGAAGAGCAATCATTCTATCAAAGAACATCAATCCATTTCGATCATTTAAAAATTTGTGGGGCTGGCCAAGTGGCACGTTGGTTAAGAGCTGGCTTGGGGTGCCAGCGGCCCCGGTTCGGATCCCACATGAGGGTCAGTGACACTGCCCTCTACAGCTAAGATGGTGAACAACATCTCCACCTGGAGCTGGGCTGCTGTGAGTCCCCGGGACGGCATAGCTGCAGCGCCTGCTGCAGTGGGCTGCCATAGGCTACTCAGAAGTGGGGTGTTCCAGGGCAGCCACGTGGGCATCAGTGCAGGACACCGAGAACCCGTGTCCCTTGAGGGCTCTGGGGGTTGGGTCCCTGCCTGGCCCCTAGCATGGTGGCATGAAGAGGGGGTGCTGGAGACGAGCCCCGAGGACCCGACCCCCCACATCTCCCAGAGGAACCTCCCTGCTCCCGACCCGCCTGGTGCCGCTGCCTCGGTAGGGCGCGGCGGGGACACAGAGCTGAGTCTGGGTGCGGGAGGAGGGTGTGCCCTGGTTCCCGTGCCAGTCTCCGACTGTGATTCAAGGGCCATGTCTCTTTGCCGACACCCCTTTGTCCCCCGTCCCCTTCGATGTCCCTCCCTGTTTGTCATGTCTGGGGCAGCCACCTCCCGTGGGAACCGCCTCGTTCTCCAGGACGGTCCGTCCCAGTGCACACACCGTCTTGGAGCTCCTTGCCATCACCACCCCCAGCCCAGGAGCAGCACCCCACTGTCTGGACCCCGTGTCTGGCAAGAGCTGGAAAGAACCCAGCTCCAGTCTGAGCCGTGGGGCCCTGGGGCCCTGGCCGCCCCACGTTTCACCTTCTCACGTGTGAAGGGGTGCGGACGTGCTGGACACGTGCTGGCCACTTGATGGGCGCAGCCATCACTGCTGCTCGGTCGTGGGGCGCTGCCTCCCCCGGGTTTCTGCCCTGGCCTCCTTTCCCAGCCTGGCCACTTGATGGGCGCAGCCATCACTGCTGCTCGGCCGTGGGGCGCTGCCTCCCCCGGGTTTCTGCCCGGCCTCCTTTCCCAGCCTGGCAGTTCCCGGCCTTGACTTTTCCCTAAAGCTCAGTTTTGGTCTGTTGCTCTCCAGCCTGTGGAAAGTGCTCCTTCGCGTCCCCTCCCCCCGTTAGCGTGGTCCCCCTGCTGAGCAGTGGCCTGGACAGCTGTCACCAGCCCAGCCTGCAGCTCCCTGCGCTGTCCCAGGGGCCTGGGCTGCGGGGTTTGTCAGTCATCCCGGGGCCTGAGCTGTGTCTCCGCTGGGCCCCAGTGTCTCGGGGGGGCCCGTGTGCTTGCGTCACACAGCGTGTGCCATCCTCAGGCCGAGAGCACGTCACTGCTCCCAGGTCCTTTGTGGTTTCTGCGACGGCCCAGCTCCGAGCCCCGAGCCTCTTGGGTGTGGGCTGCACAGCTGCCTCCCGTCCCGTAAACTGTGCCCGCTGTCCTGGCGGGAGCCCAGCCCGTGGCGGGAGCTCGCCGGGCGGCCGGCCCTTCCATGGTTCTGTGCAGAGGCAGCGCCCTCTGTGGTTCTGGGGGAGCAAGAAAGCACTGCCGCCCAGAAATAATTGTTTCCAACTTGTTTAAGAAAGACTAAGGAGGAAAAGAATGGCGTGTGACTTGTGCGTCTCTGCTCAGCACGTTTCTCGGACCGCGGCCGCCTCCGTGCCCTCCACTGTCCGTCAGTGCCCGACACGGGCCCAGCCCAGGCTCCGAGAGTTACCTCGTGCCCACCTGGCCGTGCACGTTACCTGGTTGGCTTTGTTTCCAGTGTGCCGGGGGCCTGGGGCTGGGAGGCAGGGGCTGGGGGACCCTCAGGGCCGAGCCTGGTGCTCGGGCCTTCCTCCCAGAGAGGCAGGCAGGGGTCAGCTGGCCGGAGGACCTGGCCGGAACCAGGACAGGCGCCCGCCCTGCAGGCTGCCTCCCTGGGGTGCCCAGTGTTGTGGTGACGGGGCTGCTCCCTTTCTTCCTTTTGAGGCTTGTGCGTGTCCCCGGATCAGGGCGGGCAGTTTCTTTGGGGGCCCGAGTGGCTCCGCCAGGCCTGAGGTCGTTGAGTGTCTGGAAGCAGCCCCGGTGTACAGGCCCGGCTGCCAGGTGGCTGGGGGCACCGGTACTTGCGTGGGACAGACCCTCCCTCCTGCTGTCACCTTGGGGGAGTCACCTCTCGGGGCCTCGGTTCCCTCAGATGGTGAACGTGGACACAAAGAGCACCATCACATGGGTTTAGGGCGACAGCGCATAAACGTCCTCGGCTCCAGCTGGTCTTCAGCAGGCGCCCATACTCGGTGCCCGGTGTGTGTGGATGTGGCTGGTGTGTTTCTGAGAGGGTGGGTGACGGCGCTCCTGGTGGGCGAGCACTGCGGCTTCGGTGTGGCTGCCACCACGCCGCTCACCACGGGCGGCGGGGACGGGCCTGGGCTACAAGCCGCGGGGGACAATGGGGGTCTGAGCACCCCTCGCCCAGGGCCGGGTCTGCCAGCCCAGCTCCTGGCTTTCCTCCAGCTCAGACCTGGGGCGTGGTCCCCTCTGACCTCAGCCTGCTGAGCCCCCGTCTCCCCGAGTCACCGAGTGGCTCCGGGAGGGGCTCAGACTCAGGAACCGGCGCTCCTGCGGTCAGGCCTGCTTGCTGGCGGCACGGAGCCTTCGGCCGAGCGCCGTTCCGCGTACTCGTGTTGTGTTTTGCAGTGTTTGGGGGAAAGAACAGTCAGGAAGTCTGATGGTCTAAGAGCCATGCAGGGCTGGTGTATGTGACTCCTCACAGCCAAGGCGGGTTCTAGCAGCGCTTGTCACTGAGCATGTCCTCTGACGTCACCCAGTGGCATGCTAGCTGAGGGACAGGGAAGCCGTGTGCAGCGAACCTGGACTGCATGTCCACTGTCCTGGCGGAAAGCATGGCTGTGGGGCCCAGCCACGGAGCAGCAGAGCAGACGGCAGGAGGGGCTGCCCTGGGGCCTCGGGGCTCTGCCCTCCTGTTGTCCATGGCTCCTGCTCCCCAGGGGACAAAGCAGGTGTCTCTTCTTTTTTTTTTTTTTAAAGATTTTATTGGGGAAGGGGAACAGCCAAGTTGTTGTCCTTCATTCTTAGCTGTGGAGGGTGCAGTTGGCTCAGCTCCAAGTCCAGTGGCCATCCAGCCGCCCGTCAGCAGCTCGCAGCCGCTCAGCTCAAGGTCCGTGTTCAGTCTTAGTTGCGGGTGAGCATAGCCACCATCCCATGTGGGAGTCCAGCTGGCAGCCTTGTTGTCAGGAGCCTGTGCTCCCACCAGCTGAGCCTGCGGCCGCTCAGCTCGGGCGCAGCTCACTGGCCCATGTGGGAAATCGAACCAGCGGCCCTGTTGCTCAGAGCTCACACTCTTCGCCAACTGAGCCATTGGGCTGGCCGTCTCTTCCTTCTTTTTTTTTCTTTTCTTTTTTTTTTTGAGGGCAGTGTCACCGGCCCTCATATGTGGGACCCGAACCGGGGCCGCTGGCTTCCCAAGCCAGCGCTTACCCACCGGGCCACTCGGCCGGCCCTGTCTTCCTTCTTTTTGATAAAGGTCCGGCTCTCCCCTCTAACGGCCGCGCCTCCTCCCGGGTCCAGGCCCACCCTGACGTCTATGAGGAAGGCCCCTGGCCCCGGCTGGACTGACATGTGCCTCCGGACCCGGCGCTGCTGCTCCCTGGGAGCCGGTTGTCAGGTGGACACTGGGAGGTGGCAGAGCAGGCAGCACAGGCTGCCCCATCACCTCCCCAGGAGCTGGTGGCCTTGGGGCAGTCTGTGCCCGTGGGCTTAGCTCTGTTCATCATGGGAGGGGCTGAGATCGCTGCTTCTCGGGATTGTGGGGACCCCGTGACAGCCGGCGTGTAAAACCCCGGGTGCCGGGTGCTGGGCGTGTGGCCGTGCCGGAGGGCTGGGCCGTCTCACATGCTGGTGTGACAGAGGGCTCCGCGGGCCGTGGGAGCTGAAGCAGGTGCCTCCTCTGCCCCGGAGCAGGCGTCCCCGAGGAGAGCCTCCACCGGCTGGCAGCTGGGCCAGGCGCCTCAGTCCCCCGGGGACTGGGGGCCCAGTGAGCAGCGTCTCCCTGGGATGCAGCCCTGTGATGTTGGCCTTGAGGCCGTTTCTCCAGGTGCTGAGGATGCTCAGCTTAAAGGAAAGCCCCCGGGAGGCGTGGATGGGAGGCGCGGCGCTGCAGCTGTGGGGGCAGCCCTGCTTTGGACTGGAGCAGCCCTTCTCTGTGTGCACGGTGGGGCAGAGGGACACTGCAGGGCACGGAGGGGCAGGCGGGGCGGGGGACACAGGACACGGCGGGCGGGGGACACAGGACACGGCGGGGCGGGGGGGGACACCGGACACGGCGGGACAGGACACGGCGGGGCGGGGGACACCGGACACGGCGGGGCGGGGTTCACCGTGAGGCAGCACAGGTGTGCCGGCTCCTGGGGGCGGTGGCCTGGCCTGGAGGAGCCGTGCGCTGTGTCAGAGCCTTGGTGACAGATGGGCTGTGGCTGGGCGGTGGTCGGCGGTTCCCTCAGCTTGCAAACCAACCCCCGACTCCTGCCCTTGAAGCTTCTGGTCAGTTTACTGCTGAATCAGGTTTTTCAACTCTGAGTCCTCCAAGCAAAACCCAAACCACCGGCAGAAACCACAGATGTCTGCCGGCCTCCGAGAAGACTCCACGTTCAAACAGCTCTGTGCTCACTAATTGCCCGAATAATAAGGCGTTTACTGCTTTGAAGCTAATGGGATGCCACCTTATCTGTGTTGTGATTCGGGCTCTGCGAGAGGTTCTGTTCGCAGAGAAGTCTGTTCCCAGAGCCACATAGCTCTGTGGGTCCCAGAAGCTTTATCTCCATCAGAGAACAGGCAGCGACGCCCCCACCCCCACCCCACCCCCCATCAGTTGCTGGGATAGTAAAGTAGGAAATCAGTAAAAATTGTAGCACAAGGTAGCCAATAAAGGGGCTGTTGTTTTACTGTGAGATGGTTCTCAGGGTGGCATTCCGGAACGTTCTTCAGGGCTCTGCCATCCATTGATTAGCTCATTGGTTCGTTCGTTCCATGTATACTAATGGCCCCTGGGAGCCGGGGCAGGGCGGGGGGCTGGGAGGGTAGTGATGAGGATATGCCCCTCATCACCCCTTGTTAATGAGCAGAGAGGCGATTAAAGTTCCAGGTCGTAATTAACGTAAGTGGCCACCATGGAGCCAAGACAAGCACTGGCTGGGGCAGGTGCAGCTGGTACCGTGGTCCCTGACGGCCCGAGGGGGGGTCACCCGTGAGGTGAAGCTCAGAGGACATGACGACCTGGCCATGGAGGGAGTGGGGGCACAGCATGTGCAAAGGTCCTGGGGCGCGGGGATGGTGGCTAGGGAGAGGACTGGGGAGGCCCTGCGGGCCGAACTGCCCGAGAGGTGAGGCTGGGGCCTGGCGGGCTGCTCGTGAGTCTGCCGCCCCAGCCGTTGTGCATTTTGTTAGCCTTTAGAGGGTTCATTCAGTGAAACTGAAACCTGGGAGTGACCCGTTTCCTGCTCCAATTAAGTGGAGCAGAGTTGTCTGTGTGTAGCTAAAACGATGTGCGTGCGATGCGTCTTCAGAGTAATGAAAGTGGGATAAGGATGCGTCGTGGGAAAAGACAGCCCTGGAAGCCATGAGCTGCGCCCACTGGGGGACACACACCCGGCTTCGGACCAGCTCATTAAAGCCGTGAGTTATGTCTCATCCTCTCGAAGTACCTCCAGCTCCTGTCAAATAGGAAACACCCCCGTGTTTCCCTAACACTCACAGTAATTACAGTTCTTCACACTGTCCCAGAGGCAGGCGGGGAGACATTCTCAGCCCAGGGCCACGCTGACCCTTTGCTCCCACGCATGTGTGCTGCGGTCTTTTGCTTGGTCTGGTTTTACGGTGGGAGAGGTGGTTTCGTTAAAGTCGTGACAAAATGTGCCACCTGGAAAACCGTGGCAGTCAGGGGAGGCAGTCAGCGAGGAGGCAGCAGCTTTTGTGCTTTGTCACCCTGCTCACCGAGGGGTCACCAGCTGCGGCTGGGACCTCTCCTCTCCCCCCGCCCCCTGCGCCCCTGGCTGCCCTTTTTGCTGGCCGCCTCGCCTGTCTCCCAGGTCTGGGATTGGCTCCCAGGGCTCTGCCCCGGGGTCTAAATGTTGCATCCCGTCCTGCTGGCTCGGTCGTGTCCACGTCTGTGGATGAGACATGGGTGACAGAGCTCATGGGCAGCTTGCAAGCCGGTCTTCCCCTGCGAGAGGTGAGCAGAGGAGGTGGGGCGATCGCTCTGGGAGATGCATGGTGCACAGGCCTCCCAGCCCAGGAGCCCGGAGGTCACTCGGGGTGAAAAGTGGGGCCTCGCGGGGAGAGGGGGATGCACGCCCGGCCCTGCCCTCCGTGCCTCCCTTTCCTCTGACCCCATGGGCCGGCTGGCCAGTGGGAGCATCCAGGCTATGCTCCACGTGACACCCTCGCGCCTTCCAGGGACCTGAGAGGCTGTCCCCGCGTGGGCCTTCCTCCCTCTCTGACTTTCTAGAGGATGCAGTCCCTTTGTTTTGTAAAGGACATTAAAATGGTGCCTCTTTGGAGAGCGATCCTGGCAGGTGGACGCCGCCTTTGCTGACCTCAGAGTCCCTCCAGCATTGCGTAAACCCTGGAACCTGAATTTAGCGGTGACCGCTAGGGGCTTTCCCCCAGGAAATTCTTAAAACCTTTCAAGAGGCCTTATTTCAAAGAGAAACAGGCCCCTCTCATGTGCTTAATTACTAACGCTGTTTTGAATCTAAACATGATTTAAGAAATCTGAAAAAATACAGCGCGCCCGGGTCCCCTCGCTGGCCGGGGTGGGGTGGGGGCGGGGGCACTGCTCCCCCTTTTCTCCTTGGACCTCCCTTGGGAGAGGCCCTGATGCGGGTTTCCTTGATCTCTTTAGTTTGTGTGTTTCATTCATTCGTTCATTCATTCTAGCCCAGCTGAGGAGACCGTGAGCCAGGCTCCTTCGGCTGGGCTTCGCCCGTGTCAGCCACCAGCTGTGGGACCCGGGACAATAGACTTGAGGCTCCCCAGCCTCAGTTCCCCTTCGTGTGAAACGAGGTGGTAGGAGGCTGGTGTGAGGGTCCCGCCCCCACGCCCTGGAGCCCCTGTCTCTGCTCTGTGCTGCTCTGTTTCTTGTCCCTCACCCCACAAGAATGGGGCCCTGTGAAGGGAGCGCTGTCACAGGGACCCAAGCCCGTGGCACTTCTGCTGCGTGTGTGTGGTTTCCTACCTACCGTGTTACTTCGTGTCTGCAGCTCTGCTCCTCGGAGGTTAAGGGTCAGACAGGCTTTGGAAATAACAGGCCTGACCTGAGCCCAGACGTTGCCAAGGTTTTAGCAGCTGGGCAGCCATGCCTGGAAAATGGGGTGTCAGTGCTGCCTCATAGGAGGCGGGGAGCATGAAAAGATTCAGTGTGTGCTCATCTGGAGCAGCATTGACACGCAGTAGACACAGAGTGGAACTACAAAAGACAATAGTAGATATATAATAGATACATAGCGTATATCTGAGGTATGATCAGAAAATACGGTGTATGTTTAAATGAAAACAATTGGGCCGGCCGAGTGGCGCGGTGGTTAAGCGCTGGCTTGGGACGCCAGCGGCCCCGGTTCGGGTCCCACATATGAGGGCCAGTGACACTGCCCTCAAAAAAAAAAAAATTATTACAGTAAAAGACACATTGCCATTAACCCCCGCTCAAAATACTCCCCCTCGCCTTGAACACACTTATCTGATTGTTCTTGCCACTTTCTGAAGCAATTCTGGAAGTCCTCTTTCATGAGTGTCTATAGTTGCATTGTCACGGCTGCCTCCATGTCTTGAATCAATTCAAAATGTTTACCTTTCATGGTCATTTTGACTTTGGGGAAAAGCCAGAAGCTGCACGGTGCCAGGTCCATCGAGTAAGGTGGATGAGGACACACCGTAATGTTTTTATTGGACAGAAATTACCGTACCAGAGGTGATGTGTGACACGGAGCCTTTCTGGTGTGGTCAGAGACTACAGTGACTGCTGCTGCCGGGTGCCATCTAACAGAACGGCAGAGACCTTCAATAAGGGAAGAGGCAAGTCGAACCTTAGTAACAGTGTGTGACAAGTTTCAACTTGTTCGGTGCAGTCAGTCAGGTGTGAGCTGAAGGTTGAGAGAAGGTGTGCTTTATAATATTTTGTTTGTTTTTAGCTGAGCTATCCTGCCACCTGTTGGCAGCTCAGCGGCAGCTCAGCTCGGGCTGGGCATCGAACTGCTGTTGTTCAGAGCTCAGCTCGCACTCTTGAGCGAGCTCTTAACCAACTGAGCCACTCGGCCGACCCAGAAGATGTGCTTTAAAGTGTGCCATAAGTCACCCTCCACCATGACAATGCTCCATGCCATGCATCGCTTCTGGTACATGGCAATTTAAACATTCACCGTGTTTTTTGATCACACCTTCATGTAATAGACACATAGTGGGGACACAGATATAATAGATATACGAGGTCTGACAATTAAGTTCGTGAACTTGTTGCACCGATGTTGCTCGCCTTTTTTTTTTTTTTTTTTTTGAGGGCAGTGTCACTGGCCCTCATATGACCAAACCGGGGCCGCTGGCTTCCCAGGCCAGCGCTTAACCACCGCGCCACTCGGCCGTACCATTGCTCACCTTTTTTGATATTGGGGATTATTCATTATGAATTTATACCTACTGGACAGACAGTTAACCAAGTTTACTATTTGAATGTGCTGAAAAAGTTGAGTGAAAAAGTTAGATGACCTGAACTTTTTGCCAAGAATTCATGGCTCTTGCATCACGACAATGCACCAGCTCACACGGCACTGTGAGGGGGTTTTTAGCCAGTAAACAAATAACTGTGTTGGAACACTCTCCCTACCCACCTGATCTGGCCCCCAGTGATTTATTTACCCGACAATAAGGGAAATATTGAAAGGAAGACATTTTGATGACGTTCAGGACATCAAGGGTAATACAACGACAGCTCTGATGGCCATTCCAGAAAAAGGGTCCCAAAATTGCTTTGAAGCGTGGACTAGACGCTGGAGTCGGTGCATAGCTTCCCAAGGGGAGGACTTCGAAGGTGACTCTAGTGATATTCAGCAATGAGGTCTGTGGCACTTTTTCTAGGAGGAGTTTGCAAACTTAATTGTCAGACCTCATATAGTGGATATGTAATAGACACATAGTGGAGATACAGGTGTATTCCCAATAGATACATAATGAACATTTAGCCGCTATATGACATCCACATAGTAGAAACATAATAGGATCCAGCATGATAATGACACCAATGTGGCAGGGACCACGTCACTATCTGTGGGATTCTTTTCACCAGGAGGATCGTGAATGGGGGTTTGGGAAAACCGCCCGATTTCCTTTCCCCCTGCTCCACTCTTCCTGTCCGCCAGACACAGGAGAGCTGCTTTTCCTGTCCCGGGGGTGGAGGTGCATAATCCGTGTGGGGCTCTGACATCAGGAGGGCGACAGGTCGGAGCCCTGCCCCTGACCTCCATCCATCCCCTGGACCCATCCCTTTACTCTGCCCCAGGACTTTTGTTACTTATATTTTTTCCTCAGGGTCTGGTGTGGGCTTTTGGAGGCCTGCTGCAAGTTTATTGTTACGTTTTTATTTGTTTGGGGCTGCCGTAGATTCCTAGACTTCATGTATTTGTTTGCTTTATTCCACCTCCGCAGAAAAGAAGTCCACAAACGCAGCCCCCTCCCGGCCTCAGTCACGGACCCAGAAACACGCGCAGCCAGTGGTGGGGGCGCTTTTGTCACTGCCTCTGGCACTCAGTCTGCTCTTGGAAAGGAGACGGCACCTCAGGCCAGAGACGACCGGGGACAAGAGGCCTGCAGGGGTTTGCCGACAGGACCCCGAAGGGAGCTGGGGTGTGGGGGAGGCACGTGAGTGTGCTGGGCTCGCTTCAAAGCGGACTTTGGCATCCGATCTGCCTGGGAGAGACGTCAGCGCAGTCACCAGGGGCTCTAGTGTCTGGTTGGGTCTTTTTCAGTGAATGTCCGAGCGAAACTGCTGTGGGGTCCAGAGTCGCAGGGCAGGGTGCTGCTCTGGGGGCCAGGAGCAGGGCACGCTGGGAGGATTCTGAGACATCTAGTGGCCGTGGATGCGGGTCCTTTCTCCAGGGTGGACAGTGCTGTCCCAGGGACCGGAACGAGTCCCGAGGAGAGGTCCTTCCGTGGTCCCAGCGGGACGGGGGTGGGGGGCCCCTGTGCCATCATCTCTCGTGCAGCATCGCTGTTCCTCGTGGCCCCAGTGCATTCGGCTGGTGCCTGAGGTTAGTTAGAGTGTGCTCCCCACTCCCCCAGCTGGCGGAGTGGCCTGACAGGCTCATGAAGACAGAGCGCCCCCGGCCCCCCCGGCCAGCATTCCAGCTCAGGGTAGGTGTGAAAGCCAAGAGGCAGAAGAGAGTTTATTTAAAAGCAGTTTTTAATATGGAAGATCTGAGCACCTACAGAAGCAGAGACCGGTGTGCAATGCAGCCGCAGGTACCCTCGCTTAGCTCTGCCCGCACCGTCTGGCCAACCCGTACCCCCTCCCCCAACCCCAAACCCCACGCATTGTACCATCCGTAAATATCTCAGCAAAGGTCCCTAAAGGACACCACAGCACTAGCTCACCAAAACAGAAAAGGAAACATTTATTGTCATTGTTAATATTGCCAAATAGGTAGCAAATATCCCAGTTTCCCAGCTGTCTCAATTTTAAAAAATGGTTTGCTTTTGGATCATTTAACATAAGGCCGGTATCTGCGATGGGCAGGCGCAAGAGTGTCATCCGTGCCTCATGTGACGCCGTGTACGCTGGCCACCGTGTCGGCCGGCGGCATCGCCTGTGGGCGCAGTCAGGACGCAGAAAGTGCCCTCCACTCCGCTGGGCCCCCACCCTGCCAGCCACCGCCCTGCTCTCCGGCTCCTTAATTTTGCCGTTTCGAGACCGTAGAACGTGGAAGCGCAGTGTGTGTGTGAGCAGCTTTGTGTGCCAGCCCTGGAGGTGCGTCCCAGGAGCCTTGCGCGGGTCCGCGTGGCTGCAGCCCGGGTTCAGCCGCTCACTGGCCGGGCGCCGTCGGGGGCGGGCCCTCTCCACCTGTCACGTGTCCTGCGGGCGAGCTCCTGATCCTTCCTGCAGCCGCATGGATCCCCACGTTCTTGTCACCTCCAGGTTCCAGTCTTGGGGCCATGTTCTTATCCCACTGGGCCCCCCATCCGGGCCCCCCGTCCTGGCAGAGCACCGGTTGGGCTGCCGGCGTCCATAACGGTTCGAGGTTCGAACCGATGAGTTGACAGCCTTACTGGAAGGAGGCAGGAGGAGGCGAGGGGACTGGCGGTGGCCAGATGGGGGTGTCGCAGACGCGAGGCCCCTGGCATGACTCTGCCGGGGCTGGTGCGGAGATGCTGAGGGCTGGGGTGAGAGGCTCGGCCTGCTCCCCGTCCCTGACCCCCTGCCTCCCTCGTATAATGTTGTCACCTTGTGATGACATTGGGTGCCCCACATAATCCAGGGTCATCCCCATCGCAGGGTCTTAACTTACACCTGCTACGTCCCTTTTGCCGTGGGAGGTGACACCGTCACAGGTTCGGGAATGATACCGGCACATCTCTGGGCCATCCGCATTCAGCCGGCCGCAGGCACCTGCGGGCACGGTGGGGGGGCGGTTTGGCCCCCGGCGGAGGGGCCTGGAGTGAGGGTGAGACTGACGGGGGCAGTGGTGGGAGCTTGGGAGCCACGTCCAGCTCCCCAGGGACCCTTGGCCGGGGTGGCCTGTTGGCTCATCTGCGACGCAGTATCCACGGCGCCTGCCCCCCCACCCGATCGTTCTCGTGATCAGGCGCAGTAACAGGAATTAGCACGCTAATCGGACAGCCAGCAGCCGGGCTCCCGTTGGGGCAGTGCGGGCACAGGCGTGACACGTTGGCATTGGGAGCCACGAGCAGGAAGATCATGGTCAGCTGGGGGCCGGGGAGGGCCAGGCAGGAGGTGGAGGGACAAGGGGTGAGTCCAGGGACGTCCAGAGGCAGAACTGGTCCTGGTCGCCGGCCACGGGGAATGTGGGCTTCCGCCCGGGAGGGAGGGAGGAATGGGCGTTCTTCAGGGCTCTGGTGAGTGTCGCCCTGGTGTGTGGACGCCGTGTTCGCGCTGCCCTCCCGGCCGGGAGGGAGCCACAGCAAGCTCTCTGGTGCCTCTTCTGGGGGCACTAATCCCATGGGGGGCACCCTTGTGACCTCATCTCCCCCAATCACCACCCAAAGGCCCGCCTCCTAACGCCATCACGCTGGGGTGGGGGCTTCCACCTGAATTTTGGGGGACACAGACATTCAGCATACATAACAGCAGGAGTGGTGAGAGGAGGTTGAAGTGGTATTTTGGGGACCATACAATAGCCAGGGACGGGCGGGGGGTGAGAGCTGAGCCGCGAGGCCGGGTGAGGTGGGAGGCGAAATGGGGGCCTGCGGTTGCCGCCAGGCGTCTGTGGACAATGTGGGACTGGGGTTTAGGGAAGATGGGGTGTGAGTGGTGCTGAGTCAGGGCTGGAAAGAGCCATGGCGGGGACTGGCCTGCGGGTTCCGAGCGCCGCTCCACTGGTCATCTGCTCTCAGATCTGCTTGGGAGGCTGACTCATCCAAGAGCACCTCCCTCCGTGCCGCTCGCTGCTGTCACTGCAGGCTGCCACCAGCCCAGATTCTGGGGACACTCACCCTTCAGCCTGGCTCCGTTGGGCCCTCAGCCCTGCCTGGGCCAGAGCCCACCCTGTCGGACCCTCCCCGAGCTCCTGACTGGGGGCAGGCGGGTTCCAGATCCTTTCCCCAAACCCCGTTTCTTAGGGTTCGATCCTCATCTCGGGGTCACAGACATTTGGCACATGTGTGTCCAGCCTCCTCCAGCCATCTGTCCACCTGGAAGTTCCCAAATTGTCAGCCAAGTGGGAAAGACCAGCGTAGTAGAGCGAAGGAGAGGGCGGTTTCCTTCCAGAAGAGCTGGGGGGCAGCCCCCCAGGTTCCATCCCTTCTGGGAGGAGCCTCTCGCTTCCTAACTGCTGAAATCGGGGTGCGCCTTGCAGGGCTGTGTGTCCCAGTTTCGTTGGCGACGTTTGTTTTCGTCCTCAGTGGTGTAGGAGGCCGGTGTTTCTAACAGTCCACGGCTTGGGGGTTCGATGGGCGTGTGGGAGAGGCGGGCTGGCTCCAGGGGCGCAGGGGAGGCTGGTGAGGGCACAGGGGGCTGCGGCCCTGTCCTTGCGGGGGAGGTTCTGAGGGGCTTTAGGTCTGGGGTGTGGCCCAGGAGGAATGTCAAGGGCATGAGTGTTGAGAGAGAGAAGGGGGCCCGGCGCCCAAATCTTTGAGGGCAGAGACGATGGCGTTGGCACGGGGACAGGAGGTGGCTGGTGCCCCCTGTCCCTGGGGCGGGCTTTGGGGAAGAGGCGCGGCTGCCATCGGCTCACGTGGCTCGTGTGCGGTGTGTGGCGAGGCTGTGAGCGAGGGCTCCGCAGATGTGTCGTGTTCGTGGGACAGCGTGAGGCGCCAGGAGGTGGACGGTGGACGGGACGGCTCAGGACTTCTGCCGTGAGGCGCTCGGTGCTGGTGCAGTGTGTGGGCGCCTGCCCCGCGCCCGCGCCCGGACTTTACCCCTGTGACGTGAGGGCTGTCGGGTGGCACGAGTTGCTTTGGGATCCTGAGAAATGCCCATGTCATTGGACACACGAGAATGTAGTGGACATTAATTCTTTTCAGAAGTGGACTTTTAAAAACAATATACAGAAATTATCAAATCGTAGGGTGACTTTTGAGTGTGGCCCTGACAGCTCAGCTCTCCGTGGACACGGTGGCAGGGCCTGGGCCCCCATTCCCTGATCCCTTTTCCTTTTTCTTAATTTTTAAAATTGAAATAAAGGTGCCATCAAGTGTAAACTCGGGAGTGTGCAACTCAGTGGGTTTTTATAAAGGAAACCTTCTGGCTGATCAAGATACAGCCTTCACCTGCCCTCCCCCTCCCCTGCCCTCCCCCTCCCCTGCCCTCCCCCCTCCCCTGCCCTCCCCCTCCCCTCCCCCCTCCCCACCCTCCCCTCCCCTGCCCTCCCCCTCCCCTCCCTGACCTCCCCTCCCCTCCCTCCCCTCCCCTGCCCTCCCCCTCACCTGCCCTCCCCCTCACCTGGCTTCCCCCTCCCCTGCCCTCCCCTCCCCTGCCCTCCCCCTCACCTGTCAGCCCCCTCACCTGCCCTCCCCCTCCCCGCCCTCCCCCTCACCTGCCCTCCCCCTCACCTGCCCTCCCCCTCACCTGGCTTCCCCCTCCCCTGCCCTCCCCCTCCCCTGCACTCCCCCTCACCTGCCCTCCCCCCTCCCCTGCCCTCCCCTCACCTGTCAGCCCCCTCACCTGCCCTCCCCCTCCCCCGCCCTCCCCCTCACCTGCCCTCCCCCCTCACCTGCCCTCCCCCCACACCTGGCTTCCCCCCTCCCCTGCCCTCCCCCCTCACCTGTCAGCCCCCTCACCTGCCCTCACCCCCCTCCCTACCCTCCCCTCACCTGCCCTCCCCCTCACCTGCCCTCCCCCTCACCTGCCCTCCCCTCACCTGCCCTCCCCTCACCTGCCCTCCCCCTCACCTGTCAGCCCCCCTCACCTGCCCTCCCCTCACCTGTCCTCCCCCTCACCTGCCCTCCCCCTCACCTGCCCTCCCCTCACCTGCCCTCCCCTCACCTGCCCTCCCCCTCCCCTGCCCTCCCCTCACCTGCCCTCCCCCTCACCTGTCAGCCCCCCTCACCTGCCCTCCCCTCACCTGTCAGTCCCCTCACCTGCCCTCCCCCTCACCTGCCCTCCCCCTCACCTGCCCTCTCCCTCACCTGCCCTCCCCCTCACCTGTCAGCCCCCTCACCTGCCCTCCCCCTCACCTGCCCTTCCCCTCACCTGCCCTCTCCCCTCACCTGCCCTCCCCTCACCTGCCCTCCCCCTCACCTGTCCTCCCCCTCACCTGCCCTCCCCCCCGTCAGCCCCCCCACCTGCCCCTCCCCCACTTCCGGACGCCTCTGCCAGCACAGGGTGCCTGTTTCTGAGCCCCTGCCTGCCTCTCTCTCTCTCTCTCTCTCTCTCTCTCTCTCTCTCTCTGTCAGGAGTTACTGGGTGTGGTTCTGCTTTATCTGTCCTTGTGCTGGGTCACGGTCACCGGGACCATTTGCGGCGACTTCCTCCTCTGTCCTGAACATGCGCTGCGTCTCGGGCCCGGGGTCGGCACCTGCCCACCTCACATGGCCTCTGCCGTCATGCCCTACGTCGTCGCCCCGCCACACTCTGCCCTGTCTCCTGACGGTGACTGTGGGCTCTTCCAGTCAAGTCCAGCCCCACTTCTGACTCCCACGGGCCCTGCCGCCGACCTCTGTCCTGACACTGGCAGCCTGGGGTGGGGGTCAGCTCCACGAGACTGCCCCCTTCAGGCTCCAGTCTCACGCCCGGGCCCGTGGGACGTCTGACTACCCGCTGCGAGCCGGACTTCCCACGGCCCCTCCTGGGGTTCGAGAGTCTGCAGAGGGCCCCCAGGACTCCAAGAGACGCCTCGCTGGGAGGGGCCCCCTGAGCCGCGGCACTGGCAGAGCAGCTCCGTGCTGCCCAGCCCCGTCCTGGGGGCTCCATCGCGATGGCTCAAGCCATTGGCCACTGGTGACTGACTCAGTGTCCAGCCCCCCGTCCCTGCGGGTCAAGGGCATGGGCCGAACGTTCCGATCCCCCCTCCCCCGTCCTGCCCGGGTCTTTCTGGGGACCAGCCCCATCCTGAAGCCACCCAGGAGGCCTAGTCACCAGTCACCTCATTGGCACAAATGACACTGTGTCACCCGGAGATTCCGAGGTTCTGAGGCGCTGTGCCAGGAGCCAGATGTGCTTATTACACACTGAACCTGGTTGGGGGTTCCTCGGACGTCCCCCCCAGCACCAGGCCTCAGACTCTCATTTTTGCCAACAGAGCAGGTGTGAAGGTACCAGACGGAGGCCTCAGTTTGCCTTTCCTCGTCCCTGTGACCGTTGGTGTCCCCTCGCACGCTCACGGCTACTTAGGACCTGCTTTTCCCAGTCTTTGTCCGGTTTCAAAATCCGGTTGCCAAAAAGCAATTTAATTGGGCTGTTCACCTTTTTCATTGATTTGTAAGAGCTCTTTGTGTATTTTAGGTATGAGTTTTGTGACTGCCTGTCCCAAATGTCTTCCCTCGTGGCCTGCCTCTCCCTTCTTCATAAACAGAGCGTGAAATCTTACAGTTAGTGCCTCTGTCACCTGTTGGAGAGACGACGTCCCCTCAACCCGAGGCCCTGCACACCCCCCGCCCCAGGGGCTCGCCCTGGTGAGTGCCAGTGGGCCCAGGAGCGTTTATTGAAAAGCCCATCCTTTTCCTGCTGCGTTTCAGCCACATCCTTGTCACAAGTGAGGTGACCAAGGGGGGGGGGGTCCTGTGTCAGGGCGTCTGTCCCGTGGGCCTTGCTGCCAGTATCGCCGTTTCGTAATGACTGTTAATATCTTGTAAGTCCGTCAGGTTTGTTTTCTGCGTGTCTACGGAAATGGATGGACAGTTGCCCGTAGCGGTTCCCCGTGGGCCCGCCACGTGCCACTTGCCCGTGCCAGCCCCGCTCTCCTTCCGCCCCCGGTGCCCGTGGGCGGCTTCTTCCCCACCCCCCACCCCGCGTGCGCCGCCTCGGCACGCTGGCACAGCTCCACAGCAGCGTGGGGCAGAGTGAGGGCGAGCTCTGGTCCCTGATTTCAGGGGAAGGCGTCCAGAATGTCACCGCCACGGACGACTTTTCTTTCTTTTGTAGATAAGCCCCCGCCCTCGCACTGAGGAGGCCCCTGAGTGCTATTGCGTTTTGCCATATGCTGGTTTGTGGGGTTTTTCCCCTTTGTGGACATGCTGGAACTCTTTTCTCTTTTGTTCTTTAATTGACCCAATGCTAAGCCAGCCTGCATCCCTTTAGTAACCCTGTTTGGTTGTCACATAGTATCCTTTCTCTGCGTTGCTCATATTGTGGGGGTATTTTTACAACTACTTACATGAGAGTGATTCGGCCTGTAATTTTCCCATTTTGTCATGTTGCCAGAATTTACCGGAAGCATGTTGGCCCTTATAAAATTAGTTGAGCTTTTTTTAATTCTTGGAAAGATTTTACAGAGAATTAATATTACTTCCAATGTAATTATTTAGAAGAATTCACACCTTTAAAGTCCTGTGAGCTTGGAGTTTTCCTTGTGGGAATGTTTTAAATTCTAGGTTTAATTTTTAAACGGACATCAGTTATTCAGAGTTTGTATTTCTTCTGTGGTCACCCTCATTAAGTTGTGTTTTTAAGGAATTTTTAAAGTTTAAATCGTTTATTGACATAGTTCATAGCTTTATCTTTTTAAACATCTTCAATAGCTATAGATATTAAATTTACTATTGTTTTTTTTCCTCCTTTAATTTTGTTAGTTTTCTTCATGTGTTTTGTGCTATATGAGGTGTGTACAAATTTAGGATCGTTATACCTGCCTTTTGAATTGACACTTTCATCGCCATGAATGTTCTTTAAGATGAAAAATATTCACATTTAAGTCTCCTTGGTCTGATATTGGCATAACTTTACCAGCTTGAGCGTGGGGTAGGTGGGGGGCCAGCTTAGTGTTTATAGGGTGTATTTTTTCCACCCTATTACTTTTAACTTTTCTCTGTCTTATTTTGGAAATGGCTCTTATCAGCGGAAGTGAGTTCTCGTTCTTAATCCAGCCTGACGGTCCTTGTCTTTTCGTTGCAGCATTTGGTCCGTTTACATTTAATGTCATAATGTGTGTTACAGTTTCAGTCTGTCATCGTACCATTTGTCATATTGTCACCCTTGGGGTCTTCCTTTCTTGTCTTCTTCTGGCTTAATTGAGTGTTACTATTCTTTCCGTCCTTCTTTTATTAGCTTCGTTAATTAACACCTTAAAAGATGTATTAAAAATATACCCTGGCCACCTTAGAAATTTAAGACATGCTCTTGGACTGCACCTCCAATAAACTTTCCTTTTCCCAGATCAGGCAAGAACCTTACGTCACTTCAGTTCTGTCTCCCCCGTTTCATTTTGATGCTGCTGTTATCATGTGTGTAAACCCTGGACACGTTGTAAACCCCGGAGTCATCACTATTGTTTTAAGCAGCACTCATTCAGATTCACCTCCAAGGGCATCATTTCTTGTTTGTTTGCTTTTTGTGTGTGTCACTGGCCCTCATATGTGGGATCCGAACCGGGGCCGCTGGCGTCCCAAGCCAACGCTTAACCACTGCGCCACTCGGCCGGCCCAAAGGGCATCATTTCTTCCCGTGTGACCGGCTTATATCCGAGACCACTTTCCTTCTGCCTGAAATACACCCCCTTGCGATTTCTGTTCGCACCAATTTGCAGACAGCTAATTGGTTTTGTTTCTGTGAATTGCCTTTTTTCAAACCTTCATTTGTGAGGTCCTCCCACTGGGCCTAAGTCAGAGTCTGCCGTGGGGTCTGTCTGCACATGTCACCCATTGTCCTCTGGGCTTTGTTTCCGTTGGAACATCACCTGTCAATCTCGTCACTGTTCCCTTGAAGGTAATGCTTCCCTTTCCTCTCTGGTTGCTTTAAAAAATGCCTTTCGGGCGGGTTGAGTGGCGCGGTGGTTAAGCGCTGGCTTGGGAGGCCAGCGGCCCCGGTTTGGGTCCCACATATGAGGGCCAGTGACACTGCCCTCAAAAAAAAAAAAAAAAAAGGCCTTTGTCCTTCTAGTCCAGCAGCCTTGGGTGAGTGGGGTAAATGCTGAATTTCTTCTAATAGGTCTGAGAGCTTTTTGGATTTGGGGCATAATGTCTTCTGTCTCTTTTGCAAAAGATTGGCGAGTATCTTTTTTTTTTTTTTGAGGGCAGTGGCACTGGTCCTCATATGTGGGACCCAAACCGGGGCTGCTGGCGTCCCAAGCCAGCGCTTAACCACCACGCCACTCGGCCGGCCCAGGCGAGTATCTTTTTAAATACTGCAGTGTTCACGTCACCTTGTTCCCCAGCCCTGCAAACTCACATCTAGTCACCAGAACCCATCTGTCCTTCTGTGCTAATTGCAACCCTTCCTACTGCGGCCTCTTATTTTGTCTAATCTGCATATAAATCTGTATGCTGAATCATTAATTTCATTTACTGTGTTTTTTACACATAGGATTTCTAAACCTCTCAGATTTTTAGAATTTGATTTTTTATAGATCCAGTTCATTGGTAAACGTCTCATTTCATCTACCTTTTTAAATGTATTTGAATATTCACCTGTGAGTCCGTTTTTGTTGATTATTCAGCCACATGCGCCATGTCTCGGCCTGCCTAGTACTTTTTTATTATCAGACACTGCGGTTGCCTATTAGACTCTGCGAGTGACCGTCAGACACCAAGTGACCATCAGGCACTGACCGTCAGGCACTGCGAAACTGCAGGAGCCCTGAATGATATTATTTTCCTTGTGAAAACATTTAATTTTATGCTGGCAGATGGAGTGTGGACAAATCACCTTGAATCTGCTAAGGCTGGTCTGTTTCTCATTTTCCATTAATCTCTCTAGTCTCAGCTGAAGGTCTGGGGGTTCACGGGGGCCCCAGTCTCCAGCTTTTGCCTCCCAGCCCCGTAAGCCTGTCAGCATCTCTGCCGAGCTTGCGTGTGCTTTGAGCAGCTGCTCCGCTGGGCCCCTTGGCCTCTTGCCATGAACATGTGCAGCTCAGGGCGCAGCAGGCGCCTCAGGGAAGCCACTGGCTGCATGTTGGCCTCAGTCTGCACAGATCCCTGTCCTCAGGGATCTCGAGAGAGCCCGTGGGCTGAGCTGACACTGCCGCCCCAGCAGGCCTGGGGGCAGCACATGAAAACAGGGAGGACATCCTTGAGCCGGGTCTGGAGGATTGGCCCCGGTGGACCATGGGCTCGCTGGAATCTGTCCCCTCCCCCTCTCCCTCATTTCTCCTTTCGGCCTGGGATTGGTGGCCCTGGGCCTGCCCCAATAGTGTGTTTTAGAAGCACATGATTTTTCTGGTTCCACAGGCCCCAGGTGGGGGATTTGCCTCAGGATGGACACAGCTTGAGCCTCGCCCTCTGATGTAGGTGATGCTTAGATGGCCTCAGAGCTGATGCTCCAGTTACAACTTTGGGGGCTGTTGTAGTGGAATGAATGTGTCCTGCAAGTGAGAAGGATACGGATTTGCGGGGAGCAGGCAGAGCGCTATGGGCTGAATGTGTGTCCCCCGAAATTCCTCTGATGAAACCCTAACCCCCAATGTGATGGTTTTAGGAGGTGTGGCCACTGGGAGGTGAGGAGGTCATGAGGGTGGAGCCCTCGTGATGGGATTAGTGCCCTTGTAACAGTGACCCCAGAGAGCTGTCTGCCGCATGCGGACAACGAGACAGCACCCGCCCTGCAGGCTCCGTGGTCTGGGGCTCCCTGTGTATGCCCGCAGGCTGTGGTGCTGTCCGGGAGGCTGAGTGGGGACAGTTGTGTAGTCTGGATGGTCTGGGCCACCCTGAACCCCAATTTCTGTCTCAGCTGGATACCCACAAGTTCTAGGCCTTGCTCTCCAGGGAGTCAGCAGATACCTGAGGACGTGCGGAGGCCCTGGGGACATGTCCCTCCTCTGGCATTGTCCCCTGTTCTGATTCTCACCCTGTCTGTGATGCCGGGACACTGTTTTGCTGCTGTTTTCCGGCTTTCAGTGACTTGTTGAACGTGAGATTGGACCGGCCCTGGCTGCGTTATCCGTGCCGTCTGATCGCTTTCCCAGCGCCAGCCGCAGTCGCACATGGTCTGGGTGTCTCTGGGTGAGCACGGTCACGCCTGACGGTGCTCTGTGTGGGACACAGGACGTCCTGTCAGGCACGGTGATGGGGGCGGGAGTGCTCACAGCCTGGAGCACTATAAATGTATGTATTTAACTGTGTGTCTACGTATCTACGGTGAATCCAGGAGGGAAGATCATTACATAGAATCAGGTTGACTTCAATCTGAATTTATCTGCAACAAATTACTTGGAAGTTGGAATACATTTCTCCATAGAATCTTCCTGAAAATTTTGGTCAGCCATTTCATTCAAATGTCATTTGTATTTTGACAAATTATCTTGGCGATAAAATTATTACGAAGTCAAACTGTTATAACCCCTCCCTCTGAAAACATCTCTTAGGATTGGGTTTCTCAATGGTTCCTTGGATGGAGGAGGGATAGCTCTGGGGGGCCCCTGAGAGGCCTGCATGTCCTGGACCCCGAGCTGCAGCCCTCGTCTCGCGTGCCCTGTGTGGCCGAGGTGGCTGTTTCCTGTGCTTCCCTAGGTTTCCCGCGGTGTTGTGGCTGCAGAGGACCTCTTCCTGAGCACGTAGGGTGTGTGGGAGGTGGCGGCCCTGTGGTGGGAACCCAGGGGAAACCGAGGGACCCGCCCCCCTCATGTCGCGTGGCACCTTGCCTTTCTCGTGGGCCTGCGCCTGTCACTTACTCATCACGTCTCAAAGCCTGGCACGTTTGAAGCCACATGTCATCCAGGGACAGATTGGTGTTGAGAAGCAGGGGGTTGGAGTGCCAGCTGGTGGCGGGAAGTCCCCAACTGGGCAGTCTGCACTTTGGCCTGCCCTCCCTGCTCAGGCCACCAGGAGGGTTGCCTACCCCCAGCCGTCCCTTGTCCCCCTCGGGTCCTGGCCGACGTGCCCACCCTCCTGCCTCTCACTTGTGTTTCCCTGGCCCCTGGAATGGCGCCTGCATGCTGGTGTGCCCCTGGCAGAGTGGATGGAATAACAGGTTCTCGTTCACGCGGCTGTCACAGGATAAGCGCCCAGGCCTCCTGAAGCCTGGTGACCAGCCCCAGGGGACACAGAGCAATGGGCAGTCACGTGAGGTTGTGTCCGAGGCATTTGTTTAGCCACTGTTGTCCCCCAAGACTCCCCAGCCAGTGTGGCCACCAGGCTTCACAGCAGCCCTGGTACATTCCAGGCTAATGTTCCCCTGAAATTCCAAATGCCCATTTCTGGAAGGTTCCATCGCAACTCTTAGGTTCGAGGAGCATCTGAAGTAAGTGCTCGGGAACCTCAGCAGAGCAAGTGATGGGACAGAGAATGGCAGTGCTCGGCCTACGACCCCTCCTCTGCCTCTACACCCACAGCCCTGCACACGGCCCGATGACCCACGGCCCTGCACACGGCCCGATGACCCATGGCCCTGCACACGGCCCCGATGACCCACGGCCCTGCACACGCCCCGATGACCCACGGCCCTGCACACGGCCCCGATGACCCACGGCCCTGCACACGGCCCGATGACCCATGGCTCGTCCATCTCAATACTGGAAACGGGAGCTTCTGCATCGTTGTGATTTGTGTAAATTTTTGCCCAGAACCAGCCGGCCTTGCACCTGGTCCTGGGGAGAAAGACTGGCGGCCCTTCCCCACTGGGGCACGGAATCCACAGGACATCGCTCCCAGGAGGAAGCTGGCCTGGGGGTGGTCCCGCCCTGCCCGAGCCCCCGTGGGGCTGCACCCCACCTCCCGCTGCTTTGGTCCGAGGCTCCTCACTGGCTCCTGCTTGGGGCTGTCCCTGTGCAGCGTGTTCCAAGGGCTGCAGGGCTGGTGTAGGTGGTCACCAGGTAGTGGGCCATTTCCAGCGAACAAGGGAGTCCTCAGCCAGCGTCCCGACTGGCTCCAGACAACGCAGCCGCCTGCGCCCCCAGACGGGGGGCTGCGAGGTATGTTGAGCAGCCTGTTGCTCTCAGGTTCTTAAAATGTATTTTCTTCGCCTTGTCAGAGCCCGCAAGATGCTGGGTTGCCATAGAGATAGATGACTGGTTAAAATCCCCGCAGCCATCCTAATTATAGTTTCAGAGTGTGGAGCGAGGCTGAGGGGAAACAGGCGCCCTGAGAGCTGCGATGGCTCCTCCTCCATCCCCAGTGGGGCCTACGCTCGGAGAGCTCGGGACCGGGAGGCGATGAGATGTGCTGAGTGCCCGCGGGCACGCGCCTTCCAACAGCTCCGCCTCCGGAGCTCCGCCTGGACACACACGCCGAGGTGGTCTGGGCCTAGCAGGACAGTGTGTGTGGGGCATGGCCGGACCCGCCCCAGGGGCCCACAGCGTCGCCTCCACCGAGATCAGTCCACCTGAGAAGGCAGACACACAGCTGGGCACACAGCCGCCCCACCCGGGGCCGTCCACAGAGCGCCCACCCCTTGGAAGCACCTCACACACGCGTTCTCTGAGGACACTTGTCGTTTTCTTCCTTTTACACAGTGGCTGTTGCTTTAGGTCAGGAATAGTGCTGTGACTTTCCGAGCAGAAACTCACCTGCTGAAAATGTGACCGTTGTTGAGCCATCGGCCCGGCAGCTGATGGCCCTGGCCTGCGAGGGGTCACCTCGGGGCTTGGGTTCAGGGAGCCAGGTGGCACCATCCTGCCGTGTCCAGCGCAGCCCTGCACATGGGGTCTTCTAGCAGAGTCCAGAGCTGGAACGTTTTTGGGTTTTGGTGGCCGCCATTGTGAGGCGTGGGTTTTCCCAGGAAGGTGGGTACTTAGGTGACAGAGACGGTGAGGAGGCCGTCGCCCCAGCCCCACCCTCAGAGAGATACCAGGCAAAGCAGGAGAGAGGGGTCCCACCTGGCCCATGCTCCTCAGACCGCCAAGGTCATCACAGCCAAGGACGTCTGAGAGACTGTCACAGCCCACAGGGGCTGAGCAGACGTGACGACTAATAGTGTGGGATTCTGGATGGAGGATGGGTCAGGAAGTGGACATTGGAAAAACTAAGGAGATTGGAATCAAGTGCGTACCTTAGTTAATAATGTGTCAGTATCGGCTCATTAATTGTCACAAGTATATCTGTCTGCGAGATGGTGGCGATGGGCAGAGGGGTTGGGCTCTGTGGGAACACTGCGGGACACATCCCGAGACCCCCAGTGGCGTCTGGACCTCAGATGGCACCGGACCCTAGAATACACTTGTTTTTTCCTGTACCTACATACCTATGACGGACTTTAATTTATGAACTAGGCTCAGTCAGAGATGAACAGCAAGGACTAGTGCTAAAACAGAGCAGCGATAACAGCCTGCTGGCCGGACTTATGCGCCTGTGGTCACTGCTCCGGGCTCCCCTGCTGACGGCCTCGCAGAGGCTGCCGTCGCTCGGAGCGTGTTTCCCATCCGTCTCCCACCACCGGTTCAAGGCCTGCCCCCTCCTAGCTGGCATGCCCCACGCTCCGTGGCCGGAACCTTTGTGGCCTGAGGGGCGACAGCAAAACTGGCACAGGTTTCTTTTTCCTTCTTCACAATTTCACAGATAGAAGAGTCGTTTTTGCCGTAGATCTCAGCAACCTCAGCACACGGTACTTTTCTTTCCTCAGTAAGTCGAGGGCTTTCACCTCTTTACTTACAGGAAGCGCTTCTCGGCTTCTCTGTCATATCCGATTGCCAGCACCCCACTCCTGCGCTTTGGGGCCATGATTAAGGGAAATCAAGGGGATGTGGGCACAGCACTGGGATAGCGTGACGGCCCATCTGTTCACCGAGACTGCCAGTCTCCAGAAGCAAACTGTAAAGAAGATCCTGATCAAAAGTCTGAGTTTTTCTCCCCATCAGGTTACCAAGGTCTGCGTTTCCTTCTGAAATTTGTTGTCATTTCGCTTCTCATGTTTAAGCCCTTATTTTTCGAGGTGAGAAATTTGCTTGTGGGGTGAGGCCGATGCCTCAGTCAGCTCGCACCGACGTCACTGGGCTGGGGGTGACATGACAGGCCTCCCTCAGTGCTAGAGGCTGGAAGTCTCAGAGGAAAGTGCCAGTGGGCTCAGATTCTGTGAGGGCCTCCTTCCCACCGTGGCCCCACGTGGCCCCGTGTCCTCATGTGGCCAAGAGTGCATGGTAGGGCCGGCCGAGGGGCTCAGTTGGTTAAGAGCTCGCTGAAGAGTGCGAGCTGAGCTCTGAGCAACGGTGGTTCGATGCCCAGCCCGAGCTGAGCTGCCACTGTGCTATCAACAGGTGGCAGGAGGGCTCAGCTAAAAAAAAAAAAAAAAAAATGTGCACAGTGGCTCTTCCTTATTAGGACACTAATCCATCATGGGGGCCCCACCCTCATGACCTCTTCTCACCCTAATGATTTCCTTAGAGGCCCCACCTCCAAATGCAGCCACACTGGGTGGGGCTCAGGGCTTCGACATATGAATTGGGGGGGCGGGGGCACAGTCCCCATCAGCAGGGATGCCGGTTTTCTCACTGTGAATAGGGTGTTGCTCTTGCACCCGTGGAGGTCACATGGGGCTCCTGCCCTGCCCCCTGGGCTGGTCCCGCCTGCCGTGGGCTCCCTGGCGCCTTGGCCCCTCCCAGGATGCCAGGCAGCGTTAATCGAATTTGCAGAATGTCCAGGAGGTATGTTTTGACTTGGACGTGGCGTGAGCACTGGGCAGAGGAGCAAGCCAGCGCCTCGGCTCTGCTGCGTCCTCACCTGACCAGCTTAGCTCCCTCTGTCACCACCGTCTCTGTCCCCGTCTGTCTCTGTCCCTCCATGCCTTCTCCCTCGTTCTTTGGGGCCCGGCAAGGGGTATGAATGCCACACGAGGGGACGGTCAGCCCCGTGGGCATTAGCAGGGAGCCCGTGGCAGGCTTCCTCCAGATCAAGCCAGGGGCCGCACCCTGTCATCTGGGCAGAGGCCCTGGGGCAGCCCAGGACCGAGGCGTGAGCTCCAGGTGTGAGCAGGAAGGCCGGTTGGCTTTGCCTTCGCCTGGGCCTCTGCCCGTTGGCCGTGGGGCTCGGGGTCCCTCACTCGACCCCCCAGGAGAGGGAGGGCGGCAGGCTTGTGAGTGCCGTGGCCTGACTCCGGCAGGTTCCAGCCAAAGCTGGTCGGTCGTTTGCTTGTTTTAAAAACATTCCGCAGCAGTTTCCACATTCGTGTCTTCATGGCACTTCCATGACTCTGAAAGTCGCTTTTACTGCAGAACTTTATAAAAGCACAAAGCTCCCCTTGTGTCCTGAAGACTTTGTTTTCACATACATTCGTTTCAAGTGTTTGGAAGGAGCGAGGTGAGAGCCTTTTGGAGGGAGACTAAAAGCAGCAGCTGCAGCCGTGGCTTCGGCGCCGGCCTTTCCCGTCACAGGGTTTCACCCTAAACTTCAGGAGGTTTGAACGATCGGATGCGTGTCGTGAAAGAGACGTTTGGGTAACTTGGATCCAGCACAAGCGTTCGCTTCCTTTGGTTTCCTTCTGCCCCAAGATTTGTTCGGTGAGGGGCCCGAGGGGGCTCTCGTGTCCGGGGAAGGGGTGGGCGGTGCTGGCTGGGCGGCAGCCGCTGCCCCTCGGAGGACGGCCAGGCGTAGATATCACAAGCCCACAGTCCATCCGAACCGTGTCCTGTGGAGAAGGGCCTGTTTTCATACCGGCGGGAAGCGGGTGTGTGGGACGACGAGTGGGACAGCACAGGGGCTCGGCTGACCCGGGCGGGTGGCCGTCCACAAGGCCGTCCTGGCTGCTGCTTCCGTCCTGTGACCTGGGAATCCTGTGACCTGGGACGAGGCAGAGAGGGGCCCGCCCGCGAGGGTGCTGTTCCGGCTCCAGCCACCTGGACGGGAGCCCGTCCCAAAGGCACCTGTGGAGTGGGGCCAGCAGGCACCGGGCTGTTCCTTCACACCTTTCTCATATCCTTTGCAGAGTCCATCTACCGCCGCGGAGCCAGAAGATGGAGGAAACTGTACCGCGCCAACGGCCATCTCTTCCAAGCCAAGCGCTTTAACAGGGTGAGTGCTGCTGCCTGGGGATGAGGGCTTGTGGGCTGTTGCATGTTGTGTGCTGTGTGCCCAGTGCTGTGTGCTGAGTACTGATTGCTGACTACCATATGCTGAGTGCCAAGTATTATGCAGTAAGTAGTGTGTGCTGAGTGCTGAATGCTGTGTGCTGAGTACTAAGTGCTGTGTGCTGAGTGTCACTTGAAAAGTGAAGAGAAAAGAGGGCAAGCACTTCCTGCCATGAGTGGGCCGGGCTGTTTGGCACACAATGGAGAGACCATCCTGAGCTGGGTACAGAAATAATTTCCCTTCATCACAAATGAGCCTTCACCAGGCTTCCTGAGCCCGTCAGGTTCCCAGCTCAGGTCTTTCCCAGTTGGTGCTGCATGACAGATGCAGTCAGATCTCGACCCCCCAGCTCTCGGGGGTGTAATCCTTGGTTGGGGCGCCGTGACGCCGCGGTTCCTGGCTGTCTGCATCCAGTAGTGGGGCTGGATTTGACAGGTAGCAGTAGGATGCGTGTCGCACTGCACACAGTGTGAGCGATGACTAGAAGTGTCTCCTGTGACCCCCAGAAGCCCGACACAGCCCCCAGTCACTCCCCATACAGCCCCACTGCCTGGCCCTTGGTGAAGGGCCCTCGAGCTGAGTCCCCATTGTTTCTCTCCATGACGCTTTTATATCTCTAGAAATGACGTGATTCACGTGGCTGTATAAATTGTTCCATGTCTCTGAGGAAGGGGAGGTGTCTGCAGGTGCCTCGGTGGCGAGGGACCCTGAGTGCCCTGGGGCTGCTGGAATAAAGCACCACAAACTGGGGCCTTAAAACAAAACTTCAGGGGCCGGCCGAGTGGCGCGGTGGTTAAGCGCTGGCTTGGGAAGCCAGCGGCCCCGGTTCGGGTCCCACATATGAGGGCCAGTGACACTGCCCTCAAAAAAAAAAACAAAACAACAAAGCTTCATTCTCTCACAGTCTGGAGGCTGGAAGTTCAAAACCAAGCTGTCAGCAAGGCCACTCGCTCGGGTGGCTCCGAGGCAGGTCCCTCCTGCCGGCATTGCTGGTGTCCTGGGCCTGTCTTCACGTGCCCTCGCCTCTTTGGGTCTCTGTGCCCTTAGAGGACACCAGCCATGGGGAGGGCCACACAATCGGTACGGGCTCGTGTAAACTACACCTACGAAGCTGCTTCTCCAGATAAGGTCCCACCTGAAGTTCTGGGTGCACCTGAGCCTGGGGACACCGCTGAGCCAGCACAGCGTCGGCGTGCTCACCGGAGAGCCTCTGCGCTGCTGGGCTCCGTGCCTGCCCTCCCCTCCTCCTCGGAGCCAGTGTTTTCCCTTCCTTCCTGCCTAGGCTCAGATGTCTGTCCATTCAGAATATCAGAGAGGGTTCTGGGACCCCGCCCCCATGCTGGCCTCAGGGCAGTGCTGTTACCAGCATTACTGGCTGACTCCCTGGCGCAAGACAAAGCCCGCCCGCCCAGGGGGGCAGCCAGGGCCCAGCAGCACAGGGGGCCTGCCGGGCCTTTCTCACCTGCAGTGTTTAGGAGCCAAACCCCTTTCTCGGGCTGCTGGGTACAGACACTCCTCTCCAATCCCCTGCCTGCCCCTCCTGTGGGCCCCCCTCCCCCGCACCAGAATCGGTGAGCAGAGGCTTTTCTTCCCCATGGAGAAGTGGGGGAACCCCACAGGGATACCCTACAGCCCTTCCACTACCCTGATGACATATTGGCTTCTCTGTGCCATTGGTCTGCCAGCAGGTACGTCTATGTCCTGTGCTGGTGTGTCCGTCAGCTCGGCCACACCCCAGGCCCACGTGTGGCAGGATTCAAACAGTTTTCTTTTTTTTTTTTGAGGGCAGTGTCACTGGCCCTCATATGTGGGGCCGAACCCAGGCCGCTGGCTTCCCAGGCCAGCGCTTAACCACAAACAGTTTTCTTAAATGAGCCCAGTTCAGGCTGCTGGTGGATCCTTTTTTATTCTTCTCCAGGGGTAATTTGAGACTCTCTCAAAGAAAGGAATTTGTTAGAAATTACAAAAGGGGACTAAAACATGTAAATGAGTCAGGGCTGGGGAAAAATTTTAATTGGGGAACCCAGGTCCCTGTGAACATGCAAATGTGCCCGGTAATGGGATGACCGACCCCCAGGGAACAACTGTGTGGCCGGGTGTCTGAACATTCAGCCTCAGGACCAAACAAGCTGGTAATTACCACTGATTTCAGACTGCTTAGAACCATGGGATCATTCAAATCTTTAAACATATTGAAAAAATTGTGAAGATAATTGCATCCTGCCCTATAGCCGTTCAAAATTGCATCCTGCCCTATAGCAGTCACTTTCGTCCTGGTCCTTGTTTGGGTGAGGCTCGGGCCAGGGCTGCCCCACACTCCTCTCAGCCTGGCTCACCCCACCCAGACGGGACCCCTGGCTGTCTTTGCTCGGCCCAGCAGAGTGACACACACCCCCCGACACACACACACACACACACACACACACACACGCACGGGGCCTTGCCCGGCGGGGCTCGTCATCCTGCCTGATGTCCTCCTCCCTGTGCCCTCACAGAGCAGGACCCAGAGGAGGCGCCGTTCTCCCCAACCTTGGGATGGACACAGGTGGGGGACACGGGGGGCGCCCAGGGAGGGCCTGGTGCCGATGTGACAAGGGGCCTGGGCCACCTCTTGCCCCAGCGCCACATCATCTTTTGAGACAATTGGGGCAGGTGCCTGTGTCCCAGTGCTTGGCTGGGTCCCTCAGTGGAGCATGGGCTTTAGGGAGCGCCCGGACCACAGCTCGACGGCGACTGTTGTTGCCCACAGAGAGCGTACTGTGGCCAGTGCAGCGAAAGGATATGGGGTCTCGCGAAGCATGGTTACAAGTGCATCAACTGCAAACTGCTGGTCCATAAACGCTGCCACGACCTCGTCCCCTTGACCTGCAGCAGGCATATGGTGAGTATGGGGCGGGGCGGGGGGCCGCCTGGGACCCCTGCCTGGTCCCGTCCTGGTGGGGTCCTGACGCAGACACTCTCCCTGCCACTGGGGGGCCCCGGGGGCTGCAGAGGGATGGCCCAAGCCAGCGGTCTGCGACAGGACCCCTCTTCCCCGACCCTGAGAGCCCCAGCACTCTCGGGGGGCCCCATGCCCTCTGCTGCTTGAAGCCGAGCGGGAGGTTAAGCCGTAACTCATCCTACCCAGTCGTGAAGCTGTTCAGAAAGTCTAAGGGCCCGGCCGTGTGCTGCCCTCATCACCTGCCTGGGCCTTGGACGTGAAGCGTCCAGCCACTCAGGGCGTTGCTGGTTCACCTACACCCTGTGGCAGCGTGAGTGGGAACCATGCCTCTGGGGGCCGGCGTGCTGTTCCCCCCACTGCTGCTGGAGCACAGGCACATGGGGTCCCCACGCAGGCTGGCGAGGGAATTGGTGCGGCCTTTCTAGGGGTCCTTTAGCCGTGGCTGCAAGACTGGAAAGGCACACAGACCCTTGGGCTCCCTGGGTCCACGCAGCCTGAGAAATGAGGCCAGCCCAGAACTTGGTCACCAGGGCTGAGGGATGCGCACGCTGGAACCTTGATGTCCACCAATAGGGAGCTCCCTCCATTATGAGCCAGCGCATGGAACCGGGAAATGGGGCTCCACGCAGATGCGGGGTGGGGGTGGGGCGCAGGGGATACGTCCAAGCATGATGTGAAAACAGCCATTTTATAAGGCAGCTGCTGGAAAGGTCACCGCTGGTGGCGCTGAGTGGGCCCCTGGGCCTGTGAAATGGAACAGTTGTGTGTGTATATGATTCGTGTCACAATGTATCTATAAGTGGTGTCTCCAGAAGCTACATTGTGACACCTGCTCCGTCACTTTGTAATGCGCAGTCTCCCTGCAGGATTCTGTCATGCCTGCCCAAGAACCTGCAGTAGATGACAAGGATGATGACGTGGACCTTCCTCCTGAGGACACTGATGGAAGTAGGGGCTGCTTCCTTCCCGCTGGCCAAGCCCCAGCTCCCCTCGCCCTGGGGCGCCCGCCTGCTTGCTCCCCTTCCAGACCCCGAATTCTTCCTAGATCCCGTCTGCGCTCCCAGGGTGAAAGCCGCTTCCCAGAGGGGCCAGGAACACACAAGCCAGGGCCACCTGAGCGGAGAGGGGCAGGGCAGGGGCCTTCCCTGGGCTCACATCTCCATGCGTTCCTGCCATGGGAGTGCGGGGAGGGGATCGTCCCTCTGCGCCAACTTCAGGAGTTGTAGACCAGCGGTTGGCAAACTGCGGCTTGCGAGCCACATGCGGCTCTTTGGGTACATTCGGTCTCAATTGTTTGCCAACCCTGGGAAGAGCCAATCCTGTCTCCTGTCCCTCACAACAATTTAAAAATCATTTGAGGGCCGGCCGAGTGGCGCATTGGTTAAGAGCTGGCTTGGGATGCCAGCGGCCCCGGTTTGGATCCCATATGTGAAGGCCAGTGATACTGCCCTCTAAAAAAAATAATAAAAATAAAAATCATTTGAGAGTCATAAATATATTTTTACAAATAAGGAAAATTTAATATTATAAATGAAACCATGATAGTTTTATTTGAATTTTCAATTTTACTTCAGAGCCACACATACATACCCAAAGAGCTGCATGTGGCTTGCGAGCCACAGCTTGCCCAACCCCGGGCGGCTCTTCCAGCTCAAAAGTTTGCCGACCCCTGTGAGACCTGTTGTGGAGGCTCTGGGGCAGCAGCCACACCTGCCATGCCAGCCCCGCCCACAAAGCGCGGCTGCAGAGCTGACCTCCGGGAAGAGAGGCCTGTGTGTGCTGGGCCAGCTGCCGTCTGGTCCTGGGCTCCATTTTTTGTGGGGAGAGACTTTTTTAATGCTGAGAAGCATTTGGAGAGCGATTTTGAATACCATTTTTACTGATGGCCCAGCTTTAAGCTTCCAAAGCTTGTGGACTGTTACAGGGGCATGTGAGAGCCCCAGTCCTCGCTTGATAAATGTGGGTTCCATCCCTGGGAGCTCTTGAAGAGTGATCTGAGACCACTACACGTAAAGCACTTGGCACCTCACACAAAGGAGCCTCCTAATAAACAATTAATTACCCCACACACACCCGTCCACGCAGCACCCACCCTCCATCCATCCATCTCTCCACATATGCCAAAGTCTTATATGACTGCTTCCTTCTAGAAGAACCATTGGGGAAACTTGTCACAAATGCAGGTTCCCAAGGCCCACCCCCAAGCGCTCAGAGTCGGCAAATGTGGCTGGGCCCAGGGAGCTGCGTCTCTGAAGACCCATTCAGTCCATGTGGCTCTCCCCTGGGCACTGCTGACCCGGCCAGGCCAGGCCGCCGCTTGTCTGCTGAGGGCCGATGGGCCCTGGGCCTGGGCCGGGGTCCTGACAACACCTGTCATAGTCCTTTCTCTCTCTCTCTCCCCTAGTTGCTTATATCTCTTCCACCCGGAAACGTGACAGCATCAAAGATGATTCTGAGGTGAGTGTACATAGCTGCTCATTGGAACATCTGGGGTCCTTTTGACATCCTTAGCTCATTCCTGGGGCAACTGTGGAATTTCAGTACAGAGTAGACGTGTCGGGCTTGTTGCCCGTCCTGCGTGAGGGCGTGGGCTTGTGGGCGTCCCGAAGTGTACCCCTGAGGCATTTGGGGCGGGAGTCTGTGGTCCCTGAATGGCCGAGCAGAGAGAGCAAACGAACGCGGAAGACGTGAGTGTGCTGTGGCTGACTCTTGCGTGAGGGCTGCTGTCACCCTGCTGCTGCCGTACGAGTCCTACAGTGATACAGAGGTGACAACACTGGGTCCGTGTGCTGAGCCTGGGTCAGGAGACCTCTGTCAAGTTTGAGTGACGATTGCACATTTTCGTGAGGGCGAACACGTGGCACTGTGCCTAGCACACAGGACGTATCCCCAACACTGACGCTGGCGTGCCCACGTCAGCCTGGGCGGCTTCAGCTGTCACAGCGGGAGACCGCCACACGGTGCTTTGACAAGGCGGGGAGCCTGGCCCCTGGGGGTGGGCTCATCGGCCTCTTCCTTGCCTGCTGGGCATGCGTGCAGGGCTGGCATTGTCTCTGGGCTCAGGGTCAGGAGGAGACCGATAGTTGCCATCCAGACTCTAGTAACTTAATTCTAATGTCACTCCCAGTGTTCAGATTCTTTTGTTTTCTACGACTGGCTTTTGCAGCCTGTGCCAGGCATTCCCATTGCTGGGAAATGGTGTCTCATGAAGCATTGAGATGTGGGCCCCTCTCGTGGGCATGGGCCCCCTGGCTTTGGGGATGGGGTGCACAGTGTGGGGAGCTGCACCTGTCAGGGCGTGAGGAGAGGGGCCCAGGGTCATGGGCTGCTGCTGTCACAGCTGGGTCTTGCTCGGCCACGTTCTTTGTGAGTCCCCAGAGGCTGCTGTCCCCAAGGCTCTTTGGGGTCCGGGTCTTCTGCTCTGAGTGCAGTCCCCCCAGCACACTGTGTGCCCAGATGGCAGAGCGGGTCCAGGGCTGCCTTTGGAACTGCAGTTTTGGTCAGTATTTACCCATTCCTTTTCCGTGGTGCGCTTCCCACACCACCGAGCAGCTCTTCACTCCTCAGCGCATGCTGCCGGCGTGTCCTGCAGCTTAACCCAGTTCTGACACTGTATGCCTGGAGACGGCCCCAGACCCACAGGTGGAGGGCTCAGGCCCACAAGAGTGCCCACTTCACCTGTCAATCGAAAGTCAGGTTGTTGCAGGTGCTTCTGACCTACCGGCCCGGCACTTAGAGGTTCCCGCGACCCCCTCCTTGGGTTCCATAAATTTGCTGGAGCCGCTCACAGAACTCAGACAAACAGGTTACTGTCCAGATCAGGTTTATTGTAAAAGGATGTAATTCAGAACAGCCGGATGTAAGAGACGCACAGGGCAGGGTGTGGGGAAGGGGCACTCTCCCCAAATCTCCATGTGTTCGTCAGCCCGGAAGCTCCCTGGACCCCGTCCTTTGGGTTTTTATGAGGCTCCATTACCTCTCTGCTCCCTGGAGGCGGGGGTGGGACTGAAACTTCCAGCCCTCCGATCACACGGTTGGTTTCCCTGGCAACCAGCCCCATCCTTAGGTGACTTTGGGGCTTTCCGAAAGTAGCTTCATTAGCATAACAAAGGGCACCTTCTGGCACTTAGGAAATTCCTAGGGTTTTCGGAGCTCTGTTCCTGCACCCGGAGGAAGACCAAAATACATAGTTCTTTTTATAGATCACAGTGTCACAGTGTGCCCTTCTGGCCAGGCACACCCTCTCTGCCGGTCGTGTTCTTCCCTGGCTTCGTCCCAGAGGTGCTGTTGGGCGTGTATCTGCTGCAGCTTTGGGTGACAAATGAGGCACGAATTGTACGCCTGAGCCATGAACAGTCACCCAGCTGGTGTTCGCCACCTGTCCACTAACAAACCGCAGGCCACAGCTTTCTCAACGTAATGACGAAGGTCACCCTCTGGACCTCTCGATTTTGCCCCCTGGTGGTTCTGTGTCTGGAGGAGCCTTGGTTGCTTTTTCGTCTCCCGTAGACACTCTTGCCAGAAATCTCTCGCAGGAAGGAAGCTTGTTTTTTGTTTGTTTGTTTGTTTGATTTTTTTTTTTAAGATTTTACTGGGGATTGGGGAAGGGGAACAGCCAAGTTGCTGTCCTTCAGTCTTAGTTGTGGAGGGCACAGCTAGCTCAGCTCCAAGTCCAGTCGCCATCCACCTGCCCATCGGCAGCTCGTGGCCACTCAGCTCAAGGTGCCGTGTTCAATCTTAGTTGTGGGACTCCCATGCGGGAGTCGAACCAACAGCCTTGTTGTTTTTTTTAAATATGTTTTTAATTGGGTAATTGGGGGAGGGGAACAGCGTTGGGGAACCGGGGAAGGGGAACAGACAAGTTTCTGTCCTTTTGTTCCTCAGTCTAGTTGTGGAGGACGTTGCTTCACTGGCCCATGTTGGTATCGTCATTGCGCTCTTCCCGGGTGAGGCAGATTGGTCGCCGGCCTCTGGATGGCCACTCATCGCGGCTCTTGGCAGCTCACACTGGCTGCCGGCCACTCACACTGGCTGCTGGCCACTCACTGTCTCTGGGGCTCGCACAGCCCAGCTCCAAGTGGAGCTGTTGTTAGCTGTAGAGGGCAGTGTCACTCGCTCTCATATGTGGAATCCAAACAAGGGCCACTGGCATCCCAAGCCAGCGCTTAACCAATGCGCCACTCAGCCGTCCCATCAGCAACCTTGTTGTCAGGAGCAGGTGCTCTCACCAGCTGAGCCATCCTGCCACCTGTTGGCAGCTCAGCTCGGGCGCAGCTCGCTGGCCCATGTGGGAATTGAACTGGCGACCCTGTTGCTTGCTCAGAGCTCGCACTCTAAACTAACTGAGCCACTCGGCCGGCCCAGGGAAGCTTCTGTTTCTCAACAGGTTGCCTTTCTCTCTCGATGTCTGTTTCCAGCAGCACTTGCTCAGCTATGGCAGGTCTTTGCAGACATTAACTGACTGTGGCCCTGGGAGGGCCAGGGGCTCCCCTGTCCCAGCCCTGATGACCTTGGGGCGTGTGAGCTTGTGGTCACATTTTCAGCCTGCCTGTCCAGGGAAGGCTGGCCCCAAGCGTCCTGCATCCCAGAGGGGCCACCGGTAGCTGTCCCATCAGAAGCTGCACTGCCCTTACGTCTGGCCTCACTTCCTGAGCGGGGTGGGGGGGTCACAACCCATGAGCAGAGTCGGGCTCGGGTCTGGGTGCAGGGGCCGCAGTGCAGGCCGGCCGCGGCGCAGCGCCGCCATCTGAACTGCATCTGCGCTGGGCACGGCCCCTTCCCACTGTGTGTGCTTCTCCCTCAGGACCTCAAGCCGGTCATCGACGGCATGGACGGGATCAAGATCTCTCAGGGCCTGGGGCTGCAGGACTTCGACCTGATCCGGGTCATCGGGCGCGGCAGCTACGCCAAGGTCCTGCTGGTGCGGCTCAAGAAGAATGACCAGGTGTACGCCATGAAGGTGGTAAAGAAGGAGCTGGTGCACGATGACGAGGTGAGCCCACCGGCGTCCAGCCGCTTCCTCTCCACGGCGGCTGCACGCACGCGCTGCCGTTTTGACTTGGTGGACCCAGCACGCTGACCACGTCGTGCCGCCATGACCTGTGTCCAGCACTAGGGCCTTCCCACCCGCCGACAGGAGACCCCACGCCACCAGCAGCCACCCTGAGCTCCCTCTGGCTCTGGGCGTTTCCCGTACGTGCAGCCCCACGTGCGGCCTGGTGCCCGCTCTCACTGGGCACCGTGTGTCCAGGGCCCGTCCCCGGGTGGCTGATGGATACCCAGCGTGCAGCTGAGCCACGTCGGTTTATCTCGTCACGCGCGATGCTGACAGACAGCTGGGCTGTTGCCACCTTTGGGCTGCTGTGAACACACGAGTACACGCATCTGTTTGGGCCCCTGCTCTCAGCTCCAGGGTCTTCACCTAGGAGTGGAATGGCGGGGTCCCGGGGTAACCCTAACCCTGTGCCTAACTGTCTGAGGACACGGCAGCTGCGCGTCCCCCACCGCCACCGGCCGTGCCCGAGGGCCCAGCTGCCTCGCAGCCTTTCCAGTCCCTGCTGTTTTCTGGTTTTACATCAATGCCATTGCGGTGGTTTGGGCCTGCGCTCCCACGGCGACTGGTGACGCTGCGCGTCTTTCCACGCGTTCCTTCCTTCATGTACTTTAACCTTTTCCTTCCTGGGTGCTGGTCGTTTCCCTTAGAAGCAGAGCAAGGGCTGGCGCACAGCTGGCAGGGTGCTCCTGTTAGGCTGCTGGCACCTACGGGGCTGGGTGTGTGGGGACCAGCACGCCACACGGGGCCCCGACCTTTCCCTGGCCTGGCTCAGGGCTTGGAGGGCAGAGCTGGGGCTGAAGCTGAGCTTTTGGCATTTGTGCAGTGCACACACTGCCCAACTGGCCCGAGTGCTGAGCTCACAAGGGACGGTGGTGTTGGGGCCTCCAGCTGAGGAAACTGAGGCTCAGGGAGGTGCAGTGCTCTGCCGACAGCAGCCCCGCCGATGATTCCAGCCCCTTCCCCGCACAGCTGGCAGCTGGGAAGTTAATGGAATGTGTGGGGTCAAGCGTGTGTAGAGCCCCAGGGGGAAGGGCACTCAGGAGAGCCCCTGCTTCGGGCGCTTCTCTGCATCTTCGTGTCGCCCACTGTGGACCAAGGGGCAGAGGTGGGCTGTGATGGCCCCTCTCAAGTAGAGCGGGACTAGGAGTTGGTGAGCGGGGGGCTGTGTGCGTGTGTGAGAGACACTGGTGTCCCTTGGCCGTGAGTCTGGGCCATGGACATCAGGCCATAGGGTCACTACAGTGGTGGGCTGGATGGTGGCCCCCCAAAAGAGATGCCCACATCCTAATCCCTGGAACTTGTTTGGAAGTGGGTCTTTGCAGGTGTAGTGAAGGAGGTTGGGGAGTCATCCCGGGTTATCTGGGTGGGCTCCTTTAGAGAAAGATAAGAAAGGTATGAGGCAGACACAGAGAGACGGTGATGTGAAGACGGAGGCAGAGGGACAAGCTGGGACGTCTGGAGACACGGGAAATGGGAAGGCCGGAAGGATCCTCCCTAGGGCCCTGCCACATCCCGACTTCAGACTGGCGGCCTCAGAGAGAATAAGTTTCTGATGTTGGAAGTCCCCTAGTCTGTGGCACTTCGTTAAAATAGCCTCAGGAGTCTAGCAGGCAGTAAGGAGGCCGCTGCAGCCAAGCGAGAGAGCCTGGTGGCCTGACCTCTGCCTGGGGGGGAGGGGTGGGCCTCGGCGACCCACCCGGGCGTCCTGCATGAGCAGCTGGGTGACCAGGCGCTTTTGGAGAGCAGATGGTGGCTGGTCATGAGCGCTGCTGATGCAGGAGGAGGTGCCCGTGGAATTGCACAGCAGCCACTGGGCCAGCAGGTCTGGAGCTCGGGAACAGGGCCTGGGAGTCCTCCGTACAGACAGATGGCCTTGCAGCCTTCCACCCGAGGGGCCTCCTGGCAGAAAGAGGGGAGGGAAGAAGGGGCTCAGGACCGAGCCCGAGGAGGAGTCGGTGGGAGTTGGTGATGTTTCCGGACCTTCCGGGGAGGCAGCCTTTCAGGTCCTTCCCTCGAGCCCTGCTCTGCGGAGTTGGGACGGAACCAAAGCTGTGAACTCATGGTGACTCTGAAGTTGACTTGGCAGCTTTTCCCCAAGTTCCAGCCCGGGTGGGAGAGAGACAGCCCTGTAGGAGGAGCAGCCCTGGGGAGACGGATGTGGGACTCTGCTTCCTCGTGTCTCAGTGGGGGTGTGACACCCACCTCCCAGGTCTGCCCTGGGGAGCGCGTGAGGCCGTGCTCGGGCAGCCTGCAGCCCAGAGGCCAGCACACAGCTGGTGATGGCGGCTTTGGTGGCGGTGGTGGAGGTGGTGATGGTGACAGTGATGGGTGATGTAGTTCTAAATGGGCATTTCTTTTCCCCCCTGCATGGTCCTCCCATGAGCAGGGGTGAGAGACTTCCTCCCCTTCTTGGGGATGCCTGGGAGATCCGGGAGCCTCCTTCACACCCCTGGTTTGTGTTTCAGGACATTGACTGGGTACAGACAGAGAAGCATGTGTTCGAGCAGGCATCCAGCAACCCCTTCCTGGTCGGCTTACACTCCTGCTTCCAGACAACCAGTAGGTGAGAAAAGCGACGTCTCTGGGATTCTGCTGATTTCTGACGGGACCCGTGTGGGGGCTGCATAGCCGTGCGCCGTGGGGCGTTCCCAGCCCTGGGGGGGGGCGGGTTGTGGCTCCTCCAACCGGCTTTGTTGTTCTTGTTCTCCTTGGCTGGTGCCATTACTTTCATGCATCTGAGCATAAATTATTTAATTCCCTTTACAAAGTATTTATTGCAAGCCTCCCACAGAGTTGAGCATTGGGTCTGGTGCTGGGATGCCCTGAACAGGAGACGGTCTTCTGAGATGCGGGTCTCACACGGACCAGCAAAGCGCTGATGCTCACGGCGTCCCCACAAGCTTTCCACCTGCTGCGCTCCACAGCTGCTGCCCTAGGGGACTCAGTGTACTCTGTTTAGAATTCATTTGGCCAATTGACTTGAGCTCACCCAACTTGCTTATTTGAGAAGTTACTGACTATGGTGGGCGGGGGTCCTCAGGGGCACCCAGTCTCTGATTTACTGGGAGCGCTCAGGGCTCAGCTGTGAAGGGAAACAGCTGCGGCAGCAGCCGAGGGCCGGGGCGCAGGCAGGACGGACCCCCGGAGCCCCTGTGGAGTCACGGGACACACCTGATTCCTCAGAGGTTGTCACTGGGGGCTGGTCACAGGCACCTTCTTCCCAGCAGGCCCCCAAATTCCAGACCCCCAGTGGGAAGCAGGTGTTCAGCATAAACCACTGTGTGTCTGTGAGCCTCTCGGGTCATCCCGGGAAAGTTTGATCTCTCCGACCCCAGCAGAGGCCACGCCCTGCAAGTAGGCCTTTCTCAGGCCGCTGTGTTCACGCTTTCCTGCTTGGTGCCTAGTTATCAGCCAGGCCAGCGGCTCACACACCTTTTCATCCCCCGACTGTCAGACCCACTCCCACCTGTCGTGGCTGGTCACCTGTGCGCCCAGAGCACCTGGGATGAGCCGGCCTTTCCCCCCAAATCTGCAGTTGTCCCTCTATGGGCCTCACTGATTCCATCTCCTGAGTGGGTCTCAGATGCCCCTTTGTCTCCCACCTGAACCCCGGCCACAGCCTCCTCCGGGCACCCAGTCCCGGGGCCCCAGGCTGTCAGTCCCCCCACATTGGAACTAAGTCACGTTTTGAAAACACGGGCCTGAAGGGTCATTCTCCTGCTTCAGAGCTGCCTTGATAATTCCCCAGTTGCCTCTGGGATCAAACCCCTCATATGGACGAGGTCGCTGTGACCGGACTCCACCCTGGTCCGACTGCCACGCTATGTGACGAGGGCTCCTGTCCTCTGCTCACCTCCCCTCTTGCCCAGAGGCCGGCTGGGGTGGTGGCAGTCGGGCCCTCTGCTCCGGCGCTCGTTTTCCAAGCCTCTGCGCAGTGCTGACCCGTCTCCTGGGTTCCCGATACACAGGGGAGGACAGCCTGCCCCGCCTACTTCAGAAACGGAGTCCAGAGTTTGGTTTCATTTTTGGTGCATTGTCCTGCATGAACTTGTAGGGATGGGGATGGAAAAGGGTCAAGTGTTTCGACCTCGCATCTCTGTCTGCTGCCTGGAGCCTCTGTGTCACACGTTCCCAGGCGTGTGAAGTTAGAACTTTATTTAAAGAATGTCATTCACTCGGTGTTTCTGTGTGATCCCCGCAATGTGAGCACTTCCTGTGCTGCTCTTCCAAGCTGACGTCGAGAAGACTTGTTTCCAACTACATTCGACTCTCACAGGTGGGAGCAGCTAACGAGCCTGTCTAGCCCCGCCTGTCGCTGTTATCGCATCTGCGCCTGCCACTGGTGGGTCGGGATAGAGCCTTTCCTGCGTTTCTGTCGCTGCCTGTCCGCAAGGCTGCACTCAGGCATTGCTTAAAAACACCTGAACCGTCGTCGGCAGTTGTGGTGTTCAACGGAAATTCCTTTAAGGTGTAATGATGTCCTCGGTACAAACACAGTGAACACGTGTCAGATTTTAGTCGCTCACTGACGAAGGAGGGACACGTGTGCGGGCGTTGGGCTGTGACAGGTACAGGCGGCTTGTGCCGGCTGGGAGGCGAGGCATGGGGGCGGAGTCCTCCAGACTGGCGCTGTCGGTCCGCGTGTCGTCGGTGCGGCTAACTCCATGTTGGGGAGGGGCTGAGACAGGGAAACAGAGCCTGGAAGGGCGCGTACTGCGAGTGTCGCGTCCCGCCGACACCCATCCGCCCATCGGTCAGCCTCACAGCCTCTGCACCGGACGGCCGTGCCGAGGCTCTGGAGCCAAGCCAAGAGCTGGGCTTCACATTCCAGCCCCTCCTCTACCACCTGTGCAACCTTCACAGGCCCCTCCTGTGCCGCGGCGTCCCCCTCTGGGCACAGGGACCCGGCTCAGGGTGATCGCCAGCGAGCACGCACTGCCGCTCTGGGGCCTTGCCGGCGGGCCCCGCATCTTCAAACACACACCACGAGCGTTGTCTGAGCCCGGCGGGATGACACTGGCAGCTCCCTCAGGCAGACCCGGGCGGCTGTCAGCACCAGGCCCAGCAGACCTCGCACAGCCACCGTGGGATGCAAGGAGGCACCCGCTGGGGTCAGCTGCTGGGGGTTGGGGCCCAGGGCTCGGCCTGGAGGGGCGAGTGGTGCCTGCCGCACGCCTGGATGCTGAGGGCCATTGCAGGGTTCGTGGGCTTTCTCTGCTCATTGGCGCTTCGCCGAGCATGTCACAGAGGGTTTGCCATGGCCATTGCGGGGGCCAGAGAACTGTCACCACATTCGGAGCCGACAAACACAACAGGAAATTGATTAAACCCGGAGCTGGGCCAGGTGCCCACTGGCGGCCTCCAGTAAAAATCTGGTCAGTGAACCGGCAAAGGTTCCCTGTGAGCCTGGCTAGTAGGAGGGGGCCTCTGAATGGGGAAAAATAAGGGTTTCTCTGTGTTCTCCCCAAATCTAGTGGTGCCTATCCGGGCAGCCGTGTTCCGTGCCCCCAGAGGTGACATGCCATGCCCACGCGTTCCCGTCAGCCTCCTTATCACCACGTCTGCAGATGGTTATTACAAAACAAACACCAATGTTACAGAAAAGCCACATCCCAGACCTCCACAGACAGCCTGTCGTGCCCCAACAACAGTCAAAGGAAAATGAACCACAAAACCTCCGGACGAGAAACTGCGTTAGTTTCAGCTGTTGCAGGAAAAGTGGGTCATCAGAGATTATGACTAAAATTACAGTTTTTAGCAACCCACCCTGCCCCGCGTTAGACTGTGGGTATGTCACCTTTTTCTCACGTCAGCACTATCTCAGGTCGTAGGTGACAGCCCACCATCAGTGGGTTTACGGCTCCCTTGCCGTTAAGCTTTCGCCGTCGGACCTCCATTTACTGCACGCCCACTTCGCACACGGCACGTGCTCCAGCCCTTTACAGAGGCAGCGCCTGTCACAGCCTTGTCTGTGGGAGCTGTGTGTGCTGCGCACTCACTTGGACCCTTAAGTAGCTGCGTCTGGCTGCAAAGTGGCTTCTGGACATTGAGCCGAGCACCGTGTGTCCCTCCTCCCATCGCAGCTCTGGACTCAGCGACGGGCCCTGGCACGAGGAGGGACGGCAGAGTGCACGTGTGTCTGCCTGGGGACTCCGTAAAGGTGGCTGAGGTCAGCGAGGCCGGGAGGGGGCAGACCAGGCTGAGGGGGGTGCCGGGTCACCTGGCGGCAGCAGGCGGACGTGCCAGCTGAGCGGGGCCGGCCCAGTGTCACCCTCGGCCAACTCCTCATCATGGGGTCAGAGGGAAACCGGGCTCACGGGGCCTCCGGTAACAGGGAGGCGCTGACGGGCCATGTCAGGACTGCGTGCAAGGATGGGCCGAAAGGGCCGTGGACCCCAGGACCTGTGACCCTGAGCGGCCAGTGCACCCTCTCTGGGACTCCGGCTCACCGCGCCTCGCAGCAAGCATGTTGCAGTCATCATTTCAGCCCAGAGTAGAGCAGACGTGGAGTGACATGTGGCAGAGCGGAGCGGCGGTCGAGTCATCTCAGCCTTTGTTCTCCTGACAAACGGTGACAGCTCACAAGCCCCGATTTTTCTCGCTTTTCACGTGGATACCTAAAACGGCTGACACGCCACCCAGCCCCTGGGGTCCGGGCAGGACCGCTCAGGCTGGCGGGCTGCCCAGCAGCGAGGCCGTCACGGGGAGACACACCTCTTCACTGGGCACTGGGACAAGCTCCAGGGTTTGTTCCGTTTCTGCATCAAGTGTGGTAGGCTGACGGCCTATGGAAACACTGGACGCCCGTGGCTGTGTCATCCCAAAGCCCTGGACAGTGAAGGACGCTCGGGGACGCGGCCTCTGTCCCCAGAGCCTGGGCGCTGAGTCCTCCTGCTGTTGTGGACCACGCACAACACAAGTGAGCGTGACTCATTGTTTCTTCCTGAGCTGGAGGCGACTGGACGCCTTGGGACCAGGACCAGTGTTGCCGGGGGGAGAGGGGGGCGTTACTGGGAACAGAAATGCTGGAGCGCCACCTGACACAGCCTCCCCTGGACTTGTGTGACTGCATAGACTCGGCCGGGACGCCCCGTCTTCCTCATCCAGCCCAGGATGCTCTATCTAGCTGCGTCCCTCCCAGGACGGGGCTCGTCTGGCCGGGCGTGGGGCCCAGACCAACCCTGGCGGCTCCTTGTGTTAAAGGAACTGTCAGGACCAGACATGAAATTGTGCTTTTGCCAACTATTAAATGATATCAGAAACCACAAAACAATAGCTTCTTTTTTGACACTTGACACAATTTTAAAATGCAGAAAAGTGCAAAGAAGGAAATCACGGAGGCACATACCCCATCCTGCTGGTGTCACACTTGTGCTTCTTGGGGACCTTTGTGCTGTGTATTGTCCCACACAGACTTTAGAATCACTGTCTCACTCCAGAAGAAAGAGACTGGCGCTTTTTATTGGGCTGTTGTTTACACATTGCCCGAGGGAACACGAACGTCCCTGGACCCACCTGCCACTCGCTCACATCCTCTTTAGGGAGATTTCATAGCTTCCTTCGCGCAGTATTTTCACTTCCTTGCTTAATTTTTGTCCTGAGTATTTGTCTTTTGTTTCTATTATTAATGAGGTTTTTTTGTTTTGTTTTGTTTTGTTTTTTGAGGGCAGTGTCACTGGCCCTCATAAGTGGGACCCGAACCGGGGCCGCTGGCTTCCCAAGCCAGTGCTTAAGCACCGCGCCACTCGGCCGGTCCCCCAAGCCAACTCTTAACCTACACACCACTCAGCCGGCCCATTAATGAGGTTTTTTCCTTCCATTGTAGCATCTGGCAGGTGACGTGGTGTCTACTCGCTAACCGTGCCCACTGCCTTAGGACCTCTCTTTCTGTGGTAGTTTTCAGGTGGCTTTCTTGGGCTGGGGTGTGTCACCCCTGGATTAACAGGATTAATGTCACCCCTGCTGTCCAGTGGACGCCTCTGTCTATTTCTTTCTCTAATGACAGAGCCAGTACCTGCCTCGAGCAGGAGGACTGGTGACGGCGGGCAGCCTCTGCCCCATGGGGCCTTCTGGCATCTGTACAGTGAGCCCAGCGCTGGCCACCATGGGCCACCGGGAGTCGGGAAAGCAGCAGCAGACCACTGGACCCGTTTCAGACGGATGGATGGTGCTGGCAGTGGCTGCCTCAGGGGCTGCAGGGGCGTTGGGAGAGGACGCGGCAGGAGCGGCCGCAGAGACGAGGGCCCTCACCTGTGGCCATCACACTGGCTCCCGGATCTAGGGACACTGTGCCCCGTCTGCCAGGACTGGAGGCCAAGGACATGCTGCTCCTGCCTGAGCTGTTGCAAACAGGAACTGTCGCCTCCTGAGTCTGGGTCCCCATCTGGTCTCCTCCAGGGCCGTCCGCTCGCAGAAGGGCCTGGAAATGCAGCTCGCAGAATCAGTCTGGTATCATGGTCTGTTTCCTAAGGTCGAACTATCCTTGAATCCCTGGGGGAAACCATGGCTGGCCTGAGTGTGTGATTCTCTTGATATGCTTTTGAATTCAATTTGCGGATATTTTATTTAGCATTTTTTCATTGACATTAATGTTTGACTGACCTATATTTCCTCTTTCTTGTGCAATCTTTATGGGATTTTTGAATTTTCCTTATTTATTCTCTGGAACATTCTAAGTCACATTGGAATGGTCTCAGCAGAGGGTGGCTGCCCCTCCCCAACCGGCCAGGTGTTGCTAATGTTATGGCTTTCACATCCTGGGTGGTAACGCTCTCGCCTCTGCCTCTCCCACAGCTGCTTCTCGGTTTGGTCTCCTAATTCATTCAGGTTCATTCTCAGGGGTGTCTCCTGAGTCAGTCATGAAGGCGTGGGGTTGCACACGTGCCTTCTTGCACATTCGAGAACACCAGCATTCCCGGTTGCACTTGCACCCCAGCTCAGCCGGGCCCCACCTGCCGCCCGTACCTGTCTCTGAGCAGCACAAACTCCTCGGGCGCTGAGCTTTGTCGGGTCCGTCTGCACCTTCCGGATCCTTCTGAGTCCAAGCTTTGACAGTTTGAGCTTTGACCGCGTCTGTCCCTCTGTTGGTCCTGTTTCTGCTTTGTGTTTGCACTTGGGAACCAGGGCGCTTCTGTCCACCGATGGTCCCCTTAGGATGTCAGCCTCCTTTCTGGTCATTCCGTGTGTGTCTGGGCACTTATCCTGACCCTCTTTCCCGCTGTCCCAGAGCGTCTCTCCTGGGACGACTCCTCCTCCTCCGTCCTGCCTTGGGGGGCGGCCACCTCTGTGATGAGGGCACGTGACTGGAAGTGGGGTTGCCCAGTGTGGGTTCTGGACTCACTAGGTTGCCTGATGTCGGCTCTTCCTACACTGTCTGTGGCCCTGGGGAAGATCGTCAGCCTGCCAGTGCCTCAGTTTCCACATCTGTAAAATAGGGGAAATGCTGTTTGGCTACTTTTTATGGTTTCTTGCACATTTTATTAAAATTGAGGAGATGTAACCTGCTTCCTCCCCCTCTTGGCAGGGCGTGTGTACAGGTGGAGGGAAAGCTTGGCCTCGGAGTCCGAGGGCCATCCCAGGCCTCCACTGGACCCTGTGACAGGGGGCTGTGGGGACGGGGCGAGCGCCACTCCCAGGCCAGGCATGAGAGGCCGCCGGGGCAGCGATGGGAGGACCGAGGTGCAGGCTCACATGTGGCAGGCACCAGGCAGGCGCCCACGAGCCGCAAGTAAACTTCAGCTGCTCTAGACTGACGTTTGGGCATTTTGTCACAGCCGCACGTCTGAGTCACATGGGTCGTGGTGGTCAGAATGAGTCCGCTCCGCTTGGGTCTGGTGGCGCTTTGCACAGAAGACGCATCAGTAGCATTAGGTCGTTTTCAGGTTTATCTGAAAACCTTCCGCTGTGATGGGAGCTTCATCAGTGTCACAAGCTGAACAAATTCCTTGATCGGCGAGCGACCTGGGACCTAGGGCCACAGGTGGCCGCCACGGTCCAGCTGGACCTGCCTGACATCCACCACGAGGTTCCCAGGACAGGCTTTGCTCTGGGTACACAAGGGACTCGCTTTGCTTCCACTTTTCCCGGTTTTCAGATGTCCTCTTAAACCTTTCAGCTTCCTGAGGCACCGTAGTCCTGTTTTTTCCAGAATCTGTGCATTTCTTTGTTCAGGTCTTAGGTCCCTCCTGCTGGTTGATGGTTAAACAAGAGCGAGTGCTTAGGTGAGCGCCAGACAGTCAGTGAGGCTGCACCAGCTGTCGTGCCGTCGTCATGGTTTATCCCAGGGGTCGGCAGACCTTTTCTGGGTAGGGCCAGATAGTAAGTTCTCCTCTCCCCACAGTGGTGGGAGGGCGGCACCAGAGAATGTGCAGGGACAGGCTGCCCACGGCAATCAAGGCCACTAGACCGTTTCCAGGCATGTCCTCTGGAGGCGGGGACAGAGGATGAGTGGCCCCCCAGGCTCTCTGGGTGGGGCTTCGCTCAGTACTGAGGCTTTGGTTGTCATCTGCATGTTTGCGTGTTTAGTTGTTTCTGGTCTAAGTACCTAATCAGAAGCTCCTGTTCACTGCCTCCATGTCCAGTGACCTCTGGGCCACCGCCCGGCATGTCCGAGAAGCCGAGAGCCACTGCAGCTCCTGAGGACCAGCGGTGGTTACTGTGGGCGCCCTTAGAGCCTGTGCAAACCGACGACTGAGCCTTGCTCCGCCTCCTCCCCCTCCCCCGCACAGTGCTGCCTCCCAGGACACCCCAGAGGAGCTGGTGACCTAAAATTCTGCCAGCTGCCCTCAACAGAGTATTTCTGGGAAATTGCATGGAATTTAATTTTGAAAGTGGAATCTTATTAAATGCAAGAAAGATCTTTCCCGGAAAGAAACCTCGTGGTAAATTGTCTGGAGACCTGAAGGGCTCCGTGTGCGTCCGGCTGCTTCAGTGGGTCTCAGTGCTTTAAACCCCGGGGTCACCCCGGCCTGACCCCAGCTGCTCCCGGACCGCTCCGCAGCCTCGACGTGGCCGACCAGTGCTGCTGCCCCCGTCCTGGGCCTGCGGCGCCACGGCATCCCTGCAGGGGAACAGACCGTCCCCACGACCAGTGCCCCTTCCCCGCAGTCCCACCAGCTGCTTCCCTGCGTCCAGCCCACCCGCAGGCTTGTCAGCTTTGCTTCCTCCCTCCCACTGTCCCCTCCCTGGGGTCCATTCAGACTCAGTGGCCAGAGCGGTCATTCATTGGACCTTGTCATCCCCATCACCTGGCCCATCACCTGACGAGCACCTGACCACCACCTGGCCTGTCACCTGACCAGCACCTGGCCTGTCACCTGTCCTATTACCTGACCAGCACCTGGGCCATCACCTGGCCTATTACCTGACGATCACCTGGCCCATCACCTGACAAGCACCTGACCAGCACCGGGCCTGTTACCTGACCAGCACCTGGGCCATCACTTGGCCTATTACCTGACAATCACCTGGCCCGTTACCTGACCAGCGCCTGGCCCATCACCTGACCAGCACCTGGCCTGTCACCTGGCCCATTACCTGACCAGCACCTGGCCTGTTACCTGACCAGCACCTGGCCTGTCACCTGGCCTATTATTACCTGACGAGCACCTGGCCCATTACCTGACCAGCACCTGGGCCATCACCTGGCCTATTACCGGACGATCACCTGGCCCGTTACCTGACCAGCTCCTGGCCTGTCACCTGACCAGCACCTGGCCTGTCACCTGGCCTATTACCTGACCAGCACCTGGGCCATCACCTGGCCTATTACCTGACGATCACCTGGCCCATCACCTGACGAGCACCTGACCAGCACCTGGCCTGTTACCTGACCAGCACCTGGCCCATCACCTGGCCTATTACCTGACGATCACCTGGCCCGTTACCTGACCAGCACCTGGCCTGTCACCTGGCTGCCTCCTCTCCCGGCGCTTCCTCCCATGTACCGAGCTGGTCCCCTTGGCCTTCTCTGCCTTCCCCCTGCCTCCCACTGTCCAGGCCTCTGACCACCCCCACACACACCTTATATTTATGTTTTTACCCTAAGGCGGGCCTGGCACTGCTAGGAGAGCTAATAGCTGTTGGATGAAATGAACAAATGGATGCAAGTTGTGGTTTCTGAGTCTTACTACATCCGGGTCAGAACTAGGCCGATGGCAGGGTTGCCCGGCGTCCCCAGGATGACGGGCACAGAGCTCTGCCTCGGCCGTGGCCCCCCTTTCCAGCCTGGGCTGCGTTCTCCACTGACTCCGGGAGTAGGTCCCGTGACCCCGGTTGTCTCTTTCTTTGGCGAGTTTGGAGGAGAGTTGACACAGCACCGAAAGTAGACAGGCCACCTGCCAGCAGCGAGAGTAACTCCTGGGAAGGTTCTCAGCACCGTCTTCATGGCGAGCGTGTCTCAGGCCACTTTGGCTGACCTCACCTCTGTCGCCCTCTTTCCCTCAGGCTGTTCCTGGTCATAGAGTATGTCAATGGCGGGGACCTGATGTTCCACATGCAGAGACAGCGGAAGCTTCCAGAAGAGCACGCCAGGTGGGTGCCGGCCAAATGGGCGTGGGCCCCGGGGGAGGGGCAGGTGTGGGGACCTTCCCTGGGAGGTCAGCCGTGGGCTCAAGGAGGACGGGAAGTCCCGGGAAAATGTGTGACACATTCCAGGGCTGCTCAGGGGCCACAAACCTGGGAGGGTCCCCGAGTCACAGAGCCAGTCAGACCCTGTTCCTCCAGGAGCGGCGCCGGGGTTGGTGTTTCGTGGGCTGGCGCGGCTGTGGTTTTGCCCCCTCCGTTTCCAAAACGGGGGAGACAAGTTCTGACTGTCAGCGTGGCCACCTTGCTTCCTGTTGTTTAACACGATGCAAAGCAGGGGGTTGCTGGGCGCTGGGAGGGAAAACATCAGATTTCTGTGTAAAGGCCTCTAAGGGACATCCGTCCCTCCCGCCTCTGGCCAGATCCGCAGTGGGGGTGGGGGCGGGGCTGTTATTCCCACCCACCCCCACCCCTGCTCTTTCCTGTTTTCCCTTTTCCTCATTTCCTCACTTTAAAAAAATTCCATAGGGGTTTGAGTCACCTTAGACCCTTTTTGAGGAAACGCAGGTAATAACTCAAGGAGACCGCCCCACACACACTCAAATTTTCCTTTTGTGATCCTGTGGCCTACACACAACACACAGTGTCCCGCGTTGACCATTTCTAGGTGCCCAGCTCAGTGGCGTTAGCACTGTCACACGGTCATGCATGCGTCCCCACCATCGTCTCCAGAGCTTCCCATCTTCCCAGACCAGAGCACCGTCCCCATTAAACAGCCCCCGCACCCCACCCCGTTCTGTCCCTGTCAGGCTCCCCACTCCAGGGCCTCGTATGAGTGAAATCAGTGTTTGTCCTCCGGTGACTGGCTCGTCTCCCTCAGCGGGAGGCCCACCCACAGTGTGGCGAGCGTCAGTCTCCCTCCTTGAGGCTGAGTGACGTCCCACGTGTGGATGGGCCAGTCTGCTCGTCTGTCCGTCTGTCAGATGGACACGTGGGCTGCTTCTACCTTTCGGCTGCTCTCGGTCCCGTGCGGCAGACACCCAGGCGTGGATCTCTGGGTCGCGTGGCCGCTCTCCGGATAATTCTTTGAGGAGCCCCCACGCTGTGTCCACAGCGGCTGCTCCATTTTACGTCCCCTGGAGGGGCGCCGTTCCCATGTCCCCACATCCTCGCCAGCACTTGTCATTTTCTGCTCGTTGGGCAGTGGCCACCCCAGTGGCTGCGAGGTGGTGTCCCTCTGTGCGCTGCCGCCTGGGCTGTTGAGGACCTGGGGACGGCCGACGCGAGGGCAGAGGCTCAGCGGCCCCTCCAGCCCGTGCTGTGTGCACAGCCTCCCCTCCGGGCCCCTTGCTGGGCCCTCTGCTGACCACAGGGGTCCCGCTCACAGGTTCTACGCGGCCGAGATCTGCATCGCTCTCAACTTCCTGCACGACAGAGGGATCATCTACAGGGACCTGAAGCTGGACAACGTGCTCCTGGACGCCGACGGCCACATCAAGCTCACGGACTACGGCATGTGCAAGGCACGCGGCGCCCAGCCCCGATGGCCCCGCTCCGCCTGGGGCCCGGATGCTGACCCCCCAACCACTGTGTCGCCAGGGCCCAGGCACCTCCCACTTTAACTGTCGTGCGTCGGTTTTCTCTGAGGCGCACGGTGGCAGCCAGAGGTTGTCCTCCGTCCTGGTAACGGACCTTGTCCTCACAGGAAGGCCTGGGCCCCGGTGACACAACCAGCACTTTCTGTGGAACCCCAAATTACATCGCCCCAGAAATCCTGCGGGGAGAGGAGTACGGTGAGCATGGGGCGCTGCCCGGGGTCGGGGCCACACACAGGGGCAAGTATGGATGAGGGTGGCCCCGACCCCCGGGAGCAGAGACGGGAGGGGGCCTGACCCTGCCCGGGGGCAGCCGCGAGGGGGGCACTTTGACCAGGTTACACCTGAAACGCACACGCCTCATCTTGTTCCCAGCGCTGTGTCCCCATCTGGCCTCCACCCTCATTTGAGCCCTTGCAGCCCCAGCTGCTGACCCATGTGTCCACTCTAGGGTGCCTGGTGGGGCACACTGGACAGGGTTCCTCTTATCAAGGAGCCCCAAGGACTTGGGGAGCAGCAAAGATAAACCAGGGGTCTGAGCGTCCTGAGTCAGTGGGTGTGCCAGGCGGCCGCAGACACTCTGGGACGGGAGATGCAACCCTACTATGTGCGTGTCTGTGCACACCCCACACTTGTGTCCTCGTGTGTTTGGCGAAGCACGTTGCAGACATGCCATCAAATGCTTCTGAGCATTTTCTTAGGAGGCGGGGGGCGGCGCGGGGGGTACCAGCCTCATAACTGGCTGCCAGGGAGGCCACGACAGTGGACATCGCTTAGCAGCCAGAGGAGGACAGCAGGTGGCTGGGGCCAGCGCGGGGGTCCTGTGGGTGCTGACCACCTTCCCTGAGGCTCCCGGAACAGCTGGCCGCCACGGGCAGAGCTGCAGTCACATCCTCCCGCGCGCCCCCCCGTGCCCTGAAATACGCTCCCGACAGATCAGCTATACTTGAACATTAAGCCAAAACAGTGAAACATAGAGAAGTATTTTTGCAATCTTAGAGGACTTGTTCAAGCTTAGGTAAATAAGAGGAGACACAAGAAAGGACAGCTGTCCGACAGATTGGCTCCACTTGACATGTCTGTGTGGCCGGTGGTGCCACATGCCGAGTTAAAAGGCCAGGTGACGATCTGGGGCCTGGCACAGTGCCAGGTGGAGGCTTCCTGGCCATGGTGTGAGATGGCTGTGCCACTGTAAGACAGAGACCAGTGTCCCCAGGACAGCAGACAGCGGACAGAGGGGAGGCCAGGCCACTGGGGGACGTGGGGCACCCCGCCTCAGCACTGGCCAAAGAAATGCAGACTTGGCTACGCTTCTGCTGCCCCCGTGACTGGGCAGTGTGTGACGACATGGCAGCAGCTGGTCCTGCACCTGCCGCGCGTGGCCGACCCGCGTGACGGGCTGCCTCCTCCAGGGTTCAGCGTGGACTGGTGGGCGCTGGGCGTCCTGATGTTTGAGATGATGGCTGGACGCTCCCCCTTCGACATCATCACCGACAACCCCGATATGAACACCGAGGACTACCTGTTCCAAGGTGACAGTGAGGCTGGGAGGGTCAGGCCGGGCCACAGACCTGCTCTCGGAGACAGACACCAGGTCGCGGGAGTCGAAGGGCCATGGGGTGGGAGCCCCGCGCGCTCTTCCCTGTCGGGGGGCGGGCGTTGCCCCTCCCAGTCCCCCGCAGGACTCCTGGCCTTTGAGAAGCCTGAACCCCTTTGGTCGCCCAGGGATCTGGGCCCAGCACCTGGTTGTCCCGCGGCGCCCTCTGGCGGCCACGTGCAGAGCTGCCATGTACATGGGGCCTCTGGGCTGTGGGAAGGGGGTCCAGGGCCCCAGAGCCGTGTCCCCCGCGTGGTGCCATAGCTGCTGGGCAGAGCGAACGTGGGGAGCACAGCGAAGGGCGTGGCTTCTGACCGGGCCCCACATCCGCAGTTATCCTGGAGAAACCCATCCGGATCCCCCGATTCCTCTCCGTCAAAGCCTCCCATGTCTTGAAAGGATTTTTAAACAAGGTACGCCTGTAGCCACCAGATGGACGTCGTCCGGGGGCCTGGCTCGGGCACCTGCCCTTAGGGGCTGAGGGTTGGGGCGTCAGGGACACCTCGGCGTGGCTGGGAGCCTGACTTCCTCACTCGAACTCTGTCCTATGAATCCTGGGTTTTTATTCACACTTGACGACAGAATGATGAGAAATTAGGGCGCTGCGCTGGGGAGGTGTTTAGTGAAAGGCGGGTCTGATCCAGCCCTGCAGGGCCACTGAAGGCCCCAGGTCATCAGTCAGGGAGGCAGGCCGGCCCCCTGATGGGCAGGGCTGGCCGTGGGGGGCTGTGAATGCTGACTTGTCCTTATTCGAACTCTGATCTCTAGGATCCCAAAGAGAGGCTGGGCTGCCGGCCACAGACGGGATTTTCTGACATCAAGTCTCACGCCTTCTTCCGCAGTATAGACTGGGACCTGGTAAGGCTTTCTGACCCCCGCCTTGTCCCGTGTCCCCGCTGACAGTGACGCGTTGGGGGGACGGGCCTGAACTCCCATGTGACAACAAGGAGAGTGCGGGGCGAGTCAGGGCCCTGGGATGGCGCTTGGTGGTCCTGGGAGGCTTGCGAGCTGCAGGTCCTGTGGGGGCCTCCTGCTGTCTGACCACCCAGGTGGGGGGCCGGCCCAGAGAGGGGCTTTCTCTTTGGTTTCCCAAAACCTGGTGTCCTTGACCTGGCTTGGGAGGTGGCCGAGGGCAATGTGTGGGAGCCCTTTCGACTTTAATGCTGAGGATCATGGTATTAGAGGAGGGCGGAGCCTAACTCATTTGAAAATATATAAACGGTTACAGACTTACTGCCTTGTAACCTTTAAAGTATGGGGTTTTTTGACAAAAAAAAAAGAAAAAAAAATATATATATAGCTAATTCAGTAAATGTCGAATTTTAGCTAGAACGAGGTGGGACGGAAGCCCGGTCGGGGGCTGACGGGCACTCCCCTCCATCTCTTGTAAGGACCCCACTCCCTCCGGTGACTGTCACTTTCCATGCACAGGACTTCCGTCTGTGCGTTTGTGGGACAGAGGGGGATGCACAGCCAGGTGCCCCCAGTTCCTGGGACCCTGGTCTGGGTGGGGGAAGTGGTCAGGACATGCGTCACCCCCACCCACGTGCGTCTCAGGCCCAGCTGGGTGATTTCAAAGCAGAGTCTGACGATGCCGCCCCTGCAGTTTTAGGGGCAGTGATGACAAACCGTGTTCAGAGCGCCAGTGCTTTTTAAGAAACCGATTGAATTTCTTCCTTTAATTTCATTGTTCTGCTCACACAAGGCAGAAGAAAGCTGGACTCTGCTCTGTAACCCTTGCTGCACAGCTCGGGTGAGCCTGGCCTCGAGGGAGGCACTGCCGCCAGGCTGTGCAGTGACGGCGGGCCTCCCTCCGCCTCCGGGCTCGTCTCCCGCCTGCCGCCCACACTGGTCTCACCTTGACCCTGCAGGTTTAGGGTTCTAGTCAGCACACCTCCCACACAGCCATGGGCTCCAGCCAGATCGCAGGCCTCAGGGAGAGCCCGCGTGGCCTGTGGCGCGTGTCTCCTGAAGGTGGCATCTGGTCACTTCCGGCCACTGAGTACTTGCTGAAAAGCCTGTCCTTGGGTGTGGCCTGGGTGCCAGCCATCTAAACCATGAGCCGGGAAGTGGGACAAGGGCTGATGGCGTGGGTGTGAAGCGGTGACTGCCTCTTTCATGGGCAGTGTTTGAGCCGCGTGCAGACCCGGAATGAGCCGGCAGTGGTTCCCAGGAGAGTGTGAGGGGCGCGTGGCTGCCCTTGGCCTCTGCACGGGTGGTGCCCTGGTGGTGGGCGTACTTGTTCACAGGTGCAGACCTGCTGGGCGGCCTGGGGCATGTGCGTGAACGGGACGTGGGTGGGCCCAGAGCTCAGCTCCTGGGGGTGGGGGGTGAGGGGAGCTGTTTTCTGTGAAGGACATGGAGACAGGAGGCGGAAGAAGCATTTTGGCAAAGTGGGGTTGGGGTCCCACTGCCCTGCCTGGAAGCCCCTCGCCTTGGTCCCCGTCTGCTGTCCCGTGTCATGTCCCTCACTACTTGTCGTCTGAGGGCCGGGCCACCCCCTGCCGGGCGGCCCCAAAACATGGAGCTTCCCTGGTGCTGATGTTGTCCTACGTCTGGATCATCTCAGAACAAACGTGGGTCGCATCGCGCCAGCTGGCCCTGCCTGAGCGTGGGCACTGAGCTGTCAGAGGTCTGGGTCCGGTGACTGCACGTCTCGGGTTTAGGGTTTCTAGGTGGTTATTCATCAGCCTGCAGTGGTGTTTCGTGTGTTGTCTGCTCTTTGCTGGGCTGTTGCGCGTCCTCCAGGCCAACACAGAATGGGGGAGACTTGATGGGCAGCTCCAGGAAGACCCTGTTTGTGGGTTGCGCATCAGTGTCTGGTCTACTTAGGTGCATTCTCGGGGCGTCCCAGCCTCTTAGGGGCCTGGCGTCCTTCCATTGGCGGCTGAATATAGCACCCGAAAATTTAGTAAATCCCTTGAGGCCACAGTCTTTTCCACAAACCTGGGTCCTGGCTCCAGAATCTCCCCACTCCGGCCGAGGCCAGGTCTGGGGCCAGCTGGCTTCGCCTTCCCCCTGCCCCTCTGCCGCCCTGGGGGCCCGGCTGAGCAGGGCTCATTGCTGGCTGCCACCTCCTCCCAGCTCCCCACCTGCTGCCTTCTCAGCACCCCACCCCCGTCAGCTCCTTGGGGATTTTAGGAAGAAGTCTCATATTTTGCCCAGATTTCTTTAGTTGTCTTCAGCAGGACAGTGGTTGGGTCACCAGGCAGTCGCCCTTGACCGTCCTGCCGCTCCCTGGCAAGCCCCGCCGCGGGGGCCTTCGCGTGGCTGCGCCCTTGCCCACACCGCCTCCCGGCCCTCGCCTCAGAGGTGGAGCCTCCGGCACCGTGGCCAGCTCCCCCGCCCCCCGCTGCGCTTTCTAGTGACACGGAGCGCAGCTGAGCGCGGCCTGCACAGGAGCGCCATTCCTGGGCAGCACGTTCCTGTTCACTGCTTTCGACAGAAGGCAGGGGGCCGCTCAGAGGGCAGCTGACGGCCGGGGCGGGTGGCTGGGGGGCCCGGCGAGCGCCTGGCCGCGCTGCTTTGTGGTTGGCTCTGACTCGTTACGTCTTTTAAAGCAACTGAGACCCAAGGCCGGGAGAATGGTTTATGAAATGCCCCCCGTTTCCATTTTTTATCAGTGTTTCCTACTGATAAAAGAATTCAGGTAATTGCGTACGAAAGGTAAAAAGTAATGAATAAAGGGAACGCCTGCGTCCCCATAATGCCACCCTGGCTGTGGCTCGCCCTGGCGGGGGCGCAGCTCGCACTCACACGCCGGGGCCTGCACGCGCACACCAACTCGGCGTGTCTCCGCGTCCGCCTGCTGGGCATCACGTGGGCGGGACTCACGGCTCTGCGACACCCCCGTTCCCATCCCCAAACGCGGCGACCATTTTCACTCTTCCAGGCCCCGTTTCCTGTTAGAGCTGGCGCCCTGAGCGCCCTGGGCCCCCAGGTGCAGACGGGGGGCTGGGTCGCCTTGGCGTCCCCCTGCGGCCGCCCTGCGCATCCCATGGGGCCCGGACGGGGGCCTGCGGGCCCTTGCGGGCTCGGGCCGCCCCGGCGTGTCAGCGAGGCGCGTGTCAGCGTGGGCGCCTTGCGGGGCGCAGCGCCGGCTGACGCGCCCGCCCCGCGTTGCCTCCGAAGCTGGAGAAGAAGCAGGCGCTGCCGCCGTTCCAGCCGCAGGTCGCCGACGACTACGGGCTGGACAACTTCGACACGCAGTTCACCAGCGAGCCCGTGCAGCTGACACCCGACGACGAGTAAGCCCCGCGGGCACCCTCGCGGGCGGCCGGCCCTGCCTGCAGCGGGCGTGGGGGGAGGTGCGCGGGCCGCCAGCAGCCGCCTCTGCCTGTGCCCACAGGGACGTCATCAAGCGGATCGACCAGTCGGAGTTCGAGGGCTTTGAGTACATCAACCCCTTGCTGCTCTCCACCGAGGAGTCCGTGTGAGGCGCCCAGCCCGCCCGCCTCCGACCCGAGCCACGGCGCGCATGCGAGCCCCGGGCGGCCTCGCGCTGCAGGCGTCTGCTGCTGGTGCCTGCGGCCCCGGGAGAGACGAGCCACGGTTTCCAAGGTGCACGCTTTGCACAGAACAGAACTGACCTGCTCCTCCAGGAGTTCCCTGTAATGTCCTGAGGAATAAAATGTGCCGGTGATATAGACGCTCCCTTTGCTGCCTTTTTTCCACGTGTGGCACCTGCCAGCCTCACAGGTGTGACCACACGTGCGGAGGCGGCGTGCGCAGAGGGGCTGGGGAGGGGAGCTGAAGTGCCTGCAGGGACACACTGCGACCAAGCAGTTTTACAAATTCGGAACATTTTATAAATCCCGGTAAGTTCCTGTTGTTAATATTTAACAAGTGTTTTCCCACTGAGTGCGTAAGTAGCCATGGGTTCTAACGCCGAAGTCGGTCACCCCTTACCCAGGTGGGCTCCACGGCCCCCCAGTGCATGGGACCAGGATGGGGAGAATTGGATGACAGATTTGAAAACGTTGCTCACCAAAGCACCAGTACACCAAAAAAAAAAAAAAAAAAAAAAACCAGCTGAAAACTAGATCTGCTCAAAATATATTTCTGAAAACACTAAGCAGTGCCTACATGACGTCTTCTGTTACGCAGTAGATTTTTGGAAAATATTTTTATCGGTAATGATGATGCTGAGGAAATTTGCAAAGATATGTAGATGGGCCCCTCGCCTTAAAGTGGGACGATGAGCCCGGAATACCCACAGACACGCTGCGCTTTCCTGAGGCAGCACACCTCCGACTCCCAGCAGAGGTGGCACGCGTCACCCGGTCACCCTCCCTCTTAGGTGGCTTCTTAGGGACAAGCCGAACCAAAGGCTTTCTAGAAAGACGTAAGTCAATGGGTTTTCCAGTCCCTAATATGTTAGGTGTGATGTGAGCCCGGGCAGCGTGTGGGAGAGGGCTTCTCAGACACTGAGTCCCCAAATGTCCCTCGTGCGACCTCAGCCTCCATCACCATGTCCCCTCCCTGAAAGGCCGGGACTCTCCCACGTGGCTGGCGGTTTAAGGCAGATTATGATAAGAGGAAAAATGCAGCCGCCACTGCCATGGCAGACAAGCAGTGCCCCCAGGACCCAAGTGTCACCAGGAAGACTTGCCCCCCCCAAGACCGAGATCAGGGACCACAGGGCAGAACCTGAGAACTGACTCGGCCTTAGCCGGTGGGGCCATCCGGCAGCAGAGCCCAGATCTGAGGGCTCTGCGGTCACTCAGGACTGGTGACCGAGCGCTGGACGTGCTAACATCACCTGGGGAGGGAGACCCCAGGATGCCCAGGAAGGGCTGACCGACTGCCCGAGAGCACCCTTCTTCCTGCTGTGTTGGGCAGTGACAGCGTCTTGTCTGGGTCAGGACCGGGGCCCAGGATTTGTCCAAGTTCAAGGCACCTACTTCAGCGTGGGTGTTGCCAAGAGCTTCCCGGCGGCCAGCTTGCTTGCTCAGAGTGCAGGGAGGCTCTCACGTGCAGCCACCTGTTTTATAAATGAGGTGAGGCATGTACTGCAGTGAGGCTGGAGATCTGAGATGCCGACATTGGCGAGCGGCTCATCGCGGTGTGCGCGCGCTTTTGAGATGGTTCGCGGAAACTCTGGTGACGTCACGATTGTAAAGCGGTCAATCCGTGCGTGTGCTTTTGTACAATTAATTAGCGGAGCCCGTGGCTGGCCGGTTCTCCTTCTGTGGATGTTCTCACTCTCGGCCAAGGTTGTCCATGTTTTTGCACATCTAGTAAAGACTTCTATGACAATGCTTACTGTTATTATTTTCATTAAAAGTAGGTGTTTCCAGGAAGCGGGTTTTGAAGCCATTTTTTAAACATTATTAGAACAGTTTTTGGTTCACAGCAAAATCGAGGGGAAGGCACAGGGATTTCCCGTGCCCCCCTGCCCCCCCACACAGCCTCCCCCCCGTCAGTGTCCCCAGAGGGTACACGGGTTGCAGCTGATGGACCTGCACAGACACGTCACCACCACCCAGGGGCCCCGTTTACATCTTCATGTTGTAGGTCCTGTGGGTTTGGACAAAACGTTGGGTGACTTGTCCACCGTAAGCAGACCTATATCCCCTGCCCCGCTGTCCCCCGGCCCCTCCCCCAGCGGCTCTGTAGTTGTGCCTTTTCCAGAATCTCAGTTGGGATCACATGGGATGTGAGCTTTTCACGTTGGTGTTTTCCATTCGGTAATTTGCATTTTTAAGTTCCCTCCACATCTTTTTGTGGCTGGTGTGAGGTAATTTTTAAAAGGAAAATAGGAACTTCTGCAAGTTAGTCTCGGGACTTCCTGTTGGCTGAGGCGGACACGAGGGTGTCAGGCTGGAGGTGGCACCGAAGTCCGGCTCTTCCGGAACCTGGCCAACCGGCATGTCTGCCCCCCCGAAAATCCGCATGAGGCTGACGCCGAGATGGCTGCCCACTGGCCTGCCGCTGCCCATGGCACCCCCACAGATCCCGTCCCCTTCAATCCCAGCAGGAGCCGCCCTGACTCCCCTGTGGATGGGCCGATGGCGGGGTCCCAGGGTACCGCCCTGTGACAGTTTCCTCACCTCGGCAGCACTCTGGGGGATGGACAAGGGGGAGTAAGAGGCGCAAGCTGCCCCAGCCTGTCACTTGTGCCAAACGGGCCCACTCAGATGCGCATGCCCAGTTCAGCTCCTGAATCATCAGCTGGCCTGGCCTGCCCGGCCTCTGTCCGAGCACCACTCTGCTTTCTGATCACAGCCAGTCCCTCTGCTGAGCATAAGCCAAGAAAGAAAAAGGACCCGGTTTTGGTTTCAGCAGAAAGAACACGACAAGCAGTTCACAGTGACAGGTTTACTACACAGCTTTTCCACGTTTCCACGTGCCGGGGGGGTGTGGGGGCCTGCAGGGACGAGGGCACCGCGCTCACCATGACACGTCTTCCGTGCTGTCCTCCAAGCACTGAGCCAAGTGGCTGTCAATGTCCACCTGGGCCAGCCTGTGAGGAAGAGAGACGGTCACTCAGTCACCCATGGACAGCGGATCCCTGGCCAGGGCCTCCACGGCACTTTCACTCCCTTCCCACGTGCTGACAGCTGCACCCCAGTGTAGCTGGCGGAGAGGAACCCTGACAGGTCTCCAAGGCTAGTTGGAAACGAGGCAGGGCCCACCGACCAGGAAAGGCCTTTGCAGACCCTACTCTGGGGTCAAAGGCTCTGAGCGCACCTTGGACAGGCACCCTCGCAGGCTGGGGGCACCGCACCCCAACGAGCCCCCAGGGCACTCTGGCGCCTGCTCAGCTTGAGAACCTCGGGCTCCGGGAGACCGCTGAGCCCGAGAGCCCAGCTGATGGCAGCAGCGCAAGGTCGGGGCTCCTTTGCCAGGTCTGACGGTCAGTTCTGAAGGTCGAGGCAAATCCATCAGAGGCATCCCTGTCTCAAAACCACCCCCTTGGCCACCCAAAAACACAAAGCATGAAGGCTGGTGCCCCAGATGAAGGGCAGTCCAGGTTTTAGAATCTGGTTTTCTTGATACGGAGGGACTGAGCCCCCGGGGGATGACCCCTCCATGGTGGGACTCACATGGAAGGGGTGCCACTGACCCTTGCTCTAGCAGCTCGAGGCCACTCCGTCCTGTGTCCCGTCCAAGTGTCATTGTGGCCAGGAGCCCCACCTGCCCCTGCATTTTACAGAGCAGGACACACCTCACCAGTCCCACCCCAACAGCTTTCCCCGTTGAGCAGCGCAGGTCCACCCAGGCCTCCCAGAAACGCCCATGGCCACAGAGGGGGTCTGCCCACCAGCCCAGAAGCCTCTCCCTGCTCACAGGGACCTCGCAGGATGAGGCCTTTCCTCCAGGGCCATCCTGGTCAAGTGCCCAAGTTCACTGGCCAGACTGGAGAGGCCTGTCCCTGAAGCTCCAGTGTCGCAGCCTTGAGCGTAAAAAACCTTTTGCTGCAAGGTGCCACCAGCAAGGACGGCGCCGGACTGTCACCCAACCAGGCTCCACAGCCAACCCTCTGCTGCTCTCGGGCCCAAGAGGGCCTGGTGCCCGTCAGCTGCCTTCCCAGTGTTTGCAGACGCCGGCCAGGGGCCACTCAGCCTGTCGGAACCAGCCCCTCCACACGCTGTCTCTAAGGCTGCCAGAGGATTCTATGATCTGGACCTGGGTCATCCTGCCCAGAGGTTTCCAGCCGGTGTCCCTCGGGCAGGCGCAGCCTCTGGACCTCCCCCCAGTGACAGAACTCGTCTCAGCTGGCTGTCACACACGGCTTCGGCTTCAGCTTGCATCACAGCAGTCCGGCCTCCTCTTCACATCCGAAAGCCAGCATGTGGATGTGGGCAGCTGGCACGGCTGTGGGAGAGGAGGCTCCGCCGATACCTCCAGTGGCTTGAGTGCGGACAGGGCCACTGAGCTGGGACAGCTGTACAGATGGGGACACAGACAACCCAGGTTCTCGTTTCCACGTCTGGCCTGGGAAAGCCCATCTCTCCCATGTGACTCACAGCCAGTAGAAACCCACGTGATAACTGAATTCAGCAGCAAGGGTCTTCAGGGAACAGCACTTCACACATGGCTTGTTGAGTCCCTCACACCAAAGAATAAAACCTCAGTGGCCCGGAAAACTCTCACACGTGGAGGAAAATGACGCCGATGACCTCGACCCCTCAGGTACACTGCCCCTGCCACCGGCCAGAAGGGCGGCCACGCTTCCCTCCCAAGAATCACTACAAGCCTCTTTCTGGGGACAGTCACAAAACAATGTGACAGTGCAGTTGCTGTGTCCAGCTGCTAAACTGGGCCCTCCTGTGGCCTGGCCTGTCCCCTTGTCCCAGAGCATCCATCCCATGGCAGGTGGGGGCTTTTTCCAAGACAGGGGACTTGTCATCTCCCCAGTCACTGCTGCAGCCTCGGGTGGGGGGGGGGTTCTGGGCCTAGTAGTCTCCCTCCTAATCAGATGGAAGAACGTACTAGAAGCATTCCAGAGACGCTGAGACCTGGACCCACCTGTGCTCACACCCACTTTGGGAAAATGCAGGCGCTCTGCCAAGCCTTAATTTAACTGCTTTAAAAGCTCAAAACTGGAAGTTTGGGCCAGCCGAGTGGCGTGGTGGTTAAGCGCTGGCTTGGGACACCAGTGACCCCAGTTCAGGTCCCACATATGAGGGCTGGTGACACTGCCCTCAAAAAACAAAACAAAAAAAACTGGAACTTTTTTTTCTAACGTCTCTGTCTTTGAGACCCTTTTTCAGAAGGTCCAAGGACAAAGGCCCCAGAACCAGACAGGAGGCAGAGGCGCCCTGATGGCATCGGGGACCGCCATGGCTTCTGAGCCTGGGCTGCTCCAGACAGGCAGGCGTCAGAGGGCGTTCCCCTCACTGCTCCACCATAATCGCCAAAACGGTCAATGGGCAGCTTTCAAAGACCCCAGAACACCAGTAGGCAAGAGGCGGGCAGCACCGCACCAGCTCTGGAAACAGTTTACAAATCCTCGCGTGGGTGTTGTCAGGGCTCCTTCTGTGAGACGCTTCACCCAGCATATGGGTCCCACCTGGGGACAGGCACTGCCTGGCCCAAACCACCACTTTCGTCTCCCATCACCCAAGCGGTGCCATCGGGCTCTCCCCTGACACCAGGCTCTCAAAGGCTGGGAGGAGGCTCGACGTGACCTTAGAGGGGCGGTCACCTCTGAGTGAGGCCCGGTGGGGTATGTGCGGATTTGTGCTGTCTGGAGCACCAGCTTGATGGCATTTTTGTTATCAGCTAATCCTGGAATCCACTCTCTTCACCCTCGGGGCTGTTTTTGCTTCTGGAAGACCAGGGACATGGCACGTAACTGACACACGGTCTCCAGGCCACACGAAACCTGGAGCAGGTCCAGTTATTCATTCACTGCAGCAGACCAAGGTCGTCCCCGACCAGGTGACCCCCATGACCCCACAGCTGTGTCCTTGGCTGTGTGACACCCGGCCCACAGCTGGGCGACTCGGGTTTAAATTCTTAGCAAAATTGGATTCCATCCCCCTACTTAAAATAAGGCATTAAGGCATGTGTTGGATTTTTTAAAAATAAAAACACACCTGTACACACAAAAACAAAGTTCAGTTTTAAAAACCTCCAACCCGCCACTTAGAAGGTGCTCGTGGGGCTAAACAGGAATTAGCTGGGAGGCTGGCGCTACCGGCGGCCTCGGCCTCCAGGTGCCCCGCATCGGGCGGGCTGGGTTAGAGCAGGGAAGCTGCTACCGACCCTCCACATACTCTGCATCTGTGGCCCAGGGAATGCAGCCTGTGGGGGCCTTGGCCAGCGCGGTGCAGGTGGACCCCCAAACCTACAGCCCTGTGCCCTCAGGCTAATCTTTACAAAGTCGCTGCTCTGCCAACTCTATGAAATATTCCTTTTAAAAAGCCAAAGCGGAGCTCAGGGACCTGTCAGCCCCCTCGGTGGCTGGGCCACCGGTGGGGGCAGCAGCGGGAGGAGGCCGGTGACTCACCCGGGGCGGAAGCCGGCCTGGCACATGGGGCAGCTCCGCAGGGCCTGCGCCCCGCCCTCCGCGGGCGGGCCCCGGGGGCGGGGGCCTCCGAGGGGCTCAGGCGGGGGCGACGCGGGGCGCGGCCCAGCGCGGCGGAGCGCCCGGGACGCGCGGCCCGGGGCCGGCGGGAAGGGCGCCCAGGCGAAGGTCTCGGGTCCCACGGCGAAGCCTTCGGGGGGCGCGGCGCGCTCGGCGCTGCCCCGGGTCCCCTGCGAACCGGGCGGTCGGGGGGCTTCAGCGGCGCCCCGGGCAGGAGGTGCGCCCCCCGGGCCCCCCGCCGGCCCCGCACCTGCACCTGGCCGGGGGGCGCGGGCAGCGGCGGCCACTCGCCGTCCGGGCTCAGACCCGCGCTCACGGTTCGCAGCAGCTCGGCCCACAGCCGCGCACACTCGCCGTCGCCGTCGCCGTCCGGGGGGGACTCGGGCCGGGGGCTTGGGGACCTGGGGCGGCGGGGCGAGGGGCGACCTCAGCGGGGGCGACCTCAGCGGGGGAAGGACTCGCGCGGGGGCTGCGGGAGGTGAGAGCGGGGGGACCCGGGGAGCGGGGAGGGGGGCGGGGACCCGAGGGGCCGTCACCACGGCGGGGCGGGGCCGGGCGGGCGGGGCGGGGCCGGGAGGGCGGGGGCGGGCCCAGCGCGGGGGGGGGGGGGGGCCGGGGAGCGGGGCGTGGAGAGAACACGGCCGGGCGGGGGCCAGCGAGGGGGCGGGGCGTGGGCGGGGCCGGATGGAGGGGCGGGAGGAGCGCGGAGAGGACGCAGCCGGGCGGGGCCCAGCGAGGCGGCCGCGGAGGGGCGGGGCGGGGGCGCTCCAGGAAACACGCGGGAGCATGACTGCGGCCACAGCTCGGCTGGGCGCGCCCCGGTCCTCGTCCCTCCCAGACCCCAGACCCCGGCCTCACCCGGCCCCCAAGGGCGGCCTCCGGCGGCTCAGCCTCAGCCGCGACCTCCGCGCCGCCTCCATCAGCCCTCGTCCGGCGGAAGTCAGCGCCGCGCGCTCCGGGACCCCCGCCTGGCCCCGCCCCTGGCCCCGCCCCTGCGCGGGCCTCGAGCCCCCGCCTTCGCAGCTGCCGCGGCGCCCCGCCCTGGCCCCGCCCCTGGCCCCGCCCCGCCTAGCAGCTGCCGCGGCGCCCCGCCCCCTCGGGCGTGCGCGGTGGCCCCGTGGCCCCAGCCCAGCCTGACCCGGCCCCGCCCGCGCTCTGGGTCCGGACCCCGGGACCGCACGGCCTGCCCCTGAGGCCTGGTGACGCTGTCCGAGCAGCTGTCCTGACCCCGCCCCCTGGGGAGCGCGAGGTCGGGCGCGGCCCCCGCACCGCGGAGGTGGGCTCGGGAGCAGGCGGACTCGCCCAGGCGGAGCCGCGTTCCAGGGACGGTGGCCGTGGCGGCGCCCGCGGCCAGCCTCGGGCCGGGGGTCTGCAGAGGCCACCCGCGCCTGCCAAGCCCGTTGCGCCCGCCACGTCCCGCCGCCAGGACGGCGCGGAGCCCCGGCTGTTCCCTGCACGGTCGCTGTGTCCCTGCCAAAGGGAGGAACCCGGTTTCCGTCACCGAGACATGAGGTGACAAGTCCAGGGGGCCGGCCGAGGCCCTGGGCTTGGGCAGGGGCCTGGGGTGGCGCTCCCGTGAGGGGCCCCCCGATGCCCTGGGCCCCAGCTGTCTCCCGGAGCGACCACGCGGCCGGCCACTTGATGGCAGCAGATGCCCAGGCTCCCTGGGCCACTCCTGGCCGTGCGGCGCCCGTGCCCTGTGGGCCCTGGGGTGGGCCCTGCGGTGACCCTCCGCTCCAGGCTGGGGGGCAGGCAGCGCCTCTCCGAGGGCCGCGAGCACATGTCACTCAGGGTTCTGGGACCCTGCAGTTTTGGAGCTCTGCTCTGTACCCCCTTTTGAAGGGGCTCCCACAGCACTGTTCCAGCCCCTTCACGTCTCTGTCCCGCCTGCCCCAGCCCGGGTCCTGGCACCCCACACCCCGCAGCATGCCAGCCCAGGGCCCCACCCAGGTGAGCGGCCGTCCTCCCGTGGCGCGGAGGTCACGCTTCGTCCGCTGCCAGTGTAGCCCTCCAGAGTGGGGGCAGGCTGTCCGCATGCCAGGGACTGGTCTAGATGCTGAGACCCCCAGGGGGACGAGACAGGGTCCTCCCCCCAGCCTCCCATCTGCTGGGAAACAGCCCCTACATGTGTGAATCAACCGAGCTGCCGTAGCAGGTGGTCTCGGGGGCCCCTGGAGGAGGGGACCTGTTGCTGGGCCTGCTCCCAGTTGTAGGGGCTCCTGGGTCTGGCACAGTGCAGGTGCCAGCTGCCTGAGGACTCCCAAACAGCTGTGTCTGGGGCTCCCTGACATGGTCCCAGCAGGCCCTGGCTTGACAGCCTTTCCTGGAAGTGTCACCACACTTCTGCAAGCCAGCCGTGGGGACTTCCAGGAGGAATGGCGCCAGGCCTCCCCGAGGCAAAGGAAGTCCCCGCCCGGCCCGACAGCCAGTGTGTGCCCAGCGCCCGGGCCATGCTAGGAAACTGTGGGGACACCTGTGTGAGCAGCGGATCCTAAGCGGGGCCGGGAACCAAGCGCCGGGGCGCTCAGCGTCCTGGCCACCACTCCGGCCCCTCCCAGCCCCTCCGACCACAGACCTTGCAAGGCCAGCTCCCTGCCCAAGAATGGCAGGGGCGGAGGAGGGGTTTCAGGTGGGCCAGGAGGCAGGGCTGGCCTGAGGGCAGGCACGCCTGCTGTGCGGGGCCCTGGATGACTGTCAGGGGCTGGCACGGAAGGGGGGCAGGGTCACACACTCTCCTTGGCCTTCCACCCCAATGGGTCTCATTTACTTTGGCTGCCAGAAGAGGGGACTCAGACCCCAGGCCAGGCTGTGCCAACTGGCGGAACAGAGGCCTTCGGGGCCAGGCGCCCTCAGGACTTGTGAAAGTCGTCCTCTTGGGAGCTTCTCCTCTCTGGTTTCATCCGGCTGCTAGGGATTAACCCCCCATCACCACTGGGGCCGACAGCCTGGGACGCCTCCTCAGAGAACGGAGCCAGGGCCACCCTGCGCCAGGCGCGTGGCAGGTGCCCGCGCCCGTCAGGAAGCCCCCCCATCCTCTCCACCCTGCTTTCCGACAGCTGCCCACTCCCCACCCCCCTTGCACCTGGACCTTCTGGAAGAGGCCTGCACCCCGACAGGCCCACCTTGCCCCAGCTATCCCGGCGTCACCAGTGAAACGGCAGTGGCCGCGGTGGACCTGGAGGAAGTTTAAAAGTTGAACTTGGTGAAAAGGCTCATGTTCTCTGAGCCATCTGCTGCGGTGACAGGCAGCTTTACTGGGAAGTCATTTCTGATGGGGACCGCGCTGGCACTGCAGACACAAGTTTTCATGAACCCAAATCCATGTTTACAAAGACATTTCAGCATTTGCAACTTACTATTTTATTTTTTTTTTTTGAGGGCAGTGTCACTGGCCCTCATATGTGGGACCTGAACCGGGGCCACTGGCTTCCCAAGCCAGTGCTTAACCACTGCGCCACTCGGCCGGCCTTATTTCAGCATTTTGGAGAAGGTGCCTCCTCCCCCATTCCACCCCCAGCACAAGGTGCTCAATGGGGGGGATGGGGCCCCACCATGTGGACATGGCCGTGGGGTGCTGGGGCTCGGCCCCCACCAAGTGACACGTCTGTGGGTGAGGAGCCAGATGCCCCTGTCTTCCATGACAGTGTTCCCAGGTCAGGGCCCTGTCCCCGGCACAGGTGTCCCAGCTGGGCTTCCTAGTCCACTTGGCTTCCCACCATCTCCTTTGATTTCTTGGGGCCGGCTCTGTCTTCAGGGCATCCTGCAGATGGGCTCAGATGACGCGGGCAGACAGGGCAAGGCCTGAGGCTGGCAAGCAGGACCAGCCCCTTCCAATGCCAAGTGGAGCCCTCAGCAGCTGTGGCAGGCACACGTTTGCAGTGTGGAGCTGCCACCGTGTCTTGCCAGGGGGCAGGACAGCACAGCACCCACTCAGGGCGCCCTGCCCCGGCCCACTTGCTGGGCGAGGATGGCCTCGAGGGATTGGCCACCTCCTCCCTGGAGCCGGCCTCCTGACGCAGCAGGCAGCGGCCGCACTCAGCCACACCTGCCAACCTGTGTGCCAACAAGCAAGCCTGCCCAGAGCCAGGCAGTGGCATTGGTGGGTGTGTGAGTGTCAGGCAGATGGGCTGGATTGAGTCAGTTGCCTGGGAAACATCGAAGGATCATAGGGCAACAAGCAGGCGTGCGGGGGTCCACTCAGCAGTGCAGGAATGGGGGGCACCCAGGGCTCTTCAGCGTACCTCCTCTCCGCTGCAGAGGGCTGGGTGTCAATGGCCGGACCCCGCCAGAGGCCAGCACAGCCTCCAGCCCCCATGCCAGGAGCCCAAAACCCAGAGGGCACTGGGGTGCTGGCGAGAGAGACAGAGACCCTACTTCCCAGCCCTGCCCTCTCTGGGACGGCTCCCCCTCCCAGTACTCCGGCTGAACCTTGTCACTCTTGTGGCCCCCCCCTCCCCTCCACCCCCAACTCTCTCCATCAGACACCCAGGTCCTTACTCTGGACCAGTGTCCCCAACTCAGGCTGCTGCCCTCGCTGACCCCCACCGAGCGGCAGCGCCCGATGACCCTCAGGCTCCGCTCTGGCAACCCCTACACCCCAGAGAAGCCTTCCAAGCTGGTCTGAAGCCTCCTCCCAGCCCCTCCTTCCACCATACCACCCTCCTGGCTTCTCCTGCCCCACGAGTGAGAACTGTAGTTAGGGCTGGGGTTCCGTCTGAATTCCCAGGAGAGCCAGCCTGCCCGTCCCCCACAGTGTCCCCAGAGGGGCCAGCCAACCAATCCCGAGGGGGAGGGGACCATCTTGGGCACTCCTCCTTTGGGGAATGTAAGTCAAGCAGAGACCTAGTTTTGGGGATGCTTGGGGGATTGAACAGTGTCCCTCTCAAATTCGTGTCCACTGGGGACCTGTGAAAGTGACCTTATTTGGAAATAGGGTTTTTACAGATGGAATGAAGTTAAGATGAGGCCATACTGGGTGGCCTAAATCCAGTATGACTGGTGTCCTGATAAGAGAGAAGTCTGGACACAGACACACAGAGAGAGGCCATGTGACAACAGAGGCAGAAATTGGGGTGATGTGGCCAAGCCAAGGGACTCCTGGGCCACAAGAAGCGGGAATTGGCGGGAAGGAGCCGCCCCTAGACGTGCTTCCAGAGGGAACACGGCCCTGCCATACCTTAAGTGTGGACTTCTGGCCTCCAGACTGTGAGAGAATAGATTTCTGTTGTTTTCAGAGTCCGTCTGTGGTCACTTGTGCAGAAGCCACAGGACGCTGACGTGTCCCCTGGGCCTTTCCAACCCTTCGCCATCACATGCTGCCTGGAAACTTGGGTTGGAGGCGGCTGTGCATCCTGAACTTGCCTCCTTCCCCTTGGGTCCTGTCAACCGTTCCTTCAGCGAGCTGGGAGCTGAGAGGTGGCCTGTGGAGAGGGGGCCGGCTCAGCGGCACACCGACGTCATGACTCCTAGTAGAGGGTGGGCGGAAGCCATTGCGGCCACCACAGGGACGGCCGGGCGTCAGCTCCAGGAGCAGCAGCTTTGCCACCCACCCCCTCCATGTGGCAGACCCTCCCGTGGAGACTGCCACTTACTGAGACGCCACTGTCCCTGTCGCTGCGCCTTCTCGGCCTGACCCCATCGCCACCCTGATCGCCGGCTGTGTCACCCCCACTTCTGGGTGAGCAATTTCTGACCTCCCGCGAGGGAGGTCTGATGTAGAAACTCTCACCTGTGTCCTTTTCTGGGGGCCTCCTTGGGCTGGCCTGGTGGGGACATGGTATGGCCCACATCAGGAGGCCCTGGGCCTAAGCAGTGGCCGCCCCCTCTCCCCCTCCTCCCCTTTCCCCCTCTCCCCTCCTCTCTGCACAAGGGCACAGGGGCCGCCCCTCCCAGCGCCCAGCGTGGACACAGAGGCTGGGTGAGGGGTCAGCAGACGGCTATTTGGCCTCCCTGGCAGAGAGGGAGTGGGGGTCTGCTGGGGCAGGGAAGGTGGGCACGGGCAGGGGGCCATGCCTGCCCCCTCCTCCCCCAGGGGCTGTGCTCGGAGCTACTTCACCTGCTCTTTTCCCCCAGTTTTCCTGAGAACTAGTCGACATCCATCACTGTATAATTTTTTTTTTTTTGAGGGCAGTGTCACTGGCCCTCATAGGTGGACCCGAACCGGAGCCGCTGGCTTCCCAGGCCAGCGCTTAACCACCGCGCCCCTCGGCCGGCCCATCACTGTATAAATTTAAGGCGTGCAGCACCATGGTTTGATTCGTGTATATGGTGAACGATGACCACAGTAGGTTTAGCTAACGTCCATCTTCTCACACAGATACAATAAAAAGGAAAAAAAGTTTCTCCTTGAGATGAGAGCTCTTAGGATCTGCCTCTGAGTCCTACTGGGCTCTGCCCAGGCACCAGAGGACCCAGCAGCAACCAAGGGTCGTGGGGTCATCAGCCTGTGACACAACGAGGGACGCCGGCTCCTGGTGGAGGGTCTGTGTCTCCTCTTTCCATTTGCCAGGTTTGGGGTGGGCAGCTGATCAGGGCATAACTGTCTGTTGTGTGGCCTGGGGGGCCGTCTGCCCAGAGACCCCTTGGGCCCCACCCACTCCCGTTGCCCTGGGGCCTGGGCCTCAGAGGTGGACGTGGAACTGCTTCGCCTCAATTCTCTGAGCGGCCTGGCAAACCTCCCCGCCCCCCAGGCCACAGGGCAGCCCAGGATCCGAGGGTCCCCTTTGAAGCCTGCAGCGTTCTGTCTGGCCAGTGGGAGCAGTGACTTGCTGTGCTGCAGAATCTAACTGGCATCCCAGCTACCCGCAGCCCAAGGTGAGGCCAAGACATGGCTGGAATCAGGACAGGCTGGGGGGCAGCACTCAGGCAGCCGACCAAGCCCTTGGGCCACTGAGCCCAGCCCGTGCCCTCCTGCTGCCTCTGGTCTGCCCTCTTCCCCCTCAGGCCACTCTGCAGGCCTCCGGATGCTGGCAGGGGGAGGGAGGGGCCCGGCTGGGGCAGCAGCCCAGGGATAGAGCTGGCCTCTCCTCCGCAGTCCCCGAGGCACCTGCAGGCCATCTGGCCCTTCAGAAGGAAAAGGGATGGGGAGGAGGAATAGCAGGGAGCGGAGAGAGCCCCAGAGGTGAGGGGGGCGGGGCTGTGGGTGGAGGCAGCGGTGAGGGGGCGGGACTGTGGGTGGAGGCAGAGGTGAGGGGGGCGGGACTGTGGGTGGAGGCAGAGGTGAGGGGGCGGGGCTGTGGGTGGAGGCCGAGGTGAGGGGCGGGGCGGTGGGTGGTGGCCGAGGTGAGGGGGGCGGGGCTGTGGGGTGGAGGCAGAGGTGAGGGGGCGGGGCTGTGGGTGGAGGCAGAGGTGAGGGAGGTGGGGCTGTGGGTGGAGGCAGAGGTGAGGGGGCGGGGCGGGGGTGGAGGCAGAGGTGAGGGGGCGGGGCTGTGGGTGGCGGCAGAGGTGAGGGGGCGGGGCTGTGGGTGGAGGCAGAGGTGAGGGGGGCGGGGCTGTGGGTGGAGGCAGAGGTGAGGGGGCGGGGCTGTGGGTGGAGGCGGCCTGGGCGGCAGGGACACGTGACTGGGTCACTCTCAGCAGGACAGCCGGGTGGGCAGTGGGCACCTCCCTGGGCTGCCCACCTGCCAGGACAGTGACACCCACCCCTGCTCCATGGTATTAACGAGCCCGAGTGGGAGCTGGGGAGGACCCACAAGCTGATCCACGCTGGTGGTCAAGGGCCCTGGGGCAGCCCGGAGGCCCCTCTGCTCCCACACCTCCTCCTTGTTTTCTGCAGGGAAGGGGTGGCTTCTCTGTGGCCAAACTCCTCCTCTGCAGTGCTGCTAGGCCACCCCGCCCAGACCAGACCAGCTGAGCTGGGGGTCCTGGCAGCCGCCACACTCATGGGTCACCCTCACTGGGACCCAGCCTGGTCCTTCTCGCGGCCAGCTGCTGCTGACCTTGCCGCCGCTCTGGAACGGCAGGGCAGGCAGCTGAGGCCTACGCAGCCCCTTATCCCCCAGCTCGGGGGCTGGCCGGCGCCCCCAAGGCCCTGCCACGGGTGGGGGTAGGGGCAGGCGCCATTTCTCAGAGCCAATCAGGGTGTTGACCGTGAGGCTGTGTCGGGGTCTGAGCAGGTGGGAGCCCCTGGGCTGGGCTGGCTGCTGGGCCCGCCCGCTCGGAGCTGCTCCGCCTACACCCTGCCGTGGCGGCAGCCCCAGTGCCGGGCAAGGGGACGCTCGCCACGTGCCCACTTCGAGGCCATGGCCCGTCCCGGGCAGCCAGCCCAGCAGTGGCGCTGTGCTCCTCCACCCCATTTACCGAAGGGCCGGCTGAGGCCCACAGCCATGTCCCCGAGACGCAGGCCATGTGGCAGCGGGTCTGAGCTGGGACTTGAACCCAGGTCTCCTGCCTGGGCCAGTGGCCTTGCTCACTTAGTGGCCCCGAGTGGCCTATGCATGGGGCTCGGGGTCGGGGCGTGAGGGCAGGACTGGGTGCTCGGAGCCCTGGGGCAGCTTCTCTGGCCTGGGGACCCAGCCCAAGGCTGGGCAGATAGGAGGCCGACCCCTTCCGTCCCGAGAGCCGCGGGGCGAGGACTGTGCCACGCTCAGCGCCCCCAGGCCCTCTCTGCACCTACCATGCTCAGCTTCTCCAGGCCCGCCCCAACTGCTGTGGTCTGCTGACGAGCTGCGGGTGCATGTGGCGGCACCCCTCTGGGGTACCCAGGCCCGGTGCCCATGCTGCCAGCATCACAAGCCTGTGCCCAGTCCCTGCGGCATCCGTGCCTGTGGAAGACCCTGAAAGCAGTTGAGTAATGCGGCTGTCCCAGCCCTCCACTGAGAGCTGTCCCCTGCTGGGGCGAGCCCCGGCTCTGCCAGTTCTGCCGGATCGCGCTGGTCTTCCCCACACGATGAGAGCAGCTGGCCTCACGGCTGAGGAGCAGAAGGAAGAAGCCGCCGGCTGAGTGTGCAGGAAGGACGCTGCTGAGATCCAGGCCTGCCCAGGGCTTCAGGCCCAGCCCTGCGGCCACCGGGACCCCGCAGGGACAAAGCGGGCCCCAGATGCCTTCTCTAAGGGCCGTAGCCTCGGGGCTTCCTGACTGCCCAGCATGCCCAGGAGGGTCAGGCGGGCGACAGCTGGGGTGGGCCTCGTCCCCACTGCCCAGCGCTTGTGGACACAGTGGGGATGGACCTATGCTAAGCCGACTGACAACTCCCTATAGCACAGTGTCCTCAGGGGTGGGCGATGCGGCCCCTGTGCTGCCCACAGCGGATGACAGCACGCCGGGCGGGGCCCTGGGGGTCAGCCTGGCCAGCACAGACCTCCGTTTGGTGGCGGCCAGTCCTGGCAGCAGTCCCGCCCCCCCCAGCCCTGAAATGGGGCCTCATTTCTGCTTCTGCCTCCCGGGTCCTTCGATCCTTGTGTCAAACCTCAGAGGTGCAAACTGCCCTTCTGCTCACAATTCTGTGTTGTGTGTGTGTGTGTGTGTGTGCATGGATGTGTGTTCTCTGTGTGAGTGTGCATGTGTCTGTGTTCTGTGTGTGTGTATACATGGGTGTGTGTTCTGTGTGTGTGTGCTCATGTGTGCATGGGTTTGTGTTCTGTGTGTGTGTGTGCATGAGTGTGTGTTCTCTGTGTGTGTGCATTCATGGGTGTGTGTGGTGTGTCTGTGTGTGCATGGGTATGTGTTCTCTGTGTGAGTGTGCATGTGTGTGTGTTCTGTGTGTGTGTGCTCATGTGTGCATGGGTGTGTGTTCTGTGTGTGTGCGTGCATGAGTGTGTGTTCTCTGTGTGAGTGTGTGTGTGTGCATGCCCGTGTCCTGTGTTTCCTGCCCCAGAGCCGAGCCCAACGACCCCCTGGCCCTTGTGCCCACAGGGGAAACTGAGGCTGCAGGGGCCCAGCCACACGCTCAGCGTGCCACCTGCCATTTGGCGTCCTGCTGTCGGGGAGGGGTGGTCCTGCGGTTTCTCGGGGGCTCAGGGCCTGGCTCGTGGGCCCATAGCGCGGAGGTCCTGGCCCCAGCAGCCGTTGGAGCCCGCCTCTCTGGAGTGCTGCCCCTCAGGCCCGCCTCCTTTCTTCCTCTCAACTTTGCCCTCCCTCCTCTACCCCCTCCCTGGCAGGCAGCTTGCAATCCAAACCTGTTCTTAACTTCTCCCCTGCAGTTGTCCGTCAGCACTTCCAAGTTAAATATTACTCATGGGGACGAGAGCCCGCTGGGCAGCGCTTGGCTTGGGGGTGGGCTCGTCTGTAGAAGGCTCTGGGTCAGGCCAATGCCAGGCCTTGGCCGCGGGAGCCCTCCCTGCGGTGTCTGTGGGGCCGCTGGGTATGGGGCTGGGTAGCAGGCGGGCAGCCTGTGCCCTGTGCCCGTCCTGCCAGCCTCTGGCCCTGCCCTCTGAAGCAGCCTGTTTACTTAACCCCCCCGAGCTGCAGCCAGAGTGGGCAGTGGGTCCCTGGGCAGGGCAGGGAGGGGCCACCCAGGGGCCAGACAGGGGCTTGGGCTAGGCCAGGCGAGGGCCCTCTACTCGGCCAGTCACTCAGCCCCGTGCCAGGCTGGGGGCTGGGCTGGGAACAAAGTGTTCAGAAAAATAGTCTCATCTGTTTCGACTTGATTCCTCTTGTTTGGCTCTCAGTTTTCCCAGCATGGAAGCAGAGGTACAGGGGTGCTGTTTGCTGGACTTCCCCACCCGCTTCGGGGATGCCACCACCACCCACCCCTCCCTTCCTCTCACTACCTGCTCCCCACCCCTGTGCGTGGCCCCTGCTGGGACCCGGGAAGCTCCCACCTGGGCCTTTGCCCCCAGCACTCCCTGCCCAGGATGCCAGGCTCTGACCCATCCCAGGGCTCTGCTGAAACGGACCTGGTACGGAGCCCCCGTCTCCCCCTGGCCCATGCTTGCTGACAGTATGTGCCCCCATCTGATACAGAACCTAGGGAAGTGGACGTTTCTACCGTCTCCCACGAACCTGCAAACGTTCGAGAACAGGAACGCTTTCTGCTCACCTCTGCTGGGCACAGGGGGGCCCTTGAGCAACTTGTTGGAGGAAATCAACTCCACTCACACCTGGTGTGGGGTCCCACTCAGGGGTACTCACTGCCCCTCAGGCCGGAGCCCCGGGCCCCCACCTGGATCCCAGTGGGGCAGAGTTCAGACCAGGGCCTCCTGTGGGGGCCTAAAGGGTCAGGAGGAAGGGGGCAGGGACCCCACATGGATACCCTGAGGGACAAGGGCAGCGGCCCGAGGTCCACAAAGGCCGGGCACGGCTGCCTGTGGGTAATGAGGGCCAGACCCTGTGGCCGTCCTCCCGCCTTCCGTCCAGGTGGAGCTTGTCGCAGTAGGTGCTTAATTGGACAAGCCATGCCACTTCCCTGCTATAGTCACCTGCACTTGGGGGCAGCGCCGCCCCAGGGCCCCCTCGTCCACCTGCCCTGGGGACACAGCCTTGGCACGGGGAGGCTCCTGGAGGCGGGGCCGTTGGAAAGGCCCACCTGTGCCAGCCCGGCGTGTTCTCTGCACACCTTTTGTGAACGTGTCTGTGTGGGGTTCTGGATGGAGATGGGGCCGCCCACCTGCCTGCCTCGTGCCCAGACCTGCGAGTGTGCCTGCCCATGTCAGACGGAGGCGAGTTGGGACTTTGTACCTGACACCCGGCAGGAATGTGAGGCTCACACCACCTCTCAATGTCCTTGCGGGGGACAGAGACTTCAGGGACGAGTTACCTGCAAAGTATCTTCTTTGCCCGTCTGGATGCTGACAGGACGGAGTGTGGCCCTGACCCTGGGCCTGGCCTGCGCTGGGCCTCCAGCCCCCCGAAGCCCCCAGACCTGCCTGCCCCGGTCCCCTTCGACCCCAGACCCAGTTCCTGCTTTCAGGCTGAGCAGTGGGGGTGGGGCTGGAGTTTATGTAGTCACGTGCTAATGGGGAGGGGCAGGCCCTGCTTAGGGAAGGGACCCCAACATCCCACAAAGGGTGGCAGGCCCCTGCAAGCCCAGGGGCCTCAGCCACATAGGAAAGCTCCTTCTGACAGGCGTAGGGGTAGGCGAGGGGTGGGGTGGGGGTGAGACTGGAGATTTCCAAGCAGCACTCGCCTGCCCTGGGAGGCACTGCCGAGATTTCTCAGCCAATCGGCACAGCACCCAGGGGTGGGGTGCTTCTTCAGGAGGGGGGACCCTGGGTGCAGGTAGCCCACCCTCCCAGCCCCCCAGCCAGAAATGGCCAGCCTTGAGTGTTCGTCCCCCTTGGTTCGGGCTAAGGGCAAAGCTCAGGCTGGGCATTATAAGGACAGCTTAATAAAGTGTGGCCTAGCCAGAGACTCAGGCTGGTGACCCACTGCTGCAGACTTGGGCCAGAGGGGGTCCAGGTGCCTGATCAGAACCGAGGTGTGGAGGGAGCTGCCTAGAGCAAGCCTGGATGTGGCCACCGCTGAGCAGGGCGGCAGCCCCGGCCCGAGTGTCCAGTAGCCTTACCCAAGGGGCCAAATGCCATGGGCACCGTGGCGGGCGCTGAGCAGCCCGGGCCACAGCCCTCCTGGCATTCCTGCAGCCTTTTCGAGCCCCTGCCACAGTCCCCATTTCTGATGCGGGGACCCCAAGGGTTTCCCAGGCCAGAGGGGCTGCTGCTCATGCCGGCCTGCCCCTGCCTCCCCGGCTGGCCGGCCGTTAGGGCCTGCGGCAGCTCCCACAAGACAGCCAGCATGGCCCGGATCCCGGAGGGGAGGGAGGGCGGCTCCTGGGCCCGGGCCCTCAGCTCAGGGCTGCAGCACAGCCAGTCTCAGGGGCAGGGAGACGGAGGACACTGCCCGCTGAAGGCCCCGAGCGCAGGGCCAGCGGGGAGGAGAGGCCAGCTGTGGCCCACAGGCCCTGGGGTCTGGCCTGGGCTGCTGGGAGGCCTGAGCAGGAGGCCAGGGCAGCAGCGCCTCCAGGCCTGGGCGGCAGGAAAGGGAAAGGTGACGTCATTGCTGCCTGGAATCTGCTGTTTGGAGGTGTCGCCATGGAGACCGGAAGGCTCAGGGTGGGTAAAAATAGCAAACCCAAGAGGGTGTAAGTTCCAAGAACCGAGTCTCTGAAAAGAAGGAAAGCAGGGGCTTGTTTCTGGCGGGGACCTAGGCCGGGCTGGGAGTCCGGTGGGAGGGGCGGCGGGGTTTCCGGCTCTGCTGCCCCACGCTGGCATGAGGTTCCATGTCCCAGCAGCCAGCCGGGAGCTTTGTCCCCAAGCAGGGTGTGGCTATCGTGACAGGCTCCCGGCAGGAGACGTCTGGAAGCCCCAGCTCACGGGCTTCCTTTAGGCGGGGCTGGAGAGCAGAGCTCCCTCCCGGTGTCCCTCCTGGGGTGAGAGGACGCAGCGGCTGCCAGGTCTGCCATCCAGGCCCATCCGGGCCCACGGTGGCCTCAAGCCTCCCGCTGGGGGACGCGGGGGAGGGGCACAGAGCCCAGCCCTTGCCGCCGGGGCCTCCACTCAGTTCCTGCCCTGTGCGCCTCTCCTGAGAACAGCTTGAAATGATGGCCCCCAGCCCCTCGGGCCCCCACTGCCCCCCAGGGACTTCCCTTCCAGGACAGGAAGCGCCTGCCTTGCTGCACTCCAGGCCCCTGACGTGCCCAGCGTATGCTGTCTGCACGCTCCTTCGGCTGCATCCTCTGGAGGTCCCTATGTCTTCAGTCCCAGGCCACGGGAATGAGTGGGGAGGTCCTTGGGCCCCTCTCCCCTTGTGGGGTCTTGGGAGGACCCCCTGCAGCTTTGGGGAGGGTGCCCCCCTCCGGAAGCCATGCTATCCTGTCATCTGTTGTGACCAAAGTAAAATATGGCTGCTGCCCCTCCCAAGATCACAAGCCCTCGGGTTCGGGGCCCTCGGATGACCAGGTGCCCTCAAAGGAGCCAAGAGCACTGGAGGGGTTGCCAACAAGGAAGACCCCCCCCACCCCCACCCACCCCCCACCCCCGTCCAAGAGAAGAAATCCACGCCTATCCCCAGCAGGGACTGTCAGCAACAGTCTCCAGTGTGGCCTCGGGGATCCCCGCCTTCCTTCCTCATGCCTGAGGCCAGGCTGGAGTGGGGTCTCTGCCTGCTGCCCCCCAGGGTGCCCACTCCCTGGGATGTCTGCTACGAGCTGCCTGCAGTCTCTTCTCTTCTGCAGACACTCTTGTTCTTGGGGTGGGGGCCTAGGGCCTGGGTGAGGGGCAGCCTCTCCGTTTGCAGGGTCGGGGCCTGGGTGGGGGCTCTGGGAGCATGCCCAGACCCCCTGGGCTTGTGGTGGTTGGTGGTTGGAGAGGGAGAGGGGAAATGGAGCCCATGTGGGGGGAATAGCTCACATGCTTTATGTAACGAGTGAGCTCACTGCAGCGCCTGCCAGGAATGACGGCAGGAGGGAGGGAGCGGGCCTGCTGGGGAGGAGAGAGGGGCCCAGGCCGCGCAGCGAAGGGGGCTGCAGGCCGCCCTGGGTCCTTCCGGGGTAGGAGGGGGCGTGGGAGGGGCCAGGGAGGGAGCAAGAACTGGGGGTACAGGGCGTGACCAGATCCCCCTGCCCGCCCCCCGCCCCAGCAGCCAGATGCTGGCAGGACCGGGAAGCCGTAGCAAGGGCCCTTCTAAATCACCCAAGACCCTCTGGGGAGTAGCTCAGGGGGCCTTGGAGGGATGAGCGCGCACCAGCTGCCCTCTGCCCTCCTGCACACCCCACCCCTCAGCCAGGGGGCCTCTGCTCGGAAGCCGCCTCTTCTTTCTCCCTTCCCTCAGCCCCTGCCCCTGCAAGCCTCCTCCCCGCTGGGGTGTGGCATTGCCCCCACCTCCTCGGTGACAGGCCCAAACCCCAGCGCCAGCCCAACCACCCTCTGTCTCCTGGAGGAGTGACCTCAGGCCCAGAGCGGGGAAGGGGCTTCAGGAAGGCTGCGGCCCGATGGGAGCCATCTCCGGGGGATGCCTGCCCGCTGCCCGCAGACGGGCCTGTGGGCACAGCCTCACCTCGCCAGGCCGTGTCAGTCCATGTACCAAGATTTAATAAGAGTCCGCTCATCACTCATTTGAGGGCCAGGAAAGTCCTCAGCCCCTGATGGAGAAGGACAGAGACGGGCAGAGTGACAACAGCACTAGGCAAAAGGAGGCTGAGCTCAGGAGCTGGGGGAAGGGGTAGCGCGCAGAGGGCCAGGGACAATGTGGGGAGTGCCCAGGGTGGGGCGGACTTGCTCCCGGGCAGTGTGGACAGAAAGGAAGTGCTTGGAGGGGCCGTGGGCCCAAGAGCAGGGATATGGGGCCGTGTCCTTGTGTCTTCATGCTGGGGACATCCGTGGTGGGGGTGGGGAACTAGGAGGGGGGACCCCGTCCACACGGCTAGGGGAACCTTGAGTCCCACTTGGCTGCTCTGACGTAAGGTGAGTGGATCTGAAGGATGGCTCCTCGCTGCTCCTCCCCAGTCTTGGGGTCCCTGGAGTCTGGTTCTCAGAGTACCCCCAGACCCCTGCCCACCCGTAAAGCCCATCTATGCACACCTGCAGCCGGTGGCTGGCCCTTGCCTGGGCTCCCACCCCCTGGCCCCACGGTGCCCTGGGCGACCCTGAGCCTTGGCATACCCTGCTGTAAAATGGGACGGTCCCACTGACCGCTCAGCACCTCGAGGGAGAAATACGTGAGTGTGCCCACACAGCCCGGGCAGCACGCCAGCTGTTCTTCCGACCGCAGGCCCCACTGTTGTCCCCGGCGCCGGGCCAGCTCCGGGCCCTGGAGGGCTGTCTTTGAAAGGTGCGGGTAGGGGAGTTCATGCGGGCGGCACCTGCCCTTCGGCCCCCATCCTGTCCCCCATGCCTACCTGGTGCCACTCAGCAATGTCTGCTGTGCAAAGGGACAGTAAGGGGCTTCTTAAAGGCCTGGGCCCGGGCCGGCCCCTCTCTGTCTCCGCCCCCTGCCCCTGCTTTACCTGTAGGACTGGGCTCTGGCCTTGGGCTATAGGGTACAGGCATGAGGCGGCCACCCTTTGATCGTCGGGGTGTGGACGGAGCCCCGGTCAGGCCATGGCCAGCAAGGCGCGCATTCCAGAGCGGCACAGGACGCTTCAGGGGGCAGGGTCCTGTGGGTGGGGGCGGGGCCCTAGGACTCCGTGCCCATGTGCTTTCTCGGTGCTCCCCCAGCTGGCCCCCACTGGAGGTCCCCACCCGCTGAGGACATGTCCCAGGGGTCAGGCCAGCAAGTCTCTGGGCTAGGAGCCCTGGGTCGGGCCAGGCGGGTGCATTCTCCTTCCTTCCTCCAGTGCAGGTCCTTGACCACAAGGCACCCTGAGCTGGCTGAGCAGGAGCTGGCCCGGGGTCCCCAGGTAAAGGGCTCCTGGGGCAGCCTTACCTCCCACTCTGGGTATGGGCTCAGAGGTGGGGCCGAGCAACCATCTGGCTCCCAGGACTGCCCAGTGATCTGGGCAGCACTGGCCTTGCCCCATCCGGCTATGTCTGGCAGCTGAGGCCAGGCCTGTCCTGGTGGGGGGGCTGCCAGGCTGGCAGTGCCTCCGAACCGTGAGGTGGGCATGTGGTCAGCGCAGCATGGCTTGGGAAAAGGGGGCCCCACTTCTCCCTCCTCCCACCTCCAGGTAGACAAGGGCAGCTCTTGGGTGGGGCCAGGCCCATGAGGGCACAAGGTGAGGCAGTTCAACCCACGGTCTGGCCTGCAGCGGCGTGCTGGGCTCACCCTGTCACTTGCAGTGTTGAGTGCCTATGGCTAGGTGCTGCTGTGCTCAGCTCCCCGGGCATCTCCTCTGTTGACCCTGAGAGACAGGTCTTGGCTGTGTGCTAGATACTGGGCTGTCTGTGTGACCCCGGCACAGGCCCCGGCCTCCGACCACCCCAGGGGAGGCAGACACACAGCTCAGCCACGTGGAACGAGGCTGACCCCACAGAAGTTTCCGTGAGCGGGGAGAGGTCCCTCCCAGCCGGAATGGTCCAGGAGAAACAACAGGGAAGGTCAACAAAACTGAAAGCAGCTTTTTTTGAAAACTAGAAAATGCAGGTCAGCACAAAGAAATTAAAAATATCTGTAGTTCCCTCACTCTGCAAAAAATGCTGTCTCGTTCTCTGATACAGGAACTGCAGGCTATAAAAGACTAAGTACCATGTGCTGCAGCCGGAATTTTGATTGACAGTGTTTTCATTACCATTCAATTTAAACATTTTGTGATTCCATTTTGATTCCTTCTTTAATCCGGGATTTGTTCAAAGTGTGTTCTTTAATGTCCCAAACTGTGGCATTTTGTGGTGGGAATGTCAGTTTGTTTTCCTTTGTTATTTATTTTTAGTTTAGAGTTCTCATTTGTTTGCTTTAATTCTTACCAAAGAAAGACAGATACACAGATTCAAAAAAACAAAAAACCCGAAGGGCTAGGATCCTTGTGGCAAGTCTGCTGTGGCCAATGGGCTCCTCCCGCCGCTGGCCGCGTGCCCTGGCCGCAGCCTCTGTCAATTCCTTCAGCTGCTTCTTGCCTGATTTTTGTCCATATCTCTAAATGATGTGCTGCTGCTGCTTTTTCTCTGTTTATTGTTGTGAGGTGTCTGGAGCCGCCCCCGCCCCCCCCCGCCCCCTCTGCCCCGACCCTACTTTCTCTTTGCCCATCTTCCCAAATGAGGTGTTTCATAATTTGGGTTGTTTACACCATTCCAACTATGTAAATATTGTTCACTGCTGGGCCAAGTGGCGATCACTGCTTAGATTTCCTTTTTGTTTTTCCTGGAGTTAATATTTGCCTTGCTTTATTTTTGCATCTGCTGATTTTTCCCTGCAGTGCCTGCAGCTCACGCCTCTCACGCCGCACAACAGGCTCTCCGGACGGTTTTGATCTAGTCGAGTGCATCCTTCAGTCCACGGGTCCCGCGTTTTCCTGGCACATTCTGTCCTCTTGTCCTGGCCTGGGCTGCGTGCTCTTGGGGCCCCGCCTCCAGGCTGTTGGGCAGCGTGACTTAGTCCCCTTCATAAACTGCACGGCCCCTGGTCACCTTTCAGATGGAGGCCCAGCTCCAGCAGCCATTTCATAAAGGGCCTGTGACCGTGACTCCGTTCCGCAGCCCTCAGCAAGTGCGGGGCCGCCCCAGCCTCGCGCCGGCAGCCCTTCCCCATGCTGCCCAGCTGGGGCCTGATCCCCAGCTCTGTGGAGCGGCCTTCCTGGCACATGTCCACAGAGTTTGAGGAGCACTCCTGTGTTCACTGGCAGGGGTCAGGTCATACCAGGAGGGGGCCAGTTGCTCAGCCATGCTGGTTGGAGTTGCAGAAGATGTGCTTGGGGTCCTGCGTGTCCCCTCAGGCCTCACCCGACTGTGCCCGGTGCTAGGATGGGTCTCTGGCTGTGGCCCAAGCTCAGCAGGGCCAAACAGGGATTTTTTTTTTTTTTTGAGGGCAGTGTCACTGGCCCTCATATGTGGGACCGAACCAGGGCCGCTGGCTTTCCAAGCCAGCGCTTAACCACCGCGCCACTCGGCCGGCCCCTCAAACAGGGATGTTCTTAAAGATGTAGTTTGTGTTTTCTCACAAACTCAAGCTTATAGAAAAGTTTCGAGGATGAGACAGGAACTCCCCCCCCCGCCCCCCGTCCCCTAGAGAGCCGGTCACTGACATGGTGCTCTGTCGTGCCCCAAGCACCAGCTCCCAGGCAGGGCTGCTGCTGTCTGGTCATCAGACCACATTGAGGCTTTCTGGTTGTCCCAACAGCTTCCTTTGTAGTGACGAGACCCAGCCCGGGACCGCATGTGGCCCTGAACCTTCCTGTCAGCCCAGAACGTTCCTCGGCCTTTCCCTGACTGCTGTGACCCTGACACTTTCGAGGGTTCTGGGCCTGGCTCTCTGTACAAAGTCCCATCCGTGTGGGTGTCTGAGGCTGCGTCATAGTCCAATGCAGGCTGTGCCTCTTTGGCAGGGGAGGCACAGAAGTGACGTGTGGTACAGGATTGTGACTGGTCCAGGGCCCCCTGGTGTCCCCTTTGATCACTTGGTTACCTTGGGGCCTGCCAGCACCTCCCCTGGGAACTTACTCTTCTTCCCTCAGTGATAAATGGGAACCTTGTGGGACGAAATACAAAACTGTGCAGATAGGCCACTTTTTCAAACTTCCAACCAACTAATACATTTATTCTAATAAATATTTGACTCTCCATGGACGTGTGGTGCCCTGTTTTATTCCATGCTTATAACCCACGGTTGCCCTTATGATCTCTGATTTCCCCTGGGGGGAACTTCAGGAGGCTGTCTGTCCTCCTGGTGTGTCCCTGCTATGCTTCGAGTCCGTCCCGGCACAGTGACATGTTCCAGACTCCTTGTGGATCCTTTCTGTCCAAACCCTGGGACCAGCCATTTCTCTATAAAGACCTCTGGTTCCTTCTAGTGGAGATGGAATTTAGAAGCCACGAGGCGAGTTCTCGGCGTGCTCAGAAGCTCCTGTCAGGGCTTCTCTCTGAACGGAGGTACGTGCAAACACGCTTACACGCACAGCGCTTCTACTTGTTTCTAAATATTGAGATGCGTGTGGTCACACAGCTGCCGCTATCCTCCACCCAGCACCACATGGGTCACTTTCCACTGCCCACAGTTGACTTCCCATCTCTAACAGCGAGAAACCAGGGTCTCATTACTCAGAATGTGTTCCCTTATTTGGTCAGTCTTCCTGCTCCAGTGGCTGTCCCCTTCCCCGGAGCCCCAGGATCCAGCTCCAGGAGCCCGAGGGTGACAGGCTGCACAGCGTACCCCCATTCTGCTTCCCCCACCGCGCCCCCAGCTGTGTGTCCTCCCAGGCAAACCGTTTGCACCCATCTCTGTCTCAGGGTCTGCTGCTGGTGGAACCCAAACTAAGACAAAAATCTTCTCCAAATTTTTATCAAGCTCATGTTACTTGAATCATTTTATTTTCAAACTTGAAGTTTTAAAACAATATCTTAGCACCTTCCTGACAACGGCGGTTTGTGCCTGGCTGCAACCAGCTGTTCCCTTCTGCTTCCCAAGGAGGAGGCGGCAGGGGCAGGTGAGGGCTGGGGGCAGAGGGGGTCCACCCAAGGCTAGCTTCCGGTGGGATCCCCCTGAGGGGCCTGTTGATCTGAGCCTCCCAGCCCATTTCCACAGCTGGGCCTCGGAACTCCTCCCGAGGCCAGGAGCCCCGTCAGTGCCAGCACCCTCATCTCTGGTCCTGAGTGCTGCGTGCTCCCCGGCCAGCCCCCAGCCACTCGAGGCCTCTTCGGGGCCTGAAGGGTCCCAGTCCGGTGCTGGCAGTGGTGCTGGGCCTTTCTAGTCTCCCAGGTGGGGAGGGAAGGCACATGGGGAGCTCCCCGCTCCTCCCCGGCAGGGCCAGGGCCAGGCAGCGTGGGTTCCTGCCCTAGTCCCCAGGGTGGCCGTGCCTGTGCCCTGGACCCCCCACCTGCCGGCATGGTTCGTGGCCCATGGCAGCGGGATAGTGGGAGGAATGGGCCACCGGCTTGAGTAGCGGCTGGGATGGGTTGGAGGGAGCTAGGCCAGCAGGTGGGAGCCCCTCGCCCCCGGCCCAGCAGGCTCAGGGGGAAGGCTGGGCCTGGCTGGCTGTGTGGGCACCGCCGCCTTGGTCCTGGGTGGGTGGACTGGGCTCGGCTGCTCCCGGAAACTCCATCTTACAGGATGAAGCCTCAACGTCCATTGAGGTGCAGAAGTTTTTCAGACCAGCCCCCCCCCCACCTCAGGGCCCTTCACCTCTTACCTGTCCCCCACCGCACTGTGTGAGAGTGTTGGTCCCCGGCCAGCCTCTTCCCGGGACCCCTTCCTGGAGCCCTGCAAAGCCAGAGGGTGTAGAGGGAAGGGTGGTGCGGGAGCCTGCTCAGCCCGTGGGGGTGTGGGTCGTGCCCACTTGGCCCAACGAACAGGAAGAATTCTGTGCCTGGCTGGAAAGCCCTCCCGGCCAGCCTTCTGGTGCTCCAGCGCCTTCTTTCAATAGCAGGTTGCTGAGCTGCGTAGGATTCAAATCCACGTGTGAGGAACCGACGCTCTCAGGTGCAACATAAATTTTTGATCCAAATGTGGACCAAGAGAATGATTTCCAAAAACAAGCAAGTCCCTTTTCTTCAGTTTTTAAACACCTCTTTCCCAGTCTTCTTGTGTTGGTGCACAGAGAAGCCTTGCGTTGGGGCTGTCCACTGTTGGAGGTAGGGGTGTGCTGAAAAGTGGGAGGGCTCCCCAGGGAACAGGTGGGGGGCGGGGACAGGGCGAGGTATTACATTCTTGGTGGGGAGTGATCAGTTTTTCACACATGGAGCGCTGCACCCTAAATCTCAGTCCCCCAAGACGCCTGCCTGTGTTTGCAGACATGTAGGTGTGGGGTCATCTGCCCACCTGAGCTGCATCTCCGGACACCCGCCTAAACCTCAAGGCCTGCAGACATGCGGGGTCAACTCTCTGGGCAGGTGCGGTCCCCCAGGAGCAGTTTTGGGGCCAGTACCAGCCTCCACTGGGGAGGTAGGAGCAGCAGGCGACAAGCTGAGGTGGCCGCAGCCCCATCGCCTCTGCACAGCACTGCAGGCGTCCCCATGCCCCCCCAGTGTCTAGGCCGGTGTGGGTGCCCTCGTTCTGTGGAGGAAAAGGTGCTGCAGCCCAGGTCAGCTGGACCATCCTTCCAGAATCACAGCCAGAATCGCCCGATCTCAAGCCCCCACCCCCAGGCCTCTGTGGATGCTGCCTTCTCTGGGGGTCACCTAGCCAGCCTGTTTTCTCCCACTGGGTGCTTTCTGCCTGTCCCCCATGACACACAGCCAGTGTGTGGAAGGACGGGTAACAGGGTCTCACTCTGGCCGTGTCCCAGGTGGCCTGAAGATATGTAAGTGGCTCTCTGGCCTGGGAGGCTGCAGGGTAAGGATCACGCCGGCCTGCCTGGGACACAAAAGAGGCCAGGTTTCTGAGGCTCCATCTTGGGTCTGGCCCTGGCAGCAACCTGGCTGGTGGGAGCAGGGCACAGCTCCTTGGACGGGGGGCCTCATCTCAGGCACACAGCCCCTGCCCCATGGAGTAGGCAGTCCCGCACTGGGCAAGCAGGGAGGTGAGGCTGCAGGTAGTGGCCCTGCTGGCCTCGTGGCAGGGATCAGCATACAGGGACACGGGATGGGGAGGGGGGTTGCTGCTTGTCAATCACCCTGGGCCGGGGGGCGTTGTGTGCTGCACCTGCATCAGGTGGGGTCCTGGGATATGTTACATGGTGTGTGTGTGGGGCCCGGGATGCTGCCGCCCCCTAACGTGTTTAGTAACCCATAATGTAGTGTGTGGCGTTTTGTCGTACGTAGGACCTCGGGTCATACTGCGTGGAGTCCCAGTCATGTGGGCCCCAGGGTGTGTTGTGTGGAGTTCCCGTCACGTCCGGGTGCCTGGGTGGTGGGGTGTGCCATCCCCTTTGCTTACGAGGACACCTTGGTGTGTTACGTGGCGTTCCTGTCGCGTGTGGGCACGTAGGTCATGCTGTATGACATCCCTACTGTGCGTGGGGACCCCAGGTGTGTTGTATGGCATTCCGGTCGTGTGTGGGACCCTGGGTGGTATTGTACGGGATCCCCATCCCGTGTGGACCCCGAGTCGTGTTTTGTGGAACGTCTGTTGTGTTTGGGACCCTGGAATGCGCTACGTGGCGTCCCAGTCGTGTGTGGGGACCTGAGTCCTGTTACATGGCATCCCCATCATGCGTGGGGACCTCAGGGCGCGTCGTGTGGCGTCCCGCTTGCGCAGGAGCGGCGAGGCGTGCGGTGGGGCTGCGCGGTCCCGTCCCGCCCGCCTCTCAGCTGGTCTGCGGTTGTGGCGGGGCCGCAGTGGGTTTCTGGGCCCCGAAGGCGGCGGCGGCGGCGGCGGGGCGAGAGCCCTCCCAGCCGCGCAGGAAGCTGCCTCGGCCGGAAAAGGGGCCTCCGGCGCCGCCGCCGCCCCTGCCGAGCGGTCTTCCGGCGGGCGGGGCCGAGCGGAGCCGAGCGCGGCCGAGTCCCGGGTGGGCGGGGCCGAGCGGAGCCGAGCGGAGCTGAGCGGGGCCGATGCTCAGGCGTCGGGGCCGAGCGGGGCCGAGCGGGGCCGAGCGGGGCCGAGCGGGGCCGAGCGGGGGCCGAGCGGGGCCGAGCGGGGCCGAGCGGGGCCGAGCGGGGGCCGAGCGGGGGCCGAGCGGGGGGGGCCGAGCGGGGGCCGAGCGGGGCCGAGGGCAAGGCGGGCGTCTCCGAGCGAGCCCGAAGCCCTGGCGGATGGGCCCGAGCGCGGCCGAACGCGGCCGAGAGGCCCGAGAGCGGGCCGGGGGTGGGGGGGAGCGCGCATTCCTGGAAGAGCCGGCCGGGAGGCGGTCGCATTCCTGGCCCGCGCTGGGCTGAGGCGGACGCGAGGCCCAGACGGCGCGCGGGGCGGGGCGGGGCGGCGGCGCGGGGCGGGGCGCGGGGCGGGGCGGCGGCGTGCGCTCGGCGTCGGGCGCTCAGTCCGAGCCGGAGCGAGCCGCCGGGAGGATGTGCGCCGGGACCCGCGCCGCCGCCGCCGCCGCCGCCGCCGCCGCGCTCTGAGGGCCGCCTCGCAGGCGCTCCGCCGCCCCGGGAGCCGCGCGCGCGGGGGGCGGGCGGGCCGCGCAGCCGGCGCGGGCGGCGGGGTGGGCGCGGGCCGGGCCGGGCCGGGGCGGCCGGCGGCGGGCGCTACGAGGCCGGCCAGCGCCGCCGGGACGAGCCGGGCGGGCGCCGCGCGGTGGGAGGAGCGGGGCGGCGGCGGCGGCGGCGGCGCGCCGCGCGAGGACGGCCCGGCGGGCCCCGCGCCCGCGCCCCCGCTCCTCCCGGGCCCTCGGCTGCGGCCGCCGCGGCGATTCGCGCCTCGCGGCGCCGGCACCTGCCCGCGCGCCCCCGCGAGCCCCGGGCCCGCGAGCGTTGGCGTTGGCGTTGGCGGCGCGCGCCGGGGCATGCCCCGCGCCTAGGGCCCGGGGGCGCGCGGGGGCGCGCGGGGGCCCGGGCGGCGGCGGCGGGCGCGGCGCGGGGCGCGTGGATGTGGCGCCGGGCCCGGGCGCCGGCGGGCTCCAGCGGCGGGACCCCTTCGCCCCGCCCGCCTTCCCCTTCGCGCCCCCGGGCGAGGCCGAGGCCGCGGCCGTGATCGGCCGGGGCCGGGGCCGGGGCCGCCGGCGGGGCGCGCGGGGCGGCGGCGGGGGCCGCGGGGGCCCGGGCGCGCGGGAGCGGGAGCGGCCCGCCGAGCCGGAGCGCACCATGGAGGCGGCGGCGGGCGGCCGCGGCGGCTTCCAGCCGCACCCGGGGCTGCAGAAGACGCTGGAGCAGTTCCACCTGAGCTCCATGAGCTCGCTGGGCGGCCCGGCCGCCTTCTCGGCGCGCTGGGCCCAGGAGGCCTACAAGAAGGAGAGCGCCAAGGAGGCGGGCGCGGCCGCGGTGCCGGCGCCGGTGCCCGCGGCCGCGGAGCCGCCGCCCGTGCTCACGCACCTGCCCGCCCTGCAGCCGCCGCCGCCCGTGCTGCCCGGGCCCTTCTTCATGCCCTCCGACCGCTCCACCGAGCGCTGCGAGACCGTGCTGGAGGGCGAGACCATCTCGTGCTTCGTGGTGGGCGGCGAGAAGCGCCTGTGCCTGCCGCAGATCCTGAACTCGGTGCTGCGCGACTTCTCCCTGCAGCAGATCAACTCCGTGTGCGACGAGCTGCACATCTACTGCTCGCGCTGCACGGCCGACCAGCTGGAGATCCTCAAAGTCATGGGCATCCTGCCCTTCTCGGCGCCCTCGTGCGGGCTCATCACCAAGACGGACGCGGAGCGCCTGTGCAACGCGCTGCTGTACGGCGGCGCCTACCCGCCGCCCTGCAAGAAGGAGCTGGCCGCCAGCCTGGCGCTGGGCCTCCAGCTCAGCGAGCGCAGCGTGCGCGTGTACCACGAGTGCTTCGGCAAGTGCAAGGGGCTGCTGGTGCCCGAGCTCTACAGCAGCCCGAGCGCCGCCTGCATCCAGTGCCTCGACTGCCGCCTCATGTACCCCCCGCACAAGTTCGTGGTGCACTCGCACAAGGCCCTCGAGAACCGGACCTGCCACTGGGGCTTCGACTCGGCCAACTGGCGGGCCTACATCCTGCTGAGCCAGGACTACACGGGCAAGGAGGAGCAGGCGCGCCTGGGCCGCTGCCTGGACGACGTCAAGGAGAAGTTCGACTACGGCAGCAAGTACAAGCGGCGGGTGCCCCGGGTGAGTGCCCCGGCCGCCCCCGCGGCGGGCGTGGGGAGGGCGCGTCGGCAGCGGGCGGGGAGCCCTTCTGGGCCGGGACTTGTGCTTCTGCCTTCCTCACGCGGTTCAGGGGTTTGCTTTGTTTTAAGGACAGTCAGGATAGCTTCACACCGTGCGGCCCGGGAGGAAGGGCCTGCCGTGCGGACCCCTAGGATGAGCCTGCTGGCGTGGGGTGGGGGGCTCTGTGTGTGTGGGGGGGTGTGGAGAAGCCTTCCCGAGGCCCACAGCCATTGCCCAGATAGGCCCCAGCTGCCCTGGCCCAAGGACCTGAGAAGTTAGATCTCTCCTGGGCCCGGGGCCGGAGCCCCGGGCCCAGGCCGCCTTCAGGGCCCGGGGGTGGGGGGGTGGGGGTGGGGGGGCGCGCGTGGTGTCCAGGCTGGGTGTGGGAGAAGGGCACCGCCGTCTCCCCGAGCTCCCGGGGTTCCCGACAGAGGGGCTCCCGCCTGTGACCCCAGGCAGACAGGACTTGGCCGCACTCAGCCTCTTTGTGCGGTGAAGCCCTGGGAGACAGACTAGAAAACGAACCCAGGTTTCTAGGCACGGCGTTGGGGCCGAGACTCGGGGACTCCAGCTCTGTGGATCTCCCTGGGCCCTGCCAGGGGGTGAATCCAGAGTCCTGGGCAAGGGCGAGGGCCGCTGGGCACCCGGGGCCCCGAGTTGGAGTAGCCGGTGGCCTGTGATTTGTTTTGGACGCGCCCATTTCCTCCTCCCTCTCTCTGAAACGCTGGAGGGTGCGGCGGGCGGGCAGGGAGGGCCCCGCAAAGGCTCTGTTGTTCGCCTGGCATGGGAGCTGTGTGATCGGCCCCGGCAGCTCCCTGGCCACTAGACGCGGAAACCAGGCGCTGAGGTCCTCGCCAGCTTCTCGTGGCATCTCCCCCTCCCCAAGTGTTTGTAACTTTTAAATATCGGGGCTTATTAAATTGCACACACAGAATGCTGCATTGGCTCAGCTATTCTTGGGAGGCCTAATTAATTCAGCTATTGCATCAAACTTTTTTTTCTGAATCTGTGAATAGATGCTCCCGCCCGGTTTTCTCCGGGCGCCCCTCCAGCGGCGTGTCGGTCTCAGGGAGTGGAGCAGGGGCTGGGGAACAGGAGGGCCTGTGCCCTGTGTGCTGGGGGCCCCGCGTGTTTGCATGGGCACGCGTGCGGGTGTGTTTGGTGGCGTTTCTGCCCTGGGCTAGGCCGGTGCCCGGGTGGCAGCTGCCTGCAGACTGGGGTTTGGTGGGAGACTCTGAGTGGGCATCGTGGTGGTGGGGGGCTGCTGGTGGGAAGGCTGACGCCGGGCCATTCATTTCAGACAGGGAGTTGGCTGTGGGTGCCATGATGGGCACTCCCTGTGAACTAGGAGCGTTTCTGTTTGGGGTGCTGGCACCCTGGACAGCCAGTGTGGCCCAAGGGAGCCCCCCGCCCCGTGCAGGATTGTGGGTTCTGGCAGACTGGAGCTTGTGGGCAAGGCCGTGGCTGGTCACTTACCTTCAGAGTGGACAGCCCGGGCTCTTGCCTGGCAGGTGTGTCTGTGTCCGAGCCTGGGTCGTGTGTGTTTGTGGCCTTTCTGTCTTCCTGGGGTTGGCTTTTTGTCGGCTGCAGCGCAGGCCCCGGGCTCCTGTGTAGCAGGCCCTGGCATTCTGGACGCGGCTGTCCTTAGGTGTGGGGAAGGCCCTGTGTGAGCTCGCAGGAGGTGCCGCCTGGGAAGAAGGCAGGACAGTCCCTAGAGCCACGGCCACAGAGGAGCGGTCAGAGCATACTTTCACTCTGGTCGTCTCAACAGATGGTCAGCCTGCCCTTTCTCCTTCAGCCATCTCCCCACAGCCGCTCAGAAAACTCGTTTACTGATTGAAAAGGAATTTCCCAGGTAAAGATGTGCTCTTTATAAGTGGCCGGGGTCCCCAGGCCTGAGTGCCAGCCCAGCCCTGTCCTCACCGCGGGGCCTGGGCCCGTGGCCCGGCGTGCCCCCTTCCAGGCCCTGGCACTGTGCGGCCGTCTGTTCATGCACCCCCAGACCTTGCCCGGCCTGCACCTCTGTGAGCTCCGTGCCCTTCTGCCGGCCCCTCCACCTTGGGGGGGCTCTTCCTGGGGACTGTGCCTGCTTGTCCTGTTCTTGGGGCTCTGCCTGCTGTCTTGGTTTTGTGATGGCACTGTGGGGAGTTTTGGGGTGCACGGTCCCCTTTAAATCTTCTCATCACAGCCATGTGCTTGTCTGTCTACGGGCCAGGGCACTGTGTGAGGAGCGGGGTGTCAGCCTCATGGGGCGGGGGCACGGCTGTCCAGACTTCTTTGGGGAGGAGCTTCCTGGGAAGACTGCCCCTCCCTTGTCTCAGTTTGCTCCTCCCACTCACTGCTTGACAGCTGTTCATAGGATGTTTTGATTTCTTCACTTCCTTTCTAGCTTATTTTAATATTTTTGATCTAGCGAGGATGAAGACAGAAGGCAGCAAAGAATGTGGTAGAACTGCTCCTTGTAGGGATATGGCTCCCCAGGGTTGTTGGGTTCTGGCGAAATGGAAGTGAGCTTGTGTGCCCTGGGTGCTGGCGGCTGGCGTGTCACCAGGCCTCCGGCGAGGTGGACGCTCAGCCAGTGCTTCTTCACCGTCGCCGGTTGGAAGGGTCGGTGATGAACATGTCCCTGACACCCGCTTGCCTCGCCTCGCCCTGCTTTGCATGCAGCCTGGCTACGGAGGGATCGTGGACCCTGTGGTTGCCCCAGTGTGGCACTGAATGAGGGGCGCGGCCCGGCCGGGGGCCTGGAAAGCCTGTGCAGATGCTGAGTCCCGTGTGCCGGCTGGCCGCCTTTCTCCGTGATGATGGCACTAGTGTCATGGGGCCCAGAGTACACGCTCTCGGCTAGCCTGTGGTGGTTGTGCCTACTGGGGTGCTGGGAAGCCGCTTCACAGGCCCCCACCCACCCACCCCCGGCTGCTGTCTCTGGGTGTCCACAGGGGGTGGCCCAGGTGTGGAGCCCCATGGGAATGCTCCCATAGCCTCCCTTTGTCCCTCACTGCTGCGTGACCTGGTGCACTTCCTTAGCCGCTCTGTGTCTCAGTGCTCGTCTGTGGAATGGGGATTGCAGCACGTAGTGGCCACTGATAATGCGTGTTTCTCGTGCGTGTTTAGGTGTCGAGTGTCACAGGTGGGGTGGAGGCGCGTTGTGCTGCTGGGAACACATGACAAGGGGATGAGGGCCTTGGAACTGCCCCTGCCCCCCCTGTGATTCGGCCCGGTTGGCCTAACCCCTCCCCCCCACACACACACACTGGGGCTGATGTTTTAGCAGCACAGGTTGCTGACGGTCATAGAGGGGACATTGGCACCACCCGCTTGGGTGCGGGCTGGGCCGGGTCCCCAGGTGTTTCCGTCTCAGGGGACGCCAGGGCAATGCTCTGCCTCCCTGGGGCCTGAGCACGGTTGCCCTGCGTCCAAGAAACAGGCCCCTCGGAAGTGCTGCTGCGGTGCCCGCTGGCTCTCAGGCCGAGGGGGCCGCGCCTCTGCTCCCGCCCTCAAGGCCCGCACCGCTCTTTCCTGTGCAGCAGCCCTTGTCATGTGGCTGGTGGCCCGCGGTGTGCAGCGTGAGTGGCTGCGACTGTGTTGTCTGACTTCCGATGCTGACGTGGTGTTGCCTGCATCCCCTGAGACTTGCTGCTGGTCAGAGGGCAGTGTTTTCTTGAAGCAGAGACCTGGGCAGGCTGTTAGTGTGGAGGAGCTCGGCGGCTTGGGATCCCTGCTGGGGAATGACCGTGGCTCTCGGGGGCAGAGGCTGGCGGTCCTGGCCGAGGGACCCTCTCTGAGCGAGGTGCCCTTCGCCCTTGGAAGCTGAAATCACCATGGGAAGGGACGGCATCAGGAATGTTCTGTGAGGCTGGACAGACTCTGGCCAGCACGCTTCTTCCTGGACTCCCCAGTTTTTAATGGGGTCGCTGTGCTCGCCCCTGTGCCCTCAGGTCTGGACAGAGATTCAGGGTCACCTATCCCTTTGTCCTCTTGTTCTATGTTTTTGTGGGATTCCATGGTAATTTCCTCGTTCTAGACGCTTGGCTGAGAAGGTGGGGTACCATCTCAGGTGATGCCCTGAGGCGAGGCTCCTGGATCTGCCCCCCTAATGCAGAATGATGGGGGTCTGCGAGTCACTTTAGTCAGGGTGATGGCCCCAGAGCAGAGGTTGGGGGGCTCAAATGGGGAAACCGCAGCTCACGCGAGGCCTGGTTTCTGCCCCGCACCCGTGGTCGGCCGTGTGAGCACGAGGGAGAGTGGGGGGTGCCGGGTGCCCTCAGCCTGTCCTCCCATGGGCCCATCTGCCCATTTCCAGCACCCGTCTTTGAAATGGGGCTGGGCCCCTCAGCTTTGAGCGTGTCCCCTGTGCCAGTGTCTCGGGGAGCAGCAGGGCCCTTGAGTGGCCCGCACCTCCGTCCCTGCTGCCCTGCGGGGGGAGGCCCTCAGTTAGTACGGGGCTTTGACTGGGTGCGTCAGGGTTTGTTACCCTGCCTGTCGCCGCTGTGCAGTGGTGTGCGCGCATGATGTCAGGTGAGGGCAGACGGGACAGGAGGTGCAGACGTCTATCCGCGGAGTGTGACTGCAGCCCTGCCCCATGCCCCGGCCACCAGTGCTTCCGGCCCGTGCCCTGGCCGTCTGGCAGGAGGTGTCCGTGGCCGGCGGCGGACTCTCTGTAGCCCGGACACTGTTACACAAGCAGCAATAATGTGTCTCTTTCTAAGGATTGCGAAAGTTAGGGAGGATTTCTCCATTGGAAGAATTATGCAAGTTTCAACTGAAATGTTTTTTTAAAAAAAGTTTCTTTGTTTTGAGTCAAAATACAGAGGCCGAATTATTTCCTTAAGATCTGTGAGAACTGGAGGAGGAGAAGGCTTCCGTTCTTCTTGGGGGCCCTGCCCTCCTGCACGTCTGGGCACCGGGCACTTGAGGGCAGAGGCCGGGCCCTGAGATTGGGAGCTGGACGTGGCCAGGCCGCCTGCTGGCCCGCCCCCCCGCCCCCTTTATGTTGTTTATGAACTGGCTCAGATGTGGTGGGGGGCGGGCCAGAGTGGCAGAAGGAGCAGGAAGTCATTCCCCGGGACGGTAGGGTGGCAGCGTGTGGCAGGCTCTGTGCTGGCCACGCGGGGTCTGAGGCGGCTTCCGTCAGCCTTGGGTTAGAGCCGCCCATGGCGTGGGGGAGAGTGGAGTGGACGGCAGGGCCTGGGCGGGGGCACGTCCACCGGGTTGCCTGCATGAGCACGGCCAGCTCCCCGCAGCCTCCCACCTGACCTCTCGCCGGCGGGCCCCCAGGTAGACCAGGTGAGGCTTTCCGGGGATGTGATCCCACTCAGGAAGCACTGGGCGCGGCCCCAAGGGCGGGTGGAGGAAGCCTCAGCTGTGATGCTGCTTTTCTGAGGACAGGGACGGGGTTCTGCAGAGCCCGGGTTTCAGAGCGGCCAGGGCAGCTGCGGCCCACTCCGCTGCGCTAGACTTCCTGGTTTCCCGGCAGCATCGCAGGAGCGCCCAGCGAGGTGGGGCCTTGCTGGCCGCAGAACCTGGGAGGTCTGGGGGTCGGGTCCTCCAGCTCTGGGATCGCCACCGCTTGTGTCTGCCTGTGAACTAAAGTGAAGGCCCCACCTTGGGCGGGAACTTGCAATGAGATGGTCGGGATGAGGGTAACATGTGGAGGAAGGACCCGAGCGGACGGGCGCCGGGCTCCTGCAGCGCGTCCTGTGTACAGGGCCTTCGGGAGGGGTCTCGCCTGAGCCCGGGAAGCAGCCGAGACTGCCGTGGTGTTTGGCATTCGTGTCTTCTCTGATTGTACTTGCTTGACTTGCAAAGATTCAAAGAAAGCTGTGACTTCTTGATTTTGCCGCTATCGATAAGAATTCAGGAAGTGTCGGTGTGACTGGGCGCACAGCCCACAGTGGTCTTGGTTCTCCGAGGTTGTGTGTTTGTGGTTGTGTTGTCTGCCTCGCGGGGGAGGGGGACTCGGTCACAGCTGGGTCCCTAGTTCCGGGCCCTGAATAATACCCGCTGAATGAGTCATGGAGGCATGAAGTCAGTGATTGTCAGGGTTTATTGACAGCTCCTGATGGCTAGACAAGGAAAGGTCGAGAACCTTTCTCGGGAGTGCAGTGGGGTCCAGAGATGTCACTTGTGCTCGCTCAGGTCTGGGTGGGGCACCTGGAGCCTGGGGCACGCAGGATGGGACCCCGCGGGTGGGGCCGCCTGTGCCCCAGCTCTACCTGAACAGGCCGCGCCGTGGCGCCCGCCCTGGCAGGGCTTCCACTGGGACATTGACTGGCTACTTGGAAAGCAGCATCTTTTGTTGAAAATTGACCTCCTGCTTGTTGCAGAGAAATGGGGTGGTGGCAGGAGGTCGGCACCCTCGTCGTCTTAGTTCTGCTCGGAGGGTTAGTGAAGCCACAGGCCGTTGGAGTGCGGGTAGTGGTGGTAGACGCGCCAACGTCAGCCTCCCTCTGCCCTGCAGGAGCTGTTGGCTGTGACTTGGTGTCTGGGCAGCGGCCTGGAGCCTGGGCTGGCAGCATGGTCTCCTGCACCCCATCTTCCCAATTAGGTGGGGGGCTCCCCGGGTCTCGCCCAGGCCAGGCAGCCCAGTGCACTCAGAGCAGTCTGCTGGGGCAGGAAGTGCGTTCCCAGAGGGCGGAAGGTGTCTTGCTTCACGTGCATGACCCTGGACCGGGAAACGACCCGAATACCGGAGCACCCCAGATCCCTGCGGGCAGGCCCAGCCACGCCCGACCTGACAGGCAGCAGAGACCGGCACTTAGTGGGGCTGGTGTCGCCGTCTCCCTGGGGAGCAGTGTCAGCCTGTCTGCCACGGTCCACGTCAGTTTGCTGTCGCCACAGCCTCCCTGTCATGATCCCAGCCCTGTGGCCCTATTTGTGGGAGAGGCATCCACGTGGAAGGCAGGAGTGGCAGAGTGGACGCCAGGCCGCGCCCTGCCCCACCACCGCCAGCGTGCTCCCTCTGTCTGTGTAGAGCTGGAGTTCACTGTGGGGCCACTTCTGTGGATGGCACGGGTGGCCCTTCTGCTCATGGTCCCAAAGAGCAGCAGCTGTGGGCGGGCGTGTGTCATGCCGTCTGCCATGCCTGTGACCCCGTGCTCCTGTGTGCTGGACCTCCTTTCATACCAGCTCGCTGTCGTCCCTGCAGGCCCTGGTAGGGCTGGTTCAGCTGTGGGGATTTGCCGGGTACGTGGATAGTGGGCTGTGGAGTCCTCATAGGCACTGCCCTGGAAATCACGTTTGTGGCTGTCTCGCCGTCTGGGCCTGCGGAACCCGGGCTGGGTCCCGAGCAGCCTGGATCAGCTGTGGCTGCCTGCCTTGGCCATGTGGGCACCTGCCCTCCTGTGTCTGAGTCCTGGCTGGGCCCCTTGCCCAGGGTGGAGCTCCCAGCCTCGCAGTTGCTGCCCTGTGGCCCCAGCCGCAGAACGAGGCCACGTGTGCTGGGCCGGGTTGTGGAAGGGGAGTGTGGGTGTCAGGCTCCAAGCCCTTGTGTGTCTCCCCAGCGGCAAACACACACAGGCTTGAGGACAGCCGCAGGCAGTCAGGCCTTGCTGTTGGGGAAGCCCTGTCCCTGGGGGAGGACAAGTGTGTTGGTCCTGTGCACGGTTCTGGAACCCCCTGGGAGCTCCCCGCTGGGGAGGTCGAGGCAGGCCTGCCGGGGGCAGCAGGGAGGTGTCATCACCCTGGGCCACGGTGGGGTGTCTGGGCTGGGGTGGGGGACGCCCTGCCTGGTGTCAGGTCTCCGAGGCCCCAGCCTGTGGCCGGACTTGCCCTGCCTGCCCAGCTGCCGCCCCCGCTGCCTGGTGTTACAACCTAAAAAAATTACACTCCCAAGTTGAATGATATGCAAATGTAGTCAATTAAGCGAGGGGATTTTAATTAGCAGTTTAAGTTCATGTGTGAAGTGCCTTGCCTTAATTACTTGACAGTTTTGTTGTAAATTTGCTAAGTTTTTTTTTGCAGAACTATCAAAACTGTGATTTTTTTTTAACATCCTTCTATGCAGTAAGTGTCGCCCAGCTTGCCTGACCCTGGTCGATTTTGTTTCAATTTATAAAGCTCTTTAAACTGTGAAAAGAAGGTAAACCGAGGGTCGCCTCCAACCTGCTCAGTGAGTTCAGCTGTTTCCGGGAGGTGGTCCTGGGCTCTGGGGTGGAGCTGGAGAGGGGGACCGCTCACCCCGCCTTCCAGCTCAGGGCGGGAAATACGGGAGGGTCCTGGCCGGTGGAACCACAGAGGATCAGCCGCCACGGAGCCCAGCCCTGGGGAGCTGTGGGGCACGGGGCCTTTGTCCCGAGGGCCTGGTGCCGGATGCCTGCTGCAGGCCCCAGGGACGTCAACACATTGACGTTCCAAGGCTCCTTGTACATGGGCGTGGGTGAAGTGCAGCGTGCAGGCAGCATGTGCGGACACAGTGTACGGACCGAGCAAGGTGTGTGCGGGGGCCGTGGGGAGGGTGGAGGGGCTGAGCAGGGTGTGTGCAGCAGCCGAGCAAGGTGTGTGGGGGCCGGTACTGAGGACCACTGTCGCAGCAGCAGGGCAGGCACACAGTGTGCCTCTTAGCCCTGTAGCCCCAGCTTCTGGGAGGGACCTTGGCTGTGTGGCTCTGCTGGCCGTGTACGCAGCGGGAGCGAGGCCGCGGGTCTGGAGGGCTGAGGAAGGGGCCGGCAGCGCTTGGTGGTGGGCGCAGGCCTGGGCCTCTGCCTGGCTGTTCACACTTCGAGAGAAGCCTGGGGCAGAAAAGCAGGGTGCTGTTGGGCCAAAAGGCATCAGTGCCCGCTGCACAGGCGGGGTTCCCGGCGCCCGCCCTCTGAAAAGGCATCAGTGCCCGCTGCACAGGCGGGGTTCCCGGCGCCCGCCCTCTGACAGGACCAGCGAAGAGGGCTCTCGGTGTCATCACGTCGTGTCTGTGGCCTTAGAAGTGTAGTGTTATGATGGGACGTTTCAGGCTGACACCCGAGTGGAGAGACGAGCTACCGCACCCCTGTACCCAGTTACCAACTGGTACTCCTGTGCTTCATCTAACTCTTCCCGCCTTTGTCTGAGGGGCATGTAATCTTTTATTTTATTATTATTATTTTTTTAAGATTTTATTGGGGGAATTGGGGGAGGGAACAGCATTGGTGAATCGGGGAAGGGGAACAGAGAAGTTGCTGTCCTTTCGTTCTTCAGTCTAGTTGTGAAGGACGTTGCTTCACTGGCCCATGTTGGTATCGTCATTGCGCTCTTCCCGGGTGAGGCAGTCGCTCACCGGCCGTTGGACGGCAGCCCACGGCGGCCCTTGCAGCTCACTAAAGCGCAGGCCAGCTGCTGGCCAGCCCCACCGCAGCCTACGCCATCGCCAGCGACTCACGGCAGCCCAGCTCCAGGTGGAGCTGTTGTTCACCATCTTAGCTGTAGAGGGCGCAGCATCACTGGCCCTCATGTGGGATCCGAAGCGGGGCCCTGCTGCACAGAGCTGGCGTCCTAAGCCAACTCTTAACCAGTGCATCACTCAGCCAGTCCAAGGGGCCTGTAATTTTTAAAAAGCAAACCTCAGGTATCAACTTACTTCCTATGTAAGTGTTCCAGGGTCTGTGTTACAGATAGGAAATTGTGAAAAGTCGTAGCCACGGTGCCATTGACGTCCCTGACAAAACTCACGAAAATTCTTTAGCGCCCACAGGTGCCACCATCCGGACCCTTGCTGTCCCAGAAACGGCTCTTTTGCGGCTCTGTGCACACGTGCCTCTGTGTGTGCATGTGTGTGTCTGTGTGTACATGTGGACAGCCACATAGCATTTGTCAGCGTTTTGTGGTGTTGAGGGTCTGGAATTTATCGAACTTATGGGGCATGTGCTTTTTTTTGTCATTACAAGTGATGCTTCAGGGAGCACCTCAGCACAGATGTGACACTGGAATGTCACTGCGCCCTGGCTGCCACCTGCCTCGTCCCCACCCAGGTCACAAAGTGCACTGGCCCGCATACCTATCACCGCGTCCCCCTCGCATCTGCACCTGTGTCTCGGCGCAGCTGCCGAGGCCCCGTCTGCAATGCTCACCATGCTGGGCTCTCACCGGGGCCCTGCGCACTCCTTGTGCTGCCTGCTCTGTGCTCGGCCGTGTGAGCATACCAGCCTTCTCATGTGGGTGGACATTCCCGTGTGGGTGCCGTCAAACAGGAGAACAGAGAGTTCTTGGCACGCGTGTGCGCTTGTGTCTGGAGCCCAGGAGTGAAATGGCTGAGCCGCTGAACTGCTTTGGAGGCAGCTACACCGGGCTGGCCGTCCGCTGCAGGAGGGCTGAGCCTGTGACCTCTGGGGCCCAGCTCAGTCGGGCCCCAAGCTCATCCCCGACACAGGTAGCGTTCACCGTGGGGTGAGATTCCTTTAAAAGAGTTGATGGTTTTTCAGGGGAGGCTCACTGGCCACTCCGTGACCCTTTCTTTTGTCTTTATTCACACGCAGTAGGCGTGTGCGTGTATTTCTTTTTCATCCCCAGTCGTGGGGTGACTATGTTTGCGCTTACACCTTGGCGCACGTTTTTTTCCTTTTACTAAATTTGCTGGGGTGACATTGGTTAGTAGCACCACGTATGTTTCAGGGGTCCAAGTACACAGTGCACCCCCTGTGGAGTGTGTGTGTCTGGTTTGTGCACGTTTCTGATCGTTTCTTCAGTAGATGCCGACCCCCAAAGGCAGGGGAGCTTTCTAAGGGGTCTTGGATTTTATGTGTTACCCACACTTGCTCTGACTGGCTTTCTGGTTTAGAGGCGCACAGACCTGTAAGGGGCTGCCCGCTGTCCTGCCGCCTCACAGCCAGAGGTCACGGTCCTTCAGACGCACACCGTCGTGCCGCCGTCACCACCACCATCTTCCCAAGCTGGATCTCTGTCCCCAGGAAACCCAGCCCGGCGCCCATCCCCCTCGTCCCATCTCTGTGACCTCGGCCACTCCAGGCCCCCATGTGCGTGGACTCGCACGCGTCCGTCCTCCCATGTCTGGCTTGTTGCACGGAGCACAGTGTCCCCCAGGCCCACACGCTGTAGCGGGGTCAGTGCCCCGTGCCCTTCAAGGCCGAGTGGTACCCCACTGCAAACACACCACACGTCGTGCATCCACTTGTCCACTTGCTTCCATGTTTGGGCTGTTGTAACGTACGCTGCTGTGAATGTGGGTGTGCAAGTCCCTGCTTTCAGTGCTTCTGGGGACACGCCTGGAAGTGGACTCGCTGGGTCATCTGGTCGCTCTGTGTTAAACGCGGAGGAGCCTCACCGTGTCTGTCGCGACTGCACCGATTTCCATCCCCACAGCAGCGCACAGCGTTCCAGCCTCTCCGCATCCTCGCCAACAGGGTCATGTTCTGGGGGTGCCTTGTCCTTTGGGTCCTATTGGGGGTGAGGTGGTGTCTCTGGTTTGATCTGCATTTCCCGACATCTTGTCACATGCTCACTGGCCATGTCTGTCCTCTCTGGAGAAATGTCCGTTCGAGTCCTTTGCCCTTTAAAGAGGGCAGTGGCACTGGCCCTCACATGTGGGATCCGAACCGGGGCCGCCGGCGCCCCAAGCCAGCTTCCAATCACCGCGCCACTCGGCCGGCCCTCCTTTGCCCTCTTTTGAACTTCACTGTTCTGTCCGGTTGGAGTTGTCCATGTAGGCTGGATGTTAGTCCTGTCACACGTGAGTGACTGGCGCTCTGTCTGCTGCCATGTCCTGGCCCCGCCGTCCCTCGGGCTGGAGACGCCCTGTGCCTTGGCCCTGCCCTTTCTTGGCGGCAGTGACCTGCTGGTGGCGTGGGGCAGCGAGTCTCACTGTGGGAGGGAGCACCTACTGTGTGCGGGGCCTTTGCTTCCCAGGGAGGCCTCAGCCTGGGGGTGGGGGAGGGCCGCAGGCCGGCTTCCAGCCCCGGGGCCAGGCGGGCCCTCAGGCACCTTGCCCCTCCCTCGTAAGTCTCTGTCCTGCCAATATCTGGAGAAAGCTGTTTTGAAAATAAGGAAAGGAGGGTGGAGTCACTGAAAGTGACAGCCTCACCACACAAAGACCTCACTTCTTTCTTTGTAATTCTGTCACCAAATGTGCTGGACCCAGAGCAGGGGGCCACTCACGCTCAGGGCAGGGGCAGCCCATTGGCTTGACCCCAACTTTTCCCCAGAGGGTGGAGGAGAGAACCCCGGGGCTGCTGGGCTGCAGGAGGGACGGTGCTGGCAGGAGGCGGGGAGGCGCCAGCTGACCTCAGGTCCGAGCCGGGAGCCCGGGATGGGGACCGCCAGCCCCTCTGGTCCTTCCACCTCTGAGGACGGGCTTGTCTGCAGGTCATGCCTCTCGTGCGCATTTTGGTCAACGACTTGCACTAGTTTGGCTCCGTTGGTTCTAGGAGGCCGTGGTGACGGGCGGCTTGAGCGGTGCTGGGCCTTCCGGCCGGCTGCGTGCTTTTGAGCTCTAGCACCTTTCAGGCTGTCGAGTGTGCACCAGTGACCATGGCCGTGAGTCTGGGGGCAGCCGCATCCATTCCCCCAGCCCCGAAGGGCGTGGGAAGAGGCAGCGGGGCCTGGCCAGTCACCTTGGTCAGGACGGGGGTGCCCGCACTGCCTGCACCCCCTTCCCGGGGCCACACTGGCCCAGCTGATGCCTCAGCCATGGCAGCCATTTCTGCTGCTTGGTACACAAATGCAGGTCTTGGTCTCCTGTGTCCGGAGCAGGCCTGGGCCTCGGAGGGTGCGTTCCTAGCTGGGGTGACCACTGGGCTCTTTGGTCCAGCTTTGTCTTAGCTGTTGAATATTAATGAGGGGCCAGGGTATGAGGGCGGCAGCACAGAGTGGCTCTTGAATGGAAGGGCCTCGATTTTTGTTTTGCAAATACTGCTGGGGTCCTGCCTGCTGGGTGGGGTGATACCACTGGTTAAATTCCAAAGGACAGCTGGGCGCCTGGCAGTGGGAGCCGCGGGCCCCTGAGCAGCGCTGGGAGGGCGGCTCTGCTTGGGTTAGAGAGACAGCTGAGAGCCCCTGCGGCCGCTCACCCCCCTGCACCTCTGTCTTAGTTCTGACTGCAGCCCTTCCCTCCTTCCCCTGTCCTCTGTGTAAAAAGGCAGTGGTCTAATTTTTAGTATTTCTGGTTAAGGAGAAGTTTCTAGAAGTTAGAGCGAGACGGCACAGCTTAGTGGACATGGGCATGGGCTCTTAAAACCTGGCCTTGGTGCCGGCCCCCGGCTCGGCCCGTTCCTCACTCCCGGGCCTTGGCTTCCCCTCCTGTGAGAGGGGCCGATGGGAGCGCCTGGCCTGCATCGGTGACTGAAGCTGGGTCCTCCATGCAGCTGTCCCAGGAGCCCGTTGGGGCTACGTTGTGCATACGCGGTGGCCTCCCCACGCCAGCTAGGCCAGCCGGATGCCAGCAGGTGCTGTGAGTGGGATGAGTGGACTGAGGCCGTGCTGTCCCACACCGGCCACCCCTCATGGGCCTTGAGGTCTCAGCCGACTTACGCGGGGCGGCGTCCACGTGGGGCGTGTGACGGTGCATCTAGCCTGGTCCTGTTGGAGGGTCCCCACAGCCCCTGCCTTACCCGATGGGATGCTGGGAGCCACCGCTGTCCTGGAGGCACCGTCGTGCAGACTGATGATGTCACAGGCTCTGGGCCCTGTGGGCAGACCAGCTGGGTGCAGGTGAGGATGGCTGCACAGACAGCTGTGCCAGTAAGTTGGTGCCTGTGACAGGCTTAGGGAGTCGCTTTTCTGCCGAGTGTGACCTTCAGGTGACACCCAGGCTGGAGAGAAGGCAAGCAGGTTCCGTCTCAAGAGGCTGGTGGGACGACTTCCGGTGTTCTGCAGGCGGTGATGTTGGTAAAGGAGGCAGCACCGTCAGCTCGCCCACAGCCTGATCTGAAGGGGGTGGAACTGGCCCCAGGGAAAAGGCAGGAGAGAAGCAGCTTAGCTCGGGCTCCCGCCAGGCCGCTGGGCACCGGGGACAGAGAAGGGCCTGTGAGACCGGGCCAGGCAGCTCTCTGCCGCCGCCACGGCCCGACCGAGGGCGGGGCTGCAGTCCGGCACCTGTCCTCCCGGGACCGCAGGCACATTGGACTCCTGGGTCGTGGGGCCAGAGCTGGGCCGGAGTGCATGGTCTGTTTCTGTGCCCAGGGTTTGCTACCATACAGGAAACTGGGAAGTTTTAGAGTTGGGTGTCATGTTGCTATTTTGTGTCAGATGCTTTTGGCGGCCCGTTCTAGAAAAACCACTGAATGTGGCTTACATACCGAGGAGGTTCATTGTCCTGCACCGCCCGAGCCCCAGACATGGCCCTGGCTGGGCTGTGCCCGGCGCTGGCGTGCATTGCCGGCGCGTGTTCTTGCGTGTTCCCATGTGTCCTCACGTTGCGGTGGCTGCGGCTGGCCAGCCCTCGGAGGAGCAGAAACCAGCCGTCGGTAGCCGCCGCCTGTGCCCGCTGAGGCTTTTCGCTGAGCCACCTGCAGTCACAGTGAAGCCCCAGGAGGGCTGGCCCCCGGTTCACCGCTGCTGACCCCAGGACACGCAGCACAGGCTCACCTGCGGGCCACCCACGAGTTCCCTGAGACCAAGGGCGCCGTCAGCGCCATGACCGCCGGGGCCTGCCCGCCCCTGGTCCCACAGCGCCCCTTCTCGGCGGTCTGCCCTGCCCGGGACCCAGCAGGCCGCGCCTCGCGGTCGGGCTGCCTGTCCCAGGGCCCCGCCCTTCTGGGTCCCTCACGTCCCTTGGGCCTTCACAGCGCTGGTGCCTTCGGAGAGCCGGCCTGTGGATTGTGCCCCCAGTTGGCGTGCCTGGCGTGTCCCCTGGCAGGGCGGGGGCCCGGGAGTGCCTCCGTGTTCTCCCCGTGCGCTGGGGCGGGAGGCTCAGGCGCCCGCCTCCCCTTTGGGGTTGGTGGCTTTGATCGTGCTCGCGGGTGGGGTCTGCCTTTTCCCTCCATGGTTAATAAGTTACCCATGGGGAGACTTTAGACCCTGTCAGCATCCTGTCCCCGTGAACTTTCTCCAGGTGGCTTGTGTTCCTCATGATCCTGCCTAACCCAGTTGGATGGTCGGCGGTCTCCTCCACCTCCCTCCTGCCCTCTGGGGAGTGTCACTGTGGACCCTGCCTTCTCACCTAACCTGTTACAGTGTTGCAGTCCTTTCTTGTCATTATTCTGATGTCTGCATTGTCCCTTTTGGCCACCTGCGGAGACACAGTCCCTCCTGACGTCCCCCCCCACACCTCACGGGCCACCAGGGTGGTTTGAACTAACTGCTCCGCCTGCTCAAGACAGGGACACGGCCGCGTGCCACCACTGCCCTGGGGGTGCCAGCCGGGGGTGGGGGCTGACAGCAGCCTTGCACGGCAGAGGATTTTCCGCTCGCGAACGCTGGCTCTTTTTCACGTCTCGTTGCCGTAGGTCATTTATAGAAACCGAGCCGCTTCCTCCCGCCCCTGGGTTTCCTCTGGCCCCCGTCCCCAGGGGCCCCCACACGGTGCACCCGTTGACATTTCACTGTCCCCAACAATGGCTGGACTGCAGCCTCCGAGCCCAGAGCCCGTGCCTGCGCTGTGCTGGGTGGCTTCCTTGGAGGCCTGCCCCCGGGGCCTGTGTGGCCGGTGGGGCTGGAGGGGAGGGGAGCTGGGGCTGGGTACTAGCACCCTTCAGACACGCGTCACTTCAGTTTGGGTTGGGATTCTCACCCGCCCATTCCTCACCCCACCCCGGGTTTAAAACTAACCATGTCTTACCTCAAATTTCTGAAAGTCTGTGCGGCTAAAAAGGGCTCATTCCTTTTTAGCTGACCCAGGAAAAATGAGCGAGTGGCGAGCGGTGGCCCGATCGTCCGCAGGTCCTCCAGGCCCTGCAGGGGTGGCCAGGTTCCCGACAGGCGCCTTGTGGCAACTGGGGAGGCCGCCCCCGGTCCCCATACCCCACCTGGCACTACGCGGGGCCCCTGTGGACCTGCTGAGGGCTTCCGTCCACCTGAGCTGCTGACCACGGAGTAATGCCAGGACATGTAGCAGAAAACGAGCACCTCAGTGACTTGTAGCTGAAGACATAAAAGCTGTGTGACATGACCCGCTGCTCAGGCCTTTCCTGCACAGTCCATGGGCCTCCAGAGGACCAGGCCAGTGTCCCACAGCCCCTCTCAGCTCGGGCCCAGTGTCCCAGCCAGGGCCTGTCCCTGCCCAGCCCATCAGCGGAGATGTATGGACACTGAACCTCACGAGAGGAAGCAAGGGCTGCCTGCGAGTGCGGCCTCCGTGGCCCGGGCCCGTCCGTGACTTCGGCAGTTCTGGGTGCCGCTGTGCACCGTGGGCTGAGACCGCCGTCTGCCTTGCTAGCGTTCACATTGAGCATGAGTGGGCGTCACGGAGCCCGGTGCGCTGAGCCCCAGCGGTCCGAGTCCTCTTGGGCGGGGGTGGGGGGGACACAGCAGCATTTGTCTTGGTTACTTGTTTTTTTGGGGGTTTTTTTTGAGGGCAGTGTCACTGGCCCTCATATGTGGGACCTGAACCGAGGCTGCTGGCCTCCCAAGCCAGCGCCCAACCACTGCGCCACTCGGCCGGCCCTTGGTTACTTGCTTTTGATGTGCCTTTGTTTCCTTACCTCAGGGCCGGGCCTTCCGCAAGGGCAGAGAGGCCTGGACTGGCTTGTCCTCAGGACGGGCACGCAGGAAACAACATGCTGCCCGAGTTCTCGCCAGCCTCCTGTGCACCCAAGCCTCGTCCCAAGGGCTGTGGCCTTCACCAGGTGCCTTTCTTTTGTTCCTGAGGACATGTTCCCAACGTGTGTGCGTTTATTAATAACGTAGCCACTTGCCTCGCTGCCCAGAGGTTTGAGACGGGCAGGAACAGGCCATTTTGAAAGGACGAGGAGACAGCACTGACGGGCGCTTTCCGTTGTGCTGGGTGCTGGCCGGTGCGGCTGTGTGCAGGGGTCCCGACGCTGGCATGTGGCTGTGTGGTGGGCAGAATGGGGCTCTTGCCACGCGGCGCAGCAGCTGGCCACCAGCACTGTCTCCTCTGAGGGCCCGGTGCTGCCACTTAGTGCCCCCGCCCCCCGGGGTCAGCTTCTGCAGTGCCTGTTGAACCGGACACTTCCATTCGGACTGTTGAGGGGATGTGGCCGTAGGAACCCATATCTGAGTGGCAGGGAACCCCACGGCTGCCAGGTGGCGGTGAGGCATGTGGGGGGTGGAGGTGACCCGCCGGGGGAGGCCCTGTGCGCCCTGACCAGAGTGGACGTCGCGGACAGTGCTTCCTGCTGGATAGGACGCTTCTTCCTTCTTGCAGACACTTTACACCCGTGAACCCTGGCCTGCCCTGACGGCCAGCTCGGAGGGCTTTCCTCTGACTGCGGAGCCACCCCAGGCCCGCCTGTGCCCGACCATCGTGCTGGCGTGGCGCCGCCGCGGGAGGTGGGCACACTCAGCGCTCACTCCCCCGCTTTCCTGTCAGAGGAGGGCCCCTCCCAGAGGTTCCAGGAGCAGACAGCCAGACCTCCCCCTGGGCCACCGGGAGAGCCCAGGCCTGACAGAGGAGGTGGGGGCCGCCGCTCCACTGTTGGGGCTGCGGTCCTGTCGCATTTGAGTGTCTTCGTGGGCCGGGAGAGGTGCTGTGTGTACTTAGCTTCCCACGCACCAGGCACGTTTGTCAGTGGCCTCTGGGCGGGTCCAGGGCGATGATGGCCCTGTTCCTTGGAGCCATTTTGATGCACCTGGGAGTTGCTTGTGTAGTAGATCCTGAAAGGCCTAGAAAGTCCATTGTGTAGCAGAGGCTGCAGCCTAGCCGGATGAGCCTGCTTGGCATGTTGGCTGGGTGGGCCAGTGTTCCTCCCACTGCAGCACTGGTCCTGCCCTGGGGCCGGCCCCATGCCCTTAGATGGCATCACCGGGCCTAGTGAAGTCTGTCACCAGGGTTGTGCTGACGGAAGGAGCTGGCCCCGGGTCCCCCTGCCTCACCCCGGGGCACAGCGGTGCCCTCGCTCTGCATCTCCCATGTTGCAAGGTGCTTGGGAGGCCCTCACCCACCACGGTCGTCACTTCACCTCCCTGTGCTTTGAGCAATCCGGCAGTGGTGCCGCCACGTCCCCAGACCGCCACACTGAAAGCTCCAGCCCTATCCAGAGGTTGATTTGGCGGCTTTTCATTTTAGCGGACTCGATGCTCCTTCCAGATGTGTTGGAAACACACCCGGCTGTCAGACTGCCCTTGTGTGCAGTCCTGGGCGCCACTGTTCCCTCTGGGGGAGGCCAAGTGGCCAGGGCCTGGGGGCTGAGTTAGAATCTTCTCTTCACTTCTGCCGTCCTCACGGTCTAGGCCGAGTTACCTGGCTGTCACTCGGCGTTTGCAGGCAGGAGTGGGATGTCCTGGGTCAGCCCAGCCGTGGTGGCCCCTCCTCGGATGCCTGTTCCCTGCTGCGGGGCACAGGCGGCCTCTCGGCCCGCACTGCCCAGCAGGACGCGGTCTGTCGTGCACCCAGAGCTGCCTACCGGTGCCCTGCTCCCAGGCACGCTGACACCACTTCTCCATCTGTGTGGGGTTTGACGGTGTGATATTTGTTCACATCGTAATGCGGGTGTTCTCGTCACCTTTTATTGTCATCTAAGGCACCCGTGGACAAAGTCTGTGGCTGAGGCTAATGGCACAAACCAGGCCCCGTCCAGTCCCCTTGCTTGGCCTCTGGCAGGGCCTTCCTGTGGTTTGCCGCTCATCCTTCTGTTGACCCCACGTTCTGCAGCCTGTGCCTGCCATCTGTCCAGGCCTGTCCACGTCCTGTGTTGCAGGTTTGATAAATCCATTTTTTGTCCTGATTATTATGACTGTGGACCGTTTTCACCCTGAGCTGGCATAGGTGTTCTGACCTTACTTCCTGCCTGTTCCCCCTGGGCCCCTCGTCCCCGAGCAACCCCCCGCCCGCCCAGGCGGCCATTGCGCCGTGGCCTGGCATGCAGGCAGTCTGGTCCTGCACTGGGCACCTGCGTGCCCTGCCCCCCACAGGCTTATGCCCGTGGTTCTGGCGCGCCCTGGCGGTGGTCTCGGCCCCTCCTTCCCTCCGCAGCGCCTTCTGGCTGGATGGTCCTTACGGATGTCCGTGGTCCTGACTGCTGTCCGTAGTCCTCCTGCGCTCTCTTAATGTCACTTTCTGGAGATTTCCTCGGCTTTACCATCTAAAACTTTGGTTTTACCTGTCTGCTTTTAGTTTCTGTGATTTCAGTTCTGAGTGCTAAGATGCCCTTTGTCTTTGGTGCAGGCGCTCGTTCGGTTGTCTCCGGTGCAGTGTCCTGTCCCCAACCCCACCCTGTGGACCGTGGCACGCTCACAGCTGCTTCTGTTGGTTTCCCCTGAAGTTCTTCGGTCTGTGTTGCACTTGAGCTTTCTGGGGAAGCCTGGGCGTGCCGAGGCCGCAGCGCCGATGGGCCGCGGGGGCGCCTGGGCGTCCAGCTATGTGTTCCTGCCGCAGACGGGCAGACGGGTGCCTGCGTTCGCTCCCGCGAGGCGCCCTGTCTGCCTCCTGGGGTGGCTGCATGTCCGCACCATGGTGTTCCTGGGGGCCTTCTCTGCGGCTGCTTGGCCAGCCGCCCCCCAGCAGCCTGCCACCCTCGCTCGTGCTCGCGGGTCCTCCTTGGCTGAAGAGCAAGGGTTTGGGTGAGTTTCTAGAGGAGAATGGGGATGAAGTATGTTTGCTCTTCCGTCTCGAAACTGGTTTTCTTTCCTTCTGATGCATCAGATTGTGTCCTGCTGATACGTCTGTGGGTTTGCAAAAGGTTTTGGCATTTGAAGCATTGAGGAAGGAAGGCCACAAAGAGCTGCTTTAAAAAGGAAGCTGAAGTGATGCCAGTTATTGCGAATTTACCCAGAGCAACCCTCAGATGACCAGGATGGACTTGCTTGGCACGACTGTGCATGTCCACGTGGGACTCACCGTCCTCAAAGGTCTTGATGCTCAGTGTCGCTGGCCGAACGTGACCTGAGGGGATGTTTAGAGAAGTGACTCAGCCCCCTTTCTCTTAAGACTTAATCACCCCCGAATGACTAAGTGAAGACATTTTCTTTTTCTTTCTTTTTTTTTTTTTTTTGAGGGCAGTGTCACTGGCCCTCATATGTGGGACCGAACTGGGGCCGCTGGCCTCCCAAGCCAGCGCCCAACCACCGCGCCACTCGGCCGGCCCTAAGTGAAGACATGTTAGAATTGTTTTTAAAATGGTTGAAAACTGTCGGGAAGTAAAAAGACCCAGCACAGTCGTTTAGTAATAGAGGCTTGTGGGCCGGAGCCTCACTCTCCTGTCTCCTTGTTTTGAATTTTGTGCCATGCGTATCCTTAGTCAGTAGACTTGTGTTTTATCAAAGACCACCCAAAGGCCCGTGCTGCCTTCTGGGAGTGTGGTCTGCAGCTTTCTGTTTAGTGTTGGCTTCGGCTTCGTTCATCCTTGGTCCTGGGTCAGTCCTTCACTCTCGCCAGGATTTCTAGACCAGTGGTTCTTAAACTTTGAGCTTTAGAATCCTTGAAAGAGGGCTGGCCGAGTGGCGCATTGGTTAAGAGCTGGTTTGGGACACCAGCAGCCCCGGTTCGGATCCCACATATGAGGGCCAGTGACACTGCCCTCTACAGCTAAACACAGCTCCACCTGGAGCTGGGCTGTGCGAACCCCGGCAACGGTGTGGGCTGCAGCCCCTGCTGCAGTGGGCTGCCATAGGCTACAGCGAGTGGCCGGCAGCCAGCGTGAGCTGCCAATAGCCGTGGTGAGCGACATCCAGAGGCCGGCGACCGATCTGCCTCATCCGGGAAGAGCGCAATGAGGATACCAACATGGGCCAGTGAAGCAACGTCCTCCACAACTAGACTGAGGAACAAAAGGACAGCAACTTGTCTGTCCCCCTCCCCGATTCCCCAAACGCTGTTCCCCTCCCCTAATTCCCCAATAAAATCTTAAAAAAAGAATCCTTGAAAGACTAGCTTCTGGTGCCACCCCCCCGAGTTGCGGACTCCTCGGCCCGAGGTGGGTCTGAGAACCTGCATCTCTGGTAATTCCCAGGCACTGCTGCTGCCCCTGGGCCCACACTGTGAGAAGCCCTGCTATGCGCACTCTGGGCCAAGTCCAGCCCCACCTGGTTTAGTAAATAAAGTTTTATTGGCTCACAGCCCTCCCTCTGTGTCACATTGCCTGGCCGCAGCAGCCCTGAGTCCTGAGAACACGGGGCCCACAAGCCAGCAACACTTGTGATCCGGCCCTTTGCAGGAAGAGCTGCCCGACCCCTGATCTAGAGATGGGCGTGATCCGCGAGATGCTGCTGTTTTTTGTGTCTTTTGGGGATGGAAACAGGCATGTCTGGATCCACTGCAGGAGAAACGGTGGCCTTACACTGCCAGTTACCATTTGTCATTGATCTGTGCAGACAGTTTAAAGCTGCGGAACAAACGAACTCCGGACATAACGAGCCCAGTTGGGGTAATTGCTGTCTAGAGATTTTCGAAAACAACTCTTTAGAAGCATCATGGATGTACCAAGCTGCGCACAAAGCGTGCAGGTTGATGACGCGGACGAATGTGCCCACTGCCCAGCCTTCACTCCAGTCAAGGTCAGGACCTGCCTGCCACCCCAGGGTGCCCCGGCCAGGCCTGCCCCTGCCCGTCCCACCCAGCGTCCTGTCACTGTGGACTGTCTGCCCTCCAGAGTTTTCAGTAAAGGGAACCTGGTTTTGGGTCTGGTTTCTCTGCTCAGCATGAGTATTTTGAAATCCCCCCACGTGAGGGGGTGTCAGTAATCCCTTTTTCTTTCCCCCCGCCGGGTGGGGGGCCGCCGTGCAGACCTGCCACAGTTTACTTGGCCCATGCGTCTGTTGCATTTCCAGTTCATGGCTGCCACAGGTCAAGCTGCTGTGAACATTCATTTACACGGTTTTGGAGGGACGTACAAGTTTTGTTCCCTGGGATACACATCCTGCCATGGACCGTGCTTACGTGTGTGTGTACCTTAGGAACGCCGAGGCCTCTTCCAAGTGCTTGTCGCCCGTGCTGTCCCTATCCCGGCAGCAGCTCCGGGCCTCACCGGCATGGGCTTCGGCTCCGTCGCTCGGATGGGTGTACAGTGGTAGCGCGTGGTTTCCGTGTGCGTTTCCCTGGTTACCGCTGATGCTGGGCATCTTCTCGTGCCCTTGTCCGTCATCCATGTAGCTTCTGTGGTCAAGTGTCTGCCGTGTTTTTGCCGATTATTTAAAATGAAGTTGGTGTGTTGCTGTTGAGTTTTAAGAGTTCTTTGTACATTCTGGATGCAAGTTCCTTTTCACACTTATACTTTGCAAACACTTTCTGCCTGGCTATGGTTTTCTTTTTTCTTAATAGCAGTTTTAGGAAAGTAGAATTTGAAAATTTTGGTCAACTCCAGTTTATCAGTTTTGTGTTTGGTTTGGGCTTTTGGTGCTCTAGCTGAGAGATCATTGCCCAAACCAATATCAGAGATTATCTGCTGTTTTCTTCAAGAAATTGTGCAGTTTTAAGCTTTACATTTAGGTCTGTGATCTGTTTTGAGTTCATTTTTTCAGTCAGGTGCAAGGTGTGCCTAAGTTCCTGCTTTTGGTGTGGATCCCAGTGGTTTCAGCACCATTTCTTATAAAGACCATTATTTCTCTCTGGACTCTCTTTGTACTTCAGTCAAAAACCAGTTGCCATGTATGTGGATTTATTTCTGAACTCAATTACGTTCAGTTGGTCTATTTATCTTTATAGCAATGCTGTGCTATTTTTGTTAATGGCTTTATAATTTAAATTGGGTAATATTAGCTCTCAACCCTTCTCTTTTTCAGAGTTCTTGCTATTATAGGTCCTCTGTTTCCATATGGATTTTAGAATAAGTTTGTCAATTTCTCAGAAAAAAGTCTTGGGCCGGCCAAGTGGCGTGGTGGTTAAGCGCTGGCTTGGGACGCCAGCGGCCCCGATTCAGGTCCCACATGTGAGGGCCAGTGACACTGCCCTCAAAAAAAAAAAAGAAAAAAAAGTCTTGCTGAAATTTTGATTGGGATTGAATTGGATTTATAGATCAGTCTGGGAAGAACTGACTTTTTTTTAAAGATTTTATTGGGGAATTGGGGGAGGGGACCAGCCGAGTTGTTGTTCTTCAGTCTTCGTTGTGGAGGCGCCAGTTGCCATCTGGCTTCCTGTCGGCAACTCATGGCCTCTAAGGTGCTGTGTTCAGTCTTAGTTGCGAGTGGGCATAGCCACTATCCCACGCGGGAGTTGAACCAGCAGCCTTGTTGTTAAGAGCGCACGCTCTATCCATTGAGCCATCCGGGCAGCAGCTCAGCTCAAGGTGCCCAGTTCAGTTTTTGTTAAGGGTGGGCGTAGCCCACCATTGCACAGGCAGTCTTGTTACACCAGCTGAGCCATCCTGCCACCTTTTGGCATCTCAGCGACAGCTCAGCTCGGGCGCAGCGTTCACTGGCTCATGTGGGAATCGAACTGGCAGCCCCATTGCTTAGATCTCACGCTCTAAGCCAGCTCTTAACCAGCTGAGCCACTCGGCCGGCCCAAGAACTGACATCTTAATACTGAGTTTTCCAACGCACGATGGATGCTTCGTTGTGCTTCGTGTTATTTGAAAGTGCTTCACAGATGTTGTGTTTTTGTTTTTGTTTTTGTTTTTTTACAAATTAAAGGCAAGACCCTCCATGACCAAAAAGATTATGACTCACTGTGGTCTGGAGCAGAACCTGCAGCGTCTGTAAATCACTGTGTTTATTTGGTGGGCTGGAATTCCCCTCAGCAGTATTTTATAGTTTTCAGTGCACTCGTCTTTGATCCTTTTGGCAGATTTACTCATTTATCTCCAAGGTCTTCCTTTTCTTTTTTGCCGTTATTATTAGTATTGTTTTTGAATTTCAAGTCCCTGATTGAAAGTTACTAGCACTGTCGGTTTCCGTGCGCCTCGCTCATCAGTTCCAGCAGGTTCTTGTTGATTCCGCCGGGTTTCTACACAGCTGATCATGTCACCTGTGAGTAAAGATGATTTGGCCTCTACTTCCCGTCGGATGGCTGGCGTTTGTCTTGCCTGAGAGCCCACGGCCCACTCCCATTCCCGGGGCGGCAGTGCCGCCAGCCAGTGCAGGCGTGTGGCCAGCTGTGCAGATGCTTCATCAGACCGAGGTGGCCCCTCCAACTCCAGGCCTGCTTTGCTTTGATCAGGCGCGGGGCTTGGATTTTGTCAAATGCTGCTCCTGCGTGTCTTCATGTCTGCCCTTTTTAGCGTGTTAATATGGTGAGTTGCGCTGGCTGATTCTGAATGCCGACTAACCTTTCATACCTGGGATAAACCACCCTGGGTCATGGCGTATTGTCCTTTTAGAAAGTAGGTGTTTGACTTGCTGGGAATTTGTTTACCACTGATCTTCATGAGGGACATTGTGTTTTGTCCTTGTAACATCTCTGCCTGGTTTTGGTGTCACAGTAATGTTATATTCATACAATTATCTGTGAAGTATCCTCTTAATTTTCTGTAAGAATGACCATTTATTTTAAAAATACTTGGTTTGTGCTACCAAGTATTCACTTAGTGTTGAAGCCCACTCGGGTCTGGAGGTGGTATCATGGGAATTGACCACACAGGGTGATTCGTATTATCTGTTCTTGGTTGGAGTTGTTTGTTTTTTACAAGTAATTGCTCAGTTCATCGCAGTTGTCAGATTTTTTGGCATCAGCTGTTTGTAGTACAGTAAAACCTTAGATTGCGAGTAACTTGGTTTGTAGGTATTTCACAGGACGAGCAAACACTTCTAATATGTTTTTACGCGGCAATCGAGCGATGTCTTGCAATACAAGTAGTCTGTTTCTGAAATGAATTATACTCGCAAACCAAGGTATTACTGTATTTCCTCATGTCCTTTTGGTACCTGTACAAATCTGTGGCAGTGCCACTGCTCACGTTCCTGACACTGGTCATTTGTCTTTCTTTTTTTTTCCTGACCAATCTGGCTGGAGCTTTTTCAATTTTGCTGATTTTCTCAAAGAACCAATTTTGGTGTTAATGATTTTCTGTGTTATTTTTCTGTTTTCGATTTCATAGATTTATGTTTTGATTTTTATATTTTTCTCTATTTGGCTTACTTTAGGTTGAATTTGCCGTTTTCCTAGTTTCTTAAGTTGGAAGCTGAGTCGTTATTTGACACAGTGCTTTCTCCCTGGTGCAACCATTTGGTTTCCTTCTAAGTGCTGCTCAAGGGCGCCCCACAATTCTCATATGTTGTTTTCATTTTCATTTTCATTCAGTTCATAGTACAGCTGACCCTTGAACATGGTTTGAATGCATGGGTCCACTTCTGTGTGGATTTTTTTCAATAAATCCAGTAAATGTCTTTTCTCCATCACACTGTTTTTTCTCTAACTTTATTGTAACTATACAGTACACAATACACATAACATGCAAAATTTATTTTCAGCAACTGGTTGTGTGATCGGTAGGACTTCCCAGTCAACAGTAGCCTATTAGTAGGTTTTTCTTTTTTTTTAAAAGATTTTATTGGGGAATTGGGGGAGGGGAACAGACAAGTTGCTGTCCTTTTGTTCTTCAGTCTTGTTGTAGAGGACATTCTTCACTGGCCCATGTTGGTATCGTCATTGCGCTCTTCCCCGGGTGAGGCAGATCGGTCTCCAGCCTCTGGACAGCCGCTCACAGAGGCTCATGGCAGCTCATGCTGGCTGCTGGCCACTCACTGTAGCCTACACCGTTGCTGGCCACTGACGGCAGCCCAGCTTGAGCTGTAGTTCACCATCTTAGCTGTAGAGGGTCACTGGCCTTCATGTGGGATCCAAACCCGGGCCCTGCTGCTCAGAGCTGGCGTCCCAAGCCAACTCTTTTATTTATTTATTTATTTATTTATTTATTTATTTATTTATTTATTTTTATTTTTTATTTTATTTTTTTATTTTTATTTTCTTTTTTTTGAAGGCAGTGTCACTGGCCCTCATATGTGGGATCCAAACCGGGGCCGCTGGCATCCCAAACCAGCTCTTAACCACCATGCCACTTGGCCTGCCCAGTAGTTAAGGTTTTGGGGAGTCAAAAGTTATACGTGAGGGCCGGCCGAGTGGCGCGTTGGTTGAGAGCTGGGTTGGGATGCTAGCGGCCCCTGTTCAGATCCCAATTATGAGGGCCAGTGACACTGCCCTCTACAGCTAAGATGGTGAACAACAGCTCCACCTGGAGCTGGGCTGCTGTGAGTCCCCAAGACAGCATAGCTGCAGCCCCTGCTGCAGTGGGCTACCATAGGCTACAGTGAGTGGCCGGCAGCCACTGTGAGCGACCTTCCAGAGGCCAGTGACCGATGCCAACATGGGCCAGTGAAGCGACATCCTCCGCAACTAGACTGAAGAACAAAAGGACAGCAACTTGTCTGTTCCCCTTCCCTGATTCCCCAATGCTGTTCCCTTCCCCAATTCCCCAATAAAAATCTTGAAAAAAAAAAAATGGGTTTCGGGGGCCGGCCGAGTGGCACGGTGGTTAAGCTCTGGCTTGGGAAGCCAGCGGCCCCAGTTCGGGTCCCACATATGAGGGCCAGTGATACTGCCCTCAAAAAAAAAGGGTTTCTTGTGGGCTGCATATGGCCCTCTCACCCAACCTGGGGCCTTGCCCTTCAGTGGGTGACAGGCATTAGCACTTATGGCCATTACTGAGAAGGTTCGGCTGGCGGCTTTCATCTTGCTGTTTCCATTTGTTGTTCCCTGTTTAGTAGTTTTCTGTTTTCTTTTGCATTAACCAGACACCGTTTACAATTGTATTGTGTCTACTTGTTGGCGTATTCACTGTACTCACCTCCATGGTTCTGGTGGGTTCTCTTGGTTGTGAACACACCTTTATACTTACCGCCTGGGGCCGCCCACCTCCAGCAACCAGCAGGCACTCACCTGCGGGGCCAGGATTTCACTGAGGAGCCTCCATCCCTTCCCTCCTGGCTTTTGTCACTGTGCAGTGTTCTGTCACACATTGTGAACCATGTAATACCTTGTTATTGTTTATGATCAAACAATTGCTTTTTAAAAAGCACTTAAATAAATAATAATAAGAGATACGATGTAGTTACCATTTCTGTCCTAGTCCTGGTTTTGTGTAGATACAGGTTTCCATCTGGTATTGTTTTTCTTCCGTCCCAAGGATGCCCTTTAACACCCATTAGTGTGGCTGTCTGCTAGCCGTGAGGGGGTGTGTCCGAAATGTCTTTATTTCCCCCTTTGGTTTTGAAAGACAGTTGCAGTGGGTGTGGAATTCTGGGTTGGCAGTGTTTCCTGTAAAGATGTTGATCTGCTGTCGTTCCTCATTGTATGACGTCATGAGTCTCACTCTGTTCCTGGTTTTGAGCGTCTCGCCCGTGGCTCTCCGCAGATTGCGTGTTTGGGGCTTACAGTCTTTTTGGTAAGTGGGGACGATTTCTGGCCACTACCTTTAAAGACTTGGCTCCTGCTCCCCCACCTCCTTGGCCGCTCCGATTGCCCACGTGTGAGGCCATTTTAAGTAGCTCCCCGCGGACAGATGTTCTCATTCTTTTGGATTCTCTGTTCCACCTGGGGCGGTTTCCGTCCCTGTGTGTCTGGCCTGCCACCCCACCAGTGCAGTTTTACTTCAGGCACTGGTTTTCCTCTCCGGAAGTTTGACAGGACTTGATCGTACCTTCTGTGTCTCTGTTTAAGTTTTTGAACATGCGGACTGGACTGTAGCTTTAATAATGGTTTGAATGTTCTTTGCAAACTCACATGTGCATGTCAGTTCTGATTAGTTGCACTGGGTTGATGGTTTGCCTCATGGTTCGTGGTTTCCCGCTTCTTTAGCTGCAGACATTTTGAAATTTACCTGTTTGAGTGCTAAAATGTTTCAGTGTTCCTATAAATCTTCTTGAGCTTTGTCTTGGGGAACAGTTGAGTTACTTGGAGACACTTTGATCCTTTCAGGTTTTGCTCTTCGATTTTTTAGATGGGTCTGGGGCTAATTATTCCCCGTTCCTGTGGCAAAACCTTGCTGGGTGGCAGCAGCCCATGAATCCGGAGGTTGTCCAGCCTGCCTGGGGGAACAGGCTACGCCCAGCTGGGTGCGAGCCTCAGGCCGCCCTGGTCCTTCCGCTGCCTGGCGCAGGTTCCTCCCGCGGGTGCCGGCCTGTGCTCCGGGCAGCACCTCCCCTCTGTCTCCCTGGGCCGCCCGCTCCTCTTCCGCTCGGGCTCGCTGGGCCCTTCCTGGGTCCCCTCCCTGCTTCCGTCTCGGCCTCAGCTTTGTCTCTGTGTCCAGTGCCCTGAGGTCAGCCATCTCCTGGATCTGACCTGGGTTGTGGCTGCTCCAGGTCGGGTGCTTGGTTCCTGTGACACCATCTCGGCTGCAGGCAGCTGTTAGCCCATCCATAGTTGACTTGGAGCTTCTCTCGTCGGGCTCTCTCCCCTAAAGGACAGTGGAGATGGGCCTGAAAGGAGTCGCTGTCATCTCAGGCGAGACAGGGGCTTCACGGTGAGAGCGGCTCCGCGTCCTGGGGCCGACGCTACAGAAAGCACAGTGAGTCCGGCTCTGAAGGACGGGTGCTTGGGGCTCTAAGGAAGGTGAGCAAAACAGGCTCCAAACCAGGCAGAAGGCTTTAACACTGCTGAGTCGTGCGGCTGGCATGTCCATTGTCAGCGGGTGTTGCTTTTTCACAATAATTTTGGCTGCATTAAATTCATTTTGTTAACATTTTCATTCCTGCCTTTTCAGTTTTAGTCAGAATTGATGATGAACAAAGTGCCATGATTTTGACTATTCAGACGAGCAGCTGCACTGGGCCGGCACTTAATACTGCAGCCGGCGGGCATCCGCGCCCAGTGACACCGCGAGGGGCCGGGCGTCCACGCCCCAGTGACACCGCGAGCCCTCTTAGTGCTAACAGCTGAGGAGCTGGCTACTGGGAAGGGCGTCACCGAGAGCCTCCGAGGGCGTGGCTCGGCGCAGGCAGGGCTGCCTGGGTTTGTCGTGGGAATTCCCAGGCGGTGAGGAGGTGGCACGCTGCGGACGCTGTCCAGGACCCGGCCGAGCAGTGGGAGCAGCCATCACATTCAGCACCACCATCGTCCGCAGCCTCTTCAGGCTGATGGCTGGTCCATGGCTTTGGGGCTTGGCCAGGCTTGAGGGCAGTGCTGTGTTCTCAGGAGAAACTGCGGGGTCAGGGCGTCAGGGACCATGCGGGGCGGGTCAGCGCTGTGTTCTGCTCTCATCTGTGAAGTGCTGGGCCCAGGAGTGGGCACTGGGCCATGGCCGGAGCACCAGGAAAGTCTTTTCCAAGGAGGAGCGTGCTGGTGGCTCTCAGTGTCACAGCCCCGCACCTGAGCACTTCAGGTGGAGCCGTGGCCCATGTGCTTCTGGACGGCTCCTGACCGCAGGCCATGGGCTGGGGCTGCTGCGCGGGAGTGTGTCTCCAGGACAGTGGCAGCACCCACGTGTCCTTAGGGCTTGCTAGGAGGCTCCAGCACTGGCTTATGGTCAGCGCTTGTGTCGAGATGCTTCTGTTTCAAGGCTGGAGACCTTTCTGTGCAGCCTGGGCTGGCCTGAGCTCTGGTCGGCTCTGTGCTTTGTGGTCACTGTTTTGGCACAAAGGGGACAGCGGCCACTGCGGTCACCTGAGTGCTGGGTGGTGGCCACAGCCCCAGGGTGCCATGGCTTGCGATGCTGCTGAGGACACTGCGCACACGTGCCTGGCAGGCCCGCCCGTCCCAGGAGCCGCCCCCGCTGTTGCTGCTGCTGTTCTGGGACTCCCCCTGGGGGGCCGACCTTGACCACCGGTTGCACCTGCGTGTGGAGTAGAGTGCCCAGCACGTGGGGCGAGGCGAGTGCTGGCCACATCTCACTGCTGAGTGGCATTGTCTCCCGAGCTGGCTGGCTGCTGTGTCAGCAGGACCCTCACAGGCTCACAGATGCCTGGGAGGTTGTGTCCAGGTACAGTGTCTTGTGCAGCCTCCCCAGGTAGAGCCGAGCTGACCACACGGCAGCCAGAGGGCTATAGGCCGTGCATGCTGGAGGTGACAACAAGGAAGGGGGCAGGGATGGCGAGGATGCTGGCCAGTGCCCACCCTCCAGCGGGTCGCTCTGGGAGGACGTCCTGAACTGGATCTGATGGGGTTTGGGGGTGGGGTGACTTCTCCTGCTGGGTTTTACAGTGTGAGGTTGGTCACCTCGTTCACCCTCCTGTGGGGGGCGGGGGGGTTGCGGCTGGAGGGAGGGCGGCAGGCCCAGGAGGAAGTCCCTGGCTCAGCTGGGGAGGCGTGCACCACAGGCCCCATGCTCCTGCCCGGGCAGTGGGTCAGAGCCACCTTTTGACACTGCGTTCCGCCTGGCCTGGCTGTAGGGTGCACGTGGGGAGCTGGGCAGCATTCAGCAGTGTTGGAGGTCCACCCACCACTTGTGACTGTGACCTGCCCAGTTCAGGCTCAGCTGTCACTGCCACACTGGGCCCTTGGTGTGGCTGTGCCGTGAGGGGTTACAGAAGTGTCCATCTGACTGCCCTTGGGCCCTGCTGTGATGCCCATTGTGTGTTTCTGGGCAGTGTGTCCTCCGTGGGCCACTGGCAGTAAGTCCTAGGGAGGCCAGGCAGAGCCTCGGGGCGGGGGGCCCAGAGTGGCAGGGGCAGGTGTGGTGAGGCCGTGCACCCAAGTACGAGGGGGTCCGGGGACTCACGCCCAGGGCTTTTTGTCCCCTCTCAGTTCCTTGAGGGAGGGCCTGGGGCCAAGCGCCAGGGAAGGGGGTGGGGGGCAGCCTGGGGGCTGTGCTGGGCCCAGGGAGCCGCGAGGGGGCCGGGTGGTAGGGGTGGCCGCACGCGGAGCCTGCAGTGGCTGCTCGAGAGTGGGGGGGCAGACCTGGTCTCTCTGAAGAGCCTGTCGGCGTTGGGGACAGAGGCCAGCTGGGCCCTGGTTCCCCCCTTTCACGCCCAGCAGGTTTGGGTCCTTTTTGGTTCTCATGTGAGTGGGTCTAGGAGACACTGGACGCTGTCTCACTGTCTGGTGACCCGTACCAACCCTTCCTGGGCTCGGGGGTGTGGCCAGAGGTCCAGGGCTCTGTCCCCTGTTGATGAGAGGTCAGGCGGTCACAGTGGGTGATGAGGCCTGCGGGCCCTGGGCCACCATCTGGCGATTGTAAAACGGGCAATACACATTTTGGAGGGGACGGCAGAGGAACAAAGTGCAGCCGTGTGGGGCCGCCCCTCGCTCCTGGGCAGACACCTTCGGCAGGCCGGTGTCTGCTGAGGGTGAAAAGTTCAGGCTGTCCCGTCTACAAAGGGAGCTGGGGGTGGGGCAGAGCACTCACTTTCTTTCCTTTGGGGCCCTGGACCCCGGGGGTGCGCAGCAGGCCAGCGACTGCTGGAAACCCCGAGTGGGCAGAGCCGCCTCATGCTCTTTGCAGGCCGCTGAGCAAGACCAGCCTGGGCCAGGCCTCGGATGAACAGACAAGTTCACAGGAGCCCCCCACCCCCGGCCTGGGCTGCGGGGGTTTGCTCTGTGCGCTCGGGTGACACCCCAGGTGACGGGGAGCGTGAGGACCCTGGGACGTTGCTCTGACGTGTGGTCGGTGGGCCTCATGCTGCCGCCGCCCCTCACCAGCCCTGGCCTGTTCGGGGCTCCAGGTGGAGGGCACCCGCCTCCAGTAATCTGTGTGGCATTTGGGGCGCTGGGGCTGGGGGACCCCCTCCTTCCTACGGGGTGGAAGGTGGCTGCACACAGCTCTGCCTGGCAGCCTCGAGGGCCTGGGAGGACCCCATGCGACTGGGGCTTGTCCCCCTCAGGACGCCGCGCCTGGTCCTGTGCTGCTGCCTGCCTGGGGCTGACTCTGCCCCTTGGCTTTGTGCCGAGCTCCTGCCCCACAGAAACCATTGTCCCTCATGTCCCCACAGTCCCCCCCGGGCAGGGATGCAGCCTTGTCCCCAAGAGGCTCCTAGGTGACTGCCCAGGCCACGGGGTCTTGGGGGACCCTGGGGTGTCTTTTAGGCCCAGCTGGCCACTGAAGGGCTACAGGGTGGTGACATTTTGCTGATGGCTTAAGAGGCTGGTGCTGGGGGAGAGGGCTGCCTGGCCAGGTTTCTGAAAGGGGACCAGCTCCCCAAAGCAGCAGGCAGCATTCTTGGGGGGGACTCGGCTGTGAGGAGGCTGGCGCCGGCCTGTTCCCGAGTTCCTTTTTCTCCGGGGGGGGGGGGGCGGGGTGCTGGCCCCTGTGGGCAGGGGCAGGGCCAGTGGAGCCCAGGGGTCTGGTGAGGGCGTGTTGGGGACACCCCGCCTCCCAGCCCCCTCGCTGCACTCCAGGCCTGCAAAGAGGCTGGGTCGAAAGGTCACTGCCCTGATTTTTATTGCGCCTCTTGGGTTCTCACGACCCCTCGCCCTCCGCAGAGACGGGGCAGGACTGGGGCCCTGACAGGGTCTTTCAGGGGATGAAAAACACACTGAAAGGCCTGAAGGGACAGTCACCAAGAGGAGACGGCGCAGTGGCTCGGACATGGTGTCAGAAATGGAGAGAAAACACACACGTGCACATCTGGGCTTAGGGCGGATAGAAGCTGGAGTGAGCTGGGGCCCAGCCCTCCGACCCTGCAGGGATGCGTGGTCCTGGGGGTGGGGGCCGTGCGGAGGGCACTGGCCGGCTCAGGCCCAGAAGCCCCCCAGCCTCTCCTTAAATCACGGAGGGTGAGTTGTGCTGCTGCCTTGTCACGGATCAGCCCCTTGAAATCAGTCCCTGCCACATCTGGTGAGTATCGCCCTTGATGTGGCCACGTGCTGTCAAAGCCCAGGCTTCCCTGCCGCCGTGTACATCTGGCCCGCGGTGTTGGGGACTCATTTCTGCCCCCGTGTCACTCGCGCCTGTCCCTCTGGACCCTGGAGCAGGTCCAGAGCCTTTTAAACAGCGCCCTGCCTGCCTTGGATGTGCTGCTTCCCAGGGGCCAGTCAGGTGGCAGGGGCACCATGCCTTAGGTCACTAACTGCTGTGAGAACACAGGCTGCCCTCCTCGGCCTCCGGAAGACATTTGTCATGTGGCCAGATGTCTGCCCCAGGCTCGCTCCTCCCAGATGACCCCTGAAGCCATCTGGTCCTTTATCCCCTACCTCCAAGGGGCCCACCTGGGACTCGAGCCCTGCCGGGCTCCTGTCCGCTCTTGGACATGCTGGGTGGAGGTGCACCTGGCGCCTGTTGGTGAGTGAGGACCTGGCAGCCCCCCGGCCTGCCTGAGCCGCCTGTCAGCACAGAGGCGGCAGGAGGGCCGCCAGCTTGCTCCTCGCTCTGTAGTCAGGCCCGAGACACGCGGCCGTGGTGTCACAGGAGCGTCATTTCCAGTGGGTCTGCCCCGGTGGGGTCGCTGGCTGAATGGGCCGAGGGCTGGACCGCTGGGACGTGTCTGCCAGGCCGCTCCGGGCAATCTTTTGGCCAGGTGCCATGGGAAGGAGCCTCGAATGTAGGCGTCAGGGATGTGGTGACAAGTGGCCGGGCCGCATTCTGGTCATAGAGGTGCCCATACTGCCTTGTATTTGTGGCGACCTCTTGACCCTGGTCGGGCTCAAGGCCGGCCGGGACTGGCTCCGTGACTCCTGGCAGGTCCCTTGACCCTGGGGTAAAAATCAGCTGCCTCGTGTGTGACAAGGACTGGTTGACGGGGAGACGATTCCAGCTCCTCCCCTCTCCCTGCCTGTAAGGGAAGTGAAGTGGGCGCCGAGCACGGCCCCAGGACCCGGGGGTGCCTGGCTCGGGTGACTGTGGCCGTGTGGCTCGCTGCGGACCCGGCCTTTGGGAGGAGCTGTCATGGCTCCTCACTGGGATCTGGTGGCCAGGGGTGTGCCAGGTGAGTTGGGCTCCAAAGATGGGGGGTCGGCCCAAGCACTTGGTGCACCAGAGTGGAGGGTGCACAGAGGTGCAGGAATGAAGAGGGGTAGGGGCCATGTGCCGGGGTGAAGGGCACGGCTGGCACCAAGGTGGCCCTGCCCGCAGACCGTCTCGGCGTTGCTCCCTGGAGACCGCACAGCTGAGACGGTGGGCAGCCCGCTGGGGCCTGAGATGACGAGAGCATCGTAGAATCGCAGGGTGGACGCGGCTCCCCGCCCCTCCTCCCTCCCGCAGCCCGGCCCTCTGTCCTTCCGGGCTGTGTGCTGGACCGCTGCGGTGCTGCCAAGGTTGGGGGAGCCTCCCTCACACCTTGGATCGGGCTCCTGTGAACCTCCGAGCGTTTCCTAGTAAGACCGTGTGTTCCCCGTGATTTGGCACAGATGGAGCCACTCGATCGCGTCCTTCCATCTGCTCACATGATGCCTGCGGTTCCGAGTCCACGCTCGGGCTGCATGGGTTCTGGCAGATGGGCACCCTGTCCCCACCCGGCAGCCCCAGCGATGCCGGGCCACGTGGCTCCCTACGACGAGGTCCCAGGAGCGGGATCCCGGTCAGGGCCTGCGCGGTGTGATGGACGGCGAGGGGGGCGCTGCCGTCTGGGGCGTGACAGGGCTGCAGTGAGGGCCCCCAGAGGACGGTGGTGGCGACAGCAACCGCAGGGGAAGGGAGGCCGAGAAGCACTGACATCGCACGTGACCCTCTCCTTCTGGCCAGACGTGGCTGCACCTGCGACCTCCTGCCCTTCTCGGGGTTGGCACCGTGGTCCTGGCATATCTTGGCTGTTGTTGGCTCTCCAGGCTTCCCAGGCCCCTCCTGGGCCCGAGCGCTTCTCCGGACACCAGCCGGGTTCATCGTGCAGCCCACCCCTGGGAAGGGTCTGAGAGATGGCTACACCTGGGGTGCCGGATCCTGCCCTGTGGGCCTGCTGCGCCCCTCTTGTGAGATTGTGTTGCCTGAAGTCACGAAGTTCCGCGAGGCGGGTGCATTTGGCACCTAGAGGACACAGCGCGGGTGGGCTGGGCTGAGACAGGCCTGGTGGGGTGCAGGGGCCCGGCAGCCCTGCGTCCTGCGTTCAGGCTGAGCTGTGCACGCTCACGTTCTTAGGGGGGCGCTCCTGTTCCCTGATGTGACCAGCCCTTTGCTCAGCCCCCAGAGCCCTGGGGCAGGAGTGAGGCTTGGGGGTTAGTGTTTCTAGAAACATTCTACTGTGCCTTTAAATGTTTACCGGAAGGAAGCCGCAGAGCGGTCGGTGGAGGGGCCGGACAGAGCAGCCGCGGGTGCATCCGCCGGCTCTGTGGGAGAATCCTGCCTGTACCCCTCCCTGCCCCCACCCTGGCTCCCGGCACGCGCACCCTGTGGCTGTGCCCCGTGTCTGGGAAGAAAGTGGGGCTGGGCCCGGGAGGCAGCTCTCCACGCTTGCGTGAGGCCCTGGGGTCCAGTGAGTGTGTTCTGCTCCTTCTGAGTGGGGGCGGGGGGCGGGGGGTGGGAGGGCTGCTCGCATTGGAGAGGCCCTGGCCCAGCTCCAGGGCTGAAGTCGCCTCACCCGCTGTGCCCACAGCCCGGGCACAAGGCCAGGGTCCGCGTGCCTGGCCACACCTGGAGTGTCCTGGGGGACGTGGCCTTGCCCCACCCCACCCATCTGCCCTGCTCTGGGACAGGGCCCACCCCCAGGGGGCCAGGGTGAAGCCGCAGAGCACGACGCGATTTCTTGTCACTCGGGCTTGGAGGAGGGTCTCGGTCTGACTGGTGAAAATTATTTTGTCTAAAGAGAATACTTTAAACCTTCTAAACTTAAAACTTCTTGCAACCTGACTTTTCCCGTTGTCAGTGCACATGTGCCAGTGACCATCTCTCCATCATGACGGCTTCCAGCTAGGATGACCCTGGCCGCAGGTGATGAGCGTACGCACACCCCCCTGCCCACAGACAGGCACACACCCCACCCACTGCCTGCAGTGCTGGAGGCAGGGGCGCCCGCAGGTGCTGCCTCTGCCCGCCTCTCCATGTGACCCCTGCTTCCTGCCTCTTGGCTCAGTGCTGCTCGAGCCGACTTCACGCCCCGTCCAGGCTGGGGTCCCTGCTTGGCTCAGCGAACAGGGTGGAGTCTTGTGGTTGCACCTAATTGTAAGGAGGTGGCAGTGGAGTCCTGAGGTGAGCAGTGTGGGCCTGGCCCCGCCTGCCCTTGCTGGGATGCGGTGCAGCCCAGCAGCTGAGACTGGCCCTGGGGCCTTCATGGGGCCACACGTGCGAGGCAAAGGCTGCTACATCGCATTTGAAGAGAAGCCCCAGTGGAGAGCGATGCCTGCCCGGTCACTGACCAGGACAAAACCATGTCATCCTCACTCAGCGTCTCACTGGAGCACCTCGCTCCAGCCTGTGCCTTGTGGGGAAGGTCTTGGGGTCTGTGCCCCCCAAGGGGCTCTCTGCTGAGTTACTGCAGCTTTGGGCATCGATGGGGTCCGGAGTGTGGGGCTGTCAGGCAGTGAGCGCCCAACAAGCCAAGTCTCCCGTGCTGTCCAGAAGTCCAGGCTCTTGACTGCTGCTGTGGTTCTTTGGGTTTTGACAGGTGCACAGGGTCCCATGCAGACCCGGACATCGGCAGGATGGCCCTCTGTTCCTTTTCTTCTGCGCCTGCTGACAGGGCCCGGCCGGGACCCTGCTGAGCCCAGGGGGTGCGTGGAGGTGAGCCCTGGCTTTGGGGTGGGGACCCCGATGTGTCTAGGCCAGTCTGAGTTAGGCTTCCATGTCCCTAACTATTGGTGGGGAGAGACGGTCCAGGCCTCCCCAGGGAGCAGGTGCCCACTGGAGGGGCAGCATGGCTGCACCCCGAGAGCTGCCTGGGAATGCTGTGTTCCCGGCGCCCTGAACTGGACTCTGGGCCGGGAGACGGCCGCCACTGCTGTCGCCATTGCTTTGACCCCCGAAGCTCGGGCCAGAGCCCCCGGAAAACCGTAGCGGAGGTCTGCAGACCCTCTTTCAGGCTTGGACACATCCCCAGAGCTGCGTGGGTGTGTGTGGGCACCCCAGCAGGGACACAGCCCAGGTTCTTGTGACCTGGCCCCCCCGGGGACGTTGCTACACAAGCAGGGGTCCTCCGAGGCAGTTTGCTGACTGACAGTGTTCAGAACCACGTGGAATTCCTGGCTCTATTGACTCAGATTTGGGGGCCTTTCAGACAGGTGCTCCGCAGCTCATGGAAGCGGGTGGGAGAGCGAGCCGGGGGCTCCCCCCTGTCTCCTGAGCTCCAGGCTGCCCGCCGGGCCCCCCCGACCCACCTTCCACTGCAGGAGTTTGAGTGGTTGGCAGGCCTGGTGTCTTGGAGGCCCCAGGGCTACTCCCCGCCGCCATCGTCATGTCTGCGTGGGTAGGGGGCTTAGCGGCCAGTAACGGGACAGTCGCCCAGACTTCTGCCCCCCGGCACCTCTGTGTCCTGGAGGGGCCCCCAGCAGGCTGGGCCGTCCTTCCACAGCCAGGCACGCGTTCCGCCGTCATCCTGAAACCCTGCCAGGGTGTAAGTGCAGCCTTAGAGGGCACCACCCCTGGCTGCCTGGGCGCGTGCCCAGTGGTCTCTTTCTGCTACACCTCTGTGGGCCGCTGCGGCCTGGCGGGCACCCCAGAGGGGGAAGAGCCACAGGGAAAGCCCCGTTGCCCTGTTGGCCTTCTCTGGGCACTCTGTGCCCTCCCTGCCCCTCACTTCTAAGTCCTGTGCGGCCCCAGCCTCTCCCTATTCTTGCTGCCTCTTCTCTGGGCTTGCCAAGAATGCTGGGAAATTAGGGGGAGGGGACACAGGAAATGCCTCCATCCCTCTAAGGACAGCTCCAGCTGCTAGCGGAGGGGGTTGGGGGAGGGGCGCGGGCGGCAGAAAGCTGTCGCCCCGCCAAGGCCAGCCCGCACATCCCAGCCCTGCAGACAGAAGGGCTCTTTCTCCCCAACTCTGGCCCATTGTGAATGTCCTTTGAGAGGAGACGCCGAGGGCTGGCGCACCAGTGGTCGCCTTGGCACCGGCAGGTCTGGGGGAGGCGAGGTGTCTCTCCCGCAGTCTTAATGCGGGGTCTTTAAAAAGCAGGTTGAGTGGGGACCCCGCCCCTGAGCCACGTAGGAAGCAGGTGCGCAGTGGTGGCCTGAGGCTGCTCCCGTCCAGAGGTGCCTCGGCCCCTTCTCGGAGGCCCCCTCATGTCACCCCGCCAGGGGAGGGCCTCAGCACCCCTGCCTTTGTTGCAGGAGCCTGTTTTCGGGGGTCTGCACTCCTCCCCGCAGTCCAGGGCGATGCTCCCCATCCCCTCGCCCTCCCGGGCTGTGGCCTTTCTCCTCTCGGGTGGCTTCTCCCGGAAGTGTCCTGGGGAGGCCGTGCTCTGTGGCATCTCCCATATGCACCTTCTAGAAAGAGCATCCCAGCCTAGCAACCAGTGAGGAGACAGGCTGCAGTGCAGATGCTTAAAAAATGCAACAGGAGACCCCGCCGTCCTGGTTAGGTCGTTTGGACTCCAGTCTGAGTTGAGGGTCAAAGCCGAGGTGACTCCGTGGGCGTGGGAGGGGGGCCTGGCCGTCCGCGTTCTGACCTGGGCCCCAGCAGAGCAGGCCCAGAGCCGCTGCCAGGGCTCAGCCGTGTTGTGGCGGTGGGAGGCGGGGCTTTCCAAAACCATGGAAACGCCCGTGTTCCCCGCGCCCCCCCCGGCTCTAACAGCAGCCCCAGCTGTCTACCCTTTGTCCCAGGGCCTGGGGAGGGGCTGCTGGCCACCCTCCCCCTCTGCCAGGCGAAGGTGCAGGAGGGCTGCTGCCTTGCCAAGATGTCCCCGCGCGGTCCTGGATGGCGTCGGGCTGCTGCGCCGGTTGCCTGGGCCTGGCATGTCACCTGGACACTGACCTGGCGGCCTTGCTGCCCTGGGCCTGGGTGGACCTCCTGCCCTGTCAGGGCCTGGAGCCTGCCTTTGGACGCTCGCTCACCTGTAAGGGAGGGAGCGCTCGGGGTCTCGGGGCCAGCCGGCCCGTTCTTGAGTCCTGCCGAGCTCTGCAGTTGAGAGGTGTCACGGTTCCTGTCGGAGGGCGGGACACTGCGCGGTCTCTGCTGCCGGCTCCGAGGCCGCAGGGCCCGTGTCGCTCGCTTCTCAGAGGACCAGTCAGGTGAGGGGTCTGGGCTCTCCCCGGCTGCAGGGCAGGGCCTGGCGGGAGCACCGGAGACCCTTGGAGACCACCGTCCCGTGTGTCAGTGCGTGAAAGCGCCTGGCGTTTTGGACTGAGTGTTCTGTCAGTGTACGGGGGGCGGGGGCCGGCCAGGAGCCACTTTGGGGCCTGGGTTCCAGTTCTGAGTCTCAGAACACAGCCCTGTCTCTGCGGACAGACCCGCGGTGGCTGGTCCCTTGTCAGCCTCGAGCTCCGAGCCGCCCTGCAGCCGGGCAGCGCCGCCTGTCCACTCGGACGGGCTCCGTGTTGTGTCGGTCTCTATGGAGAGAAAACATCGCAGGCGTCTGCGAAGCCGAAGCCGGGAGGAGGCCGAGGCGCCAGGAAGCGAAACAGACCCAGCCGCGGGGCGGGGCTGCCCGGTTCCCACTTCCTGGCTGGGCGGCCGGAGGCCAGAGCCGCACCTCCAGCCAGAGCGGGCCTGCCCTGGGGGCCCTGCCCAGAGTGGGGGCAGCCGTCCGGGAGCCCCTGCCCTGCTGGGGCGGGAGTGTGCAGAGGGCCTGGCCGGCGGGTCCTGCTCCCTTTATGCGCCTCCCTGCCTCAGCCTCCGCGCCCCGTGCTGGGACCTGCTTTCTCTTGGAGCCTCGCAGACAAGGGAGTGGTGCCCCTGCAAAGGTGGGGGGCTGAGGCCACCTCCCCCTGCTCGGCACACACTGCAGGGGAACCCAGGCCTGGACTGGGCCCCTCCCTGGCTGAGAGCAGGGCCCTCGGGAGGTACCCTAGGTGCAGTGCTGCACAGGGCTCCCCAAGATATTCCTGCTCCCCAAGATCTCCCAGCGGTGGAAGTGGGCAGCACTTTGGGCCATCCTCGTCTGGGGGTGACTGTCCTTGCAGTGGCTGGTGTGGAGAGGGGAGTTTAGGGGTAACACTTCTGCTTTTCTGCACAAATCACCCCAAAACTACAACTTCCTGACGATAGAGAAGAAACTTGTTTTGTCATTCGAATGAGGCACCCAGAAAACATTTTCCCTTTCACTGAAACACCTTTATTACTTCGTGCGTGGACCTCCTGGAATATTCTTTTGGTGGTAGACGGTGTGTTGTGCTCTGGTCCAGCGGCCGTGGAGCCGTTTTTATGGGAACAAGCTGACAGGCCGGTGGGTCCGCCTGCCCTCCCTCTGGCGGCTGAGCGTGCGTGGGAAGGCGTCAGCACGTGGGCTTGACTTCCTTTGGAAGGTTTTGTTTTTTACCAGATTAGAAAAGGATTTCCACGTCCCCATGCCATGCAAGGCTGCCAGCAGGGTGGCCACCCCGTGACACTCGCAGGTGCTCCGGGTTCCGGGCTCCGTGTGGCTGGCTGGCTGCCCCAGTGTGGCCTCCGTGGGAAGCCCTTTGCCCTGGGTTCCTCCAGAACGAGCGAGTCTGCCCCCTCGCAGGCGCCTCCTGCAGGACCCGTGTGGACATACGTGTCCAGGGGTGTCCGCGGGAGGCACCAGGCCCCGCCCAGGAAGCAGGAAGAACGTACAGAAGCTCTTCGCCGCTCTCCCTCAGCTTGTCTCGGTGGGCTTGTTTGCTATTTAATGTCAAGGACAGAAAGATTAAAATTTTAAAGGTCTCCTGTGTCACCGCTTATCTTCAGTGTGCAGTGCCAGTGTTCCACGCGCACGTGAGAGTGTGTGGCGTGTTCTGGCACAAAACACGGGCCCCTGACGTGGCGCTGTGTGCTTTGCGCCGGGATACACGCCTGTCTCGCCCTGAGCAGAGCAGGACCCCGCGCAGCTGTGCTGGTTCATGTGTTGGCCCGCGACCTGCACGTGGGAGCCCGGGACGGGGGACGGGCGCCTCGGGCTCGGGCGTGGGTCCAGGGGCAAGGAGCGCTGGCTGAGTGGGGCGCCCGCCCCCTGTCTGGTGGGAGCCCCGGCCCCGCGGCCCCGGCTCGCTGTCCTCCGGCTGCCTAGTCCTCCGGCTCAGTGCGTGCTCCGCTGTCCCGTGTGACTTCTTGTAAAATGCCATCTTATCCGAGATGAAATCGTCAAAATCCCAAGACGGCGACAGCAGAGCCTTGCGTCCCGTGTGCGGGTTGCACGCCCGCGAAGCCAGCCCTGGATTAGAAAGTGGCCGGCAGAGGCCCGGCGTGTGAGGCCCACTCCCCACCCCCCTCCTGTGTCCGGGAGCTGCGGCCCAACGGCCTGGAGGGCTCCCGGCTCCTTGCCCAGCCCTGGAGCCGTGTGGACTTGAGGCCGCGTGTCTTCTGCTGGTGGACGCCTCTTGGGGATATTTTTAATTAGATTTTAAAAATGGGACGGTGTTGGCCCCGGCCAGGAAGCCCCTCGATCTGGAGAGAAACCACCTCCTAGCTTGGGCGCCATCGCGGGGCTCTGGCCTGAGGGCGGCGGGAGGGGCTCCCCCACGGGCCGTGTGGGCTGCAGGTGGCGTCCCTGTGGGGCTGGCGTGTTGGAAGCAGGCGCCTCATCCCCCCTGCTGCCTTTCTCCAAGCCCCCCCCCCATGGCTTTGCTGGGGTGTGCCACTGAGGTCCGTTTCCTGCGTGTGCCCCAGGCGCTCAGAGTGGGTCCTGCGCCTGTGGCTCTCTCACCCGGGGCCCTGGCCGCCGCCGCCTGGGCAGCTCTTCTGGGTGTCGTGTCTGTGCCGGAGGTCATGCTTGCCCTGCTCAGGTGTGGCCGTAGTTGGCCCGCTGGGATCGTGGCAGTGCCCTCAGGACTCGGGGGATTCTGGGGACTCAGGTGACGGGAGCAGGACTCGGGGTGCAGTTTGGGACTTAATTCCAGGCTTGGTGCTCTTCGTCCTTTGACCTTCCAGAGGCCACCCAGCCCTGTGCGTGAGTTCAGGACAGCTGCCGCTTTGCTGAGGGGCCTGAGGGCCGCCTCCCTGCTGGGCGGGGACCCCCAGCTGCGAGGCTCCCCCCCACCGCCAGCGTCTGTTACCATGGAACTGTTCTGAGCGGGGAGGGGCGAGCCTTTGTGCTGGGGAGAGACTTCTGTGCGAGGAGGAGGTGTAGGCTCAGGCTCCCGCTAGAATGGCGCCCGGGGAGCACAGCCCGATCGGTCAGGCGTCCTCGGGGCACCGAGCAGCTCAAAGCTGTGTGCACTCGGGTGTCTCGCCTGGCTCCTCCGCTGTGCCGCCCAGTGCGGTCTACCAGTCTGCCTGCCGGCTGCTCCTCTGAGATGAAACACCTCTGCCTCCACCCAGCAGGGCCTGGGGAGGTCACCAGAAGGCAGGACCCCTGGGTCCCAGAGGCCCCGGTTTTGGCCCCGCTTGAATCCGCTTTGGGTGCACCTGGAGTCCGCAAAACCTCGGTTTTGGCCCCTCAGCCAGGCCCTGGGCTGGGGCCGAGCTGACAGCTCCCCAAAAGTTACCATGCGGGGGTGCCACCCAAGTCTTCGCCGGCCCTCCCCCATTTCATTCATACTGTGTTCCCCCACCGACCTCCAAAGCACCCCTTCGGAGGGCCTTTCACCTCTGACGGATTTCAGACAACTGTGTGTTGCTACACATGTACACATGTGTGTACACAGGGACCCGTGTGCCCACACGCTCCCTGTCCCTCTCTGAGTGTGGCAGGTGTCGCTGTGGGTCAGTGGCGAGGCCTTTGTCCTGAGCACAGGGTCAGGTGATGGGAATGGATGGGAGGTGCCCTGTGGGTTTAAGGAGAGCGGCCACCCCACCTCCGCGGGTGGCAGAGCCTAGGGCGCGGGCCTTTAGAGAGCCACCGGTGCCTGCAGGACGCAGCCCCGTCCACGTGGGAGGCTGGGGTGCCATGGAGATGCCAAGGGTGACGTCAGCAGGTGTGGGTGTGACACATGCCAGGACCTGGGCCAGACGTGGGGAGGAGCAGGCTGGGCACGTCAGTGGTGGGGCGCAGATGACCGCTGCGTGTTTCTGCTGCTTCCAGCATTGGGGAGAAAATGCTCTGGCCCCATCCATGCAGCCGGGTGTCCCAGTCAGCTGCTGGTGTCACTGGAAAGTTCTTCTGCAGGCAGAGGGCTGGCCTTCCCTGTGTGCGCCGGTGGCTCTGGTGGGGCCCGGGGCCCTTTATCTGGACGGCAGCGTGCCCATGCTGAACCACGTCTGCCCGCACCCACGGTCTTGGTGGGTTCTTTGTGTCGAAGGCTTGCTGGGCAGGAGGGCGAGCCGTCCTTCCTGGGGGGCCCTTGCGGGTGGGGCACTGTTGTGTCAGGCGCGGGTCCTATGAAACATCCTCTTTTCATTAAGGCCGACACTTAGCCCGCCCGCCCGCCTTCCAAGAACTGCGACCACAGCCTCCGGTGCTGTGTCCGCATTTTTCTTTCTGCAGCTTTTCCTCTCATTCTGGGTGGAGAGCTTTGTCTCTGGTGAGGGCCTCGCCCGCCTGCCCACCAGGCACTGGGGAGAGACCCACTTGCTCATCAGCCCCCCCCAAAAAAAAAATGAGAACAGCCCAAATAAACCCAAAAAACAAATACCGTGGATGTTCAAAACAGCTTTATTGTTCTTGGGGTTCTAGGTTTGTGTTTAGAAATCCTTTTAACAGTTACTTTCGAGCTACTGAAAGGAAAAGAAAGGTTCCATCCTCCTCCCTAGCCATCTAGCGCTCTCATTCTAAAAGTGAGGTTTTGCGGGGTGTAGGAGGCCCTGGTGTCTGCAGGGTAGTGGCACTGAGGGGTGCCTTGTTGGTGGAAATGGTTCCTGGTCTCGCTTCTGACCTGGGTCCCAGCACAGGTGGGCCCCCCTTCCCTCCCAAGGCGGCTGGGCCCAGGGCCTTGTTTGCACCCCACCTGCCCCAGGAGTCTGCAGAAGGGACTGCAGGGTGGCCCCTCCACATTCTCTGGTTTCTCTGTGCTCCGATCCCCGGGGCCTTCTGGGAGCTCCCTGGCGTGAGGGTCCAGGGTGTCGGGGAGGGAATGTGCCGTGTGTCGACGGGAGCGTCAGGAGAGGGTCCTTAGAGACGACTTAACTGATTGTCATCAGTGGAAGTAAGAGAAGAGATGCACTACTTAAATTTAAAAAATCAAAGTGACTTGGGGCCGGCTGAGTGGCGCGGTGGTTAAGCGCTGGCTCAGGAAGCCAGCGGCCCCGGTTCAGGTCCCACATATGAGGGCCAGGGACACTGCCCGCAAAATAAAATAAAATAAAATAAAATAAAAATGACTTTAAAATTGCTGTTTCCACTTCACTTGAGCGTCGGGGATTGTCTTGTAAATTTTTTCTGCTTCCTCTGTATAATAATTAGAAAATAGGTTAATTTAAGCTAAATTATGTGAAACATGAATTATCGTGTAAAAATAGTAATGGTTCTTGAAAAAGTAGCTTTGGAGTTTCTCAATTGTTAGATCTTCAGGAACAGCTGTTAGCGGAGCGGGGGCCGCTGTACGGTGGGGGTCTGCACACAGCGGTGTCGTTCACCCGTAGGGGACAGCTGTGGGTTCAGCAGGCCTCTGTCACAGAGCATCCTGCGTCCCCACGTCCGTGCCCAGGGCTGCCTGCAGAGGGTCCTTTCCAGACACGCGGGTGGCCCATGTTGGCCGGTGTGGCCAGAATTGGCCGTGTGTTCTGGGCACTTGCGGTTCCAGACACTTACTCTCTTCTAGGGACCCCAAAGTGCTTCATTGTGAGCGTCACGTTTGTAGGAATTGAACAGGTCAAACACTGAAGCTGAGGTTTTACAGCCCTGGGCACCACTGCACATGCTCAGAGCACATGGGTGCTGGCGCTGACCTTGAACCCCAAAGGTCAGGCTGCTCCCCGGTCTCCTCTTCCTGAAGGAGGATGAGTGGGGAGGCCCCTCACATCTGCAGCCTGAGGACCCGTCTCCCCAGCTGCGGAAGGTTCTCTGTGGCCTCCACTGCTCCCCGGGAGTCCCTCCTCGCTTCCCTCTCATGGCGGCCAGCTCACGTTTTCATCTCCTTTTCCTCTGCTCTGCGTTTGGGTAATTTCTTTGAGAACTGTTTCTGTTCTGGAAAGTTCTCCTTTTCTCCGATCTGCCTGCCTTTTTTTTTTTTTTTTTTTTTTTTTGAGGGCAGTGTCACTGGCCCTCATATGTGGGACCGAACCGGGGCCGCTGGCTTCCCAAGCCAGCGCTTAACCACCGTGCCTGCTCTTTTTTGATGTCTGTTCCTTTTTTAAAGATTTTACTGGGAGAGGGGACCAGCCAAGTTGTTCTTCAGTCTTGGTTGTGGAGGCGTCAGTCGCCACCTGGCTTCCCATGGACAGCTAGTGGCCTCTAAGCTCAAGGTGCCCAGTTCAGTCTTAGTTGTGGGTGGGCGTAGCCCACCTTTGCACAGGCAATCTTGTTACACCAGCTGAGCCATCCTGCCACCTGTTGGCAGCTCAGCGGCAGCTCAGCTGGGGCACAGCGTTCACTGGCCCATGTGGGAATTGAACCGGTGACCCTGTTGCTCAGAGCTCACACTCTAAGCCAACTCTTAACCAGTTGAGCCACTCGACCGGCCCTTGATGTCTATTCTTTAATACTCACTGTTTTTCTTCAGCATCTACTTGTTTTGAGCCAGGTCTTGGTGAGTGTCCCCATTGCTGCCCTGTCAGGGAAGGCCCCTGGGGCCGCGCCCCACTCCCTGTGTGACCACCTGCGTGGTGCTGCCCCAGGAGGGACCCTCTCTCACGTCCGCTCCCACTTCCCTGGCCTCCTGGGTGGGGCGGGGACTCGGTGGTGTCCCCATCGCTGCACCAGCAGGCACAGCTGACACATGATGTGGTTTTAATTCTCCTTCACCCAGGCCCCTGGGGCTTGGGTATTTCCTCCTGAGCTCAGCCCTTGTCCAGGAACGCCGCGTCATCGCCTCCAGCATTTGGAGTGTGTTGTGGAGGAGGCCCCAGGCCCCTCCCCCGTGGGGCTGAGAGGCAGGCCTGCGGCGGGCTCCCCCAGCCCCGTAGCCATTGTGACAGTTACACCTGAGATAAGGAAATTGTGGGGGCCCAGTGCTGTCCGGCTGGACATTTCCGTGAAAAGTTTCCATGCTTTTATTTGTGCTCTTGGCTGTTTTTCTGCTGACGGCTGAATGACAGGAAAATTACAGGCATGCCAGGGAGAAGTCCCCATGTCCTCCCCTGTGCTGTCCCCCAGCCCAGCCTGCAGCTCGGTGGGACCGCGGTCACTTACATGCGTACACCTGTCCTCGCACCGGGGGAGGAAACCCACCTGGCATCCCCCTCAGGGACTGGGCATCTCAGTAGGTTGATGTGATCAAGGGCCAAGTGTGTGTCATCATTTTCACCCGGAATCTGGGTGACATGAGTCCTGGTGTGACTTTTGTTCTAAATCTGCAGCTACTCTGAGTAGAAATGTCACTTCATAGTTGAATTCCATGTTAAAATCTGCCCATTGAGAAGAGACGTGCTTTTAAGTTTTGTGTGAGTTAGGAAATAGATGTGTTGTGCGAAGATCCCTGCATGTGGTTTTCATACGACATCTGTAACTTTTTAAAAAACGCTCCATGAGACTCCGATGTGTTTTTGCTGATTTATAGGAACGTCTCATCACCTCCTGCTCTGAGACCTCGGTCTGGGGGTACAGGCTGGTTCTTACCGGTGTGGGGTCCCTGAGGCTGCGGGGCGAGAGCTGCCTTCTCCCGAGTGGTTCATAAGGTGGTGATGGGACCACAGGTGACACCAGAGTCGCGTTTGCAGAATGCACTGCCCCCGAGGGCAGGGAGAAGCCGTGTGGCCAAGTCCTTGCCAGGAGACGTGGGTCGTCAGGGGACAAGGGGGAGGGGCGGGGAATGGATGCCAGCCCAAAGGCTCAGGAGTGGGAGTCCCAGGTCGGGTGAAGGGGGTTCGGGCACACTCTTCCCGGTCCGTTGCTGTGCATGGCGGTGGTCACCAGCATCACCATCTGCCCACCTGTGAATGGGTTCCAGGTTGGAGAGCCTGCTGGGTGGGCCTCAGGGACCAATGGACACCCTGGGCCCTCTCCCCTTGGCTCCTGGCTACCCCGCTGGGCGCTCAGTGGGTGCTGGCCCCGTCATCTTGCCCGGGGCCAGTGTAGGGTACCCGTCCCTTGCCTGGCGTGGAACAGCTTCCAGGAGCCCGCGTGCCCATGCTGCCCCCAGGCCAGCTGCTCATACCCTCCCCGAGAGCCGCCTGCACGCCTGGTGGCTGGTCCCCTGGCTCAGGGGGAGCACGCGGTGGGGTCCTTGTGGACGCAGCTCAGAGCAGGATGGTCGGCATGTCCGGGACGGGCCCATGGGACCTCCCGCCTTGAGTGGGGCCTTCTTTTCCTGATGGTTTTGTTTGTGAAACCTCAGCTTCGGGGTGAAGCCACGTGGTGCTTTGGCGCCGGTGTTGAGGAACCTGTGTGCAGTGTGCTGAGCCCTCGCAGCTGGGCGCTGCGCCCGGCGGCACGGTCTCCTTCAGCTCTCAGGGCTCCTCAGGCGGCACGCGCTGGCCCGTCAGCGAGGCGGGGAAACCATTGACCTCAGCGGTTTGGTTTCCAACCAGCAATTCATTTCACTTTTTTTAAATAGTTTTTTTTTTATAACAGTTGTATCCAGATATAATTTACATGCCATAAAATTCACCCTTTCCTAGAGTACGGCTCAGTGGTTTTTAGTCTATGCAACCATCGCCACTATCTAATTATAGAGCGTTTTCATCACTTCAGAAAGAAGCCCTGCGCGTACCCGGGAGCTCTCACTCCCTGCTCCCCAACACCTAGCGACCAGGAACCCACTTCCTGTCTGAGGAGGTGCTTGTTCTGGACGGTTCATGTAAATGGAACCACCTGCTGTGTGGCCTTGTGTGAGCATCGTTTTCGGGGTTCCACCACATTGCAGTGTGGGATCAGGGCCTCGGTCCTGATTCTGGCTGAGTCCCACTCCAGTGCGATGGGCCACACGTTTACCCGTTACCCGCTGATGATCACTGGGTGGCTTCCACATTTTGTCTGCTGTGAACCCTTGTGGACAGGAGCTCGTGTGGACCTGTGTTTCCAGCCATCGTGAGATGGTGCCCAGGAGCAGAGCTGCTGGATCACGTGGTGATTGTGTCTCAGTGTGTCCCACAGCGGCCACCGCAAGCTCCCCCCACCGGCAGCGCGAGGGGCCTAGTTCTCCACAGCGTCACCAGCGCCTCATACGTTTGTCTCTCAAAGAATTACAACCACCCTCTGTGTTTTTTTCTACCCAACTTTTTGAGGTAATTGTCCACTCACATGCAGTTGTGAGAAACAGCAGACACTCCAGTCCAGGCTTTTGCACGTCCTCCAGTGTAGCAGCTTTCAGATTCATAGCACAGGCGTTGGAGCCCCTTTTCAGTTCTTTCGGGTATTCACTGAGGAGCGGAATTGCTGGGTCATGTGGTCATTCCACGGCGCTGTTTGAGGAGCCATCAGAGTGTCTGCAGCAGCCGCACTGTTTTCCATCCCCACAGGGGTGCACGAGGCTCCCAGGCCCCGTCCTCCCACTCGTGCTGTTCTCCGTGTTCCTGGCCGCAGCGCCCTCGTGGGAGGGCCAGTGTCTCACTGCCAAGCGTCTCTTCACACATTCGGTGGCCATGCGGGTGTCTTGTTTGGAGAATGTCTGAGTTCTTTGCACCCTTTTTAGTTGTTTGGTGTGTGTGGTTAAGCTGCAATTCTTCATGTGTTCTGGGCACACACCCCTCATTTGCAAACATTTCTTCCCATTCCGCAGGTTATCTTTTCACTTGCTTGATCGTGTCCTTTGAAGCACAGAAGGTTTTGGTTTCGATGAGTCCCCCTCTTCTGTTCCTTGTGCTCCAGTCTGTGTTTGGGGAGTGGAGGGGCCTTCGCTGTGTCACAGCTCCCTCAGCCAAACCTTACCACGCATTAGCCGCCTTGACCCGGGCCATTCCAGTCCGGGTTTTCTCTGAGGTGATTTAAGGGAGCAGCTCAGCATAGAGGAGCCGCACAAAACCAGCCCTTGCTGCGAGAGATGTGACGGGCCTCCCGTGGGAATGCTGGCACCGGGGGCAAGAACCCCCTAGCTCTCTGCGGCGTGGGCTGCGCCACGCAGAGAGTATGGTAAGGACGCATGAGAACCAGAGGTGAGGTTTGGGTTCTGTCCTTTTAAGGAACCACTTTTCAGCCCCGTAGAAAATAAGGTGATAATGGTGGAAGTGCAGTCAGTAGGGTCCCACTCTGGGGCTGGCCATCCCTCAGGAACCTCGGCACAGGCGAGCTCTCCGGGCGGCCACTCCTTCCTTTGGAAGGACTTGGGGGTGGGGGTGATCCTGTTACTTCGTCACCAGCCCCCAGGGCCGTGTCCTGTCCAGGAGGAGGTTGGCATGGCGTGATCTCACCCCCAGGCCTCTGCCTCCTGTGCAGAAGACGTGGGCGCTGTCCCCCCATGTCAAGCTTGGTACCTCCCAGAATCTTTCCACAGATCAGAACTGCCTGGGCCGCTCCCCGGCTCCAAGCACAGCCTGCCGGTGCCTTTGCTGGGGAAGCCTGTCTCCACGGTGTGACTTCTGTGCCCACAGACGTGGTGCAAATGCTGTGTGGGTGAGCAGCTGCTCAGAGTCAGATCTGAGGCTGGCGATTCTCCACAGCGTTAGTGCTCCCGCCTCGTTGGCTGCGACCTCGTAGGAGATGGTGCAGAAGAGCTGATGGTGGAGCTGGTGGCGGGGTGCAGGAGAGCTGATGGCGGGGTGCAGGAGAGCTGATGGCGGAGCTGGTGGCGGGGTGCAGGAGAGCTGATGGCGGGGTGCAGGAGAGCTGACGGTGGAGCTGGTGGCGGGGTGCAGGAGAGCTGATGGCAGAGCTGGTGGCGGGGTGCAGGAGAGCTGATGGCGGGGTGCAGGAGAGCTGATGGCGGAGCTGGTGGCGGGGTGCAGGAGAGCTGATGGCGGAGCTGGTGGCGGGGTGCAGGAACGCTGATGGTGGGGTGCAGGAGAGCTGATGGCGGGGTGCAGGAGAGCTGATGGTGGAGCTGGTGGCGGGGTGCAGGAACGCTGATGGTGGGGTGCAGGAGAGCTGATGGCGGGGTGCAGGAGAGCTGATGGCGGAGCTGGTGGCGGGGTGCAGGAACGCTGATGGTGGGGTGCAGGAGAGCTGATGGCGGGATGCAGGAGAGTGATTGCGGAGCTGATGGTGGGGTGCAGGAGAGCGATGGCGGAGCTGGTGGCGGGGTGCAGGAGAGCGATGGCGGAGCTGGTGGCGGGGTGCAGGAGAGCTGATGGCGGAGCTGGTGGCGGGGTGCAGGAGAGCTGATGGCGGAGCTGGTGGCGGGGTGCAGGAACGCTGATGGTGGGGTGCAGGAGAGCTGATGGCGGGATGCAGGAGAGTGATTGCGGAGCTGATGGTGGGGTGCAGGAGAGCGATGGCGGAGCTGGTGGCGGGGTGCAGGAGAGCGATGGCGGAGCTGGTGGCGGGGTGCAGGAGAGCTGATGGCGGAGCTGGTGGCGGGGTGCAGGAGAGCTGATGGCAGAGCTGGTGGCGGGGTGCAGGAACGCTGATGGTGGGGTGCAGGAGAGCTGGTGGCGGGATGCAGGAGAGTGATTGCGGAGCTGGTGGCGGGGTGCAGGAGAGGTGATGGCAGGTGTGTTACATAGCATAGCAGGGGCATGTGGGGGACCCTGCTGGGCCAGGAAGGCGTGTGCTCACACCTGTGAAGTCAGACATGGTCCCTCGGGTTGATGTCATGGCGCTCGTGCCTGCTCTATAGTGGTCAGGTGTCCATAAATGAAGCCGCTTGTGTGGGAGGCTGATGATCTTCCCAGCATCACACAGCTTGCCCAGAGGAGCCGGCGGACACATGCTGGGCTGCTCGCGGGCTCGGCACCCAGGCTGCCGCCCTCTAACAAGCCATGGCTGGAGCTTAACGGGAAGGTTGTCTCCCATTTGCTCAGCCGTTTCGGGGAGGACATGTCAGCTTCGCTCCAGGTACTTCTCCAGGGCCTCCTGCAGCAGGCATCGCCCTGACACCTGAGCAGGTGTGGCCGTGGCTGAGGTGGGACAGCGGTTGGCTTGTGGCCCCTGCCGGAAGCTGGTCCTGGCGTTCTCCACACTGCATTTTGGTTTTCTCTGTGTGTTAGCCACAAAGGTGAAGAGACCTTTTGCGGGCTGGCAGCAGTGTCTCAGGTGAGGTATACACCTTAGGAATGGATTTCTACTGTGGCTACCCACTGGACGGGCCCTTTGTTCGCTGATGAATGAAAAGCAAGAAGTGGTCAGCGGCACAGTGGCGGGGGTGCACTGGGGACCCTCTGCACCTGGGCCTCTGAGGGCTAACACGCCTCTGGGTCCTGGTTGCCTGGACGGCGCTAACCCAGCACTGCTTCTCTATGTGGGACCCAGGGGCCATTCTCTGTGGGACAGCAGACTGGGGGGGGCCTGCCTGTCTCCCTCCAGCACCAACAGCTCTCTCTGAGGCCCGCGGTCTCTTGGTCAAAAGGAGTAGCTGAGCCATGGCGGGGAGGAATTGCCTGTTCTCTCAGACGCCCATGAAACTTGCCCCAAGTGGTGCAGTATCTTCAACTGGAAGCGTCACGGGAACTTCTCTGGGGCCCATTTCGGCGTCCCTGGTGTTGCTGAGCCAGGCCTGGACGCATGTCCCCAGCTGCTCAGAGCCAGCCTTGCTGCAGCGCCTTTGGCCCTCCGTGGATGCTGAGTGCGGGTGTGGGCTGTCTGGCTGTTTCATTTTGATTTGGGATGTATGACCGCTCTCTGCAGAGGCTGACTCAAACCCCTGTGTCTGGAAGTTTTGAGGCAGGGACCATGGCACCGAGTTGGCAGGTAGAGGGAAGAGTTTTGGTCTGGGGCCCATTGTTTGGCTTTTAATTAATAGTGAGGCATTAATGAGATGTGCAAGGTGTCTAGAGAGCCAGGAGAAAGACCGACCCTGCCTGGGGGCTGCCCTGGGTTCTGCCCGCCATGCCCTCCTGCCTGGCATCTCTGAACGGGCATGTGAGAGAGTCGGGCCTCCTCTGGCCAAGCTGGCCACTGTGCCGGAGTCCTGAGCTGAACCATGGTGCTGTCAGCCACAGGGTGTGGACTGGGGCTGTGTGCCGTGGGGTCACTCAGGTGGCCTTGGGTTTGGGTGAATTCTCTTGCTACCTCCAAGTGTGCTCCTTGGTCGGGGGCATGGCTTTTTTGTCCCATATGGGCCCCTTGGGGGCATGGGAATTCTGCTCTTGGTCCCACCTGTGACTGAAATTCCCTTTCCTGACCCCCGAGGAACTGACTGGATAGGCCCAGACCACCTACGCCCTGGGCAGGAAGTTTTCAGATGGTCTTCCTGACGTGCCCCTCTGCCCCCCAGCTTGCGCAGGGGTGACCCGCCTTTCTCAGCCCTCCTCCCGCCCTCTGCCCGGTGCCTGTAGCGTTGAGCCGGCATGGGTACAAACAAGCCTGGCTGCCACCAAGACCCTGCCACCCCGTCCCATGTCCCTCCGCAGTCTCACACCAGGGTTTGTCAGCTGGACAGTGGGTGTCGCTTCCTCTGTGAGGGGTTCCTCACAGACAGTGGCCCTTGCCCCCCGCCAGCAGTGTCTGGCCCCCGGAGGCTGTGTTTGACTCTCGCCCAGGTCTGGTGCCGCTGGGTGAGGCAGAGGCTGCTGTGCATCCCCTCCTGGCCCTGGCCTGGCCTGGGGCCTGCCCTTCGGCGGGGAGTTCAGGGACCCACGTGTCGTTTCCTTTGTAGGGATGCCGTCCACCAGGACCCTCAGCTTTGGGCACAGGGACACTGGCGTAGCAGTGGCTGCAGTGGGGCCACTAGGTTTCCACTAGGCATGCTCCTGGGCAAGCACCTCCCTCCTGGTCCCCGAGTCACATCAGCCAGTGTGGGTGGGCCAGAGGGCCCCTGAGTGACGGTTGACTTTAGTCCCTCTGAGCAGCACTTAGGGCAGCACGTGTCCCATCTGCTGGTGCAGGGGGTGTCTGGTCCTTTCTCCAAAACTGACAGGATGGGTTTGAGTGCTGTGTCCACGCGGGCCCCTGAACAGGCTCCTGAGGGTGCGCCCTGCCATGTGGACAGGGCTTGGGCTGATGAGCCCCGTGCAGGTAGGGGTGGCCCACCCTGCAGCCGGAATCGTCTGACACCCTCCAGCAGCCTTCCTGAGGTTTCTCGGAACCAGCAGCAGCTGGCGACGTGCCTGTGGCTTTTCTCTCGGTGAGAACCTCACTTGTTCCCTCCGGTATCCTATCTGCTTAGACAGGAAGCCCCACCCTCGCCGCATAACCGACCCCCGCCCAGTCTGCGCTCTGGAGGGAGGCGACCAGACAGTGCAGGCCGAGGTCGGCCCGCCAGCCTTTACCAGGACTCGTGTCCCCTAAAAAGCAACATGGAAGGCCAGCCGAGTGGCGCGGTGGTTAAGCACTGGCTTGGGAAGCCAGCAGCTCCGGTTCGGGTCCCACATATGAGGGCCGGTGACACTGCCCTCAAAAAAAAACAACATGGAGTGGATCTTTCCTGAATGATGGTCTTCGCAGTTGTCTGTGGGTTCAGCGCAGCAGGCTGGCTGTCAGGGCAGCAGCTTCTGTGTGAGGACAAAGGCTGGTGCTGGCCCCTGGTCCCATGTGTCCAGGGTCACTGTCTTCCTTGGGACCTGAGGGGTGCACGCTTCCTGGAGTGAGGCTCGGGGGCGAGGCTTGCTGGCCCCCCGCCACTGCCTGTTGGTCCTGAGAGGGGCTGCAGGACCCGTGGCTGCCGGGGCAGGGGTGCAGGCCCTGTGTACCCAAGCGCGCTGGCTCGCTCCCTCCACGGGCCTGGACGGGACCTTCCTGCGAAGCCCTCGGCCACGTGCCCTCCAGCCGGGGTCCAGCCTGTCCCAGGTCTCGTTTCATAGTGAAACTCTGGTGAGCAGGGAGGCTTGACTGACCACTGCCCGCCTGCACCCCCACCGCCAAGGAAGCATGTGCCCCTCAGGGCAAGTCCCGTGAGATGGTCTTTTCTCCAGCGTCCCTGGAGGTGGAAAGGCCACCCCTCCATCCTCTGTCCTCCCGAAGTGAGCCCTGGGAGAGGGACTGAGGAGTGTCCCTGGGGCCTCTTGGAAATGCCAGGCCCCTGTAATTCCCTCTCAGGTCCCAGCCTGGGGGGCGGGGCACCATCCACTTCCAGTGACCCTGCTATTTCCGGGAAGAGGCCGTGTGTCCCTGGGAAACAAGCACACCCTCGGTTCGGGCGGCTCAGGCTCCTTCGCAGCCGTCCAGGAGCCACTCAGACCCCAGCGTTGCAGTGAGACCGAGGAGCTGGGAACGACGTATAAAGCTCAGCTTACTCATTGGAAAGGGGGTCCTTCATTTTGAAAATGTTTCCTTGGGGCGGGGTCATCACAGACGGCCGCACCCCACCCCACAGTGCAGCTGCCTCAGTCTCAGCAGTAGTTTTCAAAATTAGTTCTGGTGGGTGAAATCCGGAAGGTTGGGGGTGCTGGGGGACATCCCTGGCAAGCCGGAGGCTGCCCCTTGCCAGACGGGCTGCCTGGCACAGGGAGGCAGGGGGCTTCTGAACTGACTTCAGAGGGTCCTGGGCTCTGCCGGCTGTTGGTCACCGAGTGAGCAGTACTCGGGGCTGCGGTGAGAGCCAGGCCCTTCGAGTCCCCACTGAGAACGCACTGGGATCCTTGGCGCCCTCCCAGGGCCTCTGCAGTTGTGGGGTGATAGTGGCTGCTGGCCCACTACGTGCGCAGCAGCATCCGGCTGACCCCGCACGCGGTTCGGGGTCCACACGTGGCCGGAGGAGCGTCGCGCTGTGCGCGGTTGGGTCTGCCGGCTGGGAGACCCTACCCAGGGCGTGGACGCGGCCGGGGGTGCCAATGGGGACTTGTGTGTCACTTGCAGGTCTCCTCCGAGCCCCCAGTGTCCGTAAGAAAACCAGATGATGCTCCCTCCCAGCACCCTGCGTCTTCTGAGAAGGACAAACAGTCTGGCTGGCTGCGGACCCTGGCCCCCTCCTCCAGCAAGGTTCTGCGGGGCGGGGCCTGCGGGGCGGGGCCTGTGGGGCGGGGCTCCAGTCCGTGACACTGGCACCTCTCTCCCGACAGAGCCTCGGCTGTGTTCACCCCCGCCAGCGCCTCTCTGCCTTCCGACCCTGGTCCCCTGCAGTTTCTACGAGTGACAAAGAACTCTCCCCGCACCTCCCAGCCCTGATTCGAGACGGGTGAGTGCCTGCTCTGCTGGGGGCGGGCTTGGACTCTTCCGCCTCGGAGTCGCGGTTATCGGCTCCTTTAGTGAGCTGACCGGAAAGGTGTTTTCAAACCAGTGGCAGTGATGCGATTTGGGAGCGTCTGTGGGCATCGGGGTACGGGTGCCGCCGCCCCTCCGGCTCACACCGAGCCCCGGGCGCCCTGCCATGGCCCGAGTGCAGAAGGCGGTGTGCCTGGGGCAGACAGGGGAGCACCGCGTGGGTTCCCGCCTGCCAGCGTGGCAGCGTTCTGTGACTCCCAGGCCGGTGCGTAAGGCCTGTTACAGATGCTCCTGCAGCCCTGCTGCCACCTGAGTCACTGTGGGCTGCGTGGCAGTGGGACCTGCCTCGCGTTTGAATTGTCATGGGCATCTGTGTGCACAGCGTGTATGTGATTTGTAGGCTACGTTCCCAGACCCCAACTGCCCGGCCAAAGCCTTTGCAAGTTGTGGTCATTTTGATGGACGTCAGGGTGAGCACATCTAGAACTTTCTGTGGCATCAGGAATTGGCCGCGCCTTCTCCATTGGGTGTGGCCCATGGTGGACATGGCGGCCAGCATCAGTGTTGCAGCTTCCTAGGGTCCCTGGCCAGCGTCTCCTTCACACGTTCCATGGGCCGCCATGCCATGCTGAGTGCGGGGGTGGGGCGTGGGGTAGGGCAGACGCCTGCAGCCCCCATGTGTCTGCGCCCCTGCAGCTTTTACTCCTACAAGAGCTTCGAGACGGGTGTGGCCCCCAATGTGGCCCTGGCCCCGCCGGCCCAGCAGAAGGTCGTGAGCAGCCCACCATGTGCCACCATTGTCACCCGGGGCCCCGAGCCCCTCGCTACCTGCATCCAGCCCAGGAAGCGGAAGCTGACGGTGGACCCGCCCGGGGCCTCCGAGACTCCAGTGCCCGCAGTTGCCCCAGAGGACGACAAGGACTCGGAGGCCGAGGTGGAAGTGGAGAGCAGGGAGGAATGTGCGTGTCACCTCGGTCCTTGTGCCCCGTCCCTCCTGGGCGGCCCCTGCTGGGGGCAGCGCTGCCGCGCGAGCCCGCCCGGTAACCTGCGCCTGTCTGTCTCCGCAGTCACCTCCTCCCTGTCCTCGCTGTCCTCTCCGTCCTTTACCTCATCCAGCTCTGCCAAGGACCTGAGCTCCCCGGGGGTGCACGCCCCGCCCGCCCCGCCCCCCGCGCCCGACGCCGCAGCCCCCGCCGAAGCCCCCAGCGGCGGGCTGGAGGCCGAGCTGGAGCACCTGCGGCAGGCCCTGGAGGGCGGCCTGGACACCAAGGAGGCCAAAGAGAAGTTCCTGCACGAGGTGGTCAAGATGCGCGTGAAGCAGGAGGAGAAGCTGAGCGCCGCCCTGCAGGCCAAGCGCAGCCTCCACCAGGTGAGCGCCACCTGCGGGCCAGAGCTGGCGGCGCCTGTGCTGTGGTGGGAGGGGCCCGAGGCCGTCCCCGCCCCCCGCCCCGGGCGTGGTCTGCAGGGATTGGCTCTGCAGGGTCGCCTCCTGAAGCACAGATCTGTGATGGGAGGGGCCCGAGGCCGTCCCCGCCCCCCGCCCCGGGCGTGGTCTGCAGGGATTGGCTCTGCAGGGTCGCCTCCTGAAGCACAGATCTGTGGTGGGAGGGGCCCGAGGCCGTCCCCGCCCCCCGCCCCGGGCGTGGTCTGCAGGGATTGGCTCTGCAGGGTCGCCTCCTGAAGCACAGATCTGTGATGGGAGGGGCCCGAGGCCGTCCCCGCCCCCCGCCCCGGGCGTGGTCTGCAGGGATTGGCTCTGCAGGGTCGCCTCCTGAAGCACAGATCTGTGCTCTGGGAGCGGGTGCCACCAGGCCTCCCAGCCGCGAGTGTGCCGGCGCGACGCGGGGTGTCCGCAAGCCTGGCTTGGGAAGAACGGCTGTGGACACACGTGCACACACTTGCACACACCACCTCTCCTCTCCCTGCACACCGGGTTCTAGATGATTCCACGGAAGTGACTGTTTGGTTTTGAAGAGGGAGCTGAAGGCTTGAAGCTGTTTGGGCCCCACCTCCCCCTCCCTCTCACCCCCAGCGGGACAGACAGCGGGGTCACCGGCAGGTCCCTGAACTGCAGCCAGGCTCCCCGACACCACCTTTCCACACTTGCTTTTCTGACAAGTGGGGAAGGCTGAGTTCCCAGCGCCTGGGGGGGGCGGGGCCTTCACAGGGGGCTTTGCTCCCTGCCTGGCCTCACAGGCCCTTAGTGTCAACTGGGTTCACACCTCTGCTGTCGTCTGGCAGCTCACGGACAGCTTCACACGTGGGCTGCTAGCACAACACAACCCTCCCTGAGTGTATTTCAGGCATCAGGCACCGGCTAGGGGCCTCCCCTGGTTGGAGGTGTGACTTGCCATATGCATATTCACAAGCACGTTCTCAGGGCCGGCGAGTCACTGATCAGGAGCTAGAGAAGGGCGTGGGGGGGAGCGTGTGTCTCCATCTGGCTGTGTGGGGAGCCCAGGGCCCTTAGATGGCAAGACGCCTGAAGCCCCCAGAAGTCGGAGGGAGCCCCTGGCTGAGAGGAAGTCCTAGGGGGCTGGCACACGGCGGGCTTCGGGGGAAGAGGCAGCAGGCCCACGAGTAGGTGCTGGCGCGAGCGACAGAGCCCTGGGCTGTGGGAGTGGGAGTGGCAGAAGCTCTAGGCCGTGGGGCCTTGTGGCGTCGGGTCAGGGCGCCGGGAAGGGAGGCGGCGTGTGCAGGCAGAAGGGAGCCCTGGGGTGGGGCACCTCCCAAGGCCGTGGGTGCCGTGGAGTGCCCAGAGCGGCGGGAGGGCTGGCAGGGACATGGGCTCGAGCAGCCCGGGGCCGGGGAGGGCTGGGCAGGGCAGTGACCCCGAGCCTGGTGTCCCAGGAGTTGGAGTTCCTGCGCGTGGCCAAGAAGGAGAAGCTGCGGGAAGCCACAGAGGCGAAGCGCAATCTTCGGAAGGAGATTGAGCGGCTCCGCGCGGAGAACGAGAAGAAGATGAAAGAGGCCAACGAGGCCCGGCTGCGCCTGAAGCGGGAGCTGGAGCAGGCGCGGCAGGTCCGAGTGTGCGACAAGGGCTGCGAGGCTGGCCGCCTGCGCGCGAAGTACTCAGCCCAGGTACGCGGGGCGCAGTGCGGGTGGGCCCGGAACTGGCACTGAGCACGGCCTCACAGGCCCCCGCCTCTCGGGCTCAGCGTGCTGGGCTGGTGGCAGCAGCGGGTCCGGAGCCTTCCAGGCCCTGGTCACTGGGTGCTCACCAGCAGCCCGCGTCCCGGGGGCGGGGTCTGGCCGAGGGGCGCTTAGGGGGCGGGGGGGGGGCGCTCCTGACGCTCATTGTCCTTGCAGATTGAGGATCTGCAGGTGAAGCTGCAACACGCGGAGGCTGACCGCGAGCAGCTGCGGGCCGACCTGCTGCGAGAGCGTGAGGCCCGCGAACATCTGGAGAAGGTGGTGAAGGGGCTGCAGGAGCAGCTGTGGCCGCGGCCCCGCCCGGAGGCTGCGGGCAGCGAGAGCGCGGCTGAGCTGGAGCCTTAGCCGGACCCACTGCCTGCTGCCCCGGTGCGGACCCCGCGGGGAGAGGGCGGCGGTGCCATGCCAGCCGCCAGCCGGAGGCTCTGCATGCGTCGTGGGGCCTGCCCTCTTTCCAGTCCATATAGCACAACGTCTTACTGTGCCTACAACCAAGCAAGTGTTTGGAACCACATACTTTTGGAGTCCACTGCAAAATTTTCTACTGGCCAAGTTCAAGTGCGCAAGCGGGGTCCCAGCTGCAGCCGGATACAAGGCCAGCTCCGTGGCTGCGTCTGGCCTCTGCTTGCTGAAACAGTCTAATATTACACTTTTGTTATAAGCTATTTAAAACCAATAAGGAGACTTGATATTCAGAAAAAGTCAACACGTTTTTTAATGACTAACTTTTGAAAGCCCCACCAATACCTGACGCCATCCGAGGACCCACTGGGGGAGCTGGGGTGGCAGCTGCCCGGTCCCACGAAGCCATCACAGCTCATCCGCGCCCACGGCTGCATGAGGACAGGAAGGGTTTTTTCTCCAGAGTCTATTTTTTCAGCGACGAGGACCCAGGTCTCCTGTGCTGCCGCCGGGAAGAGCAAGGAAAGCGCCGTGCGCACGGTGAGCGGAACACTGCCGCCTTACGCCCGCCCGTCCTGTCGCCATCAGCAGGTGTGTTCAGAAGTGCTGCGCCTGCGCTGAGGGGCACCGCCTGTTGGGAGGTGACAGAAGATGGTCCGCACCACTTGACCACCCGCGGCGACCCCTTAGCTGAGCAAACATCGCTCTTTCATCTTGGGACTGAGGCTGCAGCATTGGAACAAAACAGCATTATTTCACTTTTTCTTTTTGTTTGTTCATTTAAACGTATATTTAGAACTGCACTTTGTCAGAATTTTTCCCTTCTCTTTTTATTCCCCAGTTAACTGAGGTTTTTACTCTTTAAACCAATCTCTAGAGCAGGCCACATCCTCAGTGCCCGAGTGTTTGGAAACCCCTCTGGTGCTTGGCTGAACAAGGGAAAACGAAAATGCAAAACCTGAACTTCGGGGGGTAGTTCTGTGCCTTCCAGCATCTTGTACAGCAAACCCTGACTTGTCTTTTTACCCCCAAATACCCGTCTTCAGTAGCGATTGAATCTGCCACTATCAAAAAAAAGTTACTTGCATTTATTCCAAATAATCTCGTTTACTCGCGACTGTTTATGCAAATTGTATAAGGTTTCTTATGCCCAAGCTTGAAAATGATTTCCCAGTAGACAAGAGGCACTACCCACCTGAAGCGGCGGTATTTATTTACGTAAGATCCTACGGGAATTCTTCGCCTGCGTCCGTTCTAACACCGCACAGCCGCACGCACGTGGAGGCGGAGCTGGCCGGGCAGGCGCAGAGGCCGCGGGAGACGTGGGTGCGATATCCTCAGCAGGGTTTTGCCTTGGTTTACTGGGGGGGGCCAGGGGCTGCTGGACCCCCGTTCTAAAGTGCAATGCAAAAGGGACATGTATATGCAGCGTTTGTTTGGGTTTTTTGTGTTTTTTTGCTTTTGTTTTTTTTTTTTGTTTTGTTTTTTTGTTGTTTTTTTTTTTTTTTGCAGTTATTCAATCTGTATGCATGGATGGAGTTTTTAACCTGCCGTACGTATATCCACCGATGGGCATTATTACCGCGTCGTGTAAGGGTCGGTTGTGTCACGCAGCACTCAGAATGCTGTGCTCAGCCTTCTTTTTCCAGAGTTGTGTTTTTTTCAGTCATTTCTTTAAGGGAAACTAAATGGTGTAGTTGGAGCAAAGCTTTAAGTGTGTCCGTGTGCTTCTGTGTGGCTGTGCTCTGCCAAGTCTGAAAGTCGCAGTGAGACCAGAGGCCCCGAGACCTGTCCCCCAGGCCGCCTGGGTTACCCCGGTTGCTTCTGAGTGTCCAGGCTCCCGAGGGAGAGGACCGTTTCTAAGGCGTGTGTGAGGCGCCATCTCTCCTTGCCCCTACACTGCCCCCTCCGGCCACCTGCACGTCTCTGCCATCGACCAGGTCCACGCCTCCATGAGGTGGCGTGGTCCCCAAAAGTCGGGAGGAGCTAGATATGCAGGGGCCCCTTGTCCCCAAGAGCTTGGAGGACCTGGGCCCTGAGAAGGCCTGGTCCCGCTCAGGTCTGCCTTTCCTGAGGCCCTCGCGGCCAGTGGGGTGGGCATCAGACCGAGGTGTGCACCCTTCACCAGCAGCTGGGCCTTTCTGGGCAGCTCCCCGGGGGCGGGGGGGCGCGGCGGGGGGGGAGACTGGCCACTTCCGTCCTCAGGGTGCAGCCCCACTCTGCGGCCCAGGCCAGCCCCAGGCCTGAAACCTGCGTCCTGTGGGTGCAGCTGCAGCTCAGATCTTTCCAGAACAGAGGAGAGGGATCCATCCTGTAGGCTGCCGACTCCCTGTGACACCCACTACCGAAATGATTGTGTGTTCAGTTTAATTACTCATTATTTCTATGCTGAAAGAAGACTTAACGAAGGAAAAAACAACAGCAATAACATATCAGGAGCAGCTAACTCATACACATAATACTCTGCTTTGCGTACGGAACTCGCCGGTGTGCAAGCGTCACCCTGTAAATACTTCCTCACACTTTGTGTCACACGTGTGTGTGGCGGCTCCTCCTCCAGAGACCCTTTCTCACCTGGCAGTTGTCTTGTGTTCTGGGTTGTTTGTCACTGAGCAGGAACAGGCCGCCTGCCTCCGCGTGGGCCGCCTGCGCCGCCCGCCCACCAGGCCAGAGGGTGGGGAGGCGGCGTGTTCCTGCTCAGAGCCAGGAGTCACAAACGACATTTTTTTTCAGTTAAGGAAAAAAACACAGCTCTACCTTGTATCCGCCAGGAGCGTCTGCATCGCGGCCCGTTCTCTCCTTCGCTGCTGCTAATGACAATATGATGACTTACTCTACTATTGGAGAACTATTTTTATGTAATTAATGTATGCTCTCCTGTTTATAAATGCCTGATTTAAAAAGAAAAAGAGAAAAAGCTTGGCATATTTATCTACTTCGCTCTGTACCCGTTAGTCCTTTGGCACCCCACCCCCAAACAGAGGACTTGTACAATAAAGGACTTTGAGAGTACCCACGGCCGCCATGCTTGGGCCCCTCCACAGTTCCCGCCTCACCCCTACACTCCTTCCCCTCCCCCGGGCACCATCCAGGCTTGAGCTCAGTGGAGGGGAAGGGGCGTCTGTCTGGCAGTCAGACCGAGAGGGCCTTCAGTCTCCACTGACCCCAAGTGGACAAAGGGCATGGGCGGGCAGCTCCCTGGCCCTCTGTGTTCCTAGGTCACTCTGAGCTGTGGCCCCTCGTACTGTGGCCGTCAGCTGGAGACCCTGCCTGGCCAGACGGGGGCAGGAGACAGGATGGGTGGGCCCTGCCTGGCCCTGCCTCACTCGGGCCCGGAGACCTGTCCCCCAGGAGTAGGTGACCGGCTCCCCACAGAGCTGCCTTTAGGTCAGAACTCTGCACCCCAGTGTGTTTCCCTGAAGGAGCACGGGCTCCCTCACTGAGCTGGTCCCCGGGGTGCCAAGCTTGCTTTGGCCACCTCCATCCAGCTTCCCGGTCCCGGCCCCTCAGAGGTCACCTGCAGAAACGGGTGTGTGGGGATAGAGGCACACCCCAGCTTAGAACGCCCAGGTCCCTGTCGTCTCCCTCCAACCTGGGAACCCCCCGCCCAACCTGGGCCTGGGGAGGCCCACGCCACCTCCAGGGCTGGGCTTCCACCCTGGCCAGGCTGGGGGTGGGAAACAGTGGGGCCCGGGAGAAAAAGACCCCGCTCCCTTGGCCTCGGCCTGCCACAGATCCTCCCCCCGAGGCTGAGAACCTGGGCCCCTACCAGCTGCCCCGGTGTGGTACCACCTAGGGTCTGAGGCCAGGTGGGATGGGGCAGGTCCCCCGAGGCTGGTCCCTAAGCCGCAGCCCCGACCCTCCTGCTGCGTGCCAGCTGGGAGTCCTGCCGAGGGTCCTACGAACCCCAGGTGTGGATGACAAACCTATCTGGGGCGCATCTAAGGACCCATACCCTCTCTCCCAAGAGCGCCCACCGCCAAAGCTACCTCCCTCGGCCCGTGTCTCTGGGCCTGGCTCCCTGCCCCTCAGGATGGCCTCTCGCTGAGGGCCCCCTGCCTGGGCAGGGCTGCACACCTGGGTGCCCCTCAGGGTGCCCTCCCAGCCCGCCCACCCTGATGAGGGAGGAGATCCAGGGAGCAAAGGCAGTGGTCCAGGTTACCGGGCCTCGCAGTTGTCCGCCCAACCACGGCCTCTGCCTGGATGTCCCCGGTGCCCCCAGCACTGTCCGCCAGGAGGGTTGCCCCTCTGCACTGTCTCTGGGGCCTTGTGGGTGGACAGCTGTCCGCTGCAGCCATGGGTGTGCGCTGAGGAGAGCCTGGCCCTGCTCACGCCGATGCCGGCCCACTGGACCTTCCTCCCAGCCTTCACCCAGCCCACCAGGAGGGGCAGCGTGACCTTGGTGACCTCCGGGTCTTGTCCTCACTGGGTGTCAAGTCCCACCACCAGTGTCCCCTCCTCAGGGCCTGCCAGGCGGGTGCCCTGTGCTCCAGGCTCTGCTCACGACCAGAGCGGCTGCGATGCCTGGTCCTGGGCCCTTTGCCTGGTCACAGCCTTTCACCCTTCCCCGGAGCATCTCCTGCCACCAGCGCCCAGACCCCTCGGCCCTCAGGGCTCCCGCCCCGTCTCACTCCTCGGAAGGTCCAAATGCCACCAAGGTCCCCACTTTAAGAGAAATGAGGGGAGGGGACACGGGGCAGGAGGTGGTCCTCTGGGGGCTAGGACAGGAGGTGCTGCCCTGCAGGTGGCGGACCCTGGTGGAGGCCATGGCAGGCAGTGTGGGGTGTCCACACGGCCATTGTGGGGGCCTTGGATTTGGATGGACGATGTCCTGACAGCTCCTGGGGCCACGGGCTCCATTTTGAATGTAAGCTTACGACATTAAAGGACTCTGGGCACCTCCAACCCAGGGCAGACAAGACGGGTCGCCTGGCATCAGAAACCCCTTTCCAAAGCCATTCTGCAGGGTCAGGGAGCCCCTGAAGACTCCGGGGAGAGGTCGGCGTGGGGACAAACCCCCTCCCTGGGTCTTCCTGGGAGGAGGCAACGGCGGGAGAACACAGAGATGGCCCTCGCTGCCCACCTCTGGGCCACGCTGGCCAAGGCCTCTGCCGGGACCCACTGACTCTCACAGCCGGGGCCTGTCTGCCCGGAGCCTGGGTCTTGGCCCTGCGCCCGTCAGCCTCCTGCACAGGCGACTCCCGGGCCCCTCCCCTGTGGTGCCACAGGCCTGGGGATGAAGCGAGCCCAGGGTGGTGTTCCTGGGAGCCCACTCGGGTCCCCACTGTGTCCTGCGTGTCCCCCACCCCCAGCTTTCACTTCTGCTTCAGTCACCAGCAGCCAGGGCTCTGCCCTCGCCCCGCCTTCGGCTGTGCTTGCCTGTCTCCATCTTGGGGTCTCCGCCCTTCCTCGTCGGGGGTAGGTCCCAGAGCCACAGTCTGGCCCCCAGGCCCCAGCCACCGCCCTGTGGTCAGGGGGCTGACTGCAGGCTGAGAACTCGGCCCTTATCTGGGGAGGCGGATCCAGGCAAGGCCTGGTGGAAAGAGGAAGCCGCCTGCCCACTTACCCCGACAGCTGCACAGCCCACCCTCCCCGCCCTGGCCGGCCCTCAGTGTGGCCCTCAGCCGCCACGAACGCCCCCCCTGCCCCGCGCAGCGCCCCTCCCTGGCCCCTCTCCCTCACTTCCGCCTGTCCTGTCACAGGGTCACGCCTTGCTGGCCAAGAAGAGACCAGTAGGCCTGAGATGAGGGCGGCTCCCGGCGATCCCAGGCCCCAGGCCCCCCACCCACCCACTGCTCGCCAGGCCTCTGGGAAGCTGGTGGTCCCAGAGTGGCTGCCCAGGGCCCAGGCCGTACGTGGGTGATCTGGGTGACCACCACCTACAGGGACGTGGGGATCCCGCAGGGAAAATGGGGCCTGGCCCCTAGGACCGGCTCTGCCCTCATGGAAGGGTGCCCTGGCCCCAGCAGGATGTGAAACCCGAGGGCTTGGGCAGGATTCCAGACCCTCCCCACAGAAACGCACTGAGCTCTGGGGGCAGCGGCCCCACACCCTCCGGTCTGCCCTGCCCACTGCCAGGCTTGGCAAGTGGGGGACAGCACTTTTGGGGCCTGGGTGCCCGCCAGCCCCGGCCCCACATGTACTGATGACGTGCGCCCTGCAGGTCTCACGCACACAGCCATCTGTGCCCAGGCCTGTGCCAGGGGCTGCAGGCCATGGGGGCCGAGGCGCCCAGCCTGGAGCAGGTGGCCCCACTGCAGGGGGTGGACAGGCAGGTGGAGCCGGCCTGGCTTGTCTTTGGAGCGTCCTGTGCCGGGCAGGTGTCCGGCTGCCCTGGGGTGGGGCCTTTCTGCTCTGCGCCTGGCCTGGCAGCCCTCATGGGCAGGAAGCTTGGCCCAAGCTCTCACCCAGGTCCCTCCTGCTGCCACAGAGGCCTGTTCCAGAAAACTCCAGGGACAGGGCACCTTGTGAAGGGGGCAGTGTGGGGTCAGGGTCCAAGTCCCCGTCCTCATTAGGCCCCCATCAGGGGGTACCTATTCAGGGCCACCTCAGTCCACCTCCAGGCCCAGGCAGGGTTGGGAGGGGAAGACAGGAGAGGGGGCCCCGATGCCCATCACCGCCCCCCAACACTGAGCTGCAGCCCTGAGAGGCAGACCCTGTCCAGGTCCCATGTCTACCAGGAGGGTCATGGGTGTGGCCGTGGCGCCCACTTGCTGGTGTGCACATAAGCCTGCAAGTGTATAGTGCCCACCCCACCCCCCACATCCCCCACCTTGGCCCTCCCTCAATGTTTCCCCCAAACCCTCCATGTCACCCCTACTATCCCCTCTCCCTCACACTCAGAACCCTCTGTCCTCTCCTGCCTGCTGGCCCTGGCCAGGCTCCTCATGGAGATCACGCCAAGCTGGGCCAACTCCAGTGAGCCTCCAGCGGCATGCAAGCCTCCATGGTCCATCTCAGCGCAGTTCCCAGGTCCACAGCCAGGGATGGAAGCGGGGGGCAAGTAGTCATTAGAAGCCCCCCTTCCCCCGAGGAAGGTGTCCGCTGCATACCCGCGAAAGCCAGACCTCCCGGGCTCTGGCCAGGTGGGTGGGGTGGAGTCAGTGGGTGACTCACTGGGCCTGGCAAAGGGCTCTGGGCCGCTGGGTTTGGCAACTGCTCCCAGGCTCCCTAAGATCACGTTGTTTTGTGTCCACCGTGCCCCTCTGTGGGGCTCCTGGCCACGCAGCTCCAGTGGGACCACCAGGATAGATGCCAGTCTGTGAGCTGAAGAAGGCAGCACACACGGGCAGAAGCTGGGAAGAGCTGCAGACCCTGTTCCTGCCCAGCGAGTGGGTGTGGGGTCTGGGGGCTCCACTGGATGAGGAAGAGGCTGCCCCACAGAGGCTGATGGGACCCAGGCCCTCAGAGAGGATGGCAGGCCCGGAGGAGCCAGGAGTGGCAGGGACACATCTTCTGGGGCAGGGGTCTCCAGACCTTGGGAGGATGACATCTGCTGCAGGGTGCAGTGCGTGTGCACATGTACACGGACACGCCTGGGCTGCAGGGCTGGGCAGTGGGAGGAGTGCCATCAGGACCAGCAGGCAACACACTGCCGCGGTGCTCAGTCAGGACTCCTGTACCAGACGCATTGAGATGGCATCAACAGGGGAGAGGTGACCCCAGTGCCGGGGCTGGCACCCAGGCAGCCCCGCTCAGGTGTGGCTCCAGAGGCAGACCGGCCTCCTTCATGGCCTCTGCACTTGGACACTGGCGGCTGCAGGAGCAAGGCAGGGTGGCGAGTTCCCATGGGGTCCAAACCCTACCAGCCTGCCCTTGGCTGGGCCTTGACCTGGTGGGTGTGTGGCTCACGCCCTGACTTCCTGTTTCTAAGAAAAAAACTGGTCCCAGAAAAGGCTCCTGTGGTTTGGGGAGGAGGCTCCCTGCCCCGGTCTGGGGAGCACTGTTGGGTCCAGGCACCAGGGGGTGTGAGGAGGGCTGCAGTGGGTGTCGCCGACTGGTGTCACTGGTGGACGATCTGCCTTCGCCCCACGCCTGCTTCCTCAGCCAGGAAGGCAGCAACTCGCTGGGACAGGCCTGAGTGTTTGGGGGCTCAGCTGGCTGGGGCTCCTCAGGCCGCAGCGTGGCCACCCTGGGTCTGGTCTTGTTCCACGAGTGACACTGTGTGATGGTCTCCCCCGCAGGCGCCCCCCGCACCAATTCCCGCACCCCAAGCTTGGGTTTGGCAGTGGGCAGGGGCGCCAAGGGCGGAGGGCCCCACAGTGGGCTCGGGCCTTCTGCGGCCATGGAGCCCCCCGCCCTCCCCACCCCTGGGCGGGTCACAGCCTCCCCAGGAGTCCCAGGGTCGGTCCCTGGTCCTTCTGGGCCGGCAGGACACCGGGCCCACGGAGCTCGCTGCCGCCCTGCGTGCCCTCGGCTAAGGGACTCCTGCAGAGCCTTCGGGGGGCGCCCGGGCCCTCTGCTGCTTTCCACACCCGGAGCCCAGGGCCGCGGGGCCGGAGAGGGCGCGGGGCGCGCGCCACCCCACGCGGGGCCGGCCCCTGTGAGTCAGGCGGGGAGTGGGCGTCGCCGGGCGCTGAGTCACCCGAGGGCGTGCCCCGTGGGCGGCGCCCAGAGCCGGGGCGGGGGCGGGGCGGCCCGCTCCTTCCACGGCGTCGCCCCCTGAGTCCGCAGGGTCAGCGAGGGCGTGTGCGTGGGGAGGGCGTGCGGGGGGAGGCCGCGCAGCTGCCGGCCCCGCCGCGCCCCGCGGAAAACCCGACCCAACCCCGCGCCCCCGCTGCCCGGTTTCACTTCCCCTCCCCCGCCCGGCGTCGGCCGCGGGGGCGCGGGGCGCGACCTGAACTCGCGGCCTTCGCCTGGGACCCCGACGCGGCGTGGGACCGGGGGGGGGCTTCCGGCGGGAGCGGCCCGTCAGGACGCCGCGCCCAGGCCCCGCCCAGACCCCGCCCAGGGGCCGCCAGGCCCCGCCCAGACCCCGCCCAGGCGCGCCCCGCCCCAGGCCCCGCCCCGGCGCCGTCTGCACGCCTGCGCGGAGCCGTGGGGGTGGGGCCGCGCGGTCCCCCTGCCGCCGCGGGCCCGAACTCGCCTCCCGCCATCCCCGCGAGGGGTGTGGCCTGGCTCCGGCCGGGGGGCGGGGCGAGGCCTGGGGGCGGGGCCGGCGGGGGCGGGGCCCTCAGGAAGGAGCGGTCGGCGGGAAGCGCTCCCTCGGTCGTTAAACGCAGTGAACCCTTCCCGCTTCTGCGTGGGGGCGGGGCTGGCTGGGCGCGTTGAGTGGGGCTGGGGTGGCGGGCCGTGGGGTGGGGGCGGGCCGTGGGGTGGGGGCGGGCCGTGGGGGCGGCCGTGGGGGGCGGGCCGTGGGGTGGGGGCGGTCGTGGGGTGGGGGGCGGGCCGTGGGGTGGGGGTCGGCCGTGGGGGCGTGGGGGGCGGGCCGGGGGGGCGGCCGTGGGGGTCGGCCGTGGGGTGGGGGTCGGCCGTGGGGGTGGGGGTCGGCCGTGGGGTGGGGGGCGGCCGTGGGGGTGGTCCGGGCGCCACCCGGGGGCAGCGGAGGCGAGAACCGCAGCTCGCAGGGGCCCAGCGAGCGCGCGTAGGGGCGCCGGCGCCCAAAGCGGGGACGAGTCCGCCGTCCCCACGAGGCTCCCGTTCGGCCGGCTTGGCGGCCCTTTCTCTAGGGTCCCACCCGCGCTTTACGGCCGACCTGGAGGAAAACCCTATCCCTTAAGTCCCTGCCCGCCCCTGAGCCCCGGGAAGCGTCCCTGCGGCCAGATCCCTGCCAGGCTCCATAGAGGCGCCGGGCCCTGCCCTCTCTAGTGCCTTGCATCAGGCTCAGACTTGAGCTGTCACCGGTGGGGCGGCGGGGCTTGGGGGGTCGCACCTCTTGGGGTAGCTCCATGGCCCCCAGCTGCTCTCCTCTCTGAGCCCCACTGCCCTGGCTGCCCGGCTCGGCCCGGCTCCTGTGGATGCTGTCAGGGCCCCGGTTGGTAGGTGGGGTGGAGATGCAGGTTGCACCTACAGGGCACCTCAAGACCGCAGAAGGCCAAGTGGTAATGGGACCTGCTCCACTTTTAGAGATTCTCTCCTCTTTCCTCCCCCAGGCCATCAGGATGCTGACCTAATCCACCCACCCCGCTTCTCCCTGAGCTAGTTGTCCACCACTTGGGACCCCACCTACCTCTCCCCAGCCCACAACCAGGCCTGGCCCTGTCTTGCCTCTTTCCCCTGGCCGCCCCCTCCTGCCCTTTTCCACCAGCACACAGCAGGCCCAGCACCCCACTCCTGGCCTCAAGCCCCACCCCACCCCACCCCTGGTCTCTAGCAGGCCCTTTCCTGATCAGGCCTGTGTAGTGTCGCAGGTGCACCCCCAACCCCGTCTAGGGCACCCGCCCCCTCCCGAAGGTTCCTGCCCAGTTTCTGTCCCACCTTTGCCTTCTTTTCCAGTGGGGTCCTTGAGACGGGGGCCCACTAAAGATTTGCAGTAAGGATGAGACATCCCGGAGGACCATCCCCAACTGGGCCTGGTGCAGCGGTCCCTGTGGCTGCCACCACATGTCGCCAGCACCTGTGCTGCGGGCAGGGCTACGGAGGGTCAAGAACTTGGGGGTGGGTAGCACCCTTCCCGGGTTGGCTCCATGGACTGGCTTCCACCCTGCTGGGCTCTGGAGCAGTATTTGTGGGGCACCTTGTCCTCAGGGTTCCCAGTGTCTGGTTGTCTGGGGTCAGCTGGCTGGCTGACAAGCTCTCAGAATCCCTGGGTGAAGTTACCGGGAAGAGGGATATCCAGAGATTTTAGGGGTGTCACTGTCCTGGGGCCACATGGGACGTGGGGAAGGCTGTCCTGGTGTCTGAACCTGGCACGTCTGGCATGCCCTGGTGCAGGATGGCAGCCTTCTTTAGTCTCCATCAGAAAATGTCCCTGTCCATAGCAGTGGGGGCGACCTGCCTGCTCCCCGAGACCCAGGACCTGTAACCAAGATCCGCAGTGTGGGTCACTGCCTGGCCTGCTCACAGCCCCTGCCACTCTGGCTTGCTGAGGGACCGCAGCAATCTTGGGCCTGGGGCTTTGGGCCCCTGGGTTACCCAGGGCCAATGGGCAGGGGGCCTAGAGCAGACCCTCCCCACCTGCTCAGGCTCCCACCTAGTTCCCAAGGTCCCCTGTACCTGCTCTGTCTCTTCCATCTGAGAGGCCTTGGGCTGGCCCTCAGTGGTGTCCCCTGCCCTAAGGGGACAGGAGCAGGAAGAGGCAGGCCCTGGGCAGCTGGCTGTTCCCAGTGCTGAGCTGTTCGCCCAGCAGTGGTCTTGCTGGAACAGGCCCGGTGACTCCCGCTAATGCTTTCCCAGGACTGAGGGCTCCCAGGGTGCGGAGGGCCGCCTCTGGCGGGGAACCTCTAGGAAGCCCTGCCTGGGGGAGGGGGGTGCTCCGCACAGCTGGCCTTAGCACCCGCCTGGCACCAAGACCAGGCACCCAGCCCAGGCTGTGGAGAAGAGAGGCCTCCCTGAGGAGTGTCCCGGGTGACCCGCCAGCCAGTGCGAAAGGATTCTGGGAGGAGCCGCCTGTACCAGGCGGGGTCCGGTGGGCGGGTGGGACAGACAGGGCGGGCTCTGTTTGGTGCTGACCACAGGGCCAGCCACTGGGTAGTCTGAGAGGCCATTATTGCCAAGGCCGAGGCCCTGCTGGGAGGTGGGCTGGGCAGAGGGGCAGGTGACCCGACCTCTCTCCGCCTCTGGCATGCGGACTTGGAAGGAGGATGAGGCTATTTCTCTTCATGGAGCCCCTGCCCAGCCCTGGAGGAGGCTGGGTGCTGGTCATCAGATGGCCACACAGCCAGGCCCCAGGTCCCGGGACAGCCCTTACACCGCCCTGCCCAATTCTGGGAGCAGTGACCACTCCCTACCTGTTGCAGCCTCACCTACCAGGCAGGGTTGCAGTGCTCAGAGTTCCAGAGGGGAGTTGCAGGGCCCACTCCTGGCCTCCACACCCTGCTGGGATGGGCCACCATGCCACCAGTCTGCCCCCGAGGTCAGCGGGACCAGAAAGGTGGGCTCTCTGGGCCGGCTGCTGGCCGTGTGGACTGGCAGGCAGGGCAGTGGCCAGGCACTGGCTTGGGATTGAGCCCCGCTGCCTCTGGGGTCTTCATGGATCCAGGGTAGAAGGACATGGGAGCCGTGAGGGCCGAGCCTGCAGGCCAGCCACTTCATTGCTCTGGCTGGACACGGCCCCTGGAAGACCCTCACCTGGCCGACTTGATGGCCAGGGGCATGCCGCTGATCCTCCCTCTGTGTTCTTTCCTTGAGAACTCTGGATTTGCCTGTAAGACAGTGAGGACTTGGGGGTCTGGTGGGGGCAGGACGCCTGCTTCTGATACCGGACCCCACCCAGCACTCCCCACGCCCTCAGCGGAAGTCCAGGCAAGTCCTAGGGGCTGTGGCCCCTGAAAAGTCTGCTGTTCATCAGCTGAAGTTCAGTGGCCAGGGAAGGCCCCACCGCCCTTGGGCACGGCCGCTCCCTCACCCACAAGGGCCTGGCGAAGGCTGAGCATTGGGTGCTGTAGGGGACAGCCCACCTTCTGCACCCCGGAACCCCGGTCCTACGCAAACACAGGTCCCTGGAGTCTGAGTGCACCCCAGCCTCACTGAACAGCGCCTCCTGCATGTGGGGCAGTGGCAGAAGCCCATCTGGTCATCTCACTGGGCCTGACTGCCCACCAGGAAGCCGAGGTTGAGAGTCCTGCCTGGACCCACACTCGGTTTGCTTTGATGATTCTGGAAAGTAGGGGGTTTCCGGGTCATGTGTGTGCAGAGATGTCACTACTGAGAAGCCCGCTAAGCTCCCAGCGCGGGCAGACCTCCACCCCGCCACTGGGGAGGCCCACGCTGGCCATGTGGGGCTTCGACTCTGGCCTTCCTTCCTTTGTGACTAAACAGCTACGCTGACTTAGAATTAAGTGCCCAAGGACGCCTCCTGACTCTCGAAGACACAGCAGCTGCTTCTGTTCCCAGCACTTTCTTTTTCCAAAACGGAAACATTATTTTCATTGTTTTTCTTTCAACAGAAATGTGGTTTCATCTTGAAGAGGAGAAATTGCTGCAGAGCGATTTGCCAGGATCTTGGGGGCAGACCAGGGCACAAGATTTTGAAGGCGCGTGGGCTTTTGGCTTGCGCCCTAGCCCCGTCCCCCTTGCCACAATTTCCGAGGGGGCTTGGTCCCATAGTGACCCCTCTGCCTCCAGTGCTCTTGGGGAAGGACAGAGCCACCACCCCCTCCCCTGGGGCCCAGGCCCTGTGACACAGGAGTCAGCGGGTCCTGCAAACGGGCCCTTTCTGGGGACTCACAGCTGGGACACTGACAGTCCATCATCTCCTAATGGACAGTCAAAGGTGGATGTGCTGAACCAGGCCAGCAGTATCTGTGGTCACTTGAGATGATTAAACCAAAAAGAGGCTGGCACACGCGGCTTGCTGCCACTGCACACCTCAGGCTCAGAGTGACGAGTTCCCGGTCATGGAGGCTCTGGACGCCCTTGGCCTCACTGGCTCTCATCTAAGCTCCCACGGCGGCCTGCCCCTGCTCTGAAAGCTGGTCCCTGGGCGCTGGGACAGCGCCCGGGAGGAGAGCCACCTGGGCCAGGGCTTCGCCCCTTGGGTCCTGGAGGGCCATTGGCTGCATCAGCTGCCCCATCCACCAGCCCTGGATTAGGGTATTGAGGCCAATCGTTCTGTTTTGAGGAAAAACTGGGCGTGAAACCTACTAAGAAAAAAGCAGGAAGGGCAAAGTGATGGGCGGGTACCGGGGTGCAGGGGAAAGGCTCTCTGGCTTTGGGTTGGCTTTGATGTAGGGTGCTTTCCTCTGCTGCTGCCTCTCGCTTTTCAAGTAAGAACACAATTATGCCATGTGGACTACCCTCTAAAGACAAACAAACCTCTTCTCCATCCATCATGATTATATCCACCACCCACAAATCCAGCTACCTGGCCATCCATCCATCCGTCTGTCTATCCATGTACTCATCCATCCAGTAATCCACACTTCCCTCCATCTACCCACCCATACACTCGCCTATCCACCCATCCCCATCCACCCACATCATCCGTCCATCATCCGTCCACCATCCATCATCCATCCATCGTCTATCCATCCATTCACCATCCACCATCCCTCCATCCATCCATCCACCATCCATCATCCATCTATCATCCATCCACCATCCATCATCCATCCATCCATCCACCATCCATCGTCCATCCATCCATCCACCATCCATCATCCATCCATCCATCGTCCATCCATCCATCCACCATCCATCATCCATCCATCCATCGTCCATCCATCCATCCATCCATCCATCGTCCATCCATCCATCCATCCATCCATCCTCCATCACCCATCCATCCATCGTCCATCCATCCATCCATCCATCCATCGTCCATCCATCCATTCACCATCCACCATCCCTCCATCCATCCATCCACCATCCATCATCCATCCATCCATCATCCATCCATCCATCCATCATCCATCCATCCATCCACCATCCATCATCCATCCATCCATCATCCATCCATCCATCCATCCATCCATCCATCCATCCTCCATCACCCATCCATGGACCCTTACACCCATCCTTCCAGCCCTTCCTGCCTCACTGCCTTGCCTTGTCTGTCTCTGTCCCCCACCCTGCCTGGCACAGAATAGTGCCCCTGATACACTTGTTCGCCTGACAGAGCTGTGCTGAGGGCCTCCTGTAGGGCACAGGCTGTGCTAAGTGCTGAGGCTGCACTATGAGCAAGCACCTGCCTGTGGGAGATGACGAACAAGACAAGTAAGTGAAGTGGGTGGTGTGCTGGTTCACGACGTGTGCAAAGGAGGGAAGAGGAAGTGTCACTGGGGGTGCGTGAGGTGGCTGAGGCACGTCTCCTGGGTGCTGAGCAGCCCAGTCACAGGCAGAGGCCTGAGGCAGGAGTCCAGGGGCCCCTGTGGCTAGAATGGAAAGAAAGGCAGTAGGAGACAAGGGCACGAGTTGGGGCACCAGCCTTGAGGTCCTGGTAATGAATTGGTGTGATCTGATACCTTCTCTGCGAGGACGACATGGGCAGGGGTTGGGGCCCCAGGAGGTGAGTGGCGAGACGGGTTTGGGCTGGGGATGAGGTTTGAGGACTTGCTGGTGGCCCCAGCACATGAGAGAAGGCAGGCAGGCGACAACCACCTGGGCCTGAGTGACATTTTGGTGTCACCAGCGGAGCAGGAGGAGCTGGGGGGGGGTGGGGGGGGTAAGCAGGAACTCAGTTTGGGGTGTGTTTAGTTTGAAGTGCCCTCAATGCTGAAGGGTGGCTGACCCACCGTTGCTGCACAGCCCACGGGGGGAGGGAGTGACAGACAACAATCCCACCGGCAGCCCTGCTATGCTGATCGCGTGTCTGGCTGCCTGCAGGCCTCCCAGCAGCTCCTCCACTTGCATCCAGCCAGCCTCGCTCTCTGTGGGTGCGTGTCAGAGGCGGCTGTGACACCTGAAAAGTCTCCCTGTAAACACGCAGCACGTTTCCAGAAAACCAGCCCCCTGCTCACTGCATCTTGATCAACTTCCCAGGCTGCCCGCCAAGCCCCTGGGCCCCACCAAGACAGGGCATGTGGGAGAAGGCTGAGGGGGTCAGCTAGGCCAGCTTTGCTGCAGAACCCAGTGGCTGGGAACACCCCCTGGGGAGAGAGTGGGTAGGGCACACGTGCCAGCTGAGAAGGGTGCCCAGTGACACCACGGGCTCGGCCTGGGGACACCCAGAGGAGCCACCATGTGTGTCCCAGGTGTGTGGGGAGGGGCCACACCATCTGCATACAGTGCACTCTGTAGTCAGTGTTGAATATTTTATTAAAGCCAGCGGCTATGGGGTGTGTGGGGGTTCCCTTGGCACCCTCACTCAGACCTGCTGGGGAGATGGAGTATGGCACCCCAGAAAGCAGACGCGGTGTAGCCTTCCTCTCAAGATGAGGGGGTCTCCTGAGAGGGCACTGGTCGCTTTTTGATGTATCCAGGTGACCCTCCTAGTTTAGGGTTTTGGGGCATTCTCCTGGGATGTGGAGTTGCTGGTTCGTCCCCTTTGAAGACACCCGAAGGTGTTTGAAGGCGGTGGGCAGTGTGCGGCCCAGGAACGGAGGGCTGGTCACGTCGCGGATCATGATGACATACTCCCCTGCAAGAAATGAGACAGGGCCTGCTGAGAGACGCCTTGATTAAGACCTGGCTTGGGATGCCAGCGGCCCCAGTTCAGATCCCACACATGAGGGCCAGTGACACTGCCCTCTACAGCTAAGATGGTGAACAACAGCTCCACCTGGAGCTGGGCTGCCGTGAGTCCCCAGCGACGGTGTAGGCTGCAGCCCCTGCTGCAGTGGGCTGCCATAGGCTACAGTGAGTGGCCGGCAGCAGGAATGAGCTGCTATGAGATACTGTGAGCAGCTGTGAGTGGCCGTCCAATGGCCGGCGACCGATCTGCCTCACCAGAGAAGAGCGCAATGATAACACCAACATGGGCCAGTGAAGCAATGTCCGCCACAACTAGACTGGAGAACAAAAGGACAGCAACTTGTCTGTTCTCCTTCCCCAATTCCCCAACGCTGTTCCCCTCCTCCAATTCCCCAATAAAATCTTTAAAAAAAAAAAAAGAAACAAGAGTCGGCCCTCGAACTGGTCCTCAGTGACCACTGCCTGCCAGGCTCCTGCCCTGCCACGGGGCTTCGGGCTGCGGCCGCCTCCCTGTGACCCCAGGACCTGGCTGCCACCAGCCTGGACTGCTGAGCCCACCTTCAGGTGAGTAAATGCATTTTGGGTAAATGCACCAACTCCAACCTCAGTGCACAGGCCCAGGCACGGCCTTGGGCATCCTGGGACAGAGCTTGTGGACACGGAGGTCAGCTCTGTGAGTGGGCTGGTCAAGGCCTGGGGAGGGCTGGCGGGCGTCACCAGGGCCTTGTGGCTGGCTGGGTGCCGGGGTCTTTTTGAAAATACTTTCCCATCTAGTTAGAAGAAAAATAATTCATTTCCTCTAAAATGTTTCTTAAAATAAGGCTCTCAAGACCTGGTCGTCTGGGTTGGTTTTGAAGCCCCCCGCCCACCGAGCCGTCGGATGGGTCATCGGGATCGTGGGGCAGCGGGAAGGGTCCTGGGAGGGGACATCGGAGCGGTGGGGGGCTTGGGGTCCTGGGCAGAGACGAGGGAGGGGTGTTGGGGATCCTCGGGTGGGGCCGTGTGAGGGAGGGGGTGAGGGAGGGGGAGGGGTGGCGTGGGGGTGAGGGTGCGGGGAGGCCCTCTCTGCTGGGGACTCAGGCGGGAGGGAAAAGCACTTTTCCTCTTTGCAGTCTGTAAACTGTCTGGAGAGCTTCAAAGTTGGAGAAACCATAAAAAAGAAAATAAGAAATAACAGAAAGTGAGGTTGCCATAGAAACCGCCCTCTTCCCTCCCCCGAGCCCGCTGCGGCTGGCACGGGAGCGTGGAAAAAGCTCGCGGGCTGGCCCGGCTCACACCAGGAATGCGGCCGCAGCTGAACGGGGGTGCGGGTGTCGGCTGCGCCGCGAGAGAACATTCCAGCGCCCGGGCTGGAAAACAGGCCCTTGGTGACACTCCTCTCGGGCCCAGGGGCTGCGACACTGTGCATTCCTGGGGCAGGACCGGAGCGGGCCTGCGGCCGGCAGGACTTGGCTTGGCCTGGAGTCGGTGCCTGCAGAAAAGCGCGGGGGGTGGGGGGGTGGGGGGCGCCGGGAGGGGCCACATTCCGCAGCCGGGGGCCCCGGGCCCCCCTGGTCGGCCTGGAGGAAAAGCCACGCATGGCAACGCAGGGTTCCAAGCAGCCGGTCTCTAGGTGTTCCCAAGAACACAGCTACCCCAGCCGCCAAGGGCGCCGCAGGGAGCCGCGCGGGCTCAGCGGGCAGCGCAGAGCCAGCCCCAGCCCTCATCTGACCTCCTGGCGGATGGGAAAGGGCCTGGCTGGTGGCCACCCCGCTGGCCTCAGAAACCTCCCGAGACCTGCCCCGACTGCCGCGTGGTCCCGTCTGTGGCCCAGAGTCCCCATGGAGCCCAGCCCCCGCTGCAGGGCCTCGCCATCCATCAGCTTACCCCTCACAACCTGGAGATCGCGTCTCCTCAGGGCTCCTCAGAGTCCAGTCTACACCTGTTGACCTCTTCCAGCTAGCGCAGGGGGATCCCGGGGTCCTTACAGGGTCTGGCCACGGCCCCAGCCCTGTGGGCCCAGACCCCGGCCCCCTCCCCCTGCACAAGGACCTTTCTGGGCTTAGCTAACAGCTGCACCAGGGTGGAGGGGGGCCTGGGCCCCGAAGCTGCCCACTTCCCAAGAGATCCTGGCTGAGGGGACAGAGAGGCACCCAAGGCTGGTGAGCACCCCTCCATTGGATACCCTGCCTGGTGCCCACAGGCATTCTGAGGGACAAGCCTTGGTGAGGACCTGGGCCAGCTAATGTTCCCCTCCCCCTGCCCCGGAACCCATGGCCCTGCCTCTGGGGGTGCCCAGAGAGCGTGTGCTGGGAGCAGCCAGGCGGGGCCCAGATAGGGTGCTCACCTCTCGCCAGAGGCCCACCTGCAGCCCTGCAGCTGCCCCTCACCATTCCTGGGCGAAGCCCACCTGGATGATTGTCCCACTTAGGGCCACATTCAGAGGAAGGGAGCAGGCAGCCCGTCTTCCGGAGATGGACATAAATGATCTATTTGGATCATCGAGTGACAGGTGGAGATGGCCTGCTGGGCAATGTCTTCCCGCTGCCCACCTACCTGGGAAGGCTGCTGTCACCGGCTCTGCCTCAGCTGCCCCATCAGGCCTGCAGAGAGACAAGAAAGAAGCCCCTGGATGCACCTTCTAGGGCCCCACTGCATGTGGCAGGCGCCCCCCACACACACACACACTGTATGTGGCACATGCCTCCCCCGCCCCAGGCCACAGCTCTGGGGGCCCTGCAGATAGCAGAGGGCACAGGTGAGTGCCCTGTCTTCAAGGGGCAGTATGCCACCGCCTCTGGCCTCCCTGCCGGCACCCGGAGGAGAAGGCCCGTGACGCCTGTGACCCACTCTCGGCCCCTTTGCCTCTCTGTCTTGTCGTCTTAACCCAAACATGCCACGGACGGAGCCAGGGCCGCAGGGTGAGAAACCCGCCTCGTTTCCACAGCTGGCGCTGCTCCCAGCGGAACCAACGTGTGGCTTTTGAAAACGTAGAGTCCGATCTGCACGGAGGCCTCTCAGTGCAAAGCAGGGTTCATTCAGAAAACAGCTGACGCGTGGAGTCCCTCTGGAAGCCACGTTTACTTTCCAGCAAGAAGTGACAAGCAGCAGCTGGGTGCATGGGACTCAGTGGGGGCCTCCGGGCACAGGCGCTGTGTCCCTCTCCTGGGAGCTGAAGGTCATTATCACCTCGTGAAGCGGAAAAGAAAAGGCAGCACATGAAGACAGGATGGGGCAGGGTCCCTGGGCCAGGCCCCATGTCCGAGGGATGGAGACTCCCTTCTGACCACAGCTGCCCAAGGTGGGGGCAGGCTTCAGATGCCAAGCTCTGCGTTCCTGTCTCCACCAGAGGGTTTTGGGAGCTCACCAACCATGTGGGTTTCCACTCCAGTGAGTACTGAGCCCACCGCCTGCCCTGGAGGACCTAGCCGTGTCCCCCACGAGGACAGCTGCTGAAAACCCCTGCTGAACCCTGGCACCCGTCCGGGTTTGTGCCCTTGGGTCAGGCCCTCAGCCTCCTTCACACGTTCTCTGGGGACAAGGAGCTGGCGTTGTGTGGACGCCTCGCCCCGGGGCCCGCGGCCTCTGATGTACTTTCTGGGTGGCAGCAAGGACCCAGGTGCGAGGGGCGGGCTTTGACCCGCAGTATCCGCCTGAAGGGATTTCAGTGAAGCCAGGAGGGCTCCCCACCCTGCCCTTGTGGCCGGGATTTCCTGTCGTCAGGGTGGGGGTGGGAGTGTGGGGCTCCCTGGCTGGGGCTCGGCGACCCGCCAGGTAGCCGACCCCTTGCCAAACTGAAATACCACATGCATGGTTTGGGCGATAAAAAAATAAAGACAGAAGATTTTTAAATTGCTTCACTTCGAGTGGGGGAAAATGGGCCTTGGCGTGGACCCCGGAGCCACGTAAGGGCTCCGAAGTGCCGGGGGAGGGAGGCAGATAAATAATTTAGCACCAAGAATAACCAGAGCCTGACAGGCTGCCAGCTTTAAGGGAAATAATCGGGTTACAAGAATCAGAGAGATTTTATAGAACCCCCAGGGCTGCGAGCAAACCGGCGGAGCCAGGCGGGAGCTGGGCAGTCCTGCCAAGGAGATGCCTGGGGTGCCGAGGGCCCACAGACCCGCAGCTGGGTCTGGCGCCTACGGAGACCTGGGATGCGCCCCGGAGACAGAGGCACTGCTGCAGCAGTGGGTGGCAGTGTGAAACGCTGCTTGGGCACCGACTGTACACAGCACTGGGCTGGGCCTCCGGGAGCAGGCGGCATTGGGGCTGGATGGTGAACAGGCTTCCTCTTGGAACCCTGCTGACGCTGCGTCAGCGGGAAAGGGGTCCCACAGGTTGGGGTCCGGGTGGACATGGTGTGCGCGGGCAGGGGCCTGGGAGCGGCAGGCTGCCCCCAGGGTGCTGCTGCGTTCCCACCATGGTCAGGATTTCCTCTTGGTGCCCTTGTCTTCATGGTTCTTATACTTGGGCTTTGCTGAGTGTGTTGGATCTGTTGGTTTCTAGTTTTCATCAAATTTGAAACTATTTTGGTTGTTCCCTTAACTCTTTTTGTCTCTGCTCCCCTCCCACGGTGGAGCCTCCTGAGTCACGGACGCCGTCTCAGCTGTGTGATGCCCCGTCCGGTCTCCATGGCCGTCTTCAAGGTCCCCGTGCTCTGCTGCCTGCTCTGTGGATTGTCCCGCGTGTTCTCACTGTGCACGCGCGGTTCCCGTCTGCACAAGCTCCCCTCAGCGCGCTCACCTCTCCCAGGTCTCCACTCGCCATGCTCAGTCTTTGGTCGTGGCACATGGGAGCCAGTTGTAACCGGCCGATGTCCATCCTGCAGCGGTGTCGCTCCTGGGCCGGCTCTAACTGCCGCGTGCCCCTCGTCGCAGGTGACGCTCTCTTGCATTCTGCCTGTGCCTGGTAATCTTGGATCAGGGGCCAGACGCCGCAAATTTCACCTTATTGGAGGCTGGATAGTTTCATATTCTTATAAATATTCTCGCTGCTGTTACTTAGAGACCGTTTGATCCTGTTGGGTCTTGCTGTTTTGTTAGGTGGGGTGAAGAGCACTCGACCATTAGTGCCTTGTGAACTCGGAGGCCATCCGGCCTGCCCAGCCGCTGGAGGGCACTGGGCGGGGCCCTGGGTGACTCTGGAGGCACTCCCTTTGATCCACCTGGCGGGTCTTTCCTCGTGCACATGCGCTCCTCCACGCTCTGCAGACTCCAGGGCTCTCTCCTCTCCGTCTTGCTCCATCTAGTTGCCTTGGCTGCCCACGACTCCCAGCTCTGACTCCTGAACTGCCTGGGTCCCCGCCCTGTGCCACGGCTGGGACGTGGCGAGGCAGTGAGCTGGGTGGTCACTGGGCTCACGGCGATTGTTCCCACCTCTCGGGCCTCTGGCCCTCGGTCACCTGATGTCCAATGTGTTGAGGGCTGCTGTGCAGTTTTTCACTGATCACTCGTGGGGGTGCAAATCCAGCCCCTGGCACTCCACCTGATAGACAAGCCAAGATGTGGTGCTCACATAGCGCCAACTCCCCTGCTGTGGTCTCTCTCCTGGGGGGGGGGCTCCTGCTCCCGCCCTCCCCACTTCTGAGCCTGCAGCATGAGTACCGGGGCTGTCCTTTCAAGGTTCCCAAGTGGCGTCTTGTCCTAACTGGACGTGTCCCTGTGAGATGGGCCTCAGCCAGCGTGGATCACTCTGCAGTGAGGCTCTCATGCTGGGTCCGCCCCAGTTCTCCAGAAGGCCTGGTGGGCCATGTCCTCTGCCTGCCCCAGCGGGACACGTGGTGGTCCCTGCAGGGGGGAGCTTGACAGCCTCCTGCAGGGATCAACGAGGTAACCTTGCTGGTTCCCACTAGGTGCTCAGCAGCCCGAGTGCCCTACCAGTCCGGTTGGCTGCCCCTCAGCACGTGTGGCCATGCCATTTCCTTTCCTGAGGCCTAGAGTGTCCCGTCAGGCCCCATGACCTCGACAGGCCATCTGGACCCCACCTCTGCTGGGACAGGTGAGTCACAGGACTGCACCCCCCAAGAATGGACCTTGGGACTTTGTTCTGTTGAAATGACCACAAGCACGCCTGACCTTGAGTAGACCCATTGCCCAGGCGATGCCCACTGCAGCCCGGGCAGGACGCAGGGCCGTGGCCAAACTCCATGGCTTGTGGCTTCCCAGATCTTCTCCACGCGGCCCGGGTAGGAGAATAAATGGGCAGAGCTGAGAAAATGGCCATCATGGGAGTGGAAGCCCAAGGCCGGTTGGCCTGGCCTCGGCCGAGGGGCTGGAAGCTAGTAACCTGCGCACCCATTCTTTTGCTGGGGCAGCTGAGCAAGGCACTTGGGGAGGGGCATTGGGACCTCTCAGCCAAGCGCACAGCGGGCGGTGAGAGAAAGGGGTGCATTTCAGAGTGACCGTTCCCCCAGTGAGCCCAGGGTCTCTCATAGCCCATGTCACCCACGCCTGTCCACCCGAAGGCCCTCGGGGTGTGGGCTTGGCAGCCCTGTGGTCAGGCCCAGGAGGCCCAGTGGCTGCATACCAGCCTTAGAAGCCCACGGCCCCGGCCAGGCAGGGGGCCAGGGGTACGGGCTCTGGGCTCAGTCCCCTAGCCTGGCCCTTGTTGTCACCAGTTTCCCGGCTTGTGAGGTGGGCACACAGGCGTGGCATGGGGTGTGGATGCCCTGAGACCGGACCGGGGTGTGGGGCCCACTTCCTGAAGCCTGGTCAGGGGAGAGCCCACCCAGGGCAGTCTGGGTCAAGGCCCCAGGTCTGAGGTCAGGAGCATCTGACTGTGGCTGTCGTGACATCACGTGCAGCCTCTGGTGCTAATGGGAGCCAGGAGCTGAGAGTCAAGCACCAACCAAGTCACAAACTGGGGAAGACTGTCACCCGAGGGTTGGCCGGCTGCTGAGAAGCCACCCAGGCTCTCCAGACCTGCCCACAGGGGATGTGAGTCCCGAGCTGTCTGCGGCCCCCACGGAGAACCCATAAGAAAGTTTCATAATTAGAGCAGTCAGCTACTTGCTGGAGCCCTGACTTGGGGGAGTGCAAACCACCGTCGCCTCTCTAGGATCCCTGAGCTGGGCAAGTGACAGCCGCCGCCCAGCCCCTGGCTGTCTCCCAGTTGGCTCAGCCTGTCTGTAGAGGGTCCTCTGCCCAGAGGCCTCCCCTTACCCAGGCTCCAAGGGGGCCATGCAGCCCCTCTGGGTAAGGCCTTCCCTCACACACGTGGCCAGGAGAGCAGCTGATGGTCAGAGCACGAGCGGCTTAACATTCTCAGCCCTAGCCTTGGGGAGACTGGCCCAGCCAGCACCAGTTAGGGGCTGTGTCCCCAGTGGGCAATGGGCTCCAGGCCCTGGAAAGCCTGCAGGGTGTTTTCTGCTTGGGGGTGCCTGCCAAGGGGGCCCTCAGGGGGGTCGTGAAGGGGCGCCAACAATCTCTGTGGCTGAATTAAGAGTCCTGGGTGTCCTGGGGGAGCTGGGCAGCCCCTGGGCTCTGGCCACCAGAGTTGCCATCTACTGCATGGCTGGGGCAGAGGGGGGCAGCTGCTGGCTGAGGCCACCAAGGAGCCCGTCCCTGCCCCCCAGCTGGGGTGAGTCTCCGTCATGGCGTCTGCCCGCTGAGGAGCCCCAGGCCAGGCTGTGCAAGCTGGACTTCCCCTGCCTGCCAGGCTGTCATTCAGAGCCTGTCCTCCTTGGGACCCTCTGAACCTGGTGGCCCAGAGCTTCTCCAGGTCCTGGTGGGGCCAGCCAATGGTGGGCTCACAGGACAGCACTCTGGACCCCAGGGCTGCTCTGGACTTAGTGGACGAGGGGGATGGCGGGTTGGCTTGTAGCTCCGGCTTGGGGCAGGTGAAGAGCCCCAGATGCTGGCTTGGCTGCTGCGGGGGCAGCCTTTCCAAGGGGATGACGGCCTGTGTCAGATGCACAGTGGTCACTCACGGCCTGTGAGGGGCCTGCAACCATCCACCACCTATTTAAGTAGAAAACTCAATTGGCTCCATCTGCGTCGGTCTGATGACTGATTGACTAATCATGGAAGCCTTAATTAAACCCATTTTTCTCCGAGAGAGTGGGGGAGGGGCTCTGTGGCCGCTGGTGTCAGGGTCCGGGGTCTTTGCTGAACAACTGTGGGCAAGATCGGCCGCAGACTCCTGCGGAGAACAGCTGGAGCTAGGACCCCCAGGCTGGAGGGCAGGAGGCGCTGTGCTCAGGCACAAAGCGCGCATTTAGGGTTTCGGGGGGGGGGGGATTAGGCAGAGCCTTGCCCCTCCCAGTCCAATGGCATCCTCATGTGTGGCTGGCCCACTCCCAGCCACATTTGTGAAATCGAGTCCGTCTTTTGCAGCTGACACAACTTCGCATCACTCAGGAGCGGATGGGGTCTGTCTTGTTGTGAAGTTCCGTCACACACCAGGAATGTGTCTGCAGGAATGTGGCAAGGCCGCCTTGAAACCAGGCTGTCCCCCGCAAGCAAGTGGCGGCGGCGTGCACGGGCTGCCCCAGCGTTGCCAGGAGGGGAGCAGAGCGGCCCCCCTGACCGTGGCGATGCGGCAACTCAGGGACAGGACTTTGAGACAATGCAGACACACTTATGCGACAGCAGGGAAAAGCCAGAGTCCCATCGAAGCACATTTCCAGGGGAAATGGGGTTAAATGAGCCACCCCGCTTTGTGGCCCCACCAGCGCCCTGTGGTCCACACGCAGGGCTGTTCCAGGCTGGGACTCTGTGCAAGCCCCACCTTGCCCTCTCCGTGGGGTAGGGTCTGTCTCCATGGGAGGGGCCCAAGTGCTGAACCTGAGCTCTCCCTTCCAGGGTGGCATGCAACCTTGAGAGCAAATGGTGAAAACAAATGCCCTGGAGGGCAGGGGCCTGACAGGCCAAGAGCTGGGCTCTGGGGAGGCCCCCAGACCCGAGACCCCTCCTCTCCCTTCCCTCAACCCAAAGGCTTATTTCAGGGAGCACAGGTAAGTTTTCTTAGTAGACACTGAGGAATTATGCAAATGAAAGGAGAGGGAGAGGCTCCTTCTTTAGTCATTTCTGCTGGGGGAGGGGTGGCTGGGGGCGAACTGAACGCGTGAGCAAGTGTGAGGTTTGCTGTGGCTCTGAGGGTCGCCAGGCGGAGGGCACACAGGTAACCCAGGGCAGCAGGAAGGCGGCTGGTGTGGGGGCCACAGAGGGGTGCTGGCACAGCCCAGGCTGTTCCGAGGGAGATCTGGGCCCCCGCGCCAGCCCGCCCTGTGCCCGGGCCTCATGGCCTTGTCACCTCGACCACTTCCACGGAGCCCAGAAGTTGGTCCGCACTCAGGTCTCCCCAGGTGGAATGGCGGCCAGCTGAACTTGGCTGCTGCTTCCAGCCTCCCCAGACTTTGGGGTCCAGCACTTAGAGGCCGGACACATGTGTCAGCGCGTGGCTCCCTGTCGTCTTGCCAGAGGGTTCGTTGGCAGGTGGGGTTGGGAGAAGAATTCTAGACTGGCTGCACGTCGTTGACGCCGCCTGCCCACGAGGGTTTGGGGGGATGCCGGCATGCGGGGTCAGATAGGGGGGCTTCCGCACGCCGGACGCCCCTCTCCGACAACTGTTAACACCTTCGGAACCTGGTCTATCCAGCACGCTTGCCCATTGGCCCAAGATCAGGAAGTAGCAGGAGAGCTGTTTGCAGCAGTTTGTAATTAGCTTCCGTCAGCGTCTGTGTCCTAGGCAAGGCGGATGCCCACGTCTCGAGATGGGCATCGAGTGCGGCACCGGGGTGGCGAGGAGGCAAGAATTCTGCCTGGGGCTGGACCAGGGACCGCTGGCCTGTGTCCCTGGAGCTGTTTTGGGCGAGGACCCTTTGGTGCCCCAGGGTGGGACCTGGTGCCCCCATGCTGGCCCCGCAGCCTTGGCCTGTGAGTGTCGTCCCTCTGGCCAGCCCCAGGGAGGTCACTCTAGGCCTGCGCAGGGAAACTGCAAAGACGCTCAGTCTCAGAGACGCAGAGCATTTTGAAACCAATGCACTTTGCTGAGACTGTAAAGAGCCCAGTGGGGACGAGGACACTTGCGTGCAGGGCCCTGCAGCCTCAGCGCGCCCGCGGGGCTGGGAGGCTGAGCGTGCACTCCCTCCACTTCCTGTGAGCCATGGATGTGTGGGCCTTCTGTTTGCCAAAATGAGATGGTTCAACATCACCCTCAGCTGCATGGTTGCCATGGTTACAACATCCAGCAGAAGCCGGGCCCTGAGCATGTGGGGGCTGGGCTTGGGCACGTGACGCACTCTTGTTGCAACTGTTGGCGCTCAGGTCCTGAGCCGAAAACGCCGAGCACGTGTGGGGCCTGCACGTCGAGCGGGATCTTGGCTGTTTATTTAGAGCCTGTGCTTCTCCAGCGCGTGTGTGAAGCGAGCTGCATATTTAACTCACACGCAGTGACTCAGAACAACACAGGGCGGCCCCTTCCCTGCAGCGCTCACCCCGGCTGTGCCGTGCCAGTGGGGTCAGGGGCTTGTCAGCGTGCTGACACTGCCAGCCTCCGAGTGTTCCCGGCTCGTCCCACGCCCACTGGCGTCACCGAAGTGCCACTCACTGCAGGGAGCGTGGGCAGCCGTGCGGACCCAGGCAGCCTGCAGCCTGCTTCCCATTTCTGCCAAACTCCTTATTTTCCTAGACTGTTCTTGCTGGGTCTGTGCCCACAGGCCTCTGCTCTTTTTTTGTGGCTTTTTCAACGTGTGCCCCTGAGCTGGCAGCATGAAGAACGGTGCCTGGTCCCAGGCAGTGTGAGGTGCCCCCGGCACACTGACCTGGGCTCCTGGGGGTGGGTGGCCTCGTGCTGGGGTCAGGCCTGGCCTTCCAGCAGGCGGTGTCACGGGTGGCCTGGTATCTCTCCCGGGCCCCTGTGCTCTGCCTTAAGATAGGCCACATTCTCCCACCTCCACCCACCGTGGCCAGGGGCCCTCTCTCCGGAGACGTCTTGTGTCTTTCAGGGGCGGTGATTTTTTTCTCAAGGTGCCATGTTTCCAGGATATCCTGCCGCCAGCTCCACGTCTGTGCTCCAGGCTGCGTCTCTCAGGATCCACCCACAAAGGACACCACAGGTGGCAGGTGGCAGGCGCTGGCCACTCTGCAGGGACTTGCCCTGTGCTTCTCAGCGCCTGCAGCCAGCTCCCCGTGACTCCCAAGGGCTTGGGGGTGGGTTGGGAAGGCCAGGTCGTGTCCCACCTGAGCATTCCAGGCCCACATGGGTCGGCGGGGGACAGGCTGCCCCTGAAAGCAGGGGCCTGGAAAGGATTCTCTGGAACCTAGCCTTCCCTGGGCTGGAAAGAGCGTGTCATCGCGAAGCAGCCAGAGAGGGGTCTGCTCGCCTCCCCACAGGGATGACCTTCAGTCACTCTAATTTATCAAACGAAAATCCGAAGTGGATGTGGGTGAGCCTCAGCCGCCTGCTCTGCAGGATGGGGACAGGCCAGCAGTGGCCCCTGGCGCCCGGCAGAGAGTGAGGGCTGGGCCCTGCCTGAGCGCCCCACCCACCCCGCCCACAAGAAGAGCATCCCTTGGGCGAGTGGCCCTCCTGTGTGGCCAGCAGGCCCTGGCCAGCCACATTCTGCAGGAAGAAGGCTGCTCTCTCTGCTGACCTCCGGCCTGTCTGAGAGAGGCGCCGAGGGGACGGCTGTGTGCCACTCCCGCTGCCCCTGTTCCCGAGGTAAGTCCCCTGGGTGCAGGCTAGACCAGGCCCCAGGCTCCCACTGACGGAGCAAACCTGCTCTCCACGCCACAGAAGGCTTTGCCCATGGTGTCTGCGGGGTTGCACGCCAGGGGGGAAACTGAGGCAGGTGTGTGGGGCCCGCTGAGAGTCACCCAGCCGGTGGGAGGCCAGGCCAACCCCAGACGCGTCCTACCTGCTGCCTGCTGATGGGTCCTGCGGGGTGGGCATCCTCCGCCCAGGGCCCGAGCTGCCCCTGGGCCGGCTGCTGGCTCTCTGCAAGGAGCAGGTGGGGGAACGGGGCTCAGAGGGCTCCCGGGTAGCTGCCCTCTGAGCACCCTGGACGCAGTGGCCACAGTGTTGGGCAGCGTGGGGCCTTCCTACCTTGTGCTGGCTGTCCAGGAAGGGGACGGGGTGGTCCCCAGGTGGAGGGGGCCTGAGGCAGACACCCATGAACTGGGCACGGCCTCGCTCCACTCGTTGACAGTCCGCAGGACAACTGGGCGCGCCTCCCCCAGCTGAGGAGAAAGAGACATTCCCAGAAAAATAAACAAAAAGGCTCTTTAAGCATCACGAAGCAAAGGTCAGAAAAAACCCTTCACGTGGCCGCTCTGAAGGGCGGCTTCTGTGGCTGAGCGATTGGGGCCGGGGGCCGTGAGGCCAGCTCCGCGGGAGGCGGGGCCAGGAAGGCCCCGGGCCCCGGTGCCCCCCGCCGCCCGTGTAGACAGCGGCTCTGTGTGCGTGTAGTGTGAGGGCCCCTCCACGCTTCGGGGTGGGGGCTCCTACCACAGCGACCCACTCCTAAGGCCCTGTGCGGGCTCAGGGGAGCCCAGCGCCCCCGTCTTCACACAGTGAGATGGTGGAGGACGTTTCTGCTTCATAATGGCTGAGTGCTATGGGTCCCTGGCAGTGGGGAGCACGGATGCCACGAGGAGCAGCAGTCCCCCAGAAGCCCCTGAAATCCTCAGATGGTGGAGGGCTGGGCTCGGCCTGTCTGTCCCTGCAGTGAGTCCCCTCACCATGGACTCCTGCCCACCCTGGTCCTTCATCCCTCTTCTCCCAGGCGTCCTAAGGTGTGAGGTGACAGGGCCTTTCCTTCAGGTGGCACCATGCCCAGGCTCTGCCCACCTGCAGAGGGGGCCCCAGCATGCCTCTCCCTCCAGCTTTCTGGTCAGTGGCTGAGGCAGGACAGTGATAACTTAGATGTTAGGTTGGTGCAGGAGCCTCCAGGACTCTCTCTCTCTCTCTCTCTCTCTCTCTCACACACATGCACGCACACCCCCCAGGACTGCTATCCTATGGGGGCTGGGCTCCCAGGCTCTCCTGACTGCCCTGGGTCCCTTGGGTCCCCGCCCCGCTCACACACACCGCACGCCGTGGGGCAGGGGCTGGCCAAGCCTGGGGAGGTGGTTGGACAGGGCCCTGGGGATGGCTGGAGCCGGGCAGGGAGGGCAGGATGCCCGGCTAACGGTGCTGGGGGCTCTCAGTGAGTGGAGAGGTGCCTCTCATCCATGCACTAGATGGGGCCCTGGGGCCGCAGTCATTGACATCCCTTTCCGAGCCCGATGTGTGCAGGGAGAGATGGAGACGGGCCCCAGAAGTATTTCCAAATTACAGGCAGGGAATTACTTCTCTCAAAGGTGTCTTAATTTCATCATTATGGTGCATTATGAAAAGTCAGGTCTTTCCCTCTGCAAGGACATTCTGTCACTGATGTCCTCTGTCCAGCGGCTTCTGCTGTCCTCGCACTGTTTGCGTCCTGGGCCATGGCTGGGAACCGAGCTGCTGGCGGCCTCATTCCGGCCGCTTCCCGCCCCGCCGGCTCCACCGGGGAGGGGAGCTAACTTTGACTACCTTTCTTTGACATGTCCAGACCACAAAGATCCCGGCTCTGTACCCTAACAGCCCTCTGCCAAGGTGACGGACCGCTGTGGGTTGGCCCCAGACAGAGCACCCTAAGGCTGCTGGCTCCTCTAGGCACAGCAACCTCAGACCGGACGTGCAGCAGGCTGTTTCCAGAGCCAGGGGGCTGGTAAATGCATCCGGTGTGCCTTCAAGTTCCGTTCGGACCCGAGTCCAGCGCCTTCCGTCGCACTCATCGTGCCCTTGCCGGCCGACGCACTGCTCTTGGTGGGACGCCTGGGTCTTCTTCCCTCACCCCGTGGCCTTCATGGGAAGCCAGGCCAGCCTCCCTGCTGCCCCCTTTGCCTCCTCTGTCTCCGCTGAACTGTGGCTTCCTGGCTTGTCCCTCCAGTTTGTGGGGTGGGTGGTGTCGGCGCCTGGTGGAGACGGGTGGGGGTGGGGGGCTTCCAGATGCAGCTCTCCTACCGAGAGCAGGGCCTCTTTCAGGGGTTTAAAATCCATTCGAAGCTGCATGCGCTCAGAGCACCGCCTGCCCAGCAGCGGGTGGATGGTCAGACGCCCAAGGCTCCACATTTGTTTGAAGGCCCAGGCTCCCCAGGCCCCGGGCCGGCGGTGTTGCCCAATGGCGGTACCCTGGGCCCCCCCACATGTTCCCGCTGGCCCCTCCCTTTGCCTCCCTCCCTGGCCCCTTTGCGGACATCTGATGCCGCTATCCCTGGGTGTCGGCTGACCTTCTTTCCTCTGTCCATGTCCCCTAGCTGGGGGGGGCTCACTCCCCATGGAAGTAAGCACCACGTCCGCCCAGATGGGCCACCAGCTCCTGCCTCCTCTGGGGCCAGATGTCCAGCCCCAGCCCTGCAGACACTCCTGGACCCAGACGGACTCATGCCGCTTCGAAAGCTCAGGTTCCCTCTCTGGGGGTCCACCCTCCACTTGGTTACTCAGCCAGGGACACTGGTGACGTCCTGCATTCTGCCCCCGCCTGGTTTCTCCACGACAACCATCTTGGGGTCGAGGCACCACCTGGCCTCTTGGTCCCTGCCTCTGACACCAGCATCCCTCACACTCCAGCACAAGCGGGGTCTGCCCCGCCCTGCTCCACACCCCACGACTTTCTCCTGCACCCTGAGCAGACGGAGTCAGGGTCCAGGGTTGCCGCCCCCGAACACACCCGTCCTCGCTCACACTGGGCCCCTCTGGCCTCTGCTCGCAGCCCGACCCTCCGACAATTCCTTCCTCATCCTGTCCTGTTGGCAACCCTGGTGCCATTGGGCCAAACTGCAGAAAAGAAAATGCTGAAGGCTGATGGTAGGTGCCACCCAAAGGAAGGAGTGCCGAGTTCTGATCACGACCAAGCAGCAGGCGTAGCCGGTGCGGAGCCCTCCTGCCCACTGGCGGGCTGAGTGGCAGGCCGTGGCCTGCGGGCCGGGGTTTCCACGGCACTGAGGGGCTGTGCCACAAGGAAACCCCGAGGGACCACATGAGGGGAGTGTCGCCTTAGCCCCCAGGGTCCTGGCACATTTCTGGGGCACCCCCTGTCGATTGTAATGGTAGCCGTTACCAATTACAGCTTTATCAGCAAGATAAAGGTCACTGTCTGCCTCCAGGGAGCGGGCGATTCCAGGAGGGGGGCTGAGCTGGCCAGGAAGAGCGGGCAGCTTGCCCTCTGCTGGAGGGAGAGGCCTATTAATTATCTTTTTACAGCCTATGCAGTTAGACTGCCTAATCACCTGTGTCGGACACGGGCAACAGGCAGGGGAGCCCCTGGAATAAACAGGCTCGAGAGGGCAGGGCCATTACTACAAATGGCCGCTGTGGGCCCAGGGCCTCACCAGGCGGGGAGCCAGCTTCAGGCCAAAATGTTTTCTTCATTTAAGTGAATCAAAATAATAAAACGTTATTGGCCCTAAGGGGACGAGAGGCGTCTCATTTGGAGGTGACCAGTCACACCGCGCTAGTCTTCAGGGCAGACTCAGCCAGCCAAGGAGCTCCGTCCTTAGCAGGTGGGCACAAGCGCCAGGGATGGCAGCCGGGTGGCCCGGGCTACATGGGGGGGCACAAGGGCAAGTGTCTCCATGGCCCAGAGGGAGACGGGGTATCCTGAGGGCCCTGCGAGCCCAGGTGGGCACCCTTGGACCTTGCGAGAGCTGGGTCCAATTGGCACACACATCTCACCGCCCTTCTGTGGCCCAAGGCTGGCCTGGAGGCTGTGCCATCAGTGGACAAGATGCAGGTAGAAGAGGGTGTGGGGTGCCTGTACTGCGGCTCCAGCGGGCGGCACATGGCAGGCCCTGTCCCTTCAGTCTGGAGTCCCCGCTGCAGCCTGGGCAGCTGGCCTCTCCACACGCGATATGCCCCCCCACACACACTCACACACCCTGCCCAGGAAGACCCCCAGCCACACAGGACTGCCGAGCATGGTGGCCCTTCTCAATGGCCCCAAGTACCTGCCTCCTAATGTCTGTCACCCCTAGGGACCCTTCCCCACGATGTTCAGGCCCGCGGGACCCTGCAGTCCGGAGACCCGGGGGATGGAAGGGGCGATGGCCCCTGGAGCCTGACAAGGGGCTCCTGTATGTGCATTTAGTGAGCCAGCCAGGAAAGCTCCAGGCGTTTGAACAAGCTTCTCCATCTGTCCTGGCGTCCATGTCCCTCACAGCGGTTTCAGGGGACCCTGCAGGAAGGGTGTCTCCTCAGCAGCCTGGGACACACGTACCCTGGGCACAGAAATGAGTCCCACAGAAACTCCTCAGCCTGTGATGCACAGCTCAGAGCCCGCTTACATCTAACGGCAAGTCAGGCTATCCTGTTGGCCGATGAGGTGAGCAGCGTGGTGGAGAGCCGAGGACTCTCCGAGCCCCACAGGTGACCAGAGGTGGCACAGGGACCCCTCGTCCCTCCTGACCCTGGAGCCGGGAGCCCTTGCTTCAGAACTCGTCTGGCATCCCCAGAACCACATCTGGGGGGCGTCATCCTCACTACCACCATCATCCTTGTTGTCATCGTGACCATCGTCACCATCACTTTCATCATCACTGTCACCACCATCACCATTGTCACCACCATCGCCCTGTCACTGCTGTCATCATGGTGACCTACCTCACCTCCACAGGACATCACTCAGCACCCTTCAGAGGCCAGACGCTTTGCTATGCTCTTCCCAGGTGGCTTATGCACACTCAACTGTCACCTCAACCTAGAGGAGGGGCTACTGTCTCCCCTGTTTACCGATGAGGACACTGAGGGCGGCCATGCTAGCCCAGGTGCCGTGCTGCTCTGCAGGTGCCCAGGGCCTCTCCTGGCTATGGGGACACTCTGGTTTCTGGTCTGCACACATCTCTGTGTCACTGGGTGGGGAAACAGGTGCACATCTGTCTCGAGACCAGGGGGCTAGACCGCATGTCACCCTTGCTGCTACGTTGGTCACCTCTGTGCCCTGATGTGACCACGGGTGTGAGCTCACACATGCATCCCTACTCTCACACTCACCAGGAAACACCTGTGCACAGCGACCCCGCAGGCTGGTGCACGCGCACACACGAACACACACCGCACTAGTTTGCATGCCCACATTACCCCTGGGCAGGTGACCCTCAGGGGAGCCCCAGGCCTGCGTGTCCAGCTGGCCCTGGGCCTCTGCTCGCAGTGGTGCCCTGTGCTGCCGAGTGCCCTGCCAGCCCAGCCCTCACCCCCGCGTCCCCCTGCCCGACTGTGTCCACGGGGGCCTGGGCAGGGCCTGCACCTGAGAACAGCAGTGACCCCCAAGCAGGCCCCACCCCTGCACCCTGGGACCATGCGGCTACCCTCCCTGATGGTAGCCGAGTCCTAGCCTCCTGCCCCGGGCTGTTTCTGAATTCCAGGGGCCACACCCTGTAAACCCCTTCCCACCGCTCCCCACTCCACCCCCTCCAGCAGCAGTTTCAGGCTCTTTCCCCAGCACTGTGTCCACTCTCCAGTGGACAGACACACGCAGGCAGCATGTGGCTGACAGAGGAGGGCCGCAAGCTGTGACATGGGGGGCGCAAGGGAACAGAAACTGCTGCTGGGGCAAGGCCTCAGGAAAGTGGGGGCTCTGACTACAGGAGATGGGGATCCCCTGCAGCAGTGTCCAGGGGGGAAGCAGAAAGGTGGGTGGACGTGGGGGTGGACATGGGGGTCTTGGGCTCAGGGCCAGGCAGGGGCCACTCTGTCCGACGCTGGAAGCTGCCAGCAGCCTCTGGCCAAGTTTGATTCATGGCCCCATCAGAATCAAAACTTGAGGGAGTCTGGGACTTAAATGAAGCACTGTCCCTGCCTGGTCTGGTAGTTTTAAGTGGTCTCGGGCCTGTGCAGCAGACGGCTCAGACCCCCAAGGTCATGGGCAGCTTCTCCGTGTCCCCCCAGGGGTCAGGCTTCTGAGTCCCCGACCAGGCGGCTGAGAGGAGAGAACCAGGGGCGCTGTGTTGGGGGCAAGCCTGGGTCCCGCCTGTCGTCCCTCTAATGACGCTTTGCATCCAGCATGTGAGCCCGGCCTTCTGGAAGGCACAGCCATGTGGGTGCAGAGTTCCTACCACACAGGACCCCGGCTCCCCTGGAAACCTCCCTCAGCCTCCCTTCTCTCTCTCCAGGACCCTAAAACTTGGGGCTGACCTCGTGGTGGGTCCCAGGCAGCGCCAGGCTCCTGCCGTCCGGCTGTGGCCTGAGGGGACACTCCCATCAGACCCCGGGTTGTGGCCGGCCCCACCACCCCGCTAATGGGCTCCTCTGCCTTCCTGGAGCCTCCAGGCCACAGGGGAGGCTGGAGGGCAGAACGCAGGGTTCTGAAGAGTGAGATGTAGGGGGGCTGCACTCCAGGGATCCTGCAGCCCCCAGCCCTCTGGAGCCTGGCTCCAGGCAGATGCACCCCTGATGTTTGAGTTTATTTCTGTTGTTTCCACTGCGCTGGCCCTGGAAGCAATGTGGGGTATTTTTAGCCTTTTCTGGGACAGCCCCTTTACACTGTGTGATTCTGAGACAAGAAACTTATAGGACAAATTTTCCTTTAAAAATGTGGATCTTCCACACTACCCTGCCATGAGGAGCCAGAGAGGGTTCATATTAAAACGTGTCATCACCAGAGAGGCACTGAGATTTCCAGAAGTTGTCTGCTACACACGCCGTCATTTTTCCTGGCAAGATGGGATCCGCGGCAGAGGGCACCTTGATTTTTAAATTCATCTTACAATTACGGGTAATTCTTCGCAGATCCCATCTGATGAATGTTCAACACATGAAAAGATGAATCACTCAGATCCACTGGAAACATTTCCTGGGAGGGTTTTGTGCACCAGAAAAAAAAAAAGAAAAGTAATCGCAGTGCTTAGGTCCCCAGATCCAGTTTAGGGGGATTGTCTGAGGCACTGGGGCGCAGCCAGCCTGACCAGGTCCCCCTGGAATGGCCCGCACCTGCGTGGGATTCAATGGGCCTAAATTACCAGGGTCGAGGCAGACACCCTGCAGACAACAATTAACATAAAAGGGCTCCACCGTTTAAAGCTGTGGGTGGGAATTACAAAAGGTTAAGAGACTAAATATAAAAACCTTTCTGAATATAAAATCAATGTGCTTTGTTACTGAGATCTGGGTGTTGTAATTTAACCAAAGTGGGGTTTAGAGTATCTGGCAATAGTCCACATCTAGAAAATCGTCTTTTCTTCTCAACGCCAAGCAAATTGTCTATTCAAAAGTTGGAAACAATGAAACAACTGAAATATTTCATATCAACAAAATAATAAAATACGAAGTTTTGCAATTACGTATTACTGACATTAGGCCTCTGGAAAGAGAAAGCATTTTCTCTCCTCATTCTACTTATTTGTATAATTGGAAACCAAGTTTTAGAGGGTTTGCTTTCTCAACTGCCTGTTAGCATGTTGATCTTTGAGCTGAGAACCTGGTCCCAGTTGGCGCACAAGGGCTGAGCTCCCAGGGTGGGTGCCGGACACCCCGGAGGAGCCACCAGGCACCTGGCAGCTGGAAGGAAGGTGCTGGATGAGTCCAGGGGACTGCCCGTGCATGGTAAGGGTGGCCGTGGGCTGTGGGGACAGGGCGGACCCCGGGGCCTTTATCCAACGGGCAGGGGGTGCTCTCTGGGACAGCAGGCATCTAGTTCTGCCACCCAAGGTTCTGAAACAGACTTGAGGGCCCACATTTCCTTTTAGAGATCTGGGGGTGGCCAGGGAGGGGTGCTGAGTACCTGCGGTGGGGGCCGGCAAGTCCCCTTGCGGCTGCTCCCGCCTCCTGGGAACCGGGCTCCGCGCACCCCCGCTGCAGGCACACAAGCTCAAGAACACGTAGAAACATGGATAATTGCTTTAAATGCAAGATGACGCCCGCTCTGCTCTATTTTGGGTCGCCTCACGTGGCCGTGCTTCTCTCTAGGGCGGCTGAGCGTCTCCTTCCCACCCGGCCTCTGGAAGGAGAACCCCCGACCTGCTCGAAGGTGGGCCCGAACACTAGGTTGATTGGAGGCCTCACTTCCAGTTGGTGGGGGCAGCAGCAGGCGGGCTAGACGGGCAACCGCTGCCAGCAGCATGTCCCCACGTGTCAGGCAGTGCGTGCCGATGCCCCGCCCACCGACTGCCTGCTCACACCTGGCACTGCCCCCAGGAGCAGAGCCTACAGGGGTCCTGACATGCTGCCTTCAGCTGGGGTGCCGTGTGATGGCTGCCTGGGGGACAGACCCTGTGGCCAGGCCCCCTGGCTCTGCCTCTGCCCATTGGGGCCCCTGCTCAGGATCAGAGCGCCCGAGCCCGGAGGGGTCCCCCATCCAGGACCACCACGGTGGCCCCCAGGGCACTACCTCTCGTCTGTGAGTGAACCTGTGACAGGAGGAAGACAGGTCACTCAGCACCGGCCAGCCCACCCGTTTGGTGGGCCGCCTGCTCCCCGGGGCCCTCCCTAGCTGCCGACGCCGGAGAGCTGTGGCCATGACCCAGGACCACAGCCAGCTCCCGCAGTCCCCGCTGCTCTGACGGCTCTGGGTCACCGCCGGCTGGCTTGCAGTCACCACCTGACAGTCTTGTGGTGGCACTGCAGGGAGAGATGGCAGGGCGTGGCAGGTCACACGCAGGGCACACTTCCTTCCGCAGGTGTGGGTGAGAGGAGATGTAGGGAGGTGGGGGCAGCAGGAGGCCCAGGTCCCTGCCCAAGCGCTCCCCCTTTGGCTATGCAGGCAGCAGGGCCCAGGAGTATCGGCTGGTGACGGGGTTTCTCATTTGAGCTCCCAGGCCATTTGGCAAAGATGGCTGCCTGACAAGAAACCTCCATTCTTCTCTGTCGGAGAACCTGGGATTAGCTGGCAAGTTGCGTTTCTGGTCTCCCTGTGGGCACAGCCACGTTCCGGGTCCTGAGGCATCCGTGGCAGCGGGTGTGGCACCAGGAAGCTTCTGGGGGGCCGTGCCTCACGCATCCCCCGCCAGCGCGAACAGGGGCATGATGGCCGGTGCCTGGGCTGCCCCTAGGACCACAGGGGTCTCTGGTGATGGGGGGCGGGAGGGGGGCATCATCTGGCCTCTGAGCTTCCAGGCGAGGAGGAAACATGGATGGAGAGAAGCACGGCTGTGTTGTTAGAGGAGAAGCAGCTGCACCTGGTCCTAAGCCCACGGCTGGCCGAGGTGGAGCCACAGGGCAGGCAGGTCAGCTGGAGAGACACGCAGTGAGTGGGGTTGAGGGCAGGGCACCCTCGTCATGAGGCCTCCCAAGGGTGTCCGGGGTCCGGTTGTGGGGCGCGTGGGCGGGCAGTAGGGCCTGGGACTCGGCTGAAGGGCCCTGAAGCCGCATTTCTGCCCTGGATGCACGTTTTACTGCATGCACCTGCTTGGGGGTCATCATCAGTGCCTTTAGCAGGGACAGTCACCACAGAGACTTTCTGGCCCCAATTTACTTCATGCCTTGTACTGGGTTATCTTTTTTTTTTTTTTTTTTGAGGGCAGTGTCACTGGGCCTCATACGTGGGACCGAACCGGGGCCGCTGGCCTCCCAAGCCAGCGCTTAACCACCGTGCCAACTCGGCCGGCCCTGGGTTATCTTTAGACCTGAAATTTGCTGCGCAGTGTGCTCTGTCCTGCACTTCTGAGACCCATCCGTGTGGCAATCCAGCCTGCTGGCAGTGGACATCTGAGATGCTCAGCAGGGGTTACCTTCCCTGGCCGCTGGCGCCCAGGTCAGCACAAAACAGGGACTCCCAGCTAGAACCAGAATGGCCACCAGACCCCCTGCCTCCCCGAAAAAGGGCTCGAGGGTCCTTGGTGAAGAAAGAGACGCAGAACTGGAACCAAGCGAGCAAGTCCCATGACAGCGAGAGGCTGGCGTGGCTTGTTGGGTTCCGAGGACACAGTGTGCTGTCACCAGGAAGCAGCCACCTGATTTTAGTCCCCCCACCGGCGGCTGTCTGGAAATGCTGCAGTTTCTGCTTTCTCTCAGGATAATGGGGAAGAACACTTAAGTTACAGGTACCTATCCCCGACGTCACGGAATGAGCTGTGCACCCCCGCGCCCCCTGCTCCTTCACTGGGTCCAGGCTTTGCCCCGCACGGGGGTCCCTGGGCATTGCTGGGCCAGCCACGCCCTCCTGTGACCAAGTGACAGACACCTGCTGGGCCACAGGCCGGCCTTGGGCCTCCTGGCCTCGAGCGGCTCCCTCGTTGCAGCTGTTATCATTGAGGGTTCTCCCTCACATACGGCGGACTGCTGTCCTACCCGCAGCAGGCCTGAAATGTGCAGTCACTTCATTTTCCCTTTGCAGAATGCGCAGGAGGACAGCCCGTGGCCAGTGGGTTCGTGACCCGGAGCAGACGCAGCCCCCCACCCCCAACGAGACTGAAGGGCTCTGGCACGAGCAGGGTGAGGAGCCGAGCGAGGTACTTGGGGTGGAAGGGACACCCTGGAGGCCAGGGTGTGGTGGGGAGTCTTTAGCGGGAGTGGTCCCGCAGACGGCTCAGGGGTGAACCTGCTCCCATGAGGGCAATGCCAGCTTTAGGGGCAGTAAAAGCAGAAGGGGTCCCTCCCTTCTAGTGTGTGCGTCTCTGGGGTCAGACCCCATGACAGGGAATGGGGGGGCCATGCAGTGGGGCCTTCGGTCAGCAGTCCAGGAGGCAGACACTGCCGTGTCCTAGTTTTACAGAAGAGGAAATCAAGGCACAGAGATGTTCAGCTAGCAGATAGTGGAAAAGCAGCAGCCAGCCTGTCACACCGGAGGAGCCTCAGGAGGGACCCAGGGTTTTCTGAGTGGTCACAGAGCGTTTGATGGGCAGCTGAGATGCCTGCGGGGCTCAGGCCCCGGCAGGTGGCCCCAGAGGCACCTTCCTGTGGCCCCACCACGTCCCAGCGGAAGTGGGGGGCCTCCCAGGAGGCTCTGGCTCCCAGTCTGTGCCAGCCCCGCTTCAGATCTGCCCCATTTTGCTCTGGGACCCCCCACCAGCAGCGTCTAGGGCTGGAATCCTCATGGGGAGGCTGGTTGGGGGGAGGCTGAGAAGAACAGGAAGACCCCCAAACCTAAACACCGTGTGAATCTGCCCAGTGAATCTGCGTATCCTGCAGCCAGGGCACAGGGGGACCAGGCCATCAACTCAAACGCCCCCCACCAAGATGTGAACTGTGTTTGCGACGCCCGGAGCGGCGGTGGGTTCAGTGTCCCCGGCACAGTAACGAGAGTGCCAGCACCCGGCTTCCGGGAATCGTTCTGGAATGATCCGTGGCGAAGCCAGACCACACACCATACGGCGGGCATGGGGGTCCTCTGCCCAGCCACCACGTCTCCGCGGGGAATCAGGAGTCCAGCCCACACGGAGACGCCCACTGGGCAGGAGCAGATGAGCTGGGAAACCCAGGGAGCTGGTCAGGGACTGGTCAGGGCCGCTGGCTCCCCACAGAGCTGGGAGAAGCGGGCGGTGGCGGGGAGCAGGGCAGGTTCCCATCCACAGGAGCTGTCATCGAGTGTCCTGTCCAAGCTGACCCCAGGCCTCCTGGTAGCAGTGGCCTTGATGGGTTTACCACCCTCCCATCCTGGCCTTGGCCTGACAAACCCAGAAACAGCCCTGAGGCCACAAGCCCAGGGGTTGTGTCCACTGCCAGGCTTGTGGCACATGAAAAAAATGACATCGCGTTGCACTCACGGTGACAACCAGGTCGACATGTGGGGGGCACAGCACAGCTCTGCAGCCCTGGGGCCACTCCCCCGCCCCCGGGGACATTGGGTTCCCACGGGAACGACATGAGCTCTAGGCTCCTATCCAGGAGCAGACACGGCCTGCTTTCTACCCACTGCCATGGCCGCTAGCCCCAGGGAGGAGGGTCCTGCATGCTCTCCGGCTGAGTCCCGCTAGGGTCTGAGCACCGTCATCCGGGGTCATCCTTTCTCTCCCAGGTCCACTGTGCCTGGGTTCTCAGGGGTCAACCTGGTTCTCCTCTGCCCGAGGTCTGGGGCACCCACGGTCACCACACGCACCCGGGAGTTCACCGCTCACTACTGACCAGTTGGCCAACTCCACTCACCAGGCAGGCCGCTAGGGGTGTCCTCCCGGTCACGCAAAGCGCCTGATGCCATCGTCACCTCCAGGTCTCCCTTCGGGAGAGGTGAGTTGGTGCCGGCACTTTCTGGGGCAGCTCTGGGTTCCGGGCCCCCAGGCGTGGGGCTCGACAGAGGGTAGGCGATGCACTCAAACCCACTGCGGAGGGAGCACAGGGCTGGGCTCAGTTCAACACGCGGAGGGCACGGGGTCAGGGCCACTCCAGGGAGGACAAAGCGCCCAAAGCCGCCCCCCTGGGGCTGAGGTGGGGGAAGGAAGCTGGGGGGCGGGGAAGGGTCCCGCTCCAGGACCACCGGAAGCTGCGCCGCAGCCCGGCCCTCCCCGCCTCCACCACCCGGCCTGGCACGCGCTGTCTGAGGGCACCATTGTCCCCTCCGCTTGACTGAGTGTGTCGTGTCTGGTGGTCAGCGCTGTGTCCCCAGTGCCGGGTGGGAGTGATGCAGGGAGGCCCCAGCTGGAGCAGTTTGGGCCATTCCTCCTTAAAGTTGAGGAACGGCCCTCCCCGCTGCCGCACGTGTGTCACCCACAGTCACCCTTACTCACAACGGGGTCTGGATGGGCACCTCTTGGCTGCCCTCTTCCACTTTGAAGAAGCTGACCTCCGAGTAGGCTGGGAGCTGCACGTATCTGACGCCTGCTGAAATCTTCAGAACCCGGCCGTCCTCATCTTCCAGAAGGAGAGACAAGCAGACTGAGCCAAGGAGCAGGATGGAATGGCCCCAAGGATTGGGTGTCCGCCCTGCTCCTCCTCAGCGCCTGCAGGGGCTCAGGGCTGTGGGCTTCGGGGAGGAGTGTCCACAGCATGTCCAGCCTGAGCTCTCCACTCACCTCCCTGTCCCCTGCTCCCGCCCTCTGCTGAGCCGTCCACAGGCTCCCCTGGCCCCAGGGCACCCGCTGCACCTCTGGCACTGGCCCAGCCCTCTGGGAGGGCGTCTCCTTGCTGCTGGCCTCACAGGAGCGTGGGGGATGTTGCGGCCACAAGCAGACACATGGAGGTTTGTCTCCATTGTGGGACTGGTCCCTGGGGGGACACCGCCCCTTGTTACCCATCTCCCACCCTGACAGTGGGATGGGCTCCGTCCCACTCATCTACCCCCGAGGCGCCTAGCACACAGCCAATCACGTGGACTGGGCTCAGGGGCCAATGGAGAAATGGCAACTGCTGACCAGTACCAGTGAAGCCTGTTGCCCAGCCTCACACGCTGCTGAGATCTGGAGAAGGAGGCGTGGCCGGGCACACATGGGAAGAACTGTGACTTGGAAAGAAATGGAGCCAAGTATGGCATAAAAAACCAACTGTGGTTTGATCAGCTTCCGTTTCTGGTCAAGATGGATTAACTGGAACCAATTTACTCTCCTACTTGAAGCAGCCGAAAAAAAAGATGAAATACAGTGACACAGTAATTCTCGAGGTCCTGGGCATCAGGTAAGCACAGTGGTCCCTGGCAGATGGGAACAAACAGGGTGGACCCCATGTTGCCCGGTCACTGCCTCAGAGCACATGTGGGGTGGAGTGCAGAGAGGGGACCCGAGCAGAGCCTAGAAAGCTCCCTCAGATGAGGAGACAGGGATGGACGGCTGGAGCACGGGCGCACAGTAGGAGTCTTAGAGCCTAAAGCTCGAGGAGTGGAGCAGGGAGAGAACCCTGGTGGTCTGCGGGGCCCCTAGGTGGACAGCAGAGCACAGATCAGTGCAGAGTGTGAGGAATGGCCCGAGAGAAACAGGGACCAGGCCTGGGGCAGACTCGGGCAGTGCATGCTGCTGGCCCCGCCCGCCGGGCTGGGAGATCTCAGCCGTCATGACACCCTGGGCAGCATTCTCAGAAGGGCGTTGCTTCAGGAATGGGGACTAATTGGTCTTGGACGGAACTCTCCTCTAGACCTAACAAATCATAAAAGCAGGACCTGAAACTGTGCCCAAGTAACTTAACTGCACCCGGAACAAAGCTCAAGAATATTTATAGGAGCACAGAAATATCCTGCCCCCAACAGAGTAAAATTCACAATGTCTGGCACCCAATCAAAGATTACCAGGCACGCAAAGAATGCAGGGAAGTGTGGCCCATGAGGAGGGGGACGCTCTATCATCGAAACTGATCCAGAACTGACACAGATGTTAGAATTAGCAGAAAAGGACATTTTTCAAAGTTATTATTATAACTATTTCACTCTTCCAAAGTTAAGAAGTGGCAGAAGCTATTAAAAAAAGAACGTCGAGGGGCCGGCCGAGTGGCGCGGTGGTTAAGCGCTGGCTTGGGAAGCCAGTGGCCCTGGTTCGGGTCCCACATATGAGGGCCAGTGACACTGCCCTCAAAAAAAAAAAAAAGAACGTCGAATTTATAGAAATGAAAAGTATGAGATGAAAAATACACTGTGATGTGATCATGACAGGTGAGACACTGCAGAAAGAAAGATTCATGAACTTGAAAACACAGGAACTATCCCAAGTGAAATACCAAGACAAGAAAGAAAAAAAGGAAGGGAGGGAGAGAGGGAAAGAGAGCCCATGAGCAGCGGGACGACTTCGAGCAGCCTAATACAAGAGAAACTGGGGTCCCTAGAAGACAGGTGTGACAGAAAGTTTATTTGATGAAATAAGGGTGAAAAATCCCCACCTTTGATGAAAACTGTAAACCCACAGATCCAAGGAGCTCAGTGGATCCTAGGTGAACAAAACTGAAGAAAAAGACACTGTGTCACATTAAAACGAAACTGCTCAAACCCGTGATAGACAGAAAACCTTAAAAGAAGCCGGAGAAAAAGGCCATGTTTGTACAGAAAAACAAAGGTAGAGACAGCAGGTTTGTCACTGGACACGTCACAGACAAGGTGACAGTAGAGTGGTATTGCGGATGCACTAGAAGATGAACTCTATACCTGGAAAGAACTTGTATAAAATACAGTGCGACAGGTTCTCAAGGTCCTGGGCATTGGGCAAGCACAGTGGTCCCGGACCGATGGGGACAAACGGTGTGGACCCCATGTTGCCTGGTCACTGCCTCAGAGAACGTGTGGGATGGGGTGCAGAGAGGGGACCCAAGCAGAGCCAAAAAAACCCTCAGGTGAGGAGACTGAAAGTAAAAAATGAAAGTAAAATCAAGACATTTCCAGACGAATGAAAGCTGAAAGAATTCATCACCAGAAAACCTGTATGACAAGAAATGTTAAAAGGTTAAGTCCTTCAGGCAGAAGGAAAATCGTACCAGATGGGAATCTGGAAGAAATGAGAAGCCGCAGAAGTGGCAGCTATGAGGCTAAAGAGATGAGACTTCCCTTTCTGTTTGTTAAATACTCTTTAGAAGATAAATGACTGTTTAACAAAAATAATAACAATGTATCATGAAGTTTATTAGTTACATGAATGTGAAATGTATGGAAGCAATAGCATAAAGATTGGGAGTAGAGAAAAAGAAGTCTACTCTTGTAGTTTCCATATGTGGAGAAGTGTAGCCTGTGATAAATTAAAAGTGTAGATTGTAAACTTTAAGCCCCTTAATAGCAAAACAAAGAGTTACAAATACTAAACCAACAGAGGAGGTAAAGGGGAATCATAAAAATACTCACTAATAAAACAAAACAAAACAAAAACAGGAATAGCGTGTAAAGGGGAAAAAACAGCTGGGGCAAATAAAAAACAAATAATAGGGCTGGCCGAGTGGCGCGGTGGTTAAGAACTGGCTTGGGACACCAGCGGCCCGGGGTTCGGATCCCACATATGAGGGCCAGTAACACTGCCCTCTAAAAAAAAAACCCAAAGAAACAAATAGTAAAATGGTATGTTTGAACCTGCTATACCAATAATTATATTAAATGTGAATGGTGTAAACACTTCAATTAAAAGATAGAGATGGTTAGACTAGATAAAAAAGCAAGCCCCAACTACATGCTGCCCACAAAAAACACACTTTAAATATAAAGACACGAATAAGACAAGGGTGTGACTATTAATCAGAAGAAAACTGGAGTGGCTTTACCAACATCATAGGAAGTAGATGTCAGAGCAGACTATTACTGAGGACAAAGAAGGCGATTTCACAGTGATTTTATGCCATTAATTAAATGGCATAAAAGCCCTACATTTTTTTTTTTTTTGAGGACAGTGTCACTGGCCCTTATATGTGGGACCCGAACCGGGGCCGCTGGCTTCCAAAGCCAGCGCTTAACCACCGCATCACTTGGCTGGCCCAAAAGCCCTAAATGTTTATGCCCCTAATAATAGAGCATCAAAATGACAAAGCAGAACTTGATAGAAATGAAAGCAGAAATAGACAAATCCACAATTATAATCAGAAATTTCAACACACCATTGTCAATAAGTAATAATTGATAGAACAGGCAAAATCAGCAAGGATATAGCAAATGTGAACAATATCAATAAAATACACCTGATTGACATTTATAGAACATTCCAAACAACGAGAGCAGAGTCCACAGTCTTCTCAAGATGCACACAAAACATGTACCAAAATGGACCATATTCTGGGCCATGAAAGAAGTCTCAATTAATTTAAAAGGACTCAAGATATACAAACTATGACTCACCACATGGAATTAAATTAGAAATCAACAATGGGAAGATCTCTGGAAAATCTCCAAATATTTGGAAATGAAACAACACACTTTTAGCCAATTCATGGGTCCAATAAGAAATCAAAGGGGAAATCAGAAAGTACTTTGAGTTAATGGAAAATAAGAGCACGCTATATAACAATTTATGGGATGCAGCTAAAGCAGTTCTCAAAGGGAAAGTTATAGCAATAAACTCCTATATTAGAAAAGAAACGCCTGGCAGTGTGGAGGTTCCTCAAAAAATTAAGGATAGAATTACCAAATGACCCAGCAATCCCTCTCGTGGGCATCTACCTCAAATATCTGAAAACGTTTATCCAGAAAGATATATGTACTCCAATGTTTATTGCAGCTTTATTTACAGTGGCCAAGACAAGAAAACAATCAATGCATCCTTCGATAGATGATTGGATAAAGAAGTTGTAGTATAAATACACAACGGAATACTCCTCTGCCATAAGAAAAGATGAAGTCGTGCCACTGCAACAACATGGGTGGATCCTGAGATTATTAGGCTAAGTGAAATCAGTCAGACAGAAAAAGTCGAGAACCATCTGATTTCACTGATATGTGGGATATAAAACTGAAAACAACAAAGGAACAAGACAAACAAATGAAGGAACAAAAACTCATAGACACAGACAATAGTTTAGTGGTTCCCAGAGGGGAAGCGGGGAGGGGGTGGTAGGTGAGGGTAAAAGGGATCAAATCTATGGTGATGGAAGGAGAACTGACTCTGGGTGGTGAGCACACAATGTGATATATAGATGATGTATCACAGAACTGTACACCTGAAACCTTTGTAATTTTACTAACCATTGTCACCCCAATAAACTTTAATTAAAAAAAAAAGAAAGGTCTGAAATAAATAACCTTAGTTTCCACCTTAAGAACTAGAGAAAGGACAATAAATTAAACCCAAAGTAAGCAGAAGCAAGGAAATAATAAGATCAAAACAGGAATTAATAAAACAGACAACCCAAAACAATAAGTTGCTTGTTTATCAATGAAATTGATAACCTCCAGCCGGACTAGTCAGGAAGAAAAGAAAGAAGACACCAATAACCCATATCAGGAAAGAGAGGCGCTGTCACGGCGTTCAAGGAAGGAGAGGCACGGACAAGCTTGCGAGAGAAATCTGGCAACTTGGATGAAATGGACAAACCCTTTGGACAAACCAGCAAAGCATGCACCTTTGCCAAGTGTGGGGAAATCAGAGCTCCCGGGCGCAGTTGCTGGGATCAGAAAATGGTGTAGCCACTTGGGAAAAGAGTTTGGCAGTTTTTCTAAAAGCTTGAACTTTTAGATACATAGGTATAGATGCAAAGTATATGTCGGTATATAACAGAGACAGATAAAAAAGTGCTTTCACACAAAAGCTTGAACACGAGCATTCACGGCAGCCAACCATGCCAACAAGCTAGCCGTCCCTCGGTGGGTGGGCGGGTGACAGGGTGTCGGGATGGGAGACGGCTGGGCTGCAGAGGGAAGGAGCCGATACTTGCTGCAAAACTCCACGCAAGTGAAAGCAGCAGCATGGAGGGCCACATAATGCATGAGTCCACTCATCCGAACTGCCCAGAAAGGCAGGCCCACGGATGGGCAGACCCTGGCTGCTTGGGGCTGTGGGTGTGGATGGGGTGTGAGCAGGCGCGAGGGGGCTTTGTGGGTGAGGCCAACATTCTAAAACGGTACTGTGGGGCCGGCCGAGGGGCTCAGTGGGTTAGGAGCTCGCTCAAGAGTGCGAGCTGAGCTCTGAGCAACAGCAGTTTGATGCCCAGCCCGAGCTGAGCTGCCACTGTGCTGCCAACAGGTAGCAGGATGGCTCTGCTAAAAAAAACCCAAAAAATGGTACTGTGGTGTGGGGACGGCTGTCAGACCCTGTAAATGCGCTAAAAATCATGGAATCACTAATGAATCTTATGGTATGTGAATGATACCTCAATAAAATTGTTAAAATAAACCAATTGTGATGAAATCAGTTTGGTGTACACTGCGTGACACTGTGGCTTCCTCATTAAAACTGAACTAAGGTAAGGCTGTGCATTAGGTGTCATGAATGTGCGTCTATCAGTGGCTGGCCCTGCCCCTGGTGGTGGCACAGGTGACCATGTGGGGCCACTGCTCGCTGGCCCCTCCAGCCCTCTCTGTAGCAGGCACTCGCTCACTGGGCGGGGAGGGCTTTGGGGAGTCACAGCGTCCACCCCTGCATCACCGCAGGGCCGATTAGGTCACTTAAAAAGACTGCCTAGACAGATGGAAATCTGTCCTCGCTTGATTACCCCAGAGGACAAGCACCTCACCCCTCACCAGGCTGAGACTGGCCCACACAGCACTGCAGGCATTGTCCACATCCTGTAAGGTGCGTGACAACCGTGGGTGTGCACACATGCACACGGGCTTACAGCCCACATGCCCACACACAGGCACACACTTGCACACATGTGTGTCCCCACACGGCTGCATCCTGCCAGCCGGAGGGCTAGCACACCTGCTGCACCTTCTGCCAAAGCTCCCGCCACGAGGCCCGAACAGTTAGCCTGGCCAGTGTCAAGGCTGCCAGAAGCCACAGGTGGCACCTTGTCTGCGTCCTGCCATTTGAGAACCTCACACCTGTTTATCTTTCTGGAAAGTTCCACCGTCATCCTGGAGACACTTACTCTCAGCCACTTCCCCGTCGTCCTGGTGCAGCTCCACGTGCAAGGTGAAGGAGGAGCCGTGGGCCACGCCCATCACCTCCGGTCCCAGAATCACAGTCCTTGTGGCTGGTGCTGGGAGAGAGCGGAGGGTCGCTTCAGTGTGTGGCTGGGTGCCCCGCCCGTCTGCCTGCCCACACCCGTAACAGGAGTGGGACCCCCCTCCCCGGCGGAGCCAGGGAGGGGCTCTGAGCAAACGTGCAGGCTCCTTAAACCTTTGCACTGACTGCAAAGCTGGAAATCTCCTGACCCGCTGCCTCACCGAGAAGTGATCCCAAAACTAGGATGGTGACCCCATTCTCAGGCTCAGCTGTAATTATTTTCTTCTGTCATAAAATATGGACATTTTATTCCAGCACTGGGAAGTGAAAGAAAAGAGGGAGGGTACAGAACACCCATCCACCCACCCTCCTAATTTAGCTGATGTTAGTCACAAGAAGCTAAAGCAAGTATATGGAAGTAGCTATATATACACATACGTACTTTTTCAGCTTTTAGTCTTAAGTGTTATATACTCACTCTTTTTTTTTTTTTAATAAACACCCTTAAAAGTCATCCGATGTGCCCTAATACTGCTGCCTCTGCCTGTGACCACTTAATATTTTGGGGGTTGTATTCTCTGTGTTTTTATCACTTATGTGATTGGTCAAACTGTACGACAGAAGCTGTAAGGGGAAAACTTGCTTTAAATTATACTCTGTGCCCATCACATGATTTTCCTCTCATTTTCCCACATCTTGTAGTTCTGTGTGTGGACTCTCTCAGCCTCCAATGCTGCACACTTTCTGGATCGGGCTGCCTGTGACCACGAGCTTGGGGCCAGGCACCTGCGGTGGGTTTTGATTTGGTCTTTGTTTCAGGGTCGAGTCCCGTTGGCAAAGCCACTGAGCAGTTCAGGTCACAGTTGTTTTTCCAGGTATTTCTATTTCGGCAGAGTTTCATGGATGGCTTCGTTTTCACTTTACGTCCAGGAAGTGACTCTTTTTTGTTGTTGTTTTGTGCACAATGATTCAACTGCTTCATGAATTTGCTGACTTGTAGCATTTGCCTTTGTCCCGGTCACCTTTGCAGTTATCACTGGCTGAATCGGGTGACAAACAGGTGCTCCTCCAGTGACCAGTCCCGGTGGATATGCCGGTTCCTTAAACCTAGAATCTTTTCTTGCTGAGACCAAGCCTGCCAATCCTGAAACTGTCATCACTCCAATTTTTGGAAGACAGTCTCGCGGTGGCGTCTTCAGATGAACACGTACCTTTTCCAGATTGTACTGTGTCGGTTATTCCATTTTCCTCCCAGGCGTGTGCGCCCTTGCTCCTGCCAATGTAACCACCGGGCGTAGTGCTGACGGAGGCAAAGCCCGTTGTCGGCCGCCCGGCGCGGTGGTATGTGCAGCACACATGGGGACTGCACTGGCCTCCGTCTATGGTGACCACAGGGGAGTGTGGTGGCCTTTTGATCCTGCTCCTTGGCTGCATTTCCCACCAACGATGCACACCAGACCTGCAGGCGTGGCGGTCAGCTTTCCCATCCTAATGGCCGCCGTGTCTGCGGCCCTGTCCGTCCGAGTGTTTCCGGCTGTAATTATGTGAAGCAGTTCTTTTCGGAACTGACTCTACTATTCGACAGACCGCAGAGGTCTGCCAAGAGTTGAAGCGCGTGGTCAGGTTTGCACACGGTGGGCTGTCCAGCCGGCCTCCCTCCCACTGCCGGACTCAGGCCTACGTTCCCGGACGTGGCCCTGATGAGGCACTGCAGCCACCTGCCCCAGGCTGGCCCTTCGAGGGCGGGCCGCCTGCTCCACAAGGACCTGCGGGGACGTCCCGGGGCCTGAGCAGCTGCCGATGGCACTTCCACAGTGTTTGCTGCCCAGAGTCCCCGAGCCCCCAGTAGTGACGACGTCTGGCGCAGCAAGCACGTCGGGCTCTTCAAAGGCAGAAGCTGAGAGGCTAACTGGAGCTCCGTCAGCGACTCGCCAGCCGGGAGGGAGCCGCCCAGGAGCGGTACAGGGTCACAGGTGCTGTGGGGCAGCCCTGTGCTGCTCCCCGGAGACGCCGGGCACCCAGCCTGGGAGCCAGGGCCCACGTCAGCTGGGGGGAACCCCAGGGCAGCTGCCAGCCTGAGACCCCTGCTGTGGAGAAGTGAGGCCACATCTCACCCCTCCTGCCCCAGCTTTCACACCCAGGTATTTCAACAGGACCCCAAATTTGGGGGTGGGTGGAACCGGGATTTCTTCCCAAGGTGATATTACTAAGATGCTCCTGCGAGACCCAGGGCCCTGCCTGAGGGAAGGCTGTCCGCCCAGCCGTAACCCGGGCTGTGGGGTGTCTGTGCACCCTCATACATGTGTCATAGGTGCCAGGACCTCTTCCCCAGGGCCTTGGCCACCTCCCTTCTGGGACCTTCGTCCCCACTGAGGAGTTCACTGGCTCAGCTGGCGCTCTCGTGGGCCGGGACTGTTGTTATTAGCACCCCTGGGCCCCCCCCCCACGTGTCTCAGGGCCCACCTGAGGTGCATGGGGTGGCACCCTTGTCCTGGACTCCAATGGAGGCTGTTTTGATGCTCAGGGGGCAACACAGGGAGGGGGAGGCCACTCACTTCCGCCCCCCCACCAGAGGCTCCTGAGGCCACAGGCCACCTGTGCTCATGTCACAGTGCAGAGGGCTGGGGAGGGTGGGGTGGATGGAGGACCTGAGGGGGCCCAGATGCCCAGGGCCCCTGGGGGACCCCCATGATTGAGAGAACTGCATGCTGGGAAGCCCTGCCCGCAGCAGGACCCCTTGGGCCCAAGGTCTGCCTGGGAGCCCCTGCATGCCACAAGCCCTTTTGAAACCACAGTGGAATATGTTTTCTAAGAAGGGAGGAGAGTTTAGATTCCACTTCATCCTAGCCCCCCAACACCTCCTGGTCTAGCACCTCCTGTGTGACTGTCCAGGGCCACCTGAGAGAAGACGCAGGTAGACCCAGACATGACCCCGAAAGGCCCACAGGAAGGCGGGGGTGGGGTGGACACCTACCCACTGGGTGGCCGTTGATCCACATCCCACGGTAGATGACCCCAGAGCAGTGGGCCATGCTGCCCAGTCCGCTGAAGACGTTGCTGTGCCACTGTCCCTGTAGACAGAATCGCAGGCTCAGACAGGCTCCAGTGCTCCCAGGAGACGCATGACGCCAGGGGCAGCTCCATCCCACACATACCTGTGGGCTCCCGGCTCCCAGGGGCCCCTGGGGTCCCAAGGCTGCAGAAAACCATGCTGTCCCCGAGGGCAAGAAATTACACTGCATTTGAACGCCATCCAATCTGCATTGCAAAAATGCACTCCCCTTTGAATTTTAAGAAGCAGGAAGTTTGGGAACAACAGCACATATACAACGTTCAAACAAAACACGGCTCTAAGGGCACACTTTTCAGCACAAAAATCCTTTCACACTCAGATGCTGCGTTTGTGCAGAGCCCCACAAAGGAGGCCCAGCCTGCGGGCGGACGGCGGGTGCGGGGTGTGGGGTGCGGGGTGTGGGGCGCGGGCCTCAGAGCGGCTCCTTCCTTGACAATGGAAAGGCCAATTAAAAGCACAGTGTGAACCCACACAGCGCACAGCCGCACACTCAGGAAATGCTGGCTCCCTGCACCCCAACGCTGCCTCCCCCGCAACCAGCCTCTTTTAAAACCACACACACAACAGAGTGGGAGAATAATGTAAAATAGCAGGAAAATTATTTTTGTGGAAAATTTCGAGATTGTAATGGTATTTTATTTGACTATGAATTACTCCTATTAGAAGAAAATGTAGCCAGGGGCACGTTTGGTTCTATTCACTCTTCTGCAGAAAAGCTAATTGGGCCCCGGTTCCCTGCCCTGCTCTCCAAGTGGGCTCCAGGCCTCTCAGCAGCGGGGGCTGCCTGGTGGGCAGTGGCCTGGCCGCCTCCCATGGGAGGCCATGGCTCCTGGCTGTCCTGGAGCTGGGTCAGCCCAGTCACGGCTCATGCCTCCTGAGCCCAAACACTGGCCGCGTCTGGAATGCTCAGTGCCACGCACGCTGACATTGCAGGTCGTTGATCCACATCCCCTAAGATGTGGCAGGGCATGGGCCAGGCCCAGGTGGGGGTGGGGCGCTGCTGTGTCCTGCAGACCGAGGACCCCCCAAGGACCCCCCTGAGGATCGCCAGCCAGGCCCCTGTGCTACCCCCTGGGCTGGTGGAGGGAGGGGGCCCACCCAGCAGCAGCAGGGCAACCGCCCGGAGTCACCAGTTGACCATCCCTGGCTCCAGCACAGCCCCCAAGCAGCACCTGTGGGTGCGCAGGGCTGCCAGGGCACGCAGGTGCCTGTGTGGGGGGCGCTGTATGCGCTGTGCATGCCTGTGTGTCCGGTTGTGTGCCTGCGTCCGTGTGTGGGGTGGGGGCGGAGTGCTCGTCGGTGATGACGGGGATGAGGTGGGCAGAGGAGGAAAGCTGGGCTGGCCTGAGCTGCTGTCCCGGGCGGTGCGGGGACAGCCCTGGGAGGGCAGGACGCCCCAGGGAGGCGGCATGGAACGCTTCCTGGTACGGAAATTGCTGGAACACTTCCTTTAGTCGGGGACCCTTCCCCTCCCATCACCACCCGGTGCCTGCTTCGGAGTTACCAGCTTCGACTCAGGAAGCAGAGCGACAGCCACGTGGGGCCCATATAAGCCAAACCAGGCTCATCACCCCCAACGCCCTCCTCACCGGTTCGCCTAGAAATCCACGCTCCTTTTGTGAGGCTCTGGCTCTGTGCTAGAGTGGAGGAGCAGAAAGCACTGTGCCTCAGTCCCCGACCCGGGCATACAGGGGTGGTGGGGCCCCGAGAAAGCCCAGGCGGAGTGCAGGGGACGCAGGGCAGGGCGGCCGCCCAGCAGAGGGCCAGTGCCCCGCGCTGTCTGCCTTCCCTGAGTGGAGCTGTCATGTGTGCATCCACTCTGTGCTGGTCAAGCGTGCTACCTGCCCACACAGCGGCCGGCAGTCTCCCATCCGGTCCTGCCCAGCGTGCGGGGTCCGGAGGTCCTGGCGCAGGGCCAGGTGCCAAGGCCGCCAGGACAGGTGGGAACTGGGAATGCAGATGGAAACTGGCTCCGGAGCTCAGTCTGCACCAACCTTGGACAGCTGCACCCTGCCGAAAGGGGGCACCGGCTGTCCACACACGGGGCGCTGCACCCTGCCGCATGGGGGTTCCGCAGATAGGGCCTCACCCCGCCTCAGTCGCCTGGTTCTCCATCTTGTGATGCCAAGTGCTCCCGCCAGATGGGAAGCAAGTCCTGTGGCCTCTCATCAGCTCCTTTGCCTGCCTGTCTCCTGCTTGTGGTCACGCGTGTGTCTGATCTGGTCCAAGGGATGTGCCCTCCCTGGAGGCAGGAGTCGCCCCTCCACGGACGGGCTCTACCGGGACAACATGGGGCTTCAGGGAGCACAGGCTGAAGCCTCTCCAGGCAGCACGGGGGCCGCTGGACCCATCGGCCGCGACGGTCTGTGTCACATTCCACAAGAACAGCCACTTTCTGTCTCTGCTCGCCCTCCAGTCTGCTCTGCCCTCTGCGCAGGCAAGAAAGAGGGAAGGCACAGCAGCAGGCTGCCAGCCGGGAAGCGGGCAAAGAGCTGAGCAGGTGACAGCCATGGAGGCGGCCTGCAGGCTCAGGGCTCCGGCTGAGCTGGCGCAAAGCTGTCTGTGGAGCAAGCGTGCGAATCAGCGGCACACGAGCCCACCAGGTCTCGAAGCCACCCATACCCCCCAGGGGCCGAGTGGGGCTGGGCCCCAGTGCAGTTGCGGTTTGGTTACCAAGGACATGCACCCCAGAAGCTGAGCCCATGGCACAGATGTGGGCGAGCGGATATTCAGGGCTTTAATAGAGAACTTAACTGGGCGCATACATTGCAGTAAACAATGTCACCACCCAACCGCACAGGCTTTTCTAGTTAACATCACAAGTCATACCTTTGAAAATTGTGCCCTTTCTCAGTTAGCTGACGCACGCCCAAAGCACGAACAGACATGGATTAATATGACTTAACGAGGAGACGGCACCACAGGGGTGGGGGCTCTTAGCCAGAGGCCGGGGGCCAGCAGGGCAGGCACTGCGCACCCCACTGCTCTCCCTCCCCCTCCCTGCCCAGGTGCGGCCAGGTGAGGCCCCACGGGAAGATAGCTCTCCAGGGCCAGCTCGGGAAAGACCGCTTGCCTGGGGTCTGTGTCCACACCATAAATAAAGCAAGACTGGGGGGAGGGGACAAGGGTCCGGGGTTAGAACATGGTCTTGCAGGTGACGGCGAGGTCACCTTGTCACCCCACGGTGGGCAGGTGGGCGCAGCCTGGCCTCTGCACCCCTGCCGTGCTCAGCCACTGGGCTGTCCTCCTGTCCCGAGTGGCTGAGGCTGGGCGGCAGGTCCGGACCAGCCCCCCTGCTGGGTGACACTTTGTCTCCATGAGCTGCGGTGAGGGTGAGGGAGTCCTTGGCACTTCCCCAATGCAGATGGGTTTGAAAACATTGGGAGAAATAAGTACTTGGCGTGTCTCATTGCAGGAAGCATTCTGCAGTGAATCGATGTTATTTTTCTTTCCGAGGGAAAAGTTACTGTGCTTTTATTGGACTTGCTTCGGTGCCGGTGGTGCCCACGCCCCAGTCAGGCCTGAATCTCCTCCCGGGTCAGAGCACCCATTGGTGGCTTCCCGTCCAGCCCTCACTGGGGTGCCAGGGACCCCTCTCCCGGGTCTGTCTTGGAGGGCACTCAGTGTGGAGGAAAGAACCCTCCCCACTTGCTAGACCTCGCACTGGAGGTCACGAGCTCACAGACCAGGTAGGGGGGCCTGGGGTCAGGCCACATGTGAGGATATGGCCCCAGTCACCTGCTGGGCCCCGTGACTCTCCAGGGACCAGGGTCTCTCCCACTTTGCCGCAGTGGTTGGTGGCATGGGTAGGGCGCCGTTATCCACCCATTTCCAGACGCCCTCCAATATCAGCAGGGCCCATGGAGTGTCCATGATCCATGATCCTGGTCCTCAGTTTCTTGGATTTCAAAGTGCAAATTGTGCAGAGTTTTTCTGATGCAGATGCGAGCTGCCTTCGTGCGTCTGGTATGACACTGCTGACATCTGAGCCCCACGGGGAACATGGGCTGGTCACTGGTTCCACGATGACCCGGGAGCCCCAGTCCCTCCTCCCACATCTGCGTCTCACGGTCCTGTGTTCAACATGCCCCTGGGGTCACAGCCCCACATTCTTGGGCTGGGGCCTCGTGGCCCGAGGATGGTGGCATGGGGACACAGAGGCCCTTGGCATTCCTGCAGACGCGCAGGGGAGGAGCAGGGAGGCTGGGAGCCTGCGGCAGGTGAAGCACAACGCTGCCCACCTGCTCCGTGCACCTGGCAGGTGTGCCACCCAGCAGGCCTCCCTCAGGGAAAGCCAACCCGGACACGCAGCCAACGCGCACGGAGCCGGGGACTGCACTGCAGGCACACAGGTTGGCAACGCTCCAACACGGTTCTCTAACCAGCTCAGACTGCTTCCATCGCGCCAGGCGGCCTACTCGTCCCCACAGGCTCCATCACAGATTCCCCAAGTGACACTGCCCTCTGAGGGGCAGCCATGTCCATGGGAGTCACCAAGCTGCAGCCATGTCCTTGGGAGGAGCTGGTGAGCTCGCTGCCACCACCACCACCGGCACACACGTCCCCAGGTCCCATGGAGGTCAAGGCAGCACAGAAGGTGCAGTATAAGGCACACCAGGACACGGGGTGACATGCACAGGGACTGGGCAGGGCAGTGGGGGGCAGAGTCAAGAGACGCTCTCAGGCCCCAAGATAAACGGGTTACACCCACGGGCCGCCAAGCCCGAGGGTGCAGTTCCTGTCACTGGAGCGAGGGAGCCACTCGGCTTCTCCTTTGGTTTTCTTTTCTTTTTTTTTTGGGGGGGGGAGTTTGAGGGAGGGGAACAGTGTTGGGGAATTGGGGGAGGGGGACCAGCCAGTCGTGTTCTTCAGTCTTAGTTGTAGAGGGCTCCAATCGCTATCTAGTTTCCTGTCGGCAGCTTGTGGCCTCTAAGCTCAAGGTGCTGAGTTCAGTCTTAGTTGCGGGTGGGCACAGCCCACCATCGAACAGGCAATCTTGTTGTTACACCAGCTGAGTCGTCCTGCAACCTGTTGGCAGCTCAGCGACAGCTCAGCTTGGGCGCAGTGTCACTGGACCATGTGGGAATCGAACCAGAGGCCCTGTTGCTCAGAGCTCACACTCTAAGCCAACTTTTAACCATCTGAGCCACTTGGCCGGTCCTGGTTTTATTTTCTGATGAAAGGTGCTGTAACATTTTCAGGGATGTGTTTTCCAGAATTAATTTTTTGAAGTTTGATATAAAGCTCTGCATCAAGGATAGCTTTGTAAAGGGCCCACCTGCCCCTGGGAGGGAGGGTGGCCAGTCGCCGCCAGACATACAGCCCCTTCTCTGGGGTTCTGGCCACCCCGCTCCACGTCGCCCTGAACACCTTCAGAGTGGCTCATCCCCAGGGCCAGGCCGACGTCCCCGGTGGCCGTGGGGGAGTTTTAACACATAGCACCCACACACTCATTGTGTTCCAGTCTTTTCAGAAAATAAAATTATCTCGAAATAAATAAGAAGCAGAGTGCCAGGCCGGCCGAGTGGCGCGTTGGTTGAGAGCTGGCTTGGGACGCCAGTGGCCCCGGTTCGGATCCCACATTTGAGGGCCAGTGACACTGCCCTCTACAGCTAAGATGGTGAACAACAGCTCCACCTGGAGCTGGGCTGCTGTGAGTCCCCGGGTCGGCATAGCTGCAGCCCCTGCTGCCGTGGGCTGCCACAGGCTACAGTGAGGGGTCGGCAGCCGGCGTGAGCTGCCAATAGCCGCAGTGAGTGACCATCCAGAGGCCAGCGACTGATCTGCCTCACCCGGGAAGAGCACACTGAGGATACCAACATGGGCCAGTGAAGCAACGTCCTGTCCTCCACAACTAGACTGAAGAACAAAAGACAGCAACTTGTCTGTTCCCCTTCCCCGATTCCCCAACGCTGTTCCCTTTCCCCAATTCCGCAATAAAAAAATCTTAAAAAAAAAAAAAAAAGCAGAGTGCCAGGTAGGTGTGCGGTGCAGGGCGTGTCCAGGCAGCTTCCTGGAGGCAGGGGAAGCTGCCATGGCCCTGCCTCGGGGTGCGAGCTCTGAGGGGTCACCTCACATGGCCTGGCGGTGACATGTTAGCAAGCACATGCCCCGATGACCATGGCTATATATGCTGGTGGCCCAGCCAAGCATGATGTCACATAGGGAGGGCAAAGGACCTGTAGAGCAGAGTCCACCAGGGACTGAAAACGGCATCTCTGAAACGGCGGCAGTGGCCGTGGCAGAGGAGGCTTAGCTCTTAGTATTGTTACTGTCAGGAGAGCACGGGCCCATCTCTTTTTGAAAAGAGAAAACAAGTGTTGGTGAGGACGAGGGAAGTCAGGACCCGTGCACTGCTGGGGGCAGGTGAAATTGTGCCACTGCTGGGGAAAGCAGTGCAGCGGCCCCCGAAAAAGTTACACAGAATGGCCATGGGACCCTGCAACCCCACTGGTGTGTCCCCAGAGGAGCCAACAGCAGGGTCTGGAACAGGTCCGTGTACACCCGCGCTCTCAGCAGCGTCACTCACCCGTGTCCATGGATGGATGGACAGACGGACAAGCAAACCATGCTCCATCCACACGGTGGGAGAGTATTCGGAAGTAAGAAGGAAGATTCTGACACAGGCCACACGTGGATGGACCCTGAGGACACTGTGCTGAGATAAGCAGTCACAGGAGGACAAGTGCCTCCTGGCTCCGTTTACACGAGGCCCCTGGGGGTGAAACCCCCAGAGACAGAAGGTGGGATGGCGGTGCCGGGGCTGGGGAGTGTCTAACGGGACAGCAGTTCAGCTTGTGAAGATGGGACAGCTCTGGAGATGGTGGTGACGGCTGCGCAGGGTGAGTGTGCTGAACATCTGAGCTGTGCATTTAATAAGTAAAATGGTAAATTTTATGTGTATTTCACAATAAATTGTTTTCAAAAAACTGGGGCTAGATATTTGCATAGGGAAAGCCTAGGGAAGAGCTGCCCCTCAGGGAGACATATTTGGGGTGTGGCACCTAACTCCCTCTGGGGACTCCATGGCTTTCAGGTGACCCTCCACACCTGAGGTTGGAGGTCGGGCCCAGCAGGCATCCTCGCAGCACTGAGACTGAAGCCCAAGATGGCTGTTGCCCTGAATCCACACCGTGGCCTACCAGACGGTGACTACGTTCTCACACAAGTGACTGCAAAGGATACTGGTGGCCCCGAGACGCAGCCTGGCAGGAGCGAGCGAGCGCAGATCCCAGGATGTCCCCAGATGTCGGCCAGGCCTTCTCCACTTACCCTGTGTCCATACCCGTCTAGAAGCCATTTTTATTTTTATTTCTTTTAAATATTTTTATTGGGGAATTGGGGAGGGGAACAGTGTTGGGGAATTGGGGAAGGGGAACATTGTGTTTTTTCCAGGACCCATCAGCTCCAAGTCAAGTTGTTGTCCTACAATCTTAGTTGTGGAAGGCGCAGCTCAGCTCCAAGTCCAGTCGCTGATTTCAATCTAGTTGCAGGGGTGCGGGGAGGTGCAGTCCACCATCCCATGTGGGAGTTGAACCAGCAACCTTGTTAGGAGCACGTGCTCTCACCAGCTGAGCCATCCAGCCGCCCACTGGCAGCTCAGCTCAGGCGCAGCTCACTGGCCCAAGTGGGAATTGAACTGGTGACCCTGTTGCTCCGAGCTCGCTGTCTTAACCAATTGTGCCACTGGCCGGCCCTAGAAGCCATTTTTTTAAAGGTGCCTGTAGGGACGGGGAATTCCGCCCTGACCCCAGGGCTGGCCTTCCGTTCAGGACTGGGCCAGGCTCAGGTCTTCTGGTCACCGTCTGTGCTGATGGTGACAGCGGCTTCCTCAAGCCTTCCCACCACCTGCTAACAGGGATTCAAGTGCCTGAGACAGAGGCCTGGGCTGTCCACACAGGACGCTGTGAGGAGCTGTGCTCCAACCAGGCAACCAACATGACCTGGGGACGGTGTGTACGGCCGGCCGTACTCAGGGCCTCAGGTCATAGCTGGGTTGTCTGCGTGTCAAAGTTCAAAAGGTGAGGGCATTGCAAGCAGTGTGAAATGCAAGTCGACAGGGCTTGACTCGGGAAACGTGACTTGGAAGACCAGGCTTCTGTGCCAAGAGGGACAGTGTGGCCGGTGACACCGAGGGGACCACTGTCAGGGCAAACGCTGTCTCCTCCTCACACTTCCTGACAAGCTGCAGCCTAGGGCGTCCGCCAGCCTAAGTCCAGCCAGTCATCCAAGTGGAGCCACGGGCCACCGGCAGGGCTGGGCTGCCCCCTGGTGGTGTGCGGTGGGCGTGTAGAGGGCATTCCAAAGGCCGCAGCCCCTCAACTGAGCCACGATTTGCAGAGGCGGCCCAAGCAGGGCCCAAAAGTGCCGGAACACGGATGCCCAGTGGCCAGCCACAGCCCACGGTGAGCCCCTGGAGGTGGCCAGGGGGCCGAGGGACAGACTAGCCTCCGGGGGTGGGGCTGAGCTGGAGGCAAAGCCTTTCGTAATTCTCTGGAAGGACGTGAAGCCCCCTGCCAGCCCTGCCTGGCGGCACGTCTGCACTGAGCCCCCAGTCCTGGGGATGTGTGGGAGAGGGGACTCGAGGCGGCCCTGCCACTCCTGGTTTGGAGGGCCTTCTCTGTGCCTTGGTTTCTTTGGTTTCCTTTGGGGGTTAGGAGATTTGATGGTGTAAAAAGCTGAGGAAGTGAAACCTACCACCATAAGTGGCCGGTGCTGGGGTTGAACACTGGAAACTGGGTCCCATAGTCAGCCCAGCTCCGCGAGCTGTGGACATTTGTGGGGGCGACTCCAGGAGTGGTGGGGGTAGCTGATGGAAGAAGGAAGTTTCCAACTGGGTTCCTCACATTGCCACTGGAGTTCGTGGTGCCCACGGCATGCCCTAAATGCTGGTCCAATGAGGATAGACGGATGTCGCCCTCGGGAGCTTTGACAGGTCATGGCAGCATTTGCAAATGGACTCAGGAGAAGCCCCTGCTGCAACTGTCCAGGCCTGCAGGGTGGTGGCAATGTGGACATGGAATCCCATGAGCGTGCTGACACCGGCTAGATGGGCTTGCCGTCCAGGAGTGGCCCGGTGGTGGTTTTACCGAGGAGGGCAGAGGCACGCTGGGAAGCTTTCTGTGCCCGCGGCCCAGCTGAGATGCCATGCTGGCCCTTCACCACCCCATCCCGATAAGGCCCTGCGCCAGTCACCGATTTACAATGTCAGCCCAAACACACCCTCTACCGCTCTGTGCGGTGGCGCCAGACCCTGGTTTCTGTGCCGGCTGCTGCCACGCTGGGCTTTGTCCACACAGGATGCTGCCAGACCGTGGGTCCAGTGTGTCCACCCCGACTCCTCAAGGTGGGGGCTGCCCTCCGCGAGGCTCTCTGTGCACCGGCCCAGAGGGCTGCAGCCACGCCCGCTGGCTCTGCAGGAGTCGCAGAGGGGCTGGGCTTTTACCCTTCATCTCATCGGCCCTCCCTTCCCAATCTTTGCTCTGGTGTTCACATGAGAAGCTGGGCAAGGACGTGACTTCACCTGCCATGGACTCTGACTGGCTGTGACTGAGCTGGGCCTTCAGAGACCCCAGCGGGTCCTTGTCTCCCTGTAAGTGGCCCAGGACACTCGGGAGGGTCCGCGGCACAGGACAGTCCTGGTGCCGCCATGACTGTTCTGTTACCACGTGCAGCAGCACTTGGGCCCTTGATGCAGGTGGTGCCTCACAACCAGCCATGGAGACAGCCCTGCACACCACGGGCGCCCTCCCCACGGGCGCAGCCCCACACTCAGGCCCAGGCCCCATCTCCGGGGCCCACCCTGCATTTGTTGTCTCCGGGTTTCTGCTTTGACCCCTTTCAGAGGGTGCCGCCTCTCACTAGTTAGCAGTTTCCACACGACTTCCTGGTGGGCTCCCGCATGGATCCCACCCACCTGGCTCAGGAGCCCCCTCACCTCTCCTCTGCCTTGGACTCAACCCCCAATCCCTCAGGACATCCAGTGTCTTCAGCTGCAAACCACCCGCACAGGCCACCAGCGCCTCCTGCTGACCACAGTGCCCTCCGCATAAGAACCAGAGGGGCCCCTCACACAAAAGGTCAGACCAGGGGCGGCACACTGCGGCTCTGTGGGGACCTTCCATCTCAAAAGTCTGCCGACCCCTGGGAGAGCCAATCCTGTCTCTCACAACAATTTAAAAATTATTTGAAAGTCATAAATATATTTTTACATAATCACCATTATGTGAATAATATCCTTGAAAAATTTTATAAATGAAACTAGGATCGTTTTATTTCCATTTTCAACTTTACTTCAGAGCCTGTGGCTCGTGAGCCCCAGTTTGCTGAACCCTGGTGGCTCTTCCATCTCAAAAGTTTGCCAACCCCTGGGTCAGCCCAACAGTTCCTTCCAGCGCTTCCTCTGCTGCTCAGAATAAAACTCTGACCCACTGTGGCTTCGGGGCCTATGTCACCCAGGGTGCCTCCCGCCTTGTCTTCCCCTCCAACCAGCCCTGACCACGCAGGCTCCCACCTCAGAGCCTTGGGCTTGCCCTTCCAGCTGCCTGCAATGCCCTTCCCTGCAGTCTTCAAGTGGCAGCTCCTTGTCATCACTCAGGTGTCCGTGCACATGGCGACTCCCACGGAGGGCTACCCAGCCACTCTCTGGCTACCAGCTGCACTTCACTGGGCCAACAAGACTACTCAACCATCCATTCCCGTGGGCTCCCGTGCTGACAGGGGGCAGGTGACCCAACTCTGGTTCCCATTCATTTTGGTCCCAGGCAGACACACAGGCCCCCAGCGTCCAGTAAAAGAATGATAGACTCTGGGGGCCTGAAAGGGTTTCCATGTACCTGAACGCTTTCACCCACGTGTAGCGCCAGACACTAGAGATAGACCTGCTGCAGTGACGAGGGGAATGGGCGCAGGGTCTGTGAGGACACGGGGTACCTGCACCTCCCCCCAGGCCACCAAGGGGGCACCTGGGCCCAAGGGCACCTCTTATCAGAAATGCTTCCCCGGGGGCCGGCAGAGTGGCGCTGTGGCTAAGCGCTGGCTTGGGAAGCCAGCGGGCCCGGTTCGGTCCCACACGTGAGGGCCAGTGACACTGCCCGCAAAGAAAAAAAAAAAGAAATGCTTCCCTGGGCGGCAGGCACCTCATCCCCATGGGGTCATGGGGGCAGTTCGAGAACCAGCTCCTTAAGCCTGTTTTGTCACCAGTAAAGGACTGTCACCATCCCTACCTCGCAGGGTGAAGGGCAGCATGTGAGCTGCACCTGCAAGAATGCCAGGCCCCTGCGTGGGCCCCGTGAGGCTCCCAGTTACCTCATAGGTGGAGCCGTCTGCACACCACAGCACGCCGTGCCCCTGACGCTGGTCCCGAACCCAGTCGCCATCATACTTGTCACCATTCCTGAGGGACAAACGCAGAGGCCGCTCTCAGGAGGTGGAGAGCCAGGTGGCGGCGCTGACTCAGACCGGCCCCTCCAGCAGGGCTATGGCAGAAACAGGCCCTGAGCAGATGGCCGTGAGCTGCTGCCGTGCCAGGCCCGCCATGGGGGGCAGGCGGCCTGGGTGCTCGGCAGGGCGCGATGACAGGCGCTGGCCCTGACGAGAACATGGCCGCCAGCCCCCAGGTATGCAGAACTTGGGAGAGGACAATGGAGAAGAAAACGGGGGTGAGGTGGGGGGCAACCCACAAATTAAAATGGAAGGATTTTGCACGAGAAACTGGCTCAGGAATTTAAGAGGCCTGATGATCAACCCTGTGGCCGGAAGGCAGGGAAGCTTCTGTAGGCTGCACCCCAACCCCCACCCTCCCAATCTTCCTGTGAGGTATTTTATTGGGGGGGGGGGTCAATGTTTTTCTCTAAACATACAAATAACCAATTCCAGTAACTGAAGGAGGAAGTGCAGAATCACACCAAAACAGCCGTACTTTGACGACTGCACATTGGGGTGGGTGCGGGGGCTGCACTCACTGAAAGGTCATCTGCCCTTGGCCATGTCGCTTGTTGTTGTGAAATGACCCCTGGTACACTTGCCCGTCCTGGTCCACCAGACACCCGTGTCCTAGGGAAGGAGCCAAGAGGCCAGTGTCAGCTCAGGCTGCCTGCCGGGCAAACCCTCCCTGGAGGAAGACAACACACCACCCAGGCTGCAGCAGTCAGCACCCGCCCCCCCCGGCTGCCCTTCCAGGGGGCAGACAGCGCGATTTCAGACGGCACCAGCCGCCGCGACACCAGTGCAAGTGGCTCTGGGGTCTGGCTCTCAAAGGTCCTGGGCGAGAGTGGGAGGGCCGCCACGGAGGGGCCCCTTGGGCGCCCGCACTGAGGCTGCTCTGAGTGTGGCTGGGGCAGCACTGCTATCAGTCAAGATGTTTGTCGGGAGTCTGTTTACGGCTGTGCGGGGCCTCATGGACCCATTTGATGGGCCTGGGTCCGAGGCAGAGGAGACACGTGTGCCTGCAGTGTGTGTTTGGGATTTTCTGGTTCTAGACAGTCTGCCAGTGTGAGGGCGTTCCGACTCTTATGTGGGCAGGTGCTGGACGGAAGGAGAGAAGCGCTGTGACCGCTCTGCTGGCCTCTGGGTGAGCACTTTGGCCTTGCGGCCCAGATGGCTGCCTGCCCCACCCTCCTGGGGCAGAGTCCACCTGCCACCCGTGTGGCCTCCAGACTCGCTCTGCCCAGCAGAAAGAGGAGGACATGACTGAGCTGAGGCGTCAACAGGGCTTCCAGTCCCCAGGAGCCCTGCTGCTGCAGGGAGGACCCTGTGACTGCAGCCATGTGATCAGAAGACCCGTCCAGCTGAGCCCAGGCCCGACTGCTGACCCTGGGGTTGTGAGCAAATAATAAAGAGGCGGTCTTTTGGAGCCTCTAGGTTTTGGGTGGCTTGTCACACAGTGGCGGCTAACGGATGCACAACCCGCGTCGCAGGCACAGCCCTACACACACTGAACTGCAGCAGACACAGTTCCGAGGGGAGAGGGAGGGGCACAGTCACCTCCCACCCCCACCTCCAAGGTCAGGCAGCCGGGGCAGGGGTTCCAGGACCTGAGTGGACATCAGCCTCCCTGGTGAAGGGCAGCTCTGAGTCCATCCAGGCCCACTGAATCCGGGATGGGCAGGGGTGCTCCGCCAGGCACCCTGCCCAGTATAGCGCCTGGCACGCGGCCGACACGCACTGGGTTCAGACCCAGTATAGCGCCTGGCACGCGGCCGACACCTGGGTTCAGGCGAATGTCAGACCTTGTCTCACGCCGTGGGAGAGCTCCCCTTCGTAACGTCCACCGTCTTTGTACTTCATGATGCCGTGGCCTTGAGGCTCTCCCAAAACAAACTGTCCAGAATAGGTGTTCCCTGGGGTGGACAAGGAGGGGAGAGATGGACATTCAGGGACAGAGCTGTCTTCCATGTCCCCTGTGGGACAACGGTTAGTTCCCACTGGTCCTTTGAGCAATGGTGGCAGCAGGTGCCACTTCAAAACACATGAGTCTCGTTATCCTATTTCTGACTCTGGCTTGTGAGAGAAAATGTGTCAGGTGGGTATGGACCCACCCTCCGGGCCTGTAGGGACATCTGATCCCCTCCCCTCAGTCATGTGAGTGCAGACTCCATCCTCCGCTGACCCTCTGTGGACATTATCATGTCCAAAAGCCCGTGGGTGAGCCTTCTGTCCACTGAGAACTGACCACCACGCTTTCCTGTAAGAGTCTGAGGGTCTGGGACAGAGCCTGGCCGAGCAGTGGGCAGCATGGCATTCGTCCTGCCCAGGCTGGCACGCTGCTATTACGATACCTTAGGGAAACCAGGGGTCCCCAGTTTGCAGATGGAAGCGCCTTCCGAATCCAGGAAGGAGGGACCACTTTACGCCAGAGACGGTTTACGAGGAAGGAGTCGGCACGCCCGCCACTGTCTCCACAGCTAACCTGATGAGGCCCAGTGCCGGCAGCCTTCTCCTGTGATCTCTCCATCCACAAACTCGCCTTCGTAATAACTCCCATCTTTAAACAGCAGCTTCCCATGACCTGGTAAAAGACATTGTGACGTGAAGTCAGACAGTGAGGAGTGACTGCTGGTGCCCGCACGTGGCCAGGCTTCGAAGGGCGCAGGTCCTGTGTGTGACTCTATCTCTCATCCAGCACATGCCCATGTCCTCTGCAAACTCACCCGCATACACATTCATCAATAAAAATGTTCCTACACGTGAGCGAGCGCCCTGCTGTCTTGGCCAGAAACACTGCAGAGCCATCAAAAGTACAGAAGAGACCCTGTCCCCAAACTTTCTCGGGGGGGGTGAGGGGATACTATGGCTACCTCATCTCCGTCCACACCAGGGCAGAAGGAGAGACTCTTTGGACATAGGGTGACACTGAAGAATACATTTAAAAAACGTGGACCCAATCTGTCCGGGCCAGGCTCTCACAGGAGTCTCAGATACCGGCCTATGCCTGGAGGACAAGTCAGACATTTCAGCACAAAAGTGAGAAATGTCTGTGTGATAAAAACACTACAGTGAAAGTCACAAGTTTAAAAATATGGGAAATACGGACGGCCAACAGATACAACAAGAGCTCATATGAAAAATTGCAAAAGACCGATTCTCCAGCAGAAAAACGGGCAGAGGATGTGAACAGGGAGAGCCCCAAACAGACATAAAACTGTGTGAGCAGAGCTGTGGGATGTCTGGGCCTGCCTGGGGCTTTCTCTCCTCTGTGATTGTGACTTTCTGCAAAAGTGGGTAAGCTCTTTATCATTAGAAATAAACCATAAAGGCAACTGCCTCTATTTTCACTTTGGCAAAGACGAACTAACACTCCATGGAGGATTTCCAACTTGTAGCTGCCCCTGCCCCTGAGAAAGTGGCAGGCTGAGGGGTCTTCTGCGGCCCCAGTGCCCCTGCCTGGCCTTGCTGCCGGCCACCAGGGCAGCATGAGGGCATCTTGTCCCGCAAGCCCCAGTGCTGCAGGAAATGGCCTTTCCTCGGCAACAGTGAGAGCATGAGGGCCCAGTGCGGCTGGCACCGCTGCCACCACTGTCCCAAGCTCCCTGAGGAAAAGCCACCTGTGAGGTGGCGGCTGCGGGAAGAGGCCACAGATGTTTCGTACCGTGTGTCTTCCCTCCTCTCCATTCCCCTTCGTATCGAAAGAAAGAATTCGGGTATATGTAGACACCGTAACCTGAGGATTGACAAGAAGACACAGGTGAGCACATGACATAGGCTACCTGGCTGACACTCAATGAACACCCAGCAGTCTGGGGGCACCGCAGGACAGTGTGCAGCCCCCCTTGGGAGGCTCTGAAGGTATGTGCACTTCACCTCCTGGGAACTCCCCAATACTGCTGCCCAGAGGTTCAGTTTGGGGGTCAGGGCTTTTTCTGTTTACGGTCCATACATCCACTCCTTCATCCCATTATGCACCAAACAGCAGGATCTCCTACTCAGTGCAGACAGGCAGGCCCAGGGGGAGGGGAGCTAGAATGCGTTGAGCGCCGGGTTCCTGAGAGACGTGGCGGTGCGGGAAGGGGTTTGGGAGCCTTCCGGGGGAGGGGACATTTGAGCTGCGCCTCATGTGCTAAGATCAAAGCCCAGCTTCATGTGTTGCCCTGTAGCCGCTGAGCGCACCGGCCCCGAATTCCCAACTCCGGCGGTGCCAGGAAAGGACAGGCCCCGCGCCACCAGCCCCGGGGTCTTCAGGGCGCAACGTGGGCGCCGCGGTTCTAAAGCCGTGCGGGCGTCAGCACACGGCCGCGGCCGCCGTAAAGATCGGCTTCCGCCCGAAGACAGCGGCGTGGACTCGGAGGTCACGGCGGCCCCTTTGCTTTGGCGCTAAGAACAGGTCCTACCACGGCTCCGGGCCGCGCGGCAGGTCGCGCCCCGTGGACCCCGCCGCCCGTCCAGGGTCGGGGCCCCCGGGGGGCCCGCCAGGGACCCGGGACGGCTCCGGGGCTCTGCCTCCTCCCTCCTCCCCCGACGGAGGGCCGGTAGGGCGCAGGGCGGCCGCTCGCGCCGTGGCCCTGCAGGGTCTGCAGCCATTACCGTCCTGCGGTGGTCGCCCCTGCGGGTCCCGCGGTTGCAGGCGGGAGGTTGGGCTTCTCTGGCTGGCGGCTGCCATTTTGCCTCTAGAGGTTTCCCTTAGCAACCAGCAAGGCCCTCCTCCATTGGCTCGTTAGCCCTGTGGGGGCGTGGCCTTGGGCTCAGTCTCTGGGCGGTCGCAATCTCTGGAGCGGACGTCTCCGGCGCGGGAGCCACAGAACGCGCCTGCGCCTGCGCGGCGCGGCGTAGTTCCGCCGCGTGCGACCCTTCCGCGGAAAGGACCGCCCCCGCCAACGGCCGGGGCGCCGGCACCGGAAGCGGAAATGGTTGGAGGCCCTTGGCCCCGCCCGGCGGCCATATTGGAGGCCCGGAGGCGGTGCCGCGCAATACGGAGCGGAAGTGCTCGGCCACCTCTTCCCGGACCGAGCGAAGCGCCGGCGCGGCCCCCGCTCGCGTCCTCCTTCCCGCGGCTCTCGGAGACCGCGCTCGGCCGCCGCCGCGCCGCAAGGTACGGGCGGGGGGCCCGGGGGGCGGGGGCGGGCGGGGGCCGGGAGGGGCGGGGCCGGGGCCTTGTCGGGGCGGGAGGCGGCCCGCCGGCCCGGGGTCCCCGCGGCGTGTCGGGCGCGGCGCCCGGCCCGGAAGCCAGGCGGCCGGCGGGGGCCCCAGGCGCGGGCGCGAGGCGCGGGCTTCTCCTCGGCCTCCGCGCGGGCCGGTCTGGTCCCGCTTTTTACTTGGTCTTCTCTGCGGCCGGGGGCAAAGCCGTTCAGCCCAGCGCCGCGGGGCAGGTGGCAGGGCCCAGCCGGGGGCCAGGCGGCGTGCCCGCCTCCGAGAGCCGCCGGTGGGCAGATGAGAAAGGGACCGTCCCACGAAGTAAACCAGGGCGACGCGGGCTGCACAGCACGGCCGGCCGCGGAGCAAGCCTGGAGGGCGTGCGGAGGGCGGCGCCCCGGGGCGGGCCCGAGGGGCTGGTGCCGGCTCAGAGACGGAGCGAGGGGTGCGCGGGTCTCGCCAGGGCCTTCCCGCCCGGCGGGGACGGGGCTGCAGCTGAAAGCAGGCTGTTTGGCTCCAAAGTTCACCTCGTGTGGTTATACTCGTAGACGGTGAGCGTGATCAGGACGTAGGGCCGTGTTTCAGTATATACGTCGCTGATCAGATAATGTGAAGTTGGCTAATGTGTTTTTGGAAGGTTTCTCCCACATTCAGTTGAAAGAATGATTTCTACCTGACAGTGCGTAGTTTAGAGGATAGCCAGGTATTTTTCTCTCTAGTAATTACTCTTTTTGCCTTGATTCAAGTAAAAGTGTTTTAATGGTAAACATGTAGGTCATAAAAAAAGTGAATCAAGAGAAAATTTGTAAGGAACTGTAGGATAAACAATATTAACTGATACAGCTTTCTGCTGGCTTGGCTTTGGCCTAAACCCGGGGCCGGCCATCCTAGGTGATGGGTTCTAGTTTAGCTCCTTTTATTTTTTTTTAGAGGGCAGTGTCACTGGCCCTCATATGTGGGATCCGAACCGGGGCCGCTGGCTTTCCAAGCCAGCGCTTAACCACCGCGTCACTCGGCCGGCCCTAGTTTAGCTCCTTTTGGATACAGAATTCTCCCCAGTTGAATGCAAAGCTGTACCTGCCAAAAAGATGGGGGGCAGAGAGCCATCCTTCACTGTTCAGTGCAGTCATGTGTCGCTAATTGACATGTGTCCCATGAGAGCAAAGGGCACTTCTTGGTCTCCTGGACACTTCTGGAACTCTGCCATAGCCACACGATGGCTCCAGGAAATGGTGTCATGGGATCACAGTTGCCCTTTGTGACGCAAACTTGATGGTGTGGCCGCTCAGGTTATTTTCATTTTAAGCTGTGTGATTGGAAGGTATTTCCTTTTGAGACCGAGGACCACATCATGAACCTGCCAACCTCCATCTCAAAGACAGGCTGTTCTCAGTGCCCCACTGTGGACAGGTGGACGTGGCGACTAGCCGATGTGAGCCATGGGTTTCCGTCTGTGCATGGCAGGGGCTGCTGGGTCAGCAAGCCCATTTTCCACATGAGGAAACTGAGGCCCCGTGGCCACACAGCTCAGGGGCCTTGAAAACAGGTTCGGCCAGTTGGCTTGTGGTCCCCAGCCCCGCATGGCCTCTGCCGGGAGATGCCACCCGCAGGTTGGGACAACGGTGTGCTTTGCCCTGGCACCTTCACCAGCTTAGGGACGGCAGGCGCCCAGGACCTGTGGGTCCTTCTCATCTTGAGGTTTGGGTAGTGGCCTGCTTGGCTGCAGGAGCTGAGGTCAGGCGGGGCTCTGGTTGCCCCTGACTTTGGGCAAGTGGCTTCGCCTGTTGAAGACTCGGTCCTCTTTAGTAAAATGGGGTGATGACACCCACTCCTTTTGGGCATCTGGGTTCGCACAGGTTAATTCCTCAGGGAGTCACAGCAGCATGTTGAAATAGTTACGAGCAGATGGGGTTACCTCCACTACAGATAAGGAACTGGGCCACAGACAGGTGACTACCCGAGAATTGATGTGACATTCTCCTCTTGGTGGAGTGGAGAACCTGGCCCTGGTGAGACCAAGAGACACACAGCTGGCTGCTGGCACCAGGGCGAGCAGCCTGGGCAGAGACCACGGCAGGACCTAGAGAAGGGGGCTGCCGAGGGCACCCGGGAAGGCGAGGGAGCAGCGGCCCGTGCTGTGGCAGGCCCCACACTCCACGGTCACAGGAGGGATGGGACTCAGGTGGCGGTAGCAGAAATGGAAGTCACCCTGAGCTGCTTTGCATGTCACGTGCCTTCCTGGCCGTCCACCAAAGCGTGTCGCCAGCTCGTTTCTTTTTCCAGGATGACGCGTGGTAGAGGCACACGGAAGAAGGGGACAGTGCAGGTCAATGCTGGACCCCGAGAAAACCTCCTTGGGCGGGGCAGGGAAAAGCGGTCAAATCCTTGAATGCATTTTATTTAATTTAGAAGTGTTCTGTGATGTCCTCAGGTACAGAATGTCCGAAGGGGACAGCAGTGGAGACTCCGTCCATGGGAAGCCCTCTGTGGTGTACAGATTCTTCACCCGACTTGGACAGGTTGGTTGTTGGATGTTCACTGTGAATATTTGAACAGGAAACTGTTGTTGACCCTGGGCCATTTTCCCACAGGGCGTCAGTGTGCCAGCACTCCTGGTGCGCAGAGCGGCGTTTACACTTTCAAAAACGGCTTTCCCTCTGCCGTGAACACACGCTCGTGTCTTCTGCAAAAGGCCAGACACGGGTGGGTTAGGCCTTGGGGCCACATGCAGTCTCTGCCACGCACTTGTTTCCTGGGTTGTTTTTTTCCAGTCTGTCAGTGTGAAAACCATTCTTAGCTTCCGGGTAGTACAGATAGGGCGGTGGCCCCTATTCTGCTCTTGCTGTCCCCTCTCCCGGCCACCCATGTCCACGTTCACATGGCTTGGTGGGGAGGGGCCCTCACACCCCTCGCCTGGGTCTGCACACGGTTGTTGGACCCTACGCTTGTGGGCGGTGACAATAGTGGGCTGTGACGAGGCCTGCAGCGGCCAGCAGTCTTGACAAGATACTCAGACACTGTGTGTGAGCGTCAGTCGTGGGGCAAGAAGCCTCCTTCTGTGAACAAGCTGCATGTGGTGCTGCTGTTTGGGCTCAGAATGAAAATGTATTTTTAAAATTAGAAAACAAAACGAGAATTATTATTATTTTAAAGATTTTATTGGGGAATTGGGGGAGGGGAACAGCCAAGTTGTTGTTCTTCAATCTTCGTTGTGGAGGGCACCAGTCACCATCTGGCTTCCCGTTGTCAGCTCGTGGCCTCTAAGCTCAAGATGCCGTGTTCAGTCTTAGCTGCAGGTGGACGTAGCCGCCATCCCATGTGGGAGTCGAGCCCGGCAGCCTTGTTAAGAGCGCACGCTCTAACCTTTGCACCACCCTGCTTCCTAAAACAAGAATTCTAGAAGTTGGGTGAGGGATGGGTTTGCGTGGGCTCAATATTCTTTATTTTTTTAATTTAGAGTAAAAACGTTTCTTTTTTTAAAACTTACCAGTTACAGTTGACATTCAGTATTATATTAGTTTCAGGTGTACAGCGTAGTGGTTAGACATTTATATAACTTACAATGCGATCCCCGATAAGCCTAGTCCCCACCAGGCCCCACACAGTTACCACAACATCACTGACTAGATATTCCCTGTGTTGTACTTACATCCCAGGACTGTTTCCTAACTACCAATTCGTTGATCTCACTTTTATGACTGGTTGAAATTTTTTTTTTTTTTTTTTTTTTAAAGCTGAGCCATCCTGCCACCTGTTGGCAGCTCAACGGCAACTCAGCTCGGGCTGGCATCGAACCGCCATTGCTCAGAGCTCAGCTTGCACTCTTTTTTTTAAAACATTTTATTTATTTATTTATTTTGAGGGCAGTGTCACTGGCCCTTATCTGTGGGATCCAAACCGCGGCCGCTGGCGTCCCAAGCCAGCGCTTAACCACAGCGCCACTTGGCCGGCTCTCAGCTTGCACTCTTGAGCGAGCTCTTAACCTACTGAGCCACTCGGCCGGCCCTGAAAATTTTCATAATTAAAACTTAAACAATTTCAGAAGTAAAGTTAGGCAACACATATACTAATTACACATGCACACACATTGGACGTGTGTAAAACCAAGGCGCCCTCAGGAAACGCAGGCTCCACACCGGGGTTGGGCCTGGGAGCTGAGTCCTGAGTGTCGGCAGCAACGCCAGGGCCTCCCGCTCTGCCTCAGGCCAGTCCTCTCCTGTCACCATGACGAGCCCTCGGGCGGATGCCCCGCGGTGGGTTGTCTGCTGTGACTGATCGCTCAGGGATGGCCCTGCCTCAGGAAACACTGCAAATCAGTTGGGGATTGATGGTCATTGTCCCAGTTCTGGGCAGCTGACTTCCATTCTGAAGTAGGACGTGCACTTGGTCATCAGAGTTTCAGGGTCTGAGATGTGTTCGAACTCTTGTCGTTCTAGATCTATCAGTCCTGGCTAGACAAGTCCACACCTTACACAGCTATGCGATGGGTGGTGACGCTGGGCCTGAGTTTTGTCTACATGATTCGGGTCTACCTGTTGCAGGTAGGTGTGGCCACGAGGACACTTGGCTGTCTCCACCTTTATGCGAATGTGGTGTTGGCTGCGACGTTGGTTTTTGCTTCTGTATCCGGATTAGGTGGGTTGATGGGGAAGGAACTGGTCTCTGATTACTTTCAGTTAAGCACCAAACGTAAGAAAAATTTCAGTGACTGTCTTTTCAACTAGGATCATTTACAGTTCATCCTGCGTTTGTCACACTGGAGACACCAGGACACCAGGACAGTCTCAGTGGCAGTCTGGGCCCACTGAAACTGACAGCACCCTCCCTCCTGCTCTCCACTTTCCTGGTCTGGTGCCCCCCCCCCCACCTCGGGACTCCTGGGGCCAGTCACCTCACTCCCTGGGGCCCTGAGTGATGCTGGCTCCTACGGGTGTCACTGCTTGAGTCTAGTTTCAGCTTTCTGACTTGAAAAGTTTTAAGGCAGAAAAATCTCCCAGTGTTTGCATGGGAATTGTGAGTGTGTAAAACCACCAGTGCAGTGAGTGCTGCTTCGGCGTGGGCAGACCTGCTGTGGCTACAAATGGACGTCGGTGCAGGACGAGATGCACGCACGCCACGCGTCCAGGGCTGGCTGCAAAACATGTTCACCTCATTCGGACTTGCTCACGTTCCGGCCCTGGACGTTCCTGGGAGAGCTTGGGAACACTCCCGACAAGTGTGGTCGCACTCCAGGCCCAGGGGGGTGTCCCAGCTCAGGTGGCCGCTGGCTGAGGGCAGGGCGTCTGCACCTGGCATGTGTGCCAGTGTCACTCAGTGCCCAGCGCCCTGCCCCTGGAGCCCCAAGGTGCGGCTCGGCCACATGGCTTTGAGAATCCCTCCTTTTCTGCTGCCTTCCTGGGGGAGCTGGTGGCCTCAGGTGTTTTGTGCATCTGACGGGACGCCCCTGGCTTGCCCACTGTCAAGACCCACACAGCAATTTGAGACAAACTGTCACCATGGACATCCCTGCCCTTGCTGTCACTTGTCATTAAGCTCCCTGCTGTGGGTAAACGTGTGCACTTCTGAGTTCAGATAAAACTGGGTTGAGGTTGTGGGTTGTGAACGCGGTCGTTCAGGGGGTGGGGTGGCTGGCGTGTCACTGACCTGTGCTGCTTCTTTTCCAGGGCTGGTACATCGTCACCTACGCTTTGGGGATCTACCACCTCAATCTTTTCATAGCTTTCCTTTCTCCAAAAGTGGACCCTTCTTTAATGGAAGACTCAGGTAGAGTAGCGTCGGCCCACTCTACTGTTTGTTTCGGGAGGGCTGTGGTTTCATGTACGTCACAGGGTTGTTCCATTTTCTCTAGAAACGCTGGAAATCCGGATTCCGAGACTGTCCTCTTGGTGTTGAAAGTGTCCCTAGAACTTGGGGATTATAAGTTTGTAGAATGACTCGTTACACCCTCTTCCACGTGAGGTGGGCGTTCCTTCCGTCCTCTCCGAGATGCAGATGAGGAAACTGAGGCACGCAGGGTCATGTGACTTGTCCAGGGCCACATGGCAGGCGAGCGGAGCAGGGCTGGGACCTGGGCTGCTGACTCCAGAGCCTCCGTCCCCGACAGCCCGCCTGCCTCGCATCAGTTAGGCCCCTGCTCACGGAGCCAGGGTAACCAGAGGCTTCCGTGGGCAGCCCACGGTGATGGTTGGGGCCCACTGGGACGCTGACTGCTCACTGATGGTCAGCCCCGTGGAGGGGGTGCTCTCTGATTTCCCAGGATGGTGGGGTGAAAAGATCTTGGTTCACGTTGCTCCTGGCCGTACCTAGGCCAGGTAGAGGGCCTGAGTTGCAGACGTCTGCTGCCACGGTTGAAAAAACTGGAGTGCAGTTCACTGCTCGTGGATCTCTGTTAGGGGAGAGGCGCTGAATGCTCGTCACTTTCTCCGGACTTCAAATTATGACTAGAAGCCTATGATTTTGCTTTATGGACTAATTAAAGTATTAAATGAAGCACATCCCCTTTGTTGAATGTTGCCATTTGGGAGAACTAGGAAATAATTCAGAGGCCCTGTCTATAACGGGAGGCGCCTGTCTTGGGGGGTGAGGTGAGAGGTGTGGGAGAGCCTTACTCAGCCCAGGAGCCTGGCTCCCAGCAGTCCAGGGCTTTGGAGAGCAGACACCCCACCCGGCTGTGTCCCCACCATTGTGTGTAAATGTTCGCTCGTGTTTCCTTCCCTGCCTTTGTGTAGTGCAGTTGGTGTGTTCCTGAAAGTCGGCGTGTGGTTGAACCTTGATACAACCCTATAAAGTGTGTAGTGGTTCTTTTGAAAAGGAAATTCTCATACGAACCTTCTAAAGCAAAGACTTGATTTCTGAATCGGCTAAAAATCCTTTTGGTCTTTGGTTAAATGACAGTCTGTCATTGGTGCTTTAGTGCAGAAGTGCTAGGGAGGAACTTGTAACGTAGTCACGGAGGCGAGGGTGACGCCTCTTTCCTCTGATGGACGCTCTGCCTTGCAGATGATGGGCCCTCGCTACCGACGAAGCAGAATGAAGAGTTCCGTCCGTTCATTCGGAGACTTCCGGAGTTTAAATTTTGGTGAGTTAATTCCTCAGGTACTGGTCCTCAGGTGTGGGCGATCAGACTGCGAACAGACCGTTTGTTCTCATCCGCCAGCAAGTTAGACCTAGAGAAGTGGGGGTTGTGGGGGTTGCTGCTCTCATGGGAAGTGCCGCACTCTGGGGTGAAGGTTGGCTTTCCCCCAGGCCTCCTAAGGCAGTGACATCTGTGTGATGTCGTGACAGGAGCGAGTGTGACAGGTGGACATAGGTGACTCCCCCCCCCACTGTCGGAGTCATGGGGCTCCGTGACCTGGCCTGTCCTGTGTTGGTTGGATCAAAAACTGAAGGGAGCGCGCTGCCGCATCTTCCTTTGCACTTGGGATGCTGCACGCGGGACCTGGCCGGTGCTCAGCTTGTCTGGGGCAATGGGCGTGAACTGCAGGCGAGATTGGGGGTCTGGCAGCCCCCAGGAAGCTGGCCTCTGATCTGCAGAAAGGGGAGAGCCGGGGAGGATAGCATGTGGGCCATGGCCTAGAGGGTGGGGGCGCGCCTGGTGATGCCCGGGCCCCAGGACACTGCCTGGCTGCAGGGGAGCGGCCCGGGCATGCGGGGCTGGGGCGGGCTGAGACCCGAGGCTGGAGGAGCGCACATCGGAGTTGTCCCCAGCCGCCGGCCTCAGCGCCTCTTCACCGGTGTTTCGCACTTGGAGTCATCTTAGAAGAAAACGTGGAGCTGTCAAGGGACGAAGCAGGCCACACATCCCATGTTCGCAGGGCCAGCTCACTCCTGCGGGCAGACGCTGTGCAGCCCGGGCGCTGACCTGCCCTCCTTCCTTTAGGCACGCGGCCACCAAGGGCATCCTGGTGGCCATGGTCTGCACCTTCTTCGAGGCGTTCAACGTCCCCGTGTTCTGGCCCATCCTGGTGATGTACTTCATCATGCTCTTCTGCATCACCATGAAGAGGCAGATCAAGGTAAGCCCTGGCCATGGCCCGCGAGGCGTGCGGGCGCAGGCCTGGGCAGGAGGGGGGTGGGGTCTGCGCGTCCGCACAGGCAGCGGTGTGCCGCCTCCCACCAAGGCCATCTGCGCAGCGGTGCTGCCGCCCAGGGTTGGGGCCCTTGGCAGGCAGCTCAGGGGGGCTGTGCCCTTGACCCGGGCCTGGACCCGCTGGATGAGAGCGGGTATGCCCACAGTACTCTAAAACGGACCTGGGCAGACATGACCGTGCAGTTTGTCGGGGTGCCTCCCAGCCTGGCGCCTGTCCTGCACGCAGGGGCCTCGCCCACTGGCCCGGCCGGCCTAGTGGGCAGTGAGAGCTTTGCGGTGGCGCCTGGAGGCCCATTGCCGGAGTCTTGGTTTCATCGCCCGACACAGAGGAGGTGGTCCGTGGGGAAGCCGTTCTGAAACCAGCGTGTCTGTCTGTCCCCAGCACATGATCAAGTACCGGTACATCCCGTTCACGCACGGCAAGAGGACGTATAAGGGGAAAGAGGACGTGGGCAAGACCTTCGCGAGTTAGAGGCCGTGCAGGCTGGCCGGCCCGAGGCGGGTTGGAGCCATTGTGACGCCACCTTCCTCCGCCACATAAAGTAGTTGATGACCGGGGTCGGATTTTCTTTCTAAAAAGGAGCTTCAATTATTTGTAATTGAAATACCAGGTTCTCGAAGAAACTGGCATTTAAACTACATTGCATTGATTGGTTTTTCAGTGACGGTCAGGTGTTTAAATGGACAGGACTGTAGCGAGCCACAGGCTGGGCGGAGCTGGGCGGGGGGCGGGGCCTGGAAGGACCCAGCCCCGCCTTCCCTGGGAGCCACAGGCTGGGCGGGGTTGGGCGGGGGCGGGGCCTGGAAGGACCCAGCCCCGCCTTCCCTGGGAGCCACAGGCTGGGCGGGGTTGGGCGGGGGCGGGGCCTGGAAGGACCCAGCCCCGCCTTCCCAGGGACGCCCGGAGCCCGTCGCCCAGCCCGAGGGCGAGGCCCCCGAGTCCCGCGTGGGGGAAGGAACGCTTCCAAGGTGAAGTTCCAGAAACGCTGGGGTTCTCATGCCAGTTTCCCAATTGCATCTCCGCGGAGATGTGTCAAGTCGGCCTCTCTCATAGTGACTCAAAACTTTGTTAATAACTACATGACTGCTTCGGGCCTGGAATTATAAATATATATTATATTTTAATTGTTTGAGATTATTTTGACATATTTCTTTCATATACAGAGTTGTTTTGATTAATTTAAATGTTTTCATGCAGCAGTCCCTTCACAGAAACAGCTGCCTGGTAAGAGCAGCCATTTCTGTGGGTTCTAACATGCTTTTCACCTGGGGGAAACAACTGACACGCATGTCAGCTTTTTTGATGTGAAAAAAAAAACAGTACTCGTAAACATTTTGCTAAGTAACTTTTTAATTCCAACTTTATTAAAGATGGTGCCCCCTTTCTCGTGTAGTCTTTATCCAACTCAACAGCCCGCTGCCCGTCAGAGCCACTTTTGCCAAGGGCAACAGGACAGACAGAAGGTGATCTCGGCTGTCATCGGGGCAGACACTGAAGTCAGTCTTTTGTCCCAGGTCCAGAGGGGGTTTGCTTGCTTGTCACCCTGGTCACCGTTTCCCGTTGTCTCAGGGTTTTAGACGACTGCTGACTGCGCCTTTCCTTTTGCCGAGTTTTAACTATCTGAAATGGAGTTCCTCTGGCTTTGAAGAGGCCACCTGATTCTGGGTTTTGATTGGTGCTTCCATTTCAGGATGGCATGGACTCGGCTGTGCTCCAGGGAGCTGCACCTTTCACAGCTTCCCTAGTCCACGCTCAGGCCTAAGGTGCCTGCCGGGATGCTGTGCGCTCGGCCAGAGCATGACTAGAGCTTTTCAGCTTTAAAGGGGAGGCCTGCTCTGGGGCTCCTTGTCTAGAGGTCTGCTGGTCAGTCGGGCCATGGTCACAGCAGCGTGTCTGGCAACTGCCCGTGACCTTTGTTAACGAGGCTGCCGAGCTGTGTCTATTCCTGGACACCGGCTAAGTCGCACTCAGGAACGGCCTGCGCAGGCCTATGCCACACGTCTGTGCTGTCCCCCTCCCGGGGGGGACGTTACAGCCGTGGCAGAGGTCACCCCCAAGAGGGCACTTGACACCAGCTTCATGGAACCCGAGTTTCACTTCACCCTCACGGTGCCCTCAATTTGTTCTGTAAGGATGCCTACGGCCACGTCCTGTCTCTTCTGCAAGTTAGCGTTAAAACCCCCAAAACAAAAAAAGGTGGCAGGAAGTTCGCTGCACACAGGTGACTTTATGGAGCCGCCCACCGGCCTCTGTGGTGGTTTGGCCTTAGAAGATGGAACTTGACCCTCCAGCTGGCCCTGCCCCTCGGGAGCCCTGGGCAGGCAGGAGGAGACCCTGGGCCGGCAGTGGGCCCAGGCGTAGACTTGCACTTTCTGAAACAGCACACAGACTTGACACGCATTAGGAGGTACATGCCAAATATCTTAGAAATTGGGCTCCTTGGTTTCTCCTGGCCACTGAGCAGCCAGCTCTGGTGACGGACGAGGTCCGGGGGGGTGGCTGCTGACCTCGCTGCCAAAAGCAGCTGCATTCTTTGCTCACTCAACACTTGCCTGTTCAGGCCAAACCCTTACCGTCTGCCTGATGTTGGCTCATTTTCTGATCATATAAATGAATGGTGTCCTGGCCCGTTCCTGAAAATAGTTCTCAACTGTGGTTTGGGGAAAGGGACGGAAACCTAGAACCTTGTCCCAAGGAGTGACATTCCTGAAGTGACCAGGCTGTGGGAGCAGGGTGGGGAAATGGGCCCCGGCAGTGTCGCAGTCACCATCCACAGGCTCGGTGACTGAGCTCAGGGGAGCCCCCCCTAGACCTGGGCCTGGGGCCTCAGACCAGCTGTCCAGCCTGTCCTGAGCTGCTAGCAGAGCCTTTGATAAGGAACTAAGAAATGTGAGGATTTTATGATTCCTGTGCAAGTAGTTAACCTTGAGAATCCAGTTTTCTCCCGACACCAGGCGACTCCTGGGTCCCTCTGTTCTCTGGTCACCGGAAGTGCCGCAGGTAGACGAGCTTCTGGGGAGGGAACTTCTCCCTGCACAGGGGACACTCCGTCTGTGGGGGGAGGAAGAGGTCACATGGGCTGTGTCCCCTGCAAGAGCACCCAGGCCCTCCCCCGACATTATCTCCAGTAACATGGGGTGCCCTCTTTTCAACTTAAAGACAGGAAAAAAATCGGCAGTTCTTCAGAAGTAGCGAGCCTGAAAGGAAGGCCTTAACCTGGGCAGTTAGGAAGAGGGGCAGGGAACAGTGACCAGGCCGAGAAGATGGCCAGCCTGTCCAGGGGTGACTCAGGGACGTGCGAGGGGGATCTGCTGCTTCTAACAGCTGTGTTGAGAGCAGTGGGACGCAGAGGCCCAGAGGGGTCTTGGAGCTGCTGGACGGGCTGCCTGAGCCCCTCGGGAGGTTCTGGGAGGAACATGCCTGCCTCGCGGTCCCACCCCTAAGGAGCACCTGGCTGGAACCCCGCCAGGTTCCCTCGGGCTGAAGGCCGGCCTCTTGCCTGCCAGGCACCCCCTGAAGCCCACGCAGAGGGGCACCAGCGCCTGTGCTCCTGAGGATCCCAAAAGGCAGCGACGGGACCCAGGCACGGGTTCTAGAGCAGCTCCAGCTGGGCGGAGGCTGCAGTTCCCTTGAGTCCCCCCACCTGATGCAGACACAAGCATCCTCAGGTAAGCAGCAGCACCGAGCCCTGAAATGCTGCAGGAAACCAGGTGAGCACCATGTCCGTTTACCAGCCCTGCCTGGGTGGCCCTTGCCCTCCCAGCCCGAGAAGCTGGATTGGGGCTGAGCCCGCCAGCTGAGGCGGCACAGGCACTGGGGTCCGGGGGTCGGCACGGAGGTGAGAGGCGGCACAGCGTGTCCCACTCCCGCCACCTGGCTCAGTACACTCCACCACCCTGAGGTCTCAAAGGGCCAGGGCAGATGGCTCTGCACTGGGGGTTCCCACGTGGGCAGTCAGGGCGGGCGCACGTCCAGCTGGAGGAGGGTCCGGCGTGCGGGCAGGCTAGGGCTCCCCAGGCGTGGCGTGGGGCAGAGGTGCCCAGCAGGGCCACCCGGGAACGGAATTCCTACCAGGATGCTCCCAGGCACCAGTGGCGGCTCCAGCCTGCTTTTGGCAAAGTGTCAATATGGCCATGGCAGCCCTTGCCCCAATATAGCCCTATACCTGGCTACCGGGGCATTTAAAAATGTCCTCCCCCCGAGGTTACAGAGGCAGGCTCCTGATTGCAGGGGCCGCCTGGGCTGGCCGAAACACCTGCCCAGGGCGCGCTCCAGAAGCATGGCTGCTGACCTTGGTGTCGCACCACTGGGTGATGCACTCCCAGCAGAACAGGTGGCCGCAGGGCGTGGCTGTCGAGTGCCGGCGTTCCTCCAGGCAGAGGGTACATAGGGACTTCCTGGAAGCCACTCTTTCTTCCGTGTGGCTCCTGCGGGGGGGGGGGGGGAGGCGACAGTGAGCCTCAAAGGCCTTGCTGAGTGCAGGGGGACTTGGTTCCCAGAGGCCTGCGGCAAGCCCATGCCCTCGGAGCCAGCCCCGCACACCTGCGCTGCGACAGGCCACGGTGCAGCTTCCACTCCCGCCGGGCACGCTGCCTCTGCCGGAGGCTATAGAGCTGCAGGCCCACAGTCAACGCCAGGTGCAGCAGGGAGATGAACCCCAGCAGCCGGTAGCTTGCACGAGCCCGCGGGTCCTCTGCAGGTGGGCGGTAGGTGCGGAGCTGTCAAGGACCCCGAGGGAGCAGCCATGTGACCAGCTGGCACAAAGATTGTGCAGGGGGCCAGGCCTCCCCCACCACTTGGGTGCCTTATCGAATGAGGACGAACTGCCCTCTTGGCACACAGGGGACAGAGAATGACCTTGGGGCCCCCAGCTGAATGAGCGGGGCCTGAGCACTGGGGGGGGGGCAGCTGAGGGATGCCGCTGGACAGCTTGGGCCTCACTTCCGACAGGAGCCAAGCACTGAGCCAGGAAGACGTGCACAGAGCTTGGAGTCTGCAGGCCACTGTGGCTGCAGGTGAGGACTCAGGGTCGGGGGGCGTCCAGGGCCCCACCTCTCAGAGAGGAAAGGAGTTGGCCTGAGGAGCACTCCACGGGGCAGGAGAAGCCCACGTGGCAGATGCTGCCAGCCAGCTCCTCTGTTGCAGGAACAGAAGTTTCCCGCTGTTTAGAAGGCAGCTGGCAGCAGGTGATGCTATGCTACCCAGCCTCTCCAGCAGCTAGCGATGGGTGCAGCTTCTGGCCACATCCTTGAAGAGCAAGTTGGTTGCTCTCCACGTGCTGTCTCCCCTCCCTTGGCCGGGAATGGGGGCAGCGAGGTGGCCAGGCCCCCGGTGCCTGTGTAGAGAAGAGCCCATGGCCGCCCCGATGCCCCAGAAGGGGGAACAGCCCATTAGGCTGAGCCCGGGGTTCCAACTCAGCAAACACTCTTAACACACTGAGAGGTGATGAGCCATCAGCGCTGTGTGTGAGCACGCTAAGGGCCAACACAGGACAGAGAGGAGGGGGTGAAGGAAGGGGTGGCGTGGGCCTTTCTTACAGGGAGAGTGACGCTGAGAGCGACCCAGGAGAGCCAGTCTGGGTACACTCTGGCGGGCGGGGCCGAGGCAGGCTTTCTGGGGAATCCAGAAGCAAGGGCATTGGCTGAGAGTCCACGTGGTCACGGGGTCACCCTCAGGAAGACATCCCTACACCTGACCCTCCCTCAGAGCAGTCTGGAAGGGAGTCATGGTACCCAGGAGCCCGGGCCACAGACCCCTTCTCAGAGCACAGGGCAGGGTGCCGGGCCTGGAACCCAGGGTGGCCCGCATGTGCGGCCACAGGAAGACACACGCCCTATCTGCAGGCTTTGTGGAAACGACTTCCTTAGGTCTCTCAGGAACACGTGACCTAACGAAGCCCAATTGAGGACTGTGACCCCAGCCGGCAGCTGTGCGAGCCCAGAGGCCCTGAAGATCCAACTGTTTGAGGACAAACCCGAATGGAGCAGTGTGGGCGGTACCCGCACTTACATAGGTGACACCAGTGAGCCGCTTGGCCAGGTGGTAGAAGGCGCCATGGACGTAGAACCAGGCGACGTGGAGCCGCTGGAAGCAGCCTAGGCCCCATCGGAATGCCAGCACGGCCCGCACGATGGCCTTCCTCTGCTGCTCCGTCAGGGCGGCTGCTCGCCGGTGTACCCAGCGCCGCACCCCCGACCGGCCGCGCACGCTGGGAGTCAGGCTGCCCTGCGAGGGCCGGGCGCCGCCGCCGTCCGCCTGCAGCTCGTGCTCCAGGTGGAGCAGGGCCTTGTCCAGCACATAGGGCAGGACGCTGTGCAGAGCGACCAGCACACCACGGCGCAGCCTCGATGGCACGCGGCGCCGGGATGGGTCCACCTGGACGACCCCGACGTACTCCTCCCCGAGCGTCTGGTAGCCTGGGGGTGAGGGACAGCCACGCGAGGGGCTGAGGCGGGCGCCGGCAAGCTCCTCCTCTGTGCAGCAGGGCTCGCACTCCCCCGGTCCCTGCCTTTCCTCTAAAGAACGCCAAGCCCTGTGACGGGGCTCAGTGCAGGGACCCCTCTTGGGCTCCGGGGTTCAGCCACTGGGAAACGGTCTCAATGGCATCCTGGGCAAGGCCCAGGACGAAGGTTCCCGGGGACACAGACATGACAGGTGAACACCGGAGCTTCCAGGGGCCCCCACTGCAGCTCGGAGCCTGGCCCCCCTGTAGGGGAGGGCCTCGGGCCTCTGCTTCTGAGACTGTCCCCTTCCAGGGGCACTGAGAAGCCCCCCGGGAGCTCCTCCCTCTGCCGTCGGCCTGCCTCCTGGTATCTGAGCTTGGCCCTCAGTCCGAGGGTCCCACCGGGGCGGTACCTGAAAATGTGGTGAGGCCAAAGTAGGCGACATCCGACAACAGCTCGACCTCTTTCCTCCACTCCAGCCACTTCTTTGCACCTGAGAGGAGGGACAGCGACATTACTGGGGGGGGGGGGGGGGGGTGGCGTGGGCGGGAGGGCTGGTGCCAGGCGTTCCCGCTGCCTGGGCCGAGCTGAGCCCGCGCTAAACCGCACTGCGCTCCCCGCCCCCCCCCCGTGCCGTGCTCCCCCGCTGTGCGGTGCTCCCCCGCTGTGCGGTGCTCCCCGTGCCGGGCTCCCCCCGTGCCGTGCTCCCTCCCGTGCCGTGCTCCCCCCCGTGCCGTGCTCCCTCCCGTGCCGTGCTCCCCCCCGTGCCGTGCTCCCTCCCGTGCCGTGCTCCCCCCCGTGCCGGGCTCCCCCCGTGCCGTGCTCCCCCCCGTGCCGTGCTCCCCGTGCCGTGCTCCCCCGTGCCGTGCTCTCCCCCGTGCCGTGCTCTCCCCCGTGCCGTGCTCTCCCCCGTGCCGTGCTCCCCCGTGCCGTGCTCCCCCGTGCCGTGCTCCCCCGTGCCGTGCTCCCCCCGTGCCGTGCGCCCCCCGTGCCGTGCTCCCCCGTGCCGTGCTCCCCCTGTGCCGTGCTCCCCCCGGGCCGTGCTCCCCCCGGTGTCATGCTCCCCCCGGTGGTGTGAACGTGCCGTCTGTCCCGGCTGCTGGCCCGCGCAGGGTCCGGCGCGCTCGCCGGGCAGCAGCCCCTCCCCGTCCCCTCCCCCTCTCGGGGCCGCCCCCACCCGGGAGCGGGGCGCGCGGGGCCGGGGTCTGCGCGCTCGTGCGTCGGCCCCGCGGCCTGGCGCCCAGGGCCGCCCGCGGGCCGCATCTTGGCCGCTGCGCGGGCCCGCGCGGCCTCACCCGCCAGGCTGTGCAGGGCGCTGCCCGCCGCGCTCCGCAGCCCGCCGCGGTAGTAATCGTCCTTCTGCGCCGCGCGGACCACTTCAGGGGGACTGGCGTCCGCGGGAGCCATGGCCGCGGGGACCCGGATGGCCACGCCCACGCGGGCGGCGCCTGATGACGACAGTGCGTCGAGTGCGGCGCACACTTTGTGCGTCACCGCTCGGGGCGGGGCTGTGGAGAGGGAGGGCGGGGCTGAGGGCGGGGCCTGCTCCGGGGGCTCTGGGCGCGACGGGGTTTGCGGTCCTGTAAACTAGTCTGGCAGCTTCACGGCGACCGCGCGGGGCGTCCGAGCCAGAGGCGGCCGCTGGCCCTCCGTGCGGCCGAAGCCTCCCCGCCCTGCCGCCTCCGAGGCCGGGACGGGGAGGAGCACACCCCGGGGGCACAGCCGGGAGGAGCACACCCCGGGGGGACAGCCGGGAGGAGCACATCCCGGGGGGACAGCCGGGAGGAGCACACCCCGGGGGGACAGCCGGGAGGACCCCACACCCCGGGGGGACAGCCAGGAGGACCCCACACCCCGGGGGGGACAGCCGGGAGGACCCCACACCCTGGGGGGACAGCCGGGAGGACCCCACACCCCGGGGGGACAGCCGGGAGGACCCCACACCCCGGGGGGACAGCCGGGAGGACCCCACACCCCGGGGGGACAGCCGGGAGGAGCACACCCCGGGGGGACAGCCGGGAGGAGCACACCCTGGGATGACAGCCGGGAGGAGCACACACCCCGGGGGGACAGCCGGGAGGACCCCACACCCCGGGGGGACAGCCGGGAGGAGCACACACCCCGGGGGGACAGCCGGGAGGAGCACACCCCGGGGGGACAGCCGGGAGGAGCACACACCCCGGGGGGACAGCCGGGAGGAGCACACCCCGGGGGGACAGCCGGGAGGAGCACACACCCCGGGGGGACAGCCGGGAGGAGCACACACCCCGGGGGGACAGCCGGGAGGACCCCACACCCCGGGGGGACAGCCGGGAGGACCCCACACCCCGGGGGGACAGCCGGGAGGACCCCACACCCCGGGGGGACAGCCGGGAGGAGCACACCCCGGGGGGACAGCCGGGAGGAGCACACCCTGGGATGACAGCCGGGAGGAGCACACACCCCGGGGGGACAGCCGGGAGGACCCCACACCCCGGGGGGGGCGACAGCCGGGAGGGCCCCACACCCCGGGGGCGACAGCCGGGAGGAGCACACCCCGGGGGGGACAGTCGGGAGGACCCCACACCCCGGGGGCACAGCCGGGAGGACCCCACACCCCGGGGGCACAGCCAGGAGGACCCCACACCCCGGGGGGGACAGCCGAGGGAGCCCACCGCCCAGCCCCAGGCCACGGCTGCACTTGAGCCGCTGCCTGGTGGGGCGGGGGACCTGGGGGAAGACAATGGAGAAGGCGGAGTGCCAGGAGCTTGCGGCCCGAGCGCCAAGCCCGCATCTGTGCCCACAGCCCCCCGGCAGAGGGCAGGCAGGAGGCGCCCACACAGACTTGAGTGGCCCCAGGCTGGCGTACCAGCGGAGAAGAAGGGCTCCGCCCTGTTGGCTCTGAGGGAGCACCTGGCCACCTGGACCCATGGGCTCGCAGGAGAGAAGGTGGTGGGGCCAAGCCCAGGGGGTTGCAGAGCTACACAGCCCGCTGACCTAGGCAAGGGGGGCCTGGGGCCGGATGCGAGGCAACTTTTGGCCGCACCTCGTCTCTGCTCTTCCATCTGCAGGGCGCCCAGCTGTGGGAAGGACCCCAGGCTGGTCCAGCTCAGTGATAGGGACTCAGGCAGTGGCTGGGTGGTGGAGACAGGCCCAGAGCTGGTGGGGGTCTGGCAGGCAGGGCTGCAGGTAGGGCCTGCTTAGAGCGAAGGGGCATGACCTGCGTGGTGTTGCACTATCTGCCCTGTGCCCCTTGGGAGCTGTGCCCCTGCCTGTGTACCCCGTTTCCTGGGTGCAGAGGCTGCCTGCTGCTTCTGTTGGCAGCCTGGGTGGATCCTTGGAGGTAGGCAGGGGGAAGGCATGGCCCAGGAGGAGACACTGAGCCTCTCACAACTTTCTGGCCAACTCTCATCTAATGGTCCTTCCTGGCCCCAAAGGAGCCCAGGCCTGTGGGTTTGCACAGATGGACGCAGTATCCACCGGCACCGAGTCCGACGTGGAGGGGGTTGTGTTCCCTTCCTGGGGGTCACAGCTGGCAGGGTGCCACCCTGGGTGCATTCCCTCACTAAGCTGGCCCCACTCCCTAGCAGGGTCCTGCGTGGGACTGCGGCTTCCAGCCCATCTTCTCACCCACGCAGCCTCACACCTGGGCGGCACACAGCCAGAATCAATGTACTGAGTGCCATGTTCTCGAGCAGGGGGGCCCTGGCGTCCACTCAGTTCACATCTTCTCAGTTTCCTCACTGGTGCTGTGGGGCTGGTGGTTTAGGGTACCACTGGCTCCCCAGTTCCCTTAACTAAGATAACTTCAGTTTGGGGTTCAGATTCCAGAACGGCCAGCAGGTGGCGTCGTCAGCCCATCTGCTCCACCAGGCTGTCTGGTAAAATTTTAGGGGATTAGGGAGTGAGTTTCACCCCAAAGTATGAGCTTGGATCAGAACCAAAGGCAGAGCAGTGGAGTGACCACTCACTGGGCCTCAGTGTAAAGGTGGGGACGCGGCCGGGGTGGGGGGAGCGATGTGACCAATGGTGGGGAGCGGCTGACGACAAGTCCTAACCCCGTCAATAAATCGGCTCTCACGTCCCCTGGTGACCACAACCTGGAGCCCAGCTGTGACTGCAGTGTGGTCAGGTCCCAGGATTCTGGGATGGGCTGGAGGGGAGGGATGAGGGCTCTTGCCAGAGGTAGGGGCACGGGTCCTTGTTGCCCCAGGCCCCTGGACGTCGGAGCCCGTGCCCACATGACTTCTGACAGACCGGCTCCTCCGAGGACAGGAAGGTGGCGAGCCTATGGCCTTCACGCAGAGGTGGCTGAGCGGCTCAGCCTGTGGGGCCTCCACCTGCTGGGGATTTGACACCAAGTATGCCACTTCCTTTCTCCCATTGAAGACGCTCGCTCACCAGCAACGTGTCCAGGCTGGCCTCTGAGTCCCCCCACCCCCACCCCCGTGCCCTCAGCTGGTCCTTCATCTCCCGCAGGAGCTGTCACACGCACTCTGCCTTCACCCCTCGGCCCGTCTTCTGGTGTGAAGAACAGAAATGCTGATATTAATAGAATATGCTGGGTTTTGTTAGGAGCCTGCACATGCGGCGCCTGGGTGGGTCTGGGGCACGGGCGAACCCTGCGTGTCCAAAGAGCCTCGGGATTCAGGGGGAGGGGGTCGCACAGTGAGACCCCCTCGGTTAGCGGACCCGCCTCGCTCTTCCTTCTCTCCTGTCACTGCTTAGACTTGTTTTCTGTTCACCTCCTTGAAACATGAACCACAGGAGAGGGCACTTGTGACAGCTCCGCACTGTCCCCAGTGCCAGGAGGAGCCACAGACGTTTCCGTGCACAGGGGGAGGAGTGAAGGACCCCCGGCTCAGCGCTGAGCACGTCTCCCAGGCAGCTGCTCCTGGCGCGGAGGCCGCGGGGTCCCTGGAATCCTCTCCCAGCCCCGTCCTGCCCCTGGGCATCCCTCGATCTGCTGGTGGGATCCCCGGCCTGCGGGAGAGGGTGCCGGATGGGAATCTGGATGGAGGTGGGCGTGGGTCTGGGTCTGGCCCGATGGAGTGACCAAGCGGCAGACGACCTGAGGAGGTCTGGGAGGCACCTTGGTGAAGGAGGGGCTCCAGAAGTTGTCTCCTGTTATGGTTCCTGCTGAGGTGGCACCGAGGGCAGCCCTCGTGCCACCCCAGCCCTGGGGCCAAGACTGGGGGTGTCCTTGGCTGGTCTGCAGGGGTGAGCAGCAGTGGGCAGGCATGGGCGCCAGCTCTGCAGCCGTACTCAGCAGGGCAGGGCGGGGAGGGGCCGGGATGCCCGGCCAGTGGCTTCCGGACCTCCCACCTACTGCAGTCAGGTGCTGACGTCTCGTTCTTCCCCACCGGGGCCTTGGGTTCCTGGAGGGGCAGGGATGGAAGACAAGTGCTTTCAGCTCCAGGTCTGTGTCCCCGGCCCGTGCCCTGGGGTGTCTGGAAGACGGGTGGGCCGGCCATGAGCTGCTCCCAGTTCCTTGGGAATGGGCGGCAGAGGGGAGCACGGGGAAGAGTGTGGGGGGCAGAGCGTGACCAAGCCTGCCCCATGGCCTCCGGTGGGCATTTTCTGGTTGAAGCCTGTTCTCTCGTCTGCAGAAGCGGCAGGTGATGTCCTGTGTCTTCCCGCATTACAGCTGCCACGTGCACTCAGCCTCCCCCCCTGGAGAACCCCTCCACCCCCAGTTATTCCCAACTCTGCCAACCCTGGCCTGCATCATCTCATTGGGGTCCCAGCTGAATAGCCCCTGACTCTCTACACCGGCCCCCAGCCCCCCACACTCCCACTTCACTGTCAGAGGAGCACCTGGGCCCAACGCCCCTCACCCTGGCTGGCGTCTTCACGGTCAAGGCCACCGCGAGTGTGCACCTCTGCGTCCACAGTGCTCCCCACCCCGTCAGGGGCCCCAAAGACCTGTCCCTCCCACTGTGCCCACGGTGGACACAGCTTCTCAAAAGGGTGAGCTGCACCATCTGCCCGCTCCAGGTCCTCTCCTCCACTCGTTCTAGCCCCCCAGGGGGTCACAGCACCCCCACCCACTGCCAGGGCCCCCAGCCATTGCCCTGGGCCCATCTCCGCCTGAGGGCCCCCAAAGCCTCTCCTCAGCCCCTCCTGCAGCCTGCTTGGGGAGGGGGGTCTGCAGAGGGCAGGGCCAGCTGCCTTAGGCCCTGGCTGGTCCTGTGTGTCCTGTTTCCCCTAAGTGTGAAGACACAGTACGAGTCCAGTCTCCTTGGACGAGAGTAGCAGACGTGGGCTTGAGGGTGGCAGGCTGGTCACAGCCTAGGCCAAAGGCAGAGGGGGAGAGGACTTGCCATTTGCTGTCTGAGTGCCCACCCAGCAGCCGGTAGAACAGGGACAGGTGCCCCCCCGCTGTGGCGGTGACAGCAGAGAAATGCTTTCCCTCGGCTCCCCTGTGTTAATCCTTGGAGGGTGGCCAGGGGCTTCTGTCTGTAGAAGCATGACGGATTCCAAGCTAGACCTGGGCCGGGGACCAGACAGGCCTTTCCGGCCTCAGGGCCTTTGCACATGCTGCCCCTTCTCCTGGAAGTGCCCCCCTCGTGCAGAGGGCTCCTGTTCGCAGCAGAAGTGAGCTGTGCCTGGCCCCCCAGCCCCGTCTGAGCCCCTTCGTACCCTCCCCCACACTGGAGCTCTGTGGCAGCTGGACCTACCTTCCTACCAGCCTGGATGTTGCCAGAGTGGGTGGGTACAGGGACCCCACCTAGCGGCCTCTGGGTCTCTGGTCATTGGTCAGGAGCTCGGTGAGCGCTGGGTTAAGGACACAGGGCCGCGGACACTCGCCCTGCCCTCCCTTCCCCAGGCCCCCAAGCTTCCCCTCACCTCTTGCTCTCAGCAGACCCCACCTCCCTCACACAGACCCAGGACATTCGGGGCTGCGGGCAGCTGATGTTTAATGGCTCGGCCCTCTCCTTGAGCCGTTCCTCTGGACCCTGGTGGGACATCTGATTGTTTTAAACCCCTGCACTGGGGTGTGGAGATCACGCTCACCAAATGTGTTTAAGTTTCCACCTCATGAGGGAGCATGGAGTCACCCGCTGGCCAAGCCAAGCTCAGGGGTAGAGAGGGGAGAAGCCGAGTTGTAGGCAGAGGGGTGGGGGAGGGGCTCAGAGCTGCGGGCAGGCTGCGGGGCTTCCCGGCCCATCTCCACTCGTGGGGTGGAACCCAGTTATTGTGGCCCGGCCCCCTGGGGGTGCGTCCCCGGCAGACACGTGGGGAAAGAACCTCCAAGGGCCGGGGTTCCGGAGCATAGAGATGTGGAGGGTCTGTGCCTGCGATCTCCCGGGGCGGGGGGCACTCTGCACCTTCATTTACAGATGAGGAGAGAAAGCTGGGCTACCAGAGGCGGCCTTCAAGCTGAGTTCTGACCCAGACTCCCCCTTCCCATGGTCTCCGGGTCTCAGGCACTGGGGGTGGGGTGGAGACTACCCTCGTGTCCTGACCCCCTCATGCCCATCAGGGCGTCTGCTGGCTGATGGCCGCTCACCCCACCCCACCCACCCTCCGGACGCATTCTAGTGTTCAGTGTGCATGTCGATTTTGGTCGTTTTCAGAACGCACGGTGTTTTGTTGTAACTACTTTTAATCAGTATTAGCAGCACACAGATGTTTTGGTCTTCAGGCCCCTTTCCGCTCTCACCAGTTTTTGGGACCCCAGAGCTTTGGTCCAGTGGTGAGGGGACCGCGCCACCCAGCCCGAGAGCCAGCTGTGAGATAGCTACTAACTTTGTGAGCTGTTGTTAAACACAACCATGATTGAAATCAAATTAAACTAATCAAATCATAAAACATAGAAATGATATAAAAAACAGAAGTAATAAACACCGCAAACTTCCCGCTCCCTAATTATTTGTCATACGATTATCCACGTCCATATCTAGATGAGGTTTGTGTGTCCTCGCCGCTGGTGTGCTGTGCCCACGTCTTCTCAACCCCATGCTCATGACCCCACGTTCACAGCTTGAAATCAGCACACAGTGCACATCGGGGCACCCCCCCGACCCCCATGACAGGGTTAGGTGGTGAACCGTGACCAGCACATCCCTGGCTATTGTCACTTGATATTTACCACATTGGAAATTAAAACCAAGCATTTAAAAATACTTATTGATGTAGTATTACTAAAAACACCAACAATCATCTAATTACATGTTAAAATAAATAACATTTTATGAATGGTGATTTTTAGGGTTTTTTTGTGGGTTTTTTTGTTTTTTTTTTTGAGGGCAGTGTCACTGGCCCTCATATGTGGGATCCGAACCGGGGCCGCTGGCGTCCCAAGCCAGAACTTAACCACCACGCCACTCGGCTGGCCCGATTTTTAGTTTTTTAAAACAAGGTTTTGGTTTACATTGTTGCAAATCTCTAATGTTTGGCATTTTTTCTGTCTGCATTCGTGTTGCATCCACCACAATGTGCTGTTGTGGGGGAGTGTAGGAAGAAAACAGGCCTTTCAGATGCGGTGGGTATCCTTCTTGGACGCTACGCCCAAACCAAACAAATGATGGCTTCTGAAAAGTTGTCATGATAGGAGAGCTGAAGCCACACCCACGGCAATTTGGGGTTCCGTTAATACTGGGTCCATTTTCCGCTTTGAATGGATCCCACTTGTGATTTTAGAATATCACGTTTGGGTCATCTGGAAAAATGTTGGCTTGCTGAGTTAGGCAGAATTTTCAAATGTTGACACATTTCATTGTATCACATAACATCCCCACTGTTCTCCGCAGAAAAAGCCTTTAAACATTTGGAAGCTGTCAAGCTCACTGGTGGATGTAAATTCTCTAAAATGCTAATTTTCACTTAAGCTTGAATGTCACCATTGGTAACAGATCCTGTCACTTTGTTGTCAGTTTGTTTCTTACCTCCTCCGTTTTGCAGACAGCATCCCCAGTTGTCACGCACACCCCATGCCCTCAAAGCCGTGGTCTGTCTGCCAGTTGTCCCTCAGTGAAAACGGTGTACCGCATTCTCAGGGAATGCTTTTCCTTCGTTGAATTCTGAGATGCCCAGCGAGCGCCCTGGAACCACTGCCTGGTGTGTGCTGCGTGTTCCACGCCATCGTGCGGAGCCCAGCACAGGAAGGAAGGGCGTTATTATGGAAGTAGGCGGAGCCTCGCGGGGCCCCTAGGGTCCTGTGGGCCACATGTTGGGAAGCAGTGCTCACTGGCCTGGCGTCGGCTGAAAGCCTCGTTCCGGCCTCTGCTTTCTTCGCTTGACACGATGCCTCAAGGTCCACCTCTTTCCACAGGAGCCTCTCTCCTCCCTTCTACTGCTGTGTTGTCCTCAGCCCGGGGGCCTCCAGCACCCTCCCCGACAGGGCGTCCTTGAACACCGCCCGGCCCCTGGGGCCTGGCTGGGCTTTCTCTCGAGAGCAGAGCGGCTGGGTCCCAGGCTGCACACAGGCGCCCTAGCTAAGTGACCCCCACTTTAATCCAGGACTTGCCCCTTGACAAAGCCCTTCCCTGTCATGCCAGCACGAGGGCTCTGCTCCGAAGGCCTGCCTCCGGGTTCAGACATGCGGCCACGTCACCAGAGCATCACTGTGTGGTTCCACAGGCCCAGCCCTGGCCCCACACTTCTCCCCACCACCTTGGGGTCAGGGCTTCTGAGTTTATTGCAGCCACGAGTACCAAGGCGGGCCCTGGCAATCAGCCCTGCAGCGCGGGGTGTCGGCCCCCAGGGCCCGCCTTCACTCTCTGCCTTCTCATCTGCTAGGCTGGGGCGGGGGAGGCAGGGTGCTCTGGGCAGCTGGTGGCCCCTGGTAGAGGGCACAGCTCCCCACTCGTCTGCCAGCCACAGGCGTGCCCTGGCCTGTTTCCCCATCAGCAGGATTCTTCCACCTGGGACCCCACTTCCAGCCTGGAGACAGTGCTCGGGGAGGCTTTGGGCAGTGGGGGCCGCGTGGAGAGGAGGCTCCTCAGGCAGCGCTGAGGGAGTGGGGGGATGGGCGGGCCATGGGGACCCCGGCTCCTGAGCTCCAGGCCGGAGAGGAGGCTGGAGCAGGCGCAGGCGGCCCTCTGAGTTCCTCGGCGCCACGCATGTCAGCCCTCGGAGCCTCGGGCCAGGTGGTCAGCCCGGGATGGGCCCCAGGGGGACACTGGGCAGAGGGTCTAGGAAGAGCCGGCTGGAGTTTTGGGGAGAGCTGGCCATGTCCAATCAGCCACACCAGCTGGGTTGGTAGGGGCTTTGCCCTCTCTGGGCGTGTTTGTCCCCTCAGAGAATGCCATCTCCACGGTCTGGGAGGCCGTGAGGGGGCCGTGAGGGAGGAACACCCCACCCTGACATCTCCTCCAGAGATTGGGCCCCTGGGGTCTTCCAGAGCCAGAGGGTGCCAGAGGAAGGTGTGCCAGCTCCGCTTGCTGGGCGCTGATGCAGAGGGCCCTCGGGCACGCTGGCCTCGAGCAGGCCACTCTGGGACATGGAGAGGGGGCACTGCGGGCGTCAGAAACAGAAGCAGCCAGGGAGCCCTCCGGGTAGGAAGAGGCCCCGCCCCGCCGGCAGGATGGGCCTACAGGCCCCACCAAATGGCTGAGTCTTCACCCTCGGGCTTTGAGGTGGAGGCCCGGCTGTTTTATGGAGGTGGGTTTGCTGGTTTGGCATCACAGGCTGGGTCCTCGGGTTCGGGGCTGGCCCGCCCCCCGGCCTGTCTGAAATCCGGCCCTGTGTCTTGATTAAATGGGCCTGGCAGGGCCGGCCCAGGGGCGCGGTGGTTAAGCGCTGGCTTGGGACGCCAGAGGCCCCGGTTTGGTCCCACATATGAGGGCCAGTGACACTGTCCTCAAAAAAACAAAAAACAAACAAACAAAAAACCCAAACAAATAAATGGGCCTGGCAGCTGGGGGCAGGGGTCAGGTGGCCCATCCTGGCGCTGAGTGATGCCATCTGTGAGTGGTTGCCCATGGGCAACAACCACTTCCAGGGCTTGACGTTAACATCTGGGCAGCGGTCTGAGCAGAGGCTGGAGGCCTGAGACAGGAGGTGTCTGTCCCCGCCTTAGTCTGGGGCCTAGACTCCTGGGGGTCAGCCAGTGCGAGGAGGAGCAGGCCTAGCTGGGGATGAGCCCCTGGCATGAGCAGCTGTGCCCCTCTGCCCCTCAGCCCCCTCCCCATGGCCACTTTGCTCCTCCCGGCGTCAGAAGCTGTAGAGGGCCGGGCATGGCTGGAAGCGAGGGGCACAATGAGAGGCCTGGCGTAGTTTCAGGGGCAGGGGTGAAAGGACAGGTGGCAAGGGGCCCATGGTCGCCTGTGCTGTGACAGGACGCAGCTGGCCCAGCACCATGCAGCCAGGCCCACGCCAACGGCTGACCTCATGGCGCCCGGGGCCTCGCCTCGGCTTGTGGCATGGTGCTGTTATTGCCTAATTAGGTTCTACCGTGCCAGCCCAGCCCGAGCCCCACGCCCGGCCCGCGCTCGGCAGACGTGTCTGGACAGGGCTCTCGGGCTCCCACTGGGGCAGGAAGCGCAGTGCCGCCCAGGAACCCGGCAGTAGCTGGCTGGGACTGCGGCCGGAGCCAGCAACGGCCTCCGGGGCGCGGTGGCCGAGGGACCACATACAGGAGTCCAGCCGTCTTGGGGGAGCCTGGGCTGGGAGACCCACACCTACAGGTGAGCCTGGAGTGGGGCAGCCAGCAGGGGGCACCCAGGAAGGGAGGGTGGGCCTGGGAAGGGCTGCGGCAGGCCCAGCCAGGCCTCTGCTGGAGGATGGACAGGCCGAGGCCGGGAGCCCTGGCCTGTGGCTACCTGGTGGGTCCACTCACTACGCTCTTCTGAGCACAGGATCCCAGAGGACTGACTGTGGAGGGGGTCGGCCAGGTGGAGGCCCCCTCTCCTGGGGCACTGGAGGGAGCCTGGGAGGCGTGGGCCTGAGGAGCCGTGAGACCGGGCTGGTCCGAGGGGCCGCTGGGAGGGGCCTCAAAGGACGGAGTGGGCGCCCAGGAGCAGGAGTTGGGTGGATGGAGAGAAGGCGGGAGGCAGGGTCCCAAGCAGGAGAGGCGTCTGAGCACAGGCCCGGTGGGACTGAAGCCCTGGGGGGACCATGAGGAGGCCGGGCAGAGCCTGGGCCCACTTGGGACTGTGGCGAGAGTTGGGGGCTTGTAGCCCAGCCAAGTGACCAGGGAGCAGGCAGTGGCCTGGGAGGCCAAAGTGACCTCAATTCACGGTACAAACAGTGGGCCCAAGACCCCGGACCTGAGACTGACAGCGCAGTGGGACCCAGGGCTAGGGAAGCGCCGAGGGGCTCCCATTGGGCGTGGGGTCCCCCTAGTAGGCCCGAGGCCGGCGTGTGCCACCAGCGCCATCACAGCAGAGGGGGCCGGCTGGTTCCTAAAGGAGGAAAACAAACATCCCGGCACAGAGAAACAGCCCGCACTTTGGTGGAGAAGCCGCTGACCCGGACGGGCCTCACCCACCAGCCCCGCTCCCTGTCTCTCTAGGTGACATGAGTGGCAGACTTCGCCTCAGTAGGGGACACCGGGGCCCTGGGGGCAGAAGGACCTCAGAGCAGCCCCTTCTTGCCTCCTGCTCACAGCCCACCCTAGCTGGTAACTGAGGCCAGGCCCACCGCCCACCTGCTGCCCCCACCGCCATGAGAGCCCTCGGCCCCTCTGTGATGGCTTCCCTGCCTGATCTGGGGAGTGGACGGCCTTTCCTGAGCATCAACATTCTGCCTGTGGGTGAGTGAGGCCTCCGGGCCAATAGTGATGCGGTTGTGGGTTCAGCCCCAGGCGAGAGTGATGACCTCCGGGACCGTGGGGCTGCTGTGGCTGGGAAGCCGAGAACGTCCGTGCGCCTGTCACCAGCAGGTGTGGAGGCAGGACAGACAGGCGTATTGGGAAGACAGCTTTGGGGCTGCCGCTCCAGCTCCATCAGGCTCGGTCAGACCTCCAGGACCCCTGGACTCGGGGCCGCCCTGGGGGTCCTCCGCAGGTCTCGCTGCTGTTGGCTGTGCATCCTAGGGTAGTACTTGGCGTCTCTGGACCTGGTCCTTTGTGTGCCATTTCTCTGCATCCAGTAGCCTCTGGAAGTGGGCTATGCTGATTTAGTCGCTCGCCCTCACTTCTCTCTGTCTGAAAAGGTGGGACTATAAGATGCACAGGGTAAAGCACATGGCCTCAGGTGTGCAGCTGAGTAAGGTCGTGCAAAGTGAGCTCGCTGTGCACTCCCCACCCAGATCAGGAAGTGGGATGTTTGCGCTGCCCCACCCCCACCCTGGAATGCCCCCCTCCTGGCCCAGGGATCACCGCTATTCCAACTTCTACCACCACGTGCATTCATTTGCTGCATTTCGACTTCCAGCATTTGGACTCACACAGGTGTACAGGTGTACAGGTGAGCCTGGCCAGGTGTGAGAGCCCCTTGCCCGAGGGAAGGGTGGATGCCCAGACAGATTGGCCCCTCCAGTAGATGCCGCTGCAGCCTCTCTCCTGCCATGTATGTAATTTGCTCCATGTCCAGCCAGGTAGACTGACTGTCTAGAGGAATCACATACCTGGGGGACGAGCCCCAGGCTGGGCCGTCCAGGAGACGAGAACAGTTGGCTGCTTTCTGTCCTGAGCGTCCAGTACGGTGGCCCGAGCTGAGGCCGACTGGCGTGTGTGCTGTGGGCCTGCCAGCCTCCAGCTCAGGAGCCCCACCTCCAGGATAAGGGGGAGGTGCGGCCCCCGGGAGAGGGGATGGGCAGTGGCACCCAGGGCTGGCGGGGCATCTTGGGAGGGGTTTGTTCCCCGACAGGTGGTCGGGCTTGGTACCTGGGCACCGTCGGACGGGCGGGGTCTCCAGGTTGGAGTCAGGTGCTGGGGTCTAGCCTGAGAGTGTGCTGGAGCCCGGCTGATGTGGGTGTGGGCTCTGGTTTGCTGGGCCCTCTGCCAGGCCCCGGGCCTGTGGGGAGGCTGTGCCGACAGGGGCTCCTCCTGGCTTCTCCTTGGCTGACTCAGCTCTCCTGGGAGGTGGGGGAGGAGATCAAATGGGAGGGTCCTGGGGTAATGGAACCCACGACGGTGTGTGCGTGTGTATGTGTGTGTTCGAGGCCAGGCAGCTTGGGCTCTGTGGGTGTGATGACAGGTCTGCATCTCAGTGGGCGTGTGCACGTGAACACCTGCTCTTCCGGGGCGATCCTGCTGCTCGTTTGGCAGCTGCTCCCCAGGTCAGTGCTGGTTTGAGCATTTGCACATGTGTGCACGTGTGTGTGGCACGAATCTGCAGGCACACCTGTGAGAATCTGTGCATGGGCATGTGTGTGGCATGTACTACATGTGTGTGTTCACACTCCCTGCACCCCTGCACCCCGCACAGCCGGCCCAGGCTTGTCCCTCCCACGTTCCCCAGATGTGCCCGGGCAGGTCTCCTCTGCCTGAGGGGAGATGTCTGCTCAGAGGCACACAGCCCCCTGCTCGGGCTCTGGGGCCCTGCTTTTCAGCTCAGTCAGAAAGGCACCCAGAGAAAGAGGTGTCTGGCACAGGGAAGGCGGGCTGCTGGCCAGAGTCCCCGAGGCCCTGGGACCAGGCAGGCCCTCAGGGGGAGCCTGAGTCAGGTGCCGGGGATATGGGGGTGCCCAAGAGCGGGGGCTCCACCCTCAGACCGCCGTGCCCGCCCCTGTTGCCCCCCACGCTCCCTGTCCCCGCCATGCCTGGCTGCCTGATGCTGCTGTCTGGCCACGTCCTATGCTGGGTGTTGGGCTGAGGGCAGGGGTGGGAGCGCCCTGCCTGGCCCTGGAGGTCCTTCCGGAAGGCCAGAAGCAGCCTCGCTGAGCGATGGGAGGTCTCCCAGAGCACGGGGGTGGGGGGGCCTCTGGCCTGGGGGATGGACCCAAAGCCCACGAAGTAGGTCAGCATGTCCTGGCGGCGGCCTGGGGTCTGTCTGTCTCCCTGAGGGTCAGGAGGCTCTTCCTTCTTTGGGCTGACATACGTCTCGGCTCCTGAAAGCCACAGCACCTGCCCTGTCCCTGAGCAGCGGACCCAAGTGGAAGTGTGGGGGTGAAGGTCAGAGTGGGGTGCAGGAGATGTGGGCGTGGGGGTCTGTTCTGGGGCCCTTACCTCTTGGGCCACAGGACCCTGGTCGGGGGGCTCAGATGGAGCCCCATGACATTACCTGGTGCCCACTCTGTGCCACCACTCCCGGCTGGGACTTGCAGCCACTGTGTGCACAGTGAGACATGGCCCCATTTCCCGACAAGGCAGTGAGCGTGGCCTCGTGGCACTGCGGGTCTCACCTTGGTCTCTGCCCCTTGCACCCCCTCCCCACTCGGGAAAGAAACCAGCTGTTGGCTGGGGCCCCAGCAGCGTGTGGACAGCAGCAAGGGAGGCTCCAGGGCCCACCAACAGCCCCCACCTCCACAGTGCAGCTTGCTACCCCAGTTCTCCGGTATCCGTGGTAACGAATGAATGGGGTGCCATTTAGAGCTGCCTAATCCCCGTTTCACAGGCTCAGGGATGGGGGAGAATGCAGATGAGCTGCTCCCAGATGTTTGGGGAGGAGGGTGATGTGGGAGGAGCTCGAGGGAGGGGCTCGAGGGCTGGGTCTGGGGCCCCACCAAGCCCTGCCGTGGCCCAGGCCTGCGGGCTGGAGAGTTGGGCTATGGCACGCCCCCTCCAATGTCCAGAGCCCTGAGGCCCAGGGGCCCTGATAGCTGTGGTCAGGCCTGAGCTGCCAGGCTGGCCCCTCCCTGGTCCTGACAGCACCCACCCCCAGGCTCTGCAAGCACCAGCTTTGCGATGGTGCCGGGGTCATGGATGCCAGGCCGGAAGGGTCAGGGCGGGCCATGCAGAGCTGGGCCGGACAGACACGGAGGGTGCACCCCGCAGGAAGGGAGGACCTGGTTCCTCAGGGGTGTGTGGGAGCAGTGGCTCCCCACCAGACACCCCAGGTCCCAGCCTGCCCCTGTGGGGTGCCCGCCATCGTGGGGAACTGTCCTGATGAGAGCGGCAGTCCCTACAGATCAGGTGGGGAGAGGACAGTGGCAGGCAGCTCCCTTCTCTCTTGGGCTCTGAGCGGTGGGCCTCTTTTGTCCTCCCAGTGACCAGATGGGGCTGAGGTGGGAGGCCTCGGGGGCATATGCCCAGCCGTAGCACGGGGCCCATGGCCGGCCTAGGGAACTCACGGTGGGGGGCTGGTTTGGGGCCCCCCACGGCCCTGTCCGTGCTGCTGAGCCAGTGATACTAAGGGGGTCCACTTTTCACCCTGCCCCACCCTGCCTGTGCTGAGGTGCTGTAGAGCAGCAAGAGACGCTCAGAGATGCTCAGCCACCAGCTCAGGCTCACACAGCAGGGCTTCTGAGGTGCTGGGGCAGCAGCGGCCCAGCCCAGGGAGGACCTGAGGGGTCAGAATGTTGCCGGGCAGGCGAGGGCAGGGCACCATGCTGCACCCGGGACGTGCGGTGGACGGCGTGTGTACCTGGCGGTGCTGGTCCCGGAGCAGGGCAGCCACCGGCCTGGGGGTCCCAGCCCGAGTGTCAGCAAGTCCTCCCTGTCACCTCTGCGGGGGGACGGGGCCAGCAGCCGGGACATGGGCTTGATGCACAGAGGGGTGTGGAGCCGAGGCGTTAGCAGGCTCAGCTGTCCTGGCTGGTGTCCTGCTGTTCCTGCGAGTGCCCAGGAGGACGGGCTCCCGGCTCCGGCTCTCAGGCTCCAGGCTGGAGTGCTGTCCTTACTGAGCTGGGGCTGGAGGGGCCGCGTGGCTGCAGCTTCTGGGCCATGAGGCTGGGGGTGGGGGTTCGGGTGGCAAGGCTGTGTCCACGGGGCAGGGCCTGCCCATATCCGAGTGCGTTCAGATCCCCCGCTTCCCCTGGGGTTTCTGTGTCAGTCTGGCTTCTGTTTCTTTTTTCCTGACTATAAAAGAAAGAGCAGCTCAGAGAAGATTTTTGTGGGAAGGCAAAGTGGGAAGAAGATGTGCCATCCCACCACCGTCCTCGGAGCCCTCCCCCACCGTGTGCTGGTGTCTAGTGGCGCCCCAGGTGGCCTGGCTCTCACCGTACTGCTGTCCTGTTCGCCCCACAAGCCGGACCCTGGGGCCTGGACGTGCCCGGGTTCCTCTAAGCGCTGCCGGTCATTCTGGAGCCTGGATTTTATTGGAGGCTTCACACCCGGGGATGCGGCAAGGCAGCCATCCATGTAGGGAAACTTCTAAGCTTCTGTGACAGACTGTGCCGCGGGTGGGGGTGGGGGAGCGGGCTGCCCTCCATCTGTCTCTCCCTCGGGTGGTTTCCTTGGAGGGCATCGCAGCAGTGCTCCAAAGCTCTTTATTTTTTTTATTTTTAGTTTTTTGAGGGCAGTGTCACTGGCCCTCACATGTGGGACCGAACCCAGGCCGCTGGCTTCCCAGGCCAGCGATTCACCGCCGCGCCCCTCGCCGGCCCCCAGAGCTCTTTAAAGCTCGGCCCTCCGCCCTCCGCTTCCCGCGAGCCGAGAGCAGAGCGGTGGATGGCGGGCGGCAGCGGGCCGAGAGCAGAGCGGTGGATGGCGGGCGGCAGCGGGCCGAGAGCAGAGCGGTGGATGGCGGGCGGCAGCGGGCGGGAGGCTGGAGCCTGTGCGGAGCGTGTGGAGCGCTGGGCGCTGCCTTTCCAGACTCAGCCAACCTGGTGCAGGGTCAGAGCCCTTTCTGGGGGAGGCAGGACACTCGGACGGCCTTCAGGGCGATCTGGGGAACGCGCCAGCTCCCTGGAGTTTTCATCCCGTGGGCACCGCAGGCCGGCTGGACCTGGGACACGCTCTCCTCACGCAGATGGCTCTCTCTCATGCTCACCCAGAAAGCAGCCAGGCTTGGGAAAGTGACTCAAACCCGGCCTCTGAGTAGACAAGGCGGAAGTCGCCAGGCCCAGCACTGTCAGCATCCCATCTCGGGCACACGTGCAGCCGGCTGACTTAGCTTAGACGCAGTTTCAGCAGGCGCCCCCGCCCCCCTGAAGGTCAGCTGCCTGCTGGAATCCAGTCTTTGGAGAGAGTGGTAAGGGTCTTTCTTCCAGAAACTCCCCTCCCAGAGAGGTACCAGGCTGTGGCTTTCCTCGTGGGGACAGGAGGACACCAGTAGTGTCCCTGGTGGTGTCCCCTCTCTGGCCCTGATGCCATGTGTCACCATGAGTCCTGGGTAGGTGTGTGAACACAGCATCCGTTGTTCATGTCTTCTGGTGGACCCCATGCCTGGGCTGACAGGGAAGGGGGTCCCTTAGAAATGGCCATGGCCCAAAGCTGCATCCGGGAGGTTTCTCCTGAGAATTGTGGGGCTGCCAACTCCCACCTGTTCCTGCGCTGTGAGCCTGCATGCGTCAGAGCTGTGCTGGGCTCCAGGATGGAGACCTGGCTTTGCTGGCAGAGGGAGAGGCAGATGGGCCCCACACCGTTCTTCCCACTCTACAGGGAAGCAGGCAGCCCAGGGAGAAGGGAACTCGCGGGGGGGGGGCCTGCAGGACATCTGGGACCAGCAGACAGGCCCAGGACGCTGTGGACGCGGCTTGTGTGATGCTTCCAGGGAAACCAGGTCTTGGGGCGTTCCTTCAGTGAGGCCAGGGGAGAACAGGACCTGGTGGCCTGGGCCTGGGGCTTCTCTGGCCAACCAGTGCCGAGGCAGGCTCTCGCACCCCCCTGACAAGCCGAGGGGGCAGCCCCACTAGCTCCGAGCTCAAGAGAAGCTGTTTTGAGTTTTCTGAAGCCGGGGGATGGATGGATTTGTTTCTAAAGTGGGGGATGGTAGGGGTGGCAGGTGGGAGAGGCTCTCTGCAGGGGCTGGGGAAGGGGCCGCAGGCCATGGTGGGGGCCCCCTAGCAAGGGTCTCCCCTTGGCTGGCATCCTGTCACTCTGTGCGGAGCCTGGAGAAGGTGGCAGTGGGAGCAGCTACTGTCCCTGGCCCTGTGATGGTTTGGGAGGGGTTCTGTGTCCAGGCTGCAGGATCCCAGCCCTGACCTGATGCTGCCCCACCCTGGGGGCTCCAGCTCTGCCCGATGTGGGGTTCAGCTCACTGCCGGCACTTGGCTCAGAGTCCCCCTCCAAGGGAAGGGGAGGCTCCTTCCGCCATCTCAGGGCAGTGGTCCCTGAGCCAGCGCCCGAGGGCCCCCCTCTCCGGAGAAGTGAAGAGGCAGACGGGCTGGCGAGGGTGGCTGTTGTGCATGGCCCCAGGGCCCAGCTCTTCCCAGTTCCCTGTCGCTCTGCCCCTAGAAACGGGTCCCAGCAGGAACCGGGGCTGCCTCTGGGCTCAGCCTCTCCTGGAACCTAGAGATGAGGAAGAGGTGGGGCCCGGCAGGACACAGTCCTGAGCTACCTGAGCCGACCTGGTCCGTGTGTTTGGGGAAACAGTGGGCGCAGTGCCCTGCCTGCGGGACCTCATGGTCTTGCTTGGGTGGCACAGACTGAAAACAAGGGCAAGGCCCTTGCAACATCTTGAGTGAAGTCTGTAGCTCAGACCGTGGGTACTGCACAGTCCCAGGGAGGTGATTGCGAGGGAGGAGGGAAGCAGGGAAGGCTTCCTGAAGGAGGCGCCTTGCTCCAGGCCTTGGCAACCAGGTAGGGGCTGAGGGTAAGGCCCGGAGTGGCACATCTGGAAGACACGGGTGAGGAGCAGTGGCTCTCAGTGGGATGACGCTGGGCTGGGGCAGGCTGTGTGCCCTGGTGGTCATGGCGGACACACCCACTGCCGGTGACCCCACCGTGAGGCAGCCCCCTCTCCCCACAGAGGTACATCCTCTCCACCGGGATTCTTAGAGCCTCTGGCTTAAAATGGAGATTACTTTCATGATTTCTAACTGGCATTTCAGTCTTGGCTCCAGACAGGGGGAAGCCCAGGTTTCTCTATCTCAGGTTGCCCTTGGTTCCCGTCTCTCTGTCTGTCTCTATCTCTGGGTCTCGGGCTCTTGGCCCAGTGCCCTGCGCAGAGGGCGAATTCACCGTTTCTCCTTGGAGTGTCCCTGTGCCCAGACAGCCCTGCTCCCAGGGCCGGCATCCCTGTCCTCGTGAGAAGAGCCGTCCCCATCCCCCACCCAGCTGAACCCCATGCCACCTGAGGTGTGCAGGTGGGCAAGATTTGGGATGCTGCTCGGGTGCTCAGGAAGTCTCACCTGCCTGAACCAGCCAAGGTCTCAGGCAGGCAGTGATGGGAAGGGGGCCTGGGCTGTCACTGAGGAAAGCCTGGGGACAAGCGAGGCACAGAGGAAGACCCACCTCTGCCTGGCCAGGCCCCACTGTGATGGCTCTGAGGCCAAGCAGTGTTGGCACCTACCAGTGTGACCACAGAAAGTTGTGGCGCCTCTGAACTGGGCCCCCCGCTGGCCTGGGCTTGGCTCCTGCCGGCTCCCAAGCTTCTCCCAGACTCCTCCACTCTTTTCACCCTTCATGCACCCCCTTAGGCCACCCTGCATGGTTCTGGGCACCTGCCTCTCCATCCTTCTGATGTGTGTCCACCTTCTCACTCATCTTGGGGTCCTGGGCCAGCTTATGCTGTCAGGGTGGGGGTAGGGAATAGAGAGTAAAGGATGGCATTAGTCTCCTGGCCTGGGGGTGGACACAGCTTCCCAGGAGAAGAAGCCATGGCAGAGTGCAGCTGAGGAAGCAGCCTTCCCTGAGTGGAAGCACCAAGCAGCTTGCACAGCTGTAGGGGTCGCCCTGCGTGGGCCGGGACAGGGGACCGCTCTGGTTGCCACATGGCTCTGATAACCCCTCACAGTAATGACAGTGGGGTCTTCCCTTCAGCTCGCAGCCTGGTGGGGATGCCTGATGCTACCCTGAGCAGAGGCTGCTGGAGCCAGCCTGGCCTCAGCTGGACTGAGCATGCCTGGAACGCACACATGGGCACAGAGCTTCTGTGCCAGGCGTGCCAGGACCCAGCTGGGACTCGGGGCGTGGCCCTTTCTGATACGCCTGGAAAGCGGAAAGCCCCAGGAGCTCAGCTGGTCCCGGCAGGTGCCAAGATGCCATCTCTGGGGGTCAACTTTGGTTCAGGGAGGGGCCCTGAGCACAGCCAAGGAATCAGATGTGTGGCTTGTGGATAGTCAGGGACCTCTCTGGGCTGCCGTAGTCTGGAAAGGACCTTAGAAACCCGCAGGCCTCACACCTGGGGAAACTGAAGCCCAGAGAGGGGAGGGGCTTGGCTCAGGCCACTGGTGGGTCTGCAGGCAGCGAGGACATGAGCCGTGTCTTGTGTCCTGTTCAGTCACTAAGATAGGGCCCGCAGTGGGTCTCAGCCTCTTCGGACACAAGAGCCCCGGTCTTCTCTACCGCTGCGTGCTGCAGAAGCGGTGCGGGAGAGCTCTCCCAGGAAGCCGCATTTGGGTAGAGGGCCCACAAAGGAGGGTCCCTAGGATCTAGGGCCCGTCTCTGTCTGCGTCGTCGGGGGCCCTCCAGGACCTGGAGCAGCGGGAGGGGGACGTGCGCTGCGGCCCGTTTGGGAGGGGAGGCCCGCTCCCGCGATTGCCCCTGGATCCCTCCCCAGGTGTGGGGTCAGGGGGCAGACAGCAGCTCTAGGCGCCCCTCCCCCAGCAGCCGGCTGCCCTCCGATGTGCCCTAAGGGGGGCTGCGCTGCCACCCCTCCCCACCGGCTCCAGGCACTCGTGCAGATTTCCGCGTGGGCCACCTTGCGTCTTGGAGGCGGGGTGCCCAGGTTCCGGGTGGCGGTGTGGGGGCACTGTCAGGCCGGCACCCCTGTCCCGCTGCTCTGAGCCTCGGGCTCCACAGGCGCCCGGCCTCGGCCCCGCCCCCTTCCGGGCCCCGGCCCCGGGGGCCCCACGGAGCGGCCGCAGGGGCGCGTGGGGGACAGGGAGGCAGCGCGCGGACCCGTGCGGGAGAAAGTGCTCTGGCCCAGGCGGGCGCGCGGTGGCCCTGCTGCCCCCGGGAGCCCCGCGCTCCGGCTCTGCGCCCCCGGCCCCCACCCCGCGCGGGGCGGGCAGGGGGTGTGGTGCGGGCGGCACGAGTGACAGCGCTCTCCGTGCGCGGCTCCTGCGCGGGGCGCAGTGTCAGCGCCCGAGCCCGCGGCGCTCACAGCCCGCCCGGGGCCGCCGGAGCCGGCGGGGCGCCGATGCCCGAGCCAGCGGCCGAGGCGGCTCGCTGACAGCGCCCCGCGCCCCGCGCCCTCCGCCCGCCGCCGCCGCCGCGGAGACAATGGACGCGGGAGCCGCCCCGCAGAAGCACAGTAGGTGCCGCGCTGCTCCTGCTGCTGCGCCCGGGGCTCGTGGACGCGCGGGGGCGCCGCTACCCCGGGCAGCGGGGCCGGGCCGCGCGGGGAGGGGGCTCGTGCCGTTCCCTGCTGGCGCCGCAGCCTGTTGCCCCGTGGGCCCGGCTGCTTCGGGGGTCCAGAGCCGAGGGGAGGCCCGGAGGGCAGCAGGGTGGGGGTGTGGGATGGGGCAGGTGGCGGTCTGGGTGCCCTCAGAGGTGGACGGTGCTGCACGAGGGACCTGGTGGCCACCCTTCTGGGAACTTGCCTCCCCTGGTGGAGAGTGCGCCTCTCAATGGGGCTCTGACCCTGTGCGGAGAGCCAGCCAGCCCTGCTGAGCTCAGGACGGGACACCCAGTCTCCTCGCTGGATGTGGATGGTGCAGCGGGGGCCGGGTGAGGTGCTGGGTGGATGGGCGGCAGTGGCGGGACTGGGCACATCTGCCTGGGCAGCAGGTGCTGTTTCTGGCTCTGGGCCAGCCTCTCCGGGCACTGGCAGGCGGAGGTGTGGTGGGCACCGTTGGGGCAGGTGGGACCCAGCCAGGCTCTGGGTGGCCCTGCCCGGGCTGTCCGTAGGGGGTGTGACCACTTCCAGGGGCTCTGGGCTTGGGACAGAGCTATGGGGCATCCTTTAGGGGACATGAGCACTTCTGGAGCTGACAGGGGGGAGGAGGGAGACACCAGGGAGACAGGAGCCCTCCCCTGTCCTTCCCTCCTCCCCTCCCCTGCTCAGTGACCCTCGAGGCAGACAGAGTGACTCCCCACTGAGGCTGGCCTTTCTCCTGTGGCTTTCTGCATCCCTCACCCACAAAAATGTACCTGGTGTGTGTTTCCTCTGACCCTCTAAGCCCTGATTTCTGACAGGCCATGGTACCCAAATGCTTTTGTCATGAGGAGCCCATGTGTGTCCTGCTAGTGTCCTCTGAGCCCACAGGCTCAAGCAGAGAGCTGCAGCCACAGAGGGGAGTTCAGGCACTATGGGGTCTGGGGAGGAGGGGCAGATCAGAGGTCAGAGGCCATTACCACCTCTCCTGGTTGTACAGGAGCCTGTCTGTATGTCTCCCTTAGGACTCGGGGCCTTGCCTCTTCCCGGGGATAACAGAAGAAATGGGCTCTAAAGACCCCCAGAAGCCTTCCATCCCATCATATTCCTTTTGTACTTGGGCTGGGGGTTCCAGAAAGGGCGGGGGAGGCAGGCGTGCGGTGGGTGGAGTGTGTGGAGTTGGCCATGCATGAAGGGTCTCCAAAGCCCCCTTCCCTGAACCCAGCTGCCCGGTGGCCCTGGCCTGGCCTGTTCCCTGCCCTCAGGAGGCGAGAGCTGAGCCTGACCCAGCGGCTTCCTGGGATGTGGGTCTGGGGCCTTGACATCTTGGACCCCAGCCCATCCAGGGTGTGCAGTGAGCACAAGCCTGCAGTGGGATCTGCGGGGTCCTGCCTGTCACTGGCAGGGCTGATGTGGCTCTGTCGGGGAATAGCTGGGGCACTGGGAGGATGTCTGGCAGGGCGGCGGTGGCCGCTCCTGACAGTGACCAGACAGGTCTGTGGGGTCCCCTAGGGCCCAGAGGGGCTTGTGGGTGGGCGAGACCCCTGGAGACCCTCGGGCGGCTTGGGGCCGGGAGGCCCTCGCGCCTGGCAGCTGAGAGTTCAGGTTACATAATCCCCGCCCCACACACAGCTGCCTTCGTAAGCAGTAGCAGCCAGGTTTGACAATACGAGTTGTAATTGGATTTTAATTTTTAATGTCTGCAATAGATAAAGAGCTATGGGCCAATTTGTATATATTCTGTTACTCTGCGCCTAATAGGAGTACTTCATTAGTTGGTAACTATCGCACCCACCCTGCTGCCTGCTCCTCGGAAGGGAGGGCGTCTGGCCGGGAGAAACCAGGTCGCCTGCCACCTGTTCCACGGGGAGTCAGGGCAAGGGGTGGGCTGCCAGCGGGCGCTCCTGTTACTGCCAGGCCAGCCTTCCCCTTCCCCACCCCGCACCCTGTCCACTGCGGCCCCACCCTGTGCGCTGGGAAGGAGCAGTTGCTGGGGGCACAGGTGGCAGCCCCACTGAAACCTCAGTTTCCCTGTGGCTGCCTGCTCTTGAGTCATTGCAGACCCAGCCAGGACTTTTGACACCCAGGGCCACTGGGCACTGGTGGTCCTGGGCCTCCTGCGGTTCCACCTGCCACTCCCAGTTGCCAGCCCAGCCCATGGGAGTCAGGGCTGGGGGGGGGGAATCAGGACTCGGCAGGTCGGTTTCCCGGGTGTTGGGGGTGGGCACCCCTGGGTGCCCCTTGGGCCTCTAGCTGGCCCTGGGCTCAGGCAGAAGCAGGACCCACATGCCCCTGGCCCCATCCCCCGCCCCCCGCCGCAGCTTGAGGGGTCCCAGGAGGCAGGACGCCCGCACTGCCCGCCCTCAAATTATTCTTAGGGCTGTTGTGTAACAGCCCTGCGTCCACGCACGGGAGGAAAGGCTCCTGGGAGACGTCTCCAGCGGCAGCCAGCCAGCTGGGAGAGCAAGCTTTTGTCCCTTCTGCTGCCCATCACAAAGGGACAAAGGAGGCTGTCTGACCACGCAACCCAGGGAAGAGTTGGGCAGCCCTGGCTGTGCAGAGGGCGCCTGGGGCCGGGGGGCGCCTGGGGCCCCTCCCAGGGGCTGAGTCTGGCGGGGGTTGGGGGGGGCTCCTTTCCGAGTGTCTGAGTGTGTGTGTGTGTGCGCGCGCGCGTGTCCGTGTCCTCCTGGGCACAGTGGCACCGTCCTGCCCCCCGCGTGGCTCTCCTTCCTGCCTTCTTTTCATCCCTTCTTTGCTCCCAGCAGTCTCCTGCGTTGATTCCGGGGTCTCCACCCCCACAGATCAGAGCAGGCTCCTCACACCTGTTTTCTCAGCTCCTGCTGAGATCAGACCCGGCCGGCGGAGGCGAGGGCGGGGCGGGCGCCCCCGGAGGCGGGGCTGATGGCACCAGCGGCCCGCAGGCCCCGCCCAGCCCCCCACTCAGCCCAGGATCTGGGCGGGAAGGGCCCCAAGAGATCAACTCACTTGCGTCTGCAGGGTCAGCACCCACTTTGTCGCCCGCTTCCCCCTCTGAACCGAACACTCATGCACACTTGCGCACTTACACACACACTCACTCCCAGGCAGCCTGGGGGAAGGGGTGAGCTGGCTGGCGTTTGGGGGCTCCCAGTTACCACCTTGAGATTCTGCGGGGTTTGGAGGCCCTGATGGGCCCCGGCAGCTGGGGCCGTGTGAGCAGCAGGGATGCGCCGGCCTGGGGCTCCGGCGGGGGCCAGAACTGGGGCTCTGTTAGTGACCCACATTTGACTTACCCGATGACCCTGGGAGACAGGACGGCAGGAGGACTTGGGGGCAAGTCTCTGAAATGTCCCAGGTAGCCTTCTACCTGAACTAGGCACCTGTTTCTCTACCTCACCTCCCTGGTCCTCTTAGCGCTGGGGGACCGTGGGCCTGTCACCGAATCGCCTGCCCTCGCTGTCCTCCTCTAGGGAGCTGCGGATTCTGACCTGGTCATTGGAGCAAAGCACGCGGCTCCTGCTGGTGTGGGGAGGCTCCGGGGCCTGAGGCTGCGGTGGTCCGTGTCCTGGGCGGCTCCCTGGGCAGCTAGTCCCTTGCAGAGGCACACACCTTACCAGGAAGGCGCCCTCTCCCTGACCCCACTGCCCTGAGTCCAGCTGGGGAGGGCTGCCTTAGTGACCCGGGACTGCCAACAGGATTACTGAAAACTGCAGACCTGTGCTGCCTCACAGCCTGGAGGCGGGAAGCCCTCAGAGCCGAGCTCCCTCTGAACCTGTGGACAGGAGCCTCCCTGGCGGCCCCAGGCATCCCTGGGCCTCCAGCTGCATCACTGGATCTGTCTCTGTCTTTGCATGTCATGGTCCCCTGTGTCCCCACCCACCCTCTTCCTATGAGGATATTTGTTGTTGGATTTAGGGCCTATATCAGTCATCCAGGATGACCTCATCTCAGCATCCTAGACTACATCTGCAAAGACCTTCCAAATAAGGTTGCCTTTGCAAAATCTGGGCATGGATGCAGCTTTGGGGGGCTACCATTCAACCCCTTATAGAGGTTATGTTACCCACCCACTCCACCCCCTGCCTGAACACCTGTGCGGCAGAAGCAGGGGCCCAAGTCACACCTCTGGGCTCCATGGGCTGAGGATGTGCCTGCTGCATGAGCAGAGCTGCCCAGAGGGGGAGCCCTGTCCACCATTCCAGTCTCTCTGTGGGCCAGGCACTGACTCCAGGGACTCCTGGGGGGCAGAGAGAGAAAGCCATGGGGGTCCTGGCCTTCTGCAGGATGCGGGGGCCAGGTAGGTCTTGGATGGGGCACGCACTGCTCCCTCAGTGAATGGCTGCTCCCACCCCCGACAGCCACTAGTCACGGCCAGCCACCCCAAGGAAGGCAGGCTCACGTCTCCCAAATGTCCCCTCATCAAAGCGGGCCCCTTTTCTGGGGGTGGGAGGGCGCGCTGGCCAGGACGCAGGGGACAGCCGCCTGCTGTCTGCAGTCCTGGGGCTTTGAGTGCATCTCCAGATCCCAGCGGATCCAACAGGCCCCAGGGTACCAGGCACCCTCCTTGCACGGCCCTGAGCAGCCCACATACCTGGGAGCATGGGAGAATGCAGATTCTCCAGAGGCTGGGGCTACTCTGTAGAAATAAACCTTTTCAACAGGTCCCAGGTGATGGCGCAGTGACAGGGGCAACTAGAACAGGGTCGGCAAACTGCGGCTCGCGAGCCACATGCGGCTCTGTGGGTACGTTCCGTCTCAAAAGTTTGCCGACCCCTGGAAGAGCCAATCCTGTCCCTCACAACAGATTAAAAATTATTCGAGAGCCATAAATGCATTTTTACGTAATCACCATTATGTGAATAATATCCTTTAAAAATTTTATAAATGAAACTATGATAGTTTTATTTTCATTTTCAATTTTACTTCAGAGCCACATGTATGTAACCAAAGAGACGCGTGTGGCTCGCAAGCTGCAGTTTGCCAACTGCTGGCAGCTCTGCTGTCTCAGACGTTCGCCAACCCCTGAACTACAGCAAACTCAGGTGCCAGGTGGGTGGAGAGTAGAGGTCAGGCTCTGCTATTCCTGAGGAGTGCCCACTGCTCTGGGTACCAGGGTGGGGATCCGCCCCTGCAGAGCAGGGCAGACTCTAGCCGTCTCCCACTTGGGCCATCAGCCCCTGAGTGGGCTTGGGCAGGGGACTGGGCCTCCACGTCTTCGCCTGTGAATGAAAGGCTGTGTGGACAGCGGAGGCCCAGCGGCCCTTGCTGCCCAGCGCTGTCCACCCCCAGCCCCCGGCCCCCTGGTACTCCCTGAGCTCAGCTGTCCCCTGGAAAAACCGCTGCCCTCAGCTTGCCCTGCTCGAAGGCCCAGAGCTGAGTGATGGCTGCAGGGGCCTTGGATGTGTAAATGGGAGGCTGGCACCGGCAGGGCAGGCCTCAGTTTCCCCACACTCAGCTCCTGGACCCCGACAGCCTCGGGACATGGGTGAGCAAAGCTGGGTGTCTGCACCCAGGCGCTCGGCCTCCATTGGGTCTCCCAAGACACGGTGGGGAGCCCACAGTGCCCACCCAGCCAGGTCGTGCACCCCAAGGCTTGTCAGGGATGCGGCCCGCCGGCCTGGGAGGCTGCCCACTCGAGGCAGTGGATATCGGGGACCCCGCCCGTGAGGCGCTTGGATCTTCATTTGCAAAGCGCTGTTCAGAGGCGTCCTTCTTCATTCTTCTTGAGACATTCAAGTGCTTAGGGTTCCTTTCCGTTAACTAATCACGAGACGCCCCACTTTCCCAAGAGCCTCTGGCCACTTCCCTCAGCCACACAGTGAAGCCGAGGGACCTGGGCTGCCTCTCACAGCCTTCAGGAAACGTGAAAGGGGCTAATTCACAAGCCTGGTCCTGCCCAGTGCGTGCCACTCCTGCACCTACTGTGTGCTCAACTTCCTGGGCAGGGCATCCAAGAGGCCAAATGTGGGCTGGAGCCGCCGCCTGGGTTCAAATCCCCGCCCTGCCACTTCCTGGGCTGGGGGTTCCTGGGACAGATGCCGATCTGGAAGCAGGACTCGGGGTACAATTTAGAACAGATGGGACCCGACATTCTAGGCCTCTTGGCCTCCATATCGCCAAGGCGCCGCCCGCCTCCCCAGGTCCCACCGCCTCTCAATCAAGACCGGATGCCTCCCTACCCCCACACTGATTCCTGTGGTTACCCAGGGCCTTGCAGCTGTCCAGCAATGCGCTGAGAACATGGATAATGAAAGCGGATCCCAGGGGCGGTGCTGGCCGCAGGAAAGCCCAGTTAACTCTCGTAGCTCCAAGGGCCACGGCTAGCCCAGAGCCTCGGCCCCCAACCTCACTGAGGAGGGAGGTGGGCAGGGGACGCTCACCTCGTGCAGGGGACCACCTCACACTACCCTGCCCTCCACCTCGGAGCAGAGCGTTCCCCTGGCGATGGTGGATGGGCTTCTCCCTGGGGGGCTTGGTTGGCGTCACAGGGCAGGGCAGGGAAGCCCTGGGGCCTGGCCGAGGCTGCTCTGGCCCCCCGCTCTGCCCCCACCTGCACGGGCGCCAGGAGGCTCCAGGGACGCGGTGGTTCAGGCCCGAGCCGCGGGCGGTGTCGTCACCCAGCACACTGGTGCAGAGGTGTCTGTTCATCCCAAACACGTCCGTAGCCCCAGGTCTGTGTCACCCTACAGAGATGACAATCCTGTAAATAGGTCTGTGTGCGGCCAGGGCCTTCACGTGTGGGGCAAGGCTGAGCAGGGCCTCTGCTGGGCACCAGCCCCTCCAGCAGTGAAGGGAAGGGCCGTCGTCTCCCTCTCAGCCTCCAGGCTCTCCTGCCTGGCGGGGCGCACCCCCAGGATCCGGTCGCTCTGTCCCCACTGTGGGGGCCACCGTGGGCGCTGTGTCCACCCAGGTTTACAGAAGGAGAGACGAGGCCAGGGGACAGCTGGGTCCGGGCCCTGGACCTGGGAAGAGGACCTTCAGGGAGCAAACCAAGGAGATGGCCGCCCCCAGCTCTCCCCTCCCCCACGTTGCCTGCAGGACAGCAGCCCAGCGGAAGCGTTTATCTGGCTCAAGGCAGCAGCTGCTGGCCTTGAGAGAGCCAGGAAGAGGGGCTGCCGGTGGCAGGGACCCGCAGCCCCTGATGCTGCCCCTGCTCTCCTCGGCCCTCCCTGCCTGCCCCCTCCCCACCTGCCCCTGCCCCAGTGTTGGTCTTGTCTTCAGGAGCCCTGCCGCTGGGAACAGTGTGGGGGCCGGGGCTGGGACAGGGTCCACCCCCCTCTAGAGAGCGGGTCAGCACAACCTCTCGCTCTGCTCAGGAGAGCAGCAGGTGGGCCTGGGGACAGTGGGGACCAGTGGTGCTCAGCCAGAGGCAGATGCCAGCCTCCCTTCCTGGGGACCTGGCTCGCGGCCTGGGTCTTGGAAGACCCTCTCCCACGTGTTATTTCCAGTCCTCGCACCGTAGATCCTTTTACTGCCCCGTTTTAAGGCTGGGGCGGGGACCTGCAGGGGCCCAGGGGCTGGTGGTAGGTGATGGAGCAGGTGAGGTCCTAGGCTGCCTGCTTAAACAGGAGCGTCTGTGCACACAGTAGGTGCTCACTGGGCGCTGATCCCTCTTTCCCTCGTGGAAGGGGTCACACTGACCATGGTGTGGGGCCTCCGTGCTGTTCTGTCCGTGCCCTGCAGCCCCGAGCTCTGTCTTCCCGCAGAGGAAAGCCAGGCCCGAGTGTCCCCACCCCGGGGTGGGCTGCTGTGACTCCTGGTGGCCCCAGGATGGTGGCCAACATTGGGGCTGCTGGAAAAGCACTTCCTGCATTTCTAAGTGGGGTCGGAGAGCCCTGAGAACCCAAGCGTCAAGGGTCAGAGACCTTGTCCCCCAGTGCCATCCCTGAGCCTCTCTGGGGAGGGGACTGCCCAGGCCTGCCACCCCCCCGCGGGGGCTGTTGGGCGGGTGGGCTCGCCCTGAGGAAGGGGCGCTGGGCGAGCTGTGCCCCCTGCACACGCTCGCAGCCCTCCGCCGGCTGCCCGCTGCAGGCGGATCCCGGGACCACGGGCCAACCTTACTGAGCACCGTTTCCAGCCAGGGTGTGGCCACCAGCCCCAGCCAGGGACAGGGCACCGGCCCTCTGTTGGCCTTGGTGGGTTTGGGGGTGAGAGGGGGCAATTAGGGGGTCCGCTCCCCAAGAACTAAAGCCAGCCTGGGCCTCCTCTGGGCAGAGGAGCACCCTGAGGCGCGGACCCGTCCAGCCCTCCCTCTGGCCAGCCATCAGCCCGGTGTGCGGTGGCGTGGCGGATGTGGTGTGGCTGCCCTCAGGGGCGGGCTGCAATGGAGGCGTCTGCTGAGCTCTGGGTGTGTGAGGCGGCAGCCCTCCCACTCTGCGCGGGTAGGACCAGCAAGGCTGACGTGGGCCCAGCCCCTTTGCTGGGAAGGGGCGGCCTGATGGCCAACCCCCAGCTTCCTGACTGGGATCTGGGGTGTAGGGCCCAGCAGGGCTCTTGGGGTTCCCCTCTCGGATGAGGCCCCTGAGTTTGGGGAGAGGGAGGATGTAGCACCCATGGGTTTCTCTGGCCGTTTGGGGGTCCGGCTTGGCCTCTGCAGTGTCTGGGCCCTGTGGGCTGTCGGGGCAGGAGGCCAGATTGGGAAGGACACCTGCTGGACGGCATTTCTCATGCTGTGAGGTGCGGGGGCCGCCGTGCCCAGGGTCTCTGGCGCTGGAGCCAGTGGGCGCCTGGACCCGGGTGCTGGCTCTTCTAGGGTATGAGCTGCCGGAAGCCCGGCAGGTGCCCCGGTCCTCCTGCCCTGGCCCAGATGTGCACCCCCGCGTCTCTCAGGACGTGGGGTTCCACCACACCCTCAGCAGAGCTGGAGCACGGTTGCCCGACCCATAGGCTTCCCCGCTTAAGAGGGTCTCCAAGCCTCCACGGTCCATGGGCTAGCCCAGGATTGGCAGAGGGAGCACAGGAGAGCAGGTCCTGGCTGAAGGCTGAAGAGAGGGCTGCTCCGGGCAGCTGGTGCCTGGGCAGTCCCACCGCCCTGCAGAGGTGAGCTGGCCCCCGCCACCGTGGGGGGGAGGGGGGGAGCGCAGGGGAAGCTGTTCCTGTGGTTGTGGCGCGGAGGACTTCGCTGCGCAGGGCAGTGGCCTGCAGTGTGAGAAAGCACTTTGGGGGGCCCCGCCCATGCCCCCTCCTTCACCCCCCTACCTATTGAGCAGCTGTGGGTGGAGCTGGCGTCCTCGTGGGTGGAACTGTGTTTGTATGTTTAGTGTATTTTTAAAGCGACTTTGCAGCTGTGCCTGCCTCAGCGACATCCTCCGGGAGGCGAGCACGAGGCACATTGTGGGGTTATTTTGGGCTTGGCAAATTCTGCGTCTGTGAGGAAGGACAGAATTGGGGGCACACCATGATGTGTTTTGGGCAGTGGGGCCCAGAGCAGGGGTGCCTGGGGGCTGTCTCTCCCTGCGGCTGCCCTGGTCCTGCTGGGCCCCACTCGTGGGCGGGGGCTCTGCAGAGACCTGCTGGCTTGAGCAGGATGGCAGGGACAGGCTCTGGGCGCTTAGGACACTGGGCACTGGGCTCTCTCAGGACAGCGGACAGACAGAGGCCAACAAAGATCCAGGGAGAATCAGGCACACGTCCATGTGGGGACATTGGGGCACAGGAGCCTCCTGGGCATCTAGCTGCAGCTGGGGTCACTACGCGACCAGGGCAGATCTGATGTCTCACGCTTCACCCTGAACCCCAGCATCTTATGTGAGCCACCTTCTCCTGGCTGGTATCCACTTCGTGCCCCCAGGACAGGAACAGAGTGCGGTGGGGGCTGGCAGGCGCTCCCTCCCAGGAAGTCCCTCAAAAGGGCACAGCCCCTCTGAAGGAGACGGCACCCCCTGTCATGCTGCAAGAAAGGCCACCCCTAGCACCACTGGGCCAGTGAATGGGGCCCCTTGCACGTCCCACCTGTGGCCGGCCCTCCTGCCTGTCCCAGCCCCCACCCCTGCAGGTTCCCAGGGCATCACTGAGGGCACCCAGCTCCGCAGGCGACGGACTCATCAAAAAGACCGAAATTGCCCCCTTGCATTCAGCGGTGCCTTAAAAAGCCCTGGGCGGCGACCCAGCTGTCACCATTGGGTGCTGCTCCTGGAGACACATGAGGTCACGGTGGCTCGTCCTCCTCCAAACCCCCAGACCAGGTTGGGGACCCAGGCGGCCCCCCACAGATGGCCTCCTTTGTATAAGTACCGCGTGCTAACCAGTTGCTCCACTGGAGCTCCGAGATGGCCTCCTTCGATGCCCAGCCTGTGTTAGTGACCGCCCCCGGCCCCTGCAGGGTGGGGGTGGTGGTGGAAAGGAAGGGTGCTTCTCCGTGGGGACCTGGGTTTGTCGCTTCACCTCAAATGGCCCTCGCCGCCCTGGCCTCAGCCTCCCTTCTGACCTTGGTTTGTCCAGGGGACTTGCGGGGAGGAGTGAGCAGGTCCTGCTCCCCCGGCAGGACCCCCAAGCCTGCAGAGGAGCAGCCGTCAGCTGGGGGAGGACCCCTCCCCACAGGTGGGATGGGGTGGGGGCCGGGCGGGCAGCTCTGGCCCTGCCTGCCGTGGGGGGCTGCTCCTCCGCCCTTTGCCTGAACATCCCCAGTGACTCACCTACCAGATAGGTCACCGTTTTTCCTTCCTTTCTTTTTTTTCGCCCTGAAGAAAAAATGAACATCTGCCTATGTACACTTGATGGCTGCCGGGCTCATGCAGTCCACAGGTGGCACCTGGGCGGGCAGAGGCCAAGGGCATGGTGCCTGGGGTTCCCCCACTGTCTATTCTGGGCTTCACTCACCCAGGGCTGTGGGTGAAGGTGTGTCTCGGGGACATGAGTGGCAGTCACCATGTGGCAGGGAGTATGACCTGTCACCACCGCAGGTCCATCGTCCATGGGAACCCTGAAAGCAAAGGAAAGATGGCTGGCAGGGTCAGCGCCCTCGGGAAGCTGCACAGAGGGCTCCGGGAACAAGATGCCCAGGGCTGACTGCCTTGTGGGCAGTGCCCAGCGCCTACTGTGCTGAATCAGGGCGGCTGGAGGGGCCTCCCCCGGCCTCTGCCAGGCCCTGAAGACCCCCGGCCTGGTGGGGGGACACCCTGGTCCAGTAGCATCTCGGGGTCTCTCCCTGGTCTTGAAGAAGAAGGGGGCTCCCGGGTGCCCTTGCCCTGAACTCCCCGAGACCCTGCCTCCTGCCTGCCCATGGCCCAGGGCATGGCCCACGTCATAGAAGGAGCGGAACCCGGGTCTGACTCTGCGCCTGGAGGCGAGGGACAGTCCCGAGTCAGGGGCTGGCTGAGTCCTCATGGCCACACCTTGTGCGCTCAGAAGGCAGCTCGCTTTGGCTTCTCTTGGCCGGTCAGCAGCCAAATCTCTCAGGGCAGGTGCTGAGGTGGGGGTGTCACCAGGCCAGCGCCCCTGCCCTCAGCTGGCCCTTCCCGCCATGTGTCTCATCCAGGGGGCCACTCAGTGAGCATTTAGCAAGGGCAGCTGTGTGCCCAGTGGGGCTCTGGGGCAGCAGTGGGCAGCACAGCCCTGCCCCCAGGCTCCCCGTGGACGGTCTCCAGGCTGAGCATAATTGCCCTTGTCAGCCTCTTGTGTTCTCCAGTCTCGCTGGCTTTTAATGTCTGCACTTACACAACCATCCTTCCTCTGCACTTACACAACCATCCTTCCTCTCGCACGTAAGGTGATTAAATCCAGGACGTCCCAGTGTGTGGTGTTTGCTGGCTGTCTCCTGGGACTGCACTGAGGCGCCTCTCCCAGGGCTGGTCCCGCATTCGGGTTATTTGTCAGGCCTCCCAGGGGTCCTAAGCTGCTTGCTGAGTCCCTGCTCCTCTTTATAAAGAGCCAGCCCTGGGCACCTTGTCCCTGCTGGGGAGAGGGGGACAGTTCTGTAACCTTGCGGGTACCAGCCGGTTAGAGAAGATTCCTCCACACCCCAGACACCCCAGTGGGGCTAAACCATGGCTGTGCCCCCCCAGGGCCCTCCCAGGGCAGCCTGGCCGTCCCCCCATGCGAGACATCGTGACAAATTCTATACTAATCACGAGCCCTGTCTGACCCGTTTATTCAGTTTTGTTGTTGGAGACGCATGTGCTACCACCCGGGGTTTTTAAATGTTTCCCATTTTCAATGAACATTAAGCGAGTGGTGCCTGAGTGTAGTGGTGGAGTAAACTTAGGAATAGTTTTTACATAAAATTGCAGCGTCAGGGAGACCAGGGCAGGCAGGGCTTGGAGGGCTGTGACAGGGCCATGCGTCGTCGCTGGCACAGTGAGAGGGGTGGGCGCTGGTGGCAGGGAGGGGTCTGGCAGGCAGCTCCCCCACTCACTCTCCGAGTGTGTGCCCAGTGGACCCCAGCTGGCATGCCTGACCCCTGCCCAGGCCCCTTCATGCCCTCAGCCCCTCACCTCCCGCTCCGTGCCCAGCCAGAGACACCCATGCCCCCAGAGGCCCTGCCCTCCAGAGCAGTGGCCTGGTCTTTCCTGGGCTTTGCAAAGGCTGTGACGCCCCTGGACCCCCTTTTCTGCTCACCTCCACCCAGGGTTGCGCCTCTGATGTCCACAGACCAGAGGCTCCCTGAGACCAGGGCTGCTCTGATTTGCGCATTCCTCCCTCTGCAGCCCAAGTCCAAGTCCAGCACGCCTGACAGGCAGGTGCTTAATAAACGTTAGCTGGCAGCTGGGGGCGTCGAACAGGCTGGAGGGAGAAAGGCAAGGAATGATGGCCCGGGGCACACACAGGTGGCCGGACGTGGCCCTGGGGTTGGGGGCCGTGTGGCCGCCCGAGTGGGCTCTCTGGCTCAGGACCAGGTCCGCAGAGGCAGGGGCTCATTTGCATGCCTCTGATTTCAAGGATTTCTGTATCTTTAATCAGTGCTAGTGGCCCAGTGGCTTCCATCCTGTGCCAGGAGTCACTGCACACAGGCCAGCCAGGCTGCAGGGGGTCATCCAGGTCCTGGGGGCTGCCCGGCCTGCTGTGAGGCTCAGGCTGTGGGGAGGGGTGGGACCAGGTCAGGGGCAGCTCTGACAGACCTTGCCGGGGGCACTGGGGGAGGGTGGCCCTGGGTGGGCCACGCTGGTGGCTGTGCTTCTGCGTTCGCCTTGGAATCTGCTGCCTGACTTGGTGTCAGGATGGCTGGGGCTCTGCCTGGCTGCTGCCCGCAGGCACGAAATCTAGGTCAGGCTGGTGCAGGGCAGCAGGGCTGGCAACGAGCGCAGCGCCTGCTCCTGCGAGCTCCGTGCAGTGGGGTCCCAGCAGCCCCCGTGAGCTCAGCCAGGCCCCTCTGGCCTGAGCAGGGGCTTCAGGGCTGTCCTGTGGGGAGCGGTGAGTGGATGAGCATTCTGGCTGCAGGTGCCACTGGCAGGGGTGAGTGTGCTCTGTCCCTGTGAGGGCCTGGCCCTTGTGCACCTGCGGGCTTGGACGTGTGGGGATAGCTGCAACCATTCAGGCAGAGAGCCTTCCGGAAGCTCCCCATCTCCCTGGCTATCTGTGGCCTTCACTCCCTCCCAGCCCACCCCACCGTCGCCCCAAATCGCCCATTCTCCCACCTCCTCCCCGTGGTCTGTGTGTGTCTCCAGGTTTCTGGCGGATCCCGTTTTGCTCTGGGATTGTAGCTGGCCACCACCGGCGGGGCCACAGCTCCCCTCAGAGATGCTGTGGGGGTAATGGCCGCCCGGCCAGCGGGATCCGCCTCCCCTGCTGCCCCTGACCCCACGGACCCTAAACCCAACCATCTTTTGTTGTTGTGCCGCCTTATTCTGCTCCTCTGCCTGGGAATTTAGCTGTGCTCCTTCCTAAGCTGCCTGCTGGCTCTGCCGGGCATGGGGGGACCAGGAGGCAGGTTCATGCCCTTCTCTGGGGCTGGCACTGGGGTTGCTGGGGGCTGTCCACCTGGGCAGGTGGGGACGCCAGGCCCAGAGCTGCAGTGCCTCCCACCCAGGGCCTCGCATTTGAGTTCCCCCGGCTGTTCGCCCAGCACTCTTCGCTTCTGTCCAGTTTCTGCTTAGGTCCCACTTTCTCGGACCTTTCTTCTTAGACGCCGCCACTCTGGAGCTCGGCCTGTGCTGGGCCACACTGTAGTGGGACCCCATTGCTACCCTACAGTCCACCCAGCCCTGCGCCTTCTCTCCATCACAGCCTGTGGTCACTCCGGACAACTCCGGTCAGGCCAGGGCGGCTGTGGTCACTCTGGGCCAGGCCGACTCTCCTTGGTCCACCCCTCTCCCCGGCCAGGCCGTGTGCTGCTCTGGGACCTCAGCCCCAGGACCGAGCCCTGGGCTCAGCTCACCACCCAGGGTGACTGCATATGGGGCTCTGGGGCTGGAGTATGTCCCCTGCCTGGTCCCCATGTGCCGCTTGCCTCTCCCTCTCCAGCTACTTCCAGAGGCAGGAGGCAGCTCAGCCCACACGGGCGTGTTGAGCGAGTGCGGGGCTGGGTCCGGCCGCCTGCAAGGACCTCCAGAGCGGCTTCATTTCTTACCAGAAGCTATGACATTACGGAGCTCTTGCACCAGGGCAAGAAAGCAACTGACGGACCTCCCATGCTGGATAGTGAATAAAAGCCCCAGGCACTTCCGCCGCGCCCCAGTGGTGGGGCTGTCAGTACCGCTTGCCCCCAAGGGGCTGCCTTTCCGTTAAACACAAGTCCAGCACTCCCCAGCTGATCAGGACGTGCCGTGCGCTGGCTGAGGCGGGCCGTGTGGTTCACACGGGGAGGCAGCAGGGGTCGGTGTGACCCTGGGCGGCCTACCCGGATGGGGAGCTGCGCGTTTGTGGCCTGGGTCAGGGTCTGGGTCCTGGTCTTGGTTCTGCCTGGCCATCAACCCTGGGCAAGGCCCCTCTGCCTCAGTTTCCCTATCTGAAAGCAGTTGGACCCAGTGGCCTCTGGGGGTGTCCCATCTCTAGCGCCTGCCCTGGGGTAACTGCGGCCACCAGCAGCCGGAGCTTCCCCTGCAGGGCTGTGGAGGACAGGCGCTGTGTCATATCCTTTCAAGTAAATCACGCAGCTGCACGTGGAAAACAGGCTTCAGGTCCCGGCAGGCACTGGCGAGGAGTGACATCAGGGGCCCACATTCTGCCCACTGAGACCCTTGGCAGCCTCTGTCCTCTCAGGACCTCAGTCCAGTCTGTCAAGCAGCTGAAGCAGAGCCAGGCAGAGGTGCTGTAGGGTCTGGGGTGCTCGGGGCCGCTCTGGGTGGGGAAGCTCGACCCGCTGACGGGGAGAGCTCGGAGGGCTCTGCTGTGGTTGGCGGGAGCAGGTCGTGTCTGCCCTCCGTGGAGAGCTGGTGCATGTGCAGTGTTCCCATTGCACAGGCAAGGAAACTGAGGCACGGGGGGCGACAAGGTTTGTCCACTTACGGGCCTGACCAGGAACCCAGGGCTGTGGGCCTGAGGTCCAGGCTGGTCCCACGTCGTAGGGTCCAGTCTCTTCCCGCTTCCTGGCAACGCCTGGGAAGCAAAGGACAGACAGCTGGAGCTCAGGGCCTGACGCAGCCTCTGGCTGGCTCGGCCCAGACGGGGTTTTAGGCCTGGAGGTGGGGACCCAATTCCAGGAGTGGGGTGGCAGCGAGGACAGCTCTGGGCTCCATCCTCCTCAGGAACCCCCTACCCTGCCCTGGGTACCCAGGCCTGGGCTCTGTCCCAGAAGTGGCCCTGGCCACCTGCCCAAGGCAGGAAATGCGTCTGGTGAGTACAGGAAACCAGGAACGCAGGCACTTGGGAGCCCAGCAAAGGGGAGAGATGGCCAGTGTGCCTGGCCAGAGGAGCAGGGTCTGGGAGGGCAGAATTGGGGCTCCAGGGCATGAGGCACCCCCGCCCCCGCCAGGGTCTCCCTCAGGCAGGGCTTGCTGGGCCCCTGTCACCTGACCGCGTCTGTGTATTCCAGTCCTCCTCTTCAAATAAGAGAATTGAATTCTCACCGCCAGCCCCAGCCCGCCAGGCCCAAAGCTCTCAAAGACAGAATTTTGCTTAAATGCCCAAAAAGGAGATCTAGGAGATCAGAATCAAGCAAATTAACATGTGCGGCAGGCAGCTTTTAATCACCGCCTCTAATCGCAGGCTGCTTAACGGAAATCATCTCACTGGGCTTCAGCGGTGGGGGGGGGGGGCTGGTGACACCCGTGGATTATTCATCAGAACCTGCACTTGAGTTTCAGGGCTTCTCCGCAGGGGCGTGCTCAGTGCCTCTGTCCGCTCCAGGACGCTAGGCTGGGCCCCCACACCCCTCTCCATCATCCTCACTCTCTGGGGCCTGTCTGGTTTCGCCTCCCACCCTTTCTCCCTGCCTCAGCCTCTCCTCTCCCGGACTTCGGGGCTGCTGGCCCTTTCCCAGAGGGGATGGTCCGAGGGATCTTACAGGGCCCATGGTGAGGGTGCTGGACTGCCCCCTCCCCGCCTGCCTCCCTGACCTCTAGCCACACCTTTGCACTTCAGGGAAGGCCCCCTCAGCCTTTCCACTCAGCTGTAGGACCCCTCAGGCTGCAACCAGCAGGGAAGCCAGTCAGACTAGGTGCCCCCGCTTCTGTCACTCTGCCTGCCCTGTGGACACAGGCCTGGGGACCCTGGTTGTGTTGAAAAAATATGTGACCAGTGTCCACATGAGAATCGCAATGTCAGCTCACAAGGGCAGGTCCCCAGGGCCCAGATGGTGTTCCACGAGTGGCAGCAAAGGAAGGATGACTGTCCCTTTAGGGAGCTGGGCAGTGGGCCCTGGGGCATTCCGGGGGCAGGATGTAGGAGTGGTGGTGACAGCTGATGTGGCTTCCCTCCCCCTCCCGGGGGCCTCACCTGGCAGGCGGTGTTCACACCTCGGGGTGAGACACCTGCCTGCCAGGCTCAAACTCAGACGCCCATGTCCCCCCAAACCTCCCCAGGCCACCCTCTGGGCTGCACGGCAGTCCCATCAAATGGGCTGTGAGCAGAAGTGGCAGCTTTCAAAACAGTGCCCGAGGGTGAGGATCCTTTTCCTTGATCTGGGAAATATTATTTCCCTCAGAAGCGGAAGCAGCAGGTCAAACCAGTACACAGTCCCCCACCCCCACCCCCAAGACGCAGGCGAGGTTGAGGACCCCATTGGTGGGGGCTGCTCAGCACCCCCAACTCTGTTCCCTGCTGGGCCAGGCAGTGAGCTGGGGCAAGGGGTGCTTCTCCTGCACCCCAACAGCCCCCAGCCCCCCAGGACCCACGGGCTTCTGCAGCACTCTCACTAAGGGACCATCGTCGGTGGGGGGGGCTGGGACTCTTGGACCCTGTCCTGACGCTCTGGGCACAGCCCTCCGGCTAGGGCAGCCAGCGGCGGTCACCATTGTCTGGACGTGCTGGGGCTTCTTGGGGGCCCCTCCTGCGGTGGGGTAGCTTGTTCTGAATCCAGCTCATGGGGCCTGAGGGGAGGCTGTCAGATGGGGGACATTCAGCTGGGCGGGGGGCTGTGCAGCCGGCAGGCGGGCCTGGAGAGCAGGAGGGCAGGGGCCAGGGTTGTCGCTGGAGCCTCTGCGGGATTTGCGAGCAGCGCATCCTCCCCCACCCCCTTGTGGATTCCGCGCCACCCCCACACCCCACACCCGCCTCGTGGCCTCTGAGCGCTGCCCCCCCCAGCAGACTGGGAAGGGTTAAGGCGGGCGGGGCTCCCGCGGGAGGGGCGGTCCCAGCGGCCTCGCGGGCAGTGCCTTTGATGTTGATCAGGCATGGGCACCGCTAGCTGGGTGCCCTGGCTGGGCTCCCACTCAGGGACTCAGGGGGCCAGCCTGCCGCCCGGGCCCATCGGACAGCGCCGGTAGTGACGGGGTGGGGCCTGCGGGCTATGGAAGAGGCTGGGGACCCTGGTGGGCTCAGCCCGGACCAAGGTAAGGGCGAGTGGGGGGCCTGGAGAGAGGGGGCTGTGGCCACTCCTGCAGGGAGCCCACGGCAGTGCTCAGCTGCCCATCAGTTACCCACGGACCCCACGCAGGCAGTGCTTGACCCCCTCCCCCAGGGGTCTCTGGGAGGACCCCATTCCTCCCTGTCCCCTGAATCATCCCCTGTGCTGGCTTCTCCCAGAGAAGGGTAGAGGCAATCCTGATGGGAGCGGGAGGAGGTGTCCCCAAGCCTAGCTGACACTCTCCTGACCGCCAGTCCCCCAACAGATGCCAGCCTGGGTTAGGGGGATTAGGTCTGGGGTGCCTGGCCTGTGGGACCCTGGGGGCTCGTCTGGTCCGACGCAGGGCAAGTGTGGGGGCGGGGGTGCAGTGTGCCTCGGTCAGCACCATGGACAGGACAGCCGCTTGTCCCTGAGGGGCTGGTGGGTGTTGGCTGAGCCCTCAAGGTTCTGGCCCAGCTCCCAGGAAGGAGATTTCTTGCTCCGATCTGTCATGCTGTCCTGACCTGGGGGCCTGGGCACTGCCCTGGACAGAGCACAGATGGACAGGGGTGGCAGGAGCTCTCCGAGGCTGCCCAGGGCTACCAGGCACCAAAGAGCTCGGGCATGAGAAGGGGCGTGGTGTCAAGGTGGGTCCTGCAGGGACCAGATGGACGGAACTTCTCAAAGGCAGGGTCTCCTTGGGCCCCCAGTGCAATACTTGCTCTGGGCCAGGGGTGGGGAGGGTCAGCGAGGGGTGGGGCCAACGTTGCAGGAGCGATGGGCCACGCAGCAGAGCTCCCTGTGGAGGCCTGGGGTCCAAGGACAGTAGGAGCTTGCCTTCCGGGGATGTGTCTGGATCCTGGCTGTCCTGGACCCGGCTTCTCCTGCCCTCTGATTGACATGGTCACAGGGGAGGGGCTGGGAGCCTTGGAGAGCATGTGCAGGGAGCAGGGGTGTCACTGCCGAGCAGACTGAGGGGGTGTTCCTGGCAGTGCTGCTGATGAACTGTGTGACCTCAAGCAGGGCACCAACCCTCTCTGAGCCTCTCATGAAAGAGGGACAGCACGGGGCTGCCTTCGCAGGGTGGCTGTGAGCATTCAAAGTGGGTGTGCCTGGCCCGTGTGGCTGCCCCTCCTGCCCCTCACCTCCTGAGTTGCCCTTTATGAATGGAGGACAGTGTGGCAGGTGTGCATGGGCTGGTGGTGCAGGCACTGGCTTGGCTGTGTGCCCCTGCCCTCCCTGAGTGTGCCAGCAACTTGAGCACAGACCCCACCCCTGTTGGGGACTGGGCTCCTGAGGACGGGTGGCCCCTGGGCAGGCCTGTCTGGCTGGCTTGCACAGAGCTCTGTGGAGTCAACAGCCCCAGGCCTGCTCAGCTGAGGCCAGTCCTCTGACCTCACAGGGACTGGCTGCTGCCATGTGGCCCCAAGGCCCAGGGTCCAGGGAGATGAGGCCAGAGTCCCGGTCTTGGGAGGGGAGTGGGGTGGCAGCGGCAGGAGCAGCTGTGAGCTCACCCTTGGTCCCCCTTCTCTGAACCGAGGGGCATGGTGGTAATGGAGTGGGGAGACATGTAGGATGTCTCTTATCAGCTGGGAGGAGCATGCGGGCGCCCCCCTCCCAGGGAGAGAGAGTCTCAGATGTGCGGCTGAGGACGGAGCAGATGGCTGGAGTTTTGGGTCCAGCCCTCCATCTGCACAGCTAATGAGCTCATGACGAAGGTCTGCCTGTTTCTGGCACCTTTCTCCTGACAAGCCGGTGGACAGGCGCCTGCCCGGAAGCGCCCCTCTCCTGGGACCGGGGGTGCGTGTGAGGGGGGCGCACGGGCTGTGTCTGGTACCAGCTGCTCCGCAGTCCCGCTCACAGGGCTGTCGTGGTGGGGGTTTGGGGGGGGTGCTGAGTAATTGGAAGTGCCTGTTTCTTCCTGGGACTTTGTTTCCAGCGCACTGTGCACGTGGGCTCCCGCTGGCTGGGCCAGCTTTCTGTGTGGAAAAGGACCATGGGTGCGGGCCTCCCGGGGGGGCACTGGACACCCCGCAGGACCAGAGGTTTTCTCTGGCCCTGCAGACCTGGGGGCAGGAAGTTGCCCACTTGGTAGCCCCCACACGGGGCCTGCACCATCCAGGGACACCGTGCCCTGGAGGACCCCAGGACGGGGCCTGTCGTGCTGGACGGTTGGCCGAAGGGAGAAGTAAGCTGTGCTGACGGTCCACCTGTTCGAGCGGCCCTCAGTGCCCAAGAAGCCCTCAAGTTCTGTGTGCAGAGGGCAGGGGACCCAGGAGGAAGGCTCCGTCAGCAGGCACAAGCTTAGGAACCATGATGGGGTCCCCGACTCAGAAACAGCAGGCCACACCGTCCTGGGGCTCCCCTTGGCCTGCTCAGACAGGGACCCGCAGGCTGTGGCTCAGGGCGGCCTCCCCCCACGTTGCCTGGCCCCCGTCAGCTGAGCTGCTGGTTCCTTTGGAAGCCCTCTCTGGCCTCCAGGCCCCCGTGGTGGGCTGACCACTGTCTGGGGTGCAGGCTGCTCCTCCTGCGCTATCTCCCGGTCAGCAGTGGGCGTGTGGGGGGACAGCACAGAGGGGGTGGGGGTGAGACCCAGGGAGGGCCCACCTTGGGGCAGGAGGGGAGCGAGGTGGGGTCCTGCCCCAGGTGCGGGCACTTTAGTCAGACTCGGAAGCCTGGGTGTTTCCGGAACACCCTCACCTTGCTGAGGCCCTGGCTGGCGGGGCAGCTGCCTCCAAGGGGTGGCTGCTCGGCGGCCGGGGGTAGCTGCGGGCTCAGGCATCTTCTGTCTCCGGTCCCCTCTGTGGCTCTGTGCCCATTCTGCCCACTCTGCCTGGCGGCTGTCCATCTGTCCAGCCTTCCAGCTCTGCCAGTTGCTGCGCATCCTCCCCCGCTGGCCAGGCAGGGGTACGTTGGGGGCAGGGCCAGCTCTGCCAAAGCCACAAGGACCCCTCCCTGCAGCCTCCTTCCCTCACCCGCTGGGAGTTTCCTGTCTTCCCAACAGGCAGGCTGAGCTCCATCTGGTGACTTTTCAGGAAAGTGCCCCCACCCCCAGCCACGCTGCGAGCCTCTCTCCCCCTCTAGCCGCTCCCTGGGGGCTCCCTGGGGCCTGTCCCCTCATAGGCTGGCCACTTCTCTCCAGGGAGTTGTGGCCAAGGTGGGTGCACGAGGACCCTCCCATGAGCCCCATCTGGCCTCTGCCCCGGAAGTGCAGGAAGTGAGCGCTGGAGCCCTGGCAAGACCCCCTCGAAACACGGGAGCCGGGCACCTGTGAGGGCAGGAGGCTATGGGCCGCTATTAATAGAGTCCCCTCCCGCAGGGCTCTCGGATGTGATTAATGCCACCACTAGCTGAGGTGGGACTGCGGGGCGAGGGGCCAGGGAGAGCTGCCCTGGGAGGGACTCATGAGGCCAAGCTCAGGGCCCTGGGCTCTGCTGGGCAGGCAGAGGAAAGCCAGGTGTTGGGACGGACCCGCTGTGCTGAAGGTCGGTGGTGCTCAGCCGGCGTGGTGACAGCGTGGGAGCCCACTACCTTGGCGGGGGCTTCTCCAGGGGGAGCCCTGGGCACCGGCCGCCGCCAGCATCAGAGGGCATCCTGTCCACTCGTGCTACTGCTGCAGGAGCTGTGGCCATGTGCCTATCACTCCCTGCTGGGCGATGGGACAGAAAGGTCCCTCTGGCCCTCCCTTGGGTCCAATCTGGGCAGGAACCAGTCCCACCAGCTAGGCATGGGCCAGGATGCCGTCCTTGCCCAGAGCACAAGAGCCCAGGGACCTCGGTGGGGAGGTGGAAGGTGCAGGCCCAGGCCTGGGGCTGGCTGGGTGGCATGAGGACAGAGCGTGGCTGGCCACCACAGCCTGCTCCCACCCTCTGGCACACCTGATGTCCCTGGCTCCCTGGGGTCTAGTGCACAGGCCAAGAGCAGCAGCACATGGGGCAGAGCAAAGCCTGGGGGCCCGTTCCCGGACCCCTCCGGTGTCCCGATGCCCAGCTGGGCCAGGTGGAGGCAGGCCCCCTGCCCACAGAACTCTCATCTCTGCTGCGGTGAGCCCGAGTCTCCCGGGCCACGGAGAGGGCTCTGCAGGCGGAAAAGGCCACCCGCCTGCGGAGCCTGGGAGGCCCTTCCGCTCCCGCTCCCGGACCCCAGCCCTCCCCCAGGCTTGTCTGCGACCAGCCAAGGCCTTGCTGACCCTGTCAAGCAACCCCCCAGGCCCCACTGCCCTGGGGTGGCCCCTGGCCCCTGTGCCCCCCCAGGTACTGGGCACAGCCACCCTGGGGCCCTGTGGGAGGGGTGCGAGGAGCCGACTCACACTCTCTGATAAAGTAAAAATAGTTGGGGAGGAGGCACCCAGACGGGCGGGGGGCGGGGGGATGCGCTGCTTCGCAGACATTTAAATAATCTCGGCCATCTGTGTGTGGGCCTGTCCCTCCCGCCGGCGAGGCTCTGGCCAAGGGCTGGCCAGTCCCCTGTGCTGCTGGAGCAGGCGGCCCCTTCTCCCTCTTCTCCACCCAAGCAGTCTGAGCACCTACTGTGTGCTGAGCTGGGCCCACAGCCCAGAGCTCAGGCTGCTGCCAGGGACCCTTGGGGGAGGGGCTGGAAGGACCGGCCCAGGGCAGGGCCGCAGGAGCCTCCGCCCCACGTGTCCCACTGTTGCTAAACGTAATAAGCCAAGTGGACAAGGGAAGTGCCTGCTTAACGGGCCTTCAGGAAAGCAGAAGAGTTTGCAGGAAGCAGGGCTGGGGGCGGATGAGCAGAGCCTGCTGGGGGCGGCAGGGCAGTCCAGGGAGGTGGGGGTGCCCCGCCTAGCCCCCAGGCATGTTTTCTCAATGAAGGGACGAGTGTATCAGGGCGTGTGCACGTGCTTCACCCACTGTGGGCGGGGCCCGCAGCATCTCCAGGGTCTGCCTGCGTGAGTGCGTGCTTTTCGGGAAGCCCGTGGGTGGGTGTGCTTTGTGGGTTTTGTTGGAAGATTCGATTGATTTGCCAGCCTTCCCCGGGGGAGAGGCGGAGAGGCTGACTGCCGCTGGCCTCTTGTTGCCTACTGTGTTAGGACAAGATCGATCTCTTCTATAAAAACAAAATTAAACCAGTGCTCTCAGCTCCTGACAGCAAAGGCGCTTCCCCCCACGAGCAGCTGCCACCTGTGTCCTGAGGCCGCCAACGTCCTCTGCAGGGTTTGGGGAAGAAAGGAGCAGAGGGCTGGGGTGCCTGTGGCACATGGGGGAACTGAGGCTGGCGGACAGGTGATGACGGCCCCGGGACTACCCTTCCCGGCTGCTGAGGCCAGGCTGTCCGGTCAGCAGTTCAGCCCTGGTGCAGGGGCCGAGCTGGGAGGGTCATGGGCACCTCTCCTCTCGGGTGTCAGCGTGGGGTCCCTGAGGCCCCTGGAGACCCTCCCTGCGCCTTCTCCCCGCCTCCCTTGGAGGGTGTCTGTGCTGAGCACGTGCGTGCGCCAGGCTCATCCAGGTCTGCAGCGGGAGGTGTTGGTGCTGCCCGGTGGTGGCCAAGCCCTAGAGAGCTGGACAGCCATCGCCACCCAGTGATGGCCGCACGGTGCCAGGCGCTGGCTCCGTGTCACCCTCCAGAGCTAGCTTGGTGGCCTTGGCGGTAGGAGCCCAGCCTGTGCTCTCCTGCACTCACACGCCTGCTGTGGGCTGGTCCCAGCGAGCGAAGGAACAGAGCTGGACGGGACTGGGGAGGCTCCTGTCCAGCGGTGACTTGTGCGCGGAGGGGTCACACAGTGACAGATAATGTGTGCAGGCCTGTCACGCAGGCGAGAGGCAGCCCTGGGAGCTGTGAAGAAATCACAGGTCATGGGACGAGGGCAAGAATCAGAGAGTTCGGGGAGAGCTGGGAGGCAGCTGCTGTGTGTGGGTGAGTGTGGGGAGAAAGGGGCCGGGCACCCCTCTCACCCACGGGCCCTCCTGCCCCTCCCAACCAGGGCGGCCGACCCCACCTGTCCTGGCCGCAGGGTGCAAGTTAACCTCCCATGTATCCTATCATTCAGGTGGGGTCAGGTGAGAGGCCAGGTGTGCTGCCCTACTCCCAGCTGAGCCCGCAGGGCCCCAGTGCTGCAGCCGCGTCAGGTGTCTGGGCTGGAGGCTGGGCAGCAGCAGGAGGCGCCTGACTGAGGTGTGGACCTTGGTTGGGTCCTGGGCCTTGGGAGACCGCTGAGCAGGGCCCTGCCTGCTCTGTCCCTGCCCTGCAGGCAGGCTGAGGGTGAGATAGAGGGTGGGGCGGGCCTCAGGCAGTAGGGGAGACTACAAGGTGGGGCGTGGTGAACCCGGCCCTGGCGTGAAAGGTGCCCGAGGGGCCCCTCTGTGACCCCATTTTCGGCGGGGTGCAGGCTGGGCCCTTCTCCCTCCTGCTGTTGGCTGGGATCTGTTCTCAGGCAGCACCTGGGTGGGGGGAGGTGGTCTTCTCAGGTCCTGGGGCCTGTGCCCTGAGTGTGACCCTGAGGGAGGAGAGGGTGTGGCTGGCTTAGGTGACTACATGTGGACGTGGGGTCCTGGCTGGCATGGCCTCCCTGGGCCTTTGGGGAGCTGGTGGAGGGTGGGAGCTGGGGAGGGTGCAAAGGGAGCGGGGGGCCCTTGCCTCCTGCTTTGGGGCCTGAGCCGTGTGGGTTGGGGTTTGGCGCCCATTGTGGGTTCAAGCCCAGCTTGGCAGTCACGTGGCCTTTGCCCTCACCCAGCACTGTGAGGGCGACAGACACAGCACCCCCCAGGGCTGGGTACTCCCCCACCGCGTCCTGTGCCCCTGGGGCACCTCGGCTTTGCACAGCACCTACAATCCTGCAGCCACCTGTCCCATGGAGTGTCAGAGATGGGATGGCGGTCACTTGGGCCCTGCTCGCCGGCAGAGCCCTGCGTCAGGCCGGATTAGCTGGACCTTCCTCTGCCTGAAGGATTACCACCTGGGGCAGCCGAGGGGGACTCAGGAAGTGCCCCATCCCTGAACCCTGTCCAGGCACGGGGGGACACCGAGGTTCCTTGGCTGACAGCAGGTGACCACTGATCAGCTAATGGCTGGGAGCCCAAGGAGGGCAGGGAATGGCCGGCTTGGGAGCCTTGGGGTGGGCGGCAAGAGCACCCCCAGACTTGGGCCAGGTGCAGGAAGGAAGGCACAGACCTGGGTTCGAGGATTCATGTGCTCGTGGGAGGGAGTGGTCCCGTGTCATGGCAGGATGGCTGCTGGGATGGGGCAATGACCACAGGACCAGCAGGAGGGGAGGGCTGGGAGCGTACTGGGCCAGGGCGCTGAGAGCAAGGGCCCCTGGGCCTCACCCAGGCCTGCCCTCGGACCGTGGGGTCTCTGGTCCCCTCCCCCAGCTCCGCAGAGCAGGCGGAGGTGCCGTCAGGGGTCTCTGGCAGCCTGTCTTCCTGAAGGCGCCCAGGCCTGGCTCCCAGAGGCTAAGGACTCCTAATCCAATCCCACAATCCCACGAGGAAAGGCCTCCTGCGAGGGGCTGGTCACAGCCTCTTTGGCAAAGGCTGTTAATTGGGCTCTGCCCGGACCCTGAGTCGACTACGTCAGATCTGGTGGGCCCGGTTCCACGGTCAGCCCGGCATGCCTATCGCTACCTCCTCAAGCTTCCGCCTCCCACCCTCCCCAGCCTTGGACCCCAGTGGCTGTACCAGGCTGCCCAGCCTTGGGCACCTCCGGTCCTCAGCTCTGTAGGCTGGGCCCAGCTCCTCCCCTCTGTGCCAGGGTGGGAAGGGTGCCTGCCCTGTCTGCATAGCCCAGCAGTGGGGTGTATGGTAGTGAGGAAGGGGCTCCTGAGGGGAGCCCATGAGTGGACTACCCACCTCCAAGCCCAGCACTGCCCTAGGTTGCCACATGGAGACTCGGGCTGCCCCTGTGGAGCCTGGGCAAGGGGCCTGGGGTGGGCTGGGGGCATATGGTCCCTGTGGCTGAAGGACCAGGCCCCAGGCCCCACTGCAACCCATTACTGCGACTGTGGGGTGGGTTCTGCCCCTTGGGCCTCGTGTCATCTGTCTGCCACGCTGGAATGCACCGGTGGCCCGGGGTGCCTGGTGGCCCCTGGACCACCAGAGGCAGGTGTGCCCTCCGGTCTGTCTCTCCTGCTAGCCTGCCACCCCGCCTCATGGCCCTCGTCTGGGCCTTAATTGGCGTGGCCTTGGCTGGGCCTGGTGTCCAGTTAGCCCCTCCCTGGGCCCAGCCCTTGTCCCCAGGCCAGGTTGGTCATCGAGAGGGCCGTGGGCTCAGGCCAGCCCAGCCTCCCAGGGAGGAACACAGTGCCCTAGGCAAGGGGCTGCCTCCATCCAGAAAGGTCAAACTGGGGATTGGTCCTTGGGACTGTGGCTGCACAGCCCGGGGCCTGGGGCTGGGTGGGGGAGGCAGGGAGCGCTCGGCCCAAGCTCGGGGCACCTGCACCCTCCAGCCAAAGCTGGGACACAGCGCCGGGTCATCCCTGGGCCAAGCAGGCTGGGCAGGCAGCCCTGCCCCACTTGGCCCCGGACCTCAGCCCACAGAGGGCTGGGCGCTGGGGGACAGGATGATGCACCTGTCCCAGCTCGGGGCCCACCAGGAGCTCCCCGTAAGTGGAGAGTGGGGGTGAGAGTGCAGGCTTCTCCTGGGGCTCAGGCCGGGATGGAGAGTGGGCAGCAGCCTTGAGCATCTGGCATGGGGAGGACAGTGGGGAGACCACCCCCGGCAGGGCCTGAGAGTGTCCCCCAGGGTGGTCCATCACCTCAGGCCTCACAGCTCTGTTTTTTGGGTCCCCAGGGGACCCCGGTCTGTCCTGCCTGTCATTGCTCAGTGGGATCTGGGGCCCCAAACGGCTGCCGGTCGGGTCCCCTCCTGGTCCCCAGCTAGGAATGCCTTTGGCCTGAATCCCTTGGCCAGCTGGGCTGGATCCCGGCTTGTCCAGCGCAGGGGATTGGGCAAAGGATGAGCGGGGCGGGCGCCATGCTCGGCTCCCTCACCCACAGGCCCTGCCGTGCTGCGTCTTTGGGGATCTGCCTGTGGCCTTGGTGGGTAGGTGGCCTGGCCTGGGGGCCCTCTGGGACAGCAGGTGACAGTCGGCCCAATGCCAGAGGGGCCTGGGAGCAGCCCTGTGGGGGCCTTGCGGGGCGCTGAGGAGGAGGAGGAGGAGGAGGAGGAGAGAAGGGGGCCTTGTGCAGCTCCCACGCTGCCCACCGCTGCCTGACCTGCTGTGGAGGTGGGCTGGGGGCTGTTGGCCCTCTCTGGCCTCCCTGAGCCCACCCTTGGCCATCGTCTGGGGGTGTCCCTCCCCTGGCCATCTACCTCCAGCAGGCCCAAGGGAACAGTGGCCTGCCTGGCAGAGGCCGTCCTCTGGATCGGAGGCAGTGTGGCCGTGTCCCTGTGGGGGCAGCGTGGCCCACTAGGTAAGGGGCAGGGACTGCCGCCTGTTCCTCTCTGGCCTGGAGGGTGTGAGGGGCCTGGGGGTGCCCCCCCCCACAAACCTGTAACCTCCTGCCCCCTTGGGTCTCTCTCTGGGGCTCATGCAGCCTCAGCGGCATCCCTCGCGTGCTGACCTCCCCTTGGGACCTGGAGGCTGAACCACAGGTGGGCAGCGGGAAGGCGAGGCTGAGGGCGTGGCCCTGGTGGCGTGCTGGCTGGGTACTCAGGCAGCTCTGAAATTTTGACTGCGGGGGAGGGGGTCCCAGGCACTTTGGGGGCAGCGGTGCCTTTAACCCTGCATGCGGGCGCCTGACACGTTGGCCCTTAGAGTGCCCCCCAATGCCTACAGCCTCCCCAACCCCAGGGAACTGCTGTCTTGGCCAGCACCCCTTCCCCTGGGATCTGGGAGGCATGCAAGCTGCACACAGGAAGCCAAGTGCACAGAGGAGGGGAGGGCGGGGGAGGGGCAGGTGGGCCCCCCAGGCCGGGGGACGGGTTTGGGTTGGAGCTCCGACCTAGAGTGGCACATTCCCAGGTCTGTGCCCTCGGGCGGGGCTTTGGCCTCATGGAGCCCCCCGCCCTGCCCCGGCCTCCATCCCTGGGGCCTCCACATGTGCAGTACCATCCTGTTGCACACGGGAGGAGGCACTTTTCTGACTAGGCAGGGGGTGTGGGCAACCTATGGCTGGGCCAGGGAGCCAGCCCAGGCGTCATGAGGGGCTGGCCGCCCGCCCGATGCCTGCTCAGGACCCTCCCTGTGCCTGACACGGAGGCTCCTGAGAACGGAGTCAGCCACGTGACCCTGTGTTCCCTTGTGTGTGTGTCACAGCTTTTGGGGCAGGTCATGGTGGTCACTGGGGCTGGTCCAGATGATGGACGGTGGGATGGGCAGGTAGCCAGTCTTGTCCGGGACCTCACTTGGCCCAGGGGGCAGCTGGGCAGAACCTCTGTTTCTCCTCCTGGGCTCTGGTCCTTGAAGAGGGTCCCAGGTGGGGTGTGCGATCTGGACCAGCTCCTGGGGGCACGGGCAGCCCTGGGGGTCTGAGCTGGGCTCCTAGTGGGCGGCTGGTGGGTGGACCGGTGGTCTCCACCCCCCCCCCCCCCGTTAAGCACATGGGGGTGGGGACCAGGCACTGTGAGGGGCGGGGCTGCCACAGCGCTCACCGGCACCCTGTCTGTCTGTCTCTGCCGGCCGGCCGTCCACCTGCATGTCCAGTGGAGAGATGCATGAGCGCCATGCAGGCGGGGACGCAGATGGTGAAGCTCCGAGGCGGCTCCAAGGGCCTGGTGCGCTTCTACTTCCTGGACGAGCACCGCTCCTGCATCCGCTGGCGGCCCTCACGCAAGAACGAGAAGGCCAAGAGTGAGTGGGGCCCCCGGCGGGGCAGGGGCGCCCGAGCTGCCCGGGTGGAGCCGCAGGACCCGAGCCCTGGGTGTCTCAGGGGGCTCCAGGCCTGGTACACGGGCTCAGCTGGCCTTGGAGTTCCGTGGTGGCCTCTGGACACAGGGTGGGGAGGGGTCAGGGCCCAAGCCCTTCGGGGCCCAGGCCCGGCTGGCTGCCTGGCAGAGCCCTCTGGGCATCAGCGCCCAGCCATATGCCACGTGTTGGCCGGAGAGGCAGAAGGACCTTCAGTCTAGCCGGGAAATAAGACCTCCTGTAAGCACAGGGAGACCCCGGCTGGGCACACTGAGGGTAGGCCTTCTCATGCCCTGGCAGCCTGGTCAAGAAGCTGGCAGGGAGGCGTGAGGCTGCCAGGCTGCCTGCGGGGGAGGGGTGCTGAGCTGGGAGCATTTGTGCAGGGGGTGGAAGGGCAGGGTCGATCTCTGAGCAGACATGGCAGGGGCTGGGCTGGGGGCCCTGGGGTCAGGAAGGGACACACTGGAGTCCTCACGGGCCGGAAGGCAGGTGTGTACCACCCTTCCTCTGCCTCTGCTGATGGGAGAGTCGCAGGTGTGACAGGGCAGGCCTCAGCCCAGCAGTTGCCAAGGGCACTGCTAGCCCGTGTCCCAGGCGAGAGCCATGCTGCACAGCCCTCTGGGAGGGCGCCCTGGAGGAGGGGCAGGGACTGTCCCCTGGGCCCAGGGAGGTGGGGCCCGTTGTGCCCACCCTGGGCAAGGTGCTGTTCCAGGCACTGGGCATCCTGGAACTCGGCCCAGAAGAAGCAGCTGGCCTTCGAGTGAGGGGTGGGTGCTACCACGGGATGGCAGAACAGCCTCATGAAAACACAGGATGGCAAATAGAGGGAAGTGGTTAGGGGGGACTCATGGAGGCCCTTCTGGGGAAGGGGTGAGGGGCAGAGACCTGCAGGCTAGGACAGGGTCGGGGGGAGACCACGTTGGGTATTTAGAGCTGACTATGGTTTTGGAGGGGACCCCAGGAAGGAGGAACAGGGCACAGCTGTTCTCTGACTGTTAGCCCCCCTAGTCTGGAGGCCCAGAACCACCCTGTCCACCGTGCACACACGGGGAGCGGGACAGGCCCCCGGGCAGGTGGGCTGTGTGTGCTGGGTAGGCGGCCAGGGGGTAGAGGAGTGAGGGCTCCCTGACTGCAGGATGGGAAGCCCCCGTTATTGGTCTGGACACGACAGCACCCAGAGGGCCCACAGTCTCCACAGCAGTGGAGATGGGCACTGGGGGCGAGGGCAGTGGGGACCTGGCTCCCAGAGCGGGTGCTGGCTACCTTTGCCCGTGTGTCTGTGAGGGGGCCCTGCCACGTGCATGGGAATGGACCCTAAAAAGGCTGTTCTGAGCTGATGTGCTCACGGTCCATAGCTTCTCACCGGAGGCTCCGTGGGGCCCAGGTGCTGCGGCTTAATGAAATCCTTGATGGGACCTGAGCTGGCGCCTGCCCAGCGGGACCCCGCTGCCCCCGGGCCCCCCCACTGGTGCCAGAGCTTATTATGGAGGTGACCACAGGATTGCAGCCGTGCCGGCCAGCAATTGCCCTCTCAGAATGGGGAGATGGCATGGCTGGACCGTGACGGATGAAACTGGCGTGTCAGGGTCGCCTCACTCTGCAGCCTCGGCCAGACGCAGAGGCTAGACTCCCGTGTGGCTAAGTGGGGGGAGGTGGCCCTCTCCCTCTTTGGGGGGGGTGCCTTTTTCACATGCAAAGGTAGGGGGAGTGGACATCAGGGCCGGGGAGCAGGCTCACCAACCCCCCACATTTGCATGGTTTCCTCCTGCCACCCGAGGGTCCCTCGAAAGGTCCCCTCCTTACCCCCTGCCCCACCCCCAGCCTGAGATGGGAAGAGAGCTCAGCTGCGGCTCTGAGCACTCTGGGCTGGGGTGCGAGGCGCCCTGCCCGGGGAGGGCTGTGACCAGTGCCCCCCCTCCCCCCTCCCCCCTCCCCGCAGTCTCCATCGACTCCATCCAGGAGGTGAGTGAGGGCCGGCAGTCGGAGATCTTCCAGCGCTACCCAGACGGCAGTTTCGACCCAAACTGCTGCTTCAGCATCTACCATGGCAGCCAGCGCCAGTCACTGGACCTGGTCTCGCCCAGCGGCGACGAGGCACGCACCTGGGTTACGGGCCTTCGCTACCTCATGGCCGGCATCAGCGACGAGGACAGCCTGGCCCGCCGCCAGCGTACCAGGGACCAATATCCTTGGGCACAGGGCAGACCCAGGGACCCTGGTGGGGCCCTCTGCCCCTGACCGGGCCACACATTTGGGGGAAGGGGCACTTGGGCTGGGGTGGGGTTGGGCTTGCTGGCCCTGCTGGATCCGTGGTGGCCCCTAACTCGGCCCCAAAGTGGCTGAAGCAGACGTTCGACGAGGCTGACAAGAACGGAGACGGCAGCCTGAGCATCAGCGAGGTGCTGCAGCTGCTGCACAAGCTGAACGTGAATTTGCCTCGGCAGAGGGTGAAGCAGATGTTCAAGGTGAGGCGGCGGGGGGCCAGGGTCCCACTGGGGCTCTGGCTGGAGGGACAGCACCCCGAGACAGGGCTCCATGGGCCGGGGGGTGTCCTGGAGCACGCCAGCCCTGCCGGGGCCGCACGGGGCCCCAGGCAATGCCATTTGAGCTGCAGCAGATGGCAAGGGGGCACCGCTTGACCAGGACCTGGGAGGGTGCTCGGTCGGATGCCACAGTTGCTGCCTCTTTGCAGCTGGGATGGGCACTCTGCAGCAGCTCCTGGGACGCCCGGGCCGGTGGACTGGGAAGTTGGGGCAGACGTTGGGTCAGTGAGGAAAACTGCCCGAAAGAAGGCTGCTGCACCCCTTTCCCGCCCCCATAACTCCCCTGCCTCACTGGGGCACCGCCGTCCTGCTGCAGTTCCAGGTGCCCACATGGCCCTCTCAGGGGCAGCAGGCCTGGCCACCTGCCCTGCGCAGCCTCTTGGGCCCCAACCACCTGGTGGCAGAAGTTGTGAAAATGCGCCCTTCAGCTGAGCGGAGGCCTTTCTTGTCTGTAATTAGTTTCTCTCTTCCCGGAACCTGTGCTGGGGCAGGAGCAGGAATGTGGTGTCAGCAGGTTCTGGTTCAGGTGGGAATAGGAGAGTGGGGGCTGGCAGGGGCAGCCCCGGCCCTTAGGACTCGTGGTCTTGCTGCAGCCTGGAAAGAGGGCTCCAAGGGCCTGAACCAGGCCCTCCGCCCCAAAACGCGCAGGCACACAGGCACGCAGGCACACTGGCATGCACATGTACACTCACAGGCACACACTTGCACACACAGGCACATGCATGCACCCGCACATACTCACACAGCCGGACAGCTCTGCCAGGCGGGGCCCTTGGTGGTTCTGCCAGGGTTCTCATGACAGACAGGTGGTCGCGCTTGGCTGGAGTGAGGAGAGCTGACTGGCTCAGAACGTGGATCTGTGTGTGAATGGGGAGAGGTGAGCAGGCTGCCCTCAGGCTGCTGGTGAGGACTGGGGGGCTCATGGGGCTCCTCCTGGAGGCCCTGGAGGGAACAGGGCCTGCCTGGGCAGTGAGGAGCTGGTGGATGGCTCAGGCCTTCGGATCAGCCCCCATCCCCACCTGTTCCCTCTCTGCCCTGCCTCCAGGGGCAGTTCTGGAGTCAGCAGCCCCTTCCAGAATGGTGAGGCTGTGTCAGGGGCCAGGCAACAGGCTGGCTTACAATGAGGGGTCCAGATGGGCGTCTGAAGCCAGAGGAGAAGACGTGACCCCCGTAGAACGGGACGCAAGTGCACACGGGCTCCTGGGCCTGAAAGTCCAGCACAAAATCCTGGCTTGAAGATGCCCCGTGTTGGGGATCCAGGAAGCCTGCCGCTCCTGTAAACACGCTGGGCTCTCAGGCGTCCCCTGGCACATGAGGGGCTCCCCTTGGAGCCCTCTGGACTGCGCACGCCTGGGTGTGTCCAGACTTCCAGCGGATCACCCCGAGGAAGCCCTGAGCATTGGGGCAAGACCCTGCAGCCTGGGTCAGGCAGGCAGGGTGGGCTCTGGGCTCATTCTGGAGAGAAGTCAGTGGGGGGCTGTTGGCCTGGAGCCACAGTCCGCAGACCCTGGCAGTCAGGTCAGTGGAGATGGCCTGAAACTCCCTGCCCATCGGCACAGCTGCCCTCTGCAGGCGCTCGGAGATGCTCGGAGTCCAGGGAGGGAGGCTGACCTGGGCCAGGCAGAGCGGCTGATCGTCAGCATCAGCTTGCCTGTGCAGGAACGTCAGCATTGTTTCCACCCGCTGGAATTGCCTGATCAGAGAGGCCTGTGTGGTCGGCAAAAAGTATGTCATTAAGTCCAAGCCGACAGTGGGGTATGGAGACCTCATTGCCTACGCAGCACCCTGGGCGGCTCCCAGCCAGGCTCTGCCGGAGGTGTTTCTGGGGCTGGCGGGGGGCTCTGCCCCTCAGGTCTCTTCATTCTCAGTCAGTGCCGGGGGCAGCAGTTGGGTAGCAAATAAGCAGCTACTCTATTATGCTGTGCTGCCTGGTACCGGGCCCCCTGGAGCCCAGGCCGCGCTGTGGACTGGATGCCTGATAGAACGGGCACTTCTGCCCGGCTCCAGCCACATCCCCTGGGAGGGCTACCAGCCTGGCTCTTCCCTGGAGGGGCCCTTTGGCCTGCACTGTACCCTGGCTTGTCTGTCCTGCCAGCACTGGATGTAGAGCGGCCCTCATACCTAGCGCCAAGCACACCAGGGCCGTTGACCGGCATCTGGTGGGCTCCCAGCACGCGGCTCTGAGCTGAGCTCCTCACCCCAAGCTGGCCCCATCCCAGCCTTGGCACAGGCCCCTAGCATGGGCACTCAGGTCCTGGATTGAGACTCTGGGGCCCCACCGGGTGCCCACCTCAGTGCCAAGCCACCGTGCTGGGGGGAAGCCACAGCCAGGGGCACAGGTCAGGGCCCAGCTTTCCTGGGAGCCCCACTTTCACTACGGATGGGATCATGGGGTGGCTGCAGCCACTTGGCTCTCTGCCGATGCTCCTGGTTCAGAGGAGCGCCTGGCACCCACATCCTGCTGCCCCAGACTGTGGCCACGTGAGACCATCCAGACAGTCTGCAGGGAGGTGAGCAGTGCTGTCCATGGTGCTGGCCCGCGTCTGTCCCTGCAAACACCCCCTCCCCCCGCACCCCGCCAGGACAAAGAAACGTCTCCGGCATCAGGCCTTGAGCGGCACCTTCTAAGGTTCTAGACCCCACACCACATAGCGCCTCGGGCTCTGAGCAGCCCAACCTCCAGTTCCTGGGCACCCTCGTTCTCTGGTCTGTCCCTGGGCTTGGGCCCCTTGAGGCAGGATGGTGCTGTGTCCCCAGGGTCTGACGCCTCAGGAGATGCTCCCTGAGCCAGTGGGTTCACAGAGGAGTCGATGGTCTCTTTGGGGCCCCGACGGCTTTGCCCCTGGGGGTTCCTGGGAGTGTTGTGGGAGCCGCTCATCTGCAAAGGGAAGACAGTGGCTGAGACCAGGGTCCTCTCATCTCTGCTGTGGAGACCGGACCCTCTTCTAACATGGGCAGCCATCGTAATGACCAGCTCACAGCCCAGGGTGGGCACTGACTCCAAGGTGGGGTGTTGGCTGCACGGCAGGGTGACTGCTGGGTGAACCTTGAGAGACTTGGACTAGGGGAGAGTGGGGTCAGATCTGTGTTAAAGGGTCATTCAGTGGTCCTGGTGGGTGTCACTGCGGGAACTCAGGGAAGACGGTGCTGCAAGGGTCCCGGGGAACAGTTGTGAGGCCATGACATAAGCAGTGGATTTGTGGTTTGGGGTGACTGAGGAGTGGGGGTGGGCCTGGAGGACCCCTTGAGGGTGGGACACGGGCCTGAGACACCTGGCGTTGCAGGAAGCGGACACGGATGACCACCAGGGTACACTGGGCTTTGAGGAGTTCTGCGCCTTCTACAAGATGATGTCCACCCGGCGGGACCTGTATCTGCTCATGCTGACCTACAGCAGCCATAAGGGCCCCCTGGACGCCAGCGCCCTCCAGCGCTTCCTGGAGGTGGAGCAGAAGGTGAGGTGCCCCCAGGGATGGGCCTGGCTGATGCGGCCTCGTCGCAGGAGCTGGGGGCAGTTGAGTCCGTTCACAGTGTGGCTGAGAGCTTGGGGGAGGTGGGCACAGCCTGGCACTCAAGGTCCCCACGTCTGCCTCCACTTCCTGGAGCTGATTCAGTTCCCGTCATAGGCCACGCCAGCATGTTTCAGGGTGCGTCCCACGGGGCCGCCGAGTAGATGGGGAAGCTTGTGGTTTCTCCTCCGAGAGGCGCTGAGGGACTCAGCCCTGACCTCAGACACCCCGAGTTTCCAGAGGCGAGCCCACGCTTGGCCACGGCACCATCTTCAGCACGGAGCACCTCGTGGGACTAGGGTCCCACAGCTCTCCTGTCCCAGCCACACAGGTCTGGGTGGCTCGCACGCCCGAAGCTCTGGGCCCATTGCCACCTGCACTCACCCGCTTGTCCAGCAGATGCCCAGGAGCCTCTGGGTGCCAGTGAGGCATGCCCACCCATTTCCCTCGAACCCAACAGTCCTGTCCATCCTGAAAAGTTGAGTGCTCCCTGGGCACTGCCCTGCTGACCAGTGACCCAGTGTCCAGAAGTCAAGGGTGTGGACGCCTTGTCTCAGGCCTGGGCAGTGGCCAGGTGCCACCTGCTCTGGTGGGCACGAGGATGGAAGTCTGTGGGGGGGGAGGGGAAGCCAGCGTCCCCCGAGGAGTGAGCGCTCCTGCGGAGGGCTCAGACAGCGGTGGCCCCACCCTGAGGGCTGCGGGGAGGCGGCTGGTGAGGACTAGTTCCTGGGCCTATACCTTCCTGGGACCTCACCAACCTGTTTTTGGGCAGAGGGCAGGCTGGGGCAAAACTTCTGGGGCCAAACACCCTGGCCAGGGACTGCTCAGGGCCCTCCACCTCCCACCTCCTGTGCCTGCCAGTCAGCCTCATGGTCCTGGGTCACAGAGCTGCCGCTGGGCAGGGCAGAGCCCCGGGGGTGGGCGGGAGCAGAAGGAGTAGTGGCAGCTGGGTCCTGGCTAGGTCTGTGCAGTGTGCCCGTGATCTGCCCTGCCCCAGGAGGCTGCCCCACACCCAGGGCAAGACCGAGGGCGCTGCCCCTGACTCACTGCTGGCACAGCTTTCTCGGGCTCTGTCCCAGTGGCTGCCCATCTGCCTCCTCTCTATGCTGCTGGGGGGAGCGCTGGGTCTTGCCCAGGCGGAGAGGCTGGCACCAGGCGGCCGGGTCCTGCTGCCTTAGGCAACTTGCTCTCAGCCCAGTACCTGTGGGCAGCACTGGAACGAGGGTGTGGATCCTTGGTCCCAGCTGCCTGTGTGCGTGGGAGCAGAGGATGGGCAGAACCGACGCTTTGCTCCCTGACCTTTGTCCCAAGCCTTCCAGAGCTCTTCCGAACTCAGCCTGGCGCCCAAACCGTCCTCTACACAGGTGGTGTGAGCCCAGGCCCCTGGACTCTGGGCCTCCCGAGGTCCACAAATGCTACGAGCTCGGAACCCGTTTGTCCCCTTCCCCTCTACCACCTTTACCCACCCCCCACATTCCTGGGGACTTCCCAGAAGCCCCGCTGGTGGCCCTGCCACCGAGAACTGGGAGCTCCTGGCCTGGGCTGCCCTGCAGGGCCCTGGGAGATCACACAGCCCCAGACTCCAGGGGCCACCTTGGGCTTGGCTGCAGTGGGCAGCTTTCCTGCGAAGGACTTGGGTAGGCCGCGGGAGGGGCCCGGTGACGAGGTGACTCCCTGTGGACCCCCGCTTTGGGCTCCTCCAAGGTGGGCCGTGGGTTCTGGGTCTCCTGCACCTTCTCACACACGGGCCTTGCTCTCTGTCAGGCCCACAGCTCTCAGGACCCCTAACATGGCAAGGAGGAGTGGCCCCACTGAGGAGGCCAAAGACCCCCGCCCCTGCTTCAAGGGTCCTTAGAGCCAGCTCTTCCAGAGCCACGTGACCCACTGTAGTCTGCTGGCCACTGAGTCCCAAGCCATGTGGCCCTGGGGGCAGGGCAAGCGCACGGCAGGAGCCGGAGTCTCAGCCCGCCAGTGCGCTGACACAACGTCCGAGGCGGGGCTGGAGGCTGTGGCCGTGGGGCTGGGAGCTGCCCAGGGCTGCCCGGGGCTCATGCACTGTGTCCGGCTAGATGACAGGTGTGACGCTCGAGCGCTGCCAGAGCATCATCGAGCAGTTTGAGCCCTGCCCCGAAAACAGGAGTAAAGTGATGCTGGGCATTGACGGTGAGTGGGCAGCGGGTGTCCTCGGAGCCGGCGGGGGGCTAACGGGCAGCCTGGAAGTGGGGCATGAGCGGGTCGCTCCATGTTCTGCGTGGCGCAGGGGCGGCTGGTCCTGAGATGGGCTGAGCCCCGCCCCACACCATGCCCTCCCCCGCCACGCCGCCTGCAGGCTTCACTAACTATGCTCGGAGCCCCGCGGGGGACATCTTCAACCCGCAGCACCACGACGTGCATCAGGACATGACACAGCCGCTGACCCACTACTTCATCACCTCGTCCCACAACACCTACCTTGTGGGCGACCAGCTCATGTCCCAGTCACGGGCGGACATGTATGCCTGGGTCCTGCAGGCTGGCTGCCGCTGTGTGGAGGGTGAGTGTGGGGGGCCCCAAGGAGCCCCCTGGGGTCTCTGCCCTCTGCCTGGCGAGCGGTGGGGGAAGGCCTCTCCAGATACTAGTCCCTGGGCAGGAGGACCCCCTCCTTGGGGTCCACGGGCTGTGGGTCTCTGGCGTTGGTGGCCAGCCTCTGGAGCTGACCGAGGTCTGCCTGCCCACAGTGGACTGCTGGGACGGGCCCGACGGGGAGCCCATTGTGCACCACGGCTACACTCTAACCTCCAAGATCCTCTTCAAAGATGTCATCGAAACCATCAACAAATATGCTTTCATCAAGAATGAGTGAGTGGTGGGGCCTGGGGGCAAGTGGTGGTGGTGGGGGTGCGCTAGGGGCAGGCCGGGAAACGCCCTTTCCCCAGCCCTTCCTTGGGGCAGTGGTTGACGAGGGGGGTGCGGGGGCTGGTTTGGGGGTCTCTTGTTGAGGATGGGGGCAAGGGGGCGGGGAGCCCAGCTCCCCGGAGAGGGAGGGCAGTGGGCGTCGGAGCTGACACAGTGATGGAGGGGGCTGTGCAGGGCATGTGTGCAAGCAGTCCTACCACACACACTTGGTGGCAACCCCGGTGTCAGCTGCCCACAGCAGCGGTGGCTCCAACACTAATTACCCCCAAGAAGCTGCTGTGTCCAAACTCAATTTGCTGTCACTCAGCAGTGGCTACACTGTTGAACAAAATCCAATTTTGTTTCCGGAAATAGAAGACCGCTTCCCTAAACAGTTATGGTTACCCTCAAATCTTGGCTACACTAGGCTCAAGGCTCACAGCTCACAGCTCGCAGGCAAGGAGGGAGCTAATTAACAAAGGAGGGGAGGAAAAGCAAGACTGATTTAGGAACTAGAGGTAGAGTGGCCCCTCCCTGAAGAGCCGCTCTGTCTCAGCTGCAGGGAGAAAGTGGGGGTGAGCAGCGTCTGCAGGGCGGCCTGGCCCCTGGGGTAGCAGGTGAGAGGCATCTGGGGACAGGGCTGGGACTCACAGCCACCCAGCTGCCAAGGAGCCAGGTGCCGGCTGGGGTCCGGCAGGGCACAGTCGTCACTGCCGCATAGCCTGAGAAATGGGGCAACGAGTACCGTGGCCCGAGCCCTGCTTGCCGTCTCAACATCCCAGGACTTGCCCCTCTCTGGTTCTGCTTGACGTCCTCTAGGTCTGCGTGATCTTCATTTTCTGAAAGCATCATGTTGCCTTATGGCAAAAATTCAAGTAAAATGTGCATATGGTTAAAAACAATCAAACCACTGAAGAACTTATAGCAAAAGCCCCGTCTCCGGCATGCCGGCAATGCCGACCTCCCTCCAGATGGTGTGTGTCGGCTGTCGCCTCCTTTGTGGGGACCCCAGGGCCACCTACAGGACAGGGTCTTCAGTAGCTAAGGGTCTTCAGTAGCTAAGTCAGTGGGGATACCTTTCTCACAGTGTACCAACTGCTCCATGTTGCACCCCAGTTTAGTTCACATCATTTATGAACCATGACTTGCTGACTTATTTGAAGGTTTCCTTTTGTTTTCCTGGAGTTTCTAATCGCCTTTGTTTTTCTTATTGAAGAAAGAAGGGCATCTCTTCCTTACCTGTCCCTGAGGTCTGCCAGCTCCGTTTCCACCCACTCAGTTGCTTTTCAGAGCCATTGATGGGCCCCCTTCCGTGTGGCTGGCAGCGCCATCTGTCCCGGGCTCCTGGTGGAGACCCCTTCTCATTCGTGGTGTAGGTGACCTGGGGCCCAGCCCTCCTCCGGCCTCACCCTGCTCCTCCCACCTTGGGGCCACAGGTACCCAGTGATCCTGTCCATCGAGAACCACTGCAGCGTCGTGCAGCAGAAGAAGATGGCCCAGTATCTGACTGGCATCCTCGGGGACAAGCTGGACTTGTCGTCAGTGAGCAGCGAGGACGCCACCGTGCTGCCCTCTCCACAGATGCTCAAGGGCAAGATCCTGGTGAAGGTGAGCCCTGCCTGCCCTCCCGGGCCAGTGTCCTGATGGGCCTATGGCCTGGGGCCAGGCCAGGGCAGGGCCCTGCTCCACTGGCTGGGGCTCTGTGCCCTCAGTGGCAGATCTGAGGCCCCAGTGTTTCCCTCCCAAGCTGCTGCAGCAAGGAGGTGTGGGGCTGGCCTGAGACACAATGAGTCTGCGAAAGGCCCGCCCTCTGCTGCTGCACCCCTCCCCGCCACCACCCCATGGGTACGGCCAGGCCACCCAGCCTTTCCCCAGGACCCCTCCCATGGTCTGCCTGCCCCCAGGGCAAGAAGCTCCCAGCCACCATCAGTGACGATGCAGAGGCGGGTGAGGTGTCCGACGAGGACAGTGCAGATGAGATCGATGAGGACTGCAAGCTGCTCAACGGGGATGTGAGTGGGGGCCGTGTGAGGGGCGGCCAGGAAAGTGACTCGGCGTTTTGCTATGCCACCGAGCTGCTGGCCACGCACTCGGCCTGACGCCTCTGGGGCCCCCGCCCTGCTCCCCGCCCCGCCATGAGACATGAACCCTGAGTTCCCAGCCAGTGGGCTGACCCCCTGGTGCTGCTGGCCGCACATGCGTGGGTGATCTGTTTTGGTTCCGGCTTCTTGGGTTGTGTTCACTCAGCCTGCCCATTCCTCTGGTTCCCTCAGCAAGTGGGGGCGGCGCGGGGGGAGGGGGCCCTGCCTGGGTCCCACACGTGCACCTGCCAGGACTCTGGCCCGGGTTACCCCCTTCCTGGCCTCTCTCCTGCCAGCCCCAGCTCCCTGCTGGGTGGCCAGTGGTCCTGCCCGGCCGTCATCAAGCCTAGCACCAGCCCCACCTCCAATAGGTGCCAACCCAGAGCCAGCCTGGGCTGCTGGGGGTCCCAGGCTGTCACCTCCACAGTGCTGCCACCACGGAGCGCTGGGCTCTGGGGCTGTAAGGGGGCCTGAGAAGTCAGGGAGGGCGTCCCTGGTGGGGCTCGGGCCTCTGTAATTACCATCCCTCTTCTCTGCTCTGTGGAGGCCAGAAAGGCATCATTTCTCCCCTGGGGCTGTCAGATGGGAAGATAATTGTGCAGGAGATTCCCGCCTGGCTGGCTAATTGTTTTAGAAAGCCCTGAGGCAGCGGAATTCTTCTGCTTTGAGGAGGGCCTTGGGCCCACCCAGGTGATGGTACCCCAGGCAGTGGGCTCTGCCTTGTCATTCCAGCCGAGCCCAAGGCACCCAGACTCCCAATGCCCAGACCCTGCCCTGGCAGAGTCCATGGTCATCAAGGCCATCCTGGGGGCAGCCCCGGGCAGGGAGGGCGTCTAGAGGATACGCTGACGAGGCCCTGGCCACAGCCAGCCAGCCAGCCTTCCTCACTCCCCGCCCATCTCATTAAGGCACTGCAGGGATCCCAGGTTCTGAGTGTCTGAGCTAGCAGCTCTCAGGGTGGCCACGAGGTGCACTGACCTCCTCCCTTGAGACCTGGTGGGCAGTCAGCTGGGTCCCCATGGGCAGTGTCCTGCTGCTGAAGGAGGCAGCGTTAGAATCACTGTTATAGCCTGGGTGTAGGCCTGCTCACGCTGCAGCCCCGGGGTTAACTCACGCCTGCCGAGTACCACAGGAGTGGGCAGGGTGGGTGTGAGGACAAGTCCTGTGACATGGTGTGAGGGTGCGGCCAGCACCTGTGCGAGAGGCCCAGACTGCCGGCTCCACGAGGGGCAGGGCTGGCCCAGCTCCCAGCGGGCCTGTGGTCCTGCCAGAGACCCTGGGGTTTGTCATCATTGCTGCTGAGGACTGAAGCTAGGCCTGGCTGGGGGTATGTTGCAGGCCTCCACCAATCGGAAGCACGTGGAAAACATCGCCAAGAGGAAACTGGATTCCCTAATCAAGGAGTCGAAGATTCGAGACTGCGAGGACCCCAGTGACTTCACTGTGTCCACGTTGGGGAGACCGGGGCACAAGGCCGAGGGCAGGACGGTGAGTGCCTGCAGACAATGGGGCCAGCCTGCGGCCAGGCGAGGGGCCCGGAGCCTGTGGTCTGTGCACGTGTGTGCACGTGTGTGCACACATACACCCACATGTGCAGATGCCCACACACAAACCCGTGCACACATCTGTGCACACCTGCATGCTTACCCCCACACACACACTTGCACCTACCTGTACACATACCTGCACACACTCACACACAGACACCTGTCACACGCACACCTGTGCACATACCTGCACACCTGCACACAGCTGCATGGGACCCACAGCCTTCACCGTGTCACGGGGGATGGTGATTTGCCCCATGGGTGTGTCTGCTCTGGTGTGGCTAGCAATCATGGCCTGTCGCCTTGAGGCCTGGGGCCTGCCCCCACACCCCGCCACAGCTCTCTGTGGAAGGGGGTTTGAGCATTGCTGGGGGGGGCTGGAGGTAGCCCCCCTACTGAGAGGTCTCCTGAGTGACAGGGAGGGGCACACAGGGTCCCAGAGCCAAGCCAATCCTGGGGAGCTGCCCAGAGCCCCTGCACAGCCTTGTGAGGAGCTCTGGGAAGTACCCCCGTGGACAGAACCGGGGTGGGGGCTGTCATGGCGGACATCAAGTGTGGGGGCTGCCAGGCTGGGTCAGCAACTGCAGAGCAATTGGGGTCCCTCCTGGAGGGGTCAGCAAACCTGGAAGGACAGGCCTATCCCCAAATGGCCAGAGCACTAGTGATGCCTCAGGGGCTATGGTGGGCAGGGCAGCTGGCTTCGGGCGCAGGTCGGGCACCAGTTGGCCCTGGAGGCCCCGTTTTGCAGGTGAACAGGGCTCAGGTGGGTGGTATGGACAGCAGCTCCCTAATTTTGGGGAGCCCTGCCCACCCTGTCAGACCTCACCACCATCCTGAGCTCTGGGGGAGGGTGGGAAGGCGAGGGGGTTGGGCCCCCCAGGAACTTTAGATGCTGGTGTGTGTGCCCCACCATAGGGTGCTAGGTGCAGCTGGCACCAGCATACACTTGAGGATCATTCCGTGCTGGTGGCTCCACAGGTTCCTTGCTGACAAGTGGTAGCTTATTTTCAGCCTCCAGACGTCTAGGTGGAGGAAACACGGAGTGCCTGAGGCGCCAGTGGGCGGGCGGGCGGGGTGCCCGGCGGGCGCTCTCCGGCCAGGCAGAGTTGACGGAAGTCCTTGTTTCCCTCGGTCAGTCAGCACCGCGGGGCACAGAGGAGGGCAGCCTGGCCCTGGGACCTCGTGTCCGAGCAGCCATCTGCTTGGGGCGGGGGCGTGTTGGCACCCAGCGAAGGCTTCTTTGGGGAGGCAGGGAAAAGCTCAGGCTGAGCTGCCCATGTGGGGACTTGGACAGGGGCGGGAATTCCAGCCCCTCCCCCCAACCGGGAGGCCCAGATACGGCCACAGAGCTCTCTGGGGGGCCCAGGAGCGGGAGCCGATGGCGTCATGAACACGCCCCGATGCGCCTCTCTTTGCTGGAGGGCCGAGCAGTGGGCGCCCCTTGGTCCAAGCCGGGACCCCTGTGGGAGAGGGCAGGTGCCAGGCGTGCAGCAGGAGTGGCTCGCCCGAGGGGAAGAAGCGAGGGGGACCCCTGTGTGCCGAGCACAACTCCCAGGGACAGGCCTGGTTCTCTGCGGGGACCCACGCCCCCAGCGCGGCCAGCACTGGACCTCCTCGGTCAGGAGGGGCCTGCCGGGCCTAGCCCTGTAGACGGTGCCCCGCCAGAGGTGTGGATTCTCCTCTGTCCGCTGTCCAGGCCACCTGGCCCCGCCGAGCTCTCTGCGAGCGCTGGGCTACGTCCCGGGGTTGGAGGGGCCGGTATGGGTCCTCCACTGCCCGCAGCCCTGCTGCCCGCAGCCCTGCGACGTCAGTGCTATCTTGCCTGCCAAGCTCAGGGTGCAGGGATGACAGTGGATTCTGGCCACTTCTCCAGGCCGCTGGGCCAGCACACACCCCTTCTTGGTTGGGTCCAGATTCCTAGGTGCTTGTGTGCGGCTTTCGGGCAATGTGTAAAGCGCTGCAGGTGTGTTGGCTTCACCTGGCTCTGAGCACCACAAACGGGGCTTCCAGGCTCTGCCGGCACGGCGGGTCCTCAGTAAATGGGGAGGGAACAGGCTGGTGCTGCCGGGCCAGAGAGGCATCCCTAAAGGCATTTGGGGCTCAGCCGGTCTGAGTGCCTGCGAGGCTCCCCTCCTGACCCCCTCAAGGGCAAAGGGGGGCGGGTGCAGGGGTGACCGAGCTGCTCCCCAGGGCGGGACTGGGCGGGGAGGGAGCAGCTGGAGCTCAGTGATGGACAGGAGCCTCCAGACACTGCCAGGCCAGGCCATGTCTCCAGACGTGCTCCCTCTCCTAAGGTGGGACCCTGTGGGCAGATGAGCGGGCGGAGGTGGGGGCTCCCACCCCTAGCTTCCACTCCTAGCTTGAATTCCAGGCCACCTCTGCCAAGGGACTGGGGCCTCGCTCACCGTCCTGCATGGGGGGCTGGTGGGCCAGGCTGGGGCGTGCTTTGGGGTCTTGTGTGCAGGGGTGCCCACAGGCACACATGTGTGGGTGTGTGCAGGTGTGTGCACAACGTGACTGTCCTGGCTGAAGCCACTTTAACAGACCCGTGGCCACAGGTGGACGGCTCCTGCAAGCCTGACAAAGCCAACCCCACCCTGGATGGGGACAGATCATGGGGAGGGGGCCATGCATATCCTGAGCAGAGCTGGGTGGGTTTCTGGGAAATCTGTGGAGAGGCCTGGGGCCGATGGTGGCTGCAGCGGGCTCAGGGACTCGCTCCCAGCATCTCCAGGCGTGTGAATGAGCTTGAAGAGGGTGAGCGGGTGCGTGCCTCGGCCCTACAGGGGAATGGCTATGGTGCTGCCAGCAGCCGGCCGGGCGGCCCCTCAGGCAGGGAGGACTGTCCTGGCCACGCATGTTTGGTACACGTGGAAGGCTCAGTCCTGTGCAGTCGGGGATTCACCACAGCTCGAGGGGGAACCGGAAACAGCTCGCTGCTGTGGGGAGCGCAGCCCGTTATCTGTCTAATTAGGTAATACCTTTGCCGCTGCAAGAAACAGGCCAGCACATCAGAGCTACAGGGCTCTTGTAAAAGGGTTACATAAGTGGGCTCAGCTGGGGAATGTTCCAGACACACAGGGCATTGATTAGCAGTCACTCTCGGTGGGAAAAAAACCAGAACCAGGAACCTAATGAGTTTAAAGCAGCACATGTCAAATTGCTGATGCGGCGAGGAGCTTTCCACCAGGCCCTCCCTGTCCCTCTCGGGGCTCTGCGGCCCCGTGCTCCTGGGTGGGCTGGGTGCCTCCCTCCCATGGGGCCTGGGGCAGCCAGCCCACCTGGCCCCGCTCAGGTTCCCTCTTCCAGGAAGGCCACCTGGGCTACCTGGCGGAGCTGCCTGTCCCTACCCCACCCGGTGTGATGCTGGGCTCACCCTGTCCCCTCTGTCTGTCCCTCCTCCCAGGCTGAGGAGGACACGGAGTCCGGGGAGGACGCCGGGGCCAGCAGACGGAGCAACAGGGTCCTCGTGGGCAGCTTCTCCAAGCGCAAGGTCCTGCCTGCCCCCACCTGCCCCGCTGTCCCTGTGCCGGCCAGAGTGGGGGTCTCCTCCAGCCCCCAGAACCCCCTTCGCGCTCCTGGCTGCGTCGTCCAGCTGCAGGTGCTGGGTCCGGAGCCCTGATCATGGCTGGATGGAGCGGGTGCCTCAGTGGCCCTCTCTGACCCACACTGGCCTGTGCTCTGAGCTCAGGTCACCTGGGTCCCGGCTGAGCAGGGCCTTGCCGCGGACGGGGCAGGCCCGGCCGGGCAGTGCGGGTGCCAGGATCCCAGGACCGCAGGCCCACCTCCTGCGCCCTCCCGGCCTCTGCAGGTGGCCTGGCCGCACCTGGGCTCCGCAGCCCCTGACACCGCCCTCCTCCCACACAGAAAAAGAGCAGCAAGCTGAAGAAGGCAGCCAGCGTGGAAGAGGCGGATGAGGACCTGGACTTGCAGGGCAGCCAGGCCCGGGGGTCAGTGCCTGTCCTGCCGTAGCCAGTGGCAGTGGGAAGTGCTGGGGCCGTAGTCCTGGCAACAGTGGGAGTCAGATGTGCAGGCCATGTGGGGGCGGGGCGGGGGTGGGGCGGGGCGGGGCCCCGGGGTGGCGGGTCCCTGGGCTTGCTCCCGAAGCGCCCATCACGGTCAGAGAGGCGTTCTCTGGTGGGCTCGGTGCCTGTCCTTCCCGCAGGGTCACCTGTCAGCGTGTCCACTGCGTGTTCACTGTACATCCTGGCACCTGGGACACAGGGGCCAAGTGGACGCTTGGTGGATGTTTGTGAATCAATGAAGCTGGCAGGACGTGGAGTCCGCCTCTGGGACCAGGGCGCCAGGCTGGCCTGAGGGGCCGTGCGCTGACCCGGGCCCTGACCCGCCCCCGCCCTCCACGCAGGGCCACCAGGCAGAGGAAGACCATGCAGCTGTCACGGGCGCTGTCGGACCTGGTGAAGTACACCAGATCTGTGGGCTCCCACGACGTGGACACAGAGGGTGAGGGACGGGCAGGAGCCGGGGGCGGGGAGGCCTGGCCGCCCGCAGCTGCCCTGACCCCGGCTGCCTCGTCCTCAGTGGCGTGCAGCTGGCAGGTGTCGTCCTTCAGCGAGACCAGGGCCCAGCAGATCCTGCAGCAGAAGCCGGCGCAGTACCTGCGCTTCAACCAGCACCAGCTGTCGCGTATCTACCCGTCCTCCTACCGCGTGGACTCCAGCAACTACAACCCGCAGCCCTTCTGGAACGCCGGCTGCCAGCTGGGTGTGTGCGCGGCGCCGCGGCGGGACGGCCGGCCCTGTCCCGCGCTTTGGGGACCTGCCGACTTCACCAGGCTGGCACTGGGGTGGACCCTCCGTCCCCGGGGTGCTGGGGGCGAGCCAGGCTCTGGGGGGCTTTCCGCCGCGATGATGCATGGCCCTACCTGGCAGCCGTGAGCCCCAGGGCCCCTGCTCACGCCGGCGAAGGCCAGGCTCACAGGCAGCCGTGCAGGGCTGGCGGGAGGACGCAGCCAGGCGCTGACCAGGCCTCCTGCGTCCCTGTTTGCAGTGGCCCTGAACTATCAGACAGAGGGGCGGATGCTGCAGCTGAACCGGGCCAAGTTCAGCGCCAACGGCAACTGCGGCTACGTGCTCAAGCCCCCGTGCATGTGCCACGGTGAGGCTCTGGGGCCCGGGACACGGGCGGTTGCAGGGCAGCTTCGGCAGGGCCACCTGGGGGGGTCACATGCTGGGACACAGTGGGGGACCCTTCTCTGCCAGGAATGTGTAGGGGTGAGTTAGGGAGCTCGCCTGTCCTTCGCAGGAGCCCCTGACTCCTCCCCAGACACTTCCATTTCCTCCCAGGTGACCCTAACCCTCCTCCCACATCTCATCCTCTTGTGCACTCACCTTCTCGAGGTGGCACTTACACAAGCCCCAGTTGCCCTGTCACCAGAAAGCCCACTATCTGGCCCCACCCACCGTGCTCCTGGCCCCCGGACTCCCACCCACCGTGCTCCTGGCCCCCGGACTCCCACCCACCGTGCTCCTGGCCCCCGGACTCCCACCCACCGTGCTCCTGGCCCCCGGACTCCCACCCACCGTGCTCCTGGTCCCAGGACTCCCACCCACTGTGCTCCCAGGCACCAGCCCTCCCATCCAGAGGCAGGGTGGCCTTACACACATACTAAGCCCCATTTGTTAACCTATGCAAGGGGACAAGCTGTGCCCTCACCACAGGGTGGCACAAAGGTGACCACTGTACAGGCCCCCTGTCCCCACACTGGAATGCTGCCTGCCCTGCCTCCTCCTGGGCTGGGGCTCCCATCCAGCAAATGGGGGTGGGGCGTTGCCCTGCCCCCCTCAGCCTCGCGCCCTGCCCCCCTCAGGCATCTTCAACCCCAACTCCGAAGACCCCCTGCCTGGACAGTTCAAGAAGCAGCTGGTGCTTCGGATCATCAGTGGGCAGCAGCTCCCCAAGCCCCGGGACTCGATGCTGGGGGACCGGGGCGAGGTAGGAGGGCCGCCGGGCATGGACGGGGAGGGGGCTGTGCACCAGCCGAGCCCTGGTGCCACCCTGGCCTCTGCACAGATCATCGACCCCTTCGTGGAGGTGGAGGTCATTGGGCTCCCTGTGGACTGCCGCAAGGAGCAGACCCGCGTGGTGGACGACAACGGTGAGGGCGTGTCCACGGCCACCCCTGTGCCAGCCCGTGCCCAGGGCCGCATCCCAGCTGCCACATTGGCAGCGCCAGTCTGGCCAGGAAGGGAAGGGGGCTAGGGCCACCTCCTGTGACCCAGGTAACCATCCAGGCTGTCCCCTCAGCTGGAAGCCCAGTGATGGCCAGCCAATCCCCAGGCAGCCAACCCAAGAGGAGACGCCAGGAGAGGGTATGGGCCCAGATGACCTCCAGAGGGAGCTGGGTGGGAGGTAACACCTCTTCCTGGTGGCCTCCAGGATTCAACCCCATGTGGGAGGAGACGCTGGTGTTCACCGTGCACATGCCTGAGATTGCCCTGGTGCGTTTTCTCGTCTGGGACCACGACCCCATCGGGAGAGACTTCATCGGCCAGAGGACTCTAGCCTTCAGCAGCATGATGCCAGGTGGGCAAGGGGCCAGCAGGGTGGGGAAGGCAGAGCCCTGGGCCTTGTCCCTCATAGGCCAGTGTCCCCGCAGAGGCCAGTGTTTCCCACATAGGCCAGTGTCCCTGCAGAGGCCACTGTCCCTGCAGGCCAGAGCATTACTGACAGGCTTCTTGGAGGAGGCGGAGCCCAGGGTTGGGCTTGTATTCAGATCCTGGGACCTTCGAGTAGAGTGTGTGTTTGTGTGTGGAGGCTCTCGCTGAGGCTCGGGCTGTTTCAGGCTATCGGCACGTGTATCTGGAGGGGATGGAAGAAGCCTCCATCTTTGTCCATGTGGCCATCAGCGACATTAGTGGTAAGGTGAGTGCCACCCAAAGGGCCGCCCGCACCACCCCAACAGCGACCCCAGGGCCATGAGGTCTGGCGGTTACCTTGCTGGGCCTGTCTCTCCACCTGTGAAATGAGTGGTGGGGCACAGCATGCCGGGGTGGCTGTGGGCAAGAGTGCATGGGCATCCTGAGTGTCCCCTGGCTGCACTCCCGTCTCTCCTGAGCCTCCCCGGTTCTACTTCTCAGGGTTCCCCAGTTCTCCATTCCTCCTCCAGAGGCATCCGCCTTTGCCCCACTACCCCGTTGGTGCCCCAGAACATCTGTCGCAGCCCCAAGACTCGTCTGGTTCCATTTTCCCAACCTGTGGCGCCTAGGGATCCCAGTGCTGTGTCAGGCACACACGGGGGCCCGAGCAGGTCCCTGCACTAATAGTCTCTCGCCCATCATGCTCCACGGGCCGAGCCACTGGCTGTACTTGGGCCCCCAGGCCTCTCAGCACTCCGTCGTCTGTCGTCCGTCCGTCCGTCTGTCTGTCATGTGTCTGCCGGTCTCCACGGGCTCCGTGCCCGGCTGTCAGTGCCTCACGTCTCTCACTCTGTCTCTTTGGTCTTGCAGTGGACTTCCCTAGTCCCAAGTCCACCCTTAGAAGCACAGCCCTGGTAGGAGCTCACAGGTACCCTGGCGCCGGGCAGCTCTGCCCGCCCGGCCCACCCGCATGCCCAGGCCCATCAGCACCCATGACTCCTGGCAGCATTGTGGAGACTGTCAGCTCCTGTGACATGGGTCGTCACATGCTTCTGGGCCCCTCGGGCCATCCTCAGCCACAGAGCAGCATTTACGAAGCAGGTCCAGGACTTCGGCCAGGCCCCGTGCACCCTCCCGCCCTGCCCCATGTCTGTTCCCTAGCTGCAGGCTCTCCCTGCACCCTCCCCCGTGTGCCCCTCTGACTCCATCTGTGTCCACGATGCCCAGTGTCGGGGGTGTGGGGGTGTGGGGGGAGGTCCCAGGGACCAGGAGCTCCGAGCTTGAATCCTGGACCTTCTTCTAAATGACTTTTCAGCCAACTTTCACCAAATTGCTCTGCATCTGGACCTTGAATCGGGAAGCTGATTCAAGTGCTGACCACTTCAGTGCCTCTGCCCAGCAGTGGCCCTGTGTCATTGGGGAGTGGGGGCTGTTGTCAAGGTCTCTGCATGTGAGGACCCTTCCTGTCTCTGCGCACTGGAGATGCAGCTGCCAGACTTTCTGGCCTTGACCAGGCATGTGCCAGCTGGTCCCGGGGACTCCCAGCTGCCCTCCATAGGCAAGGAGGCTGATGGCGGAGGCCTTGCAGGGACCTCCTGGGCCCGGCCATCCAGGAAGGCCCCGGGGCCAGCAGCAGTTCAGGGGCACCGAGCTGCCCTTGGGACTCCCTGAGCAGAGAACGGGGTGAGGCCAGGAAAGACTGCCTGGCAGGAGTCCAGGAAGGCTTCCTGGAAGAGGCAGCACCTCCAGGGGAGTGGGCCAGGCAGGGGCATGGGAGAGCAGACCGCTGGCCTGCACCTGGCTGTGCTTGCTTCCTCAGCCTGCAGTGCCAGGGGGCAGGGCGAACGTGAGCTGGGTGGTGCCTGCTTCCATCTGGTTCTCAGCTGTCTCCTTCATACCAGCACCGCCCTGCAGTGCCACCTGCCAGAGTCGGGGGCATGGGGCCTGTGACAGGTGCACGATGCGCGGGCACAGGGTCCAGGTTCCAAGGTCTCTGCTTGGGAGATCCCTGGGGGCGCTTGTCAGCCCTGAGACTGGAAGACCCTTCAGCACTTGCTCGCGCCACCCCCTGTAGGCAGGATGCACTCCTGGTCCGTGCTGAGGCCATGGCAGTCACTGTCCCTGGTAGGGTGCCCTGGAGACCCTCCTCCCCACACACAGTCCTGACATGCCCGCTGGTGCTCTCAGCTAGCTGACCCCTTGGGTTGCAGTGGGCTCAGCTAGGCCACCGCCCGCCACAGTGCAGCTGGACTGGGCTAGGTGGTCTCTGGGCCCGGTGCCTGGCTGCTGGCTATGTGGGCTTCTTCTCTTGCAGGTCAAGCAGGCTCTCGGCCTAAAAGGCCTGTTCCTCCGAGGCCCAAAGCCCGGCTCTCTGGACAGTCATGCTGCTGGGCGGCCCCTGCCCCGGCCCTCTGTTAGCCAGCGGCTCCTGAGGCGCACGGCCAGCGCCCCGACCAAGAGCCAAAAGCCCAGCCGCAAGGCCTTCCCGGAGCTAATCCTGGGCACACAGGACGCAGGCTCCGAAGGGGAGGCCCACGACGTGGCCCCCCCCAGCCCCGGCCCCACTCCGCAGGCCCTGGCCTGGGAGGAGCCCGGAGGCCGCAGCCCCCGCAGCCCCCGAGGTAAGGCGCCGGCGAAGAGGAGCCCTTTGCAGGCGCGGCTCCCGTGTGCCCCCGAGGGCCCCGGGCCTGCCGGGGTGGCCGCCTCCTGCATGAAGTGTGTGGTGGGCTCCTGCACTGGTCAGGACACCGAGCACCCGCAGAGGGGTCGGCCGCCCAGCCCGGGGCCCCAGAGCGGGCAGGCGGCCATCAGCCAGCAGCCCCGCACCCAGGCGGACTCGCTGGGGGCCCCCGGGTCCGCCCCGGGGAGAAGCAGAGGGGCCCCCAAAGGCCCCGGGGCCTGGCGGCAGGGGCCGGGCGGCAGTGGCTCCATGCCTTCGGACTCCAGCAGCCCAGGCAGCCCCGAGGTGGCCCCCCGCTGGCCTGAGGGCACCCACAGGCAGGCGGGGGCCCTGCAGAGGGAGATGAATGCCTTGTTCCTTCAAAAGCTGGAGGAGATTAGGAGTAAATCCCCCATGTTCTCCGCCGGTAAGACCAGGTGCTCCTCCCACGTCGCCGCGTCCCCGCCCTGCAGCATGGCCTGGCCAGGTGTCCCCGCCGCGCTTCCGTGTCCAGAATGGCCTCCCCATGTGCTCGTCACCTGCACTGTCCTTCGCTCTGCCGGCTTGCTCCCCAGGCCCCCAGCGCCTTGCTCCTGACCGACCCCCGTCCGGGCCGCTTGCCCTCTGAGGCCTCGGGGAGTGAGAGCAGGCCTTACCCTGGAGCTGCCCACCGGGGCGGGCGGGCTGAAGCCAGGCCATGCTCCCTGAGGCTGCCGCCCGAGTGGCTGTCAGAAACCCGCCCCGGGACCCACGTCCCCAGCCTGGCCTGGCCGCTCCCAACTCCCTGCCTAGGACCCGGGGTGGGGGACAGCGCCCAGCCCCGTCCTGGCCTCCCTCCAGGGCCAGGCCACGGGTGTCCCGGCCCGTGGCCCTGCACCGCAGTCCTCCAGGAAGTCAGCTGTGGCCCGTGGTTCACTGCAGGGCGGCCCCAGTGCCCCCAGACTCCTGGACGGTGCTCGGAGCCTTGACGGTGGGGCCTCAGAGTTTGCAAAGCACCCCTCACCCTGGGGGTTCATTTATGGCCTGAGTTGCGCTGAGCAGCCCCACTCTAGAAGCCCCAGCCATGGCTGCTGCTAAGAGTCCAGACTGGAGGGGAGGGGTGAAGCTGAGCTGTCCTCCTCCTGCTCCCCTCCCTGCACCCCTTCCAGCCTTGCTGTCTGTAGGTCCGTCTGCCAGCCCCACCTCCATGCTGATCACCCTGTTCTTTCTGTCCCCATGCTGCCTCCATAGTTAGGAACTGAGAACAGCCAAGTGCCAGGTAAAAGGCCCGGCGTCCCATGTGCCCTATGCTGCCCCCAGCCCCAGGAAGACCCAGGCCTGTTCTGTTGGCCCTCGTGGGCCCCGTCTGTGGGCAGAGCAGCAGTGGAGCCCAAGGGCAGGGCACAGGACAGCTGTGTGTGCATGGAGGCCTGGCCGCTGGGGGTCCGTGGTCACAGGAGCCCCGGGGACGTGCCCTGACACACTCCACTCCCTCTCCCCCACAGATTCCCGCCCCTTCTCCATGCAGAGGTCAGTCTCCTCCCTGTGCAGCCTGGAAACCATTGCTGAGGAGCCAGCCGTGGGTCCCGGCCCCTCACCTCTGCAGGCCGCCCCGCCTAGCCCCACCCTGAGAGGGCCGCAGTGCTCTGCAGGACCCCTCGCCAAAGCTGCGAGTCCTCTGGGAGCAGTTCGGGGCACCTCCGTGCCCCTGCATCTCAGGACCAGGAGCCACCATGGGGACACCGAACTGGCCCCCAACAGCAGGCAGCAGGCGTGCAATGGCAGGGAACCCGGGGGGGCGTGCGATGGGGCCCCCAGCAGCCGGACAGACAGCCGGGGCCAGCCCCGAGCCCTGGGCCATCTCCCCATGGTCAGAAGGGCCAAGAGTGAGGGGCAGGTGCCCTCAGAGCCGCTGGGTGGACGACGGCCCCTAGCCGGGCCCTCAGCTGCCCCGCACTTGGATGCCACAGGCGGGGACAGGCTGTGGCAGCGGCTGGAGCCAGGCAGCCATGGCGACAGCGTGTCCTCGTCCTCTAGCCTGTCGTCCAGCGACACAGTCATTGACCTCTCTCTGCCGGGCCCGGGCCCGGGCCTGGGCCGTGAAAGCCTGTCGGGGGCCCCGGCCGGCCGCCTGCCCCTGAGGCCCTGCGCAGCCTCCGTGACCAAGAGCAAGTCTAACCCCAACCTGCGGGCGGCAGGGCCGTTGCCTGCGGCCCCCGATGAGCTCCGGCCCCGCCCCCTGGCCCCTCGGCCCGCCTGGGGCTGCCTCCCGCCGGCAGGACTCCAGGGCTGCCCCATGGCCACCAAGTCCAAGAGCCTGGGGGACCTGACTGCCGAGGACTTTGCCCCCCGAGTCGAGAGCCTGGGCAGGCGCCTGGGCCACAGCCTGGGCCTGGCCGGGCCGGGGCCGGCGGGGCGGAGCCCTCGGCGGGACCCGCTGACGGAGCAGCTGCGCCGGCTCACGGGGTTCCAGCAGGCCGGGGACATCACCTCGCCCACCAGCCTGGGCCCCGCCGGGGCGGCCGGGGGCTTCCTGAGGCGCTCGTCCTCCCGCAGCCAGAGCCGCGTGCGAGCCATCGCCAGCCGGGCTCGGCAGGCCCAGGAGCGGCAGCAGCGGCTGCAGGGCCCGAGGGGACCCCCAGAGGAGGAGCGGGGGACCCCCGAAGGCGCCTGCTCTGTGGGCCAGGAGGGCTTCGGGGATGCGCTGGCCCCTCCCAAGAGTGCCGCCGGCCTCCTGCTCAGACTCTGACGGAGCCCCGAGGTGGCCTTCGGCTGCCCAGTGACCGGCAGCGTCCAGTGTTAGCTCAGGACATGGAGTGTGCTCCTCCCCAAAGCTGCGTGCCCCTTGGCACCCCTGCCCCCTCCTGGGGAGGAGGGCACCCAGCCCGCCCCCTGGGGCTGGGCGGTGTTCACAGTGTTTCACGCTATATACGTAGAGATTTAAGTTTTTAGAGACAAAGCTTCCACTACATTAAAATGGTGCCGAGTCCTTCCCCACGTTCCCCTGGTCCTTAGCGGCGTGGGTCCGTGGGGCACATCTGCTGGCCCCGCCGTGTGTCTCGAGCCGCCCCTCCTGCGTTTGGCTTCTGCTCTGTACGGGACATGTTAGACTCTGTGAAGTCCTGAACACTCCAATAAACACTGTCGCCTGCTGCCTGTGGGGCCGCCCACTGGGCCCCGTCCCGCCCGCCCCGTTTGTGGCCTCATACTCGGGGCCGCCGGTCTGTGCAGGCCCAGAGGAAGCGCCCTGACCTCTGCTCACGAAGGGCTCTCGAGTGGGACCGCAAGCCCGACGCATACGCACTCTGCCCCCTCTTGGGGGCAGACCTTGGCCCTGGGCAGAGACGCCCCCACTCACTGCCCCACGCGAAAATCTCAACACAACTCCAGGACTGCTCGCCCCTTCCCCAGAGAAGGCACGGTGCTGGCCAGGCCACGAGGGGTCCGTGCCGGGGCCTGACCTCTGCAGGGGGCAGTGTTCTCAGTGCCAGGCAGTGGGCTCGGGGCAGCCCTGGGCGCCAGGACCAGGAGAGGCCCACATGGGAAGGCGGCACGCCCGGCCCCTGGCAGGCGGAGTATCGGTGGGCGGGGTGCACTCCCTCGCGGTGGCCCAAGCACAGCAAAGGGCGAGGCGAGGGGTGCCTGCTGGCCCAGTCATCTCCCGGACCCACCAGGCCCCCGGGCACCTGGCGAGCCCGCCTCAGGTCTGGGAGCATCTGTGTGGGGGGAGCCATGGCCCAACCCTGGAAGGGACACCAAGGCTGGGCCTTGTCTCAGGTGTGGCGAAGGGGTGGGGGTTCTAACTGCAGGGCAGCGGGGCAGGGAGGTACCCCAGCCTGCGCGTCTGAGCAAGGAGTGGACTGATTCCTCTTCATGAGAAATGGGGGCCAGCCCGGGAGGGGCCCTCCAGCTGGCTGTGGCCCCTGCTGCCCCCTGGTGGCCACCCAAAGGGGCCAGGCCCTGACGTTCAGGCCTGAGCCGCTGCCTTGGGGTTCGTGGGTGTGGGTGCCGCCTGCAGGCCGGACTGGGGGTGCGATGGAATGGGGACACGACACGTGGGTCACCGGGAAGGGTGCGGGCATGCCGCAGGACTGGTCAGAGCCCCTCACAAGGGCATGGAAGGTGGGGGCAGTGAGGACAGGGCTTGAACTGGGGTCAGCACAGGTCCTAGACGGCTGAGCAAAGCCACCGGGACAGGGTCCGGGGCACTGGGCTTCCGTGGCAGCAGGACAGCGACGACTGGGTGGGTCTCGGTGAAAAGCAAAGGTGGGCGGAAAGGAAAGTGTGCTCAGGCCCCCGCGGCGACGGCCAGGCGGCTTCTCTCACGCTCATCCCAGCCCTGGCGTTTCTGGCTTCTCCGGGGTGGGGGGCTGGGGGCGCTAGCACGGCTTGGCGGTTCCGGGCCAGGGGCTGTCCTGTTCCCCAAGGCCACAGCGGCAGCGGTCCCGGCCAGCCGATCTGCACAGGGCGCCCCCACGTTCCTAAGGCACAAACGGCATACTCGGCCTTCTGTTGGATACACGGACAGGCGGGCAGCCTCGCAGCTGCAGTGATGTGACTCCCCCAGGGACACGTCCAGCCGGGGGCCAAGCCTGGGTACCGTGGGCTCCCGCCACCTGGCAGCACTCCCGGGGCCAGGCCAGGGGCATAGGCTCAAGGCCACAGAAACAAAACCCACGGGGTCTGATCAGCGCTGGGCAAGAGCGCATCTGCCATCACCCTGCGAGCCCTGAGGGCCCTGGAACTGCCGCGTCCACTCGGTGGCTCGTAGTCCGGAGTGCTGCTCGGTCCCCTCTGCCCTTCCCTTGTGCAGGGAGGGCCAGGGAGGCAGGAAGCCACGTGCCAGGCAGAGGCCACGGCCATAGGTTCTAGAAGTAACTACAGAGGAAGACCCCACTCTCAGCTTCCCCAGGGGGGTTGGGGTGGGTGTGGGGGTCGGTTCCCGGGTAACGAAACAGTAAGGCAGAGTCGGCTCTGGTCTCTCTAGGAACTCTATTTGGTGCGCGCCTCGAGCCTTGTGTCCGTCAGATAGAGTATATATTTATATATACATATAAAAGATTATTTAACAGTTAAATATATGCCAACATGATGTCCCATGGGACAAGCTGTTTCCCCTCCATGGGCCCAACGCCCGAGCCCACACCTGGGCGCACTGGCTCCGAGTCACAGATGCACGATATAAATATGATTCGAACGTGTTTCCCTGGCGCAGTCGTGACACATCCCGACGGGCGACGAGTGACGCGCAGAACCGTCGGGCGGGCAGGGGGCCTCACTGGGCCGGGACCTCATACTTGAAGATGACGCTGAAGAGCCGGCCGCCCAGACGCTCGGCCAGCCAGGAGTTCTTGATGACGGCCAGCTTGAGGCACTCGCAGTGCAGGGCCGCGGAGTAGTTGGTGTGCACGGCCCGGCCCATGCCCTCGATGACCGCCAGGTCCGTGCCGCGCTCCCGCACCAGCACGGCCAGCCCCTTGTCCAGGCGGCTTCAAGGAGGAAGGGGACAGTGAGACAGGCTTGGGCTCCAGCGGGTGGACGCCACGCCCTGCCCCCCTCGCTAACTATGTGGGCACCACAGCAGCTGCCTGCCCAGCCTGGGGGACCCTGGGAGCTGCGCCATCACAAGAAGGCAGCCGCTCTGAAAACGGGGCCTTAGTGACGCTGCTCTGTTTTGAACTGTAAAGGACCTGAATCCTTTTCACGGGCTTTGTGACCCTGCCGTGTGGGTTCCTAGGGTGCCTGGGAGAGAGGTCAGGGGTCACCACCGGGCAGATCAAAAGGCCCACAGAGCCTCTTCCACATGCTGCTGCCAGGGGGCCGGGCTCTTTATGGTCAGAACCCCCAGGGCACAAAGCACGAAAGCAATGGACTGTCTAAGGAGGGTCATGGGGGGACAGCCACCTGACGGCTGCAGGCGGGGTGGCCCCATTCGGCCTCCCACCCCACATGAGCCAGACCCAGCTCAGTGCCATGAGGGGTCCCCATGGCAAGGGCTGCCCGGACCCTGGCACAGGTCGGCAGGGCTCACTGGCCAGGGGCTTAGGGACCCAAAGGGCGGGGATGCCGCAGGTACCTGAGGTCCAGGCACGGGGAGCTGGAGCCCGTCTGCACCAGCAGCAGCCTCTCCTCTCTGAGTGCCGAGCTGCGAGCACAAGGGGTCGGTGCCCATGAGGTGGCCCCGCAAACTCCCACCGTGCCCCCTCTCTGTGCCCGGGGCCCCGGACCTCCCACCAGGCTTACTGGACAACGGGGTCCATGGCTGCAATACGCTCGGTCACGATGAGAGACTCACTATAGGTCACGTCGTTCAGGGCAGGTCCTGAGTTGCACGCCAGGATGACCTGCAGCAGACACCATGCTTGTGAGGGACCTTGGCGCCGCCAGGCACCGACCAGGCCGGGCTCGCCCGCCCGCCCAGGGCCAGCTCTCACTGCTCGGTGGCCTGAAGGGGGACCGGCCCTCAGGTCAGGATGAAGACAGCCCAGAACAGTGAGGTGAGGCTGACCTGTGCCCGGCGACACACTGGCCGGTCGCTCCCCCCCACCGAACCGCCGCCTCGCCTCACCCACACCTACCTGCTGCCCCGAGGAGCAGCGCCAACCCCACCGACAGTGGAGGAGCCGGGCAAGGGTCCCGCGCGGCCCTCACACTCACCTCCGTCCCTCTAGACAGAAGCTCCCTGACAAAGGGGAAGACTCCCAAAATGACGTCTACTCCACTGTTATCTGCGAAAATTAAGGCACATTTGTGAGGGGGCCCCTGCAAGACAAAACCAGGATGTTCAGTTGGGAACAGGCGCGTCCAAGTGTTTCAGACCCCTCTGCACTGCACTCCCCGCAGCCAAGGCCGAGGGCTGCTGGTCCCACGGGAGCCGGGCAGGGCCAGCCACGCTTCTTCAGAACTGCTGCCCAAACAACCTCGGAACTGAGGTCAGCTGACCAATACAGGGAACGGTCAACTTAGACTTGCACCTGGGGGCGGGGGGCTCTGGGGGCCCTCGGCGCCCCACCCGGGCCTGGCTGAGGCTCAGGTTCCCGTCCTGGGCCAGCTCGTGCTCGCGCCCTGCACACCGCCCCACCACCCTGTGAACCCGGCTGGTCCCGCTGCCCGGGGACCCAGACGGGCAGCTGCGTGTACCTTCAGCCTCTGAAGCCACGTGTCATAGCAGTCCACCAGCCAGGGCCGCTCTGCGGATACAGGGATGCGGTCAGCTGCGTCCTGTCGCGGGCAGGCGCCCTCACCCGCCCTCTCACCCCCCAGGGAGTCGGGCCCCACCTGCCCCCAGTGCAGCGGGGCCTGCTGCCCCCCGCCTCCACCTCCCTGCCGGGCAGAGCCCCACACGGGGCCGCCTGGGGGTCCTTACCTTCCAGCTTCCTCTTTGCCTCCTCGAACCCAAATTGGGGGTCAGACTCAAGGACACTGTATCGGAGAGAAGAGAAGGTCACAAAAACCCCAACCTCAGCCGGCAGGGCTCACTGGGGACCCCAAACACTGCTGTCACCACTGCACAGGCCCGAGCAGTGATGCCCTCGTGAGGCACCTTTCGTTCCAAATGCTAAGTATCCTTCAACCCTCACTCCACGTGGTAACCGTGAACTTGGATTTTTACCACTGAAAACGTCAGCCCCCAAGCCCACACCCCCAGCCCTCCAGGCGCCGCGCTGCGAAGAGCGGGCCAAGGCACGGGTCCTGGCGCCTGCCTAGTGTCACAGCCACCGCACTTGCCCCCGAGGGCACACGGGCAGCACCAGCTACACTGAGACCCCTGGCTCCCCACTGCCAAGGTCTGGGCCTGGGCAGCTCCACATCGGGCCCAGGCAGCCTGCTGATACCATGCCATGCGCAGCCATGGGGACGAGCTGGACCAAGAAGGGTGGGGTGGGGGCGAGGCCCAGAGCCTGAGGAGACAGCGGGCACCTACTCAGAGACGGCCTTCGCCCCCCAGTCGAAGACGTTGCCCGCCAGCAGTCCTTGGACCAGGGCCAGCTGCCTCTCCTCCCAGCCCAGCGTGTCCAGTGCACAGACCACCCTCTGGAAGCACTTCAGGGCCGCGCCATTTTCCTTCTGCTTCACCTGCGGGGACACGTCACCCACGCTGTGAGTGACAAAGGGGCCCTGCCTCCCCCAGGCCCTCTGCAGAGCAGGGTGGAGCAAGGGCACCCTCCTGGGGACATGGCAGTGTCACCAACTGTGGGCCCCTCTAAGAGAATGTCACCACAAGTTTACACAAACCGAGATCGGATCAGGTTAAAAACACTGCCCACACTCCAAACAGCGGCAGCCAGAGCGTGGGGCAGGGGTGCCGATGCCCAGCACGTGTGGACTGCGCCGAGAAGGACGAGGCTCAGGACCAAGGGCAGGCAGAGAAGGGCCAGCGCCCCCAGGGGCACCTGCTGCCCTGACTGTGAGATGCTGCCCCCAGACCCCCATTCCCAGATGCTCCCAGAGAGAGGGGTGGGGAGGTGGGAACCAGGGTGCTGCAGTGGCCCCGGACCCTGCCCACCACTCCCGGTACCCAGCCTCCTGGTCAGGAGGGCCACCTGCCAGGCTCTGGCTGGCCTGTCACTCCCTCAAGGGCAGGACTGATGTTTATGAACAAATGCCAACACTGAGGTTCCCGACCAACTCAGGAGGCCAGGAGGGGAGGTGGCCCCTTGTGTAGCACCAGTGGCCCCATGGCTGGGCTGACAAGAGACACGCTCCCTCAGGAGGCCGTCACCCTCTCGGCCAAAATGGAGATGGCCTGTCTCAAACGCTCCACAACCTCGTCCAGTCACCCCACTCAATCCTCTATCCTGCCACGTGGCCCTCACGCTACCTGGCCACTGGTTAGAGCCCCCAGGATACTTCTCTGCTCTGGGGATCACCACAGGCCTCCAATCCACAGCACTTCGGCAGGCACTGCCAACCGAGGGACGGCCCAGTGTTCTCAGGAGATGGACCCTTGCCAGAGTGGCTCCAGGAGGCAGCCTGTCACCAGCGCTGAGGGTTGGGGCTGCTACCAAACTGGCTCACTGGACAAGACAGGACGCCCCTGGTTTGCGCCCCCTGCACCCCCTTGCACGCACGCCCCACCCCAGAGGGTGGCACTCACTTTGGAGTAGGGGTCTGGGAAGTTGAACTCGTTCAAACAGTGCTCCCTCGTGTCCAAAAGGCTGCGCACGGTCAGGGTCCCGTAAGCACTGGGGACAGAGCCAGGCAGAATGCTGCTGAGGGGGCCGGCACCCCCTCTGGTCCTGGGGACATTCTCACAGCATTCAGGGGCCACCAGGAGAAGAAAGGACAGCAGTAGAGCCATGACACCGGGGTCCCGGGCCCCCAGAAGTGCACATATGCTCCCGGCAGGGGCTGCCCCTGGGCACGGCTCGTCGGTGTTACATGCAGTCACCCCCAGGAGGCGTACTCACAAGGGCTGCTGCCGCAGGGTCTGCAGCTTGTCCCAGTACTTCTGGCGAAACTTCTGCGCCCTCTCGGTCGCATCCACGGAGCCCGGCTGGCTTGCCACGGCACGCTTCACTACCTGCTGAGGGCAGGGTGCTCAGCCAAGTCCGGGCCCTCCTCCCACCCATGAGTGGGAGGCATCAGCGGAAGCTACTGGTGAGAGGCTCATTGCCTGGCAGGTGGGAACAGGAGTCACCACTACCTCTGCTCAAGGCTCAGACCTGTGTCACCCACTACGAGTCCCCGAGTCCTACTTGCCACCAGCTCCCACCCTAAGAAGAAAGAGCTGGCTGTGGACCGTCCTCAGAGCCTGTGAGGGTCTGGGCAGGATGGGGCCCCTCCCCTGAAAACAGACTCCAGGGGTCTCTCGAGGGGCATTACAGAGGGTCAGTTATTCCCATGGGGCTCTGATGGTCTGAGCCAGGACCCAGCTTGGAGCCCATCTGCAGCCGTGCAACCCCTGCACCGACCGCTCCCTTTTGAAGAAATGCGGAAAGTAGCGAAGTCACTGGGCACGTTTATAAGAAACGTGCCTCGCTGATACCAGGTGCCAACAACCCACTCGGAGTCACATTTCTACTTGAGAAACAATCACCCCTCTCAGCCTCAAACGCAGATGGAGAACACCCCACCCACTCTCAGCACACCTCACTGTGGCCCCTGGGAGACCCTACATACATCGCTCCTCACCCAGTATAGGGGCTCCTGGAAACCACGCCCCGCCCCGCCCAGAGCTCTCTGGAAACCACGCCCCGCCCCGCGCTCCCTGGAAACCACGCCCCTCACCCCGCCCAGAGCTCCCTGGAAACCACGCCCCTCACCCCGTCCAGTGCCTCCTCGAAGCAGCTCAGCCAGTATTTGCGGGCCAGCGCATCATCCGTGAGGTCCACTGTGTCAGGCACGTAAGAAGACGGGTCCAGAAGGAGGGGTAGGTTGACCAGTGGCCTCTCTAGCCGGTCCATTTCCAGCAGGTCAAACTGGGAGGATGACAAGTAGGTGGACCTGTCAGTGGCACTTTCCTCAAAGGCCAAGGCGACCTTCTGTTATTTATAATAGAACCAGCTTCTCTGTAAGAACAGGGCTCAACTAGAAGCCGCTTCATGTAGTGAGCAGACATCCTGTCCGTGTCTGGGCCCCACCCCCACCTGTCCCCTCTGGCCTGCGGCACCCTGTCTGCTGGATCCTCAGTCTGCTCACCACCAAGGTCACGTTCTGCCTGGTCCTGGGAGCACGTCAGTCGCCCTGGGCATCTTATGCCTCTCACTGTGTTCCTGCTACAGCGCGATGCCTGATCGCCTGTGGGCTCCCACCCCAGCTTAGGCCCCTTTTCTCATGCTCATGACCCCGACACACCAGCCGCTCTTTTGCGCCTCGTTTCTCCTGCTCAGGGTCCCTTCACAGGCGCTGCCCTCACTCACTGCCAGGTGGGCCTCTGTCCTGTGGCTCCGGCCCAGTGTCAGTCCCTCAGTAAGGCCGCAGTGACCCCACGGGGGCAGGCAGCACCTGGCCCATACACACTAGCTCCTTTCTCTCCACAGCGTGTCTGCTGGCCACACACCCAGTGTCCAAAACCATCTCCCAACTATGCTCAGTGAAGGCCAGGCCCCGGTGCCCGATGGGCCACCCGTGGCTGCCAGCACCAAGCAAGCCGGGCCCTGTGTGTTTCTCGAGTGCATGGTCACCCACCCAGACGGCTGAGTTTTATGTTGTAAAGAGTGGAGATGGGTCGGACAGCTGCTCTGGGGCCAGAACAAGTGAATGAGACTGGCTCGCCCGCAGGACCACATTGGAAATTAACCATTCTCGGCCAGGAGTGCTTCTGATTGGCAAACTAGTGGGGACAGAGAGGCAGGCGTGCTCTGAGCTGCGACGGCCTGGACAGACCCATCACACGAGAGACACACTGGCTTTCTGAGTATACCCATGTGACCGAAGCCTGGCCTGGAAACAACTGGTATGTTCCCACGCAGATGAAAGGTGGCAGCAGTCACCTCCGTACCCATCTGCCAGTGTCTCCTGCCTCGCCGGTCTCCCAGGGGTCCCCTGCTATCCTGACAAACTGGGGTTGAAAGCCCAGCTTTGCTGTCTCGGCTACGTAAACCCAAGAAGCGAGCTGGTCCTCTGGCACCTCAGCTCAGTGTCCACACAGACTGCGCAGGGCCACGTGAGAACCTGGCACAGTGAGCTCGTCACAAATGCTGCCCGCTTGCCCCACGCTGTCCTGTTAGGGAGCCACCTGCGTCCCATGTTAGCACTGAGGGAAGGATTTCTTGCCCACATATCTATTTAATTTCACAATCTGTGCAGCAGGAATCAGTGTCGCCATCCGACGAACCCAACGGGGGCTGAGAAATGTTGAGACCATTCTCCGAGCGCCATCACTGCTGACCAGGCCTGGGGCCGGGTCCTTGCTGCCCACTGGGGGCCGGTGCTCCCCACGCCCCCTGGGGTGTGGAGGGGGTGTTGCACAGTGCAGGCCACACACGTCTCTCTCTCCAAAGTCCTAACTAGGTCAGGCACGTTCTTACAATGCGTACGCTAAGTTACGAGAGAACCTGCGTCTACAACCATCGCAAAGGCAGCAGGCTGGTCCTGAAGGTGACATTCTGTCTGGTATCCAGACCCGTTGCCTGAACTCATACAGCCTGTTCTCCAACACTGAGTGATAACTCGTCGCTGGGTGACAACAGCTCACCAGTTACAAGAGTAACCCGCCACTGGGACATGTTGTCAGTAAGCCTGCGACAGCCCACGAAACCATCTCTGCTAGGATGGGGCCGTGGCGGCTGCATCCTGTGTGTGGCTGACACCGGTCCTTGCGCAACAGGCCAGGGGAGCTCCCCATCCCGTCACGGTGGGCCTCAGCACAAGAGGGGAATGTGGGAGGCTGCAAGCTTCCAAGGAGGGCAGCTGCCCTGCAACCATCAGGCAGATGTGGTCTCAGGGAAGGGGCTGGTGGGTCCTGTGACTCAGGGTTCTAACCCCGATTCTGCTGTGAAGGGCCTCCCAACCCTGGGAAAGGTCCCTGTCCTCCCTACAAACCCAGGGGCTGGGCTACAGGTGTCTAAGGCGCCTGCTGGATGCTTAGAAAGCACGCGAGTAAGAAGTACGGAAGAAGGTGGCAAGCCGCAAATGTCTGTCCTCTGCCCCAAGTCTGCGGCTAGATGAAAGACCACTCTGGACCAGAAGGCGCCACAGCAGCGCCGCTGAGACCCCAGCGGTCAGCGCCTCGCGGGCCCCGGACTCACAGTGCCGCTCCTCGTCCGCTGCTCCGGGCAGAGGTCGGGCGACGAGCTCATCAGGCCGGAGCTGCCTGCATAGTTTTCTCCCCAGCTGTACTGGTTCGGGTCTGGAGAGTAAGAAGCCAGCCATCAGCCCGGGGGAGGGACACAGCAAACCCGGACGGCCTGACCGCGTCTGGAGAAGGACCAGCTGCCCGAGTGAGTCAGTGAGCCAGGGATCTTGTTTTATTGTTTCTTACTGGCGCTGAAACCTCTGAAGTCACCACTTAGACCTTTTAAAGCTCCTTAAGAAATGCTCCCCTCGTTTATCTCAAATAAGAAAGTGGACGGAAGGGCGCAGTAAAGGAAGCAGCCTGCTTCCACCTGCCGGCGCCCGACAATCCCAGCTGCCATTCCTCCGTGTCCTTTAGCAAGGACAGACCAGAAGCGCTCCACTGAGGAGACTGAGCTCGTGGGACAGTGAGGAGGTGGGAGCAGGAGACGAGGCCACACACCAGGGGCCCCTGCACGGAGCCCTTGTCACTCACAAGGAACCCTTTGGGTTGATTACGGTGCAAGCAAACCCGCGCGAGTTGGTTTCCACTGCCCTTCCCCACCAGGAGAATCACAGCAAGGGCTGGCGGCCCCACCACTGCCGGGGAGGGGCCCAGCAGAGCCACTGCGTAAAATGGGGATGCTGAGGTGGGGAGGGCTAAGTGGCTTACTTCAAGGCTAAGGACCCACTCCAGTCCCTCCCTGCGGCCTCACTCCTTCCACCTCCCAGGCCCCACGTGCCCCACGTCGCCGGGCGCAGAGCACACGCCATGCCACGCTACTCACTGTCTTGTTCAGCTCCTTTTAGAAATGCTCCGATGGCTCCCAGGTAGCCTTCGTGTCTCAAGAACAGTGCCTGGACTTCCCCCTGCGATGGCAAAACCCCAACTGAAGCGGCGCCGCCATGCCCACCTCTAAGTCCGCCCAGCTCTGAAGCAGCCTAACACAAGCGGCCCCCCCACATCCTGGAGGGTTCCGGAGTTGTCCACAGTGACTGCTCAGCCCGCTGCATTCAAACAGAACGTAAAAGCCTGTTGTTTGGAGAAGCCTGAGGGTGAATACTTTCTTCAACAAAGTGAACACCCATCCACAGGCCCCGGGCGGACTGCAGCATAGTGGGCGTCTCCAAGCTTGTTTGAAGCCTGTTGAGACAGTGGGAGGCGGTCCCTAAAATGCTCACCATGGGTAACACGCCCAAACTCAGAGACTGCCAAGGTGCCCCAGTGCAGGACGCCTGGAACAGGCCAGGGGGACAGGAAGGCCGGGCAGCGGGCACCCAGCGTCCTGGCTGCCTCCCTTTGGGCCCCCTTGTCCCTTGGGTCGGCTCGTTTTGGAGACACGGAGGGTCTGTGCTGGGGTGCCCAGGGGAGCAGGGGATGTGGAGCCCCTGTTACCTTGGAGAAGAAGTTGATGCTGTAGGTGATGGTGCGCATGGTGACGGGGTGGCCCCGGATGAAGAATCCACCGAAGTACACGCGGTCCAGGTGGTGCAGCCGCGCATACAGGCAGGCGAGCTGCCCGATGTCGTTGCTAATCATGTGCAGCAGGCTCTTGGCCATGTCCTCCTGGGAGAACTCTGCAGGAGAAGACAGCGGAACAGGGTGCTACTGGCCAGGAGCCCCTGTGCGAGCGTCGGCGGGTGAGCGGGCAGCAAGCCAGACAGGAGTTACCTTGGTCGGCGGTGGCCGACTTCCCAAAGCTGCTGGCGATCAGGTTGCCGCTGAGCCCCAGCGTCTGGTGGGCCCCGCCGTAGATGTCCTGCACCAGCATGTCCACATTGGCATGCTGGCCCCGGGAGGCCAGGTGCAGCAGCTCGTCAAACTTCTGGGGACAGAGAAGCCAGGAGTGGGTGGGGTCCCTACAGCCCTGGAAACCAAGCCCAAAGGGAAGCAAGCTGTGTACGGGACGCGGAGACAGACAGGGCTCCGGGGACCCCCAGGTGGGCAACGCTCTGACTGACTACACGCCAGGCCTTCAGGGATCCAGGGATGAGCAGGGACGATGCCCAGGAAGGAGCCACTTTCATAACAATCCCCACCGGGCACAGCCTCAGGTGTAACTGGCACCAGCCCTTTCCTGAAGGGCCGGGGACAACTGCGCAGAGCCAGGGGCGTCCTCCTACAGCCGCCAGCGTACCTTGGTTTTGGTGAGCAGAGCCCCAAGCCCCCAGAAGGTGCCCCCTCCGATGGAGCTGCCGCCAATCCACTCGAACCTGTCTTCAGTCTCCACCTGGGAGCAGGACGACGGAGGGCAGCGGCATTAGAAGCAGGTCCCGGCCACCACTCAGCAGGGCCCAGGGATGTGGTGGCCCAGGGGCCTCCCCAGACACGGGGACAGTGCTCTGGACGGCCATGAGGGGGCAGGCCTGGCAGATGCTGGAGGTGAGGGGCCCCGCCTTCCCACTGCCTGTGTCCCTGTGCCCAGGCTGGCTCCCACATACAGCAAGTGCCCAACAAACCAGAGCTGAGTCGTCACTCGCTCGCTGTACAAAGCTGAGCCTCACCTTCACAATAGAGACACCAGAACCAATGTTGACGAGAAGATACGGGAAAATGTTGGGGTGATTTGTCTGAAACCGGAATTCGGGGTCCGAGTCTTTCTGATACACAAAAGCCTCTTGCGGGATGTTCTTTAACACGAAGTTGCACCCCTTGATCAAGCAAGTCATCACGTCCTCCTTGTCAACTCTGCAAAGGAAAGAGCTAGCCACTGAGCTGCTGGGACACTGGGAGTGTCTCCTGGGGGACACTGCTCCCAGCCCGGCCAGGCTCAGCTTCTGAGCTACACGCAGCTCCGACAGAGCAGCTTGCAGAGTCCCCTCTGCGCTGAAACTCCCTGGAGGCGGGCCAGCACCACCGAGCCAGCTGAGTGCCCCTCGAGGCCAGCACTGATACCGCAGGAGTGGCACCACCTGAGCTCCCACGGCGGCGCTATGGACCTCGGGGACCTTTGCCCGGCAGAACAGGGACCGTCACGTTTGGGAGCAGGGCGGGCTTTTCCTCAGGGCCCCGTTTCCTTCTTTACACCGTGTGCCTTTCCCCATACGCCCACCCACCGTCCTGGGGTTCGGCCACCTGAATCCTGCTGCAGCCCAGCCTCAAGCCCAAGCCCAGAGTCTCCCACCAGCCCACAAAGTCTCACCACGGTCGTGGGGTGTTAGAAATCACCAGGGCATGTCAGGGGGAGCAGCCAGGCCTACGTCAGCTGCCGCTGCTTCACGCCCGACCCCAAGACCCGAGGCTGCTGCCCCCACTCACTTCAGCCGCAGCTTCTCTTCGATGAGGTCCTTGAACTTGTACGCCCCGCCCCCGGTCGCCTGGATGACCTTTGTCTCGGTGTTGACCAGGTGGTCTTTAATGAAGTCCAGGCAGGCTTCTATGTAGGTGTTCTCGAACTTGACAAAGTGCAGCCGGGCGGTCACCTCCTCCTGGACGGAGATCTCATAGGGAGACTCGTGGTCCTGCTCTGCATCCTGGGGGTACAGTGGGACCTCTGTGAGTGTGCTGTGCTGCGGAGACCCGCCGCTAAACACCCACCCAACAGTGCCAATGACTTCCGTCACCCGAAACAGGCAGAACTCTGGATGCCCACTTGAGGCAGGAGGCAGGTTTGGGGGAGGGCAGGGCCCCTGATTGGGAAGGGGCCGGTGGAGGTGCTCCTGCCCAGGTCTGGAGGGCAGGGCAGGCTCGACACCAGAACCGGGCAGGAAGCTAAGCTGAGGTGCGTGAGCAGCAGAGGAACAGCTAACAGGAAATGAGACAGGCGCCAGGCCCGAGCCCACAGCCAGGCGGCGCCTCTGGTCTGCGCAGGTCCCACCCAGAGCCCGCCGACCTGGCCGCCCAGGAGGCTCACCTTGCCCGAGTGGTCAAAGGACCTCACTTTGGCCACTTTGTGCTGCACCGTGGAGTAGTATGCCAGCTTGGTCAGCGACCCACCTGCGGGCAAGACACGACCAGGCAAACTGAGCAGGATGGAGGGCCCCAGAACGCAGCCCTCCGCGTGCTATCCTCCGCCAGACTTGGTTCCTGTGCACAAGGCGTCAGGTGCCACTTGAGCTTAAAGACCCTGTGGGCACCAAGCAGAGGAGTGACGCACTCCAAGACCCCAACGCTCTGTTCCCCCTCAGGCCTGCGCCAGGCCGGGCTGGAGACAGCCCACTTCCCTCTGTACCAAGGGAGCCGTCTGTTTCGGGGAGACCCTGGCGCTCCTTCGTAGTTTCAGGAAATTGTGTTTCAAGCTCTGATCTTGGAAACGACCCAAAGAAAAAAGCTGAGAAACCCACTGCTTTCACTGAAAAGAACGCACTCGACTGTGCGTGGTTACAAGGTGTGACGGCAGGAAAAGGAGCGTTTTCCCGGAGTGGACAGGCGCAGTGTTGCCAGGGCTGGAGGGCAGCAGCCCTGCCCCCCACAAGCTCAGGGGAGGCAGCCTAAGGCCCTCAGTGACCGGGGAGGCCGCCAAGGGCAGCGAGCTCTCATCCCCACGGCCAGGCCTCGTTAATGCCCCTGAGGCCCCTGGGACGGTGTCAGAGACCGGGTGTCAGGAAGCAGGAGAGGCCTGTATTTGTCTGAAAGACATTTCAGGACAAGTGAGAAGGAGCCCCAGGGCCACTGTATTTAGGGCCAAGGTCTCGTGAGCCTTCCTTCATCAGACGGGCCACATGTGAGGCACCAGATACCGTCCCACCGTGACAGCCCACGGGTGGCAGACAGGAGGAGAAGTGACCCGCTTGGTGCCACAAAATGACTCTGAAATAAAAGGTTTCTTATGGGGCCTGGCAGAAGCAGGCAGAAATCCTCATTATGAGAAAAGACGCTAAAACTGTATTCAATGGTGGTTTTGCGACAAAATACTAAGGAGACACTGAGAAGCCCTCAAGCTGGCAAACGCTGCGGAAGCGCCATGGTTTGCAAGGGCCGCCAGTGCCACACTGCCCGCCCCGGCAGGCCACGGAGGGGCCACGTGTGCTCATGGGCTCGCTCGCATCCCCGGACTGTGACGAGCGTCTGGGCTCCGGCCGCCTCGGCCCCGGCCCTGGCCAGCTCTGGCCCCAGCATCTTCCTAAGCATGCGGTGTCCTGTGCACAACTGGCACAGGCGGGAGACAGATTCTGAGAAACTTGTCAAAAGCTACTGTAAACAAACAGCCGGGTCCCAGAATCCCACTTCCAGTTGTACATTCTCTGTGTCAGCCATAGATCACGGCCAAACACAGCTGCTGGGGCGACAATGGGCACCGCCAGGACTCTCTCTTACTGCCCCGGGGACGGATCAGATGGGCGGCACTGGGGACGTGGGGAGCAGGCCGCTTAGCCTGAAGCTGAGTGAGTTCTCAGGAGCCGGGTTGTGCTCAGGAGCCCCTGGAATCAGTGCGAATGCCGGCCGCTTGGAGGGGCCGTCATCCCTGATGAGGACCAGGCCAAGGCACACGCAGCCCTGGGTCCCTGGAGGGCCCCGCGCTCTGGTCCACCCACACTCCACCCGGTGCCGACAGCCCTGACTGACAGGAGGGGCCTGCCCTGTCTTTCCTTCAGCACCTGGGCCGAGGCCTTCCGGTTCACCCAGACCCAGCACTATCTTCCCTGCCACCCTCTCTGACCTGTCCTCCCACGACGGGGACCAAGTAGGGCCGGGCACCCCAGTGCATGTCGTTGCTCTGCGGTCCCCACCTCCGTCTCACCTGAGGGATGGATCCTCCTGCTGCCTGGCAGACACCTGAAGCCAAGTCAGCTTCAAGTGTTAACAGGCAACATGTCCCTGGTGGCTTCAAAGTGGGGAACCCACCCCGCGGACCTGAGCGCCCCATCGAGAGGAAAGGGCTGGCCAAGAGTACAGAGCAGCTGGGCTTTCCTGGGTCTTGGAGAGGTTGGAGCAAGGGACAAGCGAACGGACAAGCCTGTTTGTGAGCCAAACTGTGGATAAGCAAACGGGCTTTGGCGATTCCTGGGCTGAAGACCCTGCCAGACCCATGGCTTCCCACCAGCTGCACTAACAAACAAAAGGTCTGTCCTACTAACAATGCACACGGCCTCTGAAGAGCCAGGATCCAGACCCAGGAGAAACTTGCGAGAGAGGAAATACATACTGACACCAAAAATATTCCTTTGAGTGTCCTTCTGCAAGGAACCCCACCTGGGCTTGGCCCCTGGAGACAGGGTGTTCCTTCCTCGGTGGCCACCAGCTGGCCCTGGGGGCCACACCGAACCCCCGAGGTACATCCCATGCAAAGTCCACTTTCAGCTGCATTTCCAAAATGGTAAGGGTGTTCCCTTGGAGCAGCGGCCCCAAGCGAAGGCCAGCAGAGCAAATGCGAACCTCTGCGCTCACGCCAACTAGACCACAGTCACATCCCGGCCTGGGTAGCACTCCAAAGACAGTGCAGTGGGGCCCCAGAGAGGCCTGGTTGTGGGCAACACCCCGGGCTGGGCTCCCATGCCCATCATCTCTAGCCCCCATCCAAACAGGCACCAAGTTCAGTCAGGTCCCCTGGGCTGCTTCCCCGCTCACCTTCCACCTCCCTCTGCGCTGGCCGCCGCACACTCCCATCCAGCCTCGGCCTCGGCCATCTCACACTTGCCACCAGCCAGCACCCCCAAAGCACAGCCCTGCCCCTTGTACGCCTCCCCACCCCCACCAGGCCATCGGAAGCCCACCTTGGTTTGCAAACTGAGAACTCAGGCCCCCACCACGTTTCGCTCTCCACTTCCCTGGAGAACACCCTCCCCCGAGCCCTTGACTCAACGGATCCCCAGGAACGGGGGTGGCAAATGCCTTAAATGCAAACGACTCCAAGGCTCGCCAGGTCTGCTGGGACAGCCCAAACAGCCCAACTTCTCTGAGGAGAGAAGGTCCAGTGCAGCATTCGCTGAGCAGGGGTGAGGGGTCAGGTGAGGGTGCCGGGGCCAAAGAGCAGGCACTGCCTGGCTCGTGGGCGCTTCACGTTCACCCCCGGCTGAGAACAGGCACAGGCCGCAGCCCAGACCCCACCGAGGGGCGCAGGGCAGGGCCCCCCAGGGAAGCTGCCTCCGGGAAGCTCTCTGTGCTGATGATACCCAGGCAGAGGGGCAGGGCGGCGCAGAGCTGGCTGCGTCCCAGCCGGTGGCCCCTGCACCCCGTGTTCTCATCTGTGAAAGCTGGGGAGAGTCAGGGCGTCAGGGGGGGCGCGGGGCGCGTGAACGCGGCTCGGGGTCCCTGCAGGCGCGGGGCAGGGCCGGGGGGAGGCGGGCGGGCGTGTGAGTGCGGCTCGGGGTCCCTGCAGGCGCGGGGCAGGGCCGGGGGGAGGCGGGCGCGCGTGTGAGTGCGGCTCGGGGTCCCTGCAGGCGCGGGGCAGGGCCTGGGGGAGGCGGGCGGGCGAGTGCGGCTCGGGGTCCCTGCAGGCGCGGGCCAGTGCCGGGGGGGAGCCGGGCGGGCGTGTGAACCCGGCTCGGGGTCCCGGCAGGCGCGGGGCACGGCCGGGGGGGAGGCGGGCGCGCGTGTGAGTGCGGCTCGGGGTCCCTGCAGGCGCGGGGCAGGGCCGGGGGGCGGCGGGCGCGCGTGTGAGAGCGGCTCGGGGTCCCTGCAGGCGCGGGGCAGGGCCGGGGGGGGGGGAGGCGGGCGGACGTGTGAGTGCGGCTCGGGGTCCCTGCAGGCGCGGGGCAGGGCTGGGGGAGGCGGGCGGGCGTGTGAACGCGGCTCGGGGTCCCTGCAGGCGCGGGGCAGGGCCGGGGGGAGGCGGGCGCGCGTGTGAACGCGGCTCGGGGTCCCTGCAGGCGCGGGGCAGGGCCGGGGGGGAGGCGGGCGCGCGTGTGAACGCGGCTCGGGGTCCCTGCAGGCGCGGGGCAGGGCCGGGGGGAGGCGGGCGCGCGTGTGAACGCGGCTCGGGGTCCCTGCAGGCGCGGGGCAGGGCCGGGGGGAGGCGGGCGCGCGTGTGAACGCGGCTCGGGGTCCCTGCAGGCGCGGGGCAGGGCCGGGGGGAGGCGGGCGCGCGTGTGAACGCGGCTCGGGGTCCCTGCAGGCGAGGGACACTGGAGGCTTCTGACCAGAGGTCAGTGGATTCCGAGGTCCCACGTCCGCATCGTTGAAACTCCCGCCAAACGGCCAAAGCCCGAGAGCAGGGCCTGCAGGGTGAGGCTCCGCGCGACCGCCAGAGCTGGGGCTGCCGCCCGTCCACGTCCCTGCCCAGGACACCGGGCCCCGGATCTACCGCCGGCGGCAGTAGTCGCCCACCTCGGGGGCCCGCAAGGCCCCGCACGGCTGCCAACCTTCCCCAAGCGGGACTACGAGGCCCAGCATGCCTCGCTTTCGCTCGCGCGGCGCCTGCCGGGAGCTGAAGTCCAGCCACCGCGACAAACGTACGCGCTGGCGGCCCGCGGACTCCAAAGCCCATCAGTCCGTGCGCGCCGGAGACCCGCGGACTACGAGGCCCGTCAGGCCGTGGGCGCCGCCGGCCCGCGCCCCGCCCTTCGTCCTTGCCGCCACCCCCGGCCCTCCGGCCCCGCCGCCCGCGCCCACGCCCGCTGCCGGCCACCCCTCTCTCCGGGCTCGCCCGCGGCTACCGATGTCTATGGCGAAGCGCTTGGCGTTCTCTAGGTTGCGGAAGATCTCGTCAGGGGGCAGCGTGATGCTCTTGTCCAGGCTGTCCCCGCTGCTCCCGCTGCCGCTCGCTCCACACTCCGCCATTTTGAATATGCCCGGCCAGCCTCATCAGCCATGGAGATATATGCGCATATATTTGACTGCTAAACGCCTCTCGCGCATAGATTATGCTAATGAGGCGTACGGGCCGGCTCCGCCCCGCCCCCTTCCTCGGTCTGGGCCGCTGGAGGGCCGACTCCGGCTGGCCCGGGCTGGGGTCCGCGAGGCCCAGCCGGATAGGGAACCCAGCACAAAACCTCTGCCCTGTTGTCGTCTCTACCTCTGTCGTCTAAACTGTTGTCTTTGTTATTCCACCAACCTGTCAGGCGCTGACCTCAAGTGCTCTGAGCGAATGCAGAGGAGGTACCTGGGGCTTGCAGACCACCAGAGACCTGTCCCTTTCAGTGAGTGCGGCTGTAAGCCTGGCACCTGCACGCGAAGGCGCATGTGACCCACTGCCTGGGTCTCCGGTGATGCAGGGCTGTCGGTGCCCAGAGTCCCATGTCAAATGGGAAGTTGGGGACCTTGTCCTTGAGGTGTCCCCAGCCCAGGGTGGGAGATGCACCTGCAGCTGGGGAAAATGCGGGCTTTGATGGTCCAATCCTCAGGGAGTGCAGGGGAGCCTGCCTGGAGGAGGCTGCCTTCTGGCAAGAGGAGGAGGCATCTATGGGATTTTGCAGGGAACACGCTGAGAAAGCTCCCCCAACTGGAGCAGGGACAGAGGTGGAGGTGGTGGTGGTGGGGACATGGTTCCAGGGCCAGTCACTGGGAAGCCTCCACTGGCTTGGGGACCCTTAAGGAATGTGTCCCCTTTAGAAACATCATGCTCAGGGTAAGAGCCCAGTGTTGGAAGCAGACATAGGGCCCCTCAGTGGCGTTGGCACCTGTCTTGCAGGTGACCCTGGGCTGGAACCTTCACTTCTCTGGACCTCAGCCACCAGATACCCGGCAGGGGGCCTGTGGAGCAGTACAAAGTCAAAGCTCCAGGGGTGCTTTGCAGCGGGGACCTGTGCGTCAGGCAAGGCTTCAGAGGGGAGACAGCCTTGCAGGCGTCTGCTCTGGGTGGGGCGACCTGGGGTGGCTCCTGAGAAGTCTCCCTCCAGCATCGAGGACCCTGGGCAGTGGGATGCCTGTGGGCCAGCCTGGCTAGGAGGCACACTCCACCCCACTGATGGATGTGACTGCCTCATGTGCAATAAAGGGATGTAGAAGGAGGCTCTTGTCCCCGGCTCACCACTGTTGGGCTCAGTAGGGACCCCAGAGGCCACTGGCAGGCACTGGGCTGGCCCTGAGGGGGCGCCTTTGGACATTTCCTGTAGAGTGGACAGAAAGGGATGGAAGGCAGAGGGGAGAGAGGCGCTGAGCAGGAAGGCGGGAAGGCAGCACAGGGCTCTGTGTCTCTGAAAACATGTGAATGCCTCTGGTCCAGCTCCTTCTGTTCCGTGGGCCGATTTTGCTCCGTGGTGAAGCAGGGTATCTTTAGGTTTCTGCAGACTCAACCAGCACCTTGTAGCCTGCCTATAAAAATATGTGCTCTTTTTGAGACAAGGGACTGCCTCTTGCAGCCCTGGTAAGCAGTCAGCCAGCAGGGAGGGTAGGGCTGCCACCTGTGGGCTAGCCAAGCAGGTGCCCCCGAGAGCTCGTCCAGGGACAGAGGCTGCCAGCCATGCAGGGAGGGTCAGGGTGGGGACAAATGCCGGGGGTGCCAAAAAAATGTATACATTTTAAGAGATGTTATCCATATTCAAGCAGTAGTTCCCCGTGATCAGAAGAAGTGTCTGTATGCTGATGGGAACCACTCTGAGCACCTCTTGTCATTGCAGAAGTCACACGTGACTTGTATTCGTCTTCTGTTATCGGTCTATATTGAGTATTACAATTTTCATACTGTTTTTTCCTCTCTTAAAATGTGTATGCATTTTTTGAAGCCTCTGTATTTTCCTGTGTGTTTGACTCAGCTAACCCCCTTTTGTTGCAGCCAGAGTTCTACTGCAGCCTCTGACCTTTGGGTCCCTTGCAGCTGGACAGAGCTGGAAGGTCCTATAGCTGTCACTTGGCCCCCACCACACCTGCAGGGAGCTAGTGAGAGGCCTGGGGCGGAAATCCAGGTCTCGCACGTGTCCCCTCTTCCTGCACACGGGGTAATATGTGCTGCAAGGCCCTCTCCCCTCCCAGCCTGCCTCTCCCCTGCCTCCCCTTCTCCTCCCACCTTTCCCTCTGCCAGGACCCAGCCCTTCTGCCTGTGTCCAGGGGGGGCCCACTCGTGGTTGCACACCATGATAGTGCCCGCTCCCCTTCATCCCTGGACACCCGCCCGCCTGGCGGCCGCCAAGAACACACATGAAACACAAGGGACCAACCACGTGGGCCGAATACTCAGATTTTATTGGAAGTCTGCAGGGCAGTCCCACGGCTCCCATGTGACTGAGAGTTCAGATTCTGAGTACAAAGTCAAACCCACGCACCCACCCACGCTGGAATCCTTTAAGGATCATGGTGGAGACCCCCACCCTTCCCACAGCCCACTGTGAGCCCCAGCCAGACATCCAAGCCCAGGTGGCAAGCAGCCCTTCGGCCACGGCTCCACGTGGTCCTCGCATGCCCATCCAGGCTGACACGCTTTCCTATGAGGATGCACCTTGAGTTCCGCCTTCACAAAAGGCAAATGTGCCCACGGCAGGCACGCCCACCTGCCAGGCCCGCGGGCCCAGCAGCGTGGGCCCTGAAGAAAGTCCTCTACACGCAGGGGGCGCCGAGCCCCCAGAGCCTACAAATGTCATAGAACCCCAGGCAGAGGGGACTTCCCAGAAGTCACTTGCTGAAATGCAAACACAGAACAACCCCACGGGGTCAGACACTGGGCAGAAGGTGGGCCCTGACTGTCCTAAATGATAAGGACTCTGTAGGCATTCTCTAAGAATGACCCTCCCCGCTGGCCCGCCAGCCTGGAGACAGCCTTCGGCGGGAAGGGTCTGTCCAAGCCTGCGGTGGGACAGACGCCTGGGAAGGCGCTTCCCGGCGCGCCACAGGAACGGCCGGCCCTCTGGTCCCGGGTCACCAGGGCCGCCAGAGGCCGCAGGGGGGCTGGCGCGCGGCCGCGTGGGCTTTGGCCGGGGCGGGCGCCGGGGCGGGGGGCTTGGGCTCCTTCGGGGGCGCGCCGGGCGGGGCCGGGGGTCGCTGGAAGTGGTAGAGCAGCTTCATCTGCGTGTCGCCGGCCGCGTGCAGCGTCAGGAACTGCACGGCCTCCTGCAGGCACCACGAGTAGCCCTCGCTGTAGTCCTGGTGCAGGTGCTTGGGGCCCGCGGCGGCGGCGGCGAAGGCTGCGGGGAGACGCGGCGGCGGTGAGCGGGCGGGGGGCGGCCGGGGGCGCGGCGGGGGCGGGGCGCGGGCTCACCCTTGCTGTGCTTCAGGTAGCTGACGGCCATCTCCAGGATGTCGGCCTTCTCCAGCTTGGAGTTGGGCTGGTGCCGCGCGAACTCCTGCTCCAGCAGCAGCTTCAGCTGCTCGATGCTGCTGTTGATGCGGTCGCGGCGCATCTTCTCCACCACGGGCTTCCGCAGCTGCGGGAGGGGGGCGTCAGCGGGGCGGCGGGGCGCGGGGCGCGGGGGCAGCGCGCCAGCCGGCCGGCCGCGCACTTACTCGGTTTTTCTCTTTGGGGCTGAGCAGCTCCACGGCCGCGGTGCTGGGGGCCATGTCTGCGCGGGGCGGCGATCGGCGAGCAGGCAGCGGGCGGGCGGCCAGGCGCGGCCCGGCCCCTATATAGGCGCGCGCGGCGGGCTGGCGCCTGGGGCCCGGGCGGCGCGGCCGTTCCCACACTCGGCGGCCAATGGCGGGCGGGCCGCACAAAGGCGCCGGCCCATTAGCGCACGCTAAATTGCCTGTGAATTGGCGCGGGCACAATGGGCGCTCCCCGAGGAGCAGGTGGGCCGCGCGGCACAATGTCCGGGCTGTGGGAACGCGCTCGCCCTCATTAGCATCCCGGGGCCTGATGCTGCGAGCCCCGCGCCTCAATATGCTGCCTTTTCCCAGGCCGCAGGGAGGGGCCGGGGGCCGGGGAGGAGCGGCGCCCCGGCCTCTTTCTCCCCCCGCGCCTCCCGCGCCCTGGCGACTCCCTGCTGCCGGCCGGCCGGCCTGGGCCACAAGCGCAGATAAGGGAAAGGCTTTGGGGTGAAGAAGTGCAGTGGCTTCCCGGGGAATGGGCACCTCCGTCCCCCAGGGGAGGACACCAGTGGAGCCACACTTCTGCACGGGCGCCTCCATCTCCATGTGCACAGCTGGAAGAGGGACCCACACTCTTAGGATTACACCTACCGGCTTACGTGGCGAGTTCCTGGGATGTCACCTGGGACATGGAACTTATCTGGAGCTAGAAAAAGGGCTGCCGTGCTTTCCCAGCTGCGCTTTGCATAGCTTCGGGGAGGCCGAGGATGTGCTATGCCCAGCACAGAGCCTGGCACCTAGGCAGTCACCCCAGCCACTGCACCCCAGGGAGAAGCTTGTCAGGCAGTACCATCTGGGGTGCTCTGAACCAGCAGGTGCCCTTGGGGCCCCACCCCACCCACCTGGTGAGGCGTCTGACCCTGGCGTCCCCCGAGCACAGGAGGACACAGGCACATGCATCGTCACTGCTCACACACGCTGCCCGCTGCACAGCCTGGTGGGCACTTGTAGGGTCTGCTTCCCTTGGGCATTTTGCCAGTGGGGGTATAGTGCCAGGTGGTAGACAGGATGGTCAGAACAGGGCAGGCGTGCCGCCCACATGAATGCTGTACCAGCCAATACGGGCCCCTAGGGACCCACTGGAAGAACTTACAGTCCTCATACCTCGCCAGCTGAGGGTCAGTGACTGCTTTGAGGCCACCAGCCCCACCCTGGTTCCCTAGGAGAGGGCATGCTGGGAGCGCCCCTCTCTGCCCAGAACAGTCACCTTCCGCTGATTCTTTGCAGCCAGGAATTCAGTGCTCCTTCAGGGACTAAGGGAGGTGATAGGGGTGGGGCTACCTCCAAGGGGCAAGGTGGGACCCAGCCAGGTCCAAGGGAAGGCAGGGCCCCTGAGTGAGGCACCACGGCTGGGCTCAGGACACGTTAGCCAGAGTTTAAATGCAGGAGCACAGTTCCCTGGACGGCAGGCCCGTCCAAGTGTGGCTGGGAACTGCAGGGCCTTTAATAAGGGTCCAGCCAGCCCCCCACCCCCACCCTGGGGTCCTGGCAGCGACCCACAGCTATGAGCAGAAGTCCCCCCAACCATGCACAAGGAGCCTTTGGTTATCCTGTGAAGGGCCCATCCAGGAGGCGGGCAGGATGGCGTCAGGACAGCCAGGGCCGGCTTGGCTTGGAGTCAGCGCAGGATGGCCCCACGGGCCAGCTGGTCGCCCATTGGGATGGGTTAAGCTGGGGGGGGGGCGTTCCCAGGGAACCTTCAGGTGGCTTTGGAGGGGCAGAGAAGGCAGCCCCTCTTTACCCTCTGGTAACTAACTGACCCTCCTGCACCCTGCTCCCCAACTACGCCTCTCTTGAAGGGGACACAGGCCCCAGGCTGGCTGTCAGGGGCAGGTGACACTGAGGAATAAGGTGGCTTCAGGGTGAGCTGGGGCTCCTCTCTGAGCAGACGGGACCCTGTCATAGATTATGTGGCCCTCAGTTAATGCAAAAGGGCAGAAGCCACCAGGGCAAGCTGGGGACGGGCGGCTGAGGCCACATACTCACCCCTCCGCTCCGCAGCCCTGGGCTCTGACCTGGCCTGGCACTGTCAGCATGGGCTGCCAGGCCCCACAGGCTGTAACGGGGACCCGGTGATGCTCAGAGGGGGCATTTTGCCCCTAAAGTGGGTCTTGTGTTGGGTGTGTCCCTGACCTGCTTATGGGCTCCCTGGGGGTGGGCAGCATGACTTAGTCACCTGTGTCCCCATGGCCCACATTCTGCCAGCCGGGGGCCCAGCACCAAGGAAATACTTAGCCAAGGCCTGAGGGCATGCAGGGACAAGGGGCAGCCTCATCCCCACCGTGACCCTGAGCATAGCCTCTATGGACTGGACACGGCCCGAGCCCGTGTGTGCCCTGACCGCATGGCTGCTGGCAGCCGGAGCCCCAGGTCTTTGCCCAGACGTGAGGGCAGCAGCCAGGTGGGGCCCTCCGCCCATCGGAAGGGGCTGTTGGCTGGGCTTGGGTCCTGCCCTGACCCTCTCCTCCAAGTTCTCAGCCCAAATGAGACACGTGCCGGGAGACGTGGTCCAGCCCACACTCCATCCCAGTTGCCCGCCCGCCCGCGGTGGCCAGGGTGACTGGCCCGAGATGAGGGTGACTGGTGGGCTGTGGGGGCCTGCCTCCCCGCTCCGCCTGGACTGGAGCAGCTTTGATCCAATTTTCAGTTGTGGGAAATATGAAATGAATGGTGTTAAACCCCCGCCTGGCTGATGGAAGGCTCCCTCCCTCCCCGAGTTTGGGCCAGATGGCAGCTCGGGCTTCTGAGGCACACGCCTGGCCTTTGTGGGCCGTTTAACACTGTGAATGGGGCCAATGTGTGGGAGACTCGCTGGGCTCCCGGCTCACACCAGCGAGGTGAGTGGCCACACAGCCAGAAGAGGGGCTGGGGGGAGGGGCAGGGGCGCAGGGAGGGCTGAGGGCCCACTCCAGGCTGGCCGGCTTGGCGTAGAAGCACTTAATGTGGGGGTTCGGATCCTCTGCCTTGGCCCCCCAGCAGCTGGCGGGGTGGGTCCTTCCTCCAGCCGAGGTTCTGAGGATGAGGAAGGAGAAGTTTGTCCTGCTCGGCCCCAGAGCTCAGTAAGCCTGAGAGGCTGGCTGACGGGGGTGGGGTGTCTGGAGATGATGCTCCCCTAGAAGCAGCCATTGAGGTGTGGTGCCCTGCTGCGGACATGGGGGCTCCCAGCAAAACCCATGTGGTGGGCATCATTGTGATAGAACTCAGGAGTCCAGGGCCACAGTCCATTTCTAAATAACCCACACCCCTAACGCCTCCCCTCCCAGGCTGACTGCAAAACAAAGGGACCATGGGGCCTCATTTGATCCTCGTGCCAAAGGAAGGCTTCTTGGTGGGGATGCACAGGGACATGGGATGGCCATGGGACCCTGCAACCCCACTGGTGTGTCCCCAGAGGAGCCAACAGCAGGGTCTGGAACAGGTCCGTGTACACCCACGCTCTCAGCAGCGTCACTCACCCGTGTCCATGGATGGATGGACAGACGGACAAGCAAACCATGCTCCATCCACACGGTGGGAGAGTATTCGGAGGTAAGAAGGAAGATTCTGACACAGGCCACACGTGGATGGACCCTGAGAACACTGTGCTGAGATAAGCAGTCACAGGAGGACAAGTGCCTCCTGGCTCCGTTTACACGAGGCCCCTGGGGGTGAAACCCCCAGAGACAGAAGGTGGGATGGCGGTGCCGGGGCTGGGGAGTGAGTGTCTAACGGGACAGCGGTTCAGCTTGTGAAGATGGACGGCTCTGGAAATGGTGGTGGTGACGGCTGCACAACAGAATGAATGTACTTAATGCCACTGAATTGCATGCTTAAAAATGGTTAACATGGCAAATTTTGTGACATGTTTATTTTACCGCACACACAAGAAAGGACTTTTTGGAGAAGAACCACACACTCCATCCTGCTCACCCACCCCAGGTAACCACAGCCTCTAGCTGCCATTGGCACTAGGGCTGCCAGCGCCCTGCAGGCAGGACTGATCTGAAGGGGACACTGCCATTTCCAGCCTGCCTTGCCCAGATCCACACTGCTGCCCCCCCCACTACCTCAGAGTCTGGACAAGATTCTCTGGACAAGGCTGTGCCATCCACAGGGTCCCCCGAAGCACTAGGCTGTCCCCCGTTTGGACATTCCTGGTCACAAGAGGGTTCCCAGCATGGGGTGTAGGGCGTAGGCAGGCTGGGGAGGTGGAGAGCAAGGCTGGCCTGGGGAACAAGGACCAGGTACAACCGCCATGGCATGCCCCCATGTCCAACACCACACCTGGGCCCCAGGCTGTGCATGGCACAGAGCGGGACACTCCTGGAGTTCTGCGCCAGACGCAGTGCTGTGCCCCCTCCCGCCCTCCAGGGGCTTCTGGTGGGGCCCCAGGCCATCCCTCCATCATAACAGCCAGTCCACCTGCTGTGGCCTCTGAGCAAATACCCAGACTGCAAGGAGCTAAGGTGCCATTCAGTCTCCACCCCCTCCAGCCAGGACCCCTGGGGACCCTAGAGGGGTGGTCTTGTTGCCTGGGGGGTCGGAGTGGGCACCAGTGGCTGCTGAGTCTGCCTGGGTTTCTCCTTGGGGACCTGGGCAGGAGCTGGATGGGGCAAGGGTGCCGTTTGGAACACCTACTCAGCACCAGGCAAGGAACAAGCAATCCAGCTTCTTAGAACAGCCCTGCGAGGGATTGTCCCTGTCCCCACTTGACAGATGAAGGACCAAAGGGTCACAGGTTAAATGACTTGCCCAGGTCATGTGTACTGGACAGCTGACACCATGATGATGATGACGATGAGTCAATATTTTTGGGCATTTATCAGGGACAAGGTAGAGGTCAGAGCTTTACCACGCGTGCCAGTGTGGGCTTGAGGATGAAGCTATGAAGTGGCAGGATCTATTGCCCCCCTTTCCCCTGACAGCCCCGGGGCACAGAGAGGAGGCCAAGTGGAGGGTGAAGTTGGGGCTTGGGCTTGAACTTGCAGAGCCTGTCTCTCTCGTTCCTGAGCGGCCAGAGGGAGGTGGGGTGGTGGGAAGGGAAGAGGTGCCCTTGAGATGGGGCTGGGGGTCCAGGGCGCTCATGTGAGCAGGGCGCAGGGTGGGGCTGGGTCTCCAGGAGGGCCAGGAGCGCCCGAGGGGGCTGAGTGCCTCTCCCCTGCGGGTGAGAACCCTGGCGGTGTGCAGGGAGCAGGCACAGTGATCAACGTACAGAGCTGCCCCGCAGATGGTGGGTGGCCTGGGACAACGGACAAAGGGTGCAGCAGCTCCATGGCGGCCTGAGAGGCAGGCGCTGCCTTTGTGGCTGCAAAGGCTGAGTGCAGCTCCACTCTGGTGGGGGTTCTGGGGCGTGGCCAACCTCGAGGCAGAGAGGAACCCCAGCCTCCACTCCCCAGCCCCCCTTCAGTTTTACTTCCCTGTACCCTTCAGCCGGAACTGGGGCTTTTGCTCCTCCCCTGTCCTGGGACAGCAGACACCTGGACTGAGAGCAGGCTGAGGCCTGGCCCCTGGCCTGGGAGGGGCATGGGGGGCTAGAGAGGGCTGACACTGGGACCGGGGAGACCGTTACATGTAGGGGAGAACTTTGGGGGTGTAGATTGGGCCCACCATGCAGTTACGTTGAAGATAAGCCAGCATGTTGGCCAGGGTGCCCGCCTGACATTGGTGGGGCCGGGGTGGGACAGCTTTGCCTCCAGCACGCTCTTCTCTACCCACCCCATTAGCTCCTGCCTCGGTTTCCCCTCCGGTGCCCTAAGGCCCCAGGTCTCCTCCCTGCCCAGGCCTGCTCCTGGGGGTTACCCTCTTAGCTCCTGTCTTGCAGCAGCTCCCCAAACTCTGAATTCGTCCAGCTGGGACTCTTGAGACCTGCTGAGACCGCCTCCCTGGGGCCGCCTTTTCCCCATCCTAGGTGGGGTGATTTCCAGGCCTGTTTCTAATTTCCAGGGACTCCGTTGAGGGCCACAGAACATGCGCGCGGCGGCACCTTACTGTGTTGAGTGGACGACACAGGGTCAGACTCTGCCGCTGGTTCCTACAGTTCCTGGGGTCCGCCCTGCCCCCACCTGTGTCGACAGACTGTTCTCCCTTCACACTGGAGGCTCATCATGGGGAGTCTTAGGGGCAGGGTCTTGGGTGTGTGTGTGTGCAGGAGGCTGTTCAGGAGCCTGGGCTGCTCTTGATTTTCTATGAAACACATGTTGGTCCTTTCTGTGCCTCAGTTTACCTGTATAAGATGGACTCCTCTCCCAAGACCACCTGATGGAGGGACTGGCTCCAAGTTGCTGGAAGTTACTGGGGAAGGGGAGCCGGGACCTTGCTGAGAAGAGAGTGGTGCCCACCCACCTGGCCCCCTCGGCGCTCTCTCAGGATGAACCCCCATTGCTGCGGCTGCCTGTGATTCTGATCTGAATTATGGCCAGTGCACTGCATCAGGAGCAGCGAGTCAGGGGACTGGGTCCCCCCCACACCCCCTGCCCACACACCAACCTGTCCTTCTGCAACGGGGAGATGCGGGGGGCCCTGGGCAGGGCAGGCATGCTCAAGAAGGGCTGTGTGTGAGCGCTCACCAGGTGGGGCCAGGCTGGGCCCGCAGGTGTCCATATCTGGGGCCCTGCTGGGGTTTGGCAGGGTGCGCTTCGGAAATGGAATGCTGGGGGTCAGGTCACACACCTGCCGACTCGATCAGATGCTATGATTCGGGGGTCCTGGACCTTCCCCAGAAGCTGCCCTGGGACAGCTACCCACCTCTGAATTCCAGCCTGCCCTCTTACTCACAGGGCTGTGCCGGGACCAAGGTGAGGCTCCACCCTGGGACCTAACTGTGGGGGGCAGGGTGTCTGACAGTCTGAGGGGCTCCTGCCCTCCATGGGAACTTCTAGTTTTGCAGAACACACCAGGCCACACGTTCCAAGTGTGTTGCGCTCCTGACCTCAGAGCAGGAGGTCAAAGACTCCAGGCTGGCGCAGCCTCAGTGCAGGGGCCTCAGTTTCCCCTGTGGCCACTGGGACGCGCAGAGGTGGGCGGTGGGAAAGAGCGGGGCCCGAGGGTCTCACCGCGACCCCCCATCAGGGGCCTCAGCCGCCCACGTGGCCGCGCCCCCTCCGACACGCCCCCACCCCCCCATCCTGCGCAGCCGGGGGCAGGGCCAGGTCGCGGTCCCGAGCTGGTTAAAACCCCCGCGGTGTCAGAGAGCAGCTCGTTCCCAACCCCTGAGGGCAGACAAGCCCTTTATCGCTCTATTATAACGCAGAGCCAGATGGTCTTTTGGGAGCTGCCCCCCCTCGCCCCCCGCGGCCGCCCTCATTCATTGAGAAGCAGACCCCGGCACTAATGCCGCGGGGCCCAGGCACGCTTCCTCCACCGCGGCCCAGCGTGGGAAACGCCGGCCTGTGCGAACCCACAGCCCCCGCCTCTGGGGCGGGTCCGAGGGTTAGAGCTTGCGGGGTGGGGGAGCCCCCAAAGGACCCTCCTGGGGAGTCTTTCCACTGGGTGGCCTATGGCAGGACACTTAACCCTATCTGTGCCTCAGTTTCCTTATCTGTTAAGGGGACAATGCTAGTGCCCCATACTCAGTTGGGGGGATCAAAAGCATTAATGTAAAGTGCTGAGAACAGGGCTGAGCATCAGGCCTGCGTTTGGGCCTTCCCAAGAATGATGTTTACAGTTTCAAAGAGTTGAAACAAATATTCAAAGAAGTAAAATATTTTGTGACTGGCACAAATGAGATGAAATTCACATTTTAGCATCGACAAATGAAACCTTGTAGGAACATGGCTGGGCGCATTCCTTCCCTGTGCACGGGGCTGCTTTCCTGCTGGAGGGCAGAGCAGAGCACGTGGGACAGACAGCCTAGGGTCCTAAACCACTCACCGTTGGGCTCTTTGCAGAAAACGTGTGCCCCGCCGGCAGCCTGGTGCTGGCACCCACGGGGGACAGCCACACTGTTAGTTATGTTACTCGCTGTCCTTAGCACCACCCCAGGGGCCTTACCACTCGCCCTTCCCGTTTGGGGGGGCTGCTGTGGGAGCCCCACTCAGGAGAGGCCGCCTGGCTCAGGCTGAGCATCCTCGCACCTATTGTACAGATGAGCAAACTGAGACGCTTACCCAAGGCCAAGCTGCCAGCTGGTGGCTGAGCCCAGGCGGCACCCTGGGGCAGCTCCCCTCCCCCCAGGAAAGACCTGGGTGGCCACTCAGCCCCCATGTCAGCCACCTGTGTTTCTTCTGGGGTCTGAGGGGCCCTGTCCCTTCACACCCACTGGAGGCCATGCCATCCGAGCAGGTTCCGCACTTGGGAGGGACTTATTTTGTCCTAAAAGCACCCCAGGTTCCTTCCCCAGCTAAGTTCACTTCTGCACAACCTGCCCCACTTGCTTCTGGGGGGCCCTGGACTGGCTGGTCCCTCCCTTTCCTCTACCCGACTTCCAGGCTGCTGCAGACCCCCAGGCCTTCCCTGCCTCAGTTTCCCATCTGATTGTTGAGGGACTGGGCTGGCTGATCTTTAAGGAGCTCCGCCACCACCCTATGAGGGCTCTGCCAACTCCCCAAACCGACATGGGGATGGGGGCACCCTGCTTTCTTGAAGGGTGGGACATAAGGAGAGTAGCAGCCCATGGGCAGAGGGCTTGAGGGTGCAACTAACTTATACAGTAATGTGGGAGTAGGAGGGGCAAATTGCCCCCTGGGGATAGATGACCCAGCCGCTCTGGGCGCTGGAGATCCCGTCTCTTTGCTCCATGGTACTGATACAGAGTGCCTGGGTCCCCCCAGTTCTGATCCCCCCATCCTGGTCTCATTGGACTCCCCCACATCCAGTGATGGCTGAAAAGAGAGTGAAGAACCTGGTCCTGGGAGCGCCACCCCTGCTGGGACCCTCGCCCGCCGAGGCACAGCGGGGACCCATGGGATCACATGTGTGGGGCTCAGCTCCACGCCCCCCATGGTCACTCCTCGATTCTTGGGCTCCTTAGCTCCTCCCACAAGGAACTTCATCAACGTTCCCTTTGGGCACACTCTGGGGCCCCCTCCTCCCCCGTCTGGGCCAGCTGTCAGGGGCATAGAGCTTCTAGTCCAGTGTGGGGACCCCTCAGCACTGGCCAGCAGGGAACCCCCTGCCCACAGCCCTTGGAGCACCTGATGCTCCCCGCAACCATGCAGCCTGGAGTCTCCTCGGACCCGCTCAGCGAGCCGTGCAGGGGACATTGCACCCCGTTCACAGACGAAGGCAAGGGGAACCCAGCCGGGTCTGGGACCTTGGTTGGGCACTAGCTTGTGGGAACACACAAAGTCAAGGCTGCCCGTCAGACTGCAACCGTCCACTTTGAGTGGCTGCTATGTGCCAGGTGGAGTGCCCAGAGGCTGGCCTCGGGTGGGCTGTGGGAGGGGAGGGCCGAGGGCGCTGAGCTCCGGAATCTGGTCCTTCCTGCCCTGGTCGCCCCACAAGTCTGACAGTGACCTCATGTTTAGTCTCTTGGACTGAGATGGTTCCTGGCCACAGCCAAGTGCGTCTGGTGGGCAGTCACCTGTCTATTGGGCTCTGGGCCCCATCCTCCCTGGAGCCTACAATTGTGGGTCAGTGAGGACAGCCCCTTCTTGCCTCTGCTTCTGTGTGTGTAACATGGGGGGAGGACGGAACCCTGGTGGTCTCCCTGGACCCGTGCACCCTGTCAGTCTTATGCCACATGAGGAGGCCCAGGGGTGCGGGTACAGAGGCTGTGGGATTCTTCCCAGGCAGCGGCCTCGGCTTCGAAGCCCTGCCCCCTATCCAGCCCAGAGGGAAATTTGGGCGGGAGGCCACTCCGGGTGGCTTCCCACCCCCCACCCCACCCCCACCCCCAGCCACGGACATTCATCCTGCACAAAAGGCTCGTGCCCAGCGACAAACTCATTCACACGGCTGCCTGGCTTTGTGTGCTGAGCTGCGGGCCCAGAGAGGCCATCTGGGGAGCAGCCGTCCCAGTGGGGCGGGGCTCCCTGGGCTGCCTTTGAAGGTTGGGGAAGCCGCAGCGGCTCCTCAGCAACGCTGGAAGGCTGCACATCTGGCCTCGCCAGCGCCTTCCAGTTCCCACAGCCTCCTGGTGTCCCCCGCAAGCCCTGGTCCTGACAAGGGGACAAAGGGGGATGCCAGCCTCCCCGACCCCCGCTTTGGATTACAACCCCTGGGTATTGCCATCAGAAGACATCTGGAGGCAGTCTGACCTCCTGGGGAGGGCTGTGAGCACAGGGCTTGAATCCAGACACCGCCACTTAGCGGCCGGGTTCTCTGAGCTTCAGTTTCTTCATCTGTAAAATGGGGCTAATATCAGTCTATTGCCAGCATGTGCTGAGGACGAAAGGAGTGAATAAAGGCACAAAACCCAGTCCACCTCAGCACGCGGCTGCCGGCACTAACATCAGTCATTCGGAGTCCCCACCCCCAGGCTCTGCCAGGCTGTTGGCTCCACTCACCCCACTTCATTCAGTTTCCTGGGTGGGTGACTGACTGAGTTCTGGGCCACCTGGGAGCTGGCCAGTGGAGCAGAGAAAGCGGGGTTCTGGAGCCCAAGTGCACCAGGGACCGTGTGACCCCATCGAGCTACTAGGCCTGCGTCTGTGCCCTGCTCGGTGGCGCAGGTGTGGTCCTGCCTCCGTCGCAGAGTTCTGAGCAGGCCCAGGGGGAAGGTCCTGCTTAGCCTGTATGCAGCAGGTGCTAAGTAACTGCTCAGTTCCCTGTCCACCCTCCCTATCCAGGTCCCCCGACCACTCCTAAGTCTGACCTCCGCCCTAGACCTGCCTGAGTCAGCCGGCCATGGGCACAGCCCCGTGAGCGGGCCAGGGGAGGGTGCTGCCAGCCCCAGGCAAGCCCTTCCACTGACCACCCCTCAGAGGGCCAGGGGCCTGGACAATCAAGAGGGGAACCTAGAGGAGTGAGGTGGGTGGGGGCTCCCCGAGAGCCCTGCCTTGCACGGGGGATAGCTCCGAGTCTTGACAGCTGCGGGCAGAGAGCTGCGTGTCTGAGTGTCTCTCCACTCAGGGGACCATTTCTGGCTGAGGGACTTGTGAGGCCAGGGCTCGGCAGACCGGACCTCTGTGGAAGCACCCTTGCCCCCACCCCTGCTGGGGGGGATGTCCTTGAGAGGGTGTCCTGCCGGCCCAAGATAATCCCGGCTTTTGAGAGGCTGTGAGAGGCTGGCCCGGGGACTTTCCCACAGCCCCACATAAAGGCCGGCAGCCAGCTGCTCTCCCACAAAAGGCTCCCAGCCATTCAGGGCCTGGGGGTGGGCGGGGGAGCAGAGGCATAGCGCATACTACCTGGCCACCCCCAAGCAAGGCCTGCGTTCATGGGGTGGCTCCTGCCCACTGACCATTAATGGCCCAGGAGGCCCCCAGGCCGGGCACTTGGGAGCAGTCTTTACAGTCACCCCCCCAGCCAGTCATTTGCCCTCCCCTCTGGCCTGAGGCTGGCACAGTTCCTGGGTGACCGAGACAGGAGTCTCTGGGGGGACCCTTCCCAGTCCCTCTGTTGCCACCATCGGCCGCCACACCTCCCCTCCTCCCGCCCCACGCCCTGGCAGACGTGCTTCCTCGCTCCCAAGCCTGGCCTGGACAGCGCTCACCCCCCATTCACTTCCATGCCTCTCCTGCCCATCTTGCCATGTAATGCAGGTGACAGGAGGGGAACATAGTGGGGCAGAGGGCTGGCAAGACCTTTTCCCCGGGCCTCAGTTTCCTCCTCTGAGATGCAGGGCAGCACTGCCTCTTCCCTGGGCTGTGGTGGCAGAGTCTCTAAGTCCAGCTATCTCAAAATACCAGGCCCTCGGGGAGCTGGGGGGTGGGCAGGGCCCTGCCCCCAGGAATTAACTGCCCAGAGCACCTCTGATGATGACCATAAAATACAAGAAGCAGCCGGGGGAAGGGAGGAGGAGGCCAGGGGGCTTCCTGGAGGAGGTGGCAGCTGAAGCCTGGCCTTTCAGAAAGCAAGGAGGAGGGTGGGGGTTTCCAGGGGCAGCAGCCCTGGCCCAGTCTAAGGGCACTGACCCCTCTGGGCAGCCCTGGGGGGAAGCACCCCTTCCCTGATGTTGCATCTCCCTGTGGCTTCCACATCCTGGGCTGACCTTGCAGCCACTTTTGTCCCCCCCGTGAATATGGTCCAGCAGCCGCCCCTCCCCTTGCTCGAAGAGCTCCAAGTTAGGTGTGAGGAATTGGAGAGGCTCAGACCAGGGACCCCACGTGGCCTGGGAGGACGTGCAGGGACCAGGGGGTGGCCCTGGAGAGCTTGCCCTTTGCCTGGAGGACAGGAAGGTGGGGGTCAGGGAGGGAGCTGCTCTGGGTGCTGAGCCGCCAGCAATGGCCGCTTCCTCTGGCCTCCGCCTCTTGGGCAGGGGTCCGGACCACGGGGGGCTGCTCTGGTGGGTTCGCGGGCAGAACTCAGAGGCAGGGCACGTCCCAGCTGACGCCCCACGTGCCCCGCCGCCCCACCCACACCCCACCTGCCGGGGGGCGGGGCACGTCACCATCCTCGCCCCGCGGGCTGCGTCCCGCTTTGTGCAGCCCCGCAGCACATTGGCTGCGGAGCGTGGGAAGGCGCGCGAGCCCGCGGCCCCACCGGCCCGCCCCGCATAAAGGCGCCGCCAGCGCCCGCCCCTCGCGGGGCCGGGTCCCAGGTCCAGGCCCTGCCCACGCCCGGTGAAGATGGACGCAGCGATCGCGCAGGGCGCCCGCGGCGCCCGAATGGGGTCCGGCAGATGCCGCCCGTCACTTCTCTGCTCTCCCTTCTGTTAGCGAGGTTCGCGCGGCGCCAGCCAGGCTCTGAGCTGGGAAAGGGACTTCGGGGAGATGGAGGTGACAACAGATCCGGGGAGCACCGCGCCGGCCTGGCGGGGGCGGGGGCGGGGGAGGGGAGGCCACCGGGCTGGGGGCTCGGGCGCCGCAGCGGCCCGCTCCGTCTCCGCAGCCCTGGCCGCTCGGCGAGCGCCGCGGATGGACCAGGGAAGGCTGGCCGCCGACTCCGCGAAGCCTTCCGCGCCTCTCCCTGCGCCCCGTGCAATGGAGACTCGGGCCCGGCTGAAGAGAGACTTGCAAAAGAGACTCGCTCTGCCGCCACAGAGCAGCGAACCCCTGCCCACAAGGGCCCGGGGTGTGTGGCCCTGGTGGTGACTTTGCCAAGCTTCTCAGACTGAGAGGAGACGGCCAGGGGCTGGCCGAGCACGGCGCCCCTTCGGCCACAGGGGTTTGCTTCCCCTCCCACCTCATGCCCAGCGCCAGGGCTGGAGAACAGCCCAGCCTGCAGACAGGTGGGGTGGCAGCGGCTGGCAGAGGCCCGGTCTGCACCCTGAAGGAGGAGTCCTGGGGGCAAGGCTTTTATATATCACAGAGGCTGTAACTGTCAAGATTATCCATGGCAGAGGGAGCTGGGGCAGTGTCCCTGGGGGGGGGCAGGTCTGCAAGGAGGGCAGGGCTGCCTGGTCATCTTAGCCAGGCCCCGAAGCTGGACCTCTGCTTCTCCAAGGCCAGGGAGGACTGGCTGCTTATGTTAAAGCAGGGCTGGGCTGGAGGGTGCGGTGCGTTTGAAGGGCATGACCGAGTGGTGGGCACCAGTAAGGGTGTCAGTGGCACCCCGATGGGTTGCAGGCATAGCCATCAGTGGGTGTGTGTGTGTGTGGGGGTACATACCGTGTATGAACTCAGAGCCGGACTGCGGTGGAGCCTGAATAAAGGTGCTGGTCTGCAGCCTCTCCCTGGGTCTCTGGCCCCATACCCCATGCCCCAAGGCTGACTGCCACCTCTGAGATTCAGGGCCCCTGCCCACAATATGGGTAGGAATTGGGGCCTCCTGGGATGGGGCACTGTGCCAAGGGCATCCTGGGCTGGACCCCTGCCCTGCTGGCCTCTTCCCTGGAACTATGGTCAAAGCCCAGCACACTCCCCTGGCCCCCAACAAAAGGGAGACCCTCAGGGATTCTCTGAGCCAGAGAGAGCGCCTTCCCTCCCCCAGTTTCCTGGGGGGCTGACGTTAGGGCGAGCCCCCTGGGGCCCAGGCAGTGTCCTGGGTTCTCAAGTCACTTTCCCAACAGCCCGGAGGCTGGAGTGTCATTGTCCTCATTTTACAGATGAGTAAACCCAGGTCCTGCAGACTCAGGGACTGTGCCAGGGACACGCAGGGAGTCAGGTGTGGGTGGGTGCCCCTCAGCAGTGGGATCTGGCCCCGGACCTCGTCGCCCCTCCCGGTCTCCACTGAGGCGGCTCAGCATGGACTTAGCAGAGCAGAGAGTGGGCTTCTAGCAGCACCTCTCTTTTTGGGTCCCCAAATCTCACCCCCATTTGTTTTCCAAGGTTGAGGGGCTGCGGGGGCAGCGCATCTCCCAATGGGGCAGTAGACTGAGAGGTCACTTGGTCTTGGGCCCAGCACAGTGTGCCTTGCTAAACCAGAACCAGGCAGGGAGCATCCTGCATTTGCCTGAGGCGGGAGGCGGGTCATGATAAAGGGAGGGGGGCCCCAAACCCATGCCCCACCCCCTCTCTGGTGGTGTGCAGACCACAGAAGCGCTGAGAGAGAACACAGCACCGTCTGGGGTTTGCGGCTGCCACCTGCCGGTGGAGGAGCCTGGGCCCGCCGGTCCCCTCAGCCGCCCCAGCCGCGGGGGTAGGCGGGGTACCGACCCAGTGCCCGGAATGCCCAGGCCTGGGTAGGTAATCCCCTGGTTCTGGGGAAGGGGGTGGAGGGATGAGACCCAGACAGGAAGTTACCTTCTAGGAAGCAGAGAAAACCCACAAAGACAGGTCAGTGTTGGGGTGATGGCCACAGCAGCTTGCCGCCCAGCTGGTTAATGCCAGTGCTGCCCCGTGCCAGGTGCAGCTCCAGCTCATGGGGTCCCAGGCCGCCCCCATCAGCGGTGACCTCCCTGAACCCCTCACTTCTCACTTAGGGTTCTAGTTACACCATTTACCAGTATGTACCTCCTTTGTGGGAGGGGCAGCCTCAACGGTTGTCACTGTGCCCATTACCTGGCATGCAGTAGGTGCTTAATAAATGTGGACTAAACAGAGCATGGCTTCCCAGAGGCCCCAGGAGCCCTGGTTTCAGGGGAGGGGCCCCCTGGCTCAGGGCCTCCCAGCTTCCCTTTCAGGGGCCCCATCAGGGGTACACAGGGACCCTCAGCAGTGAGCTACCTCCTGTGCCCGGAACAGATGCCCCGGGCTCCCGGCTCAGGTCTGCCAGGGAGCCTTTGCCCAGGGGTGGGCTGGGGCTGTGGGCTCTGTCCCCTGCTTGCTTGGCACTTCCATTAGGCACTCTGTCAGGATGGCTGGCGGTTCCAGGGAGCCAGTCTGCCACCTGTCAGATAGTTAAGCAGCAGTATTGGGGGCCCCCTGATAACATATCTCATTTGGGAGCCCAATGTGTGTTGGTGCCTGAGGACCTTCTGTGGGATGGCAGCTGATAGGTGGCTGCCCCAAGCCCAAAGGAGGGGCTCAGACTTGGGCCCTGCACGCTGTTGCTCAGATGAGGGAGTGAGGGAGTGAGTGTGAGAGGTACATCTCATCAGGTTGTTGCCACACACACCATTTAACCTCATCTGTTCAAGGTTTTCTCTGTAAAATTACACCCAGTGACCATTTTTCTCTCTTTTTTTTTTTTTTTTAGGGCAGTGTCACTGGCCCTCATATGTGGGACCGGACTGGGGCCGCTGGCTTCCCAGGCCAGTGCTTAACCTCCGCGCCACTCGGCCGGCCCTCCAGTGACCATTTTTGAACAAGAAGACAGGCAATGCTGAACAATCTGTCATTCTGCTGATGACAACTTGGGGGAAGTATGGCAAAAAAAGGAGATGTAGCTGTTGAAAGCGGAAATGCACGGGACACCAGTGGGGCCCGGTTCCCTCTATGTTTCCTGTTTTGGTTGAGAAAATGAACATGGGTGATGAAATCCTGCCCGCCCACTGATGGGGCCCGCTGACTACATGCCCTCAAAAGCAAAACACCAATTTTGAGTGCTTCTTGTTTTATTTTTCATTTTAGTTGAACTTTCTGTTTTGAGATAATTCACAGGGAATTATAACAAATAGTACAGAAAGGTCCCGGGTACCCTTCACCCGTTTTCCCATTGGTGATGTCTTGTAAACCTTCGGTTACAGGGTCACATGGTACTGACACAAAGCTGATCAGACATACACCGTCCCAGCATCACAAGGACACCTCCTGCTGTCTTTTAAAAGCCCCTTGGTTGATTTATTTTAAATCCTGATAAAACAGGGACAATATCTGATTCACCACCTTAATTATTTATGAGTGTACACGTCAGTGGCGTTAAGGGCGTTCACCGTGTTGTGCAGCCGTCACCACCATCCTCCAGAACTTTCCATCTTCGCCAACTGGAACTGTCCCCATGAAACACCAACTCCTCATTTCTCTCCTACTCCAGCCCCAGGCACCCGCTTCTACCTTCTGTCTCTATGGGTTTGGCTCCTCCCGGGACCTCACGAGTGGAGTCACACAGTGTCAGTCCTTTTGTGTCTGGCTCATTTCACGGGGCATCCTGTCCTCCAGGTCCACCCAAGCTGTGTCAGGTGTCAGGGCTTCACTCCTCTTGACTGGTGAAGGATCTGCCATCGTCTGTAGATAGCACGTGTCGTTTATCTGTCCGTCTGTGGACACTGGGTTGCTTCCACCTTCTGGCTGCTATTGCTGTGAACACGGGTGTGCCAGCCCTTGGGGGCGCCTTCTGGGGACAGGGGCTGGGCCTGACTCACTTGTAAACCCCATAGTCCAGGGCTGAGGGGTAGGGCCTGGAATGGGGGGACCCGAGGGTGGAGGTGAGGACAAGGATGGGCAGCAGACAAGGACCACCCAACTACCTGGCAGAGCTCCCGTCTGGGAAAATCACGGGGTCCCCTGGGGCTGGCCTGGTGGGCGGGCTTCACGAGTAGTGAATGTTAATAAGGCACTTGATCAGAAAGTGGAAGCTGTTTGTGACAGCCCTCCCCACCCCTGCCCCCTGGGAAAGATACCTGGCGTTTTCAGGACACAGAGAAGCAGGTACACGAGGTCACCGCTTCTTTTTGCAGTTGTTACACACATTGTGGGTTAGGCTTCTCTGGCCCTTTTCAAGTTCTTTGGCCTTCCGGTGCTCCTGGTTGGGACGTGTGCGTGCGTGCGTGCGTGTGTGTGTGTGTGTGTGTGTGTGTGTGTCTCCAATATGTTAGCAAGTCAGCATGCCGAAGTCGTGCTCCAGGGCAGCCACATCTCTGCGGCCACCTACTTGAAGACCCCAAGGTCTGGTCAACAGCCTATAGCCAGCCCGCCAGGTAAAGCCCTGCGTCCCAGAAGCTGGGGCATGGCCCATCCCCAGGGAACACACTGCGGGGCCCAGGCATCCTAGTGAGGGGGTGTTAGACAGGAGTTGTGTGTTCCGGGGTGCTGGGTGATTAAGCGCCACAGTGAGTGCCGTCGGGCAGTGCCAGTCCACAGTGGGGACCTCGGCATGGAGTGACCGAAGCTGAGTGGGTGACAGCAGGAGCGGCAGTCTCCTGTAGGAGACAGGGCGTGGGTGTTCAGTCATTGTGGCCTGACCGTCACTGTTTTCTCTGAGTTCACCCCTGGTCCAGCGTGTCCTCACTGGCATTGAAAGAATATCTAGCCTAAGAGAAAGCTTATAAGAGTTTATTTGAACCAAACTGTTGACAGCTCCCGGAAAACAAAATCTCAAACGTTTGAGAAATTGTTCCAGAGAATAAGAGGTTGCACCTTATTTTATACATTAGGGTCAAAGGAGGAAGGTTACATGAAATCCCTGGGTGGTAGATTAAGGGGTGGGAGAAAGTAAAGCGGGGAAATCTCTGGGATTGGATAAAAAGCAAAATGGAGACACACACTTTTACATTGGTGGGTACAATTAACATTTTACAGCACACAGAGATGGTATTCGGGGAGCAAGATAACAAGGAGGGGCCTGTGGTCTGGGCTCTGATGGTGGGTGTGCCCTGAGGGGTCTGGACAAAGGGAGGACTCTGACATTCCAAGGGCATGTTGTCTTAGATGCAGAAAGATAATAGACAGGCTCGCTTCAGGTAAAGACTGACCTTTGTCAAGGAAGCTCCGGGCCAAGGACGTGACTGCCGGCCACCACCTGCCTTTAGTTAGGATTTCTATGTTCCGACCATCCTGTGTGGTTACTTTCGGTCTCTGAGTTTGTCAGGCCCATCGTGTTGGCCTCCCCTGAGCTTGTCCGGTTTAACCTGTGGCTCCTTTTCATCCACACTATCCCCTTTTGGTCATAAATCAGTCCAAGGGATGCATTGATGACCAAGCATTTGGTTGGATAGTGTGGTCCCACGGTGCCAGGAAGGCTCATTCCTAGGAAATCAGAGTGTCACCATTGGGGATGGGGTGAGACCATAACCTTGGATGGCAGTCAAGGCCAAATTTTTTTCTTTTTTTAAGGAAATTCAGGCAAATGGGGGGCAGGCAGATCCTATATATCTTCATTAAAAATATTCTGGGTCATTTCTAATCCTTGACCTATCATAATCAGAGTTATGTTGCTGTCTGTCTTACATTTTGTTTTGTTGCCTCTAGTACAACATTCATATACGAGGACCCCGAGCAGTAACATAAGCGAGGGACACTGATTAGGAGCAGAAAGTGTGCAGTGCTCGACAAGCGCGAGTCCGAGAGGAACAAACGCCTCAGCCGTCTTGGTGTAGAATTAGCCCTTGGTCGTTCGCAGAATGTAAAAGACATTTACAGGACTCTACAGGAGTATCCAGAGAAAAGATTTATTGAAAGTTAAAAGGGAGAGAGAGTTCTGTTTGGAACTGGCAGAAGTTTTGTCCGGGCAGTCTGAGCGGGAGAGCTCTGGTGGCAGAGGGGCAAGAGCGATGCTGGCAGGAGTTTCTCCAGGGCAGAGTCCGATGGGGGACAGCTGCACCGATGGGAAGGAGTGCTGGGGTTTTTTATATTTTTCCAAGCAGGATGTAGGGTGCTTGTCAGCTTGCGGGGGTCCGGGGGGACACCCCGTTACAATTGTCTTCTCCTGGGACCTGTCCTGTTCCCATCTATGATGGATGTAAGCTTGCAGGGGGTTACCGTTGCAATTGGGAACTATTTTGTTCTCTATGGATGTAAGCTACTTGTCAGCCTGCAGGTGCAGTGCTGGCCTGGAGAGTTAGAGCCAAGCTATTAATGTTTAAGCCCGTTCCTGTTAACTCTTTGCCTGTCCCATCCTGCCAGCTTACAAGCCCACTCCTGTTAACTCTTTTTTTTTTTTTAAAGATTTTTTATTGCAGAATTGGGGGAGGGGAACAGCGTTGGGGAACCGGGGAAGGAGAACAGACAAGTTGCTGTCCTTTTGTTCTTCAGTCTAGTTGTGGAGGACGTCGCATCACTGGCCCATGTTGGTATTATCATTGCGCTCTTCCCAGGTGAGGCAGTCGTTTGCCAGCCATTGGACAGCTGCTCAAGGTGGCTCACAGCAGCTCACGCCAGCTGCCGGCCAGCCCCACTGCAGCCTACACCGTAGCCAGCGACTCAGGGCAGCCCAGCTCCAGGTGGAGCTGTTGTTCACCATCTTAGTTGTAGAGGGAGCAGTGTCCTCTTATGTGGGATCCGAACCGGGGCTCTGATGCTCAGAACTGGCGTCCCAAGTCAACTGCTAACCAATGCGCCACTCAGCCGGCTCCTATTAACTCTTTATTTGTCTCATCATCAGCCAACCACAGAACCCTTTACATGTATTATCATTTTTTAAAAAGATTTTATTGGGGAATTATGGGAGTGGAACAGCGTTGGGGAACCGGGGCAGGGGAACAGACAAGTTGCTGTCTTTTTGTTCTTCAGTCTAGTTGTGGAGGATGTTGCTTCACTGGCCCACGTTGGTATCGTCATTGCGCTCTTCCCGGATGAGGCAGATCAGTCGCCGGCCTCTGGATGGTTGCTCACCGTGGCTATTGGCAGCTCACACTGGCTGCCGGCCGCTCACTGTAGCCTATGGCAGCCCACTGCAGCAGGGGCTGCAGCCTACACCGTCTCCGGGGCTCGCACAGCCCAGCTCCAGGTGGAGCTGTTGTTAGCTGTAGAGGGCAGCGTCACTGGCCCTCATATGTGGGATCCGAACCGGGGCCGCTGGCATCCCAAAACCAGCTCTTAACCAACGCACCACTCGGCTGGCCCTATCATATATTTTTTTTTATTAAGCTAATAATATGTTTTCCTTCCTCATCTACTGTCATTTGTACTTGATAAGTTTGGCCAGATGAATGAAGAATCTCTACTATTTCATTGACCCAAAAGCTCTAATTTTTCTTCTGGCCAATTAGTTTCCATAGAAATGACTTCATGGGGGAGGGTTAAGTTCAATTTCCCAGTACATCGGATTTTCAGTATCAATGTTAGCATGGGTTTCATTAACCTCGGGCGAAGTTATTTTGCCTATAATTTCAGTATTATACCATATTCCCATAGCATTTACTGTAAACTTGGTGTCATTACAATATAATTCAGTATGACAGAATTAGTATGACAGAAGAATTTTCTAACCCTTCCCTACAAAAATGCCCCTTCCCATATACCGTATATTGTTATTTGTTGGGGTGGATACAACAGGCCAGGATTGGGTGAATTTAGAATTCCATATAGATTGGGGACATAACCATTCACCTTTCCAATTTTCACAATCAGATAATGAGATGAGTTCTCATTTTTTATTTTTATTATTTAATATGGCCCATCTACTTCCCACTGAAAGTATTCTGGTATTATTAAGGATGGTCCCTATACCTGCTAGCTGAACTACTGAAAATCTTAGTGTAGGATTTAACCAAGGTGCCTGGCTTATGAAGATACAATGTCGTAGGTCACACCGTCCATCTAAAATTTTCCAGAATCCAGGGGAACCGTGTGTCCCATAAGTGTCCGGCCTGGGCTTCTGCACCCATTATATTATAGTCAGACATTGTTTCATCGTTACTTTGGATTCCTTTTGTGTTAGCATAGAGACTAGGCCCTGCCGAGCCAGGGTGCAGGCATGCTCCTACGGCTGGGTTTGTGCATGAAACTTCATAATCTGTCGAGTCCGTTCTACCCATTGAGCTAGGGCCTCATTATCGTTCCATGCTGCTTCCCAGCCTTTTCCTACCTCTTGAAATAACATTCCCTCTATGTGACCTATTTTAGATAGTCTTTTTCTAACAAATGACCTTCTTTATCGGCTGCAAATTCAGCTCGTCCCAGAGTACCAAAGTCAGCTCCCAACTCTCCACATATCTCCCTCTCATTTCTTAGAGTGTTGTTGGAGCCACCAGGAATGTTGCAGCCATTGGGGGCCTATGGCCTGGGAGAGACTGGGGTACATTGAATGGACCCAAAACTGTTGAGTCTCCAAAACTAAAGTTAAATGAGTCGTGGTAACCCCAAAATGAGCTAGAGCTTGAGTATTCCATAGGGTTTCCCACAAGCGCTCGGGACACAAGGAGGGTGGGCTGGTTACAGGCGCATCTACCCAACCACGTAACTCCAATAACTTCTGAAACGGGGACCCATCTATTTGTTTCCTGCTTTATGGGCATCCAGCCACAGGAGCATGGCTGGTGGTTTCGAGGACAAGCTATACTATGACAGATGGGGCAGGCTGCCGCAAACTTTTCCCATCATGTCTGGGTATTTTTCTAAATTTCTTATCATCCATTCCTACAGCTACATAATACGCACCTAAATTAGATCCATATATAATTGTACCAGGGGAATTATCAGGGAGTTGTTCTTGAAAGTACTTGCTCAGGATGGGTCCTTTATAATAGATATACCCAGAAAAAAATGTATCAAACGTCATATTAATAGCAGGAGAGGACCAATGTGTGACCAATGAAGTGTTAGGATCATTGTCGTAACTGATAATGAGAACGCCATTGTCCAGGAGATGAGAAAGATTAGCAGGTCCCCAAGCTGATTTTTTTTTAAAAAATTGGGTGACAGTGCGTTTTTTCCAGGACCCATCAGCTCCAAGTCAAGTCATTGTCCTTCAGTCTAATTGTGGAAAGCACGGCTCAGCTCCAAGTCCAGTTGTCTTTTTCAGTCTAGTTGCAGTGGGAGCACAGCCCACCATCCTATGCGGGAATCTAACCAGCAACCTTGTTGTTCAGAGCACACTCTCAACCCAATAAGCCACCTGGATGCCCCCCAAGTTAAAATTTTCATATCCAGTAAGGACGGGGTCTGGAGAGACTGATGTTGTTTCCATTAGGAAAACATAAGAAGGATAATAGCAATATAAGAATCATTTTGTATATCTTCTGGTTGTAAGCTGTGGTCTTTGAAATCTTCATCTTCTGGGAGTGCACTGTGAAATGACTCAATTGCTAATTTATTAATCCCTTTAAGCTGGTTAATAAGTCCTTGACAATAATTCAGAATGTCTCCCTTTAGCAAGGTTGGCTCGTGTGCCCCTTCACCCAAATGCATAGGACTACCAGTGACTATTTTATAAGGAGAAAGGTTGTGTTTACCAAAAGAAGTAGATCTCAAGTTGAGGAGCATGACAGGGAGAGCCTTCGGCTGGGGAGATTAAAAGTTTCTGAAATTTTGGCTAGCTGAATTTGGATTGTACCATTGGTGCTTTCCACCAATCCAGAGGACTAGGGGTGAGGAGCACAACGAAAATGCTGTAGAACAGGCCAGATGTTACAGATGGATTGCATCATTTGCCCAGTGAAATGATTCCCTCAGTCACTATGTAACTCAGAGGGAATTCCCCATTGGGAATTAGTTTTTTCAATAACACTTTACCTACCATCAAGGCTATTGCTCTCTTGCAAGGGAATGCCTCAACAGAGTGAGAAAATGTACAAATCATGACTAATACATATATGTATCCCTGAGATGATGGCATTGGGATAAAATCCAATTGCCATACCTCAAATGGATCTAAAGGAAGTGGGAAATGTCTTTGGGATTCATGGAGTGGTTTTCCTGGTTTATATCTTGGACAGATGGAACATCTGCTGTGTACTTTATGAGCTACAGTGGGAGACGGGTTCCAGGAATATTGCTCACTCTATAAAAATCATCTTTTCAGGCCCCCAACGGACATGATGAAATGTAGGTAACTGAGCCCCGATAGGTAAGATTGGTTTCTGATTGCGTCCAAGCCGTATCCATGTGTTTGGATGGAAGTTTCCCTCTTTTGTTGCCATATCCTCTTCTCTTCTTCTGTGGCTGGCTGTTAGAACTGTGAAAGAGAGTTTTTTGCTGATTTAATAGGAAGCAAGGCGCGTTCTTGGGTCTGGACAATTTGCCTGCTCAGTGTTGCCTGTTTGGCTGCAGCATCAGCCAAGTTATTTCCTTTTGCTTCCATGGTGGCGACTTCAGAATGTCCTGACATTTTGATAATTGCCAATTGTCTCGGTTGCTGTATGGCATCTAATAACTCTGCAACCCGTTTCCCATTCTTTATGGGCAGCCCTGAGGAAGTCAAGAAGCCTCGCTGCCTCCAGCACCCCAGTCATGAGCTGCACCGAAGGCACAGGGCTCTCAGTGTAAACACTGGCTACCACTCGATCTTCGGTCAATTGACAAGCTTGAGTCTGAGCAATTCACTTGACCTGCTGGGCTGATCTCATTTCAGGTAAGTAAGAACCTTCAATTATGTCCACCATGGAGTTACTGCATATCCAACTCAGTAATGTCCCTGCTCATCTTTCAGATAAGAGCCGCCTCTAAACCAGGTTAAGTCAGCATCACCAATAGGGGTTTCCTGTAAACCATTCCGAGGAACAAGAAGGTGGTCAGTAAGCAAAACACAGTTGTGGGCGTCCCCGTCCTGGAAAGAGGGTAATAGCGTTGCTGAGTTCAGACTGTCACCCCAAGTTAAACTGATATTAGGTGCAGAAAGCGGGAGAACACACAAATGGTACTTCATGAGAAGCCAGTTGGCTGACAGACGTGTTGAGTGTGATGAGAGTTCAGTAAGGATTCAACGGAATGAAGAACATACAAAGTTAAAGGAGCGCCCATAATGATCTCTTCTGTTTGTTTGCACAGCGTGGCTGTCGCAGAGATGGCGGTCATGCAAGGAGGGGACACTTTGGCTAAAATAATGGCCAACTGCTGGTCGTAAGTTCCTGTAGGTCTCTGTTGGGCTCCACGTTTCTGAGTTAGAACTCCCAAAGCATTTTATTTTCATGTATGAAAAGGAGGAAAGGAAGTTTATAATTAGGGAGCGTTAGATAACTTTTCCGTTAGAGCTTCTTCAGTTTGTTTCCCTTCTGGGTTCCATTGAATTGGAGATCAGACCTATAGAGCCTGGCTCCTGAATGAGAAATTTTGGAATCCACTTGCAACAGTATCCGGTCAGACGGAGGAATCCTCTAGGTTGTTTTTGTTGCTGTTGTTTCTTTCTGGAAGAGGAAAGGATAGGATTCCTCTAACCTTTCAGGGTTAATCAACAGCTCATTTTCAGACATGAGATGGCCAAGGCATTTTCCTTGGGGCAAACAAGAGTCAGAGCTTGTCCTTTGCGACCTTGTGTGCTTTTAGAGCTAGCTGTTGTTACAGGTAAATCGTGTCCTAGAGCATAAATGTAAGTCATCCACATATTGGATTAGAGTAGGATCTCTGGGGACATCGACATCATTTAAATCAACCTTTAATACTTGAGAGAAACAGGTGGGACTCTCCACAGACCCTGGAGCATCGCAGTCCAAGTAAACAGCAACCTTCCCAGGTGAAGGCAAAGAGGTATTGACTATCTTTTTCTACAGGAATGCTGAAAAAGGCACTACATAAATCTATTACTGAAAAGTACTGGCAGCCCACAGGAATGGCTGATAATAGGGTGTGTGGATTTGGGGCCAGGATGTCCAGGAATGACTATTTCATGGATTGCCCTGACGTCCTGCACAGGTCTCCATCCCTTTCCGTCCGGCTTCTGTCCTGGAAGGAATGGAGAATTACAGCGGCTCGTAGAAGGAATTACAAGGCCCCTGTTTAAATAAACTTGTATAATGGGCTTAATCCCAACTAGTACATTAGGTCTCAAAGGATATTGGCAAATATTAAGCAGAGGCAAAGTCAATAGTTATTTTAATAGGAGTGGCTGACTTCTTATCTGTACTGCAAAGGGCCTGAGGTCGCACTGGGGTTTCCTGCATTGGGATGTCGCGTCTCAAGATGAGTTTTCTCATTTGGAGCTTCCTTTTTTTTTTAAATTAAAGTTCATTGAGGTGACGATGGTTAGTAAAGTTACATAGGTTTCAAGGGTACAATTCTGTAATACATCATCTATATATCACATTGTGTGTTCACCACCCATGGAGTTTCCTTTAAAATCATTACTTTCCTAATTGGTTCAGTGTCTGGTTCATTTAGTTATAATACATTTAGCCCTTCTGGGAAAAGTATGTGTGGGTGCCCTGGGTTTCAAGAAAACCTCTCCCTATCAGATGAATTGTTGCAGATTTGACTAGTAAAAATGTATGTTGCCCCATAACATTTGCTAATTGGAAGGGAACAGGTTCTGATTTAAAAACAGACGTTTGTTGATTAGATGTTTCTATCATTTGTACAGAAGCTTTACTCTGAGGGAGAGGGCAGCTTAGCTGGGTGGGATAAGAACAGACAAAGGAGCCCCCGTGCGGGCAGGGTCCATCGCCGTTTGCCCTTTATGGTGACTGCAGCTTCTCCTAAAGTATTGGTAAGAAGGGGGATTGCCCTTTCATAGTCCCTGGAGCAGCCCTGCGCTTGCTTGCTTACTTTTTTTCTAAATCCCGTTTCAGTTTCCACAACCCTTCTTAAGGTGTTCTGGTTTTGTACAATAAAAACAGGCACCTCTTTCTCCTTGTCTAAGGGGCCTTCGGGAAGATCCGCCCTGATTGCTTAATTGCTGGAGCTGTAAGTTCATGATTTCAACAGCTTTGTCTCTCTTCTCTCATCTGACTGGTTTTAGACAGTTGATCAGCCAGTTCATCATGCACGTGGTCGGCCAGCTTAAATTATGCTGTTTAATCAGAGTCACAAGCTCCTCATCTAGTCCTTCTAAAAATGCTGAATTTAGTAAAAAAATCATTTTGATGATCCTAAAACTGTCTGGAGACAGTCCTGAGTATTGTTTGAAAATCTTTTCAAAGCATTCAAAGAAATTGAGCACTGCTTCATCAAGCCCTCTGTTAACGTTGCTGGACTTTGGTCCAGTCCATGTTCCAGGGAGAGCTCTCAGGTATGGCTTGGTAAAGCTGGCGGGCTAATTCCCTGCATTTTTTTCCAGGCCTGTCTCTCTTTGTTTCAAAAAGTCCTCTCCAGGGCCGGCCGAGGGGCACGGTGGTTAAGCGCTGGCTTGGGAAGCCAGTGGCCCCGGTTCGGTCCCACATATGAGGGCCAGTGACACTGCCCTCAAATAAATAAAAAAATAAAAAAAAGTCCTCTCCAGGAGCTTCCCAGTAAACCTTAGTCAGCCATTCTGCTGCTTTGCTCTCAGAAACCAGTAGGTGTATCACTTTGAACAGGTCATAATAGCCAGGGTCACATGTTCTAACAGTGAAATCAGGTTCCTTTGCAAACTCATCAGGGTCCTGGAGACGGTTAGGGAAATCTTTGGTTAAATTCCTTAATTCTGTTCTAGTCCAAGGAATGTGTGCAAATTGCTGAGGTTCCCCTCTGCCTGAAACCGGCTTTGCCCTGAAGGGAGCTGCCAGAATCCCTACTTTTTCTGGTCTATCGTGGTCTGGGTTCCTACTGTCCATGTCCCCGGGGTCACTAGGGAGTGGTGGCGGGGAGTAAAGAGGAGAAAGAAGCGGGAGCAGGAAGAGAGGGGAAGAGTAAGTCCGCACAAGGGCGCTCAGCAGGCGAAGGGTGCCGTGGGGTGCTGGCATGTGTCAGCTTCAGAACGCTTCTTTGGTTCAGATACAGTTTCTAAATTTTCTCATTAATCTCCTGTAGAGACAGGAAGGACTTTAACTGCGCTCCGCATAGAAACTTCTAAGTTCCAATCAAGGTCAGCTTCCCATTCAGTTTCACTTTAGAGCCAGCTGTTTCCAGTTAAACACACAGCAAAATGAACTTGGAAGTGTCAAAACTTCCCCACTTTGGCCATTTCAAGCTGATGCCATGTTTAGTTACATTTCCCCATTTCTGTAAGTGCTTGCAAGTTGGGATTCCGTACGAATTGTACATGTAGCCTGCAGGAGTATTAACAGGAGGCTGGGGTTCTTGGGGTTTGTCGACCTTAGAGGCATGATTTCCCACATCCATTTTGGTTTTCTTTAGGTATCTGCAGAGTCTGAACAAATTTCTAGGGATATTATGTAGTCAGTTGAAGTGCACTGTTTATGGGTTGAGCTCCAAGGGGCTGTCACCTCCCAACTCGCTTCAAATCTCGTGCCACAGTTTCTCTCCCGGGCTATCTAATACAACCGTGAGGACTCGGAACGCTAGGTAACCAGCCTTTATGTGTGCGTCCCCAGACGAGTCAAGTATTTAATTACAGTTGTGTTGGTATTCCCTATGAGGCCACTGCACATTTTGAGGAGTTCCCTCAAGCACCTCCCCAAAGATTCTTAGTCACCTAAGAATACCCGGAATTCCAACTAGAGGGAGTAAATGCCCGTTATCTTCAGAGCTGAACAAGTTCAGGTTCTCATTTATCCAGCAAAAGGTTTTGTTCAGACTCGCAGTAAACAATTCCAATTGAAAAGCCAAAATGAAAACCAGCTGCCCGTTTCAACTCCTATCCTTTGGTAGCACCTCAAGGATTTTCTGAAAACAACTCAAATAAACTGACCCTCTACCACAAGTGAAGGGAAGATCCTGGATTCCCAGAGATGGCTCACCCAGGTTCACCTGCTGTGAAACAGGGAGCCGGTCGGGTACCATCACCGGGTCTGAGCCCATGGGGAGCTCCTGGGTGGGCTTCTTTGAATCCTGCCTGACTACGCCAAGTAATATAATTGAAAGTGCATCCAGCCTAAGAGAAAGCTTACAAGAGTTTATTTGAGCCAAACTATTGACAATTGACAGGAAGTAAAATCTCAACAGTTTGAGAAATTGCTCCAGAGGATAACAAGTTGCAGCTTATTTATTTTTTTTTTTAAGATTTTATTGGGGAATTGGGGGAGGGGAACAGCGATGGGGAACCAGGGAAGGGGAACAGACAAGTTGCTGTCTTCTTGTTTTTCAGTCTAGTTGCGGAAGATGTTGCTTCACTGGCCCATGTTGGTATCGTCATTGCGCTCTTCCCAGATGAGGCAGATCGGTCACCAGCCTCTGGATGGTCGCTTACCGCGGCTATTGGCAGCTCATGCTGGCTGCCAGCTGCTCACACTGGCTGCCGGCCACTCACTGTAGCCTGTGGCAGCCCACTGCAGCAGGGGCTGCAGCCCACCATCGCCGGGGACTCACAGCAGCCCAGCTCCAGGTGGAGCTGTTGTTCACCATCTTAGCTGTAGTGTCACTGGCCCTCATCTGTGGGATCCAAACCGGGGCCGCTGGCGTCCCAAGCCAGCTCTTAACCACCGCGCCACTCGGCCGGCCCATGGAGCTTCTTTTATACACTAGGATCAAAGGAGGAAACATAAGGAGGAAGGTTACATGAAATCCCTGGGTGGTAGATTAAGGGGGTGGGAGAAAGTAAAGCGGGGAAATCTCTGGGATTGGATAAAAAGCAAAATGGAGACACACACTTTTACATTGGTGGGTACAATTAACATTTTACAGCACACAGAGATGGTATTCGGGGAGCAAGATAACAAGGAGGGGTCTGTGGTCTGGGCTCTGATGGTGGGTGTGCCCTGAGGGGTCTGGACAAAGGGAGGACTCTGACATTCCAAGGGCATGTTGTCTTAGATGCAGAAAGATAATAGACAGGCTCGCTTCAGGTAAAGACTGACCTTTGTCAAGGAAGCTCCGGGCCAAGGACGTGACTGCCGGCCACCACCTGCCTTTAGTTAGGATTTCTATGTTCCGACCATCCTGTGTGGTTACTTTCGGTCTCTGAGTTTGTCAGGCCCATCGTGTTGGCCTCCCCTGAGCTTGTCCGGTTTAACCTGTGGCCCCTTTTCATTCACACCGTCAATGCTGACAGCTGTGACATTAATTCACCTGGAGGACAGCAGCTCTGGGCTGCCGCGTGGCACTCCTCCACCTCACACCTGTCCAGTGGGTTTGTTCCGAGTGCCCACCGTGTGCCAGGGGCCAGGGACCCAGTGATCAGAGCGATGGCTCCCTGTCCTCGGGACCTTGCATGTTGGAGACTGTTTGCACTAAATTGTTTCCGCTTCCCCAAATCCATATGTTGAAGTCCTCGCCTTGCTGTGACAGCGCTTGGGGACAGGGCTTTCAGGGCTGATTAGATGAGGTTGTAAAGGCAGGACCCTCGTCCAGTAGGACTGGCATCCATGAGAAAAGGAAGAGGCCCCTGAGACCTCCCTCTCCCCGTGCGTGCAGAGAACAGGCCATATGAGCACACACTGAGACGGTGGCTGTCCGCAAGCTGGGAGGAGGCTCCTAACAGAAATCAACTTGCCGGCACCTTGGTCTTGGACGTCCAGCCTCCAGGACTGCGAGAGAATAAATGTCTGTTGTTTCAGCTGCCTCGTCTGTGGGACTCTTATAGCAGCCCAAGCTGACTGAGTCAGGGACAAGGACAAGAAGAGATGGACACACACATGCATGCACACATGTGCACAGGCACACACACACTTTCACATGTGCACATGCACAGACAGACCATGGGTTTCGGGGAGCACAAGAGCTTGAGGAAAGTGAAGGCAGGGCACGGCCATGCAGGAGGGGCTGTTTCAGGGGGAGTGGGTTTTCCCGGAGCTCACGTGGGGCAGCAGGCATGCACCCTGAGGAGAGGGAGGTACAGGAAGGACCCTGGGCTGCAGAAGCCCTGGCAGGCGGCCCAGCCCAGCGCACGAGCCTCAGACAGTGGCACCTGCCCGGGTCCTTCCTGGGTTTGGCCTGCCTTTCCAGTTGCTTGGGGGCTGGAGTTACGACTTCCTTGGTGAATCCCCTGCAGCCACACCTGCCGCTGTGGGTGCGTGTCTACAGGGTGCAGAGCAATGCGTGGAAAGGTGGAAGTGAGGAGCTCGTTTCACTTCCCACTTGGAGGAACCTTACCTCCCTTGAGGTATAATGTAAGGTGACCCTTGAACAACAAGAGGTTAGGGGGGCCGGCCCCTCACGCAGTTGAAAATCTGCATAAATTTTTTTTTTTTTTTTTTTTAGCTGAGCCATCCCACCACCTGCTGGCAGCTCAGCGGCAGCTCAGCTCAGGCTGGGCATCGAACTGCTGTTGCTCAGAGCTCAGCTCGCACTCTTGAGCGAGCTCTTAACCAACTGAGCCACTCGGCTGGCCCTGCATAAAACTTTTCTTTTTCTTTTCTGTTTTTTTTTTTGAGGGCAGTATCACTGGCCCTCACATGTGGGACCGAACCGGGGCCGCTGGCGTCCCAAGCCAGTGCTTAACCACCGCGCCACTCGGCCGGCCCCCCTGCATAAAACTTTTGATTTATCCAAACTTATCTGCTAACACCGACTGTTGACCAGAAGCTTACCAGGAACATAAACAATGATTAGCACATATTTTGTATGTTCTATGTATTGTATACTGTATTCTTACAATAAAGTAAGCTAGAGGGAAAAACAATGTTATTAAGAAAACCATAAGGAAAATACATTTACTGGCTTTACTGAAAAAAAAAATCCACTTATAAGTGGACTCACGCAGGTCAAACCCATGTTGTTCAAGGGTCAACTGCACACACGAGCGAAAACACTCATTTTAAGTATGCAGTTGTCAAATTTTCAAATGCCTACCCTCACACAACCACTATCAGGGCACCTGTGTGATAAGATCTTTTCCATGAGCTCAGCGGTTCCCTGGTTGAGCTGTTATGGACTGAATTGTGTTCCCCAAATTCACATTGAGGTCCTAACCCCCAATGTGACTGTATTTGGAGACCTCTACTAGTGAGTGATTCCAGCTAAATGAGGTCATAAGGCTGGGGCCCTGACCCACTGGACTGGCGTCCTTAAAAGAGGAAGAGACGCCAGGGATGCACAGAGAAAAGGCCATGTGAGCATACAGAGAGCAACATGGTGACTGCGCGGCAAGGAAAAAGGCTCAGAGCCAGGCTGCCAGCACCTTGATCTTGGCCTTCCAGAACTGTTGTGTAAACCCCCCATCCCGAGGTAAGTTGCTTTGGTGACCCATGCTGGCTCCCACGACTCCCCTCCCCCTCCCAAGATGGTCCCATCCTGGTCCAGGCATCGCTGAGCTCTGTCTGTCACTCTAGATTAGCTCTCCTTGCTTCAGAATTTTATGCAATGCAGTCACACATGTCACCTCTGGTTCATTCTTCTGCTTATTGAAGCACATAATGACTGTGAGGTTCGTTCGTGATGCTGCATCAACAGTTCATTCTTTTTATTGTTGGGCAGTATCCCCTTGTACTCAATTGTATGTCACTATTTGTGTATCTCTCCACCTGTTCAGGGAATCTGGGTGGTTTCCAATTCTTATTCGTGGCCAGTAAAGCTGCTATGAACTTCTACAGACTAGTTTTGGTGTGGACACATATTCTCATGTCCCTTGGTTCTTCACCTAGGAAGTGGAATGGCTGGGTGGAATGGTAGGTGTGTTTAAGTTTGCAACCATTTGCCAAACCATTGTCCAAAGTGGTGTGCCATCTTACATCCCCACCACCAGTGTCTCGAGTTCCAGTGGCTCCATGTCCTTGTTAACACTTGCTATGGTCAGGCTTTAATCTTAGCCATTCTGATAGCTGTGAAGTGCTATTTCATTGTGGTTTTAACTCGCATTTCTCTGATGATTAGTGATGTAAAACATCTTTACATGTGCCATCTATGTATCTTCTTTGGTGAAAGGTCTGTTAAACATTTTTGCCCATTAAAAAAAAAATTGGGGGCCGGCCGAGTGGCGCGGTGGTTGAGCGCTGACTTGGAATGCCAGCGGCCCCGGTTTGGGTCCCACACGAGGGCCAGTGACACTGCCCTCAAAAAAAAAAAAATTCGGTTGTTTGTCTTCTTATTGAGTAATAATTTAAAAAAAATGTATATCATCAGATACAATATATGTCTGTTGTGAATATTTTCTCGCAGTGGTGGTTTTGCCTTCTCAGTTCCTTACAACATACATTGAAGATCAGAAGTCTTTAATTTTGAGGGAGTCCAATGTACCCCTTCTTTTTGTTACGGTTCATATATTTTGGGTCCTAGCTAAGAGATTTTTGTCTGCTTCAAGGTCACAAAGAGTTTCTACTATATTTTCTTCCAAAAGTTTTAGCTTTTACATTTAGGCCTACGGGCCCTTTGAGTCAATTTTTGCATATGTTGTGGGAAAAGGTTGATATTTACCTTCCTCCCACCCCACCCCTGGTGTCTGTTCAGTATTCCAGCAACTAGTTGTAGAAGACTACATTTACCCCATTGAGTTACCTCGGCATCTCTGACAAAACTCTTGATCACATAAGGATGGGTCTATTTCTGGACACTCTTTCTTCTCTTTTATTGATCGCGGGGGGCCAGCCCCCGCTGACCAGGGCTCAAGAAGGTGGACACGGAGTCGGTGATACGAAAGACAGAAAATTTTTATTACAGTAAAGGCAGAAAAAAGAATGCGGAGACACCGGAAAGAGTTTCTCAGAAGTGTCACACCTTATTGTTAAAACCTAGCTCCTTTTATAGGGGCTTTTGACCATTATCTCAATCACAAAACATTTGGTGGTTTGTAGTTCTCAGGATTTACACAGTCTTCTACTCCCCTGTAAGTGCTCTTTCCAGGGTGCACTGTGACTTGCTCTTCCATTAAAGGATTTATCTTGTTTTACACTGTGATAACCTCTGAGACTCAGACCCAGTCTCTGCCTGTCACCTAAAGAATATTTATCATAACTATCTTATGCTAAGGATAGACTTGTCTCTATATATCTCCTAAATAATGGTTACCATGACTACCTAGTCATTATCCCAAATTCCAGCAGTTAGACTTTCAGGGAGTATACTTGAATTATTACTAAAAGACTAGCTTTTACCTTGTTTTAGGGTAAAAGCATCTAAAGTTTTATTACTATGTAAATACAAAACCTAGCAATTAAAGGGGTCTCACACCACTCTATCTTACAGAGGGTTGTATCTGTTTCTTAGTTAAAGCTTCAGTATCTGTTGCTGTAACAAGGCACCAAATGAAGGAATTTACACAAAGCTGTTAACATAACTCATGGTCAGCAAGCTGCCTGGAACTCTCATGGCCTGGAGACCTTTGGCCTCTGAGGAGACTTTTCACAGCAGAGCCCTTAGGCAAATGCATCAGCTTTTCACAGGCCTGAGTTTTCTGGCCTGAGTTTGTCAGAGGCCTGTGCCTCAGTTTCCAAGGGGCTTGATCCCCAATATCACAGTGCAGGGGTCCCCCATGGAACTACCGCCTGGCTTGGGTTGTCTCCCCACTTTTAGGAGATCTTACCCGTCTTTGGCTGCGTAGTTAGCTCATTGGGGTACCACAGGAACATGTCACCAGTGTAGTAAATATATTGTCTCCTATAGAAGAAAAGGCACATGGGTTCCCAGAGGCAGGAAATATTACATGACCAACCATAAGGCAGCACCCCTAATACCCAGTGCTGAGCAGGGCAATGTGGCCTTGTCAGACACTGGGGGGCTGTCGGCTTCCCACAATTGATCTATCAGCATTACGCATCCCAATACCACACTGACTTTACAATGTAAGCCCTCCATTTTTTTCTCTTCTTTCTCAAAATTGTTTTGCCCATTTTATAAGTCCTTTCATCTCATAGAAATTTTAAAAGCCGTCTTGTCAGTGTCTACGAACAAGTCTGTTGGAATTTTGATTGGGATTACATTGATCCTACAGATTGATTTGGGGGTAATTGACATGTTACCAAAGTTCAGTCTTCCAGATTACGAATGCTGTGTATCTTCTCGTTGAGTAGGTTGTTCACCTCTGTCAACAATGTTTGCACAGGGCTTGTACATAATGTGTTAAATCTATCCCGAAGCATTTCAGAGATCGATTTAACACCAGCAATATGTTCTTACTTGTCTAAATGTCAAACTCCAATCTTTATTTTAAAAAATATTGGCGTTGTGTCCTGTGACCATGCTAAATGGACTTTAGGTCACACGGCCTTAAGATATGTTTCCTAGGATTTTGACATATACACGGTGACCTTGTCTGCAAAGGAAAAACGCTTCCCCTTCCTTTCCAACCTCTATGCCATCTAAATCTTTTTCTTGCCTTATTTCATTGTCTAAGACGTAGCCCAAGGTTGAATGGCAGTGGTACACGTGGACGTCCTTACTTGTTTCCTGACCTTGAGGCGAAAGCGTGCAGTCTTTACTGTTCCCTGTGAGGTTAGCTGTGGGTTTTTCTTAGATGCCTCAGCAATTTCGGAGGCTCTTTTTCTCTCTAGCTGCCATGTAGCCTTCGGGCTGTGTGGTTGCCTCTTTCTGGAATTCTGCTTGTAATTTCCATCTGCTTAAGCAACCCCACACCCTGACCTGTCTCCGTACCACAGCAAGACTGCCATGGTCTGTGTAGGATCTCTCTCTGTGCCCTGCAGTGCAGAACATACCTCGAGGAAAAAGCTGGAATGGTCCTCAAGCTGTTACTGTGTTGCGTTTCTCTCAGGATCCCAGTTTATGCTCTCAAATTTCTGAAAACAGCTGATTCATAGTTCTTCACCTTCTAGCTTTTGTGGCAGAGGGTAAGTCCAGCCCGTGTCACTCCATCATGTCTGGAAGGAGCCAGTTCCCCTTTGATGAACACTTAGGTTGTTTCCACCACTCTCTATTAAGGCTCAGGGGTACACCCTAGGCACACGTCTTCCCATTCAGATCGGTGTATTGACAGGATGTCATTCTTAAATGGGACTTTCTGGATCAAATAGTCAAGGGTCTAAACAACTTAATATTTACTTCAAAACTGCCTTCCAGAAAGGCTCCCCGATGTACAGTCCCCGCCGCACTGTCGGAGGGCCTGCTCAGTTCACCACCATGAGTCCTCCCGGGCCTACCGTGTGCCCACCCCACCCTGGGGGCTTCCTCCTCCCTGTCTTCAGCGAGTCTGCCCATCCTGCCGGCCCCTCTCGGCCAGCTCTGTTGCCTTCTTTTCCTTGTGTGACTCCCACACGCCCACACTCCCCTTCCTCCCCTTCTTGGCTGATGGGCCCTGGGCGTGCTGCCCAACTTGGAGCCAGCAGGCCCCGATATGCCCAAGGCTTCCATGGTGTGGCAATCTGTGACTCTCCCTTGGTGCCATCCTGCGCAGAGGGCCATGACCATCCATTTTCTTGTGAACCAGGACCCTCTCCTTGAGCTGAAACGAGGGAGACAGCTTTGAGTGGTGACAGAGTGCCTGGGGCCATTTCTTTGGCCTGCCCGCATCAGCTCCTGCCGGAAGCATGGCCTCACTTGGCTGGCCCCAGTTCTCCGCCCTGGCTTCTTTATCTGTGAAGTGATGGTCCCGAGGGCCATGGTCGCGCACTAACAAAGTTATTGTGAGGGTTAAGACTGCACGAATGCGTGTGTATGGCATCAGCGAGCGCGGGATGGACATGAGCTGCTCGATTCCTGAGGATGAGGCGAGCCATTGAGAAGGGCACCTGGGCAGAGAGGACAGTGGGGGGGCCCTGGGGGGGGAAAGGAGTGGGATCACCAGGGACTGGAAGCGGGTTGGTGTGGCTGGAGCATGAGGGGCAGGAGGTGAGATGGAGAAGCAAGCAGGGCCTAGTGGGCTGACTGTGGGGGCGCAACTGGGAAGGGGGGCAAATGGGGCCCGATTTACGGTTTGAAAAGGTCCCCAGCTGCTGTCTGCACAATGGAGAGTGGGGGCGCGGGGGCGGGGGGTGCCTGGAGGGAGGGGTGTGAGGAGCGTCTGGAGGCTGTGTCTCCAAGCCCAGAACTGGCTGGGTGTGGGCGCGAAATAGCTGATGCATGGGAGGTGACTGCTTCCCAGGGTCCTTCCTGACTTTGGGTGGGAGCAGAGGACTCTCCCCAAGGTGGGGAGGCTGCAGGTGGTTATTGGGGGGCAGGGGGCACTGGCACACACTAAGCTTGGGACGCTAGGGAGATGGCTGAGTCGACAACTGATACCCTAGCCTGGAATTCAAAGAAGCGGGTCTGGCTGGAGTGGAAACCTACCGCCCGTCCCCCAAGCTCCCAGAAAGAGGCTTGGATTGGATCAGGCACCTCAGCCTCTGGGAAGTGCCAGGTGCCCAAGCACTCTCCGACCCTCGTCTGACCCATGTTTCCCAAACACCAAATTCTGCCTCTCTGTCCTCTGGTCTCTCTGTCCACTCCCTGCCCTTCACCACGAGAGCTGGAGGCAGAGTCCTGTGGGCTTGGCACCACTGGGTGTCAGCCAGGTTGCCCTCTCTCCACTCCCTTCCTGGCCCCTCGGCCCTCAGGGGCTTACCTGGGTGACCTCAGGAGCCTCCTCGCCTAGTGCCGTCCACTCTGTCCACCCTCTGAACAGTGACAAATGCAGTTTCTTGTGTGCAGGACGCACCTGGAGCCTCCAGGCCCCCTCCAGGCAGGGCCTTGGCAGGCACCACACCGTGTGCCCCTCTGTGTCTCACCAGCTGTGGACCTCAAGTACTTCAGGCCACACTGCTCAACCCACGTCCTTTCTCAGAGAACAACCTGCCCATCTTGTCCCCACAAGGGGCTCCTACTCATCCTTCAGAGCCCTGCCTGTCCTCTGCTGCTCACTGAGCGAGCCCTCACCACTTGACTGACTCTGGCTTTTGGACTCAATGGACCATGACCCCAAGGGAGTGAGGACGTGGCTGCTTTGCCTCTGAGCCAACTGCCTGCCCTGGGCTCGACAGAGCAGAGACTAGCTAGCCTTAAGGCAGGGGAGAGCAGGGGTGCCTCAGGGTGGACCCTCAGGGTGCCCCTGCCTCCCGCCCTCCAGGGGCGGCGCAGACACTAGTTTTCATAATCTCTCTTCCATCCTCAAGACCCTGGAAAACTCCTTCCAAGAAGGAAGAGGAAATGTGATCAGGGGATTTCCAGAGTCCCTGTGCAGCTGTCTTGACGCGTGACACGTGGGCGCAGCGGAGGCTGTGGGGACACGTGGGTGTAGCAGGGGCTGTGGGGAGGGTCGGCAGGGTGATGGGGCTGGGGTCCTGGCGGGCTCTGCCATCCTGGAGCTCTGCCAGCTGTGGCAGAGCTGGGGTAGGGGACACCCAGCCTCGGGTTAGGGCTTGTGACTCTGAGCGGGCACAGCCTCCGCTTCCCCATCTGCACAGGTGGCAGGCATGCCCAGAGGGCCCGCTGAAGCCCCTGTCTGGACCTCCCCTGGGCCCTCAGGGGGTCTCTGGGCACAGGCTCTGGTTATGTCAGGAGAGGACAGGGCGTCCCAGGGTTCCCAATGCCCACATCACACAGAGCACTGGAAGGAGAGGTCCTGGGGTGGGGTCTACACCCCCTAGGTAAAGATGAGCCCCATGGAGCCGCAGCAGGCACTCCCACATCGTGCCCTGCCTGCTGATATCTGGGGCCCAGGCTGAGGGAGGGGAGGGTGACACCCAGAAGATGCCAACCAGGGATGGGGACACCTGGTGGGTGGGAAGGGCCCACCTCCATCTGTCTCCATTGGTCTCATTTCATCACTTATGAATCTAGCTCCAGAGCAGGGCCTGGCCTGAAAATATGAGTAAGGAATGAACGAATGAATGAATGAATGAATGAACAGCTGATGCAGACACCTGAAGCCCAGGCCTGTTCTTCCTGCTCCCAGGGACACACCACTCCTTGCCCTCAGAGTTTGCATCCTGCGGGGCCAGGCAGACACTGAACAAATAAGTGCCTGGGGTCTACAATGCGGAGGGTACAGACAGGACAAGGTTTTAATTCAGCAATCAGAAAAAGCCTCCTGGAAGGGGTGAGGCTTCAGCGAAGACCTGGCACAGACGGCATTCTGTGGGGGCCGCCCCTCGCTCCCTTGAGGCCTGACTCTGGGTTCAGGCACCCATGATTTTGAAGCTTGATGCTAGGGTGTGGTGGGGAAGAGGCAAGGCAGGGGGAGTGGGAAACGAGCCAGTCCTGTCAATCCTCCCTATTCACGCTGCGGCTCACTGACACCTGTGGGCAAGTCCCATGCTAGCCGTGCTTCAGTTTCCCCACCTGCCCAGGGTGGAGCAGGTGACATGATCTTTCAGGGTGTATCTGATGGGAGGGGTCGGTTGAGAGTTGGGGGTGGGGATGGGTCCTGGGGGCCTCACCAGCTGCAGGGAGAACATCCTCCTTTAAAATGATCGGGCACCCCACCCTGAGAAGCGTCCCAGGAGTTGAGAGGGGAGGGAGTGTGGCAGGGAGGGTGTGGGGGTCCCAGCTCCCCCAGAGCCTGTATGGGGTCCTTGCAGTGTCCTCTGGGGGACCTGTGTGATGCTGGGGTTTCTGGAGCATTCCAGAGCACTGCCCCGGGCTCCTCAGGCCTGAGTGGAGGGTGTGTGTGGGGTGTCCCTTCCCCTTCATTGGAAACCCCAGTGGCCTGTGGGCAGAGGAGCAGCAGAGTGTGGCACCTGCTGCCAGGCCCTCGGGGCAGGGGACAGGAGCCTATGCTGCTGGGAGTCTCACGGGGCCGACCAGGCCACTGGGTCATGCCTGACCCCACCCTGCCTCAGAGCGCTGGAGTCTGCGGGGCTGGCTGGTTGCCCTGGGGGATGGTGGCCAGCAGTGGACCCTGCCTGAGTGCTGGGAAACTTGGCCAACAGGACAGTGGTCAGCGCCCAGCATAGCACCAGACTCTCCCCCCAGGGCCCTCAGAAATGAAATTAGGTCCCAGGACTTTGGTGCCAGAGACAGTGCCCAGGAGGGGCCCCAGGTCAACCTGGGCTGGGCGTCCAGCTATTGGCTCAAGAAGGGTTGTTCCCCTGGTCTGGCGAGGGCCTGATGGGACCTTCCCGGGGCCTGAGGGGCTGGATACGCACAGCAGGGCTGGGACTGTCTGATTAGACCAAAGCCAACACGTTTAATTGGTTTTGCAACCTCACAGATAAAGGAGCCCATGGGGGTGCCATGCCATCCCAGAGCTAGGGGTACACATGTGATGTGGAAGTCAGGGGGCCGGGGGTACGGTTGACTCATCCAGTGGCTCCCATCTGGGGCAACAGGGGTGGGTGGCCTGCCTCCCCTGACTCCCCCCACCCCCAGCGTGCCTCTTAGGTCACCATGTGTGTGGGAGTCCACCACCCCCTGCTCACATAGTTCCCAGATCTGGGGGCAGCTGTGGCTCTGGAAAGACCCCACGGGGAGAACCCCTTCTGGGCAGGAAGATTGGGGCTTGATCTGAGCACTTTGCACAGCAGAGACCCCGGGCAAGACCATGTGTCTTTCTTAGTCTTCATTTCCCATCTGTGAAACAAAATTTCCCAGCCCCGTGGCTCCTGGGACACATGGCATGTGAACCATGGGTGGGGGAGCCTCTCTGTGTACTCAAGGGTGACACATGTCCCCATCCCCCTCCCCCACGGGGGCTCGGGGGTGCTGCGGGAACAGGGGCTCTGAGCCCAGCCCGGCTCCGAATGTGCAGGTGGAAACAGCCCAGCCAGCCCTCCGGGTAGCGGCGGGGGCGATCCAGGACCACGCTGCCTGGAAGCGAGGTGTCTTTAGAGGGGCCTGTTACCCCATTTCTGCAGCTGCTGACACAGGTAACAGGAAGACCCGGTGGGCTCTGTGCTGTAGGGAGCGGCAGGTGGGCTCTCCGGGGAAGTGCAGGCGCGATTTGGGGGGCACCCACTTCTACTGGAAACTCAAGGGGGCACTGCTAACGGACAGGAGAGGGACCAGGACAACTTCTGGGTGGGACTCGCTGGCGCACTGAGGAGGGGTCTGTGAACAAGGCTGTGCTCGTGCTGCGGGCGGGGGGCGCTGCCTTCTGCCTCTCCGTCTTCCCGTGGCCTGTCCCCCACCCCCACGCCACCCCTCCTAAGTCTGGACAAGTCCTGGGTCCCGAGCGCCCCGCTGGGCAGCTGTGGGCTCTAGGGGCGCTGGTGAGGAGTGGAGGAAAATGATGCTGGGCGGTATATCCTCTACCTCTGTAGAAAGTTTCTCTTTCACTTTCTCTTCCAGGGAGTAAGGCAGCAGCAAGGTGGCTCTGTCGTTTCCACTCTCCTGATGGCGGGGGTCCTGGGAGCCCCGGCCAGGGAGTGAGGCATCCTGAGGGGGACATGGAGCTGCTGCCAGGCTGGGGGCCCCCCACCTGGAGCGCAGCGCCCAAGGCTGACGCCCTAAGCCTGGTGAGTCCTCTGAACCTCCTCGTCTGTCCCAGGGGCCCATTCCTGCCCCCTGGATGTGCCCAGCTCTGCCCCCCCAGGGACCGTCCTGGGCCACGTCCTTACCCCTCTCACACCCCAGACGTTGTGCAGCGGCTGCCCCGCTCACTGGAGCTGTCTCAGCCCTGTACTTGCAGTTCCTTGGTCACAGGCAGGAAAGTGATATGCCCCATCCCAGGAACTCTCCACCAACAGCCCCATTCAGGGGCAGAAGGCAAGGCCCCCCCGCGGGGTGAGGGTGCTGGGACCTGCCTGGGTGGGAGCCCTGCAGGGGCTGATCCCTGCCTACTGCCTGCAGCGCTGTCCTGGGACACGAATGCCAATGCCCGTGCACTGGGGTGGCCCTCCTGGCCGGTGGGGCTGCCACACAGCCCAGGCGTTTACCCCCCAACCCTCCACACGTCCCCCTGACTTCCAGGGCCCCCAGCACTGTGTCCTTCACCTCTGTGCCCTGCAGCACTAGAGAGCCTTCAGTGGCTGTCCCTGCCAGCTCCCAGGACTCAGGGGTCCAGCACGGAGCAGCAGGGAGGCCCAGAGGAGGTCTGGCCTTCCCGGGGGTGGGGTCCCACTCTGGTGAGCAGAAGCTGGAGGAGGAAGACAGGCAGTCCCCACCCCAGGCTCTTAGGGCCGTCAGTGGACAAGGGGCCACTCGCAGAGCTCGTCCTGGGCATCGCTGCTGCCATGCGGTCTCCGGCAGCCCGGGCAGCGCCTGCCCCAACGCCCCGCTCGCTTCTTCCTTAGGCCTTCTATGTCCTACTCCTGGGGTCCCCCCACTGCACCCAGGCGATGCTCTCATGCAAAGAGGAGGAATACCCGGTGGGGAACGAGTGCTGTCCCAAGTGCAACCCAGGTGGGTGCTGCCCTGCAGGGACCCCTGTGGGACTGCAGGGGTGTGGGGGGCACAGCTGTGGTTTCAGGGACCCCTGTGCGTGCCACTGGGGGCAGGGCAGACACTCCTGCCCCTCCCTGGCCTGGAACCCCTTTGTTCAGAGCACCCACCACCATGGGAGGCATGGAGCTTTTGGGGCAAGGAGGGGGGTGGGGCCTTGAGCCCCAGGACAGCCCCCGCAGGTTCCACTCTCGATGGTGAGACCCCCACTCCCCCGCCCACAGGCCGGGCTGAGGGATGTGGCCGACCCGCTTACGGCCAGAGGACTGGGGTTCAGAGCAACACAGCCAGGTCTCCATGTCCCGGGAGACCCCACATTGCTCCAGAAAGTTCCCCCTTACCCCAAAGCTGACTCACTGGTGTGTGGGAGGCAGTTTGGCAGTTTGGTTGGGGACCGACCAACCACTCAGGTGCCTTTCAGTTCCATGGGAGGTGTCACACCTGCCTCCAGGTGGCAGTGACGTGCAGGCTCCTGAAGGCCTGCCATCATCCTGAGTGTGGGGACCCTCTGGGCTGCAGGTTACCATGTGAAGGAGGCCTGTGGGGAGCTCACGGGCACACTGTGTGTTCCCTGCACCCCGGGGACATACACCGCCCACCTCAACGGCCTGAGCGAGTGTCTGCAGTGCCGGGTCTGTGACCCAGGTAAGAACCGCCATGCTCAGCCCTGAAATCCCGCTGTCCCAGCACACAGCCCTCGCCCCATCTCCCAGAGGCGCTACTTGCAGAAAGGGGGTGGGGGTGAGGGGTGGAGGTGGGCCTCAGGTCCACGGACACACCTGCCTCTCCCAGAGAGGGCCTGGTGCCCGCCCCCATCACCCCACCACCTGGGCCCTCCAGAGCTCAGGAACCCCATTCCATCGCAAAGGCACCCCGGCTTGGGGCAAACCCTGACCGAGCAGAGGTCACACACTGCCCGGGCCCCCTGCAGGTTCCCCTCCCCCTCCCCCGATCCTGCGCCCTTCCCCACCCCTCCCAGGGCCCTCCTCAGGCTGGACACTGGATCCTGGGTCCTCTTCCTGCCAGGGCAGTTTTGTCTGGGAGGGGGCGCCCCAGGAGGAAAGGCAGCACAAAGAGGAGGCCAGAATACTTTGGGGTTCAGCGAGGTAGGTGAGGGGCTCTGCGCCTGGTGCTGCACCCACAGATCTTTCCGAAGAAAGTACCTGCCTGGCTGGGCAGAGGTGGGAGGCAGAGGCCACTGAGGTGGCCTCAGTGTCCTGTCACTGCCACCTGACTAGCCCGGTGTGCGGGATGGCAGCCTGTGTGAGGGGCAGATCTTCAGGGTGGGTGGCCTGGGGCGGCACCTGCCTCCTCGCCCACCGTTGTGCTGACCGTGGTCCTCACGTCCTGTCTGGGCCCGGCTGGGAGCACGTCTCGCTTTCCCAGAGGCCTGGCCCCGCCTGGAAGACGCTCCGGCCATTGCCCCTCCCCCCGACGGCTGGCCCTTCCCTGCCGCGGCTGCTCATGTCCCTCAGCGCTCCTTTGGGACTCACCCCCTGTGTCCGGCTTCCTGGGCACTGTTTCAGCTGAGCTGGGGGTGCACCTGGCAGGGTCCCAGACACACACACCAGTTTGCACAGCTGGGCTGCGGTCTTGTCACCCAGTGCACGCCGCAGACCCCAGGTAGGGGCCCCCAGGCCTGCAGATGCTGCTGTCCAGCCCTTGGTTTCCTCCAGCGACGGGCCCTCACCACCGCCTTGGCAGTCTTGATGCTGCTCTCAGCTCCTTCTCTTGAATCCCAGCCATGGGCCTGGTGACCCGGCGGAAGTGCTCCAACACAGAGAACACTGTGTGCAGCTGCGACCAAGGCCACTTCTGCGTGAAGGAGGAAGGGGACGACTGTGCCGAGTGCAGGCCCCACCGTGTCTGCACGCCGGGCCAGAGGGTGCAGAGAAGAGGTGGGCCTCGGGCGCCGGGCCCTCCGCCAGCTCCTCGGCCTGGTGGCCAGACCCGAGCCCAAGGGGTGGGGGAAGGCTGGGCCCAGCCCCCCCTCCCAAGCCCTCTCGTTTCTCAGGCAACGAGGGGCAGGACACGGAGTGTGCAGACTGCCCGCCCGGGACCTTCTCTGCCAACGGCAGCCTGGAGTCTTGTCAGCCCTGGACCAGGTAGGTGTGAGCCCCGGGTCCCCAGGAGGGGGCTCCTCAGGGCTCCCCTGGGGGATAAGGGCCCTCCCCCCGCAGAGAGGCGGTTAGCCCACCCTGGCCACACCCGCTGGCATCCTGTGCCTTCCTGCACCGTGTCAGCTTGGCCAAGAGCCTGTGTCAGCGCCTCACAGTTCCTGGCGGCCAGAGTCCCCCAACCCTGTGGTCTGGGTGTCCCCCAGTGTCAGGGCGCAGGGGCTTCCCTGTGATGCTAGAATCAGGAGAGGCTGTGAGGGAGGCTCTCAAAGGGAGCACCCCACGCCCCCCACAGCTGGACCCCCCAAATGCAGATCCCAGGGTCCCAGCCCTGACCTGATGCTAGAGACCCAGGCAGGAGACTGGGGTGACCGAATGTGGCTGCCACAAGGGAGGGACACAGGGGTCCTCTGCCTCCACCCAGCCCTGCCCCCCTTCTCCCTCCCCTGGTCTGTCCCTGTGCCTCCACCCTCCCCACCCCTCCCTGTCCCCTCCCCTGGTCTGCCCTCTGTCTGCTGTACTGGCTTTAACAGTTTCCTGTCCCTGACACTGGGCTTGTCTTCGTGGACTCTGTGTCCTTCGCTGTCCTCTCTCTGCCCTTGGTCTCCGGCTGGCTTGGCCTCTCTCCCTCTCTCCTGTTACGTGTCTCTGTTCCATCCTTCCTGGGCCTCCTCCCTCCTCCTCCCCTTCCTTTCCGTAGCTGTGGGACACGCCGCCCTCCCCGGTCCCAGTGATCATGACCGTCCTGGCGCCAGTGTGCTGCCCGCGTCCTCACCGCCCCTCGGTCCTAGGTGCAGCAACACCCTGCTGCGGAGTGAGGCACACCCCGGGACCAGCACCACAGACGCGGTCTGCTCCCACTGGCCACTGGGGGTCCTGCTGGCCGTCATTGCCATTCCCATCACATGCTCCGTGTGCCTGGTGATTAGAGCCAAAAAGTCACCTGGTGAGCAGTGGCCCATGGTCCCACCAGGGCTCAGGTCCCAACACTGTCATTCCAGATACTGTCCGTGGCTCTGTCCCTCACATTTCAGGGTGGTGGGCCCTGGGAGGTTGGGACCGCTGGTCCAAGGAGCCATGGGTCACCCCAGTGCCCACTAACTGCTGAGGACCCTAGCTCCCACCTGCCCTTAAGGGACAGAGAGGCACAGGCAGGGCTGAAATCAGCTGGCAGGGTACCCGGTCGCCAAGAGGCGGTGTCGTTCACCCCTTCATTCACTCCCTTGTGCAGTGTCCACTCTGCTCTGGGCTCTTCGTCGGGGCCACGCACCAGCTGGACACCAGGATCTGGCTGTGTAGACCCAGCTCTGGCCTTGGGGAACCTGAGCAGGCCCAGGGGGGCGCGGGCCCTGAGCAAAGACATGCAAAGGGCAGAGGTCGGCCAGGTCCTCAGGCTGCCGTCAGCACGTCTGTCCTGTGCCCTCACCGTGGGCCCCAGGCTGCAGGGAGGTCTCAGGGTCCCAGCTCTGAGCAGGCTGGGCAGCAGCCCATGTCCCTTATCTCCCACTGCTGGGGTCCCTGCTCCTTGAGGGGTAGGGGATCCCCCTCTGTGAAGTGCTCACTCCTGTCACTGGTTGATAGTCAAATGGGGTGAGTTAGGGATGGGCTTGGCAGCTGGGGAGGTGGGCATGTGGTGCCCCCATGTCGCTTCACCTGTCCTGGCGCCCTGGGGACACGCCTGGTAAGGAGCCCTGTCCACATTAGCCTTGCCTGCCTCTGAGGGGGCCAGTCTCTGGGCACAGGTCGCACTGCCAGAAGCAGGAAGCGCAGGTTTCCCTACTTTAGTGTGGCGCCCCCCTGATAGGTGTGTCTCTGTTTTGCAGGTGGATGCACCCAAATGAGATTCTTTCCTCAGGTATTGTTGTGTGTTCCCCACCGGAGGTGATGCCGCTGGGCTGGGTGGGAGCCCCAGTTCCCTAGGGTGCCGAGTCCTTAGGCCACGGCCATGCTAACTCGGGAGGGAGGCCACTGCCCCTCCCCATGGAGACTGGGGAGCGTCACGGGCCCAGGGGCCGGAGCGGGCCCACAGTCTTCACGCTGAATGTACCCGGCAGCGGACGAGACAGCAGGCAGGAGAGGACGTCGCAGCCGTCCAGGTCCTGCAGCTGTCACAGCTCCTGCCAGACGTCACCACAGAGGCCGTGGAGGAGACAGCATCCATGTCCCTTAGGAGGGACCAGCCAGCTGATAAATGGCTCCAGGATACACACGGCTGAGCCATTTTCGCTGTGCCTGCCTGAAAGCTCCAAGGCCTGCGAGGACCAAATGCCTGGGGAGACGGTGGGACCCACGCCTGGATGGCTTAGCCTCCACCTAGCAGAGGCAGGGACCAGCTATGCTCAGGGGGCTTTGGGGACCCACATACCCCCTCATCACTCATGAGGTGCATTCAGCTTTCCTTCACCCCTCTGCTGACTGGCACCCCGAGGACTCACCCACGTTTGCCTCTCAGTTCTGTGTGCCGCCTGCTCTCCAGCCCTCTGAGCCTCAGCGGCTCCCTGAAGGATGGGCCTGTGGCCACCTACCTCCTGGGGCTGGGACTGGGTCTGAAGGGCCCTGAGTGTGACATTATAACAATGCCACGCTACACAGAAGTGAGCCTGCTTAGGGATGTTTGTGGGCTATTAAAACATCTAGTTTCGGATCTGAATTTATCCATCGAATTTGGTGCCTGAACAATGTATTCCATTGGGAGAAAGAACTTTCCCCATTCATTCATGTAGTCATTCACTCATTCCTGCGTTCGTGCATTCACGTGTTGATGTCACGATGATCTCATGGTTTCCTGGTTTATTCACTGGTTTCTACCCCTTTCATCCCATTGATTCTGTTGCTAAAACTCCTAGGTTTATCCAGTGGAGTCACTTCCAGCTACTCCTAGATTCTTTTGTCATGTCCCTGTCATTCCACGAGCCTTCGTTCATTTCTGGCCACAGGATGCCCCAGGCACTCCTGGCCTCTTGCTGCCCTAGTCATAGGACCAGACATTTCTCCTGGCTGTTTTTATGGAGAAGGGTGTTTAGAAGCCAAGCTCAGGGGGCTGGGTGTGCTCACTGTCGCAGGGTGTCATCGCTTCCGGGGTTTCACAGGGTCTCATTAGGAATCTCGCTCTCTGTGTATGTATATGATCCCTTTTATCGACCTATATATTTTCTAATCCGTGTGATTGGTCATTGGTCTTAGCTCTCGGGTTAAAAGGCAGGGATTGGCAGGGTGTATACAAGAGCAGGATTCCCCCCACGCTGCCTGTAAGAAACCCATCCTGAACCCACGACTCGGGCAGACGAGCAGTTAAAGTGCGGATGTAGACTGAGCTCTCGTCACGCATCGTGGACATCTGAAGACAGGCTCTCCCAAGGTCCACAGGCGCCATCTGATCATGTCTATCCACCCGATAACAGAGCTTCCAGCTGACTAAGCAAACGCTGACTCGCGGGAAGGAGGGCCATCCCCCGGACTGTGACAGCTGCGCGTCTCACGCTCCTCTCGGCGCGGACAGAACAGGCAAGGGCTGCAAGGAGAGCTGCCCGTGCCCATCTGCATTTCACTGATATCCACAGGACCCTCCCAGCTGGACTGCCCAGCCCGCCCCAATGGGCTTAAAAGCACTGATGTTCTATGGAGCAGGTGCCTCCACAGCTGCCTGGGGGCCCCCAAAGGGCATGGCCCCATGAGGCTGCTGGACGCGCTCTGGACAGGCTTCCACGCAGTCCCTACAGGCCACACCCACCTGTGAGGTGCACCTGGGCCCACCAGGCACGCCTCCTCTGCCACGGAGCTAGGCCAAGACAGGAAGCCTGCATCAGCATGAGCTTTTCTTCTGGTGTTTTGACACCTGGGCCTCACTCACCGAGGCAGACAGCCCGTCCCAAGGCCAGTCAATTCCTGGAGCCAGTGTGCTGGCCTGGACACTCACCTTGCATACACAAACCAACCGATCCAGGCCCATCCCCATCCCCCACCGCTACTGGGATCTCACACCCCAGGCCAGCGACCCTCTGCCCTAATCACCCAGAGCCTACTGCCCAGAGCCCAGCTGCAGTGATCCCGCTAGCCAGTCCTCAGCCTGCCGGCTGCCTGTCCCTGCCTTTCCCATAGAACCACAGCCAGGCTCTTGCCCAAGTAAGCCTCCCCTCCCGCCTCTGCCTCCTGACTGGCCTGGGGCTACCAGAGCGGCGTGCGCCTTCCTCATTGGGAGCCGTGAGCACCCAACGCTTCACTGCCAGTTGTCCTGATTTGCTGGCCACACCATACTTGAATAATGATAAAACCCATGTTTGAAAACAAGAAGTGCTGTGTCTCAGAATTGGGTGGAGCCCTGGAGGGACAGGGGCTGGGCTGGGAGCCACAGGTGAGCTCCGGGGCCTGGTCACCCTCGGCCTCCCACTGAGAAGGAGCCCTGGAGGGAGGTTGGGACTGTGGGGAGATGCTGCCCGTCTACTCTGCATCACTTCCTTGTGTGGCACCAGCCTCGCCTGGCTGTGTCCTCACACACTGGGCCCTGGGTGGGAAGAGCTGACAGGGGCAGACCCCTTCCGGCGCAATGAGGTTTTTTTACTGAGGGCAAGACCCAGCTGTTGGGGCCGGCTGCAGCATTTACCTGCTTCAAGTACAGAGCCTGGGAGCAGCTCCGGGGGTCGACCTGGGCGACCCGTGCTGACCACCTTGCTTTCAAGGACAGTTCTAGAACTTTACTGTGAGGGTGCTTGTCTACTCTCTGCCACAGCTGGACCTGGAGTTCTGAGAGTTGGTCAGGGCCCAGGTCACCAGCCAAGACTGAGACTGGCCTCCACCTGCGGGTCTCTTGGCAGCAGGAGACCCACGTGACCAGCTGGTGGCCACAGCACGAGGTTGAATGGAGCTCTTGCTGGGTCCCCGAAGAGGGTCCCTCTCCTCGCCCTGGGGACCAGGGCCCCAACCCTCAGCAACCAGAGCTGCCCGACGGGGAGCGAGTAATACACGGGAGGCAGCCCTGGGGTGCAGCCAACCCGCGCAGCTCACTGTGCCCAAGGGGGAGCGCTGGGCCTGAGAGCAGCTGTCCTGGAAATGGACCAGGGATGGGAAGACCCTCCAGAGTGGAGGCCTGGGTCCATGGGAGACAGCCTGCCCAGTGGGGAGGGCAGCACTGTGGGAGTGGGAGCCACTCAGCCAGGGACTGAATGAGCCGGGAGGCCAGGCTCCAGTGACGCTGGCTGCAGGCTCCCAAAGGGTGGCAGCTCCAGAGTCAGGGCTCTTGCAAGATGGTACGTGGACTGTCTGCCTAAGTGCTGGTCAGCCTCCCACCCCCAGAAGCGCAGATGCACAGGCTGACAGCCCAAGCAGCAGGGTGCCCATGGGCCCAAGCCGCCTGCTGCCAGAAGGCGGGGTGCTGCTAGTAGGTGGGACCCGGGCCTGTCCCGTTCCCTCAGGACACGGGTGGGGGAAGGAGGGGCACTGCTGGTAGGTGGGGCCCGGGCCTGTCCCGTTCCCTCAGGACACGGGTGGGGGAAGGAGGGGCGCTGCTGGTAGGTGGGACCCGGGCCTGTCCCGTTCCCTCAGGACACGGGTGGGGGAGGGAGGGGCGCTGCTGGTAGGTGGGACCCGGGCCTGTCCCGTTCCCTCAGGACACGGGTGGGGGAAGCGGCCTGGAGGAGACAGAGGGAACACACACGGCAGGCTTCGGTAAAGACATGAGCAGGGGTAGGGTTTGGAGATGGGGCGTGGGCTCAGGCATGCTGGGCAGGCAGCTGCTGGAGGGCTCAGAGTGGGGTTATGGGGTGAGGCCCCCTGTGTGATGGGGTCCCCCCCTCCTGCGTCCATAATGGGCCTGTCCTGTCCCATGACCTCCCTCAGGACACCTCATAACCAGTTCTACACTTGGACTGAAAAGGGGGCAACATCGCAGAAGCACAAAATAAATACATCAATTAAAGAGCCCGTGGGTGCCTCTGTCACAGGAGACGTGGGCGCTGCAGACCGGCCCAGCGGGCACTGCCCATGCTGTGGGTTTGCACTGCTGCGGAGGGTCACTGAGCTCCGGGAGCCCACCGCCTTGCCCTCACTCCCCTTCCCCGTCTGCCTGAGCTCCTGGCCCAGGCCCTGAGCTGGTGTCCAGGCAGCCTGTGTGTGCAGCTCAAACCCTGGTCTGTATTTGTATAAACAGGTCCCTCGTAGCGTTTGGGCTCTTGTGAAACTGTTTGAGAGATGTTGCACTTTGACCTTCGTGGTGCTTTCAGAGTTACACAGTAACAGTGATGTGAACACTTCTCACCACAGAACTGACGCATTCCTGGCCGGAAAAGAAGTCCCAGTCTTGGTGGCCTTGGCACTCACCCGCACAGATGAGCCCAACAGCGTTTGGGGCCTGCCAGCCAAGACAAGCACCGGGAGGCAACCCCCATTCTTCTGGCAGGCAGAGAAAACCATGTCTCCTCCACAGTAAAGAACTGGGGTTTCTGCTCCAAGGGCCTTTCGGGATCTGGGCCACGGCAGGGGAGAGGCCCGGGCAGCCCCGCTTCGTTGCAGACACTCAGGAGCAAGGCCGAGAGGCGAGCCCTCAGGTCTGGGGTTGATTCACAGCCTGCATCCACCCCCACTAGATGGACCCCCACCTATAAGGAATGGGGTCCCTTGTCCCCTGGGGGTTGTGCACTGGTCGAGATGCGCTGGGGCTTGATGGTGACTCCTGGCATCCTTCTGGACTTGGGGAGGAGGCACTGTGCTGGTCAAGGTGCCTGTGGACAGGTGGGGAAGTAACATAAGTGAACTTGGACGTGACTCTTAGGGGGATGTCGGATGGACGGGTGTTGCATCTCTGTGCGGCTGGGTCTGGCTTCCTCGAGAGGTCCGGCGGGGACTCAGAAACAGAAATAAAGAGCAAGAGACAGGGATAGTTTAAACAGCAATGAGCCAGGGGACTCTGTCTGATGGACAGGAGCCCAGGATCTGGTCAGACAGCGGCTTTTATTGAGTACTCACAGGGAAGGGGCTTCGTTCTTTCCGCGGTCTGTAAACCACGTGTGTCACCCCAGAATTTAGCCAAATCTCCGTATGTCCCACAGACCACCTCAGCCAAAAGACCCTTGACCAATACAACATTGCCTCTTATGGGAACAGTTAATGATTCACCATGACACTTAGAGGCAAGAATGCAAGGAGGACTGCTGTTATCTTCTTAGGAAGATTTCTCTTCTCTGGCAGGCTGTTAGCTCTGCAGATAAGGGTTTACAGGCCCTTAGCCTCCTTATGCTTCACCTCCTTGATTCCTCCCAGGGTACCCCACAGACGATGCCTGGCTTGGGCCGCCCTAATGCACACATTTTATTTAGAATCTTGCTCATATTTTAGGGTCTTGTCTGTCATTGATTGACCCGCCCTTTCTCTTGGGGTCCCATGGGGTTTTGCCATAAACATAGTGAAAATCCTGTCTCCGTGAGGCTCTGCTGTTATGGACAAATGCAGGGAGGCAGATGGCGAGGCTGCTGTGAGGCCACAGAAGGGGCATTGTGGGGGCACTTTGTGGCCCATGCACACTGAGTGGGCAGAGAGGTGGTGAGTAGTGAATGTCACCTTTGGACGTTAGGACCTTTCCCCCATGCCCTGTCCCTGGGACGGGCACTTCTCCAAGGAGCCCTGGCTCTTCTGAGGGAGGATGCTTTTGGAAGCCACCACATGCGGCCTGGGGTACTCATTGTCCCTGGGATGTCATGCTTTGAGGGTTTCTTGGTGGGCATGGTAGGGAACTTGGGTCACAAAGTGGTCGAAGGCTGTCTTGTGAGACAAATGTGGGACCATTTTAGCACCAAAAGAAATGATGACGCTGTGGGTTAGATCCATTGAATAAAGGGAGAAATCACGAGCGAACTAACTACAGTGGAGAGGGACAGCAAACTGTGTCACCCTTGGGTGTCCCTCTAGGAGTCCCTGCCCAGGTGGTATCATCGATGGGTGACACTGATGGCTCTTCTCAAAGCATCTTGCCAAAATATACTTTGTTTTAGATGAAGCATGTGAATGTTTTATTTATCCTCAGAGCTGGGTATCCCAGGTCCTGCAGAGGCAGCCCCCCCTCTCCACAGAGCCAGCCTGGCCTCTGGGGGCTGCCTCCCGGGCTGCTCCCCTTTCGTGCTCCTTCCAGGCATCTGGCCCCTGTGCTTTTAATCTCTAGTGGCCTCCCCTCCTCTTTTTGCTCTCCCTGCCTTCAAAATCCCGGGGAAGTAACTCCCTGTTTCTGAGCTGGGGCTGGGTTCTGGTCTGGTCCCGGGCCCTCGGAGCCACCCGCAGGCGGGCGGGGCGCGCCCAGGGGGGCCCTCGGCGGTGCCTGGGTCGCACTGGGTGTCACTGGGCTGTCCGGAGGCGTAAACAAGCCAAATGCGTAAGGCGCCGAGCACGCTGCGGCTGTCGCCTGCGGATGCCTTTTACCCAGAGTGTGGAGGCTAAAAGCGCGCTTTACCCGGCAGGACACGATAGTGTCTTCTGATTCCGGCCTGCGCGGACCTCCAGTTGCCTCCTGGCCTGCACGCCCGCGATTCGGGGCTCACGCTGCTCGCCTCCGCTCGGCCCCGCGCACCACGCCTTACCGCCTCTCCTTCCAGTCGGGACCCCGGGACCCCGGCCGCTCCGCCCCCCGCCCCCGCGCACCGGGACCCACCCGCTCCCGGTCCGGCGCGGCACTGCGCAGGCGCCCGCTGGCGGTCCGCGGTCAAGCTCGGGCCAGCGCCCAGCCTGTGTCGCCATTGGCCGGAGGGCTCATGCATATGCAAACTAGGTGACTGAATGCCGTTGGGCGGCTTTCGGGGGCGAGGAAACAGTTTGGGAACTTGGGCTGTGCAGAGCGGCCATCCGAATAGGGGCTGGGCGAGGAGGGGGCCTAGAGGCGGGGCGGAGACTGGGGCGTGGCCGGGTCGGGTCGGGGCGGAGACTGGGGCGTGGCCGGAGCGGGCGGGGCCTGGAGCGCGGCGCCCGGCGGAGGAGCAGTCCCTGCAGCCGAAGGCCGGGGGGGCGTGGCGGCGACTGGGGGCGTGGCCGGGGCCGGCGGGGCGGTGACTGGGGGCGTGGCCGGCGTGGCCAGCGCGGGCGGGGCCTGGAGCGCGGCGCCCGGGGGAGCTGCAGTCCCTGCAGCAGGAGGCCGGGGCGGGCGGCCGTTATGGGCTCCGTGGACCTTGCCCGCGTGGGCGCGTGTGTCCTGAAGCATGCGGTGACCGGGGAGGTGAGGCCCGACGTGTGTGCAGGGCGTTGGGCGCCCCGCGGGTGCTGCCTTGGAGCCCCGGCAGCGGCCTGGGCGGCAGGCGTGAGGGGGTCATAGGAAGGTCGTGGGGGGCGAGGGCTGGGCGTGCCCGGCTCTGGCCGCTGGGCCCGGGCGCGAGGTGGGGTCAGGCCGCGCAGGGCAGGGCGCTGAGTGCGGCGCGGGCGGCGCGGAGGCCCGCAGTGGCCCCTGGCGCCCTCTCTCGTCCCGGCGCAGGCGGTGGAGCTGCGGAGCCTGTGGCAGGAGCAGGCGTGCGTGGTGGCCGGGCTGCGGCGCTTCGGCTGCATGGTGTGCCGCTGGATCGCCCGGGACCTCAGCAACCTGAAGGCACTGCTGGACCTGCACGGCGTGCGCCTGGTGGGCGTGGGGCCCGAGGCGCTGGGCCTGCAGGAGTTCCTGGACGGGGGCTTCTTCGCTGGAGGTGGCTGCAGTCCCGCCCCTCACCCCCCCCCCGCCCCCTTCCCCACACTCAGGGCTTTGGGGACCCCTCCCTGCCCAGCCCCTTCTCCCTCCAGGAGGGCCCTGCGCCTGGCCTGTTTCAGTCCTCCTGCCCGTCCAGCTGTGGCCCCAGCTGCACCCCCGGCTCTGATGTCCCTCCCACTGCGGACCGACAGTGTGGCAGGTCCCAGTGGTGACTCTGGCCTGGAATCAGGACCAAGGGTCTTTACCGGGTCAGCTGCAAATCTCTCCCTCACCCAACCCCTTCAACCCCACCCTATGCCTCCACCCTCCCACCCACCACCTTTGGTCACTGTACATGAGACACTGAACTCCCCAGATGGCCCCTCAGCAGAAGTAGCCGGGACAAGAACCCCTCCCCGGACACCCAGGATGTACCCTCACAGGGCCCTGAGCCCAGTGGCAGAGTCCTGGCGAGTCCTGCTCTTCCCTACCACCTTTCCCCGCTGAGCCTCAGCCCTGCTCTGCTCCCCCTGCCCGTCTCCCCTGTGGGCAAGCTGGGAACCAATGGTGGACTGAAGGTTGGGTGCAAGAGGGTACCAGGGTGGTGGGTGTGCCTGGGGCGCATACCTGTGGCCTCTGCTTTCCAGAGCTCTACCTGGATGAGAGCAAGCAGTTCTACAAGGAGCTGGGCTTCAAGCGGTGAGGGGGGCATAGGGCCCACTGTTGATTCTTCCTGGCCCTGGGCAAGTGGGCTCCGGCGGCATCCACTGCTCTGGCCAGCCTTTCTGCCAAGCTCTTGGGTGATGTCTGTCATGGGCTGTGGGTCAGTCTTCTCACCCAAGAGCTACCCCCACCCCCACCCCCACCCTACTCCCCTCGGCTCCAGGCTGCAGAAGGGGCTGGAAGCCTAGAGCCACACACAGGCTGGCTGCCCCTCCTGATTGGTGGTGCCAGCTAAGCCAGATCCCCAGGCTGTGTAAGCCCTGTCCATGCTCCCAGCATCCTCTGGGGCCCCAGCTCATCAGCCCCTGGTTGGGTGCCTCAGGGCTCCAGCAACTGCAGCTGGTTGGGCAGGTGCTTCTTTGGGCCCGGCTGGTTGCTGGCCTGGCTGCTCTGCCCGCTGAGTGTCTGTTGAGATGGGGTGGGGTCTGCTTGTGGGAACTGGTCTGTGCATCCTGTGGAGACTGGGGTAGGCAGTGGGGTTCAGTGTTCACCGAAGAGTCAGAGCCTGGACAAGCCAGCTGTGTCTTCGCAGGTACAACAGCTTGAGCATCCTGACAGCCGCCCTGGGGAAGCCTGTGCGAGACGTGGCCGCCAAGGTTTGTGCCGGCCAAGGTCCTGTGGGACTAGGCATGGCTGGAGCCTCCTGCGGGCTTCTCTCTAGGGCTGACCTGGGCCGCTCCCCTTCCTCCAGGCCAAGGCTGTCGGCATCCAGGGGAACCTGTCTGGGGACCTGCTGCAGAGTGGAGGGCTTCTGGTGGTCAGCCAAGGTGCGCTGGGGGCTGAGGGAGGTCAGGGGCGATGCCTGGTCACATGGGGTGCCAGGCCCCGTCCTCGGGGGAGGTCTTGTCGAGCTTGCCCAGGCCCTGACCCCCCCTTTCCCTCCAGCTTGGCAGGCTGGCGGCAGCTCTTCTGTGGTGTGGCCTGGTTCCAAGGGTGGGCTTCGCTGGGTGGGGTGTGGTAGAGCAGCCCACTCATGTCAGTAAGTGGGTGGGGACGTGGCTGGCCAGGTTGCATCCCTCCTCCTGGCTCATGGGGGCACCCTGACCACCCCCATTGCTGCAGGTGGTGACAAAGTGCTGCTCCACTTCATCCAGAAGTCCCCAGGTGACTACATTCCCCAGGAGAGCGTCCTGAAGGCCCTGGGCATCTCCGCGGAGGTCAGTGCCAGCAAGCCGCCCCAGGTGAGTTCCAACCTAGGCAGGCACTGCCTGCTAACATGACGCCCCCCTCACGCCCAACCCCGCTGGGTCGATCGAGTGCTTGGCATGGTCAGGGGCTGAGCTGGAACCTGTAGGTTTTAGGTCACCCCAGGATGTCAGTGTCACCACACTTTGCAGAGGAGAAGCAGGCTGAGACCAGTGAAGGCCAGGGGCAGGGTGGCTGGATGGCAGGCACAGGAGCACCCCCTCCCCCAGGGCCGGTGACTGCCTGGCCTGCAGGCCTATCTAGCTGTCCTCTCAGCCTTGGGAGGGCTGGTTTGTCTGAGGTGACTAGCTGGCATTAGGGGTGTCCTGGTGGCTGACCTCCTGTGTCCCAAATGGAGAGGAGTGTCCAGCATGTTCCTGCCTCTATTTGGGCCACAGACTGCAGGTGGGTGGGCCCAGGCTTTTTGGCCCTGGGGAGTGGCTGGCCTGATGGGGTGTCTGTTGCCTCACAGTGTGACGAGGAGGCATGCTCGAGGTGAAGGCCCCAGGCATCTGAGGATGTGCTGCAAGTTTTATGAGAAGAATTGTTCTGGAACTTCTAGCCTGGATGGCTCACCCTGCGTGGTCAGCGGGCAGCACTGAGCATTAAACTGCTGTTTCTGTTTCTGGGCAGTGTTTTCTTCATCCTCTTGGAGCCTGCATTCTCAGGGCCACTGGGGCAGCCTCTCTGGAGGCCTCGGGCCTTTCATCAGAGGCAGGCCCAGGGGTGTGGAAACTCCCCAGACCCTGGACGGGAGCCCTGCCCTGTATCTGATGGGGGCTCCATGGGTTTGCAGGGAGGAAATGGTCTCCATTGCACTACTGGAGTTGGGAGGACATCAGAGACTTTGAGGGAAAGGGCTGGTCTGCCCCAAGGACCTTCACTGATGGGAGAATCGTCATTTGCCCATCGCTGGGGGGCTGTCTTGGCTGGTACGTCCAGCTCCCCCCACACCTCCCTTGAGGGGTGCATTAAGCACCTGGAACCTAACGTGTCCAGAGCTGAACTGCTCCCTGCACCTGCTCTCCGGGGCTCTCTGGCTGCAGATGACCTCGGTACTGCCCTTGTACCCCTCTGGTCTGGGCCGCGGTGACCACAGTGGCCTCTTAGCTGGCCTTCCTGCTTACCTCCACCTCCCTCCTGGATCCAGTCTGCCTCCTTCCCAGTGGTCCTTTAAAAGCTCAGGGCAGGTGACAATGGCCCTCATGGCTTAACCTCCACTGGCTTCCAATTCCATAAAGCCCCTGGCTTCCTCCACTCACCTCTGACCTCAGCCCCTTTCTGTCAGGACCCCCACCCCCATCTGAATGCGTGGTCCCAGAGGGCTGGCACTTGGGGGCATCCTGGTCATTGCTGTGCCCCCAGCACAAAGACCCTGGGGCGACAGCTTGTCAGGAATGCCATTCCCTCCCCCGACACCCTGCTGTTTCCCCACATGGCTGCCATCTTGCCCGAGGCCAGCAGTTGTCAGTGGCAAAACCAGATGCAGTGGGTTGACAGAGCTGGAGCTCACTTTGGGGGACTGCAACCCGATGCCCCAGCCTCCTAGACAGACAAGGCCGAGGACTTGTCGGCCGCGTTTACTTAGCTCAATTGGAAGCTCAAGGACATCTGACAAAGACGCGCTTCGGAGTGGGCGGAGGACAGGTAAACGTCTACGGGGCTTCGACGCGGCATGCGGACCCTCGCGGGCGGACGAGGAGGGGGCTCCGGGCCGGGCTCCGCTCACCCCGGGTGCCCTGGGGAGGCGACTGCGTTCCAGGCCGGTCGTGGAGGCCGGGCGCGGGGCGAGTGCTGGTCCCCGCCGGCTGCACCGTCTCCCTGGACGCCTCCGGAGGCGGGTGGGCGTGGGCCGCACAGCGCGGCTCAGCCTAGGCTACCAGACGCGGCATCGCACCCGTGGGTGCATAGGGGTGCCCCGAGCGCAGCGGAACGCGTTTGCGAAGGCGGCTAAGTTCTGCAGCGAGCCCAGCACCCTGCGGGCGGAAGGAGGAGCCTGAGAAGGCGCCGGCCCCGCGGGGACGCCCGGGCGCAGAGGCCACTTGCCTGTACTTCAGGGGGCTGTGGACGTCTGTCTTGATGGACTGGACCGCGAACTCTGGCCGATAAGACCCGCACCACACCTGTGGGTGCACGAGGGGCGTGGCTGCGGGGCCCGGGAGGGGAGAGAGGCGCGGGTCTTGGGGATGGGACGAGGAATAAGGGGGACCTGAGCAGGTGGGGGGCGGGGAAGGGCAGTGCGGTCTCATCCCTCTCTAGGCACTCAGGAAGGCTGCTCCTTCTTGGGTGCGGGAAGGAAGCCCGCAGGCTCCTCCCTGTCCTCCCACCCTCCTCCAGGCAGTCCTCCAGGTGGGTTATTTCCGTCTGTCTGGGTTGCCGGTCCACGGTGTTCCTGGAGACACCCCACTGTGGGGAGCCAGGCCGGTGGAAGGGGCCTCATGGCTCCTACCTGGGCATAGTTGATGAAGAACACTTGGTCGTAGGTCATCTTCAGTCCTGGCAGCTGCTGGTTCTTGCCGCCTTCTGCGACCCACTTCCGGTACGCCTGTGGGCACCGAGCACGCGCTGGGCCTGGCCCTGGGACGGCGCCGCCCGCAGACGGCGGTCTGGCTCCAAGGCCGACCGCTGCTGGGGTCCTGCCCAGCGGGTTAGGGCCCTTGGGCACCCCAGGGAGGGTGCTGGCTGCCTTCCTCAGCGGCCGCCTGGACCCCCTGCCACGCTGCTCACCCACCTTGTACGCCTGCCGCACCCCTCCATTGTCGGCGATGTTCTCCCCAAGCGTGCTGAACCCATTCACCTGCACACAGGAGACGGCATGGCGGGGCAGGCCCCCCGTACCCCGACCCCGGGCTGGGGCACGGTCCCTGGGTGGGGGCATATGGCGCGCTCCTGAGGGCTGGCTCACGTTCTGCCCCTCCGCCAGGTCCCAGGAGTAGTTCGCGTACTGGCGCACCATGCACTCCGACTGCCTCCGGAAGCGCTGGGCGGAGAGGTTGCCCCACCAGTCCAGCATGTTGCCGTCCTTGTCGAAGTGCCGGCCTGGCGACGGGGCAGAGGCGGGCTGACCGAGTGGCTCTGCCTGCGCAGGGCCTCAGTAGGGACCCCGGGGCCCGGAGCTCATGTTAGCTGAGAGTGGATCCTGCCCACAGGGGTTGGCATGTTGTCACAGACAGCGGCTCAGGCCGCGGGAAGCGAGGGCTTCGGCGGGCTTCCATGCCACCCTGGGTTAGCGTCTGGGGTCTCAGGTCCCAGAGGCACTGTGGTTCAGACACTTCCTGATGTCCAGATGCTTTCAACCTGAGTGAGGGCGGGTGTGGTCCCCGGGACATGGGGTTGCCCTCGGAAAGTGCCCACGATCGAGCTTTATGGGGGAACCAGCCTCCCCGGGCTGCAGGTGGGGCTCCTGTGCCTGGTCACAGGCCACTGGAACCAGGCAGGACACCCCCGCCCAGAAGTGGGAGGTTAGACGGTCCGTCAGCGCAGCCCTTGGCTGGAGGCTGCTGGCTGACCTGGAATGGCATGGAGCTGGGCTCCCATGTCAGGCCAGGACTTGGAGCTTCACAAGTGCACCGACAGGGCCGCTGTCCCCATTTCACAGGCCCAGGGAGGGGCGTGGCCAGTTAATGGGGTGGAGTCAGGACCAGGTGCCGCAGCCCTTGCGCCCCCTCCGGCATCCCTCTGCCCTGAGCCGGAGCGCCGACCAGGGGGGCTGTGCCACCGCAGCTCCTCTGGGCACCTGGCACATCCTTTCCATGCACTGGGCCACGGTGACCCCACCTCAGTCACGGAGAGGGTGGCTGGGCAGCCCCAGGGCCCGTTCCTGGTGGTCTGACTTGGCCCTCAGCCCCCTTTCAGGGCTGCTGCTCGGTGCAGAAGGTACGTGACTTGGAGGTGCACTTCTGACCCCCCAAGTGGCCTCCTACCATTGTCATCAAAGCCGTGGGTGATCTCGTGCCCAATCACCATCCCGATGCCCCCAAAATTCAGGGCCTGTGGCTGCTCCTTGCTGAAGAACGGGGGCTGGAGGATCCCGGCAGGGAACACTGCTCCGGGGCAGGCATGAGGGGACAAAGAATGAGCTGTGAGTGGCACCCCCCCGTGTGTCGGGACCTCTAAGGGTCCTGCCTCTGCGGGAGGTAGAGGTCACGACACACCCCATGTCACAGATGAGAAAGCTGAGACTCCGAGTCTAGGGGCAGGGCCGGGGGCAGGGGGGGGCAGGTCCAGGTTCTCTCCACCTTCTGTGCTGCCTTCTCGGGGAAAGGGGTCTTTGCTGCCCCCAAAACACTCCCGGCCCTGATCGCAGACACAGGAGACGGACTTCTCTGAGGGTGGGGTGAGGGAGTCAAGTTCTTACAGGTGTGAGGTGGTGCCTTCACCCCTTCCAAGAACAGGCTGGAGGTGCCCCCAGGAGGAAGGGTGGGGGCTGTGCATTGTAGGCTCATCTTGGCACTGGAGGGGTGGAGGCAGACGGAGAGGGGTAGACATACCGATCTGGTTCCGGTTTGGGGAGTAGAATGCGTTGACCACGGCGGCCCCAATGGTCCAGCTGGGAAAAAACAAGCTGGCCATTTGCAGCTTGCATCTTTGGGACCCTCCCTCTGAGCTCCCTACCTGGCTGACCAACGCTCCTGCCTGAGCACCACCTGAAAGTGCCAGCGTGGGGGCTTTGATTCAGACCCGGTTGCCCTCCCCAGCGGGCCCCTCGGGTTGTCCCCACTCACAGGTTCTGGTCCACCTTTTCCCGCAGTTTTTTGAGGCTCCGCTGGGCGCCTGCTTTGAGGTTCTGCAGGCCGTTCTCAAAATACAGGCTCTCGGAGAAGTTCAGCTACAGGAGAGGGTCAGTCACTGCCAGGTGTGCGGGGTGGCGGTGGGGAGGGGGGAGGTCAAGGGCAGATGGGTGGCCTCACTGGGCAGCCCCGCTGTGGCTAGCAGGCTCTGGGTGCAGACAGACTGGGGGGGCGAGTGTCAAACCTGGCTCTGCACATTTACGTGACCCTGAGCCTGTTCCTTCATCCCTGGCCTCAGTTTCCCCATCTGTAACAGAGGGCAATGCTCGAGTCTCCCCAGCACATGGTGACGTGGCCAAGTTAGTGACAGAGCACCCCCCCCGCCCCCCACGTAACCAAGAGCCCACGGCCACAGCGGCTGGTTCAGGGGCAGATGGGGTTGGGAGAAGTGACAGGAGGGGCTCTCGAGGCCCCTTTGGCTGGGGGAGGGGCTCACATTGGAATATTCCTCGTCCAGGTGCTTATTTCTCTCCTCCAAGATATAGTCAGGGTACCCAATCTGCTCCCGGATGCTCATGGCCTAGGGAGCAGAGGGGAACAGTGCCTGCTGTCCACTGTGGGCATCCTGGCTCTGCCCTCCACCATGTGGGTAAGGGACTAAGGGACTCGGACCCCTGCAGACTGTGGGGGGTTTAATGGGCACAGAATGTGGAAGGACTCTGCCCCAGCCCAACCTTTGCACCTGACAGGCAGCCTGGGGCCTGGTGGGGTGAGGGCCAGGCAGAGTCGCTTGGCTCCTGTTTGTCACACTGGCCTAGAGGGGCCCTGGTAGGTCCTGGCCTCACTGCTGGGTGACCTACTCCCTGAGGCCATGGCCCCCCATCCATTCCTGGGGTGCTGGGGTCTCCCAGACTGAGCTTCCAGTCCTGCCTGTGCCCACAGTTCCCTCTGGAGCCCGCCCTCTCCAGCCTCGGTCCTCACTGTGTAGGTGCGATGGTGACCACCCCAAGGCTGCCCTCTCCTGGCGGGAGGCCCTGACCTCGTCCTCCAGTGCTGGCCCACCTTCTCCTGGGCTTTCTTCTTGGACGCCGTGTCCATCCAGCTCAGCTCGTCCAGGGTCTCCACAAACACTGCCCGCACCTTGTCAATGAGCTCTCTGACCTGCGGGAGCACACGCCCTTGTGCCTGGGTTTCCAGCGTTGGGGTCTCTTAGAGCTGCGTGCTGCTCCGGGTGGGCTTGGGGGAACGGCCCCCCGGGACAGGGTTCCTCCTGCTGCTGTCTGTCTTAGGGGGCCTCCCACCCCAGGACTCACACTTACACTCTTTCCCAGGCTGCCTGCAGAGTTGGGGGTAGGGGACCGTTGCCTGGCTGGGAGCCAGGGGCCTCCCTTGTGTGATGGGGTGCAGGGCAAACGTGAGCGCCCCACCCCCACCCACCCCTCTACCACCGAGTGCACATGCGCGGCTGGGGCCGAGCAGGGCCCCCCCAGGAGCCTGGGGTCACAGTGCTGGGTGGTAGGAATTCGACCTGTGCCCCCCGACCCCCCCCCCCCCGCCTGGGCCATGTCCCTGCGGGGTCTCTTGGCCATCAGAGTGCCCAGCGAGCACCAACCACGTTCTTGCTGTCTCCAGGGAAGGCCTCCTTGACGTAGAGGGAGCCCACGGCGCTCTCCATGTTGCTGTTGACGTAGCTGACGCACTCTCGCCAGCGCGCCTCCTCCACCGTGGTGCCGTACAGTGCCTGGCGGGCATTCAGGCGTTCATTCGTTCATTCATTCATTCCATCCCAGTTAGCAACATCTACTTCCCCGGCATTGGCCTCAGGCTGGTGTGAGACATGGGATGAACTCAGAGACGTGCCTTTGAAGGCTGGGCGTGGGCATGGGGAGGACAGAGTGTGCAGTTTTGAGGTGGGGTCCTGACCCAGGCAGGGAGTAGGGCCTTCACCCTAGGGGATGGCAGGGGCCCCACCCAGCTTCAAGCTCCGCCTCATCCTACGCTGTCTTCCCCACCCTGGCATGGCTACCTGGCCGGACTCTGCCCTCCAAGACTCCAGCCCTATCCCCAACGCACAGGCTGGCACTAATTCCAGAGTGGCCCTGGGACCACCTCCAGCTTGGCCACTGGCTCTCTGGAGCCCAGTATTCTCTCTTTAGCCAAGTGACAATGAAAACGTCTGCCGATCTGTCCCTAAGAGTACAAGGGCACAAGATGGAAATACGTTCCCATCAGATTGCTGGCCCCAAATCTTGGCCAGCCAGAGCTCCGCCCAGCATAGGGCTACACCTTCCTGAGATGCAGGGTTCCTGCCCCCTAGGTAGTCGGCATGACGCTTTTCCTCTCCCCAGAGCTCCAGGACTCAGCTCCCTCCCCAGTGCTTAGCTCTGCCCAACATGCAGGAGCTCAGACTTGCCCCAACCTGCTCTGCCAGGCCCCCCATCTCAGTGGCAGGCCTCCACCCAGCCCATTTGTCTGCAGAGAACTCGGGAGTGTACCCCTGGCGCCTGTCCCTTGTCTCCCAATCGCGTACAAATGCCTCACCCGTCTGTCAGCAGCATCTCAGACCCCTCCTGGAGCCATGTACTGCCCACACCCTGGTCCAGTCCATCGCCCCACCGGCTGATGGCACCAGCCTCCACTCTGCCTCCATTCCAACGCCATAGCCCACAGGCCACGGTCTCAGAGCAGCCGCCATGAGCACAGCGGGTCCCCTGCTTCCACTTTGGGCCCCCAGCGTGCCCACACAAGCAGCACTTCAGACGGTGGTTCCCACTCGCAGCATCCTGTGGCTTCCTTGCATGTGGGTGCGCGCCCTGCTTGGGCCCTGGTGCCGGCCCCTGCCTCCGCCCTGACCTGCTTCCTTGCCCGAGCCGGCCCGGGGCACCGGCCGTGAGACCGGCTGTTTCTGCTGCCTGGGAATCTGCTCCAGTCACTTCAGGCCCGCATCGCCTTTTCCTTACGGTCTCTGGTGTTACCTCCTCCGAGAGCTGGTCCCTGCCTTTACCTCTGCCCTCACCCCTGCCCTCACATCATACTGGTCGGCTCTGAGAGCGAATCTCTGGTTTGTTGACGGCCCGCTGTCCGCCGGCCTCACGCGGCTCTCTGACCCCGTGGCTGCGGTGCCGGCCCAGAGTCGTGCTCAGCACCATGAGCTGCATGCACGAGGGAGGCAGGGCCGTCAGCGGTCTCACGCACCTTGCGGTAGTTTGCCCGCGTGTCCTTGAACCGCTGGCTCAGGCTGCTGACACGATCCAGCACCAGGCGCCAGACCAGGTAGTTCTGCATGGTCCTGCGGGCAGGACAGAGGGCAGGGCGCTGGCCCCTGGAGGGGACGCAGCCCTGGGGCCCAGGCCAGCAGGTGCCGCTCCAAGCAGGGAGGTCAGGGTGCTGGAGCAAACCTCCGTGACAGCCCCACACAGCCTGTCTGCCCCGGGATGCTCACAGTGCCTCAGGAGGGGCTCACGTCCCCCAGGGAAGGTCCACTGGCCAGGAATACTTATTTCTCCATGTCCCTCATGCCTCAGAGTCAGCGCCCTGCGGGGCCCACTCCAGGGAGGAGCTGTGGGGGCAGGGACAGCAGGGGCAAAGATGCTGAGGCTTCCTGGGACCTGCCCTGGGCCTCACCTGGCTGAGTAGACATCCATGATGTCTTCAAGATTCTGGAGATAAGGGATGCCGTAAACCACCACTTCCTCATCCGGCAGCAGCTCGATGTTCACAGAAGACAGCACGGATTGTATGAAGAGTGTCCAGTTAAATCCCTGGGGAAGGAGGGAGTGTGTGTGTGTGTGTGTGTGTGTGTGTGTCTGTGTGTGTGTCTGTGTGTGTGAGGGAGAGACACAGTACCTGGGCATTCAAGAAACCCAGCCTCCACCAAAGAATATTCAAGAAATCAGGCCCAAATAATTTGAATCAGGAAAAACGTGGGTGATATTACTACAGAGTCCAACGACTATGAAAAGATAAGAGATTAGGCCAATATTCTTGAAAACTTAAATGTACTGGAAAGCTTCCTAGAAAAACACAACTTACCAAAAATGACTAAAGAAGAAATAGAAAATATAGTTTTATGTGCAATAAACTGGACCTTTCATTTGAAATATTCCCACATAGAAATTTCTGGACACATCTGGCTTTCCAGTGGGTACTATCTGACATTCAAGGAAGACATATTTCCAATCTTACTCAGGCTTTCTAGAGAAGAGAAAAAGCGAAAACTTCTCAACTTGAGTTATGGGGCCAAGAATGACTTTAATTCAAAGTAAGGATCTTACAAGAGAAGAACATATTAAGCCAGTCTCGTGATCCTAGATAACAACAATTAAGCAAAATATTAGCAACTAGAATTCATCCATACCTATGGATGGGTCATACATCACAGCCAAATTCGATTAATTTAAGGAATTTGAGTTTGGTGTAACATTTGAAAAATCAATGTAGTCTGAATAAAGGAGGAAAATCTTTTTTGATAAGTGAATAAAGAAAATCATATGACAATTTCAATAGATGCAGAAAGTCATTTAATACAAGTTGCCATCTACTCATGGTAACAGCTCTTACTGGATTAGAAATAGAAGATAAATTTCACAGTCTGACACAGGGCGTGTACAGGGCAGCAGCAGCAAACGTACACACAAGCTTTCTTCTGAGATCAGGAGGAAACAAGACATCAGCCTAGGCTGAACTTCCTAGCCAGCTCAGTAAGACGAGTAACAAAATAAGGTCAGTAGGACTTGCAGGGGAGGAAATAAAACTTTCCCTTTTCACGAAGGACGAAATTGTGTATTCATAAAATCTGAAAAGATCTACAAAGTGTTAGAACTAATACGTGCAGCAAGTAAAACTGCTGTACCCTAGGTCAGTATTTCTGTGTACTAGCAACAAAGATGAAGATAAAGTACAAAACATCATTTGCAATAATGTGAAAAAACAAAACGAAACAGGAATAAATCTAATGAAAGATGTGTAAGGCCTTGAAATAGAAAACTATACATCTCATTGAGAGAAATGAAAGAAAACGTAAATATGTGCACATTTATATTTCATGGATTGGAAGGCTCAACACGCAGGATGCTGCTTGTCCCCACACATACTAGATTCCAAGCCATGGCTATCAGCATTTCAGCAGGTTTCTGTGTGGCACTGGCCACCTGACTGAGTTCTGTGAGAAAATGCAAAAGATGAGGAATCAAGATGACCCAGAAAGACCAACTTGGCAGGTTACTCTGGCTGGCGAAGCTTATCTTAAAGCTGCAGCAAAGGGCAGCGTTCACGAACTCAGAGGTGCACACACACAATGACACACAGACACACACAGACACATGGAGACAGACCACGTGACACACACAGACATGATTTTTAAACAGAGGTGACCTGCCGAGCAGTGTAGAAATGGTGCTGGGCCACCTGGACATCGTAGAGAAGAAAGGAAATGATTCCTACATTGCTCCTTAAAAAACATAAACTCGAGGCCGATTGTAAACCTGGCAACCTTGAGGCAGGCAACGATTTCTCACACAACACAAAGAATACTAGGCATGAAGAAAAGGTGGATCCATCTTTGCTAAGTCGATATGTTGGATTATTTTAAATCTGCCTTCCTCTGCCTGATCTTGAGTCTGGCCCGACCTGTGCCCTCCCCGCTTTGACTTTGGTCCCACCCCCCGAGCATAATCTCCACCCTCTGTGGTGGCCACAGTGGGAGGTGGCAGGACCTGCCTTTCTGCCCCTCCTTTTGCAAGAGGGGGTCCTACAGAAGGCAGGCTCCTCAGGGCTCAGCCCCTGTGCGTAAGGGCTGATTGTCGGGAGGGGAGGGCCCCAGGTCTGGGTGTGGGGTGTGTGGGGATCCTGGACTCGGCTGGGTCAGCAACCCTTCCCAGCCTGTTTCCTGTTCAGAAAACGGGCTGTCACCGCAGCCACCTGACGGATGGAGTGGCCGCCCCCTGTTCCCAGACAACCCAGTTGACATCTGCTGTCTGGTGTGAAAGTGTCGCTGTTTGGATGACCAGTTACATGCACCCCTGCTCAGGGGTGGGCGTATTTCTGGGGCTTAAATGAGAGAGGCAGGAGGAAATAAGGATCTGCCCCCTGGACCGCCTCCTCCCACCAACGCCTGGCACCGCAGGGTGTCCTGGCCTTACCTTCAGGTAAAACTTATCCTGGAGCTCAGCCACCTCCATCCTGTGGTACAGGGCGGTGACATCGTGCCTCTCCTCCTGGGGGACCATGGCCTGCACCAGGGTGGGGTGGGGGGCAGGCGGTCACAAGGCGGATGGCAGGGCCATGGCCCCCCCTCTGCTTACGGGCGCAGACTCACGTTGGCCAGCTGCGTCTCCAGCTTCAGGACCTGTGCCATGTCCTCCCACACCAGGTAGCTGTTCTCGGACAGGTTCGTGTCTGCCCGCAGCATCGTGGCCACCGATACCATGTATTGCAGGTAGGCATCCTGCACCTGGGCCAAACGACGCGGGATGGAGTTGGGTGGCCGGACCAACCTTGGCCCTCGTGGAGCTCTCTGAGTGGGTGGGTGGGGTGTGACAGAGCAGGCCTCCGGGACGCTCCTCAGCCAACCTGGGCCAGTAGGTGCCCCTCGGGGCACTGGGAGGGGCACTCAGGCTGCCACGCCCTCCCAGGCCAGGCCCTCAGCTGTCACTCACCTTCCCTGACAAGCCTGCCCATGGGTAGACTGTGCTTGGTTCCCAGACCCGTGCTGGGGCCCCATACTGAGGCCACGCCCACACAGCTGAGGCCTGAGCACCCCACTTCAGCCCTTCCAGTGGATGACCCATGCCCCTGAGCTTCTGCAGGACCGGGAGGCCTGTTCTGCTGGACTGCGTGGCCACACAGACACTGGCCGAGGTCCAGGGCCCCAGGGTTAAATCAAGGGTGGGCTGCCCTGGCCGGGCTGGCCTCAGCCCAGGGACCAGGACTGGGCCCTGAGGATGTGACCTATGCCCTGCCTGGGCCCGCCGCTATTGTGCCCCATGGCGGGAACGCCTCGTTGCGGCAGGAGCCACAGCGGCCACAGCAGCTGCCTGGTCTGATCCACGGCTGCCGGGGTGAGAGCCCTTCCAGATGGCCCAGACCGGGCTGCTCTGAGTGGGGTCCCTTGGTCTGGTTCCCCAGCCTGACGGCCTCACCCACGGCTCGCTCTTTTGGCCACGCTCGTCTTTTTTCCTGGCGGTACCCATTCCCCACGGCCTCGTTCGTGACTGCCTCTGCCAGGAGGCCCACCTGTTGCTCCCTGCCCGCCTGTGGGTCATTTCACACCCCCTGCTGTCCCCTCCAACTCCGCCTCCACCCCCACACGCCCTCTGACGGTGACAAAGCTCATCCTCAGCCCTCAGCACTTGGCCCCACTCATACAGGTGCTGACAAAGGCTAGCTGTGAGGCCAGGGCCAAGCAGACACAAGGGGTGGGGCGCGGCTGGGCCCCGGTGGGGACCGGAGTGATGGGAGTGACTGGAGTGACAGGAGGGCCAGAGCCGAGGGGCAGGCAGGACAGGGCCTGGGGGCACGGGCTCTGCCCGGACTCACCTTCTGGTTGCTGCCCTTGTTGAAATAGTGCTCTCGGGACGGCATGCCCAAGGTGGGCTGGTCTATCTGGAGACACAGAGGCTGTGAACCTGGGCCAGGCACCGGGGCTCCCCACAGCCTGGCTGAGGTGGGCAGCAGCCCTCTCCCCTCCCCCTAGGACCCAGAACGGGGCGATGCTGGGGTGCAAGCCCTGCTGGGTGAGCGACGGGCAGAGGGCTGCCAAGGATGGGCCGGGGGGGTGTGGGCAGGATTGGGTGCACGTTCACTGCGGGGTCCCGTCGGCTTTCTAGCTGTGGCCAGTGGTGGCTCTTTGAGGTCAGGCTTCCTGTCTGGGCGCCAAAGGCCTGGGTGGCTGGTCCTGAAAACCAGCTCAGCACGGGCCTCTGATCAGGACATGGGTCACTGGCAGCTGGTTCTCCACACCACAGACATGGACCAGCACAGGGGCCTGGGAGCATACCCAGGGCTTGCCCGCCCCTCTGGCCACAGCCCTGGCCATCTCCCTGCTGGGCTGGGGAGCCCAGCCCGGGGGGGGGGGGTGGTCCGGCGCCCCACCCCGCAGTACAGTTCATACGTAGATGATGTGCCGGCTGGAGTTCTGGTCGTCGGTCCAGATGAAGAGGTCGATGAGGATGCGCCTGTTGAACTGCGTGTTCATCACAGCCAGCTGCTCCTCCAGTGCCCAGGTGGGGCCTGGGGAGTCAGTGCCCAATGCTGGAGACTGGCCGGGCCCCTGGGGTCCCGCCCAGCCCCTCGTCTGACAGTGGATCTCAGCCTCCTAAGCCCAGACCTCTGGGGGCAGAGGGGAACATGGGGGTGCACTTCCCCAGTCCACAGGGAACAACAGGGCCCTGACAATAGCACCGTGTGCAGGGGGCTGCCAGCCAGGAGTGTGCCCCGTGCCTGGCCCCCTGATTTGGGCCTGGGCCAAAGTGCAGAGAGCAGAGCCCATGCCCAGAACTGGGAGCCCTGGGTCCCGGGCCTGTGTCTGGGAGGTGAGTCCTCCCAGGAGTCAGGAAGGGACATCCCTCTGCAGGGAGCCCCCCCAACCCCCACCTCCCTCCCCACTGTCATGTCCCCTCCCCAGCGTGGGCTAGGAAGGCCTCGGCTTCCAGGAGCCCCAGGCTCAGGGCTCCCTGTTTGTGCAGGCTGCCCCCGGCCCTGGCCTTACCTACAGCGTCGTTCCAGTCGTCCATGGCCACCGGCCAGCCCCCCATCTCCTCTAAGATGTGCAGCAGGGGCTCAGAGCCCCGTTTCTCTATCACACCTGGGGAGGAACAGTGGGTGGTCATCCCACCCCCAGACGCCTGCCCCACACAGACCTGCTGGGAGGTGGCTTGCCAAGCCAACAGCCCGACCCACCGTCCTGTTAGACTGCAGCACGGGGCACGGAAGGACCTGGAAAGAGCAGAGACGGGACCCAGGCGTGAAAGGGCTTGGGGACAGGTAAGAGCATGGCACTGCCAGGACAAAGAGGCAGGACAGGCCTGGGGCTGTGAGCAGGTGAGTGGGTTGGTGGGCGAGTCAGCCTGAGGGGGGCCCCCGGCCAGGAATGGGAGACGCTCAGAGCCGCCTGGGGAATACGCTGGGTGGCCTAGAGCGGGCGAGGGGCAGCCCGGGTAGGCGCTCCGGCACGAGGCAGACGGAACACGCTGGGCAGAGTGCAAAACATTTCCTCCAGGGCAGGGGTGATCTGGCAGGAAGCGTGGGAGAACTTGACTCAAAGACTAAGTGAAGGTGTGAACCAAAGGATGATGCTCAAATGAGAAAAGCAGGGCTATCAGGGCGGGCAGGACACTTACTGGGGTGGGGGAGAAACGGACTCTAGGAGTGTCCTGATGGGAAGGTGGTCTGGGGAGCTGGGGGTGTGGCCTTGGGAGTTAGGGGCGTGGCCTGGGGAGCTGGGCGTGGCCTGGGGAGCTGCGGGGGCATTGACTAGAAGCAGGTGTCCCACGTGATTGGTTGCGGCGTCCTTGGCTTCTCTGGCTGGTCCTGGATTGGAAGTAGGGACAGAGCTAAGGGAAGCTGCCATCTTGGGACCATTGTTGGAGGGCTGTTTGGCTGCCTGGGCTGGATCCCAGAGATGAACGCTTGGCTTCCCGGTGGAGATTTTGGTTCAGAGCTATATTTTAATATATGGTTTGGTCATTGTTCTTTTGTATATTCAGTCTCTCAGGCCAGAACTTCCATACAGGTGGGAGCATAAGCAGTACCCTGGGTACTGGCCGGACTGGATGAACTGGCATTCAGTTTCCATGGGGAGCCGAGGAGATAAGCCTGGGTGTGTGCAAGCCGGGGGGCTCATAGAGGCATCCCCCATATAGCTGGGGTCCCAACGAGCTCTGCTGTCAGTACATGACAAACAAATCTCGCCCTCCAGGAGACCCCTGGGAAAACAGGGGAAGCCGGTTCCCACAGGCTGCGTTTGCAAGCTCCCATGCAGGGACTGAAGAGCAGATAGGTCAGGGGTACCCCAAGTGTGTGAGTCCTTTTAATAGAAACCAAAACACCGGGAAATCCCACAACACCCTCCCATAACACACACACACACACACACACACACACACACACACACACACTCTTTTTTGACCAGACTTTATTCAGGCCTGTGCGCTCCCTTATAAAACCCAGTTTTAACAAGTACCCTGCTGAGTCAGTGTAACCAGAATTCCCCACGCTTCATATCTGGGCAGGGTCTGTCCCTCCTCCTGCAGGTGATGTCTGACCACATGTTTGCCTTCAGCAAGAATCATGTTAGGTTGGATTAGCCAGAATCCCCCCCACTCCTGAGGTTTCCTCTCAGTAACCCCCCATCCACTGAGCCCACCTACCCCTTGGCTATAATGTCCCCACTTTTCCAGGCTGTGCTTGGAGTCGAGCCCACGTCTCTCTCCCAAGACAAAAGCCCATCCCAGTGGTCTCACACCTCCTGAGATGGCCCTGAGTAAACTCTGCCTCACCAACTTGGACAAATGTCAGGAATCATTTTGTCTTTAACACACATATTTATAAACATACGTACTCATACACAGATACACACATATGTACATACACATACACTTACACAGATACACACAGATATACATACACACATATCTATATATACATATGTGCTCATACAGATACACACATACACACATTAATATACAAATAAGGTATGACAATTAAGTTTGCAAACTCATCCTAGTAAAAGGGCTACATGCCTTGTTGCTGAATATCACTACCGTCACCTTCGAAGTACTCCCCTTGGGAAGCTGTGCACCGCCACCAGCGCCTAGTCCACCCTTCAAAGCAATTTTGGAACTCTTTCTGGAATGGCCATCAGAGCTGTCGTCGTATTACCCTTGATGTCCTGAATGTCATCAAAATGTCTTCCTTTCAATATTTCCTTTATCTTCGGGTAAAGAAAGAAGTCACTGGGGGCCAGATCAGGTGAGTAGGGAGGGGGTTCTAACACAGTCATTTGTTGACTGGCTAAAAGCGCCCTCACAGACAGTGCCGTGTGGGCTGGTGCATTGTCGTGATGCGAGGGCCATGAGTTGTTGGCGAAAAGCTCTGGTCGTCTAACTTTTTCATATAGCCGTTTCAGCACTTCCAAATAGTAAACTTGGTCAACTGTTTGTCCAGTTGGTACAAATTCATAATGAATAATCTCTCTGACATCAAAAATGGTTAGCAACATTGTTTTGCCTCTTGATTTGGACTGATGGAACTTTTTGGTCGTGGAGAATTGGCTGACTTTCATTGTGCACTTTGACGCTTTGTTTCAGGGTCGTATTGGAGCACCCATGTTTCATCACCAGTAATAACATGGCCCAAAACATCACCTTGCCTCGGCAAACTTTGACTCTCCTTTGCTTTTGTTTATCAGTGAGATCCTTTGGGACCGTTTTTGCACACACTTTTCTCATGCCTAGATTTTCCGTTAAGATTTTCCTGTTTCTCTATCGATGTTTCCTTGGTCTGCTATGCTTCTCAGTCTGCCAATCGTTTTGACACACAATTCGGTGAATTTTTGCAATATTTCATCAGTTCTGCTCATTGCTGGCCGCCCTGACCTCTCTTTATCAGTGATACATTCTCTCCCCTCAGAAAAATGTTTAAGGCATTTGTACACTGCCCTTTTCTTCATGGCGTTATCCCCATAAACTTGGACTAACATGTCCCTGGTGTCACTTCCACTCTTGACAAGTTTAACAAGAAATTTAATGTTTGTTTGTTGCTCTAACTAAAACTCAGACATTCTCATGACAGCACATAAAAACACATAACAACAATAATGAATGCCACTCAGCAAGACACCACCGCACGTCGACACGAACACAGCTGTGAGACACTGACATACCAAGGTTATGAACCCCTACTGAGCCGTTTGTACAGTGCACAGTGGCAAGTTCACAAACTTTATTGTCACCCCATGCATACATATACTCACACACACACATATACACATACATGCAAGCATGCACACATACATGCATACACACATAAATACATACACACATACATACACATACACACACTTTTCCTGGGGCTCCCAGGCAGTCCTCTCGCTGTCTTCCTCATCCCTGAACAGTGTGGCCTGTGCTGGGGGCATGGGCGGTTAGCTGTAAGTCTATGCACCATGGGGGGGTCTGGACCAAGTGGCCAGGTTGGGGGCACAGCACACAGCCCTCTGGCCTGAGTGGCACCCATTCCTCCATGCTCTGTTGCAGGAGCCAGGTCCCGGGCCCCCCACGCTCAGTCCCACCCATGCGCCCTCCTCCCCGACTCTCCCCACTCCCCTGTGCCCACTCTCCTACATGCCCCACCCCACTCACTCTCGTTCATGCAGGAGCGGTACAGCACCTTTGCCTTCTGCACCGCCGGCCGGTCCTTGCTGGTGGAATTCTCCAGCACGCCTGTGGGCCAAGGAGAAGGCTGGACAGAGGTCTAGGCGGCTGGGGGCCAGGTCAAAGATCTCCACTCAGAGCGAGGTGGTCTCTCTGTCCTGGCCGGGCCTTTATCCCAGGGCTCCCCCTCCCCTGTGCACACTGGGCAGAGGGCTCAGCAGGCTGTCCCCATGGCCCCCGCAGTCCTCTTGTGGGGCAGACACACAGCCTCACCAGTTGCATCCCCCCGGTGGTGGCCAGCTCACCTTTGAGGATGACCTCCAGCTTGTCCCGCAGGATGTCAAAGACGCTGTACCGGGAGTTGGTCTCAGGGATCACATGGCGCCACAGCCAGCCCCCGCACGCGTACTGGTAGAAGTCGTCACACGGTTCCTGGGACAGGTCCATGTTCTGGAGAATCCTGGCGGCTGCTCATCCCCAGGGTTGGCAAGGAAGAAGGGGGACCCAGTTGTGGATGCCCGGTGGGCTGTCCAATATTCAATTGTAGCTGTGTGCCCTTGGGAGTGTTATTCACCCTCCTTGAACCTCCGTGGGCTCAGAAGCAGGGGATTCAACTTCTAAGGCCGCCATGTCTCAGCACATGGCCTTGAACCCCACGACCTCTCCGATCCTCCACGTCTTCCTCTGCAGACCCAGGAAGCCAGCGGTCTGACAAGAGTGCCGAGGGGACGGACCGAGACCGCAGGCTCACGGGAAGGGCTCTGGGAGCTCCCAGCTGGGCCTTCTGCCCAGAGTCTGTCCTGGGGACGGCGCGAGGGGCACTCTCACTCTCACCATGAGGGGGGTGCTTTGTCTTAGAGGGCATGGCTTTGCCCCAGAACCCTGAGCATGCAGGGCCATGGGAGCCCGTTCCTGGCTGAGTGCTCTCAGGGCAGGTGGGGGGCTGCCCCCTGGGCCCCCCTTGCCTTCTGATCCTCTTGGCTGGGACCTCACAGGAATCACCACCATAAGCACCCGCAGCCCCATTGTGGGTAGTAAGACCATATTTCTGAGTTTTTTCATTAGTGAGTCCTCACTAGTAAATTCAGAAGAGACCCTGGGGTCAGGTGAGGACAGGGAGCTGAGCAGGTGGGGTATCGGGAGGTGTATGTGTGACAAATGGGAGCAGAACTCGTTTCCTCCACCTACTGCAGAGTCCCCAACGGCCTGCAGGGCCAGGGCCGCCAGCCCACCGGCAGCAACGCCCTTGGCCTTGGGCAGGGCCTGTGCCAGCATCACGGAGCCCGCAGCCCCAGGCGGGGTGGTGGGAGGCGCAGAGGGCGGGGCTTACCTGCGATCACACAACCAGGGGTGGTGCAGATGTCGCCCTCCTCCAGCTCCTTGACGGCTGCAGGCAAGGAGCAGAGTGAGCACGTGGATTGGCCGTGGCACAGGTGAGGTGGGTGGGCCAGGACAGGGGTGGGGCCTGCCCTCCACACCACCCCCAGACCCCGTGGACCGTCCAGCCTGGGGTCCTGAGGGCCAGTCCGGAGGGCTGTCACATGGTGCCCCAGGCATGAAGCCTTCAATGTGGGTGAACCTCATTCCATCTTGACCCCTACAGTGACCTGGGCACCCCTTTATACCCTTTGCTTCCACTGACCCTGCAGCTGCCCCAGGACCGCAGGGCAGAAGCTGGCCATGGTGCCCTCCTGCTGTCTCTCCGGCTCTCACTTCACCAGGGGCCAGCTCCTCCAGGCAGCCTGCCTGGGCTGCCTGGCTCTGCACACCCCCTACCAGCTGGTGGTGCAAATGAGTGCCTGCAGGGCTCAGAAGCAGCGCCTGAGTCTCGGGGACAGTGTGACTTGTGCGATGGCTGCATCCCTACCACTGTCCTCTGTTCCCAAGGGATTCTGGGTGTCCCGGGCAGGGCCCTACCTGCTGCTGAACACTCTGGGCCTGTTGTGAACCTGGCCTGGCTGTGGGCTCCCAGCCCCTCTGCCGAAGGCCCAGCCCAGCCCAGCCAGATGGAGGCCCTGTTCCCGCCCCTGCTTTGGTGTGCTGGATGGCGGGCAGGCTACCTCGGGGATGTCGGTCTACAGCAATCTCCTCTTCCTGTGAGAAGCAAAGCCGGCTAGTAAGGAGTGGCAGCTGCTTCCCTAGGGAGAGATAGTCTCAGCTCTGGCCTCCAGCTGGGGCAACGTGGGACAGCACAGCCATTCTCCTGCACCCTGAGGCTCCCTGCATGGTCCTCCCTCTCCACCCCCACCCCCCCACCCAGTGAGGGCTGGTCACCAGGGAACCCCCACACAGGGACCCCAGCAGAACTCATCTCCGACCTCCCCTGGCTTGCCAGCCACTCCCAGGTCCTCCCCGCCTGGGCCTCTTATGACAGGGGCCCGGAGGGCTCTTGAGACAGGACCTCCTGCCCCCAGAAAAGTCCCCCTGCCTCCCTGTCCCATCTCGCGCAGAATGGGCAGCTCCTGAGGTCCTACTGCAGCAGGAACAACAGGCTTGTTTAGGGGAAAGGATGTCCTGGGGCGGGGGGTCACTGTCAGACCCCCTGGCCGCCCTCAGCTCCATTGTGTGCTGAAGATGCACAGCCATCCTGCCTTCATCCCTGTTCTACACAGGCGGGTGGGGAAGGGACACTGCTTGGTCGGTCAGCATCAGGACCCTCTGGGCTGGGCTGTCACCTCTACCTGGAGGAGGGTGAGGGCGGACAAGGAGCAAGGTGGAGGGAAGCGTAGAATCAGGTCGTGGGAGGGGCACGCCAGGCCTGGCCACCTTCCGGTCTGGCTGTGGCTGAATTTCCCCACCGAGAGGCGTGGGCACCTGGCAGGAAGGAGGGATGGGGACAGGGCTTGTCTGGCTCAGGGATGTGGGCAGGGCTGGGTCCTGGTTCAGCTCTGGCCACAGAGTCTTCAGAGGGTGTGGGCAGCTCGGAAACGTGGGGCACTCCCTGGGGTCACCGCCATTTGCAGGAATGTTATGAAACGTGTGGCCTGGGGTGGGAGGGACAGGTGTGTCTCCTCCAGTGCTTGGTGGCTGCTCTTCCCATTTATCATGTGCTCATCCACGATACCTACACCTGCCGATTATTGTCCGCCAGCCTGGCCCTGGGCCTTGGAGACACACAGAGCCTGACACAGGCCGGGCCCTCCAGGAGCCCTCAGTGCAGTGGAAAGGGGTAAAAAGCGCTGCGCGATACATACATGGAGGCAAAGCTGAGCTTCAGAGGGGAGGACAGTCCACAGGTCAGAAACGGGAGAGGTGGTAAGTAGGCGCCAAGTCCCTGCACTGCCTGCCAATCTCAGCAGCCCAGGGCCTGGGGACAAGAGACTAGATCTGGGAACTCAAAGGGCCTCCCCTTCCCCTGCCTCAGTGAGTGGATGAGGACAAAGAGATGACAAGGGTGAGGAGGAGTTCTGCTTCTGAGGAGGACGAAGAATGTGGGAACAATTGGTGCTCCTGCCCTAACACGCAGCTGGAGACACTGCATGCAGAGTTTGTAGAAAGCCAGTGAGGGGGCTGAGGACACAAAGAAACCTAAATGGATGGAATTCCACAGAAGGATGAGCCCTCGCAGGGGAGAAGGAACCTGTGGCAGCTTTCACCTGGCCTGGCAGGGGGAGGGGCAGACTGAAGCTGGAAGAACTTGTCACAAGCCTTTTGCACCTGCCTATGGGCTGGCGTGAGGGTCACAGAGTGCTTCTGCAGCCACCCGCCAGGCCTCACAGGGCCTCCCCTGAGTGCATGGTGGGGCTGCCTGAAGACAGGAGCAGGGCAAGAAAGCTGGGAGTTGGGGGTGGCCAGATGGCACAGGTAGTTAAAGGGCCAGCTCTGAGCAATAGGGTTGCAGGTTTGATTCCCACGTGGGCCAGTGAGCTGTGTCCTCTGCAACTAGACTGAAGACAACAACTTGAGCTGAGCTGTAGCTGAGCCGTCGGTAGGCAGCTGGATGCCTCAGTTGATTAGAGTGTGTGCACTTAACAACAAGGTTGCCGGTTCGACTTCTGCATGGGATGGTGGGCTGCATCCTTCCCACCACTGCCCCGCAACTAGATTGAAAATGGCGATTGGACTTGGAGCTGAGCTGCGCCCTCCACAGTTAAGATTGAAGAACAACGACTTGATTTGGAGCTGATGGGTTCTGGAAAAAACACACTGTTCCCCAATAAAGTTAAAAAGAAAAGAAAGAAATAAAGCTGGGAGCAATCCTCTCATATGAAGAATCAGGAAAATAAGACCCACAATCAAGAAAAAAAACCCAAACAGCCTAAAGAATTGACTCACAAGTGACCAGGTGTCAGAGTCAGTAGACAAGTTGTTTAAAATGGCTATAATTAAGTGAAGGGGTCTTGTACAGAAGATAGAAATATATATTGATATGTGATACATTTACCAGATAAATGGAAACTCTAAAAAAAGAACTGACTTTAAATGCAATACAAGAAGTGAAGATTTTATACATTTAATGGCACAGTGATTACTGCTAACAAAGAATTAAATGTTAATATATGTAGGTCCATAGAAATTATCCAAAGTGAAACATAAAGAAAAAGGACAAAAAAAAAAACCTGACCTGAGATAAACATCTACAAACCCCCAGAGCTGACATTATAGTTAATGGTGAGAGACTGGGTCATTTCCCGAAGACAGGGACTATTTAACATCATACTGGAGGTCCTGCTAGTTCAATAAGACAAGAAAAGGAAATAAAAGGTATACAGGGCCGGCCGAGTGGTGTGTTGGTTAGGAGTTGGCTTGGGACGCCAGTTCTGAGCATCAGAGCCAAGGTTCGGATCCCACATGAGGATGCTGCGCCCTCTACAGCTAAGGTGGTGAACAACAGCTCGACCTGGAGCTGGGCTGCCGTGAGTCCCTGGCAACAGTGGGGCTGGCTGGCAGCTGGTGTGAGCCTTCATAAGCTGCTGTGAGCCACAGTGAGCGGCTGTCCAATGGCCAGCAAGCGACTGCCTCACCCAGGAAGAGCGCAATGATCACAGTACCAACATGGGCCAGTGAAGCGATGTCCTCCACAACTAGACTGAAGAACAAAAGGACAACAACTTGTTCCCCTTCGCCAGTTCCCCAACGCTGTTCCCCTCCCCCAATTCCCCAATAAAATCTTTAAAAAAAAAAAGGTATACAAAAAAAGTAATAAAACTCTCTCTGTTTGCAGATGACATGATCATCCATGTAGAAAATCCCAAAGACTCAAACAAAAAGAACTCCTAGAACTAATAAGATATTATAGCAGGTGGCAGGACACAAGGTTAATATACAAAGTGAATCTCTTTCCTATGTATCAGCAATGAATAATTGGAATTTGATATTATAAAAACACCATTTATAATAGCACCTAAGCATGAAAAAGTTAGGTGTAACTCTAACAAAATATGTACAGGACCTCTATGTAGAAAACTACCAAACACCAGTGGGAAAAAAAATCAAGTCTCTAAAGAAATGGAGAGCTATTCTGTGTTCATGGATTGGAAGACAATTTTATAAAGGTGCCAGTTATTCCTAACTTGGATCTATAGATTCATAATAATCCCAATCAAAATCTCAGCAAGCCTTTTTGTAGATATTGACCAAATGATTCTCAAGTGGCCTAGAATAGGCAACACAATGATGAAGAATAGAAGTTGCGAGGCACACATGACTGATTTCAATAACCGTAAGTCTACATGTAGTCAAGGCAGCAGAACATAGACTAAAGGACAGACACATAGATCAGCGGAACAGAACAAAGAGCCCAGAAACCGACCTGCACAAATATCACCAACTGATGACAAAGGCAATTCAATGGAGAAAGGACAGTCATTCCATAAGAATTTCCAATAGGACAACTGCACATCCATATACAAAACAAACCGAAAGCCTCAGACACAGACCTTACACCTCACACAAAAAATAACTTAGAATGAGCCACAGACACAAATATAGCATGCAAAGCTATAACACTTCTTGAAGAAAACACAGGAGAAAATCTACATGGCCTCAGCCTTGGTGTTGACTTTGAAAATATAACACAAATAGCACAATCCATGAAAGAAAAAATTGGTAAGTTAAACTTGATTAAAATTAAAAACTTCTACTCTGGGAAAGACTTGTGAAGAGAATGAAAAGATGAGTGACAAACTGAGACAACATATCTGCAAACATATATCTGAAAAAACTCTTGTATCCAGAATGGACAAAGAACTCTTGAAACTCAACAATGAGAAAAGAAACATTCCAATTAAAAATGGGCAAAGATATGGAAAGACACGGCACCCCAGAAAAGACACAGTTGGAAAGTAAACATCCAGTCAAAGTTTCATTCATCACCATATATTTGACCCCCTTTACCCACTCCCCCCGTCCCCTCCTTTTCCTCTGGTGACCACCAATCTTTAGTCTGTATCTATGAGTTTATTTTCATTTGTTTTGTTAGTCCATTTGTTACTTTCTGTCTTGTATCCCATAATGAGTGAAATCATACAATGCTGTCCTTTTCCACCTGACTTATTTCACTTAGCATAATATTCTCAAGATCCGTTCTTATTGCAAATGGCAGTATTTCATGTTTTTTATAGCTGAGTAATATTCGTGTGTGTGTGTGTGTGTGTGTGTGTGTGTGTGTGTGAGACATCTTTACCCATTCATCCATCAATGGACACTTAGGTTATTTCATGTCTTGGATATTGTAAATAATATTGCTGTGAACATAGGGGTACATATATCTTTATGACTAAGTGTTTTCACAGTTTTTGGATAAATACCCATGGGTGGATTGCTGGGTCATAAGGTCGTTCTATTTTTAACTTTTTTTTTTTTTGAGGGCAGTGTCCCTGGCCCTCATATGTGGCACCTGAACTGGGGCTGCTGGCTTCCCAAGCCAGTGCTTAACCACCGCGCCACTCGGCCGGCCCTATTTTTAACTTTTTGAGGAGCCTCTGCACTGCCTTCCATAGCGGCTGCACCCATTACACTCCCCCCATCAGTGCACGAGGGTCCCTTTTTCTCCACATCCTCGCCAACGCTTGTTATCTCTTGTCTTTTTGATGACAGCCATTCTAACCAGTGTGAGGTGGTATCTCATTGTGGCTTTGACAGCAAAACTATATTTAGAAATTGAAAGTAAATTAAAGACACGTCGGATGAAACCTGAGAGAATGTTTCTGCATCACGCATGTACTACAAGGAATCCTGAAGACCTATCTTCACACAGAAAGAACATGAGACCAGTTGGAGGCCCAGGTTGGTGGGAAGGAATGACTAGCATCGGAAGGGACAAATAAGGGTAAACTGGGTGAATAACGTGCTGTGGAGGCCTAAGCAATGCTTCTCACCCAGTTTGTTTCCAGTCTAGTCAGGCACATCAAGAACAAATGACCCAAAAAGGTGTAACTAGGGCACTGTGTTGTACACCTGAAACTAATAAAAAAAAGAATGTTTATTTCACAATAAAAGAATTAAAACAAAAACAAAAACAAATTACCCAAACTGAAGAGGTTCGCACCGCCTCCATGCTTGCATCTCTTTCGGATTGTCTCCATGCGTTCCCAGCACAGGCTGCCACAGCCTCTGGGTTGGGGGAATTCCTAAGTTCATCAGGAGCTAAGGCTCCAGCTGCCTGAGGGTACAGTGGGCTGGCTCTTGAGGCCACGTTTCCCAAAGCGACACAGGCGAGAGAGTCATGTTTTCCACCCTGCCCTTTACCTTATGCTGCCTCATTTAATTGTCACAAGACGCGTGTGCAAGTCACTATCTCCATTTTGTTGACGAGAAAGCTGACAGGGAGGTGGGGTGATGCACCCAAGTCACCAGGAGTGGCCGTGTTTGGATTCCTAGTCCCCACATTCTCCTTCCAAACCTTTGCTCTTCCAAGCATGAGAGAAAGCAGGAAAGCAAAGCCCTTTGGACACAAAGGCTGAGCAGAAATTAAGGCTTCCTCCACTGAGAAGGTAGGGTCGACAGGAAACATGACCAACAGACCCCACACAAGGATATTTATCTCCCTCATTATTTCAGAAGGAACTAGCTTTCCCGACTACCCAGCTGAGATGGAATTTGCCCCATGTTCTTACATGTTCGCTTGACTAACTTCTGTAATATGCAAATTATTTTCAAATAGCCTCTACGTTAAAAAATAATTTTGACATTTCCTCTGAAAGGTTTGTTCTCTTTTAAAGGTTGGCCTTGATTTAAACAACTTGTGTTTTCTGTCTCTGTCTCTCTCCTCTTCCTGTCTCTCTCTCTCTCTCAAAACACAAGAAAGAGGGCAATGAAGAAGCGTGTCGGGTGGAAAGTAGCATCACCCCCAGGAAATGTGTAACCACAGGCTGGCTGTCATGCAGGTGTGGGCTGTGAGTGCAGAGACCACGTGCCCAGGACACCTGGAGCTGAGAAGTTCATTCCAAGCAGTTCTCGGCTGATAAGACCTCAGGTGCCAAGGGAATCAAACACACATATTCTGCAGAGGAAACTTGCTCAGCCCTGGTAACACAGGATTCCCACAGGTAAAGCCAATTAGAACATGAATTCACATCTATGAAAAGACAAGCTTCCCGGAGTGAGAAACAACAAACAGGCTAGAACCACAAGGGTTTCATATTTGGGGATTATCTGACACCGGTGTATGGAAGTTGGCATCAGGGGCTCCAAATCTCGACCCCTGTCTGCATTCAGGCCTTTGCCACGTGGCTTCTCTGCTATGGGTTTACCACTGAGGCCTGCTTGGCCAATAGGATGAGGGGAGGAGGATGTATTTCCGTTAGGCACGTAGGTCCTAAGAGGCCTGTGTGCTTTGCCTTGTCCTCTGGGGCTTCTGCTGGGAGAGGGACATGCCCAGGCCTGCTTGCTTGTCCTCGTGGAATGAAAAAATGCACATGGAACAGAGCTGCCCCAGCTGAGGCTGACCCAGATCAGCTGACTCCAGTCCACCTAGGATGCATCTCATGATAAACAGCTGTAGTTTTAAGTCCCTGAGTGGGTAGTTTGTTAAGCAGCAATAGCTAGCAGATATAGAAAATAACCTGAGTAGTTTGGAATACTGAAAGAAATAAAAGAACAGAAAACAAGGGCAAGAAACACTTTTAAAAGAAGCAATTTGAAAATCAACTGAAAATTCTAGAAACAAAGTATAGTGACTGAGATTAAATTTTAAAAAATCCAAAAGCAGGGGAGAGATTCAGTGAATTGAAGTGTAGTTCTGAAGAATTTATCCAGAATGCAGGACAGAGATGGAAACTTCCCCAAAAGACACGGAAGAAAGAGAAAATTTGATCATATATGTAAGCAGGATTTTTGAAGGGAAGAATAGAGATAATGTGGAAGACACAATATTCAAAAAGATAGTGGCTACAATTTTTCAAACTGAGTGTTTTTAATGATTAGTTGCGGGAATCACAACAGACCCAAAGTGGAACTAAGAAAAGGAACTTCATAACTAGACACCTCATGGAATACTAAAGACAAAGAGAAACAGATCAGAGGGAAAGAAATTTAACCTGAAAAAAGAATTACAGTTATATTGTACCAGATTTCTGAACAGCAGTAATGGAAGTGAGAAGAAGACAGTGAAACTAAATCCTGAAGCTATTGAGAGAAAACAACTAAGCCCAGAATTGTTTAACCTGTTAAAATTATTAAATTTGTTAAAGTGTCACTGAAGGATGAGTAGTACTGGGCTGTCGGAAAAGTCATGACGTATTTTTTTGAGGGCAGTGTCACTGGCCCTCACATGTGGGATCCGAACCAGGGCCGCCGGCGTCCCAAGCCAGCTCTTTACCACCGCGCCACTCGGCCGGCCCAATAAAGTCTTTTGTTTGTTTGTTTGTTTTTTTGAGGGCAGTGTCACTGGCCCTCACATGTGGGACCCGAACCGGGGCCGCTGGCTTCCCAAGCCAGCGCTTAACCACTGCGCCACTCTGCCGGCCCTAAAGTCATTTTTAAATAAACAAAAACTAAGAGTTTACTGCTGAGTGCTTGTTATAGTACAGATCCAGAGGTCTTACCCTGTAAGATTCTTTGGTCCCACCCAGGTTGAGGCCTGTTATGGTCTGAATGTTTGTGTCCTCCCCCTAATTCATATATTGAAGCCCCAAACCCCAAATGTATTTGGAGAGAGGGCCTGGGATAAAGCTTAAATGAGATCACAAGGGCCGGGCTCTTAGAAGAGGGAGCCGCCCCAGACCGCTCTCCGTGCCGCGTGAGCACAAGGCAGGAAGGCGGCCCTCTGCAAGCCCAGAAGAGAGACCTGCCCAGGAACTGAGCTGGCCAGGACCTTGATCCTGGACGTCTTCCTTCCAGAACTGTGAGAAAATACGTTTCGCTTGCTTAAGTCACCCAGGCTGTGGTATTTTCTTACATCAGCCCAAGCAGACTGAGGGCCCAAGGCCTGGATTTTAACAATTGCCTTGGTTACTCTGATTACCAAGCAAGTTCTGCAAACGCTGTCTTAAAGCAACGCTTCCCAAATTTCAGTGCAGGTGAATTACCCCGGGACGAAATAAATGCAGGTTCTCATCCAGCAGCCTGGGCGGGGGCTAAGTTTCTGAATCTCTAATAAGCTCCCAGGTGCCGCCAGCACCTCTGCTCCATGGGCCACACTTTGAATATGTGTACTTCAGAAAGAAGAAAAGTTATTTCATAAGGATTGCCTGAGGTATAAGACCGACGATGAGCAAAAAAAAAATTGACTAGGATGTGGGAAAATCTAAATTCACATTGACTGTATTGAATAATGTTGGCTACGTGTAGTAGATGAAAAATTTAAAAACCAAATCCATAACCACAATAACACGTGATTGGGAGGGAGATGGGGAAGAGAAACTGTTCTAAATGCTTGTGTCATTTGGGAGAAATGTGGAGACACTGATTAGCTGAATACTTTAGCAAGTTAATATGCATATAGAAATGTAAGGGAGACTACTTCTGCTTTCTGCTCAGGACATCAAAAGCCACAGTAGACTGCCATTCCCATCCTAACAAGAAAAATCCAGATAATCTACAGAAATCACAACTTTCTTGGAGCACATCTAGGACCTGAGGTCAGAAGGCAACCATGAAAACAGTCTCAGAGAGTGACAAGTCCCTCCCAGGAGAGACAGGACACATTTACTACATCACCTGTGTGAGGACCCAGGAATAAGAGGTGGGCACCATACAAGTAGGAAGAAATCAGGTAACATTGTAACAGATTCTTAAAGGTCAAGTGTGAGTTAGCTTGCCAGCTTGGAACAGCTGGGGCTCCCACACGAGAGGATTTCTGACTCACAAGATCTTTCCATGGGACTTTATCAGGCGCCAATGAGAAAGACTGTGGACAGGTCTCAGGAGATCATCGAGAGGCCCCTTGGTGGTACAGGCATAGACAAGAGGCTCTTCCTGCTTGTCCGGACCTCCTCTTGTAGGAAGCAAGAGCTTTAGGGCACTGGCTAAGGGTGCTGAACAATGTCACCCCCGGGGACCAGGCAGAAACCCACTGCTCTGTAGGAGGGTGAGAAGTAAAGATCTTCTAGGGCCGGCCGAGTGGCGCGGTGGTGAAGCGCTGGCTTGGGACGCCAGCGGCCCCGGTTTGGATCCCACATATAAGGGCCAGTGACACTGCCCTCAAAAACAAAAAACCAAAAAACAAACAAACAAAAAGAAGTAAAGATCTTCCCAGGGGAGAGGGACAGGAGACTGCTGTGGTTCCCGGATCTTAGGCTGACATAAAGCTGAGGTCTGCTGCCACCACGGGAGGGGCAGGAAACTTGGGGAGAAGGCAGTTTGACGGGCACAGGGACCAGGGGCCAGGCAGCCCTGCTCCAGCCTGGGCACAGCAGGCTGGAGTCTGAGACTGGACCAGGGCACGGGGCCCCACCCCAGCAGGAGCCCAGCACCGAGGTGACCAAGAGTGAAAACGAAGCCCCAAACCAGCTAGCTCCTGACGAGACTAATTCAATCCTGCACACGAACAGACTGACAGAAGAACAGGCGTGTAAATACTGTTTACCTCAGTCTCTACTCTTCCTTTCATCACGTCCAGCATTCAGTAAAAATGTGTGAGACACATGCATGCAAAAGCAAGAAAAAAACAACCCACTGCCATAAGATAAAGCAATCAATAGAACTAGACTCAGAGATACCCCAGAGATTGGTTCTATCAGAGAAGGACTTTAAAATAACTGATTAATATGGTAAAGACTCCAATGGAAAAGGTGGATAACATGCATGAACAAATAAGAAATTTCAGCAAAGAGATGGAAACTACAAAAAAGAGTCACACAAAAATATCAGAAATTAGAAGCACACGGTTAGAGGTGAAGAATTTCTTCGGTTGACCAGCATACTGGATACAACTGAGGAAAGAGACAGTGAACCCAAAGACTAATTAGAGTCAAACTCTTTAAACTGTATCACAAAGAATAAAAGAGTGAACAGAAACTGAACAGAGCACCCAAATACTGTGGGATAACACAAACCATCCAACAGATGTGTGTGGAGTCCCAGGAAGAGAGAAATACCTGTATCGTGAGGGTGGGGCTGAAGGAGCTAAATCTGCCTTCTAGTCGGGAAGTCAGTAACAATACTGATAGTGGGTCAATGACAACATCCGATATTCTGTTATTAGACCTGATCATAAATAGCACCATAGACTTTTTTTCTAAGTATTATTGATGTATTAAATCATTGAACACCCAGGTGAGCCTCTAGCATTGTACTATGTTATGTTCCATTATATAGATAAGGAAACTGAGGCACAGAGGTGAGAAGGAAACCTTCCAAGGTCGCACAGCTGGGATGTGGGGGAGCTGGCCGGCCCAGCCAGGCTGTCAGATTGAGGAGCCTGCGTGATAACCACAGCCTTAAAATGTGTCCTCATGACCTGACACTGATACTGCAGAGAGAAGATCCAAGACCAGGCCTAGAACTCGAGAGGACACTCCTATATTTTTCTGTAAGGGGCCAGATAGTTCAGAATTTTAGGCTTGTGGTCCAAACACAAACTGTCTTGCCTGTTCATTTAGCTCTTGTAGCATGAAAACATCCATAGACAATATATAAATGAACGGTGTAGTTGTGTGCCAATAAAACTTTATTTACAAAAACAGGCAGTGGGCCGGATTTGCAGGCCTCTGCACTAGACAAGGAACATGGCAGGAGTGCAGGTATGGGACTGTATTTGCCACTGTAATTTTTATAAAAACATTTGATTTTCTGAAAAGGATTGCTCTATAACTTTTTTTTTTTTTTTTGGAGGGCAGTGTCAGTGGCCCTCATATGTGGGACCCGAACCGGGGCCGCTGGCTTCCCAAGCCACTTGGCCGGCCCTCTGTGACTTTTAAAATACCAAATATTAAAACAAAAAAAACCCCTAAGCTAACCATGAAAAGGATAGAAATATCAAACTTCCAAGCTAGGTGAGGGAAAGTGGAGTGAAAAATAATAGATCAATCCAAAAGAAGGCAAGAAAAGAGGAAAAAGAGGCAAAAGAAGCAAAAAAGAACACAATAGGAAAAACATACATTTCGGTCATCACAGCGAAAGGCTTCCAGGTAAAAGACAGATGAAGACCAGCTATACCCTGCTGCAAAAGACACAGCTAAAGCTAAAGACACAAAATTTCAACAAAAAAGGAAAGGAAAAATAGACAAAGCAAATGCTAATGAGTATTTATGTATTACAGTCAGATCAGGCAAAGGAGAATTGAAAACAAAACAGAATTTAAGGCAAAAAGAATTGCTAAGATAGAAAGAGTCAGAACATAATTATATATAGTGGTAGATATACTAGTTCTAAAATACTTTTCACATGATAATATAGCCTTACAGTAGGTAAACTGATACTTGACTACATACAAGGAAAAGTGGTAGTTCTCTAGTGCAAGGTTTTAACACACGCATCCATCAATAATAGAAAGATCAAGAAAATGAAAAAAACAAACCCAGAAGATTTGGTTAATCTAATGGATCTCTCTCTCTCTCTCTCTCTCTCTCTCTCTCTATATATATATATATATATATATATATATATATATATATATATATATATATATATCTCCATGTCCATCTGCATCTCCATCTCTGTATCTCCGCTTCCAATAGTTAGTGATTGGCTGTCTTCCACAGGCACACCCTGATTATTTATAAAACCATGCGTTAGCCCTTAAACGAGCCTCAGCAAATATCAAAGGATCAATCATATCACATAAACCATGGTTTCTGACAACAATGCAATTAAGTTACTGTAGAAACCAGTTTAGAAAAAGGTAATGAAACACATCTCCATGCATCTGCAAATAACAATAACAAAGATTTCTAAATCACTCATGAATCAATAAAAATTCATAGTGGAAATGAGAAAATATTTAGAAATAAATAATAACACTGCATATAAGGCTGTCCATGAGCTCAGCCAGGACCTGAGGCTGAGAATGGCTGCGTGGTCATTTTTGGGGAGTCTGGCACAGGAGTCCTGACTGTGGAGCCCTGGCAGAGACCCCACTTGTATTTGGGGGATGGTGAAGAGGGGAAGGCAGGCTGGGCAGGGAGGGTCCCGCCTGTTGGGGTATGCTCTGTGCGTCACACTACCCAGGAGAGGATGGGGCCCCCTTGTACCCCACAGCTGGGGTGAGTGGGGTCCGCCCTGTTGGAAGCCTCTAAGTTGGGTGTTTGTAGCCTGGGGAGCCCTGAACAGAGGTTCCCTGGGGCCTGGGCTTCCCAGGGCTCTCTCTGCAGTAAGTGATCCGTTCTCTGCCCAGTGCCCATGGAGGTGGCAGAGCCCATCTACCCTGGCAGGAGCCCAGGAGGGGCCAGAGAGCACAGCAGCTGGTACCTGGTCAGGCTGAGAGCAGCCCTAGGGGGCGGGAGGGGGGTAGGGGTGGGGTTTGGGGGGTGCCCACCACATCCACAGGCTGTACTCACTTCAGGTTCATAGAAACAGCCTTGCCCAGAGACGCATGGAGGTCCCACCGCCCGACAGAAGGCTTGGGCCAGTGAGGGAACATTCTAGTAACAAAGCCTGTGCTGCCCGATTCTCGAGGGCGCAGAGGGGCGAGTGCTTCTGTAGATTCCCCTGAGTCTTGAGCCCTGGGCCCAGGGGAAGGGCAACCCAGCACCTGCCGGCCTGCAGGTGTACGCCTGATGGTCACGCGCCCACCCCACTCCCGGGGGGCACAGCTGGGACTTGACCCGGGATGCCTGGTGCCCAGGTGTATGCACGTGAGCCCCGGACCCGAGCGTGACGGGCCGGCTCCTCCACGTGGCCCTGGGGGGCGGTGTTCCTGCAGGGCAGCCCTGGACTCGCCCCCGTCTCTCCGGGACCCCAGCCCGGCTCCCTCCCATCATCTTGCCACAAGAGAGCCTGTCCGGGAAGCCACCAGGCCAGGGCAGAGGATGCCAGAGGTCCTTCCCGTAGGTGGCCATGGCAGCGGAGTGCGGGCTCCTGCTGCTGGGCCGGCCCGGAGGGGCGGGGGGCCGGCGGGTTCAGAGGCTGCAGACACAGCCCCGCTCCAGCCCTGGCGTGGGCAGAGCCTCCGGGAAGGGGCCCGGAGCCCCCGCAGGCCAGTGACCCCCTCTGGGGCCCGCAGCACCGCCCTGCCGTCTCCAGTGCCACCCCGCGCGCCCCACCTGCCAAGGCTGGCTCCTCCCGGGGGGTGGGCACGAATCCCTCCGCGGGGCAGTGAGCTGGCTGGTGGGGCTCCTTCACTCACCTTTGCTCTGGGCGTAGAGGAGGCCCAGGGCCACCAGGGCGCCTGTCACCAGGAGCAGCAGGAGCAGCAGCACGCCCTCCAGGGAGCCTGGGCGCTTCTGCCCCGAGGCGCCGGCGATCTCCACCATCCCCACGGGGCTCTGGGCTTCCCCAGCACCAAGTCTCTAAAGGGGGACGGTGCACAGCTGAGCAACCCCAAGGCCAAGGGCAGGGAAGTGCCCACCCAGGGCAGGGAAGAGGCGGCGTGGGCTTCTGAGTTCCTGTCCGAAGCTGGTTGGGAGCAGTGTTGTGTTCTTTTGGGGGTGCTCAGCCCCTCTCTCCTTTGCCAGATATACAGCTGGCCCTGGAGCCTGTCTCAGGGCTTTCCACACCTGCCTGGGTTGGAGTCTCCGAGTGCCCGGAGGCCCCTGGAGCGGGGGGAGGCCCAGCCTGCTGGCCCTGGTGGCAGTCTCTTCCGGAGGCTTGTTCTCCAAGCCCACTCTCTGGCAGGGGGTGGTTTGGGGACCCCTGCTCACAACTTGGCGTCCACATGCCAGCCCCAGCCCAGCTCTCTGTGTTTGTCGAGGGACCACTGCAGTGGAGCCTGCCTGGGGCACACTCACATGCATGCACACACCCACATGCACACTCAAGCACATGCATGTAAGCATATGCATGTGCTCCTTTGTGTGTGTGGCACATGTGTGTGTGCACCCCCCTTTGCTGGCACGCAGAACCCTATCCCTGAAAGCTGCTTAGGCACCTGGGCAGCAGCTGGCTGTTGTCCTCACACCCGATGTCTGTGCCCGGTGCCCAGCCTGGCACAAGGCGGGGCTGGCAGTCTAGGAGAAGCCTGAGGAGACAGACCCAGTTTTGCCATCGGCAGGTAACGTCCGGCTGTGGAGACCACCCAGGGCTGGCGTAGATGTTCTGACCGGCCCACCCCGGAGGGCCTGCCCATGTTCCGTTCCCACTCACAGGGGATCTTAGATGGGTCTTAGCTCTCTGGGCACCACCTGCCACATGCCCCCCCCCCTTAGAGAAGGCAGGCCTGCTCCGATCTCAGGGCCTCCGGCGCCCCATCACCTCTCATGGTGTCCCCTGCCATCCTCCCTTCCCCAGATCACTGCCTGCTGCCTGGCACTCCCCGGAAGTCCCTGCTTAAGGCCAATCCCAGTGAGGCGAGGCCTTCCCTAGGCTCCAAATTCTTCAGCACAGCCTGATTTCGGCTTCACCACCAGACATATGCCCCTTATTTCTATATCCATTTCCATCTCCCCCTCAGGAACGTCATCCCCAGGGGCTCCATCTGCCTGGACCCCAGCACCTAGACTGGTGCCTACCACCCCAAGGCATCAACCAACATTTGTTGAGTGAAAGAATGAATGGTGAATGAATGCAGTTGGACAGGTCCAGACTGTGTTACTTTAATGGGGACGAATTCACTCACTCATCCCGGGAATCCGCTTTTCTGCCCTGCTGACTGCCGGGGACTCACATGACAAAAAGGCACATACACCATAAAACCCTTCAAATGCAAACTTTCTGCTAGAAAAGTAGCAGGGGTGCCGCCAAGGTCTTCACCTGCAGCCTCTCCAGGCTATTGTGGCCGGCCGAGTGGCGCGGTGGTTGAGAGCTGGCTTGGGACGCCAGCGGCCCCGGTTTGGATCCCACGTATGAGGGCCAATGACACTGCCCTCTAAAAAAAAAAAAAGTGGCTGGAAGACAGGGGTCCTTATAGGAGAACTAGGCCCCGGTCGGGAGCTACCTGCCCCAGGTGAAACTGCACATAAAATGCCTTACCGCCTCCTCCCCCCTCCCCCCGCAGTAAATTGGGCTGGGTGCTTAGAGGGTGTTCTCAGGGTATTGTCCAGGAGCTGGCCAGGCAGGCAGGCCCCTCGCTTAGCTCACCTTCGTCACTCAGGGAATGTGTGTCACCCCCAGGCAAACAGGTCTCCGCTGGCTGGGTCAGGATGTCCTAGAGTTTTGGTGTGCCCGGGTCAGGTGGGAGGGGCTCCCAGGGGCAGGAGAGCAGTGACTGCAGGGGGCTAAGTGAGGCTGGTGCCGGCTTCGGCTTCCGGTTCCGGGCCTCCTTTGTGATGTAGGCATGGGTTCCCTGGGTGCTGTGACCCTCTCCTCATTACAGTCAGTGAGTTCCATCTGGGTTGGCGTGGGGGGAGGGGTCAGAGAGCAGGCCCTGACTCCCTAAGTGGGTGTCCCTTCCCGGGCCTCTGGCCCTGCCAACACTTTGACCCCTCAGTCCAAAGGGCCACAGGGGCTGCTGGGAAGAAAGGCCAGAGCCTTCGCCCACCCTGCCCACCTTGCCTGAACGTTCGGACCAGAGAACCATGTTGGCTGGTGCTGGGGTTTGCAAAGGCCCCCACCGTGGGGTTCCTTTCCCTTAAGTCTCCAGTGAGGGTGCTGTGTTCTGGGGGCCTTGCCAGGTGTTGGGGAAATGGGGGTTCCAGCTTATTATAATATGGGGTGGGGGGCCGGCCGAGTGGCGCATTGGTTAAGCGCTGGTTTTGGGATGCCAGCGGCGCCGGTTCGGATCCCACATGAGGGCCAGTGACACTGCCCTCTACAGCTAACAACAGCTCCACCTGGAGCTGGGCTGTGCGAGCCCCGGTGATGGTGTGGGCTGCAGCCCCTGCTGCAATGGGCTGCCATAAGCTACAGTGAGTGGCCCGCAGCCAGTGTGAGCGGCTGGCAGCCAAGCGTGAGCTGCCAATAGCCGCGGTGAGCGACATCCAGAGGCCAGCGACTGATCTGCCTCATCCGGGAAGAGCGCAATGACGATACCAACAGTGAAGCAACATCCTCTGCAACTAGACTGAAGAAAAGACAGCAACTTGTCTGTTCCCCTTCCCCGATTCCCCAATGCTGTTCCCCTCCACCAATTCCCCAATAAAATCTTTAAAAAAAAAAAAATGGGGTGGGGCTTGCCAGGAAGGGTCCCCACCCAGAGACACGCACATTCAGCTAGCATGGGGCTCAGTCGCCTGCCTCTGCCCCTGAGGACTCCAGGCTCATACCCTAATCCCCAGGGGGCTGGAAGCCCTGGCTGGCGGAGTGGGAGAGGAACTTCTGGGCTTGGCAGGTGCCCCATATTGTGAATCAGCCTCCTCAGCCCCGCTGACGGGCTGACCAGGCCCATCAGAACCGGCTCCCTTCTCCAGACCTGACCCTTACCAGTTCCCTTCTGCTTCCGTTTCAGAATCCTGTGAATGAGTGGCCCCCCGAGGCCCTGGGGCTCTCTTAGGGTGTCTAGTGGAGCTGGGCCACAGAGCCAGGGGTTGTGGCAAACAGCCCGAGGGCTGCCTGCTCCCCAGAAGGCCTGTGCTGGGTCCTGTTGGAAGCATGTGGTCCCTGTTCAGGTGGCCTCAGGTTAAACCAAGGCCTGGGTGGCAGCACTGTGCGGGCTCAGATCCCCGACACCACCCCCAGAGCCCAGGAAATGCTCTCCTTGGCCCCCTGGCTGTCTCCCAGCAGCCCCATCGGAAGGTCCAGAAACCCACCCACTGCTGCACGCGGTGACAGTGCAGTCATGGCGGCACCAGGACTGTCCCGTGCTGCGGACCCTCCCAAGTGTCCTGGGCCACTTATGGGGAGACAAGGACCCGCTGGGGTCTCTGACGGCTTAGCTCAGTCACAGCCAGTCAGAGGAGTCCATGGGGGCCCTGAAGGTCCCCACGTCTCAAAGCCTCAGGGCTGGTGTCGCGCAAAGCCAAACACACACTGGGTCCTGCATGTGGCATGGTTACGACATCAGCTGCACTTACAAATCTTCACCAAGTTTCTTATGACGGGGAAAGGAATGGGACCCTGAAACTAGGAAAGGGGCTGTGTGGTATAGCTCAGGTTAAGCTGAGAACCTTGAACTCTCAAGTCCTCTGAACCCCTCTTCCCAATGGAAGTGGCTTGTCCTCCACTGTCTGGGGAGACCAGCTTTTTCTCGTTACAAACCTGTGAGAACCTCCCGTGGGTTGGGGCCTAGAAAGTGGATGTCCATCCTACTCAACCGTTCCCCCCACTAGCTGTTGACTCTAGACTCATAAGTAGGGTCGGATCTCAGCATGCTGGGGGCTGGGGTCATGTGCAAAGGCTAAGCCAGGAGAAAATAGCATATGCACCCCACTAACTGCAGGAGTTCATTAGCTTGCACTGAGAAACCTGGGAATTCCATGTGGGAATGGAGTCTACGAGTGTGGGACCAAGGCGGAGTGAACACAGCACTAGGCTAGCTCGGTGGACATGGGGACACCTGTCAGAGATGCCGAAGTGACTCCAATGGCTCGCCTGGTGAATGAAATCTGGACTCGCTGGTGGTCCACATTAGTGGACATGCCTGGAGGGATTTCAGAGGCCCAAGGAGAGAGCATGTTGGAGTGGACTGATTCTGTGTGACCAGTGCACTCCAAGACAGCCCCCACGAGGGTGGCAGGCCTTATTGCTGCGATACACCACAGGAACACACTTAAGAATTCTGAATCGTCCTTGCATTCCGGGTACTCTGCTCATGCTGTGCTATCCCCCTTTTTTTTTTTGAGGGCAGTGTCACTGGCCCTCATAAGTGGGGCCCGAACCGGGGCCGCTGGCTTCCCAAGCCAGCGCTTAACCACCGTGCCACTCAGCCAGCCCACTGTGCTATCCTTTAAATGTGCCATTGGACTTGCCTTTGTTGGTGTTTCACTTAGGATTTGGAACTGGTAGTTGATACATGAACTTGGCTGTGGCTCTCACTTGGTGATTATACTTTCTTTGAAAAAGAACTTGGGAGCCTTTCTTCTTGGCTATGGAGAAGCTCAGCGTGGACCGGAGTGGCCTGTTCTGGCTGCTGGATTTCCCCGACGCCACCAGCATCTGGGCCTGCTCCGCGGGGAGCTCCTTCACGACCTTCTCTTTCCCTCCATGGTAACTGTCCTGTGGAAGCTTTAAGTCTCTGCTGGGTTCTGTTTAGTTAAGCAGTATTTTCCTAGGAACTAATCCATTTTACCCAGGCCTTCAAATGTGCCCCCACTGAGTTGAGAAAAATAGTCTCTTACGATTCTTTCAGATTCTTCTGTATCTGTTACTTTGTCCTTGTCACTGTTACAAATTTTGTGCTTGTCATGTAAGTGCCTAACACTAAGCTTTGGGTTGCCATTTCAGAAGACATCCATCTCAAAGAAACACATTGCCAGCTTGCAAAACCACCAGATAAGGAACCAGGCCGCCCTCACACAAGAAGTTCCTCTTTCAGAAAACCCTGGGAACCCAGATAACAGACTGCCTAGGTGACCTGCTTCTCGTCTCTAATTCTTTTTTATGCTCCAAATTAGCCCATAATGAAGGATCCTACAAAACCCAACAACCCACTCGAGGCCCTTATAAAGGCAGAGCCTCGGGTCCGAGTGCTCTGTGCTCTCTCTGCCCTTGACCTTCTGTGGCCCCAGGTGAGCTGTGCACCCTCCAGGAACTGAGTAATAAACGTTGTTCTTCAAAATTCCCTGATGGCTTTTGCGGAGGTGTGTCCTGACATCACACCAGGCACAACACTGGCTCCAAAAAGGGACACGTCTGCGGGGCTCCCCACAGGCAGCACAGGCCCAGTTGAGGGCCCCAGGCATTCCTAGCCGAGAGCATCACTATCAATAGGCTGGGATGTCACAATGTCTTTGTACTTTTCCCTTCTTTCTTGCTTGCAATTGGCTCGTCTATTTTGTCATATTTTTGAATAATCATATTTTGGATTTAGTAGTGCTTCCATTTTTCCATTCCTAGTTTACTCACTCCTGTTTTTATCTTTATGAATTCCTGCCTCCTGATGTCATTTGCGTGCCTGAGCAATGGGAACACTCGGGGCCCAACCCACCCCTGGCACTGCGGCCGTACCCCGTGTGTGCTTCCGACTGGTTTTGTTACTATTTTTCCAAGATTCTGCAATTCCAGATTTGATTCCCTTTGGACCCAAGAGTTGTTTCACTCTTGGAATTAAAAAAAATTAATTTATAGCTTTATTGTCAAGATTGGCTAATGCAACCTTACCATATCATTACCATTTTCTCAAAAAGCTAGTATGTGGTGACTTTGTGAAACGCAGGTGCAGCTTCTCTTCTCAGATAAGAGTCTGATTTTCATCAGTCTGTCCCACCTTAGCCTTCTGCTCCAGAAGCCGTCCAGGGCCTGCTAACTTTGTGTACTTGAGTGCCATGGTGTGAGGTTGGGATAACCATCAGCCATCTCATGTATCTGCAGACAGCGGAAGTGGGACTGTCCCCTGAAACAGGCTGGGGCTGGAGGGGAGGGCGTGGGGCAGGGCAGACTTTTCTGGGGAGCTGGGGAACCCGCTCCAAGCTGGGAGCCCGGGTGTGGCTCCTCGACAGCCCACTAACTTGATTGTGACTGTATGAATCGTTGGAACTTTCTAGCCTCAGCTTCTTTGCCAATGGGACGAGGCTACTTCACAGGGTATCCAGGTAGAAAGAGAAAGCAATAACTTTCTCTGTTTGGCATGGTCCCCAAGGCCATGGGCAATGGGCTCCCCAGAAGAACCTGAAAGCACGGTCTTGGCCGGGTGGTCTGGCTGAGGAATTTGGTCCTTGGGGGGCCCATGTGCGGCAGGAGCCAGGCCTGAGGCTCAGGCCAGTGTCAAAGTCCACTTCGCAGGGAAGGGCTTCCTGGGTGGCACCATCTCCCCAGGGCCACCGGGGATCGGCCTTCATCCTGTCCAACCTGAAGGTCCAAAACCAGGGGCCAAGAACTGGGGCTGCTTCTCAAGAGGCCCCAGCTTCGGGGACCAGGTTGGCCCTGCAGCAAGGGGCTGAGCCTCCCAAGACAGTCACATTCCAGGCCAGTGGGATCCTCTCTGCTCTCCAAGGCTGGTTGTCCAACAATGACCCACCCCATGGCTAGGAAGGCTGGGGGGGGGGGCAGGGTGAGCACCTCCCTGATTTGGGGGTGGGGTGCACTCCAGGGTCTGGACATCGGATGAGAATGACAGGGTGGCCCTGTGACTGGGCCTGGGGAGTACAGGGTCAGTGGAGCCGGCAACCAGAGGTCGCCTCCCTCCGGATTCTTGCTTTCAGCTTCTTCAGGCCACCATGCGCAGGGTCCATGAGGAGGCCGCTTTCTGCTGCTGTCCAGGCCTCTGCATAGCGCTGCTCCTCCAGGCAGCGCTGCCCATGGCACAGGAACACACGGGTGGTGGGGTCCCGGCCCGGCCGTTCCCACAGGCTGCTCTGGGCTGGGCTGGGCGCCAGCTTGAGGGCCTGGGCGAAGGCCCGTGCAGCCCTGGCCTCGTCTCCGAGGCTCAGGAGCAGGCGGCCCCTGGAGCACAAGTCCTCCGCTCTCATCCGGAGGTCACAGTCCCCCGTACCTTCCCGGAGGACACGGTCCAAGTCCCCGAGTGCCCGGCCAAACTCCTGCAGCTCAGTCAGGCAGGTGGCCCGCAGGCGCAGGTGACGCGCCCTGCCACCACTAGCCAGGACGGCCAGCGAGCAGTAGCCCAGTGCCTGGCAGGGCTGCCCTGAGTTCAGGAGGGCGCTGGCTTCCTGGGCTGCGGTCTGCAGGGGAGAGACAGACGGAGTGCGGGTCAGAACACTGCAGTCCCTCACCAGCCCTGCACACTGGCCTTTGTGAGGAGGGCGCCCCTCCCCGCAATCCCACCACCAGAAGCTCTGCAGCTGCTGGCCTTGCCTCCTCTCCTCCGGGCTCCTCCCCACTGCTTCCATCACTAGGGTGACCTCCTCCCTGTGCAGTCACCTCCCCGCAGGTCCCTGTGATGGGCCCCTGTCCTGGCCGCCCTCCCGGGGCTGCCCCACCCTGGGGACAGCAGCAAACCCTGTCCCTGCCAGCCTGGTCCTTGAGCCCAAGGTCAGGAGGGGCCTGTGCGCACTGGTGGGCTTCTCGCTGTGGTCCCGCAGAGCGCCAGGGTTGGGGAGACGGCGCGCCCCCCGCCAGCCTCTGCCGGCACCCCCGGGCGCTGGGGCCCCCCGGGCGCGCCCAGGCTCTCCTCTCCGCTGGGCGTGGCTGAAGCGCCCCGCTAACCGCCTCTCCGGGCGGCCTGTGGCTAGGTCCGCGGGCCTCCTGTGGCTCCTGGAGCCCCCGCGGCGGCTCCCCCTGCAGCGCCGGCCTCCCCGCGGTGCCCCTCGGGCTGCGCCCGTGACCGCCGCCCGCCGTGTCGCCGGGGAGGCACCGAGCGCCCACTCAGCGGGGCGCGCGGGGCGCGCGGGAGGCCGGGTCCGGTGCTGGCGGCTCCTTCCCGGGCGCCATCGCTCCGGTTTCCCAGCAGAGCGGCAGCGCACAGGGAGAGCGCGGCGGCCTGGGACCCGGCTGCGTGGCGCCGACCCGCGGCTCGGCCTCGCAGACGCAGCGCCCGCCGGATGGGCTCCGCGCGACCCGGGGTCGGGGGGGAGCCGCCAGCCGGGCGGTGCGGAGCCGCCGGAAGCGGGGCCCGACCACTTCCGGCTCACTTCCGGGTAGGCCCGCGTCGCCGGGCAACGGCCGCGCGTGGCGCGTCTTCTCCCGGAAGCGGAAGGCAGTCGACGGGCGGAGGGGCCCAGAGCCTCCGTGCTGCAGACCCCGCCCAGGCCCCTCCCCCGGGGTCCCGGGCTCTGCGGCCCCCCGGATACTGATGCCACTCGCTCCTCGGTTCCCTGAGCCCCAGGGTAGCCGTGCCCTCTGCACCGCCCACTGCCCGTGGCTCCATCTGCCCTGACGCCCGCGTGGCCATTCCTCTGTTACCCCCTCGCTGAAATGTAGCGTGGACCGCGACGGAGAGCCCACGGGCGCCGTGCGCAGAGCTGCAGAAGGCGGCGAGAGCGCGCAGGCCGCGCAGGGCGCCGTGGCGAGGCGCCCGGACCCCAGCGCGCTGGGCTTGGCCGGCGGTGCCTTCACCTCCCTCCCCTCAAAAGGCTAAATTCAGGGCCGGCCTCTCCTGCCCCCCGCCGTGTCCGGCCGCCAGCCAGTGAGCGGGGCACAAAGCGGTCCCCCAGGCTCCCCGCGGCCCCCGCCCCACGTGCGCCTTCGCCCCGCCTGCGCCAGGAACCTGCCCCCGCGCAGCCCTCCCCACGGCAGAGCCACTGAGCCCCTTCCTTGAACATTCGGAGCTGCGCCTGTGCCCGTCTGTCACCCCCAGGGCCCCCCCACTACCCTCTGCCCTGCTCTGGGGTCTTCCCGACATTGACACTCTCTGAAGTGAATGCCCCGCTGTCTCCCCTGAGGTTCTGGGCCTACAGGGCAGCGCTGTGGTAGGTGCTCGTACATTCTTATCAGATCAACAGTGGAAGGAACTATCAGCCAGCCAAAGAGGCAGCAACCCAGCCCATCCCTTCAGGGGCCCGCAGCTCGCCACCTGCAGGAACCCACCGCCCCACTCGTGCCCTCGAGGGGAGGGACGCGCCTCTCCTGGCCGGACCTGGGGCTGGGTGGGCTTCCTGCAAGAGCAGGTGCTCCTGGCGGGCTTGGCCCGGCTCTGAGGAGGCGGCCCCCTCCCCACTCCCCCACCCAAGTCATCTGTGGCTTATATACCTCATGCAAAGAAGCGAGAAGGTCAGGGGGTTCTCAGGGCTTGGGATGGCTAGACCTGGGCGCCTCCTGCGTGCGCCCCCACCCACTCCACACCCAAGTGAAATCAGCACAGAGGGAGTGCAGAGCTGCCCTGAGCCCTGGGTGCTGGGGCGGGGGGCTGGGTGGGGCTCCATGGGGCGCTGTGCACACCTGGGCGAGGCGCTGCTGCTCCGAGGTGTCCAGGAGACGCAGCAGGAAGCCGAGGTCCCCGGCATCCGTCTCTGCCAGGCCCTGCAGATCCCGCGCAGCGGCTGGCACGTCTCCTTTCTTGAGCCTGAGCAGGCCCTGCCGGGCCTGGGCTGCCTCCGACGGTGGCGTGGGGTCCAGGATTTTTTGCAGACGAGTGCCAGCCTCCTCATGGCGACCTGTCAGGGATTTGGGAAGGAAGAGTCAGGGTAGGGCTGGGGCTGGGGCTCGGGGCAGGGAGCTGGGACTCGCCTCAGCTGCTCCGGGAAGCCTGCCGCAGCCGTTCCTGCTCTGCGTTGCCTTGGGGAGCAGCAGGCGGATGGAGGGCTCAGCCCCGGGAGGAGGAGCCTGGAGCAGAGGGACATAGTGGCACCATGCTGGTCACATGGACTCGCCTGCTACCAGTACTCCCACCTGGGTTGGTCACGAGAGTCCGTGACCCCATGGCCGGGCAGCACAGTCTGAGCCCCTCACTGTAGTGAGCAGGACAACAGGGGGTGGGAGCAGCCCCCGGGGCCCCCTGAATGCCTTGGTGGGGACACCTCACAGGCTTGGAGGTGACAATGACAGGCCAGGGAAATGCAGGCTGCACAGAGTCCTCCCCTTTCAAGTTAGTGCTGAAACATGGTAAGGATTTTGCAGGAAAGGCTGACAGTGTGGCACTTAAGACAATCCCGCGGGAATGGGGCCTGGGGCCTGGTCAATATCTGCTGAATAAGCTCTCAAGTTGCTGAGGAGACCTGACGTTGGAGCCTTGTCTGAAGCCCCAAATCACTTCTTCATTTCTCTTCCCTACAGGCAAAGTCACATAGGTGACCGAGAGCCAGAGACACGTCCACGACAGGCCCACGCAGGGAGCAGGTCTCAGGAACTAGGATTTGGGGCGGAAGCCACCAAGTCCAGGACCTCATTCTCCCGTTTTACAGAAGAGCCTCCAGGGGTAAGAGGAGCTGGGACAGACACCACGCTGCCCACGCCTGGGCCCACGCATACCCACGGCAATGAGCACGTCTGCCAGGAGGATGTGCCAGCTCAGCTGCCCGGCATCGATTCGGATCAGTGCCTCCCCCGTGGCAAGGAGGCTCTGGACATCCCCGTCGCTGAGGGGGGCCCTGGCGTCTGACAGCTGGCTCAGCAGGGCCCGGCAGCGGGAGGACAGGCCCTGCGTGATGAGGGCCTGGGCCTCTGGCTTCAGAGAGCGGATCTCAGGGACCGCCACGCGGGGGTCGAGCTTCAGAGCCGAGAAGATGTCGTCCACGGCCTCCTGTAAGGGGACAGGGCAGGATGGGTGGCAGAAGTCGTCCCAGCTGGATATTTGTCAAGCGTTTGTCCTCCCAGTGTCTGGGTGTTGGGGACACCAGGAAGGGTAGACAGCCCAGTCCCTTCCCTCCCACAAATGGGGGGGGCGGTAATCAGCCAAAATGAGGGCCTACCTGGTGAGCGATACAGGACAAAGCAGGGGACACTGTGGTACATGTGTCAGAACTCTGGAAGGGACAGAGGGACTGGAACCAGAAGGTTCGCACCGCTATGGCACAGAAGGAGGGCTTGAGTTGGCACCTGCAGGGCAGTGAGCTTGCAGATGGGACAGCCGGGCTGAGCATGCAGCTTGGGGACAGGAGGCGGGAGGGGTCCCGAGGCCCTGACTCGTGGAAGCACAGGACAGCCTTGGAGGTCGGTGAGTCATTTGTATCTGACCTCGGACCTGGCCAGCAGTCGGGAACCATGAGTCATCTGCAGGTTTTCTACTTGTCTTTTTTTTTTTGGTGCCTTTGTTTCTACCTTCTTTTGAGTCAACTGAATAATTTTAGTATTTTCTTTAATCCCTCCATTGGTCATTTAACTTTGCCTCTTAATATTTTTTAGCAGTTGCCCTACAGATTACATGTATCTTTAACTTACCACAGTGTACGTGGAGTGAATAAAGTACCACTTTGTGGAGGACGTAAGAACCACATGGTACATCTCACTCACCCCCACCCGTTCTGATATAGATAGCTTCATTCAAAGAAATTCACACAAGGAATAAATGTATTCTTTTGTATTTAAATATGCTCCTTATTTCTTCCAGCAGAGAATTTCCATCGGGTGTCAAATCTTTTCAACTTCATCCACGTTCACATTTCATCTGCTGGCGATGAGTTTCTTCAGCTTTTGTTTGCCTGAAAATGTCTTTAATTTCACTCCTATTTTTGAAGGGCATTTCAACTGGACAGGGACTTCTGGGTAACAGTTTTCCCTTCAGTGCCCCAATCCCAGTCTTCTGGCTTCCATGGCCTCCGTGACAAGTCAGTTGTGCCGACTCTGCTGTGCTGGTTGTGACATTTCTCTTTCCCTCCAGCTGCTTTTGCAATGTTCTCTTTACCTTCAGTTTTCAGGAATCTGACCAAAGTGTGCCTAGTGTGGTTCTCTTCATGGTCATCACATATCGGTGCCTATGTATGTGAAGAAATGATGGTGGAGAGCTCCCCAAGAATCTCAGCAACCCCAAAGATGATGACTGTGCAGAGAACCACAGCTGGACACACGTTGGCTATATATGCATATCTCCCATTCTCTCTCCTCTGGGACTCCAATTATACATACGCTGCAATGCCTGCCATTGTCCCAGAGGCCACTGAAGTTCTCATTAAAAAAAAAAAAATCCCTTTTTCCTTCTGTTCTTCAGATTGGGTAATTTATATTGGCCCATCCTTAATTTTACTGACCCTTTCTTTGGAGTTTCCAATCAGCTGTTTAGCGTGTCAGTACATGTTAAATTTTAGGTATACTTTTTGGTTCCAGAATTTCTATTTCATTCTTCTTTACAGTTCCCATTCCTCTGCTGGAATTCCCCATCTGTTCACTCACTATGACAAGTTTTTCCTTTAAGTCCTTCACATGTTTATCATTGCTGCGTTAATGCTTTTGCTAAGCCCAATATCTGAGCCACCTCGAGGTCTGTTTGTATGGAGTGCTTATTTTCCTGACTATTGGTCACGTTTTCCTGGTTCTCTGTGTGTCTCGCAGTTTTCACTGTGCTGGGCTTTGTGGCTGGTCTGTTGTGGAGAGTGGATTACGTTGTTGCCCTGTAAAGGGCGGGAAGTTAGATCACTGTGGATCGTTTTGGCCTTTCCAGTCTTGGTTTTGTTCCTTGTGGGGGCAGGTCCACTTCAGTTTTGAACTTAACTCTAGGGATGACCTTTAGTTTAGGGTGTGGCCTTTACTTAGGGCGTGGTCTCCAGACTGCCCAAGGTGTTCAGAAAGGTCTCTGCTCTGGCTGAGTCAGAGCTCCAAAGTCTCCCAGACCTGCCTGACCCTGGGGTTGCCATTGAGCTGTCAGCCCCGGCACCGGTTAGCTCTGCTGTCCCCTGTGTCTTGCCATCACATGCAGCCCAGCCCTCAGACAAGGATGGATCCACTGGGAATTCCATGAGGACGTCCCTCCTCCGAGTGGTCCCCTCTTGTCCTTTGCCCTTCCTCAGCAGCGGAACTCTGCCCTCTCGGCTCAGCAAGTCCACCTCCTTGTGCAGTGGCGACAGGAGAGGCTCCCAGGCAGAAAGGCAGGTTAGCGTGGGGCTCACCTCATGTGGCTTCCCTTCTCTTGGGGGTCACAGACCCCCACTGCCTGCTGCCTAAGGCCTGAAGACAGTTGTCATATTTTATCCAGCTATTTGTTTCCAGCAGCCCTAAACCAGTTACTCCCGCCTAGACAGGTGCCCAGGTGTGTTTCAAGTCTGGGATGAAGTTCTCCTGGTGCAGGTACGTAGGGACTCTGGTCTTGGAGACACAGAGCCCTGAGGTGGGCTGCTAGAAGGACGGTCCTCTCTGACCTTTCTACACCGTGTCTGTAGTGCTGGCCACTGGTGACCCTGGATTGGCTGGTCACCTTCTCAGGGAAAAAGCCCAATTCTGTGTTGGCTCGTTGGAGTCCCAGCTGCCATGTCCATTACAGACAAGACACCAGGCTGAGTCTGGCGACATTGGGCAGGAGGAAGGTCACGGGTTTGAACCCTGCTCCCACCCTCACTCCCACGTCCTGACTCTCGGCATCCAGGCTGACTTTCCCTGCCACACATCCTGTGGCCCTGCATAGAGTGGGAGGGAGACGTTTCTGAGGCACCTCCGGAGGTGCTGCTGGCATGTTGAGGGCACCCAGGGCCAGGGTTCTAAGGACCCCCCTGCAGTAGGGGCCCTCCTGGCCGAATCCCTTCTCAGTGTAATGGGCTTGTCCCTGCACAGGAAGAGGCTTGCAGAGGGCTGGGCTCCAACCACATGTGCGCCCAGGCTGGGACAGGCATCAGGCTGCCAGCGCCCTTGGGGGGAACACACACATCCTGCCGGAGGAGCACGCACCGCCTCAAGAAGCTCTGTGTCAGTGGCGGCTTGCATTGTTTACTTTGCCTCCTAGGCCTCCAGCCCTTAAGCAAATTAAGGAACCTGGTGGCAGGTTGCCCCTGGGCTGCTCTTTTATCCACCAAAGCATCAGGCACACAGCCAATTTCTGTCACTCATCAGTGACTGCTCTTGGCTGAGAAGTGCCCTTGTCTGGTGCTGCTCAGCTCTGCTGCCTCTGGGCACATCTTCTCTGTGCTAAGTACCGGCCCGAGGTCCGGCCGTGGACCCCTCCCGCCCTGCCCCTGCAGTGACCATCCGAATCCACAGGCCCTGTGCAGACAGCTCAGGGAGGCACCCAAAGTGGCAGCCGGGGCCTGTTAGCCCTGAGGATTTGGATATCCATCCATGCTGACCGAGGCTGGGAGGCACGAGGACTCTTCGGATGAAAGGAAAAGACTCCCCAAAGCCAAGGATGAGCTCCAGGGCAGGTGGGGTTTTGATGGGCGTCTCACAGAGGACAGCCTGGCCCTGCCCACTCTGCCCGCCACAGGGGGTTAGAAGGAAGGCAGCGCCTCCCCCAACGCACGCCCAGCCCACCTGCCCCGTCCCAGGTTGCGGGGGCGGTACCTCCTGCTGGTCCAGGGCCAGGCGCAGCAGTGCCCGTCCGCACAGCGCCTGCACGTTCCCTGGCTCGGCCCGCAGCACAGAGTTGAAGTCAAATATGGCCGTCTTTTTCTGGCCCAGGAGTCCGTAGCAGCGGGCACGCGCGAGCAGGGACTCGTTTGCCTGACTCCCTGGAGGAAGCGGTGTGTGGTGTCAGGACCATTTGCTGACTACAAATGGGCACCAGTGGGCACAGTGCATCTGTCTTCATCCAGCATTCACTGAGCCCATCCTGGCGCCTGGTGGCGGGGAGAAGCAGAGGACGCATGAGCTCAGGGAGCTCACAGGCCACTCACAGGCACCAGGACACATGGGGGGCAGCCCGGGTTGACCTTGGGCACTGGCAGTCCAACTAGGACGGGTGGCATCTGGGAGAGCTGACAGACAATCAGAAGGGGCTTCCGGGAGGAGGGGGCAGTGCAGTTGCATCTAAGGTGAGGGGCTGGGAGGAGGAAGGGTCCTCAGGGCTGGGCATGGAATGGCTGCAAGCATGAAGGTGCCAGGAGGGTAGGAAGGAGCACTCCGAATTCTGGGCACAGGATGTCCCTCCCAGAGAGGTCGCCTCTGCAGTGCTCCTTCTGGGGGTATGTCCGGTGGTAGACACAGGGCACCACGCTTTGGGCTCTGCAGGACTTGGGGTCATGTCCCCTTCCCAGCTAACGTGCTCCAGGCACCGACTTGGCTGCTGAAAACTACTTTCCTTAATCCTCACTCCCCACCCCACAGGGTCTCCGGCACCTCACTTGGAGAAGAGGGGAGAGACGAGGTGCCCAGTAAGTGCACAGCCAGGGGTCCAACACCATTCGGATCCGAAGTCCATACTTTGAATCCCACGCACCCCAGGAGTTTGCTGTGCATACTTGGGAACGTCCCTTCAAGTCACTTTGCAACGCTCTGGACAGGCCTCTGCCTGGGACCCGGGTGGGGGCCAGCGGGCTGGCTGCGTGAGCGCAAGGCCAGGTGCACACAGACACACAATAGCGAGACGCCCCTCGCTTCTGCCAGGAAGTGCTTGGGAGCTGGGCCCTCCCCTCCCCCGGCTGGAAAGAGAGGAGCTGAGGTGGGCAAAGGGCCTCAGCTGCCCCCCTCGTCAGGGCCCAGGATGTGGGAAGGCCCAGCCCCTCTCCCGGGCTTTAGCACGCTCACCTGGACTGCCAGGGCCTGGGTGCAAGACGCCCTCAGTGAGTGGCCCATTCCCTGTCCACCCAATGGGTGTTCCCGGGTGAGCACGCGCCCTGGTCCCCCCCATCCAGCATGACAGAGGCTCCGCATGGCCCCGGTATCTGGCACAGGATGGGAGCCCTGTGGGTGGGCGGGCAGCTCCTACCTGCAGCGAAGATGGCCAGGGAGAGGTAGGCGATGGCTTCCCTGGTGGGGGCCTCGCCCTCGGCCCTGCCTTGCCGCGCCCGCAGGATGGCCAGGGCCCGCGTATGGCAGTGGCACCGCAGCAGCTGCCGGTCCTCATCACGGAAGACATCCAGGGTGGGCTGGAGACAGGCTGTATCCCCAGACTGGACCACCTTCTTCACCAGCTGCAGGGGCAGGGAAGTCACCACCGTTTCCCCTGTGCCTTGTGTGCCGCCCATTCCACTCCCATGCTCCTTGGAGGCCACGGCTCACAGGGGCATAGCTCATTGGATGTGGCTCAGGAGGCCGTGGCCCGTGGAGGCGTGGCCCACGGGGGCAAGGCTCGCGGGGGCGTGGCTCCTGGGATGTGGTTCACGGACCCTGTGCACAGCGTGTCCCCAGCATGGAACACAGGGAAGACAGGGGTCCGGGAGTTGTGAGCGACCCTCTGGCCTGCTCCTTTCTACTTTGTGGCGTGGGGGTTGGGGTCCTAGTGTCCCTGAGCCTTGCCTCCTTCTCTGTGACATGGAGGTGGAAATCTTGATTGATGGGTCCACTTTCCGCAGGTCCAAATGTAAAGTGCGAGTAAAGGAGACTTTCAAATCATAAAGTGACAGGGCACCGGGAGTCCTTCAGAAGGTGCTGAGCAAATGCTCTGGGACCAGTGCCGCTCTGGGTGGAGTGAGTCCCAGAATGGACATGACCTTGGCACTCAGAGGGGCTCGATGCTGCCGCTGCTAGCTGCTCGCTGACGACACAGGTCCCAAAAGCGCCCTTCCCCCATCTATAAGGCCCGGTGCAGGGAGACCAGACACCCGAACCAGGCCAGAGGGAAGGAGGACACTGACAGGCCACAGTGCCTGCCTCACAGCCCCACGTCTCCCCTGGGACGCAGCCTTCTGATCCCGTTCCAACAGGAAGCCTCATAACACCTGAGGGAGGTGAACGTCCGCTTTTCCTGGGAGCAGAGGGGTCTGGGAGGGGGCAAGGCGAGCAGGGCCTGAGGGCCTGGGGCCCTCCACCGTCCCCTCTCCCTGGGGCAGAGTCACATCCAAGCCAAGTTTACATGGGAGATTTGGGACAAAGCTCCGTCTCCACTCAACTCTTGGCCCTTTTTCTCCATAACACAACGAAAGCAAATCTGGAGTGCCAACGGTATACTGGAGGCCTGCTGGGCCCCGGGGCACCTGCTCCGGCTCATTCCTATGACCACCGACAAGACCAGGGCACAGATGCGGAGCTGAGAGGTGAGGGATCTGCCAGAGGGAGCCTGGGGCTGGGACAAGCCGTGCCTGCTCAGTGAGCAGAGTGAGGGGCCACGAGGCCCCATGCCCTCCATAGAGCTGGGGCCCATTTCTGCCTGCCCTGCTGTGGCCCACCGACCTCACCTGGTTGGCGTCGTAGAAGAATCCCCTTCGAAGCTGCAGCAGGGCCAGTCGCGCCAGCACAGGGGCCGCCTGGGGCCTCCGGGACAGGGCCACCAGCAGTGCCTTGTGGGCCTCGTCCAGGCGGCCCAGGCGGTACAGCGCATCGGCCACCAGGAGGCGTGGAGCTTCATCCTCCACATCCAGCTCCATCAGGAACATGGCCAGCTGGTACACACCTTGGGCGTCCCTGCAGAAAGAGCGCTGGGGGGGTGCCGGCCACAGGCAAATCCTGTCTGTGTGCCTGGCCGAGGCAGCTCCCCTCCCGCTGGACTGCAGAGGCCCGGGTGCTGTGGGAGGACCCTCGGCCCTCACCCCTTTCTATCCCCCGCCACCCTGTGGGGCAGGCATCTCACAGATGGGGAATGAGGTGTGTGCCTACCCTGGGCCAACCCTGCTTTAGGTTCCTTTTCTGCAAAGACAGGATAACCATACGGGCTTCAGAGACCGGCGTAGGCAGAGTGAGGGAACACGGTCACCGGTTATGTTGCTGGTGCCCTGGGAATGGGAATGAACTCCCACTGGGAGAAAGGGCCAATTCCCAGAGAGAACAAATATGAAGGGCCCCAACCACACACACATGAAAATTTCTCTCCACCAGCAATCAAAGCAATGCAAATCAAGCAACCAGGGGACAGAGGGTGTGTGTGTGTGTGTGTGTGTGTGTGAGTGTGTGTGTGATCACACACGCCTCTCAGGAAGCCCCCAGCTCCGGGATTGAGCTTTGCCACCTCTGGGCAATCAGAAGAGTGCAAATGAAAGCAGCTGCCAGCTCACCACTGGGCTGGCAATGAGCTTGCAAAGGAACCTCAGGGCTGGGTGTGGGTCACATGGCAGGAGGGCAGCTCCCGAAGTCAAGGACCTGACAGGGGCCGCACTCCCTGACCGGGACACCCCCTCTGACTCCATCTTATGGGACGTTTCCCCAGGGTGGTTATCGCTAAGAGCAGCTCTGGCTGACGTGCTGTTGGTTATGGAACCCGCTCTTGGGCTGCGGGAAACATATCTAAGGGCAAACCAGAGTTTCAGGATCTACTGAGTAAACAATTGCATAAAGAGCACAATTCAGTTTGTGAAGCGTGTTATATGCACAGAGAGAACCAGGGAGAAGGGGATGCTAACCGTGGCACGATGGGTTTCATTTCTTCAGTTCCCTGTTTGAGTTTCTAATTTTCTGTGAGTCAGTCCTTAATGCATCGGTGTTGGGGTCTGAGGTCTGGGCCCCTGCACTAAACCTGCCACCCATGATTTAGGGAAATCACCCAGCTGCTCCCTGCCCCCGTTTACTCATCTGCGGGGCAGGAGCCCGGAATGCGGCAGCCCCGGCGAGCGCGGGCTCGTTTTTACCCGTCCTGCTCGGCGGCGCTGTCCGTCTCCGCGGCCTGACCCCGGGGGCCCCGCGCGCCCGCGGCCCCCGGGCCCGGCTTCCGCCGCAGCATCCTGCGGCCCTCTTCCCGCAGCACCGTCAGCAGCAGCCCCCGCTGGTTCCAGGGCACGTAGGCCTTGGCGACGAGCAGCGCCTCCTCGGGCCGCAGCCGGCAGGCGGTGACATAGTCCAGCGCGCCCAGGACCGCGCTGCCCGCCAGCACTCGCAGCAGCCCGCGGCCGCACAGCGCACGCACACAGCCGCCCGTGTGCGGCGGGCCCCGCTCCACCACCGCCTGGAAGTCCTCGCGGGCGCGCGGCGCGTCGCCCACGTGCAGCGCGCAGAAGCCGCGCAGCGCCAGCAGCGGAGCGCGGGGGCCCGCGCGGTGCCGGGGCTTCGCGGGCCGCAGCAGGCGCTCGCACAGCGCCCGGGCGCCGGCTGCGTTCCCGGCCAGCAGCAGGCACTCGGCCAGGCGGGCGCCCAGCGCGGGCCGCGCCCCGGGCGGCGCCACGCGCAGCAGAACCCGGAGCGCGCGGGTCACCGGGGCCAGCAGCTCGCGGCCCGAGTCCTCGCGAAGCTCCAGGCGGCTCCGCACGGCCTCCTGGAAGTGGGCGAAACCCAGGTCCGCGGCCTCCTGGGCCTGAACCCTCACGCGCTCCCGGTCCCCGGCCGAGAGCAGAGCCTCGAACTGCCTCCGTGCCGCGGAGGGGCTCTCGCGGAAGGCCTCGTGCAGGTCCCCAAGCAGCTCCTGGACCCCGCTGTCCAGGAAGAAGGCCGCGGCCGCGCGGGTGACGAGCAGGGCGGCCAGATGCTCACCTGGGGGAGGAACAAAGGCGTTGGTGCTGCCCGTCCGGCCAGCCCTGGCCGCTGCCGCCTCTAGTCTCCCAACTGTCCAGGGCTTTGGACCGCCCAGGGCACCTCCCACTATCCCAGGACATGGCACCCCCAGGATGAGAGCAGGCAGGAGGCTGGGAAGCTGGTTGGTGCAGAGGCAGGAAGAGAACCAGCAGGAGGGACGGGGGGAGGGGGTGGGCAGCTGCTCTGGCTGCCTGCACAGCAGTTCTCCTCGCGTGGGTTCAAAGTCAGCCTCAGGGTTCAGCCAACACAGACATTTAGTTACAACGCCTCTCCTGAGATGAACCCTAGGACAGAGCTGAGGTCTGACCCTGTGATCTTGGTAGGGACTGGCGGTCACTGTGGCATCTTTGTTTCTTGCCTTATTTGGGCTACATTGTGACTCGATTTCCCTTCCCTGAGACAGAGATAGACTTCCCCTGTCAGGTCCAGGAAAGAGGGCACGGTGTGCCCCATGCCACTTACTGGGCGGGGGATCAGGCCACTTACTCATTCTTCTGTGCCTCAGTTTCCTTTTTGCTTTATAATGGGATGACATGGTCTACACTCACAAGGCTGCAAAGGGTTCAATGGATTAATGCATGTCCAGCGCCTCGAACAGGGTCTGGTGGGCCGGATTACTCAGCGAGGTTTCCCATCAGCGCCACCTCCACCAGCCGCACACTATCTCTGGACACCTTAAACGTGCTCCGGTGGGTGACCTGGGGCTTTCTGATGGGTGAAGAAAGCTGAGCCACCCCAACCCCAACGGGGCCCTCCAGCAGGTGCACACTTTGCGAGAGAATCCTAGGAAACTCAGTGCTGGCAGGAGCTCAAGGCCATGGGCCTCCCCGCCTTATATTACCGGCTGGAAAGTGCTGGTGAGGAGAGGACATTCTCCGAGCCCCGGCAAGTCTCGATCCCAGGCTCCGAGCCTCCACTTCTGTGCCCTTCAGAATTCTCAAAGAGCTTCTCCTTATAGCCTAATGCAGTCGCCATGGCAATGACAACCTTCCCATTGAAACAGGAGAGGACAAAGCACCTTCACTCTGCGTGGAAGCAGAACTGTGACCGCCCTGCCCTGCTGCCACTGTGGATAAGTGTCACATCACAGCCCAGAGTCAAGTGAAAGAAAGCATCTTGCACCCTGAGGTCAACCAACCAGCAGCAGGGTCACCCTGTCTAGTCCCGGTGGCCAAAGTAAAAGAAACTTGGAGCCTTTCCCGTCAGTTACTAGGTCCCGATAACACAACTCTATCCCCAATTTGTGCAATAGTTCATGGAGCCCTTGGGATCTGGGGTGTGTGTGTGTGTGGCTATTTCTTTACACATGTGAGTGTGTTCTCTGCAGCTGAGCCTCTGCGTCCACATGTTAGGCATCTAGGGATTGTCCCACAGGGCACTGAGGCTCGGTACATTTTCCTTCTGTTCTTCAGATCGGATAATTTCTCTTCTGTCTTCAAGGTTGCTGATTCTCCTGCTGTCTCCAATATGAATTTCCCATTTCAGATTTTCAATTCTAGAGTTTTCATTTTTAATGGTTTCTATTTACCTGCTGAGATTGCAGATCTGTTAATTCATTATGATCATATTTTCCTGTAGTCCTGAGTAGATTTTGAATAGTTCCTTTAAAGTCCTTAGTATGCTAATTTCAGCACCTGGAGCATCACAGGATCCATTTCTATTATCTCCTTCTTCTCCTGACTGGCTCACATTTTATTTTTCTGTGTCTTTGCATGTCTAGTCACTTTTTATTGTGCGCTGGACATCTGGTGGATGCTTTGTAGAAACTCCGGATTCAATTAAGTTCCTCTGAAGAAGATATACTTTTTTTTTTTTTTCCTAAGCTGAGCCATCCTGCCACCTGTTGGCAGCTCAACAGCAACTCGGCTCAGGCTGGACATCGAACCGCCGTTGCTCAGAGCTCAGCTCACACTCTTGAGCAAGCTCTTAACCAACTGAGCCCCTCGGCCGGCCCAAGAAGATATACTTTTATTTTAGTCTCTTTGGTGGGCAGCAGTTGAAGTCTCCTCTTAGCTCTTGGACCTTCCAAATGGCTGCTTTTTCAGGCCACCCAGTCTCTTTCATGTATGTATATTTTGGTGGTCAGCTGAGGATCTGAATAGATTTAATATACAGATTTTGGGTCTCACTCCCCTCTGTGGCTTCCTCCTTTGCAACACTTTCCTCCTAACCTTCTAGCCACTTTTTATTTTTCAGCCCTGAACTCTGTCCTATGACATCTCAAGCCAGTAAAACTGCAGCTTTCTGTTTCACATGGATAAAACCTGGATTGAGGAGTTTCTTCAGGCAAAAAGCTGCAAGTGTGCAGTCTCACCTTGCACAGTCCTCATCTTTCACCTTCCAGTTTCTGCCTGCATTTGCACACTGTTCAGTACCATCAAATGGTTGCCTTTTATATTTTGTCTAAATTTTATCATTGCTACCTCTGAGATACATAATCTAGTCAAGCTAATTCACCATTACTAAAAGCCAGACTCTTACTGTTAGACTTAAAAATGTTGGCAGTCTGGGGGATATAAAATGTTATCCCATTGTTATTTTAATTTTCATTTTCCTGATTACTAATGAGGTTCATTTATTAAAACATACTTTTTTCCTCCCAACCTTGTGGGTATCTCATTTTAATTCACATTTGTATCATTATTATGATGTTGGACATTTTCCACATGTTTGTAGCCATCTGTATTTTCTCTTTTGGGAAATGCTTTTGCCAATTCTCTTTCCAGATTTTTTTTGTTATTGATATGTAGGAATTCTTCAAATACTCTTAATTTTTTGCCCATTGTATATTTTGCAAACATTCTGTCTCTGTTGTGGTTGTCCTTTCATTTTCTATAGTTATGGGCAAAACAGAAGTTTAAACATTTTAATTTAATCAAGAGTATCAAATTTTCCTTTATTCTTTCCACTTTTTGTATCTTAAGGAGCCCAGCTGGTCACAGAAGTCTTAATGATATCCTCTTATACTTTCTTTTAGAAACTGTTAAACTTAGCTGTTGACATAATCCCCTTGGATTTAGTTTTCTGCATGGCTTGAAGTAGACAGTCAGCACCACCCATTGGATAGCGGTCCCCTTCTTTCCCTATAGATTTGCAATGCGTGCTCTTATATATGAAGTTCTAGATGTATATGTGGGTCTGTTTCTGGCCTAATTTGTTTTTGGTCTTTCTTTCTATCCCTTAGCTCGGTAACCTTCTGTATTTGTTACTATAGCTTTGCATTAACTGGTGGAGCAAATCTTTACATCACCACCACCTTCTTCTCCGTCCTCTGCTTTCTGCTCCCCACCTCCTTTTCCTCCTTCTCCTTCTTCCTTGTCTATTATTGGTCTTTTGCTCTTCTGTCACATTATCGAATCTTTCTAATGATAGGCATTGCATTTCTCTGCTTATATAGGTATTCTTTATTATCTTTTGAGAAAGTTTTAAAATTTTCTCCTTCAAGTCACATGACTATGAAATAAAGTATTTTCTGTTGCTACAGTAAGTAGTATATTTTTAAACCACAAAGTCCCTATTTGTTGCTGGTATCTATCAATATAAATGCTTTTTGTGTATCCTGTTAAATTCTGTTCCTATGTTTAATACATTTTTATTGTTGTTTTTTTTTGGGGGGGGCGGGTTGCTTCATAGCTAATCATACTGTCCGGAATAGCGATAACTTCGTTTCTTCCCTCTAGTCTAATGTGATTTTCCCCTTCATATTGCACTGCATTGGCTCGGCTCTCTAGTATGACGGTGGATAATGGAGAGTCACCAGCCACCTCATTCTTGATTTTAAATACAAGGCTTCTAAGACATCACCATCAAGTATGATATTTTTGGTGGTTTTTTGATAGATATTATCTTTCTGCATGGTTCTAGTGAAGAACCTTGAATGCATGGGGAATGGTTGTCACTGGTGCTTTGGGAGGACAAGTGCTCAGGGAACCATGGCACGTAGGTGCTTACACGCCGGGAGGTTTGAGTTAAAGCTATCTTATTCTGTATCTTGTCCTCATGCATTGAGTGTCCCTGTGTATCTACTTACTAAGGAGGGAAGAGCACTTTCCAAATTATAGAAGGGTTGTGCAGTGTTTCCAAGGACTTTTGATAAATAGCCTTGAGATTAGAATGCATTTGTTATGGAAACTACATTTATAAAACGTTTGTGATAGGAAATGTATTTGTTCACATCGTAAGCCATGCTGTTCTGCTGGTGGTGATAAGGTGACTCCCTGTGACATAGATGACAGATTTAATTGACACAGTGATTCTCAGGGGAGATGCACTTGTCCAGTTCAAAGCCAAGGCTGGACAGACAAGCTTCCTGAGGAAAGTCGGAATAGCGGGGAGGCAGAGCTTTCCTGTCACACTTGTCCCCTGAGGCTGTAGCCCTTTGGAGGTCCTGGATTTCTGCAGGGTCTCTACTGGTCATTGAAGTGGAAGACCCTCTACCTTGGGAGCGTTGAATGTCACCAGCCTGCATGCCATTGGCCACTGCTCACCAGCCACTGGATGTTTGTGCTTTGGGCACAGAGGGTCCCTTATGAGTTTCTCATAAGCTCAGGATTCTTTGTGACTCTGTTGACCATTTTTATACCTTTTGTAGTGGGACGGTTTCAGGGTATCTGGTCTAGCAGATTTCCAGAAATAAACTTGCCCACTCACTTTTCAGTTCTCTCTGTCTGGTCACCGTTCCACACTGGGTCACCATAACCTCTCTGCAGCACACTTAACGGATGCTTTCTGTCCTCTCTTCATGGACATTGCAGCAGCAGCTGTCAATGCACTGCACATCTCTTCATCCTGCAAACACCCTCAGGGCCTGACCCTCACCATCACCCTGCAAGCCTCTCAGCTCTCTCCTGTCCTTTTTGCTGGGTCTTCTTTGGGGGGGCATTATGGTGGGTGGTTAGGAGCACCCGGGGTGTGTGTGTGTCAAATTTCAGCCTACCATGAACAGTCTGGGAGCTCCTGGCAGTGCCCTTGGGCACTGGGGATGTGGTTGCACCTATCACCAAGGGGGGGCTGAGTGAATTCAATGAAAATGTATATCTAACCCTGAAAATGGGGTTCACCCCTAGTGTTCAATAGTGGCCAGTAACATGCCGCTCCCCACGTCTGGGTGCCCGGCCACCCCACTCCCTCCTCCCTGCTTGCTCCCTATCTAGACCCTTAACTTTAATTCCCTTCTTTCTGTGGACTTGTCCAAAACCACTTCTTCAAACCAAGACCCCTCTCATCTCAAGGCTCATGTGTCCAGCTGCCTAGAGACATGTCTGCCTGATTGTCTCAAGGGACATCTTTTTGAGTACTTAGTGGTAACACCATTATAGGGTTTCGATATACATTTTCACAGAATCCCAGTAACACTCAGAGGTGGTTGCAGCCACCATCCCCTCGTGCACACGGGGAGACCCCATGGGGGGACCCACGGAGAGGCCATGCAGTTTAGGGGGAGCTCAGATGCTTGTGGTGGTGGCGGTGTGGCTCCTGACACCCACCCACTGCCTAGCCCCCACAGAAGGAGGACCCGACAAAGGGGCCGGCAGGAGCAGTAGCTCAGATGGGGTGTGTGTAAAACCCCTGACACCCCCTTTCCGGCGCGCTCCTCCCCTGCCCGCTGCCATCCAATTGCTGAAGGCGAATTCTTAAAATCATTCTTTACCTTTTTCCACATCCCTCTCTCCACCATTAATACCAAGCACAATCTTACCGTTTCTAATTCAGCGATATTTCACCACCATCACCTCTCTCCACCTCTGTTTGATCGGAGCATCCACAATCTCTTGCCACCCAGCCTCCCGGCCTGGTCCTCCCCCTCCCGGCCTGGTCCTCCCCCTCCCGGCCTGGTCCTCCCCCTCCCGGCCTGGTCCTCCCCCTCCCGGCCTGGTCCTCCCCCTCCCGGCCTGGTCCCCCTCTGGCCTGGTCCTCCCCCTCCTGGCCTGGTCCTCCCCCTCCCAGCCTGGTCCTCCCCCTCCCGGCCTGGTCCTCCCCCTCCCGGCCTGGTCCTCCCCCTCCCAGCCAGGTCCTCCCCCTCCCGGCCTGGTCCTCCCCCTCCCCGCCTGGGCCTCCCCCTCCCGGCCTGGTCCCCCTCTGGCCAGGTCCTCCCCCTCCTGGCCTGGTCCTCCCCCTCCCAGCCTGGTCCTCCCCCTCCCGGCCTGGTCCTCCCCTCCCGGCCTGGTCCTCCCCCTCCCGGCCTGGGCCTCCCCCTCCCAGCCTGGTCCTCCCCCTCCCGGCCTGGTCCTCCCCCTCCCGGCCTGGTCCTCCCCCTCCCGGCCTGGTCCTCCCCCTCCCGGCCTGGTCCTCCCCCTCCCAGCCTGGTCCTCCCCTCCCAGCCTGGTCCTCCCCCTCCCGGCCTGGTCCTCCCCCTCCCGGCCTGGTCCCCTCTGGCCTGGTCCTCCCCCTCCTGGCCTGGTCCTCCCCCTCCCAGCCTGGTCCTCCCCCTCCCGGCCTGGTCCCCCTCTGGCCTGGTCCTCCCCCTCCCAGCCTGGTCCTCCCCCTCAACCTGGTCCCCCCCCCCCGGCCGGTCCCCTCCCGGCTCCCAGCAGGTTTGGCTCGCACCCTGGCTTGCACAGTACGTTCTGCACACAGCAGCCAGAGGAAACTTTCCATATGAAACCCAGAGCACCTCACTTCATAGTTTAAAACTTTCCGTGGCTTCTTGCTGCTCTGAGGACAATCGAAAGTCCTTTCAAGGCCAGCAGAGCTTAACTACGGCTACTGTCTTTAGGGCCTCCGTCTTCCTCTGTCCCCTCCCTCCTGTCAGCCGCCCCAGCTCCACTTAGGGGCATGGACACCCCAAGTTCCTTCTCCCTTGTGGACCTGCACACTCTGTTTCTCTGCCTGGCACCGGCTCAGACGACACCTCCGAGTAGCCCTCCCTGACCACCAGGCTAGGGAAATGTCCCACTTCCCAAAGCACATATTTTGTTTCTTCTCTTGGGTGCTCCATTTGTAAGGGCAGGGGCCTGTCCACCTTGTCACCGTGGTGCCTGGCCCCAGCACATCCCCTGTCCCCACCATAATGAGCACGTCGCCATGCTGTGAAGGAATGGCCCTTGGGGGATGTGACCGGCACTCCTACCTTGGGGTCTGCTGCCTGTCGGGTCAGGCTCAAGGGCCCGGCGACACGCCTCCCGGCAGTCCTCATACCTGCCACCACGGAGCAGAGCTTCAGGTGACAGGGCATCGCTCCAGGTGCCCTCAGGGTCCAGGGCTGCCAGGAGTCTCTGGGAGTCGGTCTCCTGCCGGCTGCTGCCGACCCCAGCCTGCTGGCTCCTTGCGATGTGGTCCTGGAGGGTGCTGACAAGCACAGGGAGGTAGGGCTGCTGGTGGGAGCGGACGAAGGCCACAGTGCGGTCAGCGCTCGAGGCGAAGGCCTGGATGTAGTCGGACAGGCCAGTGTCCACCTGTGTCCCGGACAGCACCCAGGCGAGCGCGCGGGTCAGCTGCAGCTCCAGGCTTTGCTGAGTGTGAGTGTCCAGCAGGGCGCCGCACCGCTGCACCACTTCCCGGTAGCGCCCGCGTGCCAGCAGGCCGGCCAGGCAGTGCAGGACTGCAGCCGGGTGGTCCGGGCAGAGGGTGGCCAGAAAGGCAGAAGCCAGGGTCCCGGTCAGCGAGACCACCGCCATGCCGTCCCAGTGGATGGCCGGGATCGGGCTGTCCCCGCGGCACCAGGCCTCCAGGGTGGCCAGCACGGGTGCCCCCCGCGGCTCGGCCAGGGCAGCTCGGACCCTCCGCACGGCTGAGGGGGCGTGGCAGCTGAAGGCCGCCAGGTAGAAGGCAGTGGCCAGCGGGGGCTCCCCCAGGGCCAGGCGCTGGTCCCCTTCCCGGCAGAGGCAGGCCACCAGCTCCTGGGCCGACATCACGCCTGTGCTCCCGACGCGGCCATGTCCAGCCCTCACCGGCACCTGCATGGGGGCAGGGGGTGGTTGCTGCAAAGGCTGCAGTCAGCCCAGCGGTCCGGCCGCTCCCCACTGAGACCTCAGGCTCAGCTCTGCGCCCACCTGCTGAGTGAGACTAAGGTGGTGCTTGCTCTGCTGGCCGTCTCCACAGGGCTGGGGGCTGCACCGGGCGCCCGGCCAGGCTCCCAGCCCTCTACTTACCTTGGGGCCTCAGTCTTCCTCTCTGCAGAATAGGACCGGGACCCTGCTCAGCAATGTAAGATCTAGGGATACCTGACCCAAGCCCCACGTGGGGAGGAGTCGGGTGGCCTGAGGGGTCAGGGACCCCAAGTCCTTGCTCCACCTCCTGCCCCTCCCAGCACAGTGCCCCTTAGGAAGGCAGACCCTCCCTTCCCCAATCAAGCCAGTTCACACAGGTGTTCCGCCCTCAGCACTGAGACTCCACACACCTGCCCGACCTCAGGGTCACACCCCTGCCCACCTCTCACACCTGAGCAACGTGGGGTGGGCGTCAGGTGCTGGAGTGGTGAGGGGCTCTCCCTGGCTCTTGGGTGGAGAGCAATTTGGCCCAGGCCGGGGGTCACTTCTGAGGTCGGTTTGGGGACCAGCCCTGCCAAGCACCTGTCCTCTTCCCAAACCTTCTGACCTGAAGAGTAACTACTCACAGCTATTTCTCTCCTTCCTCCCAAAGTGCCCGCAGGCAAGCCCCCCACCCAATATATGTTCTCTGACACACACACACACTCACGCACGCGCACACACGGCACACACATGTACACACACACATGCATACGGCTTACACACATGTATGCACACACACTCGCCTGTGCTCGGAGGCTGTGTCCAGCGCTCAGGGAAGGGAAAGGCGCGAGACCCAAATTCACTCGCGGCCGGGGGGAGGGTCTGGGCTCGCGGTCGCCACGCCGCCCTGCTCCCCGGACAGTGTGGCCAGTGCGTTTCCCAGGAGAGCGTCAACACCCCGCCGCTCGCTGCTCAGCGGCGCCCCCAGCGGCTGCGCGCCCCTCGCGGACCCTGCCAGTCGCACCCTTCACATCGGCCCCCACCTGGCTCCCTTCTCCCTTTCGCCCTCCCCGCGTCCCACAGGCTGCAGCTCGAGAGGGGGCGAGGAGGAGGAGGGGGAGCCGAGTCGGCAGCTCGGATCAGGGAACCCCTCTTGTGGGGGGCTTGGGGTGCAGGGCCCCTGGGCGCCAGATTGGAGCTGCCGGCACTCTAGGGCCAGCCCTCACCGGCGTCCTAATCGCCCTCACAGCCCAGGAAGGCGCTGGGAGGGGCGCCCTGGCCCCTTCCCCCCCAGTAACCCTGGCGGGCAGCTCCCCTCCATTTCTGCGCAGCCAGCACCCCCACCTCCTGCAGGTTGCTTCCAGGGAAACTGACCCCAGGCCTCCCTGTCCACCTGGGCCCCGGTGAGTCTTCCCACCGGCCTTGGGTGCCCTCCCCACAGGCTGCTCCGGGCTGGGCAGGTGGACTTGGACTCTGCAAGTTCGTCCCTTTCCCGCATCTTCCACCCGCTGGCGCTGGGCGTGTCCTGAGCAGAGGGCCTGCTGCTCCTTAGACCTAGGCCCAGGAGGTGGCTCTAAGCTGTGACATGAGCCGGCCAGGCCAGGTGATATTTTAGGGACCCCTTCCCCCACCCTCTAGCAGCAAGAAGGAACGGCGTCTGGGTGTGATATGCTGAGCCTGGCTGGCACAGGCCCTGCTCTGGGGTGGGGGGCCCTGGGGAGGGGAAAGGAGTTGCAGGTTCCCGCAGAGAAGGTGCTGCTCTGGGCAAGGGCCTCTCCCAACTCAAGATGCCAAGGCGCCCAGATGTGAGGCAAATCCCTGGTCCTCCGCGTGCCTTGGGGAACAGGTGGGGTGCCTGCTCGGGGGTCGGTGGGTCCTGCGAGGCAGGGAGGGTGTGTCTGATGTCTCTCCCAGGGTCTGGGCCTCCTGGGATGGGACCTGCTGGCCGTTGGGGAGTCTGGGGTCCAGTTCTGCAGCGGGCAGGCCGGCGTGGTCAGCAAGGCCTGGTCTTCCCGTCTGACTCCTGGCCTGCTCTGCAGCTCCTTGACCTTCACAAAGGCACAGCACCCAAGCAACGGGTGCAGCAGTGACAGTTTATTAAGAGATTTCCCATTGCTTTGATTACTTTCATTTTAATTATCCTAATTAGATGAGAGCCATAATGGAGCAGGGCTGTCACAGGGGCTGTGGGAAGGGCCCCAAGGCGAGGAGGCGGCCGGGCTGCCTGACATTCGTCTCACATTAGCCCTGATGGGTCCCCCGAGTCTCTGCCCGGCACGGTGCCCATGGACTTGCAGGGGCTGGCCAGATAGGTCTGGTGGCCTCGGCAGCTCATGGGCTGTGATCGCAGCTCCTACTTGAGAGCAGCACACCTGAGGCAGGTAACCTCTGGGCTTCGTGCCATGGGCGAAGGGTGTGTGTGTGGGGAGTGCTGGTCAGGATGCAGCACCACGAGTAGCTATGGGGCGTGTGCGTTTCCTCGGGCCCTGGTGACAGCACAGGAGCTGACTCCCTCAGCGGCTGCTGAGGGTCCCCCTCTGACGGACGGTGTCTGGTGGAGGTGATTCTGAGCACTTGCCCTTTGCACTGCTGTGCTCATTAAAACCTCAATGGCACAGGACGGATGGCATCTTTGTGGGAGTTTCATGGCTTACACACAGCTTTAGGGGCAAACAGACTTCCGCTGTGACGGAAGCATAGGCTCCATCTGAATACACATCCGCACATACTGCTGCCCTCCTGTACCAGGAACCCGGTAAGGACCAGCCTAGAGCCCAGGTTGTCACTGAGCCCGACAAGAACACAGTCCCGAGGGATGATCTGATGCCCTGGGGCTGTCCCTCTTGCCCCTAGGGGCTGGCATTCTGCCTGCCAGTGGCCCCCAATTATGTGGTCAGACATGGCCGGGTTTGGGGGGGGACCAGGCTGCCACCACGAGCCCCCTGCAGGGACACCCTGCATTCCCCGAATGGCCATGAAACGGCCGCCCTGAGGGAGGACATGGGCACCCGGGTTGCGATCTCAGCTGGAGCACAAGGTCTCTGCCCAGCAGTCATCCTAGTCATGCCCCTGAATCTGGGATAAAGACCCACCTGCTGGAGAGATGGCGCTAAGCCCATTACCCGGATACCCGTGTTTCCTTAGGTGGGAGCAGAAACAGCGGGGAAATTGGAAATGGAAGTAGTTTATGACAGTGGCTGGTTGGTGATGGCCTTGTGGTGACCTTAGGTTTTTGTGGCTTTCCCTTGTGCGAGGTGGGGGGCGGGCAGAGTGCTTGCAGGTCTTGTCTGTAGATGCGCAGAGCGGTGAGGTCCCCTGCCTGGGATGAGGTGCTGGTGCTGAATCTTCACAGCCCCTCAGGTGCTCCCCGAGGGGGCCTAGAAGCCGTCAGGTCGGGGAGTCCACTTCACCCGTCACCTTTACAAGCAGGTGCGTTTTCCTCGCTTTGCCCACTGTCTGCCCTCCAGACACCTGAGAGCCCCCGAGGTCAGGTCGGAGCCCAGCGCTGGGCCCAGAAATCAGGAGTGGGTGCCCGGCCAGGTGCCTGCTGTGGCCCCGGAAGGACCAGGGGCTCTCAGGCGGCTCCTCCTCCCAGAGGAAAGTCTGAGGTCTCCTGACACCGCGAGCCAACATCCACACCAGGGCCCAGGGCAGGGCTCCCAAGCGGGGGGCCCTTTGCATGACCCCAGAGCAAGTTGGGTAGGCCTTGCGCCCACCCCAGTGGCAGGGGGGCGGCCCACCAGCCCCCTGCTGGGCCTTACACTGTCTCCCCACGGGCTGCCCTCTTCTGCAGGCACCCAACCCGCAAGTCAGACTATTGCATCTCAGCCGATCCCAGTTAGAAAGGGAAGCCCTTAGCAACAGACCATGATGCACCCAGCACCCCACAAGATGTCCTTGGGCTCTCTCAGGGGTGCTTCCCGCTCTCCCCGGCCAGGACCAGACGCAGCTCTGGTTATTTCTCGGGCTCCCAAGGTGCGCCCCGAGGGGGTGAGGGCTCAGGACACCCCACGGCTCTCAGCAGCGCCTTGGTCCCAGGGGCAGGGGCTTACCTGTGGCTGCAGTGGCCCAATACCTGGAGGGACCCAGGAGTCCAGGGTGGGTGGGACCTGGTTTTGACCAGATGAAATTTCAGCCTCTGGTCGCTGCTGACAGACAGAAGACCCGATGGTGGGGGGCTCAGTCTTTGGGAGCGGGGAGCGGGGAGCCTGGGCGGGGAGGCCTCTCTTCTCGGGGTCCTTCCGTTTGGCCCCTGCCCACCCACAGGCCTGAACCTCCTCCTCACTGGCCTTGCTGAGTTTGCTGGCTCGGCAGCAGGTGGGTGGGCGGGCCACACCTGTCACAGGTGGCTCTCCCTTCTATCGCTGATCAATAATGCAGTGGGGGAGGAGTGTCCCCACCACACCCCTCACCCACCTGCCCACCTGTTGCTCTGGGCGTGTTTTGATCTCAATTACAGGGGTGGCAGCTTGCCGAGGGCCACCTCTGCATTAGGAGTGCTATTGTGGGTAAAGCTCCGTCTGGGGGATATTACAGGTTTGAGATATTATGTCATGGTGCTGTGGATATGGCCCTTCTGTTTTTATCAGTCTGCTATGGCTCCCCTAAACTAACAGTTCCTGTCCATGGACCTGCCCCCTACCTTCTCCTGCCTGTCTCCCAGCACCCTGGTCACTCAGCCCAGCCACACTGGCCCTCTTGCATGCCTGACCTCACCCGTTCCCTGACAAGCCTGTTCCTGCCTCAGGGCCTTTGCACTGCCAGCCCCTCCTCCCCCACACTTCCTCTCTCATTTCCTTCAGGTCTCCGCTAGAGGGACCTTTGCTGACCCCCATCATTTAAAATAGTTCCCCATTCCTCTCTGCTCCCTTGCCGCCTGCTGCATTACCCGGCACCGTTCGCTTGTCTTTTGTTGGCTTTTCTTTGTGGGATGTTGGCTCTAGGAGTGTGAAGCAGGCACCTGGCAGGTGGGTGAGGAGGGAGGGAGGGAAGGACAGATGTATGGCAGGAGTGAAGCCAGCCTCGGTGACCTCGGGGCTGCCGTCCTGGGAGGACCGGGGCTCCCCGGGAGGAGTCAACCTTGATGGCAGATCTCCCCAAATTCAGTGCCTTAAACAGATGCCATCTGTTGTTGCTTTCAGAGCTAATTCTGAAGAGCCCTGAAAGCAGAAAGTTTGGGAAGTTCACTTCCCCCAAAGCCGGCCTACTTTCTCCGCTGCCTTTTCCTCCCTCTGAAACTTGGTAACCAACAGGGGCCAGGAGATTAATGGGCCGCACGGCCGGCAGCCCTGTGTACAGAGCCTATATTGGCTAACGAAGTTTATCAACCAGGCGCGGGGTCATCAATCACGCAGAAAAATAACACAGCGAAATGACTTTTCAAAATGTCGTTGGTATAATTATCATCTTTCCCATTACACTAAATGCCGCCATTTATATCTGCGATGCTTAAGTATGCAAACAGTAATTAACGTGGTAATGAACCAGGGGCCCCAGAGCCTCCCCTCCCAGAGCTAATTTGCATGTTAATTATCATTAGCGACCAGGGAAACAAGTTATAAACAGCCTAATTAGCAGCCAGATCATTTTTACAAGAAATTGTGTGCACTTTGACACATGAGTGAGTGTTAGATGAATGAAGTCAGGTGGCACTGCCCGTCCTGGGGGCGGGGTGCCCTCACGCGGAGGTCTCGGTGGCCTTGCTGGCCATGGTGGCATCAGCAGCTGGGTAATGTTAGGGGTTGGCGTCATGGCTGGATGCAGCCCCGCTCAGCGGGCGGTGGGGCTGGTGCCCGGAGAGAGTGGATGAGGCTGAAATGTCAGGCGGCCCCTGGCACCGCCCAGGGCGTGGGCCCCTCCTGCTTGGGCTGCGGTCTCAGGATGGACAGAAGGAGGCAGGACTCCGGCCTGGGCTGGGTGAGAGCAGGGTGGGTGGGTGGTCCCTGTTAGAGAAAGCACTCTGACACTAGAAAGGGAAGCAAGTCTTTATTCAAGACTACTGCAGCAGGGAAGAGAGCGGGCTCCATGAAATACAGCACAGAGAGAGGTTTGCAGGCCAGGAGCAGCATGAGGGTGTCAGCGGGTGGAAAATGGCATCAGGGTGGGGGTATTCCTGCTGAAGGCAGGCCAGGTGACCGGACATCAGGCGTGGGCCCGGGGAGTTTGATCCACTGCCAAGGCTGGGGAGCATCCCTCCTGGCCGATTTAGCTGGGTACGGGACCAAGGACGAGGCCCAGGGACAAAGGGGGCTCGAGGAGCCTGCCCAGTGTGATGAAAAACAGCCTTGTCACCACAGAATCTGCATTCCCTGGTTTGCACCTGCCCCCGCTCCTGGACCCATAGCTCCTCGGCCAGACCGGGTCTTGCGCCTCACAAGAGGTGACATTTACCCAGCTCCTATTATGTGTCCTGTGCTGTGCTGGCTTCTCGTGCCCTGGGAGGGGATGACTGTGAACCCCCTTCAGCACAGAAAGAGGAGGCACCTGCCTGAGAGCCCCGTCACCTCTCTGACTTCCAGCAGCCGTGTGTTTCTTGGTCATATGACATGAGGACTGCAGGTTGGCTGCTGGTGGTGGAGGGTAGAGCTGGCCCACACCAGAGCGTGGCCGGCGACGTGGCTGCTTCCCTTCCGTCAGCCTAAGCAAGTCGTGTGGCCGTGCCAAGATCAGGATGGAAAGCCCCGCCCACGTGGGGCTTGGCAGGATGGGCCAGGGAAGATAATTGGGAACAAATAACAATCTTCAACAGTGTTACGTGAAAACAATGTAACATGTTCGGGAAAATGAAGGTGAAATACACATGAAGGTGTTTCCTCACTGCAGGACTTCTCAGTGCCTTTAAGCCTTTAATAAGCTAATGTGGTGTGGTGTTCTTAAGGGGTGTCCTGGAATGCAGCCTCTCCCAAATGCCTTTGATCAGAAACCATCGCCCTGACTCACAGAACTTACTAACGTGTCGCAGAGCCCGTCTGAGAGCTGGGGTTGTCACATACGACGTGTGATGTTGGAATTGCCTCCTTGGTGACTAATGTGATTTTGTAGATCTGTGTTTAGCATGTTTGAAAGCCCATGGGGGTGGCCAGCCTTCGATGCTGCTTGGTTGCCCGTGGGAGTTGTGGGGAGATGAGAAGAATTGGGGTTCAGGGAAGCTGGCGAGTGATACGGGGGCTGGGGGGTGCAGTGGGTGAGGCTCACGTGTCTGCAGTGGCAGCTGGGCGGCAATGGGACACACGCCAGGCAGCTTCTGCTGCAGAAACAAGCAGCTTCTCAGGGCTTACGACAGCCTGTGTTCTCAGCCATGTGACAGGAGGGCTGCAGGCCAGCTGCACCTCTGCTGGTCCTGACGGTCGTGGTCTGGGTGCCGGGGCCACCCCAGGCGGCAAGAGGGTGGCCGACTTCTGGGGTCGCTGAAGGATGAACGCTCGCGTGGTGAGACCAGCCCTTTTTAGGTCTGGAGCCCATGGCGTGGTGGCTATAAAAAGCTCGGCCCAGGATCATGAGAAAGGTCGCCCCGAGGGTGGGGTGGGCGAGTCACCATTTCCCTGGAGAGTGACCATCCCTGTCCCCTTGGAGAATGGGAATGAAGCAAAGGGATGACAGAGCAAAAACGGTTGTGTTCGTGCTTGTTAAATTTAGAAAAACTGTCTCTAGGTCTGGCATTTTAAGGCCTTGCGATGGTTCAGAGGACCTGGCACGTTAGATTGTCCCACAGACCAGTTGTGAAAGTTGTGAAAGCATGGAGTTTTAAGAGAATTTAGATTTTTCTGTATTCATCAGTTTAATTCTCTAGAATTATGTTATTTAACAATACATGGGGTGGGGGTTGCTTTATCAGAATCCAGAAGTATTTAAAAAGGAAATGCAATTTATTATTGAAATATGTGTAACATGTTTCAAAGAATTGAATTACACTCTCTCCTTTAATAAAATAATGGTTGCATTTTAAATCAGAAAATAGTAAGATTTCTGTGCCACCCAATCGCTTACGGAAGACTGGGCTGTGACATCGAAGGGGCAGGCCCCCTGGCTGGGAGCAGCTGGCACCGCGGGCAGAGGGCGGGGAGGTGCTGCCGCCTGACCCGGGTCGTCTCTGGCCCCCTGGGTGAGGATGTGGCTGACCCTGCCCTTGCCAGCCCTTCCTGGGCTGCATCCTCTGCCCAGAGGTCAAGCCGCTCAGACTCCAGTAGGCCCAGTGCAGCCCAGCACCCCACTGTGGGCGGGAGGGCCTGGGGCCTCGGACCAGGCGGAGTGCAGGCCAGGGGTTTGTCCTCAGCGTGGGGTGCTGGCCGCGCTCTGACAGCAGCGGCTGCCGAGCCACAGCAAAAAGGGCACTTCTGTGGTCTTGGTGTGTATTGTCCACACCACCAAAATGGCATATTATTTTAAAGGTATCCACGTTTCATGTAGAAAAATCAAAGAAACGAATTTCTTTGAGATATAAAGTTGCTTATGGATATCACAAAAGAGAGCCGAAATATAAATGTGTGCAGCTATAAACATCAAACATAGACTATTATTCTAAAATAAGGTATTAACCCATAACTGAATTGAAAAGTATTTTATAGGGCCGGCCGAGTGGCGCGGTGGTTAAGCGCTGGCTTGGGAAGCCAACGGCCCCGGTTCGGTCCCACATATGAGGGCCACCCTCAAGAAAAAGAAAAAAAAAGTATTTTATAGAACAGCCTGGACCTGGGCTCTTTCTGAAAGTGGTGGGGAGAGTCTCATTCCCCACGGGTGTGTCTCTGACTCTTGTCTTCGAGGGACTCCACCCGTGTCAGTTAGCAATGGCCGCGTGAAAAGCCACCTGCCGCTGACACTCAGGGGCTGAAAACAGCACTGCTTATCGTGCACGTGGCTCAGGAAGGGTGACTGCAGACCCCGGCGGGGCCTTCCCTGTTTGCAGGGGTGGCGGGCCGTAAGCTGGGGACATGGCAGCTCCCCTCCACAAGGTGTGTCATCCTCCAACGGGCCAGCCTGTTCTCGTCTCATGGCAGAAGCGGGGCTGAGACCAGGAGAGAGGCAGAGAGGGAAACTCGGCACCCAGGCCGCTTTGAACTTGCATGCTGCGTTCCAGGTCAGCCCACAGTCCGAGGGGGGGACTCTGCTTCTTTGGGGTCCCTACAGCACCTTGCAAACAACGAGGTGTGTGGGGGGTGGAGGACCGACAATCTTCTGTGGACTTGGAGATGCTCCAGGGTTTGCAAGGGAAGGCCCTTTTTGTCCTAGCAGCAAGCCGTCGTTTGGAGAGAGGGTTTCTGGTCTGTCTTTGCTCCTTGGGTTTCCTGGGGTCTGCGTGGAGATTCCGACCCAGTGATAAATGCATCAGCCCCCTTCCGTCGAGTACATGGCTCCGTCTCTGGAAACCCTTTGGACTGGACCTGGCGGTGTTCCTGCACAGCCCATCCCTCGGGTGTTGGCTCCAGGGGCTTCTTGTGGCCCCTTATGACTGACCACTGCAGGGACCCAGGCCCACCCACAGACCCTCTGATGCCCTGCCCTCCAGGGCACTCAGGGAAAGTGGGTGTTGCTGTGCAGGGCACCCCAGACTTGGGCCTGGCCTCCACCAGGCTCTGGCTTCACGGCTCCCACATCTTGCACTTCCCTTCACGTCCTTCTCACCAGGATGCCCTGAGCTTCTGAACTCACCAGAAACACAAAAGCTCCTTGCACATGTGTGCATGCATGTATGTGCGTATGTCAGCATGTGTGCTGTGTGTCTATATGTAAGTGTGCATGCACGCAGGTGGGTGCATGTACACGTGGGCACAAATGTATGTGTGCCTGCTAGGTGTGGCCGTGTGCACTCATACATGCATGTCCATGTGCACATGTCCTTCATGTGTGTGTATGCACATATGCATGTATGATTTGCACTTGAGCATGGGCATAGGTGTGCGAATATGCACACATATGCATGTTTTCACGTGTGTGTGACTATGTGCATGCTGCACATGTGAGTGTGTGCACGCGTGCGTGTGTGTGAGCTGCATATTAGTGAGAGCTGACGCCTGTACAGCCCGTGGTGTGCTGGCATTGCTCTCAGCCCTTGGACGGGGGATTGTCACCTCACTGGGGCAGACTCATCGGAAAGCAAGCCCCGGGGTCTTGCACAGGCCCCTCCAAGGCCCTCCGCTTAATTTGATGTTCTTTCTTTTAAAGTGGGTCCAACTTGAAAGGTGTCAGCCCCACAAAACCTGTATTTGCTCCAGCCTCATTTACAATGGAGGAAACGGAGGCACAGAGGAGCCCAAACTGCTAAGAGGCTGCGGGCTAGAGACCTCTGTGCTTCTCACCGTCACCCCTTCCCCAGGTGGGCGTGCTTGCCTGCTGCTGCCGCCCAGGCTGGCTTTTCCGGGAGACACTTGAGGCCAGGACTGATGCGGCCTTTTCCCTGGGGGCCTCTCTTACCCAGAACGGGCCCGTTCCTCCCCTCGTGGCTGAGATGCTGGGCCTTACCTGGAGCTAGCCCACCGGCCCCGCTGCCCACGTGCCACCCAGGGGGCAGCCTGGCACACTCGTGCCCCTTAGCTCTGTGCCCGAGTCTCCTCATTTACTGTGGGGGTGTCATGACTCCCTCCCAGGAGGGTGTGAGGGTACAGGAGATGGTCTGACGACTGCTCCCTTCTTGGTTCACGGCTGACCTGCAGGAGCTCTGCGACCTGCCCGAACCTCAGCGGCCTCCATTTTCTCCCCATAGCGGTGACCCTGAATTCACCGGTGTGGGGAGGCTCAACGAATGACTGAATGACGGAGTGGAGGCTTTCCTGGGAGGGAAAGATCGTGCCGTCCTGGTCCCCACCCATCTGCAGGCCAGGACGGGGCTGCGGACCAAGGAGCCAGGCCATGGGGACCTGAGGACAAAGGGTGGTGGCCCCACGCTCCCAGCGTGCCAGGCCTCAGGCAGGGGTGCTGGTGAGCTCAGTCCTGTCCGGCCAGTGTTCCTTAGCAGCCCCGCTCAGGCCGATGGGACAGTGGACGGGAACCACCCAGCTTTTGCTGCCTGGACAGATCAACAGCTGGCCCGGCTGGTCATTCCTGCTGAGACTGCCAGCCCCTCTCTAGAGCCAAGGGGTGTGCCTGCCTGGCAGTGAGCTCCGTGGCTGCCCCCTGCAGCTGGTATTCTTGGAAGGGGTGGCAACTGGGCAGCCAGGCTTGGCATTTGGCTCCGGGGAGCAGTGCAACCAGGCCTGAGGGCCAGGGTGGGGTGCTGGGGCCTCCAGTGGCTTCTGGGGGCGGCGGCTGGGCTTGGGCTGAGCAGGTTGGGAGCCTGGGTGGCACTGGACGCTGGTAGGGTGTGGGGCCAGGCTTTGAGTGCAGAGCCCGGCATTGGGGGGGTGTGGGTGCCGCAGAGGTGCTGGGGAGGCACCGGGGGGCGGGCGTCGAGCAGCACATTAGATGGCCCGTGGTTTGCTCGGCGCTCTGGGGCTGGCTCCAGGGACGGGCCCAGCAACTTGCAAAACGGAGGACTGGGCTGGCCTGACGCCGGGAGCCTGCAGCCGGCACCTCCTCCTCGCCTCCTCGCCGCCGTCCTGAGCTTTCCGCCCGCCCACAGTTGCAGTGGGGAGAAGCCATGTGGGGTGGGCGGGTGGCGTCCGGGCCCCAGCAGCAGCGGCCCAGCCCTGCTCGTCCTCCCTGTCACCGGGCGTCTCCTTCCAGAGTGCCCCAGACCAGCAGCCTCCAGAGGGAAGAGCTCCGGACAGGGCCCGAGGGTGACCTGGTGCCCGCGCCTCAGCGTCTCCATCTGGGCAATGGGTGGAGGGTGGCCGGATAACTGATGCTTGTGTGGCTCTCCCTGCCTCAGGGCAGGCAGCGACCTCCCACCCAACACCCCACCTCCAGGCACCGTCTGCTCCTTACTGTCTCTGAGGCTGAGGCGGTCAGGGGGTCGGGGAGCTGGTCCTCCGGGACTCCTTGGTGCCTGCCCCACTCAAAGCCAGCGGGCAGTGAAGGCTGGATCTGCGCATCACGGCCAGCACTGGACCTTGCAGGGCCCAGTCTGTGGTTCTGGCCACATGGAGAGGGCGGGCTTTTGCAGGCCCCGCGGTCCAAGGCCTGGGTATGAGCCGTGCCCCTGGTGACCACTCAGACGCCCGCCTGTGGTCGTTGCACACAGGCGCCAGCAGAGGGAGCCCGAGCTCCATGCACAGATGGGCCCTGAACTTGGCTCCTGGAGTGTGTGAGGGAAGGAGGCGGGAAGGGAGGGAGGGAGGACCCTCAGAGGCACAAAGGTGGGGTTGGGGGGGGTGGTGGCTAGGCCATCTGCAAGGAATGGGAAGGCGGGACAACCGGTCTCCGAGATGTGGCCGTGAGCAGGTGTGAGAGGCTGTCCACTCCCGACTGCGCCTGCCCTCGGAGTGTCCACACATGGCCGTGAAGCTTGGGCCGGGGGACAGTGCACAGGAGGCTGCTCCACAGCACGGGGTGTGTGGCACCGACGCAGGTGGCGCCGGGGCTCTCTCAGGGCCACATACCTGCAGCTCCCACGGGCCCTGGGCTGGAGACCACATTGGCAGCCCCTGTCCGACTTGTACTCATGGGAGGGTCTGGGGTGGGGGAGGCCCGGCTGTGGGCTCTCTACACGGCCTTGCTCTGGTCACACGGCCTCTGTTCCATGGGAATCAGTGTTGGCAGAACGCGCCCGGGGTCGGGTGCCGGCCTCCACATATGGCGTGGTCTGCGAGCAGCTGCCTCTCCGGGCTGGGACTTGGAGTGGACAGTGCATCTGGCACGTCTGCCGAGAGCGCCTGGTGCCCCTCAGGGGAGCGTGCGACGGCTGTCTTCCCCGCCGAGTGCTCGGACAGGGAGAGGCTGGGGCGGCTGCCGGGCATTGGCCAAGGTGGTCGGTCAAGAGAGAATACACCTCTGCGGTCAGTGTCCAGCACTTCCAGGCCAAGTACTGCGGACAGTGGAGCGCTCCCCCCCATGGCCTTGGGTCTGGGACATTTTCTCTCCAGCAGCGTCACAGGCTGCGTTTGGTGGGAGCCAGGCAGGCAGGCTCTCCTCGAGCTGAGGGCGTGCCTGTGTGTCCGAGAATTTTATTGAGTGCGGACTCCACAGCAGTGGGGACAAACTCCACCTGAGGTACAGGCCACAGATGGCCCTGACTGCTGCCCGTGGTCCGGAGAAGACTCAAGACAGACCTGCGGCCTGGCTGCCGCTTGTTGGGGGGTAAAAAACTCCAAAGTGATAATAAAATGAAACAAAACTTGCTTTGGAGCCCTTCAGGGCTGTTTAACGAGGCTGGGGTGCACGTCCACACAGCCGAGGGTGTGGGGGCCACATTGGAACGAGGGGGCTGCGCCCCAGGGGCAGGCGGGCAGCTTCTCTCTGATTCCCTCTGCTCCCCGCTGCTACCCGAGCCTAAGTGGCTGCCACATGGTGCCCTCTAAGTAATCTGAATTTTTTTTTTTTTGAGGGCAGTGTCACCGGCCCTCACATGTGGGACCGAACCGGGGCTGCTGGCTTCCCAAGCCAGCACTTACCCACCGCGCCCCTCGGCCGGCCCAGTAATCTGAATTTTTAAGTGTGTCCCTTGCTTACTCAACCCTGTTCTACTGGAATTACGGGCGATTTGGAGGAAGGTTCAGCTGAGGTTCCTGCAGGGGTCCTGAAAGAGAGAGGAGGGAAGGAAGGAGGAGAGGGGTGCAGGGGGGTGGCAGTGCGGGAAGGGGGGCGCGGCACTGCTTCCTGAGGTCCCGTTGTCCAGCAGTCTTGGTGACACCTTCCCAGAGCCGGGCACTGGCTCTGGGGAAGTTCCTTCCTGCGTCTCGCCCAGGCCCCTCCGGATTCCTGCCTGAAGGAAACGAGCCCTGTGCCCCACCACGTGGGACCCCGAGGACATCCTGCCCGTGTCAGCACAGCCGGGTCCCAAGGGCCCCGACCAGACTTCCCGGTGAGTCTGTCTGCATCTTGTCGTCTGGGAGGGCTGACGGTGGGCAACTAGATGTCCCTAGAACAGGGCCCAGGGTAACCCTTGATGGGTGACCCAGCAGGGGACGCATTCCACAGGGCACACCCTTGCTGGGCCGTTGAGGACCCCAAGGCCACCGATGGGGGCACTTGAGGTCTCCGTGTGGGGTCCTCAGGGCCTGACCCCCAGACCCCAGCTTGTGCCCGCCCCGGGAGGGTGGGAGCGAGGACTTCCTCTTCCCTGTTAGCTGGTCCCTCTCCAGGCTCCTCCTGCCACCCAGCTCCACTCGGATCCCTGGGGACCAGATGAGCCCTGGGGCAGGGAGGTCCCAGGGTGGGCACCGTCGCAGGGGCTGTGGCTTAACTAGCAGCACGTGTGGGTCCCGGCGCTGGCTTCCTGTGCGTTCCGAGTGCGCCCAGAGGATGCTGTTTTGTGGCGACGGAAGAATTTGGCTCCTTTCCCGTGTGCCTGCCACGGGGTCTCCACCCCGGCAGTGAGGGTCTTGGCATCTGAGTTTGCCAGACGCAGCCAGGGTGGTGCAGTGGTGGCCCATTGGGGGCATGCACCCAAATTTGGGTGGAAATCCAGGGGTAGGAACAACGTGGATGGAGAGGTGCCTCGGTGTAGGAGCCATTAACCAGGTAACAGATTTGATTAATTTTGTGCCTGGAGGGTTTTTTTTTTTCTTTTCCCAAAGAATCAGAGAAAACAAAATATTTTTCTAATTAAATAAATCTACGGTGCGCGCTAATGGAGCCAGTCTGTGGGCTTGTGACAGGGCGGGGGACGTGGAATAATGATTTTATTTTTTCATTAAATAGAATTATAGGCAGTTACTCAAAGCAACGCTGAGCCTAATTGAAAGAAACCCATTTCTCCTTAATTTACTTTCACGGTTTTGGATGATAAAAGAGTGTGTTCGTTGGAAAATTAAATAAAAAACACAACACAAGGAAAGGGGTTCCTTTAGGTGTGTTATTAGCTCCTTCAAGTTTTAAGTGATGGTCGCCAGGCTCAGGTGAGGCGGGGGAGGAGGCTCAGGCTTCGGGCTCGGCCCTGGGGGTCTTGGGGAGGGGAGGAAGCGGGCCAGCAGCGAGACCCTGAGCCCACCAGGCTCTGAGGGGCCCCCTCTCCCCTCCGGGGACCCTCTGCCCACAGTCCCATGTGGCACAGATTGCCCAGAGCCCACCCGGACCCCGTCGCCTCCTCCTTCCACGGGGTCTGGACCGCCCTCCCAAAGCTCATTAGAATCATCTAGAAGTTTGCCGGCCCGGAGGTCAGGGGCCATCAAGACCTCCGGTCAGAGTGTGTCCCTGGGGTCTGTGCACGCCTTGGTCAGCGTGGTTCTCGCTGCCTGATGCCCCACCTCCTCCAGGAGGCCGTCCCTGACCAGCCCCTCCCCACTGCTCACCCACAGTGCCCAGCTCCGGGCACCACGGGCAGCAAATGAGACCGGCAGCTTTTCGAGTATCTGCTGTGCTCCGACCGTGCACAGGAGCGCCCGCGGAAACGCCGGGCGGCGGGCGGCTCAGAGCTTCCCGTGATGCCGCAGACGCTTGCATCTGCGCGGTCCCAGGGAGGCCACTGGCCACTTGTGGCTGTCAAGCATTTCAAATATATCAACAGCTAGTGTGACTCAGGGGCTGAATTTTAAATTTTATTTATTTTAATTACTTTAAGTGGACGTGGCCACGCCTGGCTGTGTTGCACAGGAGTCTGAAACTCTGGCCACCCCTTCAAGCGTTCGATGCCGTCTCCTGACACAGAGCGGAGGCCCCCGGTGTCGGCAGCACCCACACCTCCTTCCTCACTCAGTTAGGGGGCAAAGGGAGTTTCTTGAGTGAGAGAAATGTACGCCCAGACAAGCGTGAGGGTATTTATTTTTAATTGAATTGTTTTTTAAAAACATAATACGAAGTTTAGAATGCACAGCCGTCTCCAGGGAGAAGCAAGGCTTCCCTCCCGCACCCCCCGGCTGCCAGCCGCCCCTGCCTGAGTGTCTGTGCTCATCTAATCCTGTGTCCCCACGAGTCCCCAATAAAGGGGCGAACGTGACTTTGGAGGGCCAGGTGCCCCCGGTACTGCAGCCACTGAGCTGCCAGCGACAGCAGGATCATCTCGGCCTACTCAGATCCCCACCGGGGCCCGCCTCCCCATCTCTGTGCTTTCCTAGGTAAGAGCTCTCTGGGCTCCTTCCTCTGTAAAGGGCTATTTGAAGTTGGAGCGGCCCAGGGACACCCAGGACATAGGGGCTGCCCGACCAAGGGCCTCGCTGAGGTCTCTCTGGCTTTCTGGCTGTGGCCCCCATTGTGTTTGGGCTCTGAGCTGCCTGAGGCCAAGGGCTACCCTTTTTTTTTTTTAAGATTTTATTGGGGAATTGGGGGAGAGGAACAGCATTGGGGAATCAGGGAAGGGGAACAGACAAGTTGCTGTCCTTTTGTTCTTCAGTCTAGTTGTGGAGGACGTTGCTTCACTGGCCCATGTTGGTATTCTCATTGTGCTCTTCCGGGGTGAGGCAGTCGCACGCTGGTCACTGGATGGCTGCTTATGGTGGCTCTTGGCAGCTCACTCCAGCTGCTGGCCACTCACTGTAGCCTATGGCTGCCCACTGCAGCCCCATTACAGCCTACGCTGTTGCCGGCAACTTACCGCAGCCCAGCTCCAAGTCGAGCTGTTGTTCACCATCTTAGCTGTAGAGGGCGCAGTGTCACTGGCCCATGTGGGATCTGAACCGGGGCCCCACTGCTCAGAGTTGGGGTCCGAAGCCAGCTCCTAACCAACATGCCATTCAGGGGGACCCAAGGGCTACTCTTGAGTGGAGAGCTGCTACGGCGGCCCTTGGGCATCCTGCACCCCTCCCCGGGCACCTTGCATCCCTCTCCAGCCCCATGAGCTCCCCATGCACCCTCCTCACACCAGCCCTTGAAGGCCTGGTCACTCGGGCCTCCCTGACCCTGCCAGGGGGACCCAGGAGCAGGCCTGGTGCTAAGAGTGGCCTGGGGCCCCCTGGTGGGGTCTCTACCTGTCCATGACGCTGAGTCAGGTGGTCACTCCCATGGGACTACTTTGCGGGAGGATGTTCCCACTCACCGCATCCACTGCCCTACACTAACTGCTGCCAAGGACGGCCTATGGCCACAGACCATGGCTCCCAGCTGCACAGCCTCTCCAAGCTGCTGGCTGTCCCCCCAACCTGTGCCTGCCAGACCCCCGGAGCCCCTGTCCTCTGAGGTGGCCTGAACTCCCCCAGGGAGGCACCAACAGGGCCCTCATTGCAGCCACTTGTCCTTGCTCTCACAGGACCAGGGCCTGAGGGAGGGGCTTGCCTGGATGGGCATGGCCTATGAGCCTGACCGCCTCAGTCTTTCCCAGGCCACGGAGCTGTGCCGGACAGGAGGCAGGTGCTTCACAAAGGCTCCTTACTTGGCTGCCATGGCCACCCACAGGCACTTATTAGGCACCTGCTGTGTGCCTGGCCCTGGGCTGGGCCCTGCAGCCAGGGTGGGCGCACGGGCTCGGGTGGGTGCACGGGCTCAGGGTGGGCGCATGGGCTTGGGTGGGCGCACAGGCTCGCCAAGAGCACAGCTGCACGCAATGTGCATTCACGCTTCCATTCTGAGGGGAAACGGAAGGACTCCAGGCTGGCTCCGCCCAGCCCTCTCTCTAGCACATAAAGACGCCTGGCCAGATTCCATCGTGCGTCCACTCTGGCCACCTGGCCCTTGGGTGGGGAGGGTTCTGGCTGGGCCTTGGCTCAGCGTTGGTGCTTGTGGCGACTGATTGGTTCTGTGTGGCGCGTGTGGGAAGCATGAGTGCCCGCGGGTGCCTGCCGGCTGTCAGTCCCCGAATCACTCCTTACCTGCCCGGCTCTTGCCATCTTTGAGTTGGCGAAGGTGGGTGCTGCTGGGACCCCTACCCTGGAGCCCCGGGGCCTGGTCACCAGCTCTGTTCATTACCAGCAGCATCTTTCCCAGGGTGGTCATAAATTTCAGACTCCCAGTACATATTGATCAGCACGTGTGCAGAACAAAGCTACGAGTGTGTGTGTGAGTGTGTGTGTGAGTGTGTGTGAGAGTGTGTGTGAGTGTGTGAGTGAGTGTGTGTGAGTGTGTGTGTCAGTGTGTGAGTGTGTGTCAGTGTGTGTGAGTGTGTATGTGAGTGTGTGTGTGAGTGTGTGTGAGTGTGTGTGTTGGGGTGGGGAGGTGACCAGAGTCAAGGAGAGGGACCAATGCATGTCCCACCAGGTGGAGAGGACCGTGTGCTGCCAGCTGCAGGGAGGGGTGGGGGCAGCGTGGGGGTAGGGGGAGCGCAGGGTCGGAAGGCTGAGTAGGGGAGGAGGTGCTATGCCGAGTATGAGCTGTGGCTCAGCCTCGGAGCCTGGCCTGGGGTTCTTAGGGGTCTTGGTGCCCCCGGCCTCACCCATGCATCCTCCCTGGTGGTCTCAGATCCCCTGGGACATTATGGCGTGAGGCTGACCGACCCACTGTGGAGGCTCGCCCCAGGGCATGATAAATAGGGGCCACCGTCCCACAAGGCCGTGACAAATGCCCCTCTCACTCGCAGGCTCACTTTGGAATCCTCTAATACTCCTCGAAGGTGAAGTCCCATTTTTCCCCTGTAATCACAGTATTAAACTTTAATATCCAATATTAATAAAACATACTCTCCTTAATAGAACCAGTGAGGCTGGGAGCAAGTGAGTGCCAGGAAGGTCCCTGGGTGACCATCTTTAACTCTCTCCCCTCCCATCTGAGTGCTGGGGGCACAGCAGCGCTGAGGGGCCATGCCGAGGGTGGGGGCAGCAGTGACGGGTGTCTCCTGACCCTTTTCTCCCACTGGCAGCACTGTCTCCTCAACAAGAAATGTGGGGCTTCTCCGAGCAGGTGGGCAGGGTGGAGGTCCTGAGGACCAGGCGTGGCCCTCGGCCTGCAGTGGGGTTTGTGGTTCAGGTGGAACCCGCCTTCTAGGTAGAGGCACCGGGAGAGGTGAGCCCCAGCCGACTCCCCCGCCCGCCCTGCTGTCGCCACACCGGTGGTGACCTGCCATCTAGGTGCAGGGTCACCCACCATGGTGTGTGCAGACTGACAGTGCACAGTGCCGTCCACTGTTGGCCAGGTCAGGGGGTAGAACTGGGCTCCATTTAGGAAACTGGGCGCCATCCAGAGAACCAGGCGTCTCTTCACCTCGTCTCTCTGCTCAGGGAACTGCGCCCTCCCCCGCCTGCTCACTGCCACCCAAGCCAGGCCTCAGTGCCACCCTCTCCCTGGAGCCTCCCTCGGTCCTGCTGGGCCCATCCCCGTTGAGTGCGTGGCCTGAGGGCGCCCTGAGGTCAGGGGCCAGGCTGCAGCCTGGCCAGATGCAGGTCAGCTGGAGGAAGGACAGTGCCCGCTGGAGGACCCGCCTCCTCCCCCTGGGCCTCCCTGAGACGTGGGAAATGGGGGCGCGAGAGGGCGCGGTGGCCAGCAGGCACCCAGAGGCCTCTGTGCCATTTGGGACGCTTCATGTCTCCCAGACAAGGCTTTATTGATTTTATTTTTGAGATGAGTCACGTGTGACACAATTCACTCTTTTCGAGCTTCAGAGAAGTTGATCCTTATTATTTGTGGGTTCGCACTCGCAAATCTGAGCAGCTGCTGACAATTATTTGTGGCCCCAAACACGAGACTGTGTGGTCATTCCTGCTCACCCACCGAGCGGCGAAAACTCTGGGACATAGCCGCGTGCCTGGCCGAGGGTTAAGGGGCGTCCGGCCCCTTGTTCGGCTGATGGTTGACCAGGCTCCTTCCTGTGCTCTAGGTCGTGCCATGATCCTCGCGTTTTCGTTGGTGATTTTGCCGTTGGAAATGGCCCCAGGTGCCGTCCAGCCTGCGTGCCAGCCTCGTGCGGCCGACCGCGCGCAAACACTGCGGGCTGCAGGGAGCTGCAGAGGCCCCGCTGGCCAAGCCGGCCTGCCGCCTGCGATCCTCATCCTGGGACCACGTCAGTCAACACTTGCCATGCCCTCAATCTCACTGACCCTCCGACGGCCTCTGAGGAGACAAGGGAACTGGGCACGGACCAAGGGCATCGAGTTCCTCTCCGCGGGCACCTGGGCAGCCAGGACGAGGGTCGGCACCTTGCCCCAGCCCTCTTGGGGCTGGCCTGATCCGGTTCATATCTGCTTTCCCCAAATGCCAGCCTGTCGTGGGCACAGAGAGTGGGAGGAGGGAGGCAGGGCCCTCGGGGTGTGCAGGCTGGTGGGGGTGGGGGTGGGGGTGGGGGTGGGGGTGGGAGGGCATGAGCACCACCGCAGCCCCCAGGCCTGGGAGGCTGGAGGTGTTTATAGAGGTGGAGGCAGCCAGGAAGTGGGGGGACAAAGAGGCTTTGCTGGGAGGAGCGGCCGGAGCAGCGACGGAAACCTTCATGGAAAATGTGGGCCTGGCCGGCCAGCTCCCTGGAGGGAGGGCGGTGGGAGAGGAGAATGGGGGCTTTGTGTGCGCTGCCCTCGCCCCGACCACGGGCGCCCCGCCTGGCAGCACGGGGCTCCCCGCCTGCATTCCACCACCTGGAGCCTTCCAGAAACTCAGCCTCCTTCTGGCTGGAGCCTGGCTGTGTGGTTGGGGCGCGAGGCCCCAGGGACCCCGGAGGTTGTGAATTCCAGGATTGTGGGTTTGGAGTCCAGGTTCCAAGGCCATGCCCTGGGGCGCCTGAGTGGGTGGTGGGTGAGGAGAGGGGGTGCTGGGCCAGGGGGCGTCCAGCCCCCAGGGAGCCATTTGGAACCCCAGCTGGAGCCCCCTGAGAACCTATGAGGTCATCTGGAAAAAATCAAGAGGGCCACTGAGGAAGGTTGTAGCTCCCAGGCCTGATGTCACCCTGGCTTCCGGGCTTTTGCTCAGGCAAGAACCCTGCCCCTGTGGCCCCACACCTGGGCGGCCCGGCAGCCCCTGGCCCGGCTTTGCCACCCTAGACCCTGCACATAAAACCACAGAGCCTCGTCCACTGCCATGGCGCCTGTCCCGGTGCCACCAGCCTGTCCCCTGCACTTGGAACACCCACTGGTGTTCAGGCAGCATGATGGTTTAGAATGAAAAAATGGGGAAGCAGAAACGTTCCCCTGTACCCACTACCACGAGATTTAAGATTAATTATGATTTCCACAGAAATCCCATTATGCAGGTAATCATCGTTTTATTCTGAAGGGCCGTGGGCCTGCAGGCGCCCAGCTCCATCTCCCGACCCCCGGGGCAATGTCTGTTGTGACACTTTGTCACGCACGAGGCTCGGAGCACTTGAAGCTTTTGCATCTTTCCAAAAAACGCTCAGGGACCTCCGATAAAACTGATTGTGTGTGCGTTTTCTTCCCTCGGAACAACTGCTAAATGCTTTTCAGGCTTAAGTGGAAGAGTTTTGTTGCTAACGGCTGAGAAGAAATCAAAACTCCACCAGAATGGCGTAAAATAGTACCCTGTCCCGGCTGAGGCTGTTGGTCCGGGGACAAACCACAAAGCCGAGTGGCTCTGGGCGCAGCCCTCATGAGGGAGGCGGGTGGCAGCCTGGCCCCACGTGCCCCAGGAGTGCTCCCTGACCTCTGTCCGTCTGTCACGGCAGCTTGTGATAGCAGGAAAAGGGGAATTTCATTCCGTCCTCATTGCTTTGGGGGTGCTGCTGTAGGCTCAGCCAGGTTGGTGTCCCCGCCACAGAGGCAGGAGGCAGGGACCATTCCTTGGTCCTGCAGAGCCCGGGAAAGCTGAATGGGGCCGTGAGGTGTGTATCTTTTTGATGTGCCACCCGGCACACGGGATGTGCGCCCAGACTGGCTCGTCCACACGGGGAGGAATCACGCAGCCCGCTCGAAGTGAGCAACGAGACAGAAGGAATTTTAACGACACCGACCATGTTAATGAACCTGAGTTCCACGATTCCCAGCGTGTGGCTCGGGGGAATGCTGAGCGTCTGCACCAGCACACGGGGATAAAAGGTACCGCTTTCTGTTCCACTTTGGCTGCTGAGATCTGAAGCATATGTGCACGCTGGAAACGGCACCCACCGTCCTAAAAAACACACTGGAAATGCCACCTCCCAGTTCTGGAGACCCAGCACCCCACCCGGCATGTCCATCCCGGGAACTTTTCCAAATTCCCCCCCAGTGCACACCCCGGCCTCACCTCTTTCTGACCATCATATACACAGAGTGACACGAACCATGAGGTTCGTTATCGAACCATTATCTTTCTTGCTACGCAGTATTCCATCGCCTCTAGACTGCGGTTTCTTTCTCCATCCTGCTGTCTGGGGACATTTGGGCCGCGCCTGCCTTGGGGCTCTGGCTGGTGGCACTGCTCTGACTGTAGGTGTCTGTATATTTAGGTGACCATGTGCACGCCCCTCCACTGAGCACACACCTGGGAGTGGGTCGCTGGGGTCACCTCCAGTAAGTGCCACTGCTCAGCTTTCCTGAGCTGCGCCAGTTTGCTTTTCCACGAGCCGTGCCTGAGTGCCAGGGATCCCTTCTCCCACCCGCAGTGGGTGCCTTCACTCTAAGCTTAGCATTCGGGTCAGCATGGAGAGGGTCTCGATGTGGTTTTAATTTGCATTTCCCTGATGAGGAATGGCACTGGGCACCCCCCGCCCCCCGCAAATGATTCCAGGATAACTTCTGTAAATGCCCGTTCGAGGCTTTTACCCATTTTGAATTATTGAGCTGTCCTGGCCGGAGGTCGGCTTGTATCCTGGCTGAGACCTTTGTCAGACAGGCAGTGCTTTGACTGTTTTCTTTCTGTCTTGTGGTCAGAAACCTCGGTCCACTCCCGAAGTCATGCTATGTTATCTTCTGGGGGTTTGTTGTTGTATCTTTCATATTTAGAATTCACATTTTCCCGGGAATTGATATTTATGAGTAGGGTGATGTAGGGTCAAGACTTACTGGTTTCCATATTGCTACCCAAGTGACCCACCATCCCCCTGCGACACTGCCATGCCACCTTTGTGCGGCGACCGTTCACCTGGGGGTTGTGTCTGTCCTGGCACAAACACCACAACTCCTTAGCTCCTGTAGCTTCGTAATAAATCCCAGTATCCGATTGTGTGGGTCCATCCACGTGGTTCTTCTCCCTGAAGACTCTTTGCTGTTCCTGACGCTTTTCACTTTCATGTACATGTTAATGCTGCCGCATCAACTTCCACCTGTAAAAACCTGCTAGAATTTAGAAATTAATGTCAGATCGGATCTATGTATTAACTTGGAGATAACTGACCTCTTTACAGCAGTGTGTCTTCAATACGTGACAAAACGCCAATACGTGGCGTTCATTTACTTACGCTCTTCGTCTCCTTTGCAAAACAATGTTTTGTTGTTTTCTGAAAGAGGTATTGCATATTTTAAATTTATTCTCCAGCTTTTGATTTTTTAAATGCCATTGTAAATGACATCGTTTCCCTTTGGGTTGTTTCACTTTCTGATCATTTGTCATCCATGTGATTCCCAGCCTGCATGTCAGAGCCGCCCTCCAGCCCACCCCCAACCACCATAAAAGCCCAGGCCGGTCAACCTTCCCAGCTCTTCCAAGCCATTTGAGATCTGCTCTGCTCTCCCCAGAGAGCCTTGTCTTGTGTGTAGTTAACCTTCTCACATTCTCTTGGAGTGTGTGTGTGTGTGTGTGTGTGTGTGTGTGTGTGTGTGTGTGTGTGTTCATCATGATTCATGTCTGCATCCAATCTTACGAGGGGCGGGTGGTTCGTCTTGTGCCTTGTGGGGCCCCCACAGCACCGACATCTAGGAATGCACTTGATTTTTATCTGTCAACCTTGTATTCTGCAACCCTACTGAATTTGCTTAATTGTTAGAATGGTTGATCTATGGGTGATTCTTTAAGATATTTTACACATAAAATCATGTTGTCTGCAAATAATAAAAATTGTATTTATCCTTTCCAATCAAAGCCTGTCATTTATTTTTCCTGCCGTATCACACCGGCTGGGACCTCCACTGCACGGCTTCATCGAGGCAGGAGGGGCAGCCATGGACTAACTCTGCCATAACCGGGAACTTCCATCTCTCCTGAGGCTATGCAAGCACTTTAAAATATTTTACCGCATTTACCCCCTCTTGCATTTTGTATCCCTGTGACATACACGTTAATTCTATGTATATTTAAAACCCTATAGGACGCCATTATTGCTGCTTTGTACACAGTTAAGATTCATTCATATTTATTCACCTAGTTGTCCTTTCTGTGCCTTTCATTGTCTTATGAATTTCATGTCTTCAGTTTGGGATAATTTTCCTTCTGCCTAAGAACTCTTTTTAATGTTTTCGTGTGTGTGTGGCTGTGTTGCCGCTACTCCAGCTCTCTCAGTTTTTATTTGTCTGCAAATATTTTCTGGCCTTCATTAAAAAAGTGACTTTATTGAGTTTTATTTACATACCATTAAATTAATGTTTTAAGTCGATGAATGTTAGTATATTTACAGAGTTGTACAAATGTTACCACAGCCTTATTTTAGAACATTTCCATCACTCTAAGAAGAAACCCCAGGTCTATTTGAAGTCATTCCCAGGCCCTCCCCAGTCCCGGGCCACCACTAATCGACTCTGTGTCTTTATATGTTTGACTTTTTTTGACATTTGGTTTAAGTGGAATCATATGAGGAGGGTTCTTTCAATGAGCACAATGTTTTTGAGGTTCATCTTTGTTATACTGTGAATCAGGGCTTTTCATGGCTGAATAATATTCCACTGTGTGGATGTAATGTCATCCTTTTGTTTATCCTTCAACAGGTGATGCCATTTGAGTTGCCTCCTCTGTTTGGCTTCTGTGTATAAAGCTGCTATAAATACCTGTGTGCAAGTTTTTGTGTGGACATATGTTATCATCTCCCTTAGGCATATATTTAGGAGTGTAATTTCTGGGTCACATACATAGTCTATGGTTAACATTTTAAGGAATTGTACCTTTATTTCTGTTTGTTTTCCCTTGCATTAGAATTCTATGTTGGCAGTTATTTTATTTCAGCATTTTAAACATATCATGACACTCTCTTTTTGATTCTGTCATTTCTGTTGAGAAGTGCATTGTCAATCTTAATCCTTTGAAATTTTTTTTCAGTTCTAGAATTTCTACTTATTATGTTTCATAGATTCTAAATGCCTGGTGAAATTTTCTTAAACATACTGTTGTTAAGCTTTTCTGATCACTCCAATATCTGGATCACCTGTGGGTCTGTTTCTACTGTCTGTTTTTATTGTTGCATTCTTGGATGGCTGAGTGTATTCGTTTCCTGCTGTAACAAATGACCACAAACTGGGGGTGCATAAAACAACAGACTCTTATTCTCTCACAGTCCTGGTGGCCAGAAGCCCAAGATCAGGGTGTGGGCAGGGCTGCACTCTGTCTGGGGGTTCTGGAGGAGATGTCCCTCTTTGCTTCTTTCGGCCCCAGGCTTTCTTTGGCTTATAGCTGCACCACTCCAACCTATTTCCACGGTCCCATGGCTTTCTCTTCTTCCATGCATCTAGAATATATGTACATTCCCGAGTTTCAGGTTCCATTGGCAGGAGGGTTGGTCTGCTGTAAGCCGTAGTGAAAGGGGAAGTATTTCATGATGTACAATAAATGTATCATAAAGTTAAAATTATTTTAATACTGAGTATGAAATAGTTATTCCTTTACAAGGCTGAACTGTGGTGCAAATGGTTCAACTACCAAAAGTTGATCTTTTCCCTTTTCTCTAGTTGTTTGAGAAATAAGTTGATAAACCGCCAAACGCGTTTTAAAAGTACAGCAGAGTGCGGAGAAACACTGCGAGACCCTCGTGAAACTGAAGTGGGTGCCAGGAACCCTCTGGCCTCCATCTCCCTAGTCCATTTCACGTGTCTCTGTCCATAGCGACGTACACATGGTGGTACAGCAGGGGTTCTGGGGTCTGGCTGGTCCGTTTAAGTCCTGGCTCCACCCCCACAACTGCCCTGTGCCTCGGTTTCCTCGACTCTAAACTGGGAAAGAGAACAAAGCCCTAGGTCCTCTTTTTGGTGAGTGTCCATGCCTAGTGAGCTACAGCGTGACGACTGGTTTCTGAGTGGAAATAAGGAATTGGAGAAGACAAAAACCACAGAAGGACCAGCCAGGTGTGCCGCCTGGGGCGGTATCTGCGGGCTCCCTACCCACTTGGCTGTAATCCAGGCCAGCAGCTCTTGGTGACATGCCCCTGACTGGCCACCCCACACCTGCTCCACCAATCACGTCACCCCTCACTTATCACCCCACATGAGATCCTTAAGGTCTTGACACAGACTTGGCCAGGGTCCACCAGGAACCTGTGTCGTGGAGAACAGAGGTGACACAGTCCCCAAAGGAAGACCACATGGGCTCGGTTTCACTTCACACAGGTGAGTGTGCTTTTAGGCCTGAACCAGGGATGCCCGGATTCTCCACCATCAGAACTGTGCGGGGCTGGGATGAGGTGACTGAGGCATCTGGGCTCTGGTCTCAGAGACGGAGGGGAATAAGCACTTGAAAAGTCTTCTTAATGTCAAGTTTAAGTCTGTGTATCAGTGAGGGCCGGCTGGGCTACCTGAGGTTTAAAAAATGGGCCCCAAACTCTCATGGGTTAGCATGGCCCAGGTTGTTTCTTGGTCGGATGAGACTGGGCCAGGTGTTCCCAAGGGGTGTGGCGGAGACCCAGGTTGCTTCCAGCTGCACTGACCAGAGCTGGGGACCGCAGACGTCACTGGGTGTTCACAGCCTCACGCCACTCAGATCTCCATTGGCGGGACTCAGTCACAGAGCGGGCCTGGGAGCCCGGAGAGCCCAGGGCTGGTGCTGGGCACAGATTCACACTTTCTGCCACTTTGCTTTGAGCTTTTTAACATGAAAAGTGCTGCTCTGCGGGCTGTGATGATGGAAGTGGGTGGCAGGAAGTGGAGAGAGGGTGTGTTTCCAGGTCCCCAAATGAGGAGAAAGACCATCACCATCAAGTTAGGGACTGAGTTGTGTCCCCCCAAAGTCCTATGTTGTAGTCCTAACCCCCCAGGACCTCAGGGTATAACTGTCTTAGGAGGTAAGGACTTCACAGAGATGATTAAGGCAAAATGAGGGTGGCCCTAATCTGATGTGACTTGTGTCCTTATAAGAAGAGGAGGTTAGGACACAGACACACTCAGAGGGACGAGCACGTGAGGACACAGGGAGAGCACGACCCTCTACACGCCCAGGAGAGGCTCAGAGAAGACCCACCCTGCGGGCCTCCCGCGTTAGAGAGAGTGAACGCAGTTGTTTAAGCCCTGTCCTGCCCGCTCTGTGGTCTTTGTTATGGCAGCTCCAGCAAACTCATACACATCAGAAGCACAGCACAACTGTCAAAATGTCTCAGCTGCATAAATTATGAAATATATGTTCATGCTTTTGTCTGTTCTACAATTGGAAAAAACAAAACAAAACAACTGAGACACTATTTGTTAGGATGGGTATTTTAAAAACAGAAAAACCAGGAGCCGGCTGGTGTGACTCCTGGAGAGAAGATTGCAGCTGGTTCCCAAATAAGGAGAAAGACCACAACCATCATGTCTGGGCAGAGCTGTGTCCCCCCAAATGCCTGTGTTTCAGCCCTAATTCCCCAAAATGGGAGCTCCCTAAAAATCGGGTTCCTCGCCCTGTTGGGACTCCCCGGTGTTGTCATGTTCAGCGGGAGGGCCACGGCCCCCAGCTGAGCTGCAGTGTACCACCAGCCACGCTGCTCCCCTCCTGGGCGCCCCCAGCCACGCCCTCTGACGACTGGCATTGTCTCTAGACAGTGCGGGGGCTTACGTGCTTAGCCATCTTCATCGCAGGCCCTTTATGAGAAAATGTGTCTGGGAACTCTGGTTCCCTGTATCCGTGTGCAGGGCTGTGACGGGCCAAGCACACATCCCAGGTGACCTGGCCCAGGTGGGGATTGTGGCTGACAGCAAGATGCCCGCACTGCCTGGGATTCCAGGGTGGACGGGGCTGTGGGTCGGGGTGCTGACCGACTCCGTCGCATGTCTCAGGCATCCAGGAAGTGTCTCTGTCTGCAGCCCTGCCGCCTCTGCAGAGCTGAGCTGCCCCAGGGGGTGCCCGAGAATGCTAGGGCGGGGTGCACATGGTCTGACACCGATGAGGACAGGGTGTCATGCCATCCTCATCCCAATAGCTGCTAGCGAAGGTTCCATTAAAAAGTGTTGTCTGAACATTGGCAGGAGGCGCCCAGAGAAGGGCCTGGAGGGTGGCAGCAGCTCTGGGGGAGGCGCCCGAGTGCCCGTCTAAACGCCTGCACTTTTCTTTATCCAGGGGCTCAGGGGTTTAATGTGTGAGCTGCCCACCCAGAGACCAATGGGCTCGGGGGAGTTAGGGCCCCTCCACTTGGTGGGTGGATAGGGACAGAACCAGGGGTTTCACTTCATTTCTTCTATTAAAAAATTTTTAGATCGCTTTATTGAGGCACAATTCACATGTGATACAACACACCCATTAGAATGCGTTTTATTAGGATAGCTGTTATAAAACTAAACAAGCACACAATGGACTATTATCTGGCCGTAAAAAGGGAGGAAATTCTGACACACGTTATAACACGGATTTCATCGTTGTGCCAACACCACACAGGGCACTTACCGAAACCCAGAGGGCAGCGCCTGCTACTGCATTTGTGTCTGCTAGGCTGTGACACAATGGGCAGCGTGGCAGCCTGTTTGCACCAGCATCACCACACACACGTGTGTGACGGTACCAACGACTACAACGTCACTGGGGGTGGGACCCTGTCAGCTCCATTATAACCGTTTGGGACCACCACCATCTGTACGGCCCATTGATCAAAAGACCGTTATGTGGCACTTGGCTGTGTTATATGACTCCACTCACACCAGGTCCCTGAAGGAGCCAAACCCATGGAGACAGCATAGAGAGCAGTGGCCACTAGGGGCCAGGCGGAGGGATGGGAGAATGAGGGGCTGGCGTTTAATGGGGACAGTTTCAATTTGGGAAGATACAAACATTCTAGAGAGGATGGTGGTGATGTCGAACAACATGGTGAATGTGCTTGACGTCCCTGAACTGTTTGCTTAAAAATGGTTAACATGGTCAATTTTATGTCATGTGTATTTTACCGTAAATGCATCCAATTCAAGTGTCCAGATGAGTTTTGACAAATGTCTTCGCTGTATAACCATCGTCCCATTCAAGTTAAAGCACACTGCCATCTTCCCAGGAAGTTCCCCTGCTTCACCTTCCACCCCAGGCAACAGTGGATCTGATTTCATCACTACAGGTTAGTTTGGACTCTTCCAGAGTTTTCCACAGGTGAATTACAAGTATGTGCTCTTTTGGTTTGGTCTCTTGGCTTCTTTCAGTATAATTATTTTGTGATTCATCCATGTTGCTCTGTGTGTTAACACTTACGTCTGTACTGCTGGGTGGGATTCAGTTATATATATCCATCACATATATCAAGACATTGTACGTACCATACACACTTATTACCGTTGAGTGTATCCATTCACTGTATCCACTATATGTATATTTGTACATACAAATACCTCACATCCATGTACGTATCCATTATATGCATTTGTATATTGTAACACATCGTATCCATTTTATGCATATTGTGCATTAATAGTAATGCATCAGTAACCGAGCACAGCGAGTGTATTCATCCCCTTTGATGGACATGTGGGTGGCTTCGCTATGAGCACAGTTGCTTTGAACATTCACTCACAAGTCTCTGAGGGTCACATGTTTCCACTTCTTGGGTAAATAGCTAGGAGTGGAATAGCTGGGTCCTCTGGCAAGTTCAGGTTTAGCTTTAGAAGCAAGTGCTGCACTGTTTTCCAGAACAATGTTCCATGTTACGCTGAGTTCCCGTGGCCCCACAGCACTTGGCATCCCAAGTCTCTTGGATTTTGGTCATCCTGACATTTCACCTTATTCTGTGCCCATCATTTTCCCTTCCGTGTTTGAGCAGGATCTGTGGGGCTCCCTGCCCGGCTCCCTGTCCTCCAGGCTGAAGGCACCAGGCTGAGTCGGGTGGGTGAGTTCTGGCCCAGGGGTCTGGGGGCTGAGACACAGCCTGAGGTGCGTCTGGTCCTGCTGGGAGTGGAGACCCCCATGCGCCAGGGTGACTCCAGGACCTGTGGCCGGTACTGGTGTCGGCTCCTATAGGCAGTCAGGGGATGGCCCTGGGGGGCAGGAATGAGGCCAGCTGAGCTCAGAGGCTGCAGGACACTGACAGACAGGGAGGAGCGGGGACATCTGGGGGGCCCAGGCAGTGCCGTACTGGGCGTTCTCTAACGCAGTCCTCACCTTTCCAAGGTGGGGAGTTACAGCTCCGGGCACCAGGTGAGAAAGCTGGGCTCCGAGCGGCTTGCTTGTGGAGGCTCCTCCAGGCGGGGTGGGGGGCTATGGGCAGGGCGGGGAAGCACATATCCGGTGGAGCCAGCTTGCCAGGTGTGAGGCCCAGGACTAGCAGGACAGCGCAGGGGGCTCTGGACACAACATGAGGAGGGCGTTGAGCCGGTGGGCCCCCCTGGCCAGGGGCCAACCTGATCACAGCTTCACAGCTTGGCCAGGAAGCCAGGGTTTCGAGGGCCGGGCCCACCACAGCCTGTAATCTTGGGTCTCTGTGTCTGGCCCCCAAAGGAGGGAGGCTTGAAGAGGCTTCCAGGGTTGCCTGCGGGAGGGTCCACCTCGGCGGGGTCTGGGCTGGGACTTTCCTATGGGGAATTCCAACCTGCTCTGTGGACTGTTCTAGAAAAGCAGAGGCTGCCAGCCGGTGTGCACCATGGGAACAGAGGTGGATGAGTGGTTTACACACCTCTAGCTTTAAGTCCAGAGCTCTATAAACAAGCCATAATTCAAGGCCAAGCTCTGCAGACCCTTGTCTGGACCCCAGAGGTGGTGGGCAGGAGTTCGGGACTCTGCTCGGACCTTGGTGTCTGAGGCTTCGCTTGGGGCAGAGCTGGTCGGTGACGACGGCAGGGGCCCCGAAACCTGGTGACCAGCGTCTTGACCCATTTCCCTCTTTCTCTGCCCTACTCCTGGGCTTCGGGACTTTTCTGTTCAAAGAACTGCCTTCATTAAGTAATGATTATTTCAGTTTCTCTTTTTAAAAGTAATCAGAGACACCCCCAGCTGCCAAACTGTGATTTGATCTGTCGCCGTAACGAGCGTGCCCACATGGTGGGATGGACTCCGGTCTGGAGGGCATAAACTCCACGCTCTCCACCGCCTGGAAATGTCAGATTTCCGTTTGGCTTGTGGCAATAACTGAGGCCAGCTCTGGGGACCCCTCTCCCCTTGTGCAGCCCCCATGTGGGGGGCCAGCAGGGGCCACGCAGCTTCAGCAGCCTCACAGTCCTGCCCTGTGGGGTTGCCTGGCTCCCCTGGCTTTTCCTCTCTGCTCCTCCAGGAAGCTTCCAGAACCCCCCTGGACTCCCGGGCCTGTGGGCTGCAGTAGAAGCCCGGGCCCCAAGCCAGCAGCTCCACCCCGCCCACGGAGCTCACCGGTTTCGTGCTATCATGCCCTCTATCGCCTTTGTACGAAACATAATCCATAAAATGCTTTCGTGGTAACCTTATCCATCGCAGCCAGCGATAGCATCTCACGGCCCCGTGACGGGCAGGAACTCGCAAGCATGGAGTTAATAATGCAGACTTTCAAAAAAGGAGGCTGGCAGAGGGAGACGCGGGCCGGAATGAAAGGGCCGGTGTGGCTGTAATTGGGACCATGTGAACTTCCTCGGAGGAGGATTAGGGGGAAGAGACAGGCCTTGCCCGCGAAGATTAGTTTCAATTAGACGGGCTGGAGGCGAAAGGCCGACTCGGGGAAAGATTAAAACAAGAAGGAGAAAGTTTCCGTGGCAGCAGCCGGGACTCCACCGGCCGGCGAGCTCTGCTAATTGAAGGCAAAGCGTGCCCGGCGCTCGGAGGAACTCGCAGGAATCGATTCGATGCTGGCCAGGCTCCCGCCTCTCCCGGCCCACCCCACCCCCACCCCCTTCCCAGAGGCTCGTTTGTGCTTGAAGCCAGTTGGGGTGGGGGCGGAAGGCTAGGGGAGGGCAGAGGGGCAGTGGTCAGTGGGGGCTCTTGTCGGTGACTGGGTGCCATGGTGTGATCCAAGCTGGCTGATGTGCTGGTCCTCCCGCGGCTGCCTGTGCCCGGAGAGATTTCACCGGGCATCTGTGCAGGGGCATCGGGCCCTGCCAGGCCTGGGGGCTCCTTCCCCTTCCACGGCCTGGGCCCTGAGCTGGGGTGCCGGGGAGCAGCCATACTGTACCAGGACTGAGTGCAAGGTCTCCTCCCTCCCTCCCTCCCTCCCCCTCCCTCCCTCCCTCCCTCCCTCCCTCCCTCCCTCCTTCCTTCCTTCCTTCCTTCCCTCCTTCTCTCCTTCCTTCCAAGAAGGGGCGTCCCGGTCCCAGCCAGCGGATCGCGGTCCCACCGTCCTCCCTGGGGCAGAAGCTGTGCACTCTGAGCACCCACTGTGCGCAGTGCCCAGAGGCCGACACTGTGTCCCGCCTGGGAGCCAGGGGCCGCTGCCCAGGTGAGGCCGTGCCTGCCCTAGGGACAGGACCAGCTGCTCCCTGGCACTCCCTTGGGCTGCTCCCCCCCAGCTCCGTCAAGCACGTAGTGTGTGCGTGTGTTTTATAAATACTTCCCATTGTAATGACAGCCAAATTATGGAAAATGCATTTTCACAGCTGGTGAGAAAAGCCATCAGCATTAATCAAGGACCCAGCCTCACCGGGATTCATTCGCAGGCCGTGTTTGGGTGGTGACGTTACGGACGTGCTGAACAGTCATTAGTGGGGTTCGTTTGAAATGGGGCTGATCAGTCATCGTTACATGACACTTGGGGCCGAGGGCTGAGCTCACTGCGGGTGCCATGAGGTCACTCTATCCCCCACCCTTTGTTGGGTGGAGGCCTCTGGTTTTCAGGGACACACCCACAATGAAGGGCTGCCTTTCTCTCAGGAGCGAGGGGTGCAGTGGACTGGCTTGGTCAGTTAGAAGGGGACAGGCCATCAGCAGAGTGAAGTCCATCACTGTCCTGGGGTCCACTGGTCCCCTCACTGGTCGGGTGGTGGAGCTTCAGTGTCCTCTGAGCCCAGAGCCTCAGGGATCCTTGTGGTCCCCGCCTCGTGGCCCTGATGGACTCTGCACTCTGTCCCCAGGTAGCCCGTCGTCCTACACACAGTATGTCCTCAGAGACTAAGGGCGGTGGTCAGTGACAGGCCAGCGGCAGTTTCTAGATTTTGAGAGTTGGCCACATTTGGGTACCATGCTGGCTTGAATTTTTAAAATATACTCTTTATTTTGGAATAATTTTTGATGAACAGGAAAGTTGCAAAGGGTACAGAAAATTTCCATACATTCTTCTTCCTGGGTTCTTTCCAAAGCTTCGTAACTCAGTGTAATCTCGGGAGAAACATCGGGAAACCCGACTGGGGCCGGCCCTTCCCCAGGACCCCGGGCAGGCCTGTCAGGCTCCTCACACCCAGGCCCACAGGCCTCCTCCTCCGCGGAACGCGCTCGTGCACACTGGCTGGGCACCCTCCCCAGGGACCACGCTCAGACTGTTCAGATTCAGCTGTCAGCGTCCTTCCGTCCTCGGATCCCACCCACAGACCACATGGCATTCAGGTGTGACATCTCCTGGTCTGTGACAGCCTCTGTGTTCCCTTGTTTTTCATGAATCTGGCATGTGTGTAGTAATCCATATGTACATGTGTGCACTAAACTGGGTACACATGTGTCGGTATAACCCACGTGTACTTGTGTGTGCAGTAACCCGTGAGTCTACACGCATGCAGGAACTGTGTACCTCTGTGTGCACTGATTCATATGTTTACATGTGGTGCACACTCACCATGTGTGCACACACCTATCTGTACTTTGGGGGGCAGTGAGTGCACCTTCTGAACTAGAGCAGGTTGGGCTGGGGGCGGAGGGTGAGCACACGGGGCTCTTGAAGTGTCCTGTCTTCCTGAGCGTGTCCCACGGGAGGCTGCCCCTGGCCCCGGGCGGGAGGCTGTCTGCTCTTCAGCTGCCCTATGGCAGGAGAGAAGGGAGGCCTCCGGCAGAGGCAGAAGCGTCACACGCGCCCACAGACGGGAGCCTCGTCCTCAGCGACCGGCCACGAGGACCCGGGGCACAGCCTTTGCTTGGCTGGGTTGTGTGTCCTCTGGCTGCACCAGTGTTACCTGCCCCCATCCCTGGGGCCCGGCATAGGCTCAGGGGATAGCAGCCTCCACTTCTGCTGGCCGATGGCCCCTCAGGAGCAGCTCGGCCTTTGTCCTGCACCCTGCCGGCCGCTGTCTCAGTGGCTCCCACGTGGTGGGTGGGGCTCACCAGGACCACCTCGTGTGACAGGAGCTGTCACTGATACCAAGTCAGAGATGGGACAACTGAGGAGCCCCGAGGCCATGCGGCAGGAAGTCTGGCCATCTCCCTGCCACTGTCCTGCCACTGGCCACAGGGCTCAGGCTGTTCTCCCTGCAAAACCTTGAACTTCAGGGTCTGCACCTTGCAAGTTTTCTCTGAGAGGGGCGGCGTGCTGAGCCTCTGGGTGCAGCAGTGCCCGGGACAGGCGCAGCCTGCACGCAGGGCTGGGCGGCAGGGGCCTCACCCGGGGTCCTGGCTTGGTCACCTGCTCCCTGGGTGACGTTGGACAAGCTATTGGATGTCTCTTTGCCTCAGTTTCCTCATCTGTAAGGTGGGATGATAATGCTTGTCCCACCAACCTGCAAAGTTGCCAGGGGTCTGGAGGGGGTAGAGCATGGGGTAACTTGTCACGGGCCGTTGAAAAGTGGGCGATGGCACAGTGTTGTATCAATGGCAGTTTTGCAGCTGGAGTGAGGGTGTTTCCCACCTGTGTCTGTCTGAGGAGGGAGGAGAGGGTGGGCCCTGTGACGGGGCCCCCACAAGGCTGGTTCCCGCCATCCACACAGTCCAGCCCCGGGAGAGGCAGCCACACTGCTGGCTACAGGGGCACCAGTGCGTCCGCCCCGGCAGCCCCACCGTAGGCTGCCACTTTCCAAGTGTCAGTCAGGGCCAGAGGGAGCTCTGAAATCACCGGGACTACGTCGTCTGCCCCAGCCCAGTGGGGACGTCTCGGCTCTCTCAGGGTTGCTCCTTTGGGCCCGTGAGGCTGGGACAGCCGGGAGGGGAGGTGGGGAGCCGCTGGCCCACTGACATCTGTGCCTCCCGAGTGGTGGGCGGTGTTGAGGTTCTGGTCTGTGCGAACCCTGAACTGTGATCCAGGCCCCTGGGGACGTCTGCAGGAAAGGGCCTCCCGTGCCCTGTAACCGAAGTGTTTCCCCAGAGCTTTGCTTCCTCCTCCGCGATCTTCCCGTGTTCGGGAAGCAGATGGCAGCTGGCTTCCCACCATGCTGGGTGCCCTTGTAAGTACCTCCTGGGCAGGTCTGTCCTGGGGGCTCCTCCCACCCCCCAGAGGAGTCAGAAGTGGTCTGATTTAGAGGCCCAGTGTCCAGTGTGGCTGCCCACTGGGGCCTTCCAGAGGGGCTGGCTTGGGGACGGGCAGCAGGCCCAGGAAGCTGGCGCTCAGGCAGCAAGGGCTGAGCGAGGGGCCGGCTGGGGTGGGAGGGCGCCCGCGGTGAGGGCCCGGCCTGGGCCAGGTCTCCCTGGAGGGAGGTGCGGGGGCCCCAGAGACAGGCTGTGCCCCGTCCAGAGCCTGGGCATGTAGCGGCTGTGGCCCTTCCTCCTGGGGTTACGCACTGGTCCAGGCTCCCAGGAGGCCCTGCTTGGGCCAAAGACATCCTGCCGCTTCTTCGAGTCAGTGCTGCCAGAGGCCAGCGGTGTCCGAAACTCCCCGGACTCCCAGGGGGCTGTCGGAAGGAACCCCTTGGGGACAGATGAGCCTTCCCGCTTTTAAGAGGAGGGTCGTGGTGGTTCTGCCCACAGGGCCCACTCGGCACAGCCTCTGCCTGGTTCCCCCATCTCATCACTGCCAAGCAGGCAGGCCTCTCCCTGACCCACTTGCCACCCTTCACGCGGTGCGCCCATCCCAGGGCCATCAAGGGCCCCTTTCGTTAAATCTGGGGTGCCAGAGGAGCGGTGACCCCAGATAAAAACCACCAACATGCTCACCCAGGGAGCTCAGAGGACAGGAGCCCTGTGCCTCCCACATGGAGCTTGGCGGAGCAGGGAGCCCCGGTCTGTGCACGGGGTCAGAGGCTTTCTGGGGAAGCAGCCTAACATCCTTTCCTCTCCGTGAGCTGGCGTGTGCCCTCGTCTCCAGGGAGGGGACACTGACTTCTTTACCAGGAAGTGATGTGATGCCAGTGTCCCCTGCTGGAGCAATTTGCACCCCGGCTGTCCCAGACCCAGCACCCACTGGCGGGGCTGTGGCCCCTGCGCCAGTGCATTGGACCTCGAGCAGAGTTCATTTGTTAAATTTAGTGCAAACTTTCAGGCCCAGTAGACCAGGGATCTTTTTTTTTTTTTTTTTTAGCTGAGTCATCCTATCACCAGTTGGCAGCTCAACGGCAGCTCAGCTCGGGCTGGGCATCGAACTGCCTGGGCATCGAACTGCTGTTGCTCAGAGCTCAGCTCGCACTCTTGAGCGAGCTCTTAACCAACTGAGCCACGCAGCCGGCCCTTAGACCAGGGATCTTAAATGAAAGGTTCTGCTCATTTGGTGCTGAAACAACAGTGTGTCAGGCTTTGAGTTGCAAATTCTTTTTTTTTTTTTTTTTTGAGGGCAGTGTCACTGGCCCTCACATGTGGGACCCGTACCGGGGCCGCTGGCTTCTCAAGTCAGCGTTTAACCACCGCGCCACTCGGCCTGCCCTGAGTTGCAAATTCTTAAAAGTAAAGGCAGTGATGGTCAGTTTGTCCGCACCCGATTCCCCATCTGGCGAGAAGGCCCTGGGCTCATGAAGGGACTGAAGGCCTTGGGGGGTGTGGACGGCAGTCCTGCCCCCTTAGGCCCAGTGCCTTCTGCCTCTAGGGGTCTTAGGGTGAGGTGACAGAGCTGGGGCCTCCGCCATGGCCACCATGGCCCCACAAAACACTTCCCAGAGCCAGGAAGATGAGGCTGTTAGGGAGCTTTGGGAAGGCGGTTTCTAGTTAGCCCGAGGCCCAGACACTTTGCAGGAGGTCAGCTCAGACAGATGGGGCCCCTCTTTCTGCGGAGTGTTTGGTCGGGGGTCCCAGGAAGGGCTTAGCAAGCTGGTGGCCCCATGGGGACATACTTGGGGCTCTGGCACTGACCGCAAAGCTGACGGGGTCTCTGCTTACCCACTGTCCCATCACGGCCCCCAGCGCCCCGAAGTTTTGATGGTTTGTGACTTGTGCAGGTGACATGTGTGGGCCTGGCAGGAGGGAGCGAAGGACGAGGCCAGGGCAGTGAGGGGCGGCCCAGATGTGCTGCGTGTGCGCAGCTGTGCCCTCCCCTTCTCTCCCGTGGCCTGAGGTGTCACTGAGAAATGAACCTCGAAAGCAGGGAAATGGGGGCAAACCCAGGGAGGGCAGGAAGCCAGAGAGTGTCTGCAACCGGGGAGGGGGCACGGCCCTGGCAGCCGGGCAGCACGCTGCGATGGGGTTTGGCCCCAGGAGGACCTTTGGTGCTTGGCCAGGCCACCCTGCCTGGTCCCGAAACCCGAGTCCCACATCCTGCAAGGAGGCACTGCGGGCGCTCCTGGACTAGGACCCGGCTCTCTGCGGCGTGCAGCCTGCAGGGGGCGCGTGTAAGGAAGGCCGACAGGACAGGAATACAGCAGGATCGCGTCTTGGGGGCACCGGGAGGCCCGTGGTCCTGACGGGTTTGAAAATAAAATCCTGGCTTTAGAGGGCAACAGGGCAGGGGACGAGCCTCATTCCTGGGGACTGGGGTCCCCAAGATGCTGCCCTCGGCAGAGCACAGGTGGAGCCAGGCCTGACTTCTGCATGGGGCCGGCTGAGGCTTCTCTGGGCTCCACTCAGGTGGGCAAAGCCCCAGGGTCTCCTGGAGGGGCCTCCCTGCTCCTCCGATGCCCCACCTCCGGCTTGGCTTTGCACCACTTCTGGGGGGCGGCTCTGGGGGCCAGGCTGCTGATTCCAGCCTGTTTCCCTGTGCACACAGTTTCTTCAGGAAGGGAAATGGATATCAACAAACTTCCATCTGAAGATCAAACCACTTCCTCCCTCCTGCCCCAAGGACCCAGCACCCTGCCCCCAGCCCACTTCCCCCTGACCTCCCGGGCCTGCACGCGGGGCTCAGGCGTAAGGAGGGTGGTCGCTGCGGTATGGGGAGCTGGCACAGGAGGGGGGCTGCCGACAGTTCTGCCCTACATTTCAAATAGCGTCAGAGTCTGTGGGGTCTGGGCGGGGGGACTCTCAGAGGCCGCTGCACGCAGGCCAGGCCGTGTCCATCCGGGGACGCTGGACACCCTGGCGAGTGGGGCTGAACTTCCTGCCCTCAGGACCAGTGGCCTGGTGGGGTGGCACTGACGCTGTGACGCTGCTTCCGAGATGCGGCAGCGCGGTCCCCATGGTGGCTGAGCGCAGACACGCCTGCTCTGGAGGGTGACACGGCGTGTCTGCTTTGGGGGCAGAGCATTTAGCATCTCCCATGGCAGCCTGCTTAGAGAGACAGCGGGGCGGAAGGCTTCCAGCTGTGAGCCGTAGCACCCCCTTCCCAGAAGGCGTTGGTGAGGAGGGACGCTGTGTAGGGCTCGGGCCTCCCCCACTCAAGTCGGGTTGGGGGTGACCCAGAAATATTGGCGTGCTGCAAATTTGCTGGCTTGACACTCGCCATCCGGTCTCACGCCCTCCCCCTTGCAAGGGTCACCCGAAGAGGGGCCCAGCGCCTGGGCACGCTTCATGGGAAGAAACCCGAGTGACGGCCACGATGGCCACGAGAGTGGCCCAGACCCAGACTCAGGGCTTCTTGGTCCGCACCGCGGCTCGCACCCTCGGCCGGCTTGGCGAACACGGACCCGCTCTTTGCAGGTGGAGTTCCAGGACGGGCGGGAGCATCAGGAGGCTGCCCGACCCCTTTGGGGCTTTGGGGTCTGGGCTGGACCTTTTTGTGGGGAGGCCTCTCGTCTCCCACCTGATGGGCTTTTGCACAGGTGAGGTGGGGAATGGGTGAGTGGTCACTGACTGAACACCTTGGAGAGCGAGGGTCTGTGGGTTCCTCTTTGGCCGGACCTGGGACGAGGCCGTGTCCATGGAGCCTTCCGTGGCTCACACGTGACCCATGAGAAACAGGCGACCGCCCGAAGCCCATGTGGGTGGTGGTGCCAGGCTGGCTTCACCCCAGTGCCCCCCGACCCCAATGGAGCTGGAGACATGGAGACTCGGCTGGGATCTGGGGATGAGCGAGAGGGGTGTGGTGGGGGCCGGACGCAGAGACGGAAGGAAGCGGGGGTCCTGCCCGCAGCAGCAGTTCTCAGTCCCCCCTCACGGTGCGCCCAGCCCCTGGGTTCTCTGGGCCCCCCTTGGTCTGGGGTGAGGGCTCTGGAGAGGCTTCCTAGAGTGATGGCTGCTGCTGGAAGGCAAAGCCCAGAATCCGAGGCTGAGGGAGGTTGGGGAAGCTGGGGAGTGAGACCCACCCCTGCAGGTGACTGCACCAGGGGTTCCAGACGCCACCCACCCACGGTGACGCGCCAAGGACACGCGCACTGGCTGGACACGCTCCCGGGCCAGCACTGCCACACCACGTTCCCACGCAGAGCCCAGCACCCTGAGAGGGCGGCAGGTGGCCCCGTGACCCCCGCCCTCCAGCGGGGAAGGCAGAGGCTCGGGACAGGCCCCGGGATGAGCTTGGGCCGCGCTGTGCACTGAGGGCTGCTTCCCGTGAGCGGGCGCCTCCGTGGCGGGGCGCCCACAGCCCTCTGGGCCCAAGGCCGCCCGCCGCCTGCAGGTTGACGGATTAGCTGGGCTGCCTGGCCCTGCTCTGCGTCCTCGCCCCTTCCTACGCCGGGAAGAGACAGCAAGCTCTGTTTATTTAGACTTTTCCTAAAGCTGACAGCTCGAATCAGGCTAATTTACCTGAAGTATACCAACCGTCCTTGTATTTATTTTACGATATTTCACCAGCGTAACCCAATCCCCGCCCTCTCCTGCCTTGTTTACGCGGCCCGGCCGGAGTGCATCTGTCTCCCACATCGCGGCAGCGCCCTTCCTTTCAAGGATGCAGGGAGGCTTCCACATGGGGGCGGGGGGCAGGCTCGGCCCCCACCAGGGCGGTGCTGTGCGCTTTCAGGGTTCAGGATGCAGCCAGGCCTCAGGGTGCCCCGTGAATGGAGGGGCCGGGTCTTTTCACCTGCCTGCTGGTCTGGCCTCATGGGGGGTGTCGAGCAAAGGGGGTTGACAGTGGCCCCAGGAGCCTCATTGTCCTGAACCCCTCCCTGGGCTGGGTGTCCTGGCTCCATGTGCACTCGCTGTCACACGCCTCTTAGCCCGTTTTGCAGAAAGGAAAGACCCTCCCCAGAGTCATGCATGTGCCCGCATCAGGGCCGCCTTGGGGCCCAAGCCGGCTGGCTCATGGGGACATGTCGCCAGGCTCAGGGCACAGCCCGTGTGGGCTGGACAGACCTCCCCAGGGAGAAGGCCGTGCCCTCAGGCCTAGGAGCGCCTATCCAGGACGCCACAGGTGCAGAGACGGCCTGCACAGAGGTTTCTGCTTTGTTACTTCCGTAGCAAAGAGACAGAGCACAACGGCACGCGCACCTAAGGGGCAGTGATGACCGCCCTGGGTGCAGCCAGGGCCTGGGCCAGAGGGTCGGTCAAGGGGTCTCTGGAGGACCGGCAGCAATGTGGACACATGTTTGTGAGTCAGATTCAGCAAATGCCTCTGAGAACAGGCTCTGACTGGGACTGGCCCCGGTGCTGGGATGCAGCAGCCGATGACACTCCTGCCTGGTGTCCACCCTCAGGTCTGGGGCGCCAGGACCAGGTAAACGACAAACACGTAAATGGCAGATGGACATACACCTCTCAGAGGGTAGAGGAAGGGGGTCAAGGGTTGGAGGTGATCCACAGGTGTCCGGAAGGGCTTCCTGGAGGAGGTGGCCTTTATGCCACCATGGGCAGGTCTAGGCAGGAATCTGGGCGGAGAGAGGAACTGGTTGGTGCAAAGGCCCTGGGGTGAGACTGATCTTGGTGCTGGGGGAACACAATAATTTTCCCCCTAAGTATTAAAAACATACAAAGCCTATTAAAACACACACAAACCCCAGAGCTGTCTGAAGCTGTGGTCCTGACAAGGTGGGTGCCCTGCCTGGGTTTGTCACCACCTGGTGCTGGGGTGCAGATCACCCCTGGGGTCCCTGTGGCCTCCTTCACGACCCCTCGTGCCCTAGGACCTGGAGGTCTGGTCAGGGAGGAAGCCAGCCTCCCTCCTTCCCACGTGCTACCCTAGTGGAGCCTGCGAGGCAATGCTCACCCAGACAGGACCCAGGCACAGAACCCCCCAGGGGGCTGGTAGTGGCTGCTTCAGAGAAGGCGGCTTCTCAGTGGCTCTTCCTGTGGCCGCAGGGCCATCGTGGCACATACAGCCCCCAGCCTGGGGTTCAGCGGGTCCCCGCCTTTTACACCGAGAGCTCGTGATGGAGCTCCTCCCCACCCCCGTGGGCAGAGGTCAACGAGGGAATGGGGGAAGGTCCAGCCAGTGCCGGGGGTCAGCGGGAGGGGAGGGCTGGGTGGGGTGGGCAGGGGCCAGGCCCCTGGGTGGCCGCCGTCCGGCCTGTGTGAGCGCCCCTCCTCTGTGCGAGAGCGCACTCCCCCCGGGAAGAGGCCACGGCTGCACGGTGCCATACATCTCTGTCAAAATCTCTATGAATAAATTAACCTTTTTAAAGATTAGTGCACTCTAATACCTCAGGGTTTTTTAAACAGAACAAATCCTAAAAATATTTTGACAGAGCTTGCCGAGTTTGCAGGGTGGCTCATCAACAAAGCCCAGACCCCAGCCAGCGGCCGGCACTCGGGAGGGCGGGGGGCGCAGGCCTGGGGCAGCCCCCAGGGAGAGGCATTGCTCAGTGAGTTGGGGAGCTTCTAGCGGCCATCCCCAGAGGGCGGTTGGGGGACGTGGTTGTGTCCACTGTGGACGCTGTCATATTAGTCTTTGGGTGGACGTGGGGGTGCTGGTGCTGCACGCCCCCAACTGGCGGTCCCGGCCAGCTCCCTTCCTATGCGCCGCTGGGAGTGGAGGCGTGGCGGGGGCCCCCTGCAGGAGTGAGGAAAGAAGGGAGTCCCAGGCTGGAGGGAGCATGTGCAGAGGCCCAGGGAAGAGAATCACGGGTGTCAGGGAAGCTGGGGTTGGGATCCTGAGTCTGCGCTGGATGTGGGGGAGCGAGCGGGCGTGGGGGAGGGGTGAGCGCCTGGATGCCCGAGGGGCCCGAGGGGGCGTTGGAGGTCGTAGAGGAGAGCCGATGGGCGACCCAGGACGAGGCACCGGGAGAGCAGAGGTTGGGGTAGTGCAGGCGAGGCCACGAGGCCTGAGGCGGGGACATGAACGGCCCCCAGAGCCCCAAGTCCTTTCCCTGCCCAGATATTGCTTTTGCTCTGCACCCAGAGCCAGGCCTGGCCGTGGTAGGTGGCGAGCGGCTGCTCGGTGCCCGTGTCCCCGGAGCCCGCAGGCCTCCCTCTGGCCCCAAACCCGCCTGCCCAGGGTCCCGAGCTCCTGGGGCTCCCGCAGCCCAGCGGATGCAGAGCATGCCTCCTGGCTCCGAGGGGCACGGGCAGGAAGGAGGCCCCCTCGCCCTCACCAGAGCGGTGGTCGAGACCTCCCCCGAAAGTGCCCCCCTCTCCTGGACAGGGGAAGGCCCCAAGGGGACCCGTCTGCAATCGGGCTGGCTGCTATGGGGAGGTGGGGCCTGTTAACAGCTGCCAGGGGCCTGGGGTCCCTTCCCGGCCGTGGACAGCAGTGTCCAAGGACTAGGCGCCGCCTCAGAAACTGAGGAGACTTGCCCCGTCCTTCTCACCTGCATTGTTCAGGGCTGGCCTCCGTCTGCAGGAGTGAGTGCTCCCCCAGCGCAGGGAGGCGGGACAAGGCCGGTGCCCGGGGGCGCAGCGCCTCTGCGTGTGCCAGGTCCCGAGCTCGCACCCCGCAGGGCCTCTGCCGCCCCGTGTGCTGGGCTCTGGCTCCGCCCCATCCTGGGGTGTCCTGATGACCCCTTATGGCGGTGGCCCTGGCTTGGATCCCTCCTGCCCCAGCCCCACCGACGGCCTTCCTGGGCCCTCTGGATGCTGAGTGCCGCCCTCCCCACCTGCCCTGACCCCTGCGTTCCCAGCCTGCGCTTCTGCCTCTGTTTGACTGCCTCTTCCTCCAGGAAGCCATCCCTGACCCTCTGCTGCATCACTAGGACACGGCAGGGCCTTCTCCTCCAATGAGCCCCTCTTCCTGGACATGCTTTTCTGGGAGAAGCCCTTGGTCTGGTCACTGCCCGGGGCTCCTCTGTGAGGCTGGGCGGAGTCGGGGGGCTGGCTGAGGCCGTGAGGTGGGAGCCCTCTCTTCTTTGCATGTCACAGGTGCTGTCTGGGGACAAGGACAGGGCAGCCAAGCAGAGGTGGGGTGATGACAAGCCCTCTCTGGTAGGTTCTCCCAAGGAGGCCAGGCTGGGAGGCAAGTGAAGTTTACAGGGCACTGCCATCTCCTGGCCCACTACCCAGCCTGCTCCCGGCTCTGGGGCACAGGTGAGGCTTGCCCCAGGCCCTGCTGGGGGTGCGGTGGGGGGGGCCTCTGGGCAGCCATTGCTGCCCATTTCCCAAGTGAGCACCCCCCCACCCCGAGGTGGGCGGGGGGGAGCTCGGGCTGGGCAGCAGGGAGAGGCGCAGAGCAAGCCTGCCCTGGCCGCATGTGCTTTGGCTGGGTTCCTGCACCCTCCCAGGCACCAGCGGCCGACCCTGGCTTTTCCAGGTGCCCCTGGATGTCCCAAGATGGAACAGCACCTTCTCTCTGCGCCCCTGCACCAGCCAACACAGCTCTGAGCTCTCCCCTGGGCGAGGGTCAGCCTCCTCCACGCCCCTCCTAGGCTGCCCTCACTCGCCCGGAGGACAGAGTGGGGACTCAGGTACATGTGTGGAGGGGTGACGGGGGGATGCAAGCCGGTGATATCCATGGGGCAGTCACCACCCCAACCATGCAGGCGACAGCGACCCATGAGTGCGTGCTCCCCGTGAATCCCCAAGGACCTGTAAGGCTGGTGCTGCCATCCAAGGCCTGGGAGGTCCAGGGAGAGAGGCGGGAGCCTTTGCTCGGGTCCGGCCGCTGGGCACCACAGCTGGGCCTTTCTCTGCACCACTTTCCCCTAGAGAGCCGCCCAGGACGCAGATGTCACAGTCCACAGGGATGGCCGTGGGGGACAGGGGACCCCCGCAAAACCCACAGAATGTGAAAACAAAGTTGGGGCCCACCAATGAGTTCGCTTGTCACTCAGAGCCGGGACCCGGCAAGCCAGGCAGGACGTGCCTGCCGTGCTGTGCTGGGCAGGAGGGCCGGTTTGCATGGCTTCCCTCAGCCTCTCCGAGCTCCGTACAGCGGCCACCGCTGCTCCGTGCTCGGTGATGTGAGCAGTAGTGAAACCCGCGTGAAGGGCTGGCACCAAGACTTCATTCTGTGACAATGGCAAAACCACATCTCACTCCGACTTACTCTGCTTTGACGATGTACCAAATACAGAAATGGAAATGACAATTCTTCAGGGGCTCCTGCTGTGCTGGGTCTGGGGGCGGGACTCAGCGGTGACAGTGGCGCAGGCTGCGGGGGGATAAATGAAGGGGGCACAGAGCCCAACCCAGGGCGGCCTGCAGTAGGAGAGAGCACCCAGGGTTTGGGCTGGTAAACCACGCAGGCTTCTCAGAGGCGGCGGCATTGGAGCAGCCGAGCTTTCCCCCTATAGCCTCTGCTAAAATCTCCTTCCATGGGGCCTTCTAAACCCCAGGGCAAAGCGGCGGGCCCCCTCTCTACCCTCGTGGGCTGACTTCAGAGATGTGGTGAGGAAAGAGGCCGGGAGGTGGACATCTGGACACGCTGCCTGAGAAGGCGCCAGGTGGGGCCGCTTGGGGCTTACAGACCGGAGGCCCCTGAGTGTGGGGTGAGTGAGTGATGTGGGGGTGGGGAGGAGCCGGAGACAGACTCTGGAGTCCTTAGGTTTCCATTCCTGTGACATCATGGTTTCGGCTTCGCTGGCTGGTCTCGGAGTGACTACTGAGTGTGAGCCACCTGCCACTGAATGTCCTGTGGCCTCCACGTTCGAGACACGGGGGGCGACCTGGCACCTCAGAGACCCCTCGGGGGTGGGGAAAGTTGCTGCTCCCAGGGAAGCCCCGAGGGTTGTCCATCATTCACGCCTGTGGGGCGGCTGGCAGGGGCTGGTCTTGGGGGACGTTGGGGGTGGCCCATGCAGCTGGCTCTGGTCAGGCCGCCCTGCCTGGGCCCACCCGGGGTCCGTCCGGGGGCGGTCTGTCTCTCGTCTGGAGGCAGGACAGCACTTTCCTGACCAGCTGGCTCCCGTCTGTCGTCTGTCGTCCCGTCCCCCTGCCCCCACCACACCTTTCGTCATGCCGCCGAAATTGGCTTCCGCGGGAGGGAGTCTGGGTTCTGGGGTGGGGACCCCTGTAGGAGGAGCAGCCTGCGGGCCCTACAGGGCGGGGACTCGCGGGGTCTGGCTGGCCCGCGTCCCCAGCCACCCGGCCCCACCCATGACCGGTACAGAGACAGGGAGTTTGCACAAAAGGTAATTCAACAAGCTTTGGACCCGATCCCGCTATTTGCTTACAAGGCCCTCTATTTATAGAGTCTCCCTCTTCTCTCTGGGGTCGGTCAGCCATCCATACACTTTCAGGAGTTTATAACTCTATTATTAAATTTAAAGTTGGCTGCGGTTTTAATTCAGAGCGAAAACTGCATGGGGGGGTATCACGGAATGTGCTTCAGGGCGACTGCCAGCAAGTGTTTGCTGTGGTTCCTCCCCCCCGCAGACGGCCCAGGTGGGTCCAGGAGCCCCCACACCCAGGGAAGGGGGCTTTCTGGGGCCCTTGGTGCCAAGGCACTCGTACTGCAAAGCCTGTCGCCCGAGGCAGCCCGTGGGTTTACAAGACGAATCTGGGAGCTGCTGCTCTCATGGAGGTTTCAGCCCAGGAACCGCCTGCTTTCCCCTTTGTGGTTCGGGGGGCTGCCCAGTGGCTGCCTCCGTGTTCTCTGGGCTGTGGCCTGGGGCCTCAGAGGTCGTTGGGGCAGCTGGCGTGCTCCAGGCCTGAACACATGCCAAGCCCTCCGGGGGTTTGTGTGGCGTTATCAGCCAACGGTGGGGTTTTGCACACCGTCGGTGCAGAACTGGGGTGCAGGGCCAGGGCATGCTCATGGGGGCACGCTCAGCGCCAAGGGGCCCAGACCAGCACTGGGGCTGCGAGTCCCTCTCGGCCCTTTCCTTTCCCAGCTCTGGGACAGGCCCCAGCCTCCCTGGAAGAAGGGCTGTCCAGGTGCCTGGGGTGGCCGGTGGGTGGCTGACGGCGGCCCGAGAGGCTGGGCAGGCAGCCGAGAGGAGCCCAGGCCCCACAGACTGCCCGGCAAGCCGGTGGGCGATGGGCAACGCAGATGGGAGGTCGGTCCCAGAGCTGCCACCCCGCAGGCGGCCCAGAGCCTCCCAGCAGGAGGGCGCGGAGGGATGGCTCCCGGCAGCGGCCAGTAGGGGGTGTTCCCGGCCTGCTTCCCCGCCTCTGCTCGCCTGCGGCCGCACCTCCGCACAAGCTGGGCACATCTGGAAATGTTTGATTTGATAGAGTGTCGCTTTACATTGCAGAAATGAGCGTAAGCGGTTTTTTGACCCACCAAGTGAGAAATGTGATCTGGGTTTTACTGCCGACCCTTTAAATAAAAAACAGATCGCTTATTAAACCATTATCTATCAGGGATGGGGAGGGACCGGAGTGGACCCGGATGGGCTCAGATGGAAACGGATGCGGCTCTGTCTCCCTGCTGGGCTGGCGGGTGGGCCGCGGGGGTGGGGCACAGGTCACCGGCCGCTCCCGGGGACGAGGGGCCTGGCACCCGCTGCCAGCCCCGCCTGCCTCTGTGCCGGCGGCGGTGCTGCTTTAGCACCCCAGAGTGGGTGCTGCTGTCGGGATGTTGGAGCGATGGACTCAGCCTGTGTGATGGTGTCAAGGCCAGGGGTCTCCCCAGCTCCAGGGGAGAGGGCTTGGGCCTGCACATGCCCAGGAGCTGCTCGGAGCGGTGCCCGCTGCTGGGAGGCTGGTGGATGTGAGGCCCCACCCCCTTGTGCCTCTCTCCCTGTGACGTCAGCCCAGGGGTACTTTGCTCTTGGGGATGGCAGTGTGTATGCCATGTGGCCAAAGTCCTAGCCCCTCCCAGTTCTGCTCTCCACGGCGGGACCTGCCCCCACCCCCAGCCTGCTGGCTCCGTCCGGCTAGCCCGCATCGCCCATCTCCACCGGGTGTTTCTTATTTTGAACTGTTTGCTCAATGACTTGGGGGCCTTTTTCTGGTTTACACTGTGCTCTTTAAAGCGGGGTTCCTGCAGTGTTTTCAGGAAATGCCTCCCCGTCCTGCTTGGTGGGAACCCCCTTAGTCGGCTGACCAGGCCACTTGAGGTCGTTCCAGGACAAAGGCAGAGTGGGTCAGAGAGATGGGGTGCAGGGGCAGGGCTGACAAGGGGCCCTGGGGGGACAAGTGCTGAGGACACAGGGCACAGAGAGCGTGGAGGGCTGGAGCCCGCCTGGCCGCAGCCTCGCACAGGTCATGGTGATGGTTGGGGAGGAGGAGGATGTGTGGGGATGCCCACAGACTGGTCGGCAGGACCCTTGTGCTGCGAGCTGCCTGGGTGGGAAGGAGTCCCTCAGAGGGGACCCCCAGGCCCAGGAGGGGTGACAGGCCACATGGCTTACAACTGTGAATGCTGGTGTTATCACCCCTCTGGGGTGCAGGGCCCTGAGATCGGAGCATCTCAGAGACACAGAAGGGACCCACACGAGCCATCTAATGTTCCCATAACAGTGGGGACAATCCCTGACCACCAAGCCTGGCTATTTCACCCACCCTCCTGGCTGGGCAGTCCGGCCCTGGTGGCTGGCCCTGCGTCCAGAGGTGGCCAGTGCTGGGTCCCAGGCATCAGTGAGGGCTGGTTGGGTAGGAAAAGGAGTGAACTGATGGAGCTAGGATGCTCCGGGTTCGGGGTGGCACGCGCAGTGGGGCCTCGGGTGGAATGCTCCATTCCCGACTGGGTGCACTCAGTTCAGCAGCAATGGTGTGAGTGGGAGGTTAGCCCTTCTGTGCAGGTGAGGAAAAGGAGGCCCAGAAAGGCTCAATGACTGGGCCAGGGTCACACAGCCAGCAAGTGACAACCTAGGACTTGGAGCCCCAGGACCCCAGGGGTCAGGCGCCTGCAGCCAGGAACCCTGAGTCTCCCCCACACAGGCATCGCTGCCTGTCAAGGAGGGGCTCTCAGTGACGGTGGCCATGAGGTCACGCCCCTGAGCCTGGGTTGGTCATGAGGGTCCTGGGCTCGGGAGTGCCCGCCTCAACTTGTTGCCACCTTCCTGGCCACAGCCAGCTGCCCACAGTGGGGTGGACGGGGCAAATTTAACCCTGCTGTCACAGCCAATAGAAATACGGCACTGCCCGAGTCACCATGTGGTTACAGTGGCAGCCCTGACTGGACGCACGTGTGATGTATGGGCTGACAGCATGGTGGCCAGCGGTCCCCACAAAGCAGACCTCATGGGTCGCTCTTGACCTTGAATGGGGTTCTGACCACTACAGGGTAGGGGTGTCAGGTCCCTTAACAGAGGTCAGAGCTGCATCTTGGTGGGCCTGTGGAGCGTCCATTCCTGGGGTGGTTGGACGCAGGGTCTCCGGTGGTCATCCGGACATGGAGGCTGCATCGGGCTCAGCTGGGGGTGAGAGGCCTGGCTCAGGGACAGCTGGGTCCCTGGGCTCCTGGTAACCAAGGTGTAGGTTTGAGCCAAGGCAACAGGCCCCCCCACGATCCTGCCCGCTGTCAATGCTCCCTGTTCCTCCACCCTGGGCAGTACCCAGGAGCTGGGTCTCTCGAGGTGCCACGGGCTTTGGTGCAGCAGGCACGCACACTGATGCATGCACACTTGTGTACACAGCACACTAAGGCTATACTTGTGTGCGCACACACACTCATGAGGGCTTGCACACTCACACACACTCGTGTGAGCACATGTGCACACTGTGCAGGCACCACACTTGTGCACACACTCATGCTTGTACACATGCACACTCGCGTATGCACACCCACCCACAGTCATGCACTCACACTCTGCAAGCACAGCCCCACACCCCGTCACCCACCCCTCGTGTCTCTGCCTTAAACACTGGAGCATATTCAGGGTAGATTATTCTAATTAGAATAACGTCCGTCTGTATGGAGAGGAATTGTATCCAGAGGGCTCCAGGGCAGTTATGGAGAGGTTCCGCTCCTGAAGGATGGAAAGTAGAAGAGATCAAGAGATTTTAGTAGAGAGAACCCTCCGGGGGGCCGGGGGGGCAGGGGTCTCTGGTGGGTGGTCCCTGGCCCCACGCTGCCCACACAGGCCCCTGGCCTGTGCAGGGAGAAAGGACACCGGTCCCCTTGGCGCCACCCTGCCCACATCTGGGGAGCGGGGTGGGAAGGTAGGAGCACTTGAGAGTCAGTGTCCCAGGGGGCTGCGGCTGCACAGCAGGCCACCAGCGAGGCAGGCACCCGGGCCAGTCCCGCTGCCTGGGGCCGAGAAGCCAGAGGCTGGAGGGGAATCCCAGGCGCGCAGCCGGGCAGGGACCCAGGACTTGTTGGCCGACCCGGCGCAGGTCCTCTCTACCCCAGGCTGAGCGAGGTACAGACACCAGGAGGCTGTGGACATCGGCAGCTCCTGGACACCCAGCAAGGACCCCTCCATGCCTCTGCCCGCCAACCCCAGGGGAGTTCATTGCTGGGGCTCTGGGGGCCAGAGTTACCAAGGCTTGGGGGTGCGTGTCCCACCCTCCTCTCTGCCAGGGCTGTAGCCAGGGGCACAGGCGATGCTCCCTGGCCTGGGGATCAGCCGGCCGGTGCCAAGCTTCTCTCCACCAGTCTGACCGGACAAGCCTGAGAGTGGGGGCCCAGACACGGTCCACCCCCATCCCTGCTGTCCTTCTGGGCTCGGCCCACAGCATGGTTGAGTGAAGGCACCAACAAAGGGGA